>CM062808.1:796547746-797820039 GCA_031772625.1 Pinus tabuliformis | reverse complement strand
ATTTACCCCTTTTTCGTGTTGGGATGCACTTTTTACGAAAAAGGTACTCCTTGACTGAAATGGTCAAGCGGTTCTCTCAAGTATCGTTTTCTACCTTTTCGGGCTTGAGAGACACCAATGTACGAAAAGGGACCATGTGGAGTTTTCTTTTCCGTGTCTTTTCCAAACTCTCTAAATATGAAAAATATACTGAGTTACACCTTTGTTGGACTTGTTAAAATGTTAAATGACATCAGATTCATCATCATGACAAACATGAGCTTCTCCTTCCTAGGGCTTGTTAAACTCACTAGGTTGGGTTCGTCCGAAGGGTGAACTTACAATGCAAGCATATGCTATCCCCTTCAAGCTCGAAATTAAAAATAATTGGGATACCTACCAAAAATGGTGGGGAGAAATTTGGAAATCTAATCAGTTGTGTCAGCATCTCACTCTTGAACATGACACTTTCTACTTTGTGTCAGGTTGGGATATCCTCCTTTGTATTGTTGACCTTCCTGGGTTGGACCATTAAGTTTTTCCTTCCATTTGATCTCTGCCACATCATCATGACCACCGATCCTATGGATCCAAATGCTGCCAAACTTCCAGTTGTGTCGCTGATATGTTCAAGAGTTGTCCTTTTGCAGTTATAATTACCCTTGATTCTCTGTATCATCCAAAATCATTTTTCATCCTTTTGTCTCCTGTCGATGATGTAGGATAGATTATGGCCCTCCTTCGACATGGTCACTTCCCGTCAACGTCAACTCATTATCTGAGAAGTTGACTAAGAGACTTCCTTCCAGTACCATAGAGCTTACATGCCCTAATGGCAAGTTCTTCACACTCAACAACAAGTTCACATCATTGACTTTCAATCGAGTGATTTCATGGGTGTTCAAGTTCAATTCCTCTATTCACATTCCATGGATTGTGCTGATAGTACCTTGAGGATCATTGTCATTATTGGTGGTTTCTCTCAAACTTGTTAACAGTTTAATGTTGGCATTATGAGACAAGTGTTGTCCTTGATGGCAAATCACACAGATAACAGATTAGAGTGCAGCAGGTCAGTAGCAAAGAATTGATGATCAGACTACAAAGAATGAAGAAAGAAGAGTATATACGCAGGTTCACTATATACCAAGTAGGGTATACGCAGGTTCACTATATACCAAGTAGGGTATATATGCAGGTTCACTATATACCAAGTTGTGTATATGCAGGTTCGCTATATACCAAGTAGGGTATACACGCAGTTTCATGAACGGAAAAGCGTGACATGTCGGAAAGCTTATTTTTGGTCCGTGGTAGTTAGTCCTCGGTATTTGAACCTATGGTTTTGGACCATGGTATCTCTACAAGTGTGTTGATCCCAAGTATTGGGCTCTTGGTATTGATTTATTATGGTTTTGGACCGTGGTATTGAGCAAGGCCTAAGACTATAAAAGGAGAAGAAGATCATTAGGCAAGTGTATTGGAAAAGTCTTGAATATCTGATGAAGGATGAGATCCAATATGCAGGATATGGGTTGATGATGCATTGCTTAATCTGAGCTAAGGAGAGATCTCACCGGTTGATGGAGAACAAGATCTAAGGATAGATCGGGATCAAATGGTTAGAAATAAACTGTCTCTATATGATCGATTATGTTTATTCTAGATCTATATACTGACGCATGTAATGATCTGAAATGGGTTTAACTTAAGTTTGAAATCGCTGCAAGTCATGATTGAATATTTATAGATCTGTACATGGGTTGGCTTCGGTGTAATCGCGTATGTACGTGTGTTTGGTTCACTGTAGTAGCATATACCATTTGAGCTATGGTGTCTGAAGTTACAAATGGTTCTGATTGTTGATGAGTTCTGATGACAGTTTAATAGTGTCAGTATTCTGCATATCTTGGTTGGTTGATTGTGTATTGATGGATGAGAACCAATATTGATGAGGATCATAATGACTCATATTTATGTGATCTGATAGACTAGATCTAGGTGCTAACACATATATTATCCTTGTATATGTAATGATCTGGTTATGTCTAAAGTCAAGAAGTGCAGCAAAGTTATGAATAATTGATTAATGACATATACGCTGGTTCATCTTGATGAAGTTGCATATACACGCAGGTTCGACACTTCCAAGTAGCGTATGCACTCTGATGCATGATTTTGATGGTACAGTTGGTTCTGATTGTTATTGTAGAGTTCTGCTCTGTGTTCTGGTGACTGTGTTGATTGAGAGGGTTTTAATGTTTCAGTGATTCAGAGATTGATGATGCTAGTAGTAATTGTTTTGAGCTTCAATGATAGTTATGGGTCCAGTATGAAAATTGGATGAAACGTGGCCTTCATATTATGTGTTGTGCTTCAAGAGTATCCAGTCTGAAAATGTATGAAACATGGTACCTGGAGGAGAGAAGATTGTAGGCCGGCGCTTACGTACTAGTATCTTAGCTAGTACAAGAGCAAAGGGGGTTGAAGCTCCCTTCCAGGAGAGTCTAGAGAATGAGAGAAGGTTGTAGCCTTCTGCAGGTTCTAGCCTGCGTACTGGTAAAGGACAACACCAGTACATTGTAAAAGAAGTTTCTTAATAAAGGAAGATAGAAACGAATTGCAGCAGGTGGTTTTCACCCACATGGGGTTTCCACCTTATATCATGGTGTTCATGTGTGCTTCTTGAGTGTGATGATCTGTTCTGTTTTTCTGCACCTGCTTATTGTTCATATGGTTAATGAAGTTCTGATACACTAACTAAAGATCAACATTTAATGGATTAACTGAATCATAAGTATTTTGGATATACGCTGGTTGCTTTAGACACAGTTGCGTATACACGTGGTTTCCCTTGAATGAAGTAGCGTATATGTATCTAAGTATGAAAATGAAAATTTTTTATTGATTAGATAATACTGATTCACCCCCCCTCTCAGTATTATTTCCAACAATTGGTATCAGAGCAGGTCCTTTGGTAGAAGCTTGATCGCTTGAAGGAGATTCGTGGAACTGTGGGAAAGAAGCTTAAGAAGAAAGCACCTAAGAAGAAGAAGACATCTCAGAAGAACTATGACAGTGGGAGAATCGATTGGGGACTAGGTATAAGAAGCTCTTCAGATTCAGAATCATTTCAGAATGAAGATGAACTATCAGGTATGAATTTACTATCCTCTAATATTCCAGCTATCTATCCATTTGAAAAAGATGAAAGTGATAGCGAAACAACTGAATTTGATTTGATGGGTGAACAAGAAAGATATCAAATAGAGGCAGAATTTAAAAGACTGACAAACAAAATTAGAACTCAAGAAGAACTTTTGAACATAAAGGATGGTGCCTTCAGAGAAGCTGCTAAGACTCAACGAGAGTTATTCAAGGACAAATATCAAAAGTTACAGGATGAAGTAACATCTCTAAGAAATGAAGTCATTGAAAAGAACACAATAATCAAGCAGCTTAAAGGTCGATCCAGTTATTATGAAAGTCTTGAAGCTACGACCCTCTCGCTAAAGGAAGAACTTGAAGAAACAAAGAAGCAGAATAAAGATCTACTCCAAGCTATTGAAAAACAGGAAAATGAAGTTATCAACTTAAAATATCAACTGGAGTGTGCCTTCAGAATTCGTCAAATGCAGCAGGATGTGAATGAAGAACAAGAAAAGGAGATTCTCAAACTAAAGCAACAAATGGAAGAGGAAAGAAATGCTGAAGAATACATGAAGAAACAATGTCTAGAAAAGGAAGAACAACTTCAAGTTGAGGTAAATATCTTGAAAGGTAAATTAGAAGGAAAGGATAAACTATTACGATTTCAAGATAGTACTAAAGCCTTGGATGATATTCTTAGTAGTCAAAGGTCTCCTGCTATCAAGACTGGTCTTGGTTTTCATGAATCTATTGAAGGTGAATCTAGTTCACAAGGTGAGGCAAGGAACTCTAAAGAGAAATCCAAAATGATTAACAAGGAGATGAGAGGTCAACCTCATCAACAATCAAGGAAAGAGATTCTTCAAAGAAAATATCTTACTCCTAACTATGTTCAGCCATTTACTCAGATGAATAATATTGAATGTTATGAATGTCATAATCTTGGACATGTTGTAGCTAGATGCAGAAGAAGGATGGTTCAAGATCATCACATTCCAGGTACTTCAATGGATATTGTTTTTCTTGCAATATGTTTGGTCACAAAGCTGCTGACTGCTACAGGAGGAATATGAAACATGTAAGATGTTATGCATGTAACAAGCTTGGACATATAGCAAAGGAATGCAGGAACAAAGGACGGACATCACACCAAAAGGAGAAAACATCATCACACTTGAAGATATGGAAGAAGAAGGAAGTACAGTCAGACAGATGTGGCACAACACAATGTACTCAGATACAGCACAACACAGACATAACAGACTCAGAGGGAGCTGAAAGTATAAAACTTTAGTATCTTGAATCTCATACGCAAGTTCCATAAAGGGAAGTCACGTATATACGCGAGTTAGACACTGCAAAGTTGCGTATATGTCAGTCTGAGGAAAAGCAGTGGGGACATGCTCAGAAAAAGGATCTGATATGATTTAGTCCATTATTTGCTCTATTGGTTAATAGTTACAGTCTGCTGAGGATGTGTGGAAATGTGTTGATACTTGTAAGATGTCTAGAAGTCTTTTGATCCTAACTAGATGATGATGATGTCTTGATGCTTATTGCTGATATATGCATGATCAGATCTAACAGATGGCACAGGTTGAGGGGGAGCATATGCCTTTAATAATGCAT
Source organism: Pinus tabuliformis (assembly GCA_031772625.1). Lineage (NCBI taxonomy): Eukaryota > Viridiplantae > Streptophyta > Pinopsida > Pinales > Pinaceae > Pinus > Pinus tabuliformis. The sequence continues at coordinate 797,815,281 of CM062808.1, read as the reverse complement.
TGTTGGCATTATGGATTAATAGTCCTTGGTGATGATACTTATATGGCTAAATGATATATCTTGCTATGATGTGGCTGTGAGTTGTCTATGATAAACTTTCATATGATTCTTGAAGTTACATAGTAGATGTTCAGATTAGATTTATGGTTGATTCTTTGATGATGCATATATGGTGCTTACTTGGTGATCTTCATAAGGATAAGGAGAAGTACAAAGCTTGAATACACATCTTCCTCACTTGATGATGAGTCACTCATATACTGCTGTTGTCATATGCATAAAGATCATACAGTTATGATGCAGGCACTCATGTGGATAAGGATTGTTGCTGTTGATGATATCAAGAAGCTTTGTCAAAAGAGCTTGAGCTCAAGATACATAGTGCTGATACATGGATGACTCCTCAAAGTCGCTTTGTTGGAGACATGATGATGAGTTCGTATCTATATGATGATAGGTTGATACTTACATATGTTGATTGATGCAGATGTTCCCAAGTAACGATACTTGGATCATGTAAAGCTTGATGAAATGGCTATGGTGGTTTCACATATGATATAATGTGAATGATTTCATGATGATGTTTTAAAAGGATGAGTTGACATCTATGTTCAGACATACCTTTTTATAGGACATTTACAGGTTGTTGATATGGAAATTAGTGTACGCGAGTTGGATGAGGGGAATCCGCGTACATACGCCGATTTATGTAGGTGCAGTCGCGTATATGGAGTTCTGAAGAAAATCAGCAAGGACAGACTCTAGTTGAAGAGAGTTTGATATGGGTCTGTCAGAGACCATCAGGCACGGGTTCAGGGGGAGCAGATAATCTTCTAATAATGCATTGTTGGCATTACCTTAGAAGCTCTTGGTTCTAGTACTCAAGCTGTTTTTTGGTTTAGGTGGATCAGCTGCAGAAAGAAGAACAGAAGGATCTCTTGGTTGCTGATCTGAATGGTGATCGACAGATGCTAGCGATATCAGTTATTGGTGACTTTCATAAAGTCTTGCTCTAGATATTTCAATCATATATCTCTATGTGGTATCTCTTTCATGGTGTCAAGGTCATGTAATGGCCTATATTGGTTTCCCCACTATGCCTAAGATGAAGATGTAATGTTCTTGTTTTATCATGTGTAAACTTTTGATATATCCCCACTTGGTTGGGAAATGGATGTATGTATTGAGTCTTTTGGTGATAGGAAGGTCTTTTGTGATGTATAAGTCATGGTTCTTCTTGAAGAATATCTTTTGCAGATCTTGCCTACAGTCAGGGGGAGCATGAACAGCACAATTCAGCAAAAGCAGAGCTTCAGCATGTACTCAGAGGGTGCATGGACAAATTGGTACACCTTGGCATATACAAAGGGGGAGGTCATTCAGAGATTTCAATAGATACTCAGGGGGAGTATGGACAACGGAATGTTCAGCAAAGGAAGAGAATATCTTGGTCCGCCCTTTGCCCTTGATGTCAAAGGGGGAGAGTGATTTGGTGTTGTTGCCATCAAGTTCAAAGGGGGAGATTGTTGGCATTATGATGCATGTGTTGTACTTGATGGCAACCCACTCATAGAAGAACATCTCACTTATTTATAACTGGATGAATCTTCAGAAGAGATATCAGATGTGACTGATGGAGGACAACTCAAAGCAATAAGAAGATCAAGTTCTAAGTGTGACAAGTTAGCTTTGCCATCAAGTCCAAAGGGGGAGATTGTTTGCATTATGAGACAAGTGTTGTCCTTGATGGCAAATCACACAGATGACAGATTAGAGTGCAGCAGGTCAGTAGCAAAGAATTGATGATCAGACTACAAAGAATGAAGAAAGAAGAGTATATACGCAGGTTCACTATATACCAAGTAGGGTATACGCAGGTTCACTATATACCAAGTAGGGTATATACGCAGGTTCACTATATACCAAGTCACGTATACGCAGGTTCGCTATATACCAAGTAGGGTATACACGCAGTTTCATGAACGGAAAAGCGCGTACATGTCGGAAAGCTTATTTTTGGTCCGTGGTAGTTAGTCCTCGGTATTTGAACCTATGGTTTTGGACCATGGTATCTCGACAAGTGTGTTGATCCCAAGTATTGGGCTCTTGGTATTGATTTATTATGGTTTTGGACCATGGTATTGAGCAAGGCCTTAGACTATAAAAGGAGAAGAAAATCATTAGGCAAGTGTATTGGAAAAGTCTTAAATATCTGATGAAGGATGAGATCCAATATGCAGGATATGGGTTGATGATGCATTGCTTAATCTGAGCTAAGGAGAGATCTCACTGGTTGATGGAGAATAAGATCTAAGGATAGATCGGGATCAAATGGTTAGAAATAAACTGTCTCTATATGATCGATTATGTTTATTCTAGATCTATATACTGACGCATGTAATGATCTGAACTGGGTTTAACTTAAGTTTGAAATTGCTGCAAGTCATGATTGAATATTTATAGATCTGTACACGGGTTGGATTTGGTGTAATCACGTATGTACGCGTGTTTGGTTCACTGTAGTAGCATATACCATTTGAGCTATGGTGTCTGAAGTTACAAATGGTTCTGATTGTTGATGAGTTCTGATGACAGTTTAATAGTGTCAGTATTCTGCATATCCTGGTTGGTTGATTGTGTATTGATGGATGAGAACCAATATGGATTAGGATCATAATGACTCATATTTATGTGATCTGATAAACTAGATCTAGGTGCTAACACATATATTATCCTTCTATATGTAATGATCTGGTTATGTCTGAAGTCAGGAAGTGTAGCAAAGTTATGAATAATTGATTAATGACATATACGCTGGTTCATCTTGATGAAGTTGCGTATACACACAGGTTCGACATTCCAAGTAGCGTATGCACTCTGATGCATGATTCTGATGGTACAGTTGGTTCTGATTGTTATTGCAGAGTTCTGACCTGTATTCTGGTGACTATGTTGATTGATAGGGTTTCAATGTTTCAGTGATTCAGAGATTGATGATGCTAGTAGTAATTGTTTTGAGCTTCAATGATAGTTATGGGTCTAGTATGAAAATTGGATGAAACTTGCCTTCAGGTTATGTGTTGTGCTTCAGGAGTATCCAGTCTGAAAATGTATGAAACATGGTACCTGGAGGAGAGAAGATTGTAGGCCAGCGCCTACGTACTAGTATCTTAGCTAGTACAAGAGCAAAGGGTGTTGAAGCTCCCTTCCAGGAGAGTCTGGAGAACGAGAGAAGGTTGTAGCCTTCTGCAGGTTCTAGCCTGCGTGCTGGTAAAGGACTACACTAGTACATTGTAAAATAAGTTTCTTAATAAAGGAAGATAGAAACGAATTGCAGCAGGTGGTTTTCACCCACATTGGGTTTCCACCTTATATCATGGTGTTCATGTGTGCTTCTTGAGTGTGATGATCTGTTCTATTTTTCTGCACCTGCTTACTGTTCATATGGTTAATGAAGTTCTGATACACTAACTAAAGATCAACATTTAATGGATTAACTGAATCATAAGTATTTTGGATATACACTGGTTGCTTTAGACATAGTTGCGTATACACGCGGTTTCCCTTGAATGAAGTAGCGTATATGTATCTAAGTATGAAAATGAAAATGTTTTATTGATTAGATAATACTGATTCACCCCCCTCTCAGTATTATTTCCAACATTTACATCACTGACTAGTAATCAAGTGACTTTATAGCATGTTCGACGTCAACACATCTATTCACATGCTAGAATTTGTACTTTGATTAGGTCCTGTTGGAGCGCAAGACCCTGGGCTCAGATCACAAAATTCCAGGTTACGAAGTGATGTGACATGGTCATGATGATATACATGTCTCTTTCAGATGGATGGATGTGACCATACCTTGGTTTCATTATGATCCTCTTTGAAGGATGGCTACGCTCGTACCTGGATCCAGTTACATGATCATTCTCTAGATGGCTGTGTCCATGCCATGATTTATGTATCATTTAATAGAGTTATCAGTTATGTATATGTACTTTTTTGCAGGTTTTTTGATGGTAGACTATGGTTCCCTGCACTGATTTATAAAGCGTTTCATTCCTCACTCTAGTTCAGCCTTCACACTTTAGGGGGCATCTTTTACACAACATTTTGTCACTGCCCCTGTACTCCCCATTCCTTGATCCTGGAGGATCTATACAGTGAACTCTACATGCTTTCCCTTCATGAAGAAACCCCCATTGTATCCCTCTTCATGAGCAAATCAATTCCCTTTTGCACCATTTCCCCTGAAACTTCTGTTTTGCCCAGTTTACAAGACCGGTGCTAATGGCCTTTGCCTTCCCTGTGCTGATGTGTAGAGATTAGCATTGTCCCTAGCGCCGACCAGAGCGAATGAGTTGTGTTACAGTCATGCCGGTCCTGTTATGGAATTTTTTTTAAATTAAGAACCGAAGCTTCCAGCTCCAGAAGCTTCGTAACGGAAGTCTGGTAAATGGTTTGGCCGGATGGGGTTGAGGATGTCAGTTTGGGCTCCTTTCGTCTATAATGATGGAACTACCTCAAGAGATAAGACCTTCTCCCATGAGAAGAGGATCCATCTCCCATCCATTCATCTTATATAAACCTCCCTTCTTCCCAAGCACAAGCTAGTGTTAATGTTGGTGTGCTAGTGCTATTTTGGTTGGGAATAAACAACAAGCTATTCATAGTTGTAGCTCTCTAGTTGTGTGAGGGAGAAGTGTGATTTTGGTTTGGAGTGAAGCCTAAAGGGAAGAGCCTTAAAACTATTGTTGATTGAGGCCATCATGGAATGCTAGCAAAAGTGTGTGGGAACATGGTTTTGTTAGAGGAGAACAACAATGCCAAGACAATGGTTGTACTCTCTTCTTGACTCAATATATATGCAACTATTGATTGGTTTCCTACATGATTTTTCATCTTACATATTCATGGCTTAATGTTTCTTGACTTGTTAACTAGGTTGAATTACAATTTGTCTATTATCACTGTTGTTGTTTGCTATTGTTTACTTGTTTCAGGTGCTTGAAGAAGGAAGTGAGAGATAGCTGGAGTGAGCAAGCAAGGACATCATCAAACTAGATAAGCGTATTAAGAGGTAGGCCTCTTAATTGGTTCTAACCTAAGGAATTCTTCCATAAAATGTATTAGTTGTGGCTAGACCCATTATCAGGCTAGAGGAATTTTTTTGTGTCTACACTTATAATTTTACGTCACCACTTAAATAGATAAATCATTATTTTTCTTATTTTTCTCTAAGAATAATTAATTATTATTCTTTGTTAAATTTGACTACATCCCTTAGGAATAATTAAATAAATCCTTATTTGTTTATTATTCCTTAACTAATTCATTGAGATAATAAATAAATCATTTATTTATTTATTATTTGTAAATAAAAGTTTTAAATACTTTTTCCCTCCTAAACAAATATAATAAAATATTCCAAGTGGTAATTCCAAGAATGGGATCAATAATATTTTATTATTGCTCATTATTTGAGGATAACTCAATATTTTCTTATAAATAGGAGGGTTTCCCATTCATCATTAACTTTTGATTATTTTCATTGTTGCACTCACTATTGTAACTCTGATTATTTTCATTGTCGCACATCATATTTTTTGTTGGGTCTATGCATTATAGAGGAGAGAGACTCTATATAAGTTGAAGACGTTTGAGGATATCCAAGAACCGATCCCATAGAGGGGGACTGGTAACATATATTTGTTCCCTTTGTCACACGGAATGAGTCGATTTTGCGGACAAGATAGACCTTCCTAGAATCTAACGATATCTAGTGACAAGCAAGCCAATCAAAATCTATCTTTCTCTAAATATGCATTTATAAACAAAGGCAAACAAGTGTTTAGGCCTACCTTAGGTCCAACGCAAGTTTGTGGAAGCCTCGCTCCTTTGATCCAAATGAGCTCCCTTATTGCAAATCTGCAAACACAAACAAGCAAAAAAATTAAATAGCACCTGAAAAGCCAATATCATAAAACATACTTAACATGATGATCAAGGAATTCATGAAACAAATGACATAAGTCAATTTGTTGAGAAAAATGAATCTGATTGTATTAATTCAAATCAAAGAAGAACTTTACAACCTATGCCTTGATGTTGTACAAGCTCCTCCCAGGGTCCAACAAGAAGTCTCCTCTACTTTGACAAGTTTCACTCTCTTCCCAATGAAGCCAAAAAGGTATGTGATCTCTCCTCTCAAGATTAACTAGGAAGTCTCAATTCCACCAGCATTTACCCTCAAAAATGTTCAGCTTCTAACCTCCCTAGCAATCAACCCAATGCCTTGATTTATAGTGCAATGGAGGGAAGTTACTAGGTCCTCCTTCAAAGGGATAAAGCCCTCCTTCAAAGGGATAGCTCCTCTCATCAAGGGATTAGCTCCTTCTCTTTTGGGATGCATGAACCACCTAAGAGCGACCAATCCACGTCAAAATTCCTTCTAGAATCATCTAGAATTAACCCAAAGTGAGTTTTTTAGAATAAACTTGCGCCTTTTTGACTTTCACAGGGGTCCGCACCCACTCCTTTAGGGACAGAGCGAGCAGGTCCGTAGTTTTTGTGAACAGGAGGTGCGGGACCGCAGGCAACAGTGAGAGAAAGTGTGGAACCAGAGCTTTGTTGATTTTCAATGTCTTTCTCTCATTTTCAAAGCTTGACTTGAAGAGCTGAGGTCTGAGAGTTGCTTAGGAGGACAGTACAAGTGATGATAGACCCATACTGACTGCAAATAATCATGGTGACGATATTTTTGTGTAACAGATTGCCCCCTAAAGTGCGAAGTCTGTAGTAGATGAGGATTTCATTTATCATTTAGGAAGAGTGAAGTACTTTATCATTTGGAGGATCATCTTGTGGAGAGCCTGGTCGGAACCTGTAAAAACATTCAAATGCAAGACATATATATGAGATCATATTATCGCTGTGGTAGGCATTCCCATACTCAGATCAAAACTGACTTAGAAAACTAACTACTGCTCTGATATAGGAATGATCTTGTAATACATCAAAAGTATAGACTCATGTGGACACAGTATGGACGCAGCCATCTATTTATGACTAGTCCACAATATAATGAATACAAAATTCCTCGTAGCCTAGATTGCGGAAACTAGATCTAGGGTCTTCATTTCTACTTCCCAAAACAGTACGATTCTATCCATGTGAATGAATGTGTTGGAGTCGAGCATGGTAGAAACCACTTGATTACCAATCGATGATGTAAAATGTTAACAAGTGTGAGAGAAACCACCAGTGATGTCAATGGATCTCAAAGTACCGAGTACAATCCATGAGATGTGAATAGATGTGTTGATGTCGAACATGTCACGGAATCCTTTGATCGAAGGTCAATGATGCAACCTGTCATCAAAGGCGAGAAACCTGCCATTGAGGCATGCAGATCCCAAGGTACTGACAATTTCTAGATCATCTTTCTAGATAATGAGCTGAAGTCGATAGAAAGCGATCCGTCATAGTCAAGCCCACAACACGAAATCATAGATCAAGTTGAAGAAATTTAGTTGCAAGGACTAACTCAGGGATGGTCAAGATGGATGACAGATATTTTGCAGATGAATGGCTTATTGGCAATGACCTCTTGAACACATAACGACACAACAGATGGTTTGGTGACAATTGACCCAAAGTTAATACCTAGAAACCGGCTAAAGACTTTCAATGTGGTTTGATCAACTGTTAGGCAAAGGATTTCCCAACCCAGGTGAATAAAAGTGTCGTGTTCAAGAGTGGTTACAAAGTATGACAAATAGGCTCATTTTTCTCTCTTTTCCCCCACCATTTCTGGCAAGTACCTCTTTATTTTTGACAAGCTTGAGGAGGATAACATTTGCTTGATTATAAGTTCATCCTTCGGATGAGTCCAACTTAGTTTAAATTCGAACCCTAATGAGGAGTGGTTCGTTCCTATTTGTAATTGAACAGGTCCTTTACTGTGGAATTTTAATGAGTTCGGTATAGGAGAAACTCGACGTTTTTCAATTTTAGAGAATCTGAAAAACTTAAGAAGACTCTAGGGTTGACCTTTTTCGTAAATTTGTGTCTCCCAAGCCCGAAAAAGTATAAAATAATACTTGAGAGAACAACTTGATCTTTACGACCAAGGAGTACTTTTCGTAATTAGTTCCCCTCATTTGAAAAAGTAAAAAAGCGATCAACGACACGTCGTTTTATAACCAATATTGAATTTGAAACAACAAAAATCTGACAATATTTTCATGTTTTTACGTTCAGAAAAAGAGCTGTAAGTGGACCGTCTTTTTAGTTCCATTTTAACGAGTTAAAAAGAAAAACTCGGCGACCTTTTCATGTTTTAGGAGTCAGAAAAGAGCTTAAAGGTGACTCTAAATGTTTTTTTCGTCGAAAATGATTGATTTGGGCTGAACAATCCGTTATCCTGAACAAAAGTGCAAACATTACTCATACCTGTTTGAGATGGATAAAAATGCTGCAAAAATTACCTTTCTAAAGTGAAACATAAACAAATTTACAATTTATTTATTCAAAAAACTTATAAAAAGGGCTTTTGTCAATTCATTTTTACCATTTGAGATTTGGGTGAGAAAATAGTGCTTTTGTTCAGAAACTTCCCGTGAAGATTGCGGAAAATCCATCTGTCAGAATCGAACATCGTCTCCTCCAGGTAATCCACATCATCCTACTCTTTAATTTCAACCATTTCAATTTGTGTTGTAGGGTTTTATTTGATTTTTTAGAGGGTTTTTAGGCTAGAAACCCGCGCGCGGGGCCTGCAGGTATAACACTAGCAGCACGTGGACCCCAAATTTTTCTCAATGGGGAAAAAGTCAGGGGTCCGCACCTTCCATGAAGGCAAGGTGCAGACACACGCACTGTCTCTAATGGAGAGGGTGCAGACCCCGCAGAAAGGGTTTTTAACCCAAAAATTCTCAAAATTGACCCAAACAAATTAATTTCTTGCATTCTAATTTTCCTTTTTGTTGGATGTAGAGTGTACATCATTCTTGATTGGCGAGAACGGGAGCATGAAGACATGGATCTTGCCGCGTTGAATCACCAACCTTCGATCGATGCATTGAAGGCATGCGGCTTGTACAAATTCTGGGCCATACTTGGCATGAGGGCCCAGGTGGATTTCTTACAGTGGCTGGTAGATAGGTGGAGCATACAGGACCAGTGCTTCTTCATTGGTGGCCACCAGCTCGAAATTGAACCGGAAGATATATACTTTTTGACTGGTTTGCCTATGAGAGGCAAAGACTTGACTCTATTCGGGACTAGGCCAGGTGGCCAGTCTGTCGATAGCCTCTGGCTAGAGTTCTGCTTCAGCCAGGTTAGAGACAAAGGGATATACATTAAAACCATATCCCATCCTGAACTCATGGTGATCGCATTTACTGTCACCAGACTTTGCGGGAGTGCCGCACTACATATTGCCATCGGATCCCAGATGCGGATGGCAGTTGATTGCTTTCGAGGCACCATCTTCAACTGGTGCGATGCTGTGTTGGCTAATGTAAAAGGCCAACTGACCAGAGCCAAGAACGGACAACTGAAGACCTTTGGTTTTGAGCTTTGGTCTGGAGAGGGTCCCAATGTTGGTCCCACAACACCTTACTGTTGGAGCTGGGCTTCCTCGAGAGCCCAAACTGATGTGATGGGTTGCAGTTATGGCCCGTCATCTGGACGAGGGGACAGAGGTCGTTCGATTCAACCCTGAGTATTTCCATTGGTTGGAAAACCAGGTTTTTCTATTCAGGACTTCCCTTATGCTGGGGTATATTTTCGCGGTGACCCAGACATGGCTCTTCCACCAGGAGAGCAATGGGATGATTCAGGTAAAATTATTTTCAACATTTTCCTATTTAAATTTTTTTTTTATCATCCCAAAACTGATAGTAAAAGTTTCAATGCAGATGTGGGTCCACAACGACCAGCCACCCTCCAGCCTTACGAGAGGAAACAACCAGCTGCAGTGGCACGAGCCCCATAGGATGAATCAGCAGATACCTTGGCCGAGTTGGAGAGTCATCTAGAGCGCTTGACAGGGGACATTCCAGAGACCGGCATAGATGACATTCCTCATCGACTACAGCGCTATGTGATTGGGATCCCAGGACTTTTTAGAAGGTTCCTTTGTAAGGTGGCCTGTACAGTGGTTTCTTATCGAGATCATCACCAGTGATAGGATGATCGCCGATTGTAGACACATATGACATTTTTGCTTTTTGTACTTATCATTTTTGCCGATCATAAGGTGTCTTTCAACCTATGATCGAGGATGATGTATATTTTGACGCACTCCTATATATATATCACTATTACCGGCTTATCTTGTAAATCATGTTATGGAATGCTTTTAAATTTACATGTATGATTATTGCAAATGTCTACTTAACATTCGAGAAGCAATTGCATCTGATAGTGTATTTAAAGATCTTGGAATATGATGATATTCAATATAATCAAATTCACGTTCCAAGAGACGCACTCTCAAAAATAATCTCAATAACACTGGATTTCTAATGGCATACACTCTGTTAAGCTGTAATACAATGAGTTCAGAATCTAACCTCACTATCAAACTCCAAATCCCAAATGAAATAGATTCAGATAATAACTCAATCACTGCACTATACTCGGCAATGTTTTTCGTTGTTTGACCGAGGCTTACCCCATGCATAGATACCAACTCGTCAGAGGGTGAATAGATAACCCAAGCTGCGGAAGAAAAGTTCCATGTATTACGACAAGAACCATCAGCGAAACCAATGTATGTTTGGAGAGGCATCGACATCTGCAATATCAAGAGTAAAACCAAGATAAGCAGGAATAATGACGAAAAACACTCTCTACACTAAGCACACTTTTTAAACTAAAACACACCAGCTAGAAAGAAAACTATCCTAACTAAAAATCTCCATACCCATTCTTTAAGCATAATACCTCTTCAAGTAAAGACCATTTATGGGTTTACCTAAAGAGTCCCCGTAAAAGTCTACCAATTCATAGGCCCCTTTTGCTAGCTTTCGCTTGACAACATAGGGACCATGCCACATAGGAACGAATTTTCCAGCGCCTAATTTATCATTAGCTTGATCGTACAATAAGACTAGATCTCCTTCCGAAAAATTTCGAGGGGTCACATTTCGATCATAATGAGATTTCATACATTTTGCGTGAGTTTCAATTGCTAATGCAGCATCACGTCGATTCTCATCTAATTGAGCCAAGTATAACAAACATTTTTCCTCTTCGGAAGTGGCTGGAAGTAACTCGATGGCCATTTGCAATGACGGGATTTCGCATTCAATGGGTAACACAACTTCCAGACCATAAACTAATTGGAAAGGAGTGAACCCTGTTGACGTTTTTACTAAGGTTCGATACACCCAAAGCACTGAAAATAGCGTGTTATGCCAATTCGACTGATGAATCCCAATGATTCGTTAGATCATGATGACTAAAATTTTTTTGATGGATTCAACCAGACCATTAGCTTGTGGATAATGAGTTGAACTATCGTGACACAAGCCAAGCTGGCCTGTAAGTTCGATCATCATAACGTTTCGAAAATGACGCCCATGATCAGTGATAATCGCTTGTGGTACACCAAACCTAGAAATTATATGATTGAACACGAAAATTGCAGCTGTTTTGCCGTCTGCCTCAAATGTAGGCATCGCCTTGGCCCACTTCGTAAAATAATCTACCGCAAGGATGATATACGCATGCCCCCCGACCGAGTGAGGGTTATATGTAATAAAATCGATACCCCATTTGGCAAAAGGACGAACGACAATTATAGGGTGGAGAGGAGCAGGTGGAGCGTGCATCTTTTAATCAAAAATTTGGTAGTTGTGGCATTTTCGGACCGCGTTAATACAATCTTTAAACAAAGACGGCCAGAAGTAGCCAGTGCGCAAAATCCTTCGGGCTATGGCATACCCAAACATATGAACCTAGTGGAGTCGCCATTTTTTCACACAGAATGAGTCGATCGTGCGAACAAGATAGACCTTCCTAGAATCTAACGATATCTAGTGACAAGCAAGCCAATCAAAAACTATCTTTCTCTAAATATGCATTTATAAACAAAGGCAAACAAGTGTTTAGGCCTACCTTAGGTCCAATGCAAGTTTGTGGAAGCCTCGCTCCTTTCATCCAAATGAGCTCCCTTGATGCGAATCTGCAAACACAAACAAGCAAACAAATTAAATAGCACCTGAAAAGCCAATATCATAAAACATACTTAACATGATGATCAAGGAATTCATGAAACAAATGACATAAGACAATTTGTTGAGAAAAATGAATCTGATTGTATTAATTCAAATCAAAGAAGAACTTTACAACCTGTGCCTTGATGCTGTACAAGCTCCTCCCAGGGTCCAACAAGAAGTCTCCTCTACTTTGACAAGTTTCACTCTCTTCCCAATGAAGCCAAAAAGGTATGTGATCTCTCCTCTCAAGATTAACTAGGAAGTCTCAATTCCACCAGCATTTACCCTAAAAAATGTTCAGCTTCTAACCTCCCTAGCAACCAGCCCAATGCCTTGATTTATAGTGCAATGGAGGGAACTTACTAGGTCCTACTTCAAAGGGATAAAGCCCTCCTTCAAAGGGATAGCTCCTCTCATCAAGGGATTAGCTCCTTCTCTTTTGGGATGCATGAACCACCTAAGAGCGACCAATCCACGTCAAAATTCCTTCTAGAATCATCTAGAATTAACCCAAAGTGAGTTTTTTAGAATAAACTTGCACCTTTTTGGCTTTCACAGGGGTCTGCACCCACTCCTTTAGGGAAAGAGCGGGCAGGTCCGTAGTTTTTGTGAACAGGAGGTGCAGGACTGCAGGCAATAGTGAGAGAAAGTGCGGAACCAAAGCTTTGTTGATTTTCAATGTCTTTCTCTCATTTTCAAAGCTTGACTTGAAGAGCTGAGGTCTGAGACTTGCTTAGGAGGACAGTACGAGTGATGATAGACCCATACTGACTGCAAATAATCATGGTGACGATATTTTTGTGTAACACCCTTCATAGGTGTTATAATAAAATAATTCTTTACAAATCTAGTCTCCATTGGATGTTTTGGGGTTATGACTCTTCATTTTACTGTTTAACTATGATTGTAGCATAGATCAGGATTTTGGTAGGTTTTGTTTCTATTAATAGCTGCAAATCTACAATGTTTAGCAGTCATTTCTATTGTTGATATCATTGGTCATCCATGATCTTAAGTGGGTTCTTTTCATACATCATTGAGAAGAAAACACTACAACTCCAGGTTGCCAAGGATTGTTTGTAGAAGAAACTGAACTGTAAGAAAAACCTTGTGGTCCAGAAAAATTCAGAGTTTGACCAACTCCTACCAAAAAGTTACCATAACCGGGAATATTTCCCCAATGTGAAGTATTAAAAGGATAGGGGAGCCCTTGGTAAGGGTTCCATGCATTGGCGAAGGGAGAATAATCTTGAAAGGAACTTACGAAGGAGTAAGGCATGTCCCCCTATTGACCAAAAGAAAATTGATTCCTAATTCCCAAACCACTAAAAGTAGGGTTAGTCCATCCTTGAAAAGGTTTATAACTTTTCCCTTGAGCAGAGAAAGGAAGAGATCCTAAAGAAGGATTAAGATGAGGTATATGATCACTTCCAAAAGGAAAACCCTGAAAAGAGGCTGAAACACTAGCCATCAAAGTCATAGCTGTGGAAACAACGGATGCGATGGACAGAAGAATTGAGGGAATTTCACTTGAAGGCATCCCAAAGGGGAAGGAACCAGTGTGGGAAGAAAAATCTTAAGTGCCCCCACTCGAAGATTAAATGGAGGTAGAACAAAATATTGTAGTACTAGGAGTGATAGTAGATATAGCGATAGTACATCCTCCTTGAACTAAAAAAGGAGTATTCTCACTAGTAGCACTCATAGCCGGATTCGTGCTCCTAGCAGTGGCCATCAAAGGAAAGGGATGATAAAAACTAGGGCTTACTGACCAGTGAGTCGGCATCCCAACGTATAATAGAACATTTGGATAATTAGGAGGAAGAGGTGAAGGAGGAGACATAGTGGACTCAAGAATATATTCAACCTCAAATTCATCTCTCGACTAGAAGAGAACCATAGAAAGGATAGGAGTATCCCTATCCAAATCATGACTTGCACTAGGTTTTCCCTATGAAAGTATATCTTGACGCAGAGGATCAATCTATGATTCTGTCACTACTACTGATTGAAAATCACCAACAAAATTTCTCCTACTCCTTCTAGATCAACACTCATAGGTGAGATCCCACGAAGCCTCCTAGACTGATGAACTGTTCGATCAACCACTTTTAATTATTATGAGAACTTGTAAATATTCAAAAAATTATAAAGACATGGCAATCTAGGAGCAAAGGGCTCCCACTGAAATGTCCCTAAAGATACAAACAATCAAGCTACATTCAAGTATTTCCGCTCCGGGTGATTAGGATTTGACACCAAAATAGAAGAAAGAGAAATAAAGGATCATCTGAAGATATTTTGGGATAATCACAACCCAAGCCTACCAACAAAGGTAACATAAATAGTTACGATGAGCTCCAATCAAAATCATTTGTTGGTACAAGCACCTAAGCTTCACAAGGGCACCCTCCAGAAGTACTAATGAGAGTAATACAATCTCTGCCTCAGGTACCATGGGTATTCCTACCCACAGTCACCTATGTCGTCCTTAGGAAAGGCAACTAACATCACCAATTTGTATCAGCAGCTGAGCAGAATGATCTTTGGTCGGGATCCAACAAGTCAGAGAGGGTGTACCTCTCTTCCCTACCTTCACTTGTGCTCGTGCTTAACTCCCAGAAGAGAAGAGCTTTCCTGATCAACTTCATGACATTGGATTTCACCCTTTTAATCAACTTCTATGTTTAAATTCAGAATGGTCTTGGAGAATTAACTCTCCACTCACCTATTATAAGGCCCTAAATGACCTATACTAGTTGTTGTTACTATGAAAAAATGAAAAATTCTAATTCATTTTTAATTTTAGCACTTGATTTTAATGGCTTTTCTTAAGTCAGGGGTAAAATGGAAGTGCAAATTTATGATGTTATGGATGCAAAAAAAAATCAATAGAAAACCTAGCTACATGCACATGCAACTTTTTTTCTTTGATGAAAGAGATTTATACAAGGTTCTACAAACAAATTATGAAAGCAAAATTTTCTTTTCTCTTTTTCAAAACACACGCTCACACACTCAAAATATACCAAAAGACTAAAAATTATTATAGTGCAACTATCCTAATGAAAACTAAAATGCTTAATGCAAGATTCTAAGGACTACTCTTAAGACAACCAAATGTGTTTCTCAAAACGATCAAGAGGCCAAACTTGAGAAAAGGAAGAACAAATTCAATCACAAACTTTTTCCCAAAATCAAGCAAATTCAACCTAATGAAAAGACTTCACACTTGCTCTAAATGAGAAGAAGATCGAAAATAAAACCAAAAAGAAAAAGAAAGGCACCAAAAGATGTTTTTATCTTTTTTCTTTTTAAGGACACAAAGAGTTCTTGGGAAAACAAAAGCCACTAAAGACTCCAAGGTCAAATTCAAGCATAAAAGACCTCAAATTTCACAAGCCATAAGAATCATAAACATGATAAGAAATAAAGAGAAAAGAGGCTACAAACTTAAATAAAATGATTTGAACAATAGCATAAAAAATCTAGCAAACAAGAAAGCTTCGAAGAAGACCAAGAAAACTTTTCAAGATTGCAAGAAAAACTTTCTCAAAAACCAAGAAGAAACCAAAGATGGCAACCTTCAAGAAAATAAGGAAAAGCAATGTAAGGGTTGGGTTATAGGTGAATTGAAACCAATTCTTTCTTCCAAAGGCTCAAAATAGACAAGAACTTCACTGAGAACCCTTGAACCCAAACACAAAAAAAAACACATTACCAAAAAGAAAACCCGAGGTTGACTAAGTCTTTCCACAAAGAGAGATAGGAAACTAAAAAACTGCAAGAAGCAGGACTCTCCCAGACAATGAATGACTGAATAGAAGCAAGAAAACTCAGACAAAACCCTTTATTGGACTCGACATTTGAAAAATTCATTCAAAACCAAGCATACACGACTATGAAATGACAGAACCGTGTGTATATGTGGTTGTTCTCAAGGAAACACATGTATACGCATGTTTCTTTGGAAAAGAGTGCATGTATACACAATTGTGTCAACTAAAACTGACACATATAAAAGTTAGTAAAGAAAAATAAAAATTTAGGTCTGATCCAGAAGATCAGACATTTTTCCTAGGTTACAGACAAGTCAAAGATACTGGAAAAATAAGAAACCAGAAAAGAAGGCCCAGATCAAGAGAGAAACAACCCAAACTATGAAATACTATAAGTATTGTCCAGCGGCATTACCAATTTTTTACAGGAATAATATACCCTAGGGTATGGGTTGAGAACCCCAAGAAAGTGAAGGAAATACAACAACAAGAAGCAAGCAAATAGGTAGTCCTAATACATAAACTACTAAAGTAGGAAGAAGAAATAGTACCGAAGGTCCTACGTTTGAGGTTGTTCCTGTAGGGTCCAAACCCTCTACTTTCCCCAATGCTTCAAAACCTACAACTTATTCAACAAAATCATATATAGTAGAAGTAGTTCTATTGGGCATGGAATCCCCCCAAGGCTTGTTTTGGGGCTTAAAGCCCAAGTTTTAATCGAGTCTTCTTGTAAAAGCTCCGCGAATTGTGGGCACGAGGCACGAAATTGTAATAGAGTCACAGGGTTGTCCACCCTAGTTTTTGTAATGTAATGTCGGCTGAATAGACCTACCCATGGTCCGCAGACCATGGAATTGTATTATAGTGAGGCTCTAAGTGTATAAGATAACTAATAGAATATGGAATAGAAGAGAGAAGAAGAAGAGAAGTCTAAGTGATTGAGTCAAAGGGTAAAGTGTGCCTATGGGTCATAGAGTAGGACAAAGCTCTGCAGTTGAGTGCGTAGAGGCCTAGTAGTCCACAGCTTAGTGTGCGGACCCCTGCAGCTGAGTGCACAGGGTAGGTCGAGTCTATAACTGTTGGGAGAATCAATAAAGAGAAGTTTTATTATATCTATGTGTATTTTTTCTTGGTTTATTGCATGATTGGATATAATTTGCAGGTATACTGGTTATTTACTACGCTGAACCTGTATGAATGTTTTGTATAACTAATTATAGCTTAAGAAATTCAAGTAGGTGAAGGTAATTAACTAGTACTGCAAGATAAGTAAGATCTCAGATAATAGCGTAGAGCACGGCACAGGAGATCCACAGCCCCTGGTTAGGGCTGCGCAAAGGCAGTGTATCAGGTCACGAGGGACGGGAAAGTGCGCACAGGAACAAATAGTGGACCAGTCGAACCTCTCATACATCTCAAGGGTGCAGAAACCTGGTTCTAGCACCCTCCCATACTACTTCGGGTGAGACCTCAGTCTCCGCTTCGTGGAATATTGCCAAAAGGGCCAGTAGTACAGGGATTTGTTTGGCTAATTAACTTCGAACCTAGGTTAGGCCCCAACAAGCCAACAAATAGTTCCATTGTTGGGACCGAGATCTACATAGAGATGTTTGATGTCATATCACTGGAATCTAACAAAGAAAGGAATTGAATATTGGTTGGACAAAAATATTCACGAGTTCGCGGCATAGGAAAATACGCGACTATCAAAAGAGGACTGGTTATACTGCTACCTGTATACAAAGATCCACAAAATTTTCTTTGCATCCTTCCTCATTGAATTGTACAAGTGGATTGCAAAGCTGGCAGATAGCCAAGGAAGGGGTAAACTCAACAAACCTATTGTGAGGACTCCAAAATTGGTGCACAGACTGAAAGCATCAGAAGATAAGATTGTGCGCATTGTCGATCACTGGCTCGATCGAATCATAGGAGGATTCCTCACCGAATTCGTGGTAGATACTTCAGTCAACTATAGTGAGGCAGAACGACGCTTCCTCAAGGGACCGTGAGGTAAGTACGTTAAATCTTTGAACACTTGGATTAAAATTATACTATGTGAAAAGTGGGTTATGCAAATAAATTGATGTTTGGGGCTACGTAAAGTGGGAGAATATATAGAAATGAAGGTAGCATAGAACTATAAACTAGCCCCTTGATTTCACCTCTACGAAGGGGCGAAGAAGAGCTCGCGAAGGTCTTGACAAGAAGTGCGATCAATCTAACAAGGTAGAGAATTTCGTGCATACCACCTGTTGGGCATGGAATCCCCCCATAACAAGTTTTTGGGGCTCAAAGCCCATGTTTTGGTCAGAAAAGTTGTAGAACCTCGCAAATTGCAGGCACGGAGTGCGAAGTGTAAAATTGAGTCATAGGGTTGTCTGCCTTAAACATTGTATTGTAAAATAGTGTAAAGTCAACCCACCCATGGTCGACGGACCATGGGATTGTATAAATAGAGCAAGGCTCTAAGTTGTAAAGTTAGTTAATGAGTGATGGATAGAGA
The DNA here is from genome assembly GCA_031772625.1 of Pinus tabuliformis. Lineage (NCBI taxonomy): Eukaryota > Viridiplantae > Streptophyta > Pinopsida > Pinales > Pinaceae > Pinus > Pinus tabuliformis. Next base: position 797,796,760 of record CM062808.1, on the reverse strand, counting down.
GAATAACGAAGGAATGGTTTGAGATTAGAGTAGAATTCTAAGTGTCTTTAGTTCTAGTAGTAGGAAGAGGCTCTGCAGATGAGTGTGCACAGGCCTAGTAGAGTCCACCGCTGAGTGTGCAGACCCTTGCAGCTGAGTGCGTAGGGTGGTGATGGGTTTGTAAGCACGATTGAAGATTAATAAAAGAGAAGTTGATTTCTATTCCTATGTATTTGTTGTGCATTATCTTCTTTATGTTTGTATTTGGTTATGTATTGCTCACACTGATATAATTGATAAATATGTTGTAATAACCATAAATATTATGCACACAAGTTAAGTAATTGGTTAATTAGCAAGGATCATGGGTATTATATGGGTCACGCCCCAAGTAGGGCTGTGCAGAAGCCGCACCAAAGTTCGCAAAGGGATCGCAACTGCGGGCAGTGACAGGCCAGACCATGGACCTCCAGAAGCCCATCAGACATCCCAAGGGTGCAAAAACCTGGTTCTAGCACCCTCCTATACTACTTCGGGTGAGACCTCAGTCTGCGCTCCATGAACTGTTGCTGAAAGGGCTAGTGGTACCAGGATTTTCTTGGCTAAATCACCTCTGAACCTAGGTCAGGCCCCACTAAGCCAATAAATGGTTCCGTTGCTAGGACCGGGATCTGCATAAAGGATGTCTGATGTCATGCCACTGGAACCCTACAAAGAAAGAGATTGAAGAGTGGTTGGACAAGAAAATTCACGAGTTCGCAGCACGGGAAAATAGAAATCTGTGAGTATCTAAGGAGCAGTGGTTGGATCGCTACTTGTACACGGAAATCTACAGAATTTTCTTCGCATCTTTTCCATCTGAGTTGTATGAGTGGATGGCAAAGTTAGCAGACAGCCAAGGAAGGTGTAGGCTCGACAAACCAATAGTGTGGACTCTGGAACTAGTGCACAGACTAGAAGCCTTAGAAGATAAGATAGCATGAGCTTTGGACCACTGGGTCGACCAAATAATAGGAGGATTTATCACTGAGTTCCCGGTAGACACGACCGTCAGCTATAGCAAGGCAGAGCGACAATTTCTCAAGGGATCGTGAGGTAAGTATGTTAAATCTTTGAACACTTAGATTAAGATGCTATTGTGTGAAAAGAAGGTTATGCAAATAAATTAATGTTTGGGACTACGTGGAGCGAAAAGATCTACAGAAATGGAAGTATTGAAGAATTAGAAAACAATCCCTTAATTTCACCCTCGTGGGCGAGTGAGGATGAGCTTGCGAAGGTTTCTTTGAGAAGCACGGTCAGTTTGATAAGGCAGTGAATTCCGCATTTACCACCTCCACCCACACCGCCACCTGCTTCACCCCCCTCACCTCCATCTCCACCCACTCACCTCCACCATCTCCGCAGTTCAGTATGGCAAGTGCGATCAAACTACCTGTGTTCAGAGGAGTAGGAAATGAAGACCCAGACCAATTCGGGTTGATGGTAAGAGTAGTATAGGAAGCACAAAGTGTCGTGGATGATAATATTGAAAAAGATATGCTGGTGAGTGCGCTACAGGATCATGCATTAATGTGGCATATCAAGCATTCTAATGACCACCTGAACGTAGGAATTGCAGAGATCCAGACAACGTTAAATAGGGAATTTAGCAGGCCAAAGTCAGAGACACAATCAATCAGCGAGTTTAAGGAGATCGCGATGCTCCCAAACGAGACCCCTGGGATCTGGACCAAAGACTAAAGAGTATAATCCATGAAACCAATATGACATTAACAGATGCACAACATCGTACATGGTTTGTGGCCTCACTTACGCCACACTTAAGGATGGCGCTATCACAGCAAAAAATTTCCACCTAGGCCAAAGCGTTGGAGATGGAAATGAGGTTGCATGAGATCCCTATACAAGACCTTGGATTGGGAGTCCAACAGATCCATGCGCAACTACAGAATCTATGTCTTAAAATGCAGAGTTTGAAACAGGATAGAGCACCTCGGCCAAAGGCGCGTGAGGAAGTATGGTGCATAAAATGCAAGGGCTAGGGCCATGACAAGGACCACTGTCCAATATTCACGAACTAATTGGTAGGGGGAGGGCTAATTCCATTAAGATCAGAGGCACAGGTGAGGTCGAGCACGGCATTTGTGTAATGGTGCATGATCTACCAGATAGTAGGAAAACATACCACAGATAATTTTCATCTATTGTAGAAGTATATGCAGACGTCCTAGCAGTTGTTTTGTAATTTCTGTAGGTTAGTAGGCCATGATGAACGCACCTGCTGAAGCTATAAACTAATGGATCAGAATCCTGCCTATAGGGTGCAGGCCGAAACATGAGCCCTCGACCCAAAGGTAGGGATGGCACGCGTTGGGTTTCAGGGGTGCGGTCGAGGTCGAGGTGGAATGGGACCAGGAAGGGGTCGCGGCCAGATAATTTTTTACAATTGCAGAGGGCTAGGGCATTATGCACACAATTGTATGAACTTGACTAGGATATCATGTTGGTACTGTAATCAGTTTGATCATGAGGTGAAAGATTGCCCTTCACTGATAGCGAGGATGCGCGAAAAGGGGGTACTCCAGCCCCCTTCGACCCAGAATTTACAAATGATGAGGTTTGAACCGTGCGAGGAATACCCAAATGTAAACATGATGCTTAGGAGCCGTGTGACAATGGGAGATGATAAAGGGAAGTAGCCAGAAGAAACCGCATGGGTTCGTAAGGCTCCTACAAAGGAACCCAAGTTTGATTTAGAACACGCAAAGGAGACATTCATGGAAGCTAAGAAGAGCTTCACAGAGGCCTCCACTTCAGGTAGTAAGGATCAACTAGAACTAGGGATGGATCCTTCAATGCTCACTACCTTTCTGGAGACATGCATGAAACTACTGCATGACAACTAGGCAGTCAAAGGACTACAGGAACTTATCACTAGGTGTGTGGGGTCAAGAGAACCACGTATGATCTGAAAAATGGGAAAGCATGCATTGCGCACAGGAAGGGAGATGAGGTTGAATACAAAAATAGGTGAGTATGAAATGGATTAGGTAATCTTGGACCTGGGTTCAGACGTGAATGTACTACCAAAGCAAACATGGGAATGCATGGGCAGACCCGCATTGCAATGGGCGCCTATTCAGTTATGGATGGTGAACCAACATAAGATTTTTCCCATGGGAAGATTGCAAGGGGTAACAGTCAATATTGAAGGCAAGAGTGTGCAAGCGGATTTTGAATTGATAGAGATTGTCGATGACAACAATCCCTATCCTGCACTACTAGGAACAGACTGGGCTACCAATATGAACGGAGTCATAAATCTGAAGAAGCTCAAAATGACCTTTGAGAAAATGTCACTACACGTAGTAGTACTGCTAGACCCAGCTGAAGGAGCGTGATACACTGAGTTAGTGCGCGATGACGATCTCGACTGCATCTATAAGATAACTGCATAAGGTGAGGATTGGGTGAATCCAACTGTAGATGGAAGGATTTCATGGGAGTGTGAAAGCTCCTACACTTCAGATTCCGATGAAGAGATAGAGAAATGGCAGAATCGACTGCACGAAGTAACAACACTGAACTGCAACATGATGATCAGGTCATTACATTGTGTAACAACAAAGGCAAGGGAGTTGTCAACATATGATGGATTGTTAGCGATGGATGAATTTCTGAGCAAATTAGAAAGTGTAGTACCAGAGCAGCAATGGCTTGATGTGCTGAAGTGGGCACTGCATGCAACACCCGTACAATGGGGGGGTGCGCATCAAGGAACTTTTGAAGACTGGCACAGATGTAGAAGGATGATGTGCCTAGATTTTGGAAAACCCTAGTTTTGAATGAAGGCCAATTAGATCGGGTGGAATGACTTGCGCACCCACTTTTCCCGATGGGTACAGACATATGCTATATAGTCTGCACAAGCACACACCAACCCCAGACTAAAGAATCAGAACAAACCACAGTAGTAGGAAAGGTGATGCATGTTACCAATTCTCCACGATGAAGCATTCCATAGGGTGCATGGAGTACTGAACAAGGTTTACCAGGTGAGACAAACTGATTGGGACCTGCACGTGCCAGCGGTTTGGTGGGCCTATAGGACCATATGCAAAAACTTGAGTGTGGAAATGATTCCAAAGGTGTGAAACATAGTAGAACCTGAGATTTTTGAAGGGAATACCAAAAGGAATCGCCATATAATAGCGCCTGTAGTGAGGACAGTGTGCGAAGACAAATCACACAGCTATGCGAGGATGACCATATAAGGATTTGGGAAGCCATTCAATGAGGGAACCTTAGATTTTGCGAACTCGAAGAAGATCGGGTATGATTGAGGAAGAAAAGCATGTGGATGGATGTTGAGATCAGGAGACTAGAAAATGAGGTCACACAAGCATGTCTTGTTCATAAACCAAGGATGACAAGGTGAGATACGGTTGATCATACCACTGTGTTAGACGATTGTCACCAAGTATCTATGACTCTACTACCATGGCTGAGACCGCACCTTACCAAACGCAGTAACAAGGGGAGCACACCACATGAGGTAGAACGCACAACACCGGCCGTCGTGAGGGCAACTAAGGAGTGTCCACGGACTAGACTGGAAGGTGAATTGGAGTCTCACATAGATGGTGCAACCACTTGACTAACTGTAGGGAGCACAGTCTCAACGTTCCAGACAATTGACAGAGACCGTGGGACTCTAAAAGAGTCTGTTTGGGAACTGTGCGGTGAGGAAGATGTGCGCAGAATCATCATTGCACAAGGTTCGTGCCCACGCATGGGGGGTTGTGCTACCGCGATTGCTAACCAAGAAGTAACTGTTAACATCATTTTTCATGATGATATGTCCAATTTAAGGCAAAAGGGAGTGGGCAGTGGGAAATTAAGACATGAATTAAGGGCTAGATTTGGGACGATTTGCCGCCAAGAATGCATTAATGACTTAGAAGTGGGGGGAACGGTTGAATTCAAATTCAAAAGATGCTATAAAACTCCAAGGACTAACCACGAGACAACACTTGGTTTTTTGGGATTTGAGAAATTGCAGAGTATTGAGCGCTGAGAAATCTTACCATCTTTGAGTACGTGACAGAACATATCCCGTGCCAACACAATGACTGCTACCAAGCCAGGTGTGAAATTTACCAAAGATACAGTTGAGGAGCCTGGAGATGTGGTGGTCATGCCAGAAGTTCCAAAATTGCCATGAATTCCATGTCTGAAGAAAGATAAATATACTATGGGACCAGTCCGCGTGTCCCCAAGAAACCCGCGGTTCGACAAGATATCAATGGAAGAAAAAGGCAAGGCCATCACCATTGAATTAGAGGAAGAGGAGGAGGACTTATAGGCTCTAATTGATCAAAAAGAGGTGCAAGACAACGTGGAGGAGGACATCCCACCAATTCCTTCCACAGAAAAGTTACCCACATACGTCCCTCCATGGAAAGGGAAAGTTAGGGTGCCCAAAGACGTGGAGGCCACGAAGAGTGTGCTCCAGACCTCGCTCCTCCCCGATGGAATTACTTTTGAAGGTACACTCCTAGGCCAGTGCATACCCTGAAATTCGATGATTGGGACCTTGTAGATAGCGAGAAGTTTCCGCACCTAAAGATGGAGAGATTGATGAAGCAAAATTCGAAGGGGCCAGTAATCACGTTGGAGATATGAAAATGGTTGCACGGTGTGCGGAAGGTGAGGTTAATTCATATACAATGGATACCCCACATTCACTGCGTGCCCATCACCATTTTCGTCATCAAGAAGCTGTTGTGCCTGGTGCATGATGGGTATCTATGGCTGGAGGAGCTTATTCCCATCATGGTAGAGCTTATTCACTAGATTTGTCAACTTCCCTATAAGGGAAAGGACATCGCGATGATGGCGGGCAAAAGCAGTGATTTGGCTCTCGCAGAAGCCATGAAAACTAAATACAAGCTGGAAAAGCAAAAGTGAGGCTATGTAATTGCGAGTATCAAGGGAAAAGGCATGCACGTAGCCACCCAGCTCCTGGTCGAAAAATTAATGCGGAAGTTCTGCACCAATGAAGTACCAGCACCTGTGGTTGCGCTGGCTGAACAGTGTGCAGAGGGGGTCCAATTCAAGTGGGCAAAGTTCCTCTGTGAGGAATTTTTGACAAACTACAAGGAGGCCCAAGAGCAGGGTAAGACCTTCCACTACGTGTGGCTTCTCTTATCCATCTTGTTGATAGTGGGCGAACTACCAGAAGATAGCCAGTTCCTGGATATCGACCGGGACATACCTGATGCCATGAAGTACACTTCGCTCTGGGCCACTAACAATGCAAAGAGGATTTGCACCACCAAGGTTTTTTGGGTGCTAATGGAGGCAAGCATCTGGATGTGGATCAATAGAAGACCACGGTTGTCTCCCACAGTGTATTCCACTTTGCAGAGCTTTGCAGAGTTTAAAGTGGACATTCACAACATTTATGTCTAGGCACGGAAAGATCTAGCAAAGGCATGGACGAAGCTCCCATTCATTGCTACCAACGACGCCATTTTCACGGAGTTGGAAACATGGCCTTTGGAGTGGCATGCCCCGAACTTGGCAGGAATGGAAAGGGCCACAACTTAGCAAAGGAAGAAGACACTATGCAGCTGGCCGAAAGGAGGCACCAGGAAAAAGTAGCAGCAGAGGCAGCCGCATAGGAGAAGCCGGCTGATGAAGCAACAATAGTGCAGATAGTAGAAACAACAACATCGCCAACAGAAGAGGCTGAGGAGGGCCATGACATGTCCACAAGGCACGGGGCTAAGGACATAGACCTGGCCAAAGAGTGTGAAGACCCAGCAACCACCTCGTAATAGTTGAAATAGCCCTGCGTCCCTGAGAAACCGGTCCCCAGAAAGAAGGTTAAGGCATCAAAGACGTCTATCGACCCAATCACACTTATAGAAGGTGACCTTTTTGACATTGGTGAAATGGTTCACGATGTCACTAAGGATGCACTCCAAGAGGTGATGACAAAGCAGAACACTATGTTGGGGGTGCTAAGTGCGCAACTACAGGAACTATAGGTGCAAACCCCCAAAAAAGGAATGATGGCCCCATATGTCGCAGCAGGTACATCAGAGGTGGAATAGATGTTGCGCACTCGAATGACCAACACTTTTGTGCTCCCCGATGGCACATTAGTAGTAGCAAACGAAGTTGACCGAGGTGTGGTAGGCAGGATTAAGGGACTGGGCTTAAAATTGGCTACCCTTCCACGAGAAACCCTATACTAGTTACAGGATGGGATCACTGTTGAGCTCTGTGTCAGAGAATTCAGCGCGCTACAGGTATTGAGCGAGCAAAAGATAAATATGGAATAGCTCAACTGGCAGCGTGATGAATTGGATGAACAAACTCAAGGACTGGAGTAGACAATGCTTGTAGAAATGTCCCGGAATTTGTTTTCCCCACAAATCTACCAGTAGTGGAGCGGATCCACTAATTGGCGACTAGATTTTGTGAGGAAAATGAGGAAGCAACGAGGGTATCGCTGGACCTCAAGCTTCAGATTTCCGAGCTATGATCAAAAGCACAATCCTCTATGCCCCCATAAGTTAGGAAACAACACGCTAGCATTATTCAAAAAGGGTTGGAGCAAATAGGACAAGCAGTACAGAACTGCACCGCTATGTTGGAGGAATCCTTCACGGTCCTCACTTCATTACAGGAGGACTCCAACATACAGCGCCTTGAAACGGAGGTGCGAGAGCTTTAGGTGCAATATGACAGTGTGTGCAGAATGGCGTAGATAGTTTTCATGACCTAGCAACTTGCAAAGCTAAAAAATCATCTTGTGGTTCTTCAGATTTATCACCCCATTCATGTTAGTGGCCCAATCTATTCCTAATAGTGCGGGGTAGGGGTTGTTGTCATCAACAATCTCTATTACTTTGAAGTCTACTAGTGTGCTTTCTCCTTTGATATCCACTATTGTTTCTAGGAAAGCTAGTGTCTTTTCGATCTGCTAGTCCCACTAGGATTGGTAGCTATCTTAGAAACAAACAATCAAAGAAATTTGCAATTTCCTTTATATATGATAGATAAGAGAGAAGCAAAGGGACTAACCTGGATCTTCCGCTTGACTCCTTGCTTGATTTCTCTCTCCCTTGATAGAGCTTGCACCTCTTCTCCTACTTATCCCGCTCAATGAATACCTGTAGAGACAAAGTAGAAAAACACCATCAAAGCACCTCAATCTATTATATCATAACCAATGCAGAATCAGAAATACATTGAACATACAATAGAATTCACAAATACAGGATTGTATGGCTGAAAACTCAAAGAACTTTATTAATATTAGAAGGGAGAATTACAACCCAGCTGTCTGATCCAGCATCATCCTCCCAACATCAAAGCCCTCTTCACCTCATGAAAAGCAAGATCACCCAACAATACAATGTCTTTTCTCAAAGACAAACTATCAGCATTTCCTTACAAATTACCAAATTCCAGCCTCTAGATCTCTCAGATGAGGGATCCATTTATAGATGTCTGCAAGGGTGTGAGTCATATGTGGGTTTTTGATTAGTGTCATTCCACTTGTGTTCTTGGTTCCACTTGGATATTTCTTGGATCTCTTACTCACCCCTGGGCGAATTCAGAGAGGCAAGTGTCATAAGAGAAGTTTCTAGAAGATTCCATGAGCATTCACTTAGCAAACTATCTCGGACATTTGTCCATCCTCAATCATCACACCTTATAGAAGGCCTCTTCAGTATGCATTGCACCTGGCTAGTGTAAAAGTCAGTATGCATCGCACCTTGATAGTGGGGCAGTCAGTATGGTCTAGTTTTGGCCAATTCTAAGTGGTTTTTTAGGTGGAACTTTTGGGGAATGATGTAATCAGTTGACTATGATCCTTTAGGGTATGAAACAACACTTTTAAGGGTTAAATAGCCCTTAGTTTATTGACATATAAGATTGGGGTTGCAGTGCCCAAATATGTCTATAACAGTTGCCCCCTAGAGCATGAAGTCGTAAATCTTTTGATGTTGGGTGAAATGCTTTATCATGAGGATTCGAGGTATTCGAATTGGAAGGTGACCTATATAAGATACAATACAATACATCATCATCATATTATTTTCATGATCTAGCTAAGGCGGGCATTCCCATGCTCAGCTTTATAAATTCATTTTCATGTACATATGACAGATAATTGTCTGCTGTCGTAGACACGTTCTTCATATGAAGAGTCATCTTCCCTGGCTTAGATGACTATCTGTGAAACTTCTGTGTACATTTGATGTCTTTATATCCCTGAATATATCGCAGCCTAGATGGATGAAACTAGATCCGGGGTCTTCAAACTCGTTCAATCTTCGCTCAATGTACAAGTCGATCCATGTGAAAAGATGTCTTGAAGTCAAACATGGAAAGACTTTGCCTGATTACCAGCGAATAATGTAAGCAGTTAATAGGCACGAGAGGAATCACCAATAATGATAATGACCCTCAAGGTACTACAATAAAATTCACGTGGTGTGAATATATGATCCGATGTTGAACACCATGCAAAATCTTTCCGTCAAAGGCCATTGATGTAAACCTGTCGCTGGAAGTGAGAAACTTGCCATTGAGGCATGCAAGATTCAAAGTACTGAAAGGGGTTTTTATAAGTCAACTTCTTGGATAATGAGCTGATGTCGACAAGAAGTGACCTGTCATAGGAGGGCCTTAATTTATCCCACATCTACGACACGAAACGAAGCAAATGATTTTCTGGAGGTGAAAACAATCGACGACACAAGGTTTAGGACTGGCAGTCATGAAAAATTGAGGTTGAAGGTATTGTACTGGATGAGGCATTCACTGGGTGGTGAATTCTCTGAATGACTTCTCTTGAACATATCAGCGACACTGAGATGGATTGGTAGCGTTAACCCCAAAAGATGGATGGTATGGAGGATTAACGACGATATGACCAGTGAACAAAATAACCCAACCCGACTCAATCATGGTGATGGAGTGAAAGTGTCATGTTCAAGAGCGACCTGCTACCATAAAATTCTTCAAGTTTTCTTCCCTTTTTTCCCAATAATTGCTGACCAGTACCTCTTTATTTTTGTCAAGCTTGAGGAGGATAACACATGCTTGTTCTATAATTTTCCCGTCAGGAAAACCTGTCGCTACGTTTTAGCGAGTTTTGCAACAGTGAAACTCATTCTTGTCTGGGTGAACAAGTTTGTCGCTATTGTTTTAACGATTTTAACGACAAATACAACTCGATCATTTTCATGTTTAGAGAGTTTGAAAAGGGATGAAAAGAGAACTCTAGTAGTTCTTTTTCGTAGCATAATCCCTTAGGTCCAAAAAATATTAAAATACTATAAAAGGGATGAAATTTTCAATCACTTTAGAGAGCCTAGAAAGACAAGTGCTCGAACTTTTTCATGAGATAATCCCTCCGGTCTGAAAAGTTTAAAATATATAGGAGGGATGGCGCTTCCAATCACTTTAGCGAGTTGGAGAGGCCAATTGCTCGAAAATCTTTTCATATTTAGCGATTCTGAAAAGGGTTTAAAGTGGACTCGTGAGGAACAAGTGGTATTTAGGGTAGCAACTGGTTTCGAGTAATATTGGAACTTCTCAAAACATGGTGATGTGAAGAGGGTGGCTAACAAGACCACTCGTCGCATCTGTTCCTCAAAATGGTAAACAATCAAGTGGAAGTGTATGATCAACCAAACGGATGGAGGTGATGGAGGAAACACAACCAAGGTTCAAAAGGCTGATATAATTGCGAACACGAGGGTTATTTACCGAAGGTGGGCTCATTTTTTTTAACGAGCTTGAACTCTGGGGGAACATATGCTTAGGGGTAGGTCTATTTTTTAATGAGCTTGAACCATACGATAACATTGCTCATAGCCTTTTTATGTAGGCTAGAAATGACCAAAATAAAAAGCTAAAAATCACTAAAAAGCTAAAGAACTACTGAGGTTAGGTAGGATGGTTTCATCAGAAAAAGCCTTCCTTTGGCTTGTCTGCAGTGCAGAAAATGTTGAATGGTGGATTAGGCCAATCACCTAACCTAAGAAGTTTTAAAAAACTAAAAAGATAAAAAAGCTAAAAAGCTAAAAAATGAAATTGGTCGGTTTTTTCTTGCATAAAAAGGTTTGCATGCCCCCAGGCATCAAAAAGACAGTCTCCAGGTAACCATATGGAAACTTACTGTGGTTAAGCAGGATGATTTTCTGTTAGTGGTTAGACAAAACACTTCCTTCACTTTGTCCGCAAAATAGATGAAGGTGAAAGGTGTCAGAGACCAATCACATAACTCACAGGGAAACTTATTTTTCTGGTTGGGTTCGTCGTCCTACTTATCCCACTCAATGAATACCTATAGAGACAAAGTAGAAAAGCACCATTAAATCACCTCGATCTATTATATCATAACCAATGCAGAATCAGAAATACATTGAACATACATTAGCATTCACAAATAACAACATTCACAAATACACGATTTTATGGAGGAAAACTCAAAGAACTTTATTAATAGTAGAAGGGAGAATTACAACCCAGCTGTCTGATCCAACATCATCCTCCTAGGATAAAATCCCTCTTCACCTCATGAAAAGCAAGATCACCCAACAATACAATGTATTTTCTCAAAGACAAACTATCAACACTTCCTTACAAATTACCAAATTCCAACCTCTAGATCTCTCAGATGAGGGATCCACTTATAGATATCTGCAAGGGTGTGAGTCATCTCTAGGTTTTTGATTAATGTCATTCCACTTGTTTTTCTTGGTTCCACTTGGAGATTTCTTGGATCTCTTACTCATCCCTGGGCGAATTCAGAGAGGCAAGTGTCATAGGAGAAGTTTCCGGAAGATTCCATGAGCATCCACTTAGCAAACTATCTCAAACATTTGTCCATCCTCGCTCATCGCATCCTATAGAAGGCCTCTTCAGTATGCATCACACCTAGCTAGTGTAGAAGTTAGTATGCATCACACCTTAATAGTGGGGCAGTCAGTATGGTCTAGTTTTGGCTAGTTCTGAGTGGTTTTTCAGGTGGAACTTTTGGGGAATGATGTAATCAGTTGACTATGATCCTTTAGGGTATGAAACAACACTTTTAGAGGTTAAAGTTTATCAACATATAATATTGGGGTTGCAGTGCCCAAATATGTCTATAACAACTGTGATTCCCTACAATCTCCCCATAGGTAGGATCTTTTATTGGTTCGCCATTCGCATTTGGATAGGAGACCATTACAGCGTAGGCCTTCCCATGCGCTCCCATGTCTACTTCGGCAGAATGTTCATGTCCGATCCTAGATCCAGAATCATTTGGTCCATCTCATATTCTCTAATCCGTACGATCAATCTCATTTCCCTTCCCGTTCACATCGTGTGCTTTCTGAGCTTCCGAACTATGTGCGGTTCTCCCAGCGTGGTCCCAATGCATCTATTTATGAGTTCCTCTAGCCCCTTTACAACCTTGGTATCATGCAACAGCTTCATGCATGTTTCTAGGAACATTGTAAGCATCGATGGGTCCAAATCCTGCTCTGGTATGTCATTTCTTCTTGAAGTGGAGAAATCAATGAAGCGCTTCTTAGCTTCCATGAAGGTTTCCTTAGCGCGCTCCAAATCAAACTATGGTTATTTCGTTGGAGCCTTGCTAACCCAAGTACTCTCTTCAGGCTGCTTGCCTTTGTCATCCCTTATCGTAATTCCACTTCAGAGCACAATATTCATGTTAGGGTCTTCCTCGTGTGGCTCATACCTCATCATTTGCAAGTTTTGAGTCGAGGGAGGTTGGAGCACTCCTTTATCGTGTAGCGCGCTACTAGTGTGGGACAATCCTTTGTCTCATGGTCAAACAATGTACAATACAAGCATGATGGTCGCATTGGATTCATACAATCGCAGGCATAATGTCATGGCCCTCCGCAGTTATAACATATCAGCTATCCATGACCTCTTCCAGGTCCTCCCCCACCTTGGCCTCGTCCGCACCCCTAAAATTTGGTTCGCGCCATCCCTGTGTTCTTGTCAAGGGGCCACGTTTCGACCTCAACTTTATACGTAGGAGTCTGATCCATAATCACTTCTATCAGTGCACTCATCATTTCCCACTGATATACATAAATTACAGAACAACTGTTGGGAATTATATGTAGCATGATTTCCTCCTAATTGAGAAATCGCACACCACAGCGTAGGCACTGTGCTAGGTCCTGCTTGTGCCTCCGGTCTCAATGGCATTGGTCCTCCTCCCGCGAGGTAATTTTTGAACACTGGGCAGTGGTCCTTGTCATATCCCTGACCCTTGCACTTTACGCACCATACCTCGTCGCGCACTTCTGGGTGAGCTGTCCTGTCTTGTTTCAGACTCTGCATCTCAAGGCACAAGTTTTTCAACTGCACATGAATCTGTTGAATCCCCAGGTTGGGATCCTATATCGTTGTCTCGTGCAATCTCATCACAACCTCAAGGCCTTGGCCTGAGTTTTTAGCCTATGTTGTGACAACACGTTCCTTAAATGTGGCGTTAACAAAGCTAAAAACCATTCGTGGTGTTGTCCATCTGTCAACATCATGATAGCTTCGTGAATTGTGCACTTCAGTCTCTAAACCAACTCCCAAGGGGTCTCACCTGGTAGCATTGTGATTTCCTTGAACCCAATGATCGACTACACCTATGACTTCAACCTACTAAATTCTTTATTTAGTGCAGTTTAGATATCCGCGACCCCCGCATTTGGATTGTCATTGGAATGCTTAATGTATAAGGTCAGCGCATGATCCTGTAGAGTGATGACCAACATTGCTTTCTTTATATTGTCATTTGTGACTCCCTGCACTTCCCATACATCTTTTATTACAAACCAAAACTGGTCTAGATCTTCATTTCCTACTCCTTTGAACACTGACAACTTTATCGCACTCTCCATACTAACTCGCAGTGGTGGCGGAGGTGGTATGGGTGAAGATGGGGGTGAAGATGGTGAAATTGGCAGTAGTGTGGGTGGGGGTGGTATGCGCGGAATCCTCTGCCTTATCAAATTGATCGCACTTCTCGGTGAGACCTTCGCAAGCTCTTCTCTGTCCCCTCGCGGAGGTGAAATCAAGGGTCTAGTTTCTAGTTCTGCACTACCTTTGTTTCTGTAGATTCTCCCACTTCGCATAGCCCCAAACATCAATTTATTCGCATAACCTGCTTTTCACATAGTAGCATTTTAATCCAAGTGTTCAAAGACTTAACGTACTTACCTAGCAGTCCTTTGAGGAGGCGTCGCTCTTGTTATCAGGAAAACTAGTGTCTATGCGGAGCCCACTAAGGCTGGTAGCTACCTTAGAAACAAACAAACTAAAAGCTACTTTCGTTTTCCTTTATGAGAAATAGATAAGAGAGGAATAAGGAGACCAACCTCTGTCTTGTGCTTGGTTCCTTGCTCGATTCCTCTCCCTTCTGATAGGTCTTCGCCACTCGCTTCCTCGTCTACCCAGCTTCAAAGAGCACCTTTAGAATCAAAGCAGAATAACACTATCCAAGGACATAGATCTATTATCATATACAATATAGGACCAAATGTATATTGACCACACAAATGCATATAACATCAATCATACAAGAATGTGGAGGAAAACTTGAATAGCTTTATTGATAATCAAGAAAGATCAAAGAGGATTACAACCAATTGTTCTGACCCAGCATCATCCTCTCAGCAAGAAAGCCCTTCTTCACCTCCTGAAAAGCTTAGATCACCCAACACTATGATGTTGCACCAAGAAACCAACAACACTTCCTTACAAGATACAAAATTCCAACCTCTAGATCTCTAGGATGAGGGATCCATATATAGATGTTTGCAAGGGGAATGAGTCAGCTTTTGAGATTTGATTAGTGTCCTCTCTCTGATAGTTCTTGATTCCACTTGGAGATTGATGATCTCTTACTCATCCATGGTCGAATGCAGAGAGGCAAGTGTCACAGGAGAGGTTTTTGGAAGATTCCACGCTCCTCCACCTTGTGGATTGACCCTGCCATTTGTCCACTCTCACCCATCGCACCCCATAGAAGGGATTTTCAACATGCATCTCACCTACTGTGTGTATTTAGGTGGGATGCAACACACTTTGACCATGGAGCAGGTGAAATGGTCCAGTTTTGACCAGTTCTGAGTAGTTTTTCATGGAGAACTTCTGGGAGATGCTGTAATCAGTTGACCTTGTTCTTTTAGGGGTTGGAACAACACCTTTAGGGACTTAGGATCCCTTGGTTTATGGGCATTTATGATTGGGGTTGCAGTGCCCAAAAATGTCTATAACAGTTGCCCCCTAAAGCATGAGATCGTTAATCTTTTGATGTCGGGTGAAATGCTTTATCATGAGGATTCAAAGTTTTTTCAAGCTGGAAGGTGACCTGTAATAAGATACAATATAATACATTATCATCATAATAGTTTCATGATCTAGCTGAGGCGGGCATTTCCCATGCTCAACTTTATAAATTCATTTTCATGTACATAGGACAGACAATCGTCTGAGTGTAGACTGATGATTCTGGTAGAGCCATCATCCCTTAGATTGGATGATTATCTGTGCAGCAATGATGTACATTGGATGTCTTTATTTTCCTGAATATATATCGCAGCTCGGATGGATGAAACTAGTCTTCAATCTCGTTCTATCTTCACTCAAAGTACAAGTCGATCCATGTGAGAGATGTTCTGGAGTCGAACATGGAAAGACATCGCCTGATTACCAGCCAATGATGTAAGCTGTTAACAGGCGCGAGAGGAATCACCGATAATGATGATGACCCTCAGGTACTACAGTACAATTCACGTGGTGTGAATAAGGGACTTGGCGTCGAACACCACACAAAATCTTTCGATCGAAGGCCATTGGTGTAAACCTGTCGCCGGAAGTGAGAAACTTTCCATTGAGGCATGCAAGCTTCAAAGTACTGAAGGGGTTGTTCCTAGACCGACTCCTTGGATAATGAGCTGATGTCGACAAGAAGCTATCCATCATAGGAGGGCCTTAGTGAATCCCACATCAATGACACAGAATGGAGAAAATGATTCTAATGGAGGTGAAAACGATCTGGTGATATAAGGTTCAGGGTGGCGGTCATGAAAGAATGGAGCGTGAATGTATTGCAGCGGATGAGACACAGGTGAATTCTCTGAGCGACTTCTCTTGAACATATCAGCGACACTGACATGATGGATTGGTAGCATTAACCCCAAATATGGATGGTGTGATGGAACCATGGAGATGTGACTAGTGAATGGAACAACCCAACCCGACTCGGATGCGGAGTGAAAGTGTCATGTTCAAGAGCGACTTGCTACCAACAAAGTTTCTTCAAGTTTTCTTCCCAATTTTTCCCTAGTCATTGCTAACCAGTACCTCTTTACTTTCATCAAGATTGAGGAGGATAACATATGCTTGTGCTATAATTTTCCCTTTGGGCAAACCCATCGCTATGTTTTAACGAGCCTAGCGATAGTGAAAATCGTTCTTGTCTGTTATGGACAAGTTTGTCGCTATTAGGTTTTAACGAGTTTAATGACAAAGATAACTTGGTCCTTTTCAATTTTAGAGTCTGAAAAGGGATGTAAAGGAAACTCCAAAAATCCTTTTTCATCACATAATCCCTTGAGTCCAAAAAAGTATAAAACAATACAAAAGGGATGAATTTTAGGTACTTTTAACGAGCCGAAGAAAACAAGCGCTCGATATTTTTGTGTAATAATCCCTCAAGTCCAAAAAGATTAAAATCTAAAGGAGGGATAGCACATCCGGTCACTTTAACGAGCTGGAGAGGCCAATGGCTCGGCAATCTTTTCATATTTTACGAGTCAGTTGAAAAGAGCTTAAAGGAGACTCGTTTTTGAGGAACAAGTGATAGATTCGGGTAGCATCTGATTCCAGGTAAGGTTTGGAATTTTCCAATCACGGCAGTGTCACAAGGATGGCTAACAGGATCACTCTTCGTAGCTGTTCCTCAAAAGGGGTAAAAAATCAAGTGGAGGTGATGATGAGAACACGACCAAGGCTTCAAAGGTTGATGATAATACATTGACGATGGTTATTTACTGGAAAATAGTTCATTTTTTAATGAGCTTAAACGTCGGGGAAACACTTGCTCATTGCTTATGTTTATTTTTTAACGAGCTTGAATTCCACGTTAAAACTGCTCGATCCAGTCGTATAATAAGGATGTCTCATCTAAGATGCCATTTTTATGGAGCTTGCACCTTACAAAGCTTTGCTCCGGATCCTTTATTTATGCAAGTTAGGAAACGACCAATCCTACGAGTTTAAAGGGTTAGAGGACCTATAAATTTAAAAAAATAAATGATCGCTCTTTGCTTGCATGCCCCCAGGTATAGTGAAAAATTTCCAGGTTACCAAAGATTGTTCCATCTGTGTCATAGACAAAACACTTCCTCGGCGATGTCTACCGAAATAGACAAAGGTGAGTGGCGCAGACACCTCCACTCACATAACTTTGATGAGGGAATCTTATTCCAGCCTAATCCCATTTTCCTAAATGGACGGGTGTCTCAGACTAGTCATATATCCTCCACGGAAACCTACCCTATACCCAAGGTTTTCCTATCGAAACAGGCTAGGGTGCATGCCCCCTGGGTTTCAATCATGTCCTCTGAATCACTCGCGCTCATCAGGAGGACGGACTAGGGATTGATGAGACATTCCTTGCGTGAAAAGACCATTCAAGGTTGGTATATGACTATTTGCTATGTGTGAACCGGGAAATGAAAGCTGGTCTATGAGCTTGACCACTCTTCCTTCGTGCAGAAAACACATTACTCTAAAGAGTGAGGAGACGACGGCTCCCATGCAATAAATATAGTCCCGTCCAAGGAGTAGATTATAATCCAGGGGTCCTTGGACTACCATTACGTTCATGTGAATGGTTTTCCTTCTCAATGTTATCGACACATTAGGAAGGATCCCTAACGGTCGACTGGTTCCTTTGTCAAAGCCTGTTAGATTTCTCATCTCAGGCAAAAGTGATGGCGAACCAAGCGCTTTCCAAGTAGTTGAGGAAAGGATACTCATAGAAGCCCCTTCATCTATGATGGTACTGGCCATGACCATTCTATATATTTGAGCAATGATTCGAAATGGTACACTAGCCGGTAAATGGGGTTTTCCTAGTAGATTCCAGTTAAAGGAAACAACCAGGTTGCTTAGAGGTGGGACCAAATAGATGACCGGATATGACTCTGACAAACTTCCTTCCTACGGTAAAGGAGCGGGTAGACTACCCCCATGTTCATCAGAGTCTGTGCTTACGAAGAGAATTTGAACGGTGTCGTTCTTGTTCTCTTCGGTGTTTGTATCATCTGAAGATTGATCCTCTGAAGGCAAGACCGGGTCAACTGCCGCCTCGACCTTTTAACTTTCGTCTGGTGTGGATTCAGATGGTTTATCTTCAATGATAGATGCTTCGGCCAACCACAAGGGCGTGTCAGCCGGATTTTGAACTAGTGATGGACTCGGCAAGAGTTTCTTATATCCAGGAGGAAGCCGTAACTGTGAAACCAGATGGTCGTCCAAAACTCTTTCAGCTTCGTCTAAGAAGGGACAACGGTGGATGGCGTGATTGCCTTCACACAATTTATAAGGAAATTTATATTTTCCTTTTTGTCCAGGGGCTTCACTTTCACTAGTTGATGGTGTATGCTCAACATGATCGTCAGAGGTTGATGACACCGGATTGTGCAAATGAGGAGACCAGTCCCTTAAGATCTGAGGGATGCAAGGACAATCTCGATGATAGTGGTCTCCTTTGCAAATGACACATTGCAATTTAGGCCTGGTCGGTGCAGTGTGTGGATTTTCGCTAGACGATGCTTGGTTGCCCCTTTTCGCCTTTGGCTTCTTCTTCTTCTTCTCTTTCTTCTTCTTAGTTACTTGATTTTTGGCTTTACCAGCTTCATCAAGCGAAGAGGAAGGAGGAGAGGAAGAATTGGACGAAGTAGAGGGTTGGGGGGTAACTCTGGTATCGTTTAGTTGCTAACTTGATTGTTCAGGAATCACGGTGTTCTTAACGACAGAAGTTGAGAAGAGCCATATGGGCAAGCCGATTGTCAATCTTGGAAGAGACAATGTGGCCATATGGGGTGCACCAACATCTCCCCAAGAGGAGAAGGGACTAGGATTTCCTCCAAGGGGAACTCCTTGGTTGGTGGACTCCATTTTTCTCAACCTAAGACCAACGTAGGAAAGGTGATGTTTATTCCGTTTAAAATAAATTTTAGACGCTTTGACAAAACTTGTTTTTTCAATTTTTAAGAGTCGAGAAAAAACAAAAGATGACTCTAGTCGCCTTCGATTTTTAATGAGCTTGAAGTGACAAGTGCTCAGATGGACCTTTTCTGTTAAGGAGTCTAAAAAGGAACAAAAGGGACTGCTCTGGAAATCTAGACAGAGGGATTACCAAACCAATCGCAAAACTGCAGAATACTTTTTACGGTATGGAAGTCAATCTTCCTGAATGTTGTGTTCAGTGCATTGCGATCGATAGGGCGATAGACACAGCTTCCTATGGATAAAGGATAAAGCCTATTGTGGTCTCCAAAAATATACTCTAAGGTACGTGGGAGCACAAGTCCGTACTGGAACTTGTCGTCTCAAAGTGGAGGAATCACCCAACCAACAGTGAAAACAAAAGTTACCAGGCTTTACGACGCCAGAATACGTCTCTAGCCTAGACTTCTAGATGTTGTGCGTTAGGTTCCAAAGCGTTTTTGGATTCATTAAATTTATTTTATAGTTGATCTTGCTTAAGAAATTTTCCTTTCAGGTTCACCACGTGATGTAAATGTACAATTCCTAAAATGCAATCTAAGATGATAAACAGTTGTTTAATCTCCTTTTTGCAATGAAAATCCTAGCTACTAAGGAAAGAGAGATGGCGTTCTTTCAACAAAGAGCAAAGGGCACACACTATATGCACTGTCCTAAATCAAACCAACAAATAGTCTAAATGCAAATGCACATGCATGTATTTGTTTTCAGCCTTCTTAATGTGTGAATGATAAAAAGAAAGCTAAGCACAAATCTGAATTATTTTTCAAAGTGACAATTACTAACAAGCTTCTTTTCAAAACAAAATGAGGACAATGACGACACTTTGTTATTTGGAATTGAAAACTTGCTTTCGACACTTGAAAAACTACTAATTCAAATCAAATACAAGAGTAACAGTGTAATCGACTATCAAGAACAATCGGATTCTCTTCTATGACTAAAAACGACACTTGCGACACTTTCAAATCAAGAAACGACAGTTCGATTACGCTACTTCTTTGTAAAGGAGAACTAAAAATGACTCAAAAATACATAAAAACATTTACAGTTCTTTGCACAATGGAGGCGGAATAACGGCAAGAAAGGGGGTTTCAACAGAGGTTTACTGACTACAGGCAGCAAAACTCCTAAATAGAGCTGAAAAGCATGAACACAGAAGCCAAAATCTAAGAGCAGAAGAGGTCTGATTGGCGCACCTGTAGCACAAGGAAATTGAAATGCAATGCACCTGCTACATTCAGGTTTCGAAGAAGACACAGTGCGATGGACCAGGGACAAGACTTTAGCTGGGTTCAGGGTCACAGTTTGCAGCTCAATTCAGGGATTTAGGCTGAGCAAGTGGTAATCAGTAAATCAATCACAGGGGTATAACTTATGAGGTTACTAGAGCCACCACAAGGGCAATTAGAGAGCTTGTAAATCAATTGTTTAATTCATAAACAAAACCCAGAGATAGACTAAAGTAGCGTTGATCTACTTTGCACTTGCATAGCAAATGCGGTTCGAAGGCTAGCTGGCTTGACTTCAGGCTTCGTCTGTAAGTTTATAAAGTAAACAAATGTAGATAAACAAACAATCTATTCGCTCCCTAGTGGAGTCGCCATTTTTTTATCAGGAAAAGTAGTGTCTAAGCAGAGCTGCTAGACCCACTAAGGCTGGTAGCTACCTTAGAAACAAACAAACTAAAAGCTACTTTCGTTTTCCTTTATGAGAAATAGATAAGAGAGGAATAAGGAGACCAACCTCTATCTTGCGCTTGGTTCCTTGCTCGATTCCTCTCCCTTCTGATAGGTCTTCGCCACTCGCTTCCTCGTCTACCCAGCTTCAAAGAGCACCTATAGAATCAAAGTAGCATAACACTATCCAAGAACATAGATATATTATCATAAACAATATAGGACTAGATGTATATTGACCACACAAATGCATATAACATCAATCATACAAGAATGTGGAGGAAAACTTGAATAGCTTTATTGATAATCAAGAAAGAGCAAAGAGGATTACAACCAATTGTTCTCACCCAACATCATCCTCTCAGCAAGAAAGCCCTTCTTCACCTCATGAAAAGCTTAGATCACCCAACACTATGATGTTGCACCAAGAAACCAACAACACTTCCTTTCAAGATACAAAATTCCAGCCTCTGGATCTCTCGAATGAGGGATCCATATATAGATGTTTGCAAGGGGAATGAATCAGCTTTTGAGATTTGATTAGTGTCCTCTCTCTAATAGTTCTTGATTCCACTTAGAGATTGATGATCTCTTACTCATCCCTGGTCAAATGCAGATAGGCAAGTGTCACAGGAGAAGTTTCTAGAAGATTCCATGCTCCTCCACCTTGCAGATTGACCCTGCCATTTGTCCACTCTGGCCCATCGCACCCCATAGAAGGGATTTTCAACATGCATCGCACCTACTGTGTGTATTCAGGTGGGATGCAATGCACTTTGACCATGGAGTAGGTGAAATAGTCTAGTTTTGACCAGTTCCGAGTAGTTTTTCATGGAGAACTTCTGGGAGATGCTGTAATCAGTTGACCTTGTTCTTTTAGGGGTTCGAACAACACCTTTAGGGACTTAGGAGCCCTTGGTTTATGGATATTTATGATTGGGGTTGCAGTGTGCCAAAATGTCTATAACAGCTCTACCTTGCTATAACTGACTGAAGTATCTACCACAAACTTAGTGATGAATCCTCCTATAATTCAATTGAGACAGTGATCAACAACGCGTAATATCTTATCCTCTGACGCTTCCAATTTGCACACCAATTTTGGAGTCCACACAATAGGCCTGTCGAGCTTGCACCTTCCTTGGCTATTTGCTAGCTTTGCGATCTACTCGTATAGCTCGGTAGAGAAAGATGTGAAGAAAATTTCATGGATATCGATGTATAAGTAGCAGTCTAACCACTCTTCTTTTGATAGTCGCATATTCCTGTTCTCCTGCGCTGCGAACTCGTGAATCTTCCTGGCCAACCAATCTTCAATTCCTTTCTTTTTTGGATTCCATTGATACAACATTAGACATCTTTATGCAGATCCTGGTCCCGGCAACAGAACCATTTGTTGGCTTCTTGGGGCCTGACCCAAGTTCAAAAATAATTAGCTAAACAAATCCTTGTACTACTGGACCTTTCGGCAATAGTTTGTGGAGTGTGAACTGAGGTCTCACCCGAAGTAGTATGGGGGGGTGCTAGAACTAGGTTTCTGTACCCTTGAGATATCTGAGCGGTTGATTTGGTCCAACTGCTAGTCCCTACGCGCAGGTTGCTTCGCACACTTCGTTGGCCTTCACGCCTTGATAGATTTGCCTTTGCGCAACCCTAACTAGGGGCTGTGGGGCTCTCGTGCTGCTGGAGCAGATTTCTGCACTATTTCCCTAAATCACACCCGCGACCTTACTTATCTTCTTACCCCAGTTAGTTATCTTCGCATAAATGGATGCCTTATGTTATATTTATTTATACAACACATACATGTAAGTTCACACAACAAATAAACAATACACTTGTAAATTATACCCAGTAGTACATAAAACAAGAAAAGATACACAAAAATATGATAAAACTTCTCTTTATTAATTCTTCCCATGGTTACAAACTCGACCTGCCCTACACACTCAACTGCAGGGGTCCATGCACTCAACCGCGGACTACTAGGCCTCTATGCACTCAACTATAGAGCCTTCTCCTACTCTACGACCCAAAGACACACTTTACACTTTGACTAAAGCTCTTAAACTCATCATGCTTCTATTCTATTTATTCATTCCCTATCTTCTACAGTTAGAGCCTCGCTCTATTTATACAATTCCATGGTCCGCGGACCATGGGTATATCTTTCAAGCCGACATTACATTACAAAAACAAGGGTGGACAACCCTATGACTCTATTATGACTTCACGCTCCGTGCCCACAAATCGCAGAGTCTTTACAAAGGACTTGGTCAAAACTTAGGCTTTAAGCCACAAAACATGCCTTAGGGGGATTCCATGCCCAATAAATGCATGGTACATGCATTTGGTTGTTTGTTTCATTTTCTATCATTGGCATTGGATTTGACTAGATTGACAGTGATTTTAGCCTTGCCTTGCCATTTGATGGATATCCATGGTGTTGTGGGTTCCTTGTTTTGGTTTAAGCTTTGGATGGTTGGTAGAATTTGGATCCTGGTGAGGTGGTCTCAAGAAATTCACAAGGGTCAAGGATGGAGATGACATTTCTCTTGGAACTCTTGATAGATAAGTGGAGATAGGAAAATTCCTCTGGATATTGTGAAGACAGTTGGAGGCATCCAAGCTTGTTTGGTGTTAGTGATTTCTGGACTGTTTTAGGTGAAATCACTGTGGTTGAGTGTTGAGGTGGTTTGGCATCTTGAAGCCCTGGATGGATTATTTTGGTTTAACCCATATGATCCCACATTCTTTCTTAGAATATGGCATGACGGTGATTTGCTGAAAGAGAGATTTGGGTTGGCCCAATCTATGGTCGAGTGGTACGTGGAAGTCCTTGACTTGGTTGGCATTTACATATGTTAATATGAATTACCTTATTATTGTGATCGATGAGCACATTTGTTGATTATTGTGGTGATTTTATGACTAATTTTCATGGATTTATTCTTGTTATATGTTGCTTATAGGCCTGGTTAAATGATGTGCTTGGGTTATGAATCTTGTTTATCATTATTAAGTTAAATAATTGTTATATCAATGCATGGGATAAAAAGTGTTTTTGCAACTAATTTGAGAGGGAATTGAGTCTTTTTTATGATTCTTTATGAAGTTAAAGAGACCTTGAACATATATGAATTCATGACCTGTAGCTGCTATATTTACAATGTGTTTGACGAATGTTCTCATGTGTTTGGCAAATTCTAGGAAAGATCTAGACTTATAACTTATTGTATAGTCTTGTCATCACCTTAAACTTGATTCTGGAAGGTTCTAGGCTATTATAGGTAGGGCCTTTAGGCTAGCCCTAAAAATATGGCACCGATTTCACGTTTGCATGCATGAAACTGGGAAAATTTAGCTACAACCACATGAAGGGAGGCCCGTGCATGCGGCTGGAGCCTTCCTGACGCACTCACAACTCCTTATGTGTGTGGCTGGGTCGTGAGTTCATTTAAAATGAAGTTCCAACTTAGGTAATGAGCACCAGGGATTGTGGTTTGACACCTAGGTGATTTCATGTCCCTAAGAGGTTTTATTAAGTTTCTAGTTAGTAGACCCCACTTCCATAACTAGAACATGGATGTTGGGCCATGTCATAGTAACTCTCAGCTCATGTTTACCTAGAGAGCTTGTAAAGGTGGGTAAATGTGATATGGGGTGGTTACATGATGAAGGGAGGGATAGATATAAGGCCACATTGAAGATCACTCACCACAATGGACTAGATGGATTAGATCCCCAATATCCACTCCTTTCTTCTCCATTTTGGTCAATGAATCCCCATCCAAAATTCCAGGGCCACCCATTGGCTCTGAAAGGGGTACCATTTGTCCCCATTTTTGTTTATTTTAGCAGCGAATGGCCTGGGGTGGTACAGAAAAGTAGCGGTTGACAATGGCCACCTGAAGGGGCTTTGACTATGGGGGTGGGATTTACCAGTCACTAACCAACAATTTGTGGACAATACCATGATGTATGTGGAACCATTTTAATAAGAAGCCATAGCTATGAAGTATATCCTTGAATATTTACAAGAGGCCTCGGGTACTGTGATCGATGGAGAAAAATGTAATATGTTCTTTCTTAATATCAATGGGCTAATACGTTGTTATTTCGCTAGAATGATGGGTTTCTAGATCGGATCCCTTTGGACAAAGTATCTAGGTATTCATCTAGAGGTTAACTCCTTAGGCATGTCTATGTGTTAAAAAATGAAAGAGAAAATATCTAAAATATTGACCAATTAGAGTTACAGGGCCCCTAATCTCCCAATCAGAATTATCTTTCTCAAGTAAATACTGCAAGCTCTACCAGTTTACGGACTCCCAGTGTTGCTGGCTCATAAGGTCATTTACCACGATATAGTTTCCCTATTCCGCAAGTTTTTTTGGAAAGGGGATTCATAGATGAAATAATAAACATTAATTTCTTGGGAGAAAGCGGGCTCTCCCAAATGAGGGGGAGGGCTAGGAATGAGAGACCCATCGGTGTTAAATAAATTCATTGGAGAAAACACCTAGTGGTGGTGGCTATAGGGAGGTCAAGAGCTCTAGAAAAAATATGGAATAGATAGTAGTATCAAAACCTTAGCCAGTAAGATATCCTGAGATACCGAGATTGGAGAGAAGGGTCCTTAATATGGAACTTAGTTAAAGCTCAAAGTGGGTCTGTGAGGGATAACATGTTTTGGAATTTCTGAAATGGGCTAAAGGCCTCTTTCTAGGATGATTCCTAGCATCATTTTCCAAAGTTAGAAAATAGTGAGGGTCTGCAAGCCCTCGAAAGAAACTTAATTAGCAAGGGAGTGAGGGTGGTAGTAGTTTACTAGAAGGCAGAGCCACCCACCAAGATATTGGAGGTTATGGAAGGATGGAACTAATTAGAATCAGGTTGGTTCAGATCAAGAATGGAAAAACCTCACAACAACACTCTATCACAAGATGATCCACGTAGTAGAGGACTAAGACTGCATGAGATGGGGATGTCAGTGCTTTGGTATGTTCTCCATCAAAGAGGTGAAAAAAATTATGTCTAAATTCAAGGAATTACCTGAGGAAGCGATATGGAAGAAGTGATGGGGATCACTGGTGATTAATTAATGCCTAAGGAAATTGGCAAAGGAAATGGAAAAGGCTTTGGAAAGGTAAGATGCATTCTTTGGGATTTATTTATGGAAATAATGGAAATTAGGAGAAGAGGGAGGTGAAAGGTCACAGGTTGCATGTGAGGAGGAAAATGAACAAAATAGAAGCCTCACTAATAAAAAAGGCTTCTGAGGATCAATTCACAGACTTTTTTCAATTCAGTTTTGGAGCTCTCTCTCTATTCTTTCTCTCATACTCTTGGAAACTTAGAGTTTTCTTGGAGCAATATTGGAGGAGTGTGGCATACTTGGAGTTTTGGAGAAAGAAGGAAAAGAAGTAGAAACAACTACAATGGATTTTTCTTGCAGGTACCGAGTTGCATGTATGTTTTCCTCACTATTTTTGGCATGCATGGTATATGTATGTGGTTTATTGGTCATGATTTATCATTGGCATGGAGGATTTCCTAGATTGAGAATGGATTTTCCTAGCCTTTCCATTTCCTGGATAGTCATGGTCTTTTGGGTTCATTTCTTTATTTCTTTGGTTGGTTCTCATGTTTCCTTTATCTTGGGTTGAGTTACTATTTCCTAGAAGCCTCAGTTGGAAAAATTCTTTGGAAGCCTTGTAACAACTTGGGTTGAGTTACTGGTCTTGGAAGCCTTGGTTGGAAAAATGCTCTAGAAGCCCTTGGTGGGTTGAGTTACTAGTCTTGGAAGCCTTGGTTAGAAAAACACTCTAGAAGCTTGACGACTGATGTGGGTTGAGTTACTAGTCCTGGAAGTCTTGGTGGGAACAAACGCTCTGGAGCCCTAGAAGGCTTGGGTAGAGACCAATCTGGTGATGGTTTGTGATGTTCGACTATGAGGTGGAATCATTGTTTGATGGGTTGAGGTGGTTTAGCCTCTAGAAGCCTTGGTTCGGTTTTTATGGATTGTTCCATGAGATCCCACATTCATGCTTGGAATATGGCATAGGGGTGACTAACTGAAGAGAGATTTGGCTTAGCCATCTCTATAGGTGGTTCATGGAAGTCCGACACTTGGTTGGCCTTTGCATCATTAATATCAGGTCATTTATCCTTATTAATTCATGAGTATTATACTGGTTCATATATGGATTGTATGATTGTCATTTCCTTGGTATTTATGTAGTTATTATGTTGGTTATGAATGTTGTAACCTATTTATATCATGTAAATCTTAATTTTATAGAAAAATAAAAATAAAAAAAGTATATATATGCATAAAGAAACATAAAAAAGGAAAAGGGATATAAAATAGAAAAATGAAAGAAAAAGAGAAATAAAATCCTGTGGAATTGGTGCACTAGTCTAAATGCCACGATGGACAAGATTAATTGTTAAATCATTTCTTAAGCATTGATTAGAAATTGATTAATTATCGCATAAAGTATGATTTGATTTTTTTTTTTTATATCATATGTAACGCGCTATTACCAACCATCGAGATGTTCCCCATCCAGATCAATGGCTGGGGAAAAATTTTAGACCCATCCACACTTTTGACGTTTAACAGGGGGTGGGGGGGTTCCAAAAAGTTGAAATATAAAATCTGCATCTGCCGATGTATCACCTTCACAATCACTTCAGACCCCCCTTCTCCGAAACCACAAGCTGCCTAACCCCGCCCCTGAAAACCACCGCTTATTCATTTCCGCTCCTATGAAATGACCGTTCAACACTCCTCTCCCACCATATGTCCATTTACCATTCGTTCCAATTATTATCTATTATTTCATCATGACTGTTACACTACCACAGTAAAAGCCCCACTCCCATTAACGGTTATTACTCAAACAATTAATACCTTCACACACAAGCATTTTTCCCCATTTCTTTCATTCATTTCATCTAGCAGCTACACAGGTCCATTAAAAATAGTACCAGCTTACAACATTCGTCACTACACCAACCAGTCAAGCACCTGGTAAAATGCCATTTTTTTATAAAGTTTCATCTTCAGCATGTCTTATTCTGAAGGAAAGTCAAATCTAGTTACATAAAACCCATTGTTGCCCCTTATTATTGACTTAGACAAACTAGCTTTAGTTGACCAGTAGTATAAGATTTTGGAAACACAGTGTGAGTTTGGTATCTATGAACTTCACAATTGGGCTAAACATAAAT
Source organism: Pinus tabuliformis (assembly GCA_031772625.1). Lineage (NCBI taxonomy): Eukaryota > Viridiplantae > Streptophyta > Pinopsida > Pinales > Pinaceae > Pinus > Pinus tabuliformis. The sequence goes on along the minus strand of CM062808.1, from coordinate 797,768,510 downwards.
TATCTGATGCTAGCAATGAATTGATTATATTGGACTCCATCCTTCGTCAATTAATTTTCCCTCATACTCATTCCTTCCCTGAATTTGTAGCTTGGTGTGATTTTAGGTATATTCTGAGTCAGAGAGCCATTATTGGCCAAAAAATGGTATCCTCCTTACAATATCCCCTGAGTCAATATGCCAAGTGATTCAAATTAAATCCTCAACCCCTCTACATCCTTTTTCTGTAGATTCTCTAGTGGAAATCTATCAGAAACTTACTTTTCCTCAGAGAGCCAATTTTTTTTAGATATTTTTACCTAAAAATGCAAAATTACCAAGAACAAATCCTTCATAACCTTCCTCAATGTTTCCAGATATGACTAGATAGGTTTTTTCAATGGTTTCATGTCTATTAGGTTATCCAACTGATCATTGAGTTGATGAAGTTATTCTGGGATTTTTATCATTGTTTTCAGTAGGTGATAAACCATCACTTATATTCAACTATAGTCAATTTTTGGAAAAGCTATTCCTGATCAGTTTCTAAAATTTTCTACTGAAGGAGCCTTTAAATATAAATCAGTTCTTGTGTACTTGTTCCTATTTTATAAAGTACATGAATTTAAATTTCCATTATAGAAGCTAGATGAACAGGGAAATCCTCAGTCTATAACTCATTAGACTTCCTTGGTAAGGAAGAACACTAATGAATTTTCTTTTAGTGATTATGCAAATCAATTTGTACATATGAACTCATGCTTTCTCAGTAGTGATATTGTTCCTAGGATTTCCCCTAAAACCAAAAGAATCCTTCACCTTAGTGAGCAGACAAGAACTGGAGATTGGTATCTATATTAGGATTACACAGAAATCAGGGTATATGGATGTGATCTTCCTCCATACAAACTACCAAAATTTGTGCCAATCATGATTTTTTCATTAGAATATATAAGGTAGATGATGAACATGGAAGAGCTACAATTTGTGTCAGATAAAAAAATGTCTTAATTCAAGTTGAAAGCACAGATTGAGCCATTCATTTGTAACAACAGAGCAGCATCGAAGGAGGTAGACCTTCTCTTGAAATAAATGAAGTTTAAATCAATATTTACCTGGTCTTATGATCCCTTGGGGATTATTTCTAAGTTAAGGGTAGAACAGAAAACTACACCTTATGCACACACACCCATACTAGAAATAGAACAATACATGAATCAAGAAGAATGGCAGGAAAATACATTGCAGGAAGCAAAAGAATGGGTTCTAATTTCGACAACATCACAGACTCTAGTTCCACAAGAGAAGCAGACTAAGAGAATAAGGGAAAGTGTTTCCCCTTCAGTTTTAGAAGTTCAAGAGACAAATTTTATAATGTTTAGGAAAGGAAAGAAAACTAATTCTCTTGAAGAACATTTTCGTGAAGAAATTTCACAAGAACAAACAACATTGGTTATGACAGGTCCCCATGCTGCAACTTTTCCAAGAATTGAGGAGATTTTCTCAAGTTCTCCAGTATCTGTTGGCATACGTGGGCTAGACCTAGGTTCAACTTTTACTGCATACCAACAAAAACACTCAACCACTAGCCCTCTTGGAAATGACTTGCAAGCAGATCACAGTCTCACTCAAAGTGATTATGGGATGTTGCAGAACAAGGTTTCTGCAGTCAGATGGATACTACACTATGGAACTAGTGTATTTTAGGCTCTAAAACTTATCTACTACTTTGAATTCATAAAACACTTTGGGCTTATACTTTACTTCACATATTTTCATTCATTACATAACATATCATAGAACAATACAAACTGCATTATCATAACATTTACTTGCAATCATGACTTCGCATAAACAGATAGAAAGAAAATATAAAAATACATAGGAACATAAAATATCATCCAAAAATTCTTCTTTTATTAAGATGAATCTCTTCAATACATTCAACTTCTCGACCTACACACACAACTGCAGGTGGTTTGCGCACTAATTTGGAGACTCTTCCAAGGTCTCTATGCACTCAGCTACAAAGCCTTCCCTTAAGGCCCAAAACCAAACTAAAAACAGAGAATACAATCACTTGTGTTCATATACTCTATCATTCTCTTATCTTTGACAAAGAATTATGTTATCCATGATAACCACTAAAATAAATTTTTAGTTTTATTAGTCAAGGTTTTCCACCACTGATCTTTTCATCTATTTGTTGTTTTTTCTGAAAGAGGTTGTTGTGCTTTATATTTGGATATTAAGGAGGAAGAATAGGTATATTCTATTTGTTTTGGAGAAACTCCCATATTCTCATCCCATTTCATTAATCGACCCATTTCCAACTCTAGCCATAACCCATTTCTCTCACTCAACCCATTTCCTACTCTAAGCCGCATTTATCCATTTACAGCCTCTAGCCATGACCCATTCTCCTTTGAAATACTTTATAATATGCCATAGTCCTTTTATAAGGCTAGACCCGCAAATCGTATCACTATTGACCTTTCCCTTTTTCCTTTGCATACATATCCACCTGTCCCCCTTCCCGATTGCGATTGCGATATTGTATATCGCAATATCACTTCCCGCTAATTATCATATCCAAGTCCTCCTTCGCTGGCCAATTGTGATATTACATCCTCCGTTGATTGCGATATCACAGTTCTCCACTGATATCGCATATCGTAAAACCATATACTGATATCACATATCGCCACATCCCAAGCTGATTGCAATATTGTTCCACCCGCCGATTACAATATCCCTCCTCCTCACCGATTGTGATTTCTGTTTCGCTGCCAACTGCAATAGCCCTGCTCCCATCGACTATGATATCACAATAGGTGATCGCATAGTCAAAGTTCCTACTGCTCGAAATCATTTCCAACTTGTGATTGCGATCTGCGAGAATCCTCCTTGGATGCAATTTTTTATGTGATGCATTCTATAAACCATCACGTTCGGAAAATCGAGAAATTACTATGAATTAGTGTTAAGAGGACTCTCTCCTATGTTGTGATTGCAATGTAAAAAAGGCCTGGATTAATGGCCCAGGTTAAATCAGATCAGAGTAGTGGCCCAGATCAACGAATGCTAAAGTATCTATTCCGCTTCCACTCCGTGAGACAATGAGGGTGTTTTTCGACATATATCTAGCAGCATGTTCATAAAACAGAAGGCAACAAAACAAAGATGTAGCAAGACATAGAGACAACGAGGAATTTTCAGCATGTTTTGAAAACAAACAACGCAACATATTTAAAGAGACAGATGTTTGAGTTTCCACCAATACAGTGCCACACTTTAAATTATTGTAATAGTTCATCTGACTCCCAATTGTATTTGATTTGTTGTGACATAAAATCCCTTAGAAGGCTCAAGGTTTTATTAGATCTCATAGTTGTTGAAATCTAGCCCAGGTGGCAGATTATGTAAAGAGATCTTTCTTATAAATATGTAGATTATCGACTCTGCAAATGGGGATCGGTGTTGTGAGAAAACCACTGTTGTATTGTTTTCAATTAATAGAAATTACAGTTGCAACATACTCTGTTTTAACCTGAGATTCATTCTGATTTCAGTACTATCCTATCATGCTCCTTTGTTATTAGTTTTTAGAGCTTATTTGATTACTTGGAATTCAATGTTGCATTTATCCAACTTCCTTCAATTTGTTGTGATTATTGTGAATGTCCATTTCCACATTAGTAAACCAAATATGACTCAACTTCCATAAAACAATGTTGTTTGTTGCTTTTTTTCTTTAATTTACTCCATGCCCAATGGTGGCTGTCCTCACACTCTTTCACCTAAAAAATCACATAGAAAACCAGAGTTAGCCATTTGTATTTTTAAAAAGAATTGAGAGAGTCCTCTTAGATTGGAAGGGCTAACTTCCAACCAAAATCTGGTTTGAAATAGTTACATTGGGTTGAAGGTTTGACAAATCCCAACCCCCACCAGCCCGGTTGATAACATTTTGGTGCATCTTCTGGGAGACAAAAAGCTCCTTTTTCTGGGATTCTCTTCAAGTATCTTCTTTCTGATTCTTGAGGGTAACAGGAAATCAGAAGTTTCGAAGGTTTTGATATTACCTTGGTGACTCCACTCTTAAAAAATTTAAATATCGAAGTTTCATGGTGACTCCACTTCTTGCAGATTGGTAGGCTGAAGATTTTCAAGATGATTTCTATCGCAAGTCTATTCCAGTCATCAATGAAGGTGAAGTCTCTTCCATTTATCAGCTTAGGTGATGGATTTAGTTTTATTTTTGAGTTTCCAATATATGAGCCACTACTTATTTTGTTCAAGCACAGTCAAGAAGCCTAGGTCTTGGAGCATCTATTTGTCTAGTTATACTGGAGATTTTATATCGCTTGAATTAAACAGGTGGATTTCAGATGTTAGAATAGGACATAAATAAGCTTGCTAAACAAGCATTTCCTTTAGCTTTAGGTTACAGTTTGCAATTTTCTTTTCAGTTTGGTGAAGTGGGTGTGAATGTAGTCTTCAAATGGGATCAGTGCAATGGTCAAGCAACTGTTCTACTGGTTCTTTGCTACACCACAGGGGTGCAACATCCCCATTAGAGCTACTGTTATCCATGATAACCACTAAAATAAATTTTTAGTTTTATTAGTCAAGGTTTTTCACCACTGATCTTTTCATCTATCTATTGTTTTTTTGAAAGATGTTGTTGTGCTTTATATTTGGAGATTAAGGAGGAAGAACGGGTCTATTCTATTTGTTTCGTAGAAATTCCCATATTCACATATTCTCATCCCATTTCATCCGAAAAACCATTTCCAAATCTATCTATAACCCATTTCTCTCACTCGACCCATTTCCTACTCTAAGCGACATTTATCCATTTCCAACCTCTAGTCATGACCCATTTCCCTTTGAAATACTTTATAATATTTCGCATTCCTTTTATAAGGTTGGACCCGCAAATCATATCACTATCAGCCTTTCCATTTTTCCTTTGCATATATCTCTGCTTGTCCCCCTTCCCGATTGCGATTGTGATGTTGTATATTACAATATCTCTTCCCGCCGATTATCATATCCAAGTACTCCTTCACTGGCCAATTCCAATATTACATCCTCCATTGATTGCGATATCACAGTTCTCTATCGATATCACATATCACAAAACCCTCCATTGATATCACATATCGCCGCATACCCCACTGATTGCCATATTGTTCCACCCATTGATTGTGATTTTTGTTTTGTTGCCGACTGCAATAGCCCTTCTCTCGTTGATTGCGATATCACAATCGATGATCACATAGTCAAAGTTCCTACTCCCCAAAATCCTTTCCAACTTGCGATTGCAATCTGCGAGAACCCTCCCCGGATGCAATTTTTTATGTGATGAGTTTTATAAAATTTCATGTCGGAAAAATCAAGAAATTACTATGAATCAATGTTAAGAGGACCCTCTCCTATGTTTTGATTGCAATGTAAAAAAGGCTCAGATAAACGGCCCAGGTTAAATCAGCTCGGATTAATGACCCAGATCAACGAATGTTAAAGTATCTATTTTGCTTCCACTTCGTGAGACTATGAGGGTGTTTTTCGGCATATATCCAACAACATGGTCATCAAACAAAAGGTAGCAAAACAAAGAGACAACAAGACATAGAGACAATGAGGTATTTTTTGCACATTTCGACAACAAACATCATAGCAGATTCGAAGAGCCATATGTTCAAGTTTCCACCAATACAGTGTCATGCTTTAAATTATTGTAACAGTTCATATGACTCCCATTTGTATTCGAACTCTGTTGTAACAAAAAATCCCTTAGAAGGCTCAAGGTTTTATTAGATCTCATAGTTGTTGATTGAATCTAGCCTAGGTGGCAGATTATGTAAAGAGATATTTCTCTATAAATATGTAGATTCTCGACTCTGCAAAGGGGGATCGATGATGTGAGAACCACTATTGTATTGTTTTCAATTAATAGAAAATACAATTGCAGCATACTATGTTTTAACATGAGGTTCATTTCAGTTTCAGTCCTATCCTATCATGCTCCTTTGTTATTAGTTTTCGAGCTTATTTGATTACTTGGAATTCAATGTTGCATTGCTCCAACTTACTTAAATTTGTTGTGATTACTATGAATGTCCATTTCAACATTAGTAAACTAAATATGCCTCAATTTCCATAAAATAGTGTTGTTTGTTGTTGTTTTTCTTTAATTGACTCGATGCCCAATGGTGGTTGTCCTCACACTCTTTCACCTAAAAAATCACATAGAAAACTAGAGTTAGCCATCTGTTTTTTTTTTTTAAATTGAGAGATCCCTCTCAGATTGGAAGGGCTAACTTCCAATCAAAAGCTGGTTTGAAATAGTTACATTGGGTTGAAGGGTTGACACAGCCCAACCCCCACCAGCACGGTTGATAACACGTTACATCTCTTTATATATACTACATTGCTACAAAACCCTATTCCACATAACATTGGCTCGAAAAAATAATCACAAAACCCCGATACCCATTACAAAATGAGGGGCTTTGACCCACCCTGAAGCCCCTAGAACACCGCGCAGTAAATATAGCTTCATGGTATCATGCACTCTGCTCCTCAAAATGCAGATTATTTGACCAAGATTGGACCAAGTTGGGACGTGCCCAACAGGCCCCCAACACTCACATGTGACTCGTCCTGAGTCACTCAACTGTTGTGCCCCAAATATTTTTCGTGATGTTCATGTAGGCATCATTATATGACTGAAGTATTTCTACTACCTGCTTCTCCTCTCAACGCACTTCTTCTAGTAATGCCTCTATTTTTGGTGCAAAAATATTTTGTAGCACTTATTTCTCCCTCTGTCGTAGCTCTTGAGATTATCGTATACTTCCTTTGAACTATGGAGGGCCTCATCCTGCCATAGCTGAGTCCTGCCTATCAAAATCTACTCTTTTCTCTGAAGGTATTCAATTAGCTTTTGAAGAGTCATTCCTTCAGTGATTTTGGAAAGCCTCTGTGAAACTAGTAAAGTCTTTGTAGTTGCTAGGATTTCTTCCAATTGCTTCTTATTCATTTGGAACTCCTATTCAATCCTATGAATGTTTGGATCCTCCTGCAATGACATCCAAATCTACATAGTTTCATCTAATAGTTTTCCACAGTCCGCCAATGTGTTAGAGATGCCTTTTTGTGCAGATTTTAGATCCATTTACCTTTGCTCAAGTACTTCCAGTGGTCTGACTAACTGTGGCCTCATTTTCAACTCAGTAATCTTCACTTCATACTCAAACTTCATTTATGCAAACTTATTCTTTGAATCCCTTATTGTGAGGTCAAGCTTCATGACCTTCTTTGCTGGTGACTCTTCTTCACAGACCTTTACGTCTGGAGCTGTACTACAAGTTTTAGTGATGGATTCCTCTAGTTGTTTTTTTTTTTTTCATGCTCCATCCATTTCCTTAATCAAATGATCGAGCTCCTTTTTCAGTGAAGCTCTTTCCTTCTCCACCTAAATATTTAACAATGAAGTGCATTGTTCTCACTCCTGCAATTCAGTGGTTATACCTTGGTGTAAATCATGCAATATCTGAGTTGGAAGTGCAATGATGTTGATATTGACACTTTCCCACCCTTTTTCTCATTCTTTGTCTTCGGGTGATTCAAACTGTAATGCTATAAGTGTTATCAACATAATCCTTAGCCTAAATTTTGTTTCTATCCATTGCTCTGGCTGCATTGGTTGACTCATCTCTCCTAGTTGTCTGGCTATTTGTGGTAGTTCCTTTAGCTATGCAATGATATGCTAGACTTCAACTAATAGAGTTTTGTAGTGATCATCAATCTTGTTCCATGTTTCTATGGTTACTTCCTGGACTTTTTCTCCAATTTTGTTGATGTCCCCATCAGTAAGGACAAGTGGATTGCACCCTTAGATTTGTCCGCATTCTGCTTCTTCCTTGGGATCGTCGTAGTCACTGTAGGTATCCTCTTCTTGATGATGAATGATAATTCCTCTGTTGCCTCTACGTGACTGCAAGGGTCTTGGGTACCTTGTTCCTACTCTGGCTCTATCTCTTCTACATATTTTCCTTTGTCCTTTCCACTTGGACCCACATGTTGCAAGGTGTCCTTCACTGCTTTGATGTCTTCTATAGTTGGATTCAACCACTATGTTGACCAGTGTTGTATTATCCTGCGAAGGTCATATTTGGTGACCAAATATGGTAGAGGATGCCATGTCTCCATTGGATCCTTCCGAGACTTTACATATATCCTATGAAAGTTTTCCTTAAATTATGCTATATTATGATACTAATCATACAAACTTAGTGATAACCTAGGATGCTGGTTCACCACCATGTGCAAGCCTATTTGCAATAGTGCAAAGAAGATCCTACTCTCTTATGCACGAGATTGCTCCTTGGTATGCCAGAGTGAGGTGTACCGTGCAGCTTTGCATACATCTACTTCAACTGGAGGAAACTGTGAATCCTCCAGCTCCTTACATGCTATCAGCATGATGATAAAGATCAACCATGCATAATGAAATGCCTTTCCCTCTTCCTATGCTTCTTGACAATCCTCCAAAAATTCCCTGGATAAATATTCGACCCAGTTGAAATTAACCTCGATGTTGCATTGCACATCCAAGGAAACCATGGCCACGGGGACTTCATTTTCTCTACACTTTCTCATTATTTTCCTGGTTAAGATGTGTGCAACGAAGCACACCCCTTGGTCACTGATAGAATTCATATCATAACCTCATGACTTCTTGATTATCCTAAACTTATCCTTCATTTTTTGTGTGACTACCTTGTCTTGGTTTTTGCCAACAAACTCTTCGGTGGGGTGCTTTCCTTGGTGGGGTAGTCCAATAATTCCTTGTATCAACATTTCATCAATCGGGATCCTTGTCCCCATCCAGAGGCATCTGTCATCCACTAATGGCAGTAACTGTCAAACATAGGCTGTGTTAGACGAGCTTCTACTGAAGTGTGGCACATCTAGCATGTTCAGAAAAACCAATCTCTACAATCCTTGAGCCCACTATTGTGGCTCCAACCTTGTGACTCTACTCTCCAGATAGTATACATGCTATAGGTACCTATTCAGCTCAAACTATGGATATTTACTTCGCTCATTGAAGTCTCAATCATCCATCTTCAATTGCAAAATTTTCCCTAGTATTCCTTCAAATGACACTTTTTCTGGTAGCAATGGTGTGAAAGTGCTAAATTTCATGTCTTTGGGATCTTTAATTGGTTTGACACTCAGTTTTCTTGGTGGAAAATATGGTGGTAGCACAGAGGGAATTTCTGCACCCTCTGTCTCCATCTGCTGCATCTCGGCTTCCTCCTCACTATCATAGATTTGTTCTGGTTCTTTCTACTACACTGGTTTCTTCGAATTCTACACAGGTTTCTTATTGTGCTCGTTCTTTGACCACTACTCTTTCACTACCTTCTTTCTCAGGGATGTCCTTAGCTCTACTCCAAAGGTTTCAATTGGTCTCTTTTCTTGTCTTCCTTGTGGTCATCCTTCTGTGGCTACTTGTTTTCACGATGACCTCCCATGCCTTGGGGACACAGGTACACTTGATGTTGTGGATTTACCAGTCTCTGCTTCCATGATGCTTGCTAGTCATTTCCCTAAAAACTCTCTAGCAATCTCTTCAAAACTTCTCTTAGACATATAACAACACACTTGTCTCACACTTGGTCCCAAATTCTCAAACTGAATTCTCCTAATAGAAAAGTGTAAAATGTGGAGCAGGCCATGGCGTTTATAAAAAATTTGAATTTCAAACCCCATGATTATCTTAGATATTACTTATTATATGCAGATATGGCACTAGATCCAACCAGCTGTGCTTCATAAATGCGTTTCTCCCACACCTCTTAATGGAAACCTTCTTTTAAAGACAACTTGTTCCTTCCAATGGTTATATTTCTGGCGAAATTCAACAAACCTTCCCTTGTGGTGCATTAATGCTTCCTTCATTGTGGTTCTTTTTTACTTTGACATACTATTGAATATTGCACAGTAATCTTCCCTTGGCGGAGTTCCCTTCTACAAAGTAGTTGATAGTCCATTGCCCACTTTCAACTGCAAGTGACACTAAGACTCTCCTCCTTTCATCCTTTAGTGTGAAGCTCCACAGATAGAGTCATCCCTGTATATCTTCAATTTGCTACCATTCTCTCCTCCTAGAATCAACTGACCATTTAGCTTCACAAGCTGAATCGCACCACCATTAGAGATGTGCTTAATGATATATGGTCCTAACCAATATGTTTTAAATTTTCCAAGGAACTTTGTGAATTTTCTATCATATAAAAGTACAATATTTCCTTCCTAAAACATCTTCTTCTTGATGTGTTTGTCATGCCAAGTTTTCTCCCTTGCTTTTTTCCCTTGTTGATGAAAACCCGCTATAAACCTGTCTTCTTCTAAAGTGAGTACTGTGACATCATTTCTTCCATACTATTAGTGTCTTCCATATCTGTGAAGGCTGCAATTCTCAAACTTGGCACAATTTACTCCATAGGCATGATTTCTTCTTGTCCATATACCAACCTAAACGGTGTCTGTCCTATCGATTTCTTGCATGTTGTCCTATATGGCCACAACACTTTTGGAATCCTTAGATCCTGTTACACAGTAATTTGTCACCGACCCCACATTCCCTAATCCCGGACACTACCAGTCTATTTTATTGACATCTGCCTTATGTCATGTTGCAAATTATGTGTCAATTTATTCCTTGTCATCTCAGGAAGCATACCTCAGTTCACTACTCCTGGAGCAGACCCTTTTTTATCTATGTTTTTGAGTCATCACGGGTCAGCAGTTGTTACACACATGAAGATGGCCAATATTGAACTATCCCTGGTGACGTCATCGCTTTGTCTCTGTGTTACACTCATGACGAGCTACTTTTGGTGTGTTTTTTAAACAAACTATCGAAGCTTCGAAGTGTAACAGCTTCATGAGCGATCCTAGGGTTGGTTGTTGGATCAGATGAGCTTGCCTCTCTCCTTTGGGATGGTTGTTCCTCCTTTTGTGCAACTTCTCAAAGGGATAAGCTCTTTCTCCCATCTCTTATGGAAGCTCCTCCTCCTATAAATACTTCCTCCATGGCTGAGATTAGCTAGCTTTAGAGTTCAAGAGTTCAATAGTAAAAGTAGAGAGTTTTTCTAGAGTTTGGAAGTAGCCCCTTATGTAACTTAGCTTCTGATAGTTTTGAGTGGAGTTGGCTTGATTGTAAGAGTGTTTTAGCATCAACCTTTTGGGTAGGAGAGAGAGTTATTCATCCTTTTGGGAGATAGTTCATGAGTGAATGCTTGTGGAGACATGCTAATAGGACCCTTCAAGGAGACTTACGACGTCAAGGCTTGGTTGTAAGTTATACTTTAGTTTACATTAATACAAATCAAAAATTTATTTCCTATATCTTATGTCGAATTGCATATTGATAGCTTGAAGCTCCTTGACTCTTTAAGTAGATCATTTTTTTCGTATTCTATTATGTTCGTGGTTGTTCTCTGTATGTTGTTTTCATGTACAATTGATTAGAAGAACGAGAGTTGGAGCACCACAATAGGGACTTCATCAAACAATGATTTGAAGGTAGGCCTTCATGACATCAACTTTCTAAGGAAATTTTATTTGGTATTGTCTTTGCTGTGACTAGACCCACTCTAGGGCTAGAGGGGTTGCTTATGTCCACAGAAGGAACTTGCCTGCATTACAGATCCCAATCATTTCTGTTCACATTAAATACTTTTGTGAGTGCATTCTCCAAAATCTTATTGAAGGCTTCGACTGTCCCATTCGCTCGAGGATGATATGGAGTAATTTTCGAATGATATAATTGAAATTCCTCAGTTAATGCTTCAATGTTATTATTCAAGAAATGTGACCCTTCGTCATTCATCAATATCTTGGGACACCTAAGTTTGGACAAAATATATTTTAATATGAACTTTCTAGCATTTTCTGCCCTAGAATTCTTCACTGGCTATGCCTTGGCCCACCTTGTCAAATAATCAGTTGCAGTGATTATGTATCTTGTGCTGGTCTTCTTTCTTGGTGGGTTAATATGTCCCACAAAGTCAATAACCCATTTTTCAAATTCTTGCAACATTACTTGTGGCACTAGTGGAATTTACTCTCTCCTTGATGTTTTTCCTGTTCTTTGGAAAATATCACAAGGTCGACAGAACTCCTTTGCATCTTTATGTAATGTAGGCCACCATAATCCTCCTCTTAAAATTTTTTGTGTAGTGACCTTTCCCGCATAATGTCCACCTATGACTGCTCCATGAGCTTCTACCAGAATACTCTGCCTTTGATGTTTAGGGACATATCTACGTAGTATTTCATTTGGTCCCATTTTGTACAGGTGTCCTACAATCAAACAGAAATTGGATTCTATAACTACAAAATCCTTCTTTTGTTGCGTAGTGTACTTCACGGGCACCATTCCCGTGGCAAAAAAATGAATAATATCCATGAAGTGATCATCTGTAACCCTGATTGTGAATAACTGCATGTCGGGTAGGTCATCCTCGATACTTGTGGGTTATTCTCCTATCTCCAACCTCGATAGATGATCAGACCCGACATTCAATCTTCTTGGTTTGACTACAACCTCGAAGTTGTACTCCTGGAACTATAACAACCATCAACAAATTTTTTGTCCTAAAATAGGCTTATTCACCAAATATTTCAATGCCAAGTGATCAGTTAACAATTGAAGTGTGCTCCCAACAAGTAGTTCCTGAACTTATGTAATGCATAGACCATATATAACCCTTCTCTTTCTGTCGTAGTATAGTTCTTTTCCATCTTGGATAGTTTTCTTCTTGCAAAATCTATGGGGTGATAAATTTCTCCTTCTCTTGGTTGTGACAATGCTATACCCAACACTATGCAAGGTGCATCGACATGTACATGTAACTCCTTATTCTAGTTCAAGAAAACCAGAATAGGCATAGTCATCATTTTCCCTTTCAGTACATCTAGGATTTTCTGGCACTATTCGTTCCACTGAAAAGTCACATATTTCTTTAGCAATTTCTCCATTGGCACAATTATCTACGCATATCCCTTTATAAACTTTATGTAATAGCCAGTGTGTCCAAGTGTCATGTGCAGCTTCCTCACTGTCTTCGATGGAGGTAAATTCACAATAATAGAAATATTCACAGGATCCATCAGCAATCCTTAATTGCAAAGAAAGTATCCCAATAGTATACCAAAAAGTAAATAGAATATGCATTTATTTATATTCAGAGATATTTGATACTACCTCCATGTGTCGAGCATCAGGCTTAAGTTTGCAACATGTTCCTTCAATAACCCAAACATTGTCCAATCATCAAAGTATAATTATAAGATATTTTGAATATATTCTTTGAAAGATGCAACCACCACTCTTGAAAATATGGAAGGGGAATTATTTAGTCCAAAAGGCATCACTGTATACTGATATGATCCCTATTATGTAGTGAAGGTAGTCTTATGTCGATCTTATAGTGCAATTCTAATATGATGGTATCCTGAAAATCCATCTGTGAATGAGTAGGCTTTAGGTTCACCTACATTATGCAACACTTCATTTGTGAAGGGTGTAGGGAAGGGATCATGCACACATGCATCATTTAATTTCCTTAGATCTACACAAATCCCGATTTCTCCTTTATCCTTCTTTCCCTGGACCACCATAGGACTTACCCACTCTAATTCTTCCACTAGATCAATGATCCCAGATGTTATCATTTTATCTAATTCTTCCTTCACCTTTTCCTTGTACTTTGGATTCAGTCTATAATGTCTCTACTTGACAGGCTTCACATCAGGCTTCAAAGGAGTCTTCATAACTCCCAAGTCTCCTACAACACTACAAAGCTGAAGAAGGACACAAGAAAATGGTGTGAGTTCCATAAGAGCTCCACCAACAACACAACTGAGTGTCGGGCCAAGAAATCACTAGTGGCTGAGCTGAAGGCTTCAAAATTAGATGCATGTTATGACTCTAAGTCAGAACTCGACAAGGGGAATGACAAAGGGAAGTAGATTATTGATGCAGAGCCCAATGCTACCGTCACCACCACAAATATCCAGAAGGAGGAACCCGAAAAACCAAAGGAGGAGGAGCATCTCTTCCACTCCCAGATGTGGGTGAAAGGTTCCCCGCTACAATTCATTGCTGACAACGAGAGCCAAAAGAACCTCATTGTAGCAGAGGTTGTGAAGAGGCTGGGCTTATCGACCACAACACACCCACAATCATACACCATCGGTGGCTTCACCAAGGATGGGATCTGCATGTGAGCCAACAATGTTGCCTTCCATACAACATGAAGCCCTTCACAAAGGTATTATGTGACGTTTCTCCCCTTGATGTTTGTGATGTATTATTAGGTCAACCATACTTGTGGAAGTGACATGTTGTGCATGATTCAAGGCATCGCACTGTTATTGTTACATTAGGAAATAAGTTGTACAGGATATTGGAGGTCCCCCGCCTACCACCATCTCTTTGGTTACTACAAAACAATGCAGTAAGCTAATTTCAAAAACTGGGAAATGTGTTTTCCTAATATATGCCCTCAAGGAAAGAAGAAGATAGTGGCCATGACCTCTAGACAAGGCCCCTCCACATGACAACCATAGATGGACAAGGTCGTGGAGGAGTACGAGGACATCTTCACCTCCCCTGTAGGTCTCCCCATCCTATCCCATGTCTTCTTAGGTAGTACGTTCACATCAGAACCCAAATCTAGGATGACTTGATCCATTTCATATTCTCCAATTTGCATGGTCAGCCTCATCTCGGGACCTATTCGCTTCTTATGTTTACCCAATTTCCTCACAATGTATTGTTCTGAAGGAATTTTAATTGTTCCTGTACAATTTTTGATTAGCTCGTGGAGCCCTTACACTACCTTCTTATCTCTTAAAAACTTCATACAAGTTTTCAGAAAAGTGGTTAGTAGCAAGGGATCCACATACTACACTTCACCATTTCCAGTCGATTTTTCTTGATTCCTTGACATAGAAGCTTCAAAAAAATTCTTCTTGGCCTCCATAAAAGTTTCTCTAGCCCTATTGAGATCAAGTCTGACTTCCCTTTCGACAGTCTTGTGCACCCATCCTTCGGCTTCTAGTTGCTTTCCCTTATCTTCTCTTGTGGCCATACCAATGTGCGTTACTAGATTGATGCTATGATCCTCTTCGTGAGGCTTTGCCTTTGTCATCTATATGTTTTGCATAGGTTGTTGTGTATTTTTCTCCTGTATCTTAGCTATCAGCACTTAGAAAAATTCTATCACATGATCAAACTATATGCAATATTGACAATATGAATGTGTTTGTTTCTGACAGTGGCACGCAAAATTGTCCAGTTTCGCCATAGTTATAACAAATAACTTGTCTGTGACCTGTGCCAGCCCCTCCTCCCCTTCCTCCTCCATGACCTTGAAATCCTTCACACACTGTACTCATGCCCTGATCCTGAGGCCAATTTTCTGCTTGCATTCGATATGTATGGGTCCTCTCCATCATCAATTCATAGCTTTGGAAATTTTGATTGTCATGTCCAATCAATTTACAGAAAGTACATAACAATTGTTGCAGTGTTTGAATTTTTTTTTGCAAGAGGTGACAATTATCAATCGCGTGCTTCCCAGCTATCTAGAAGATAACACACCATAATGGTACTCCCGCACTTGGTCCCATAGTGTTATCAGGTTTTAGAGGCACAGGACCTCCTCCAATCAAGTAATTATGATAAACAGGGTAGTGATCCTTATCAAGTCCCTTGTCTTTCCATTTTATACACCAGAATTTAGCACACACCTATGGTTGAGCTTCCTTCCCTGTCTTGAAGCTCTCCAACTCCATTTGCAGACTTTCTAGTTGTGGCTTAATCTATTGTACTCCAACATTCGTATCATGTACTGGCAAGGCTTCCAACCTGATCGCAATGTCCATAGCCTCTGCTTGCGTTCCTATATTCTACTCTGATAATGGTAATATTAGATGAGGAAACAATGAAGCAATGCACTAGTCTAGGTGTTGATCATCCGTGATGTTCATATTAGCCTGCTAGATCAGGTATTTTAGCATCTGATCGAAATCCCATGAGGAATCATTTACCTTTTGTTGTATCTCCTTAAACTCTGTTACAGATATGTGCCTGAGAATTAGGATTCTTAAACTCATTGTTCAATGCTTGCTAAGTCTCTGTCAATGTCACGCCAGGTCTATCTTGATAGAATTTAATATAACAAGTCAATGCCCTATCCTGCAACATTGTGACGAAATGCACTTTCTTTATATTATCATCAGTAATCTATTGCGTTGTCCACACAACATTTGAAACAAACTAGAATTGTTCGGGTTCCTCTCTTCCTGCCCCTTTAAAAATTGACATATTCATTGAATTTTCCATGTTGAATGGTTGATGTGGAGGTCGAGGTCGAGGTGAAGGTGTAGGTGTATGCATCAGAGGTGCATGTGGAGGTGGAGTGGATGGAAGAGGTATCCTCAAGATACTTTGACTTACTATCTGCAGCGCACTTCATGGTGTACTCAGAATAGTCCCTTCGTTGTCACTAGAAGAGGATCCTAACAATGGGTTGTATTCAAAGCCTGATTCTTGGTTCCTTCTAAAGTGTTTTCCCCTTCGCGTAGTCCCAAACATCAAGCTAATGGCATAACGCATTTTTCACAAAACAAAATCTTAATCCAAGTTTTAAGAGATTTTAAGTACTTACCTCATAGTCCCTTGAAGAGCTTTCACTCTGCTTCACTATTGTTGATGGGTATCAATCACAAGTTTAGTCATGAATTCTCATAATATATGATCAATTCAATGATCAATGACCCGCACAATTTTGTTTTCTGAAGCTTCCAGGTGCCTCACCAGCTATGGAGTCCACACAATAAGGTCGTCAAGTCTCCATGTACCCTGACTGTCCACTAATATAGATAGCCACTCATGTAATTCCCAAGGGAAGAAAAAGGCTTTGGTTTCGTCAGTGTACAGATATCTATTCAACCACTGTTCCTTGGATAGCCACAGGTTTTTGTTCTCCTAAGCTGCAAACATGTGCAACTATTGATCGAGCCACTTCTTGATTTCTTTTTTAGTAGGGAACCACTTCTTCCACATCACACATTCCTTAGATAGATCCCTGTCTTGGCAATAGAACCATTTGTTGGCTTGATGGGGCCTGACCCAAGTTTAGCTTTTGTTAGCGTTGGAATTTGCCTCAGGCTGAGGAAGGCAAAACTCGAGGCAACATCAAACCAAGCTCAGCCTCGTAGCTAGCCCTATGAGGACAGGAGAGGGCTCTCTCCGGTCAATCTCGGAAAAAGGTAATCAAAGAGGCTCGAGATGACTGAATTGATGACTAATTTTAGGCTAGGTATGAAGTACAAGGACTATGGAATTTATTTTTTGAAGTTTTGTTGAATTCAAGGGAAAGGCAATTTTGGGTGCGGGGATGAGGCACAGCTTTTGCAGAGGTCTACTTCGGGCAAGATAGGCGATTGTTTTGATGCCTTTAAAGTGATTGAATGAATAGACCTGATAGGTGAGGAGCTAAGGAGAGCAAGGAAGTCTCAAGGATTCTCCTTAAACTGAAGAAAACATGGAAAATTAAACAAACTTAAAGGCAGAGCATAGCAAATTTATGGATTCTACCTTAACACTTCATTTGTTTAATTGCAGAAGATTAAATAAGGAAAGTGGTACACATACACAACTTACAAGTACTGAGAGAAACACACCATCAACACATAAGGCCACATGAATCCCAAATAGTGCTGCAAAACCCTGGTCTATCCTTTGCCAAAATTGCAGATAAAATATGTACAATAGTGTATCCAGCTATTCCCAAGAGTCCAACCATGAAAATGACTAAGAAAATACATAATATAGGCAAGCTAACTCATTCCCTTGCCTCTAGGGGTCGAGCTCATCATCCTAGGAGCTGTTTCAACCAATTCTAAACATGGAGCAAGAATCTAGTTGACCAAAACAACCTACCTCTAAAAAGAAGGAAACTGATTCATTACATTAATTTCTTGGTAACTTGTGAATGAACCATCTAGAAGGAGATAAATAAGTACCATGTTACCTCACATACATCAAATTACATCATGTTTGTTCAAATATCATCTCAAGGGGTGTAACTGGTGAAGACTGGCCGAGTTTCTGAGCTGAAAGGTGAAAACTGTGCTAAAAAACCCTGATGCGCCGCGCGCCTGAGCCCTACGCACCGCGCGCCTTTCCACCTATTTTTGGGGCACTTCTTGGCATCCAAATTGAGCTCAGGTTGGCTTGTTAGAAATCCCTAGATGTCTACTTTCCAACCCAAGTGGAATTTTCCAATTTGGTGTCCATTTGCCCCTCCAAAAGTTCATTCTCCCAAGACTGCTTCCAATGTGTCAAAAAAGGGGCAGTGAGGTCATTTTTTGCATGTTTTTTGACCTTTTGGGGACCCAAACCTTGATAAAATGTCTTGGCCATAGCTGAGCATGTATATTTCATCAAGAAAAATCCAAAAATGCAAACCATTTGTGATTTTGACCTCCCAATCGTTTGGGTCGCGCGCGGCGCGCTACGCGTTGAGCCCAAAAACCTGTTTTTTAACCAAAATTTTCTCCAAATTTCTTGAAATTTGAGCTGGGAGTCCCCAATCAAGTACCATGCTCAGCCAAAGAGGCTTCAGCCAAGATTTGGAGTCGATCATGCACCTTTTGCCCTTTTTGGTTTTTGATTGCCTTCTTCAATTTTGCCTTTAGATTCCTTATCCGTGCCTCGCAGACCTTGTTCCGCGCCATGTAGTGGAAAGCCATGTGTCTCAGCAATGATTTGTCCCTATCAGCCCTGTTTGGTAGTCTCTTTGACCTCATATTACTCATCTCACTTTGTAGAGTGCCTAGCAAACTTTTCTGCCCCCTTCGATTCAAGGAGCTTGACTGAGATATCACTTTGATTTGAAGGCTGATAATTAATCTGTTTTGGAATACCTGGCCTAAAGGCTGTCCTTGAAAGATGAGTGTGCCTGTTGTGTGAATTGAGTAAGAAATTGGTTATTACTTTGTGACTGCCCCTGACTAGCTAACTCTACATGTGAACCAGATGGAGATTGCATTTGATTGCCTGATTGTGTTTGCATCAAGCTTTGATTTTGTGCCTCAAACTGATTTCTTAGTTGTACATGCAACTGATTCGTAGCTGAAGGTGCCTTTGTCAACAATGGATCATTGCTTTGAAGAACAGAGGATGGTGTTTGATTAAAATTGATTTCCTTGCTTCATTGGCAAAGATAGCCTTGATGTCATTTTTGGATATGGGGAATAAGGGTTTAAAGAATAGGATTTAGATTTTGGGATAATGATTAGGGTCTAGGAATGTGTAGCTAGGGTTTGGGAATTCAAGAGAAAAATGGAATAAGGGAGTGGTGAGGGAATAAAGGATGGACTTGGTAAAAAAACAACAGTTTGAAACCCTAGGCAGAAATTTGCTTTGAGAAATTTCAAAGGTAGGGTTTGCTTTCGTTTGAACACTCACCATACACAAATACCATCAAACCACCATCAAATTTGAATGAAAAGCAATAATCAAAGGGTTAACCTACTTGAACAAGTGATGATCCACAGGTTTCGGATGATTTGGAGCAATTTTGTGAAGTTGTTGATGGTTCGGCGCATTGAACTAGGCATGCGGCGCATCAGGGGCGCGCGGCGCATCAGACAGCAAAACACAGTGCAAAAATACACTGGCGCGGCGCATCAGGAAGGCGCGATGCATATAGCCCTGTGCGTAGCGCCCTTTTACAGTAGACTTTTGGAGGCCTTTCCGGTGTCAAAATCAGGCGTAGGATAGCTTGTTGGAAAAGTATTTGAGTCTAATTTCTAGCCCAACTAAATTTTTTTAATTTGGAGTTCATTTACCCTGTCAAAAATCAAATCTCCCAAGACTGGTCAAAATGTGCCAAATGAGGCTGCCTCAAGGCAGAGTGCTGTTGCAGTCAGCTTTTGAATCCCTTCCTCAACTCCAAATTGAGCTCATGATAGCTCATTAGAAAGATCTTTGTGTCTAGTTATCATTTGACTCATCAAGAAAGTCATTTGGCCAACCAAGCTAGGAGACAACTTGATTTTCCCAAGGTCACTTCAGATGTGCATTCGATTCTCCTGAGGCAACGATATTTTTGACATTTCTCTAAAACCATGACACCTGTATAAAAAGTGAAGGAGGTGTTTCTTCCTTGGCCTGTTTTGAACAAAAACCTCTCTCCGTTTTTCCAAATTCATCTTTCCTTGCTCAGAAACATCATTTTAGTGGAACCTATCGTGATGTGTGGAACAAGGGAATTGTCGAAATGAAGCGAAATGAAAGGGATAGGGGGCTTCTAAATTCTTGAGGAAATTTTGGGGAGTAGGAAGGGATGTTAGGAAGTAGGGGAAAGTGGAATCTCAGAGATCGAGTGAGGGGAAGGGGCCCAAAAGGGCAAAACACATGCCTAGCCTAGAAAATTGCCAAGTTGTGGCAAGAAACTAGGGTTTGTGCAAAAATGAGGAATTTGAGGAATCTCAGTGATGGGAAGTGTTTAATAAGGTACATTAAGGATAGGGGAAGGTGTATGAACATCAGGATACAAATTTTTTCGATGATTTGGCCATCGAAGAGAAATTGCCTCCAAAACCCTAGGAGAGGGAAATGGACCTTACCAAGGCACAACTGAAGCATGGATAAGCTGTAAAATGACCCTATGGAACTTGACATGATGATGAAAACCATCTGAATGATGGTACACTCAGTTGAATAGTAACATAGACCGACATTTGGGCAACTTTGAAAAGAGTGAAAGCAAACCCTAGACCTAATGCCTAGTGACCAAATTTTGCTTGAAGACTCTTTGAAATGACAGAATTTGACCTTGACACTCTGAGACCGCTTTGTAAGAGCATATTTGATCACTGGAGGAAGGCTGGAAAGACTGACACTAACATTGGCTCCAATGGGGATGGTAGCTCCTTGGAGGTGCCAAGAACGGCAGATCTTTGGGAGAGCAGACCAGCGCCTTATCCATTGGGCAATGGAGTCAAAACTCAAGCTAAAATGCATGACTAAAAACCGACACAAACTAACTTAAAAAAAGGACTGAAAACTAACTGACAAATGACTCATGACTGACTTAACTAAAACAAGAACTTACAAAGCTTATTGAAGGGCAGCAGTCCATCAAGATTTGAAATCATGATGACAACCACCTGTTTTCTTACAAGACAATATACCATCAAACTATATCAAAATGCCAATGCAACCAATCAAGTAGATGCCTTCTTGATTGATTCTCCTTATCAGATCTTCTGGTCAACAATGAATACTGGTAATTGGGCATCCAAAAATATAGTCGACCATAATCTCCTTCATCACTGAATATTGCAATAATCACCTTCACTGCTGACTGCAACAGATCTGCCATTGGATCCTGAAAAACATGAAGTCTTTCCTCCTGCCAGAAGAGCAAGGTGTCTTTTTCTCTTGATTCTGATCTTCCTTCATCATGTACTCCAGAAAGAGTATGTTCCTGGTCCTCAAAAAATTCTGAACAAGTAGATGAGCAGATCTCCTCTTGAAATAACATTTCAAAACATGAGACATATGAGGAAGAATCTGAAATGAAATCCTGAATGGTCTGATATTTTGTAGTTTGAATATATGGTAGGTCATCCTCATATGATATGACAGCCAGATTCTCATTACATTCATCAATCATGAGAAAAGAAATTTTAGATGTTTCGTGAAACCCAACACTAACATTTCTATCAGCTACCATAGATTCATCCAGAGAAACCTTTTCACTTACTTGAATGAAGATCTTGTCTTGTTTTTCACAGAGGAAATGAACTACCTCAACATGAAGATCTAGTGTTGGTGAGATGAGAGCATTTAGGTCTGCTACTCCATTTTCTTCATTGGAGGAATCCGCGACAATACAACTCTCTTTTATGAGATCCGGAACAACATGTTTTTCCTCATCACAATTTATCTCTCGATCTGATCTATCATCATCACTTTTTGAGATTGGAACATTACTTTCCTGCATTACCTGCATGCTGCCTTCTTCTATGGACAGATCTGAAACGACATTTTCTCTTTCATCATTTTCAACCATATGGAAATCTTCAGTCTGCTGATCTTGACAAGTATCCTCTAAGATTTCTGTGTGCTGCTGAAACGGATTTTCATACAGGGCTTCCATGATCTCTTCATCCATGAAATTATCATCTTCATAAAACTTCTCAAGGCTTTCAATAAAACTATAAGCATGCTTGCAACAGTCTTGAACTAAATTTAATGATGGATAAGAGTCCCTATATCTTTCAATGAACATAGCATGAAAATCCTTTAAATAGTAAATACAAGCAGGCGGCAA
Source organism: Pinus tabuliformis (assembly GCA_031772625.1). Taxonomy (NCBI): domain Eukaryota; kingdom Viridiplantae; phylum Streptophyta; class Pinopsida; order Pinales; family Pinaceae; genus Pinus; species Pinus tabuliformis. The sequence continues at coordinate 797,746,083 of CM062808.1, read as the reverse complement.
ACTTTCATACCATGATTGGGCTTTACCTTCTAGAGTGGCCAAGAATATCTTCATCAAGCAATCTTCAGGAAAATCAACCTTCAACTTGTGAATATGCATGTGAAATCTAACCAGATGTAGAGCAGCATCCTTCCTACCATCATCTTTAAATGTAGGCAAATTCCTTGACCAATCTACCTTCAGAATTTTATTTGGAAAACCAGGGATGTGATCTCGGCTCATGGGAGCATATCTTCTTTCAACCCGATCCATTTTGAAAAGCTCAAAGCTACTAATCTTCCTACAGTGAAGTCACCATGAAGCATTGATCTCTGGATTTTTCAGTGAATGAAGTCGCCAGGTGAATGATTTCAGCCTTGCGGTGTCTGATTGTTGTCCACCATCAACAATCAGATCTGAACTTGATACATGTACTGGGGTAATTAACAAGTTAGATGTCACGTTTACAAGCTAGACTGGAGATTGACTGAAGCAGCGTTTATCTACTTCCGCTAATGCAAAGCAAAAGCGTTTCGAAGGCTACCTGGCATAACTTCAGGCTCCGTCTGTAGCTATAAAACAAATGACATCAACAAGCAAACCATTTTTTCTTCCCCAGTATGGTCGCCACTATGTTAGCGTTCGAATTTGCCTCAGGCTGAGGAAGGCAAAACTCGAGGCAACATCAAACCAAGCTCAGCCTCGTAGCTAGCCCTACGAGGACAGGAGAGGGCTCTCTCCGGTCAATCTCGGCAAAAGGTAATCAAAGAGGCTCGAGATGACTGAATTGATGACTAATTTTAGGCTAGGTATGAAGTACAAGGACTATGGAATTTATTTTTTGAAGTTTTGTTGAATTCAAGGGAAAGGCAATTTTGGGTGCGGGGATGAGGCACAGCTTTTGCAGAGGTCTACTTGGGGCAAGATAGGCGATTGTTTTGATGCCTTTAAAGTGATTGAATGAATAGACCTGACAGGTGAGGAGCTAAGGAGAGCAAGGAAGTCTCAAGGATTCTCCTTAAACTGAAGAAAACATGGAAAATTAAACAAACTTAAAGGCAGAGCATAGCAAATTTATGGATTCTACCTTAACACTTCATTTGTTTAATTGCAGAAGATTAAATAAGGAAAGTGGTACACATACACAACTTACAAGTACTGAGAGAAACACACCATCAACACATAAGGCCACATGAATCCCAAATAGTGCTGCAAAACCCTGGTCTATCATTTGCCAAAATTGCAGATAAAATATGTACAATAGTGTATCCAGCTATTCCCAAGATTCCAACCATGAAAATGACTAAGAAAATACATAATATAGGCAAGCTAACTCATTCCCTTGCCTTTAGGGGTCAAGCTCATCATCCTAGGAGTTGTTTCAACCAATTCTAAACATGGAGCAAGAATCTAGTTGACCAAAACAACCTACCTCTAAAAAGAAGGAAACTGATTCATTACATTAATTTCTTGGTAACTTGTGAATGAACCATCTAGAAGGAGATAAATAAGTACCATGTTACCTCACATACATCAAATTACATCATGTTTGGTCAAATATCATCTCAAGGGGTGTAACTGGTGAAGACTGGCCGAGTTTCTGAGCTGAAAGGTGAAAACTGTGCTGAAAAACCCTGATGCGCCGCGCGCCTGAGCCCTACGCACCGCGCACCTTTCCACCTATTTTTGGGGCACTTCTTGGCATCCAAATTGAGCTCAGGTTGGCTTGTTAGAAAGCCCTAGATGTCTACTTTCCAACCCAAGTGTAATTTTCCAATTTGGTGTCTATTTTCCCCTCGAAAAGTTCATTCTCCCAAGACTGCTTCCTGTGTGTCCAAAAAGGGGCAGTGAGGTCATTTTTTGCATGTTTTTTGACTTTTTGGGGACCCAAACCTTGATGAAATGTCTTGGCCATAGCTGAGCATGTATATTTCATCAAGAAAAATCCAAAAATGCAAACCATTTGTGATTTGGACCTCCCAATCGTATGGGTCGTGCGCGGCGCGCTACGCGTTGAGCCCAAAAACCTGTTTTTTAACCAAAAATTTCAAAATTGACAAAATTTTCTCCAAATTTCTTGAAATTTGGGCTGGGAGTCCCCAATCAAGTACCATGCTCAGCCACAGAGGCTTCGGCCAAGATTTGGAGTTGATCGTGCACTTTTTTCCCTTTTTGGTTTTTGATTGCCTTCTTCAATTTTGCCTTTAGATTCCTTATCTGTGCCTCGCAGACCTTGTTCCACGCCATGTAGTGGAAAGCCATGTGTCTCAGCAATTCTTTGTCCCTATCGGCCCTGTTTAGTAGTCTCTTTGACCTCATATTACTCATCTCACTTTGTAGAGTGCCTAGCAAACTTTTCTGCCCCCTTCGATTCAAGGAGCTTGACTGAGATATCACTTTGATTTGAAGGCTGATAATTAATCTGTTTTGGAATACCTGGCCTAAAGGCTGTCCTTGAAAGATGAGTGTGCCTGTTGTGTGAATTGAGTAAGAAATTGGTTATTACTTTGTGACTACCCCTGACTAGCTAACTCTACATGTGAACCAGATGGAGATTGCATTTGATTCCCTGATTGTGTTTGCATCAAGCTTTGATTTTGTGCCTCAAACTGATATCTTAGCTGTACATGCAACTGATTCGTAGCTGAAGGTGCCTTTGTCAACAATGGATCATTGCTTTGAAGAATAGAGGATGGTGTTTGATTAAAATTGATTTCCTTGCTTCATTGGCAAAGACAGCCTTGATGTCATTTTTGGATATGGGGAATAAGGGGTTTAAAGAATAGGATTTAGATTTTGGGATAATGATTAGGGTCTAGGAATGTGTAGCTAGGGTTTGGGAATTCAAGAGAAAAATGGAATAAGGGAGTGGTGAGGGAATAAAGGATGGACTTGGTAACAAAACAACAGTTTGAAACCCTAGGCAGCAATTTGCTTTGAGAAATTTCAAAGGTAGGGTTTGCTTTCATTTGAACACTCACCATACACAAATACCATCAAACCACCATCAAATTTGAATGAAAAGCAATAATCAGAGGGTTAACCTACTTGAACAAGTGATGATCCACAGGTTTCGGACGATTTGGAGCAAGTTTGTGAAGTTGTTGATGGTTTAGTGAATTGAACTAGGCACGCGGTGCATCAGGGGCACGCGGCACATCAGACAGCAAAACACAGTGCAAAAATACACTAGCGCGGCGCATCAGGAAGGCGCGGTGCATATAGCCCTGTGCGTAGCGCCCTTTTACAAGAGACTTTTGGAGGCCTTCGCAGTGTCAAAATTGGGCATAGGATAGCGCGTTGAAAATGTCTTTGAGTCTGCTTTCCAACCCAACTAGAATTTTTTAATTTGGAGTTCATTTACCCTATCAAAAATCAAATCTCCCAAGACTGGTCAAAATATGCCAAATGAGGCTGCCTCAAGGCAGAGTGCTGTTGCAGTCAACTTTTGAATGCCTTCCTCAACTCCCAATTGAGCTCATGATAGCTCATTGGAAATATGTTTGTGTCTAGTTATCATTTGACTCATCACAAAAGTCATTTGGCCAACCAAGATAGGAGAAAACATGATTTTCCCAAGGTCACTTCAGAGGTGCATTCGATTCTCCTGAGGCAACGGTATTTTTGACATTTCTATAAAAGCATGACACCTGTGTAAAAAGTGAAGGAGGTTTTTCTTCCTTGGCCTATTGTGAACAAAAACCTCTCTCAGTTTTTCCAAATTCATCTTTCCTAGCTCAGAAAAATCATTTTAGTGGAACCTATCCCGATGTGTGGAACAAGGGAATTGTCGAAATGAAGCAAAATGAAAGGGATAGGGGGCTTCTAAATTCTTGAGGAAATTTTGGGGAGTAGGAAGGGATGTTAGGAAGTAGGGGAAAGTGGAATCTCAGAGATCGAGTGAGGGGAAGGGGTCCAAAAGGGCAAAACACAAGCCTAGCCTAGAAAATTGCCAAGTTGTGGCAAGAAACTAGGGTTTGTGCAAAAATGAGGAATTTGGGGAATCTCAGTGATGGGAAGTGTTTAATAAGGTACATTAAGGATAGGGGAAGGTGTATGAACATCAGGATACAAATTTTTTCGATGATTTGGCCATCCAAGAGAAATTGCCTCCAAAACCCTAGGAGAGGGAAATGGACCTTACCAAGGCACAACTGAAGCATGGATAAGCTGTAAAATGACCCTATGGAACTTGACATGATGATGAAAACCATCTGAATGATGGTACACTTAGCTAAATAGTAACATAGACCAACATTTGGGAAACTTTGAAAAGAGTGAAAGCAAACCCTAGACCTAATGCCTAGTGACCAAATTTTGCTTGAAGACTCTTTGAAATGACAAAATTTGACCTTGACACTCTGAGACCACTTTGTAAGAGCATATTTGATCACTGGAGGAAGGCTGGAAAGACTGACACTAACAACTTTAATGGTGCCGACTAACAAAACCATAACTGATGGCCCTTTCGGCAACAACTCGCATAGCGTAGGTTGCAATCTCACCCGAAGCAGTATTAGGGGATGCAAGAACCAGGTTTCTACATCCAAAGGCCTGTGTAATGTGTTTATGCAACTTTTATGGCTTAGATCTATCTTCCCACAACTCTAACCCTTCTGAACATATAACTACGATAAATCCATCTAAACAATTTTCAGATCTTCGTGAAGGTATCTAACTACTATTAACATGAAAGAAGGTTACAAATCTACCACTTATGCACAATGAAAAAGTATTAATTCATATAAAATATTGCTGGGATGGGGTCCCATGGGTTAGTTTTGGGGAAATAGCCCAAGTTTTGATGTAAAGTATGATAAAAAGATGTAAAGTCTCCGCGAATTGTGGATTTGGAGCATGTAGTTAGTTAGAAGTTAAAAAGGGTTTTTACCCTTGTTTCTGTAAAGTTGAGTCGGTTCATGAGATCTACCCATGGTTTGTGGACCATGGGATTGTATAAATATGTGTGTCTTAGAGAGTCTAAGGCAGATCTATGTCTTTGTCTATGGGTACGACAGAAGGAGTCTAGAGAGTTAGTGCAAGGAAGTAAGTCTTAGAGGGGAAAAAGGCTCTGTAGCTAAATGCAAACATGCCTAGAGTAGTGTCTACAACTGAGTGCATGGACCCCTACAATTGAGTGCGTAGGGAAGTTTTGAGTTTGTATAATTATGCTAAAGATCAATAAAGAAGTTTGTTGCAGAAATTCCTGTGTTTTATCTCCATACTTCTATTAGTTATGATTGCAATATATGTTGTAATGAATAATGTCCTTATGAAATAATCATGTATTGATGCATGAATTTACTAGATTCATCTTAATAACTCAACAAAATTAATGTTAAGTGATTATGTGAAGATCATAACACCTTCTATTAGGTTTATTGAACACTTGGGTAGATTTGAGTACATACTGATCCAAGAGTAATCTAAGGTGCACATATGTAGCTAATTCATATGTTTAGGGTCTGCAAAAGCCAGTCGTAGACTTTCGTGAATGTCTAAAAGGCCGTTCGAAGGGAATTGCAGTACCAAGCCATAAGGGCTTATAGATCTGTGCAGAGGTAGATCTAGGGCATAAAAAGACATCACATTGATCTTCGGATGCGAAAACTTGGTTAGCATCCCCCCATACTACTTCGGGTGAGACTTTAGTTTTCACTATGTGGATTGATGCCGAAAGGACCAGTAATGTAGGGTTTTGTCTGGAGAAACTAACTTTGAACCCGGGTCAGGACCCACTAAGCCAAAAAATGGTTCCATTACCGGGACTGGGATCTGCGTAAAGAGATGTGTGACATCACATCATTGGAATCTGACCAAAAAGGAAATTGAGAAGTGGTTGGATAGGAAGATCCACAAATTTGTGGTGCAAGAGAACAAAAATACGCGCCTGACAAAAGAGAAGTGGTTGGATAGATACTTGTACACAGAAATACATGAAATGTTCTTCTACACCTTCCCAATTTAACTGTAAGAGTGGATAGCTAAATTGGCAGATGACCAAGGAAGGTGGAGGCTTGACAGTCCAATAGTGTAGACTCTAGAGCTAGTGTGGAGGTTGGAAGCCTTTGAAGATAAGATCGTACACGCTGCTGACCATTGGCTTGATAGAGTTATAGGAGGATTTGTTACAAAGTTCACGGTTGACACCTCAGTCAGTTACAGCGAAGCAGAGTGATGCTTCTTCAAGGGACCACGAGGTAAGTATTTGAGATCTTTGAATACCTAGATTAAGATGCTCTTGTGTGAAAAATGGGTTATGCCATTGCCTTGATGTTTGGATCTATGTGATGTGGATGAAGCTTTAGAAATCAAGGAAAAAAAGGTCCTGAATTTAGCTCGTTGATTGGACCTACTTCAAGTGATGACGAAGGAGTAGTACACACCTCACCATGGAGCACTATCCATTTGATAAGACAATGCTTTCCACAGATACATCATCCATCCACACCACCTCCACCTTCACTTCCACAACATACACCCTTGCCCACACCACCACCACCACCGCCATTGAACATGTCGAATACAATGAAGTTGCTTGTTTTCAAGGGCCTAGGAAGAGAGGATGCAGATCAGTTTTGGTTTGTTGCGAAGGCTGTGTGGAAAACACAACAAATTATGGATGATAATATAAAGAAGGTGTAGTTGGTTACCGCATTGCATGATCCCGCGCTGACATGGTACATTAAGTATTACACCGATAATCCGTTGGCATCATTAGCTGACACTCAGGCCACTTTGAACAAAGAATTCAGTAAGCGTAAGTCTGACTCGCAACCAGTAATTGGATTTAAGGAAATCACAATGGGGGCCGGTGAAACACCCTAGGAGTTAGATCAAAGATTGAAGTGCATGATTCGGGAAGCTAATATGCATCTCACAAATAGTCAGCACTGCGAGTGGTCTATAGCCTCGCTCCTGCCCCACCTAAGAATTGATTTATTGTAAAAAAATATAGGGACTCAAGTGAAAGCTCTGGAAATCACGATGAGATTGCATTAAACGCCTATTCAGGACATGTCTTTGGGAGTCCAACAAATTCACTCATAGTTGCAGAACCTCTTCTTCGAATTGTAGAGCATAAAGAAATAAAAGGAGGCTAGGCCAGAGGTGTGCAAAGAAGTGTGGTGCATCAAGTGTAAGAGCCAAGGGGATGACAAAGATCATTGCCTTGTCTTCGTGAATTATATCACAAGGGGGGGCCAATGCCCCTGAGGTAGGAAGCTCTAGTAGGACCAAGCACGGGGCCCATGCTGTGGTGTGCTATTTTTCAAGTGGTTGGAAAGCATGTAAAAAGAAATTGTCATTTACTACAAAATTTTGTTCAGACACCACAACAATTGTTCTGCGATTTCTACAAATCGGTGGGCCACAGTGAGTGCCACTGCCGTAGCTACGAATTGATGATGGAAAGGATGCCTATGTATCAAATGCAAGTAGAAACTTAGCCTTCAGATTAGGGCTCTGAAGGAGTGCGCGGAGGATATCAAAGGCACAGACGAGGCCGAGGAGGAGGAGGACCTAGTAGAGGTCATGGAAAAGTCATTTTCTATAATTGTGGAACACCAGGGCACTACACATGGGAGTGTACGAGTCAGACATGTCTGTCATGTCAATACAACACTCAGTTTGACCACACAATAGAATAATTCCCTGTGTTGGTAGCTAAGATGTAGGGGAAGAAGGCACAACCTCAATAGCCTACCAAAAACTTGCAGATGATTAGGGTTGAGCCCCATGAGGAAGATGCAAATATGAATATCGTGTTGAGAAGCAGAATAACGAATGGTGACAATAAAGGAAAACAACCTGAGGAAAGTGGGTGGGTCTGCAAGGCCCAGGAAAAGGAATGGCTTCGATCTGGAATGCACAAAGGAGACATTTATGGAGCCAAAGAAAAGCTTCGCTGAAGCACCCACCTCAGGTAGTCAGGACAAGCTACCAGAAACCAGTGCGCCTGCAGAGATTGATCCCTCTGTACTCACCACATTCTTAGAAACCTATATGAAAGTGTTGAGAAATAGAAAGGTTGTGAAAGGGCTGCAGGAGTTGATAAATATGTGTGATGGTAAGGAAAATTCTCCTGAAGGACACCACGTAGTTAGAAATATTTGAAAACATAAGACAAGAACAACGCGCGAGATGAGGCTCATCGTGCAAATAGGAGACTATGAGATGGACTAGGTTATTTTGGATCTAGGATCTCATGCAGGCGTTTTGCCTAAATAAACATGGGAGAGAATGGGGAGAACTGCACTACAGTGGTCTCCGATTCAGTTGAGGATGGTGAACTAGCATAATATTATCCCTATGGGACGTCTGCATGGAGTTACTGTAGATATAGAAGGTGTGAGCACACTGGCTGATTTTGAAGTGATAGAAATTGTTGATGACAACAATCCATACCCTGCACTCCTTGGAATTGATTGGGCTATTGATATTAATGGGTTAATCAATTTGAAGAAGTGGATTATTTCATTTGAAAGGAAATCACTCTATGTTGTAGTACCATTGGACCTTGCAGAAGGACCGTGCTATACTGAACTGGTCCGCAACTATGAGGACAGTGATGACAATTTGGATCAGATCTATAAAATTACAGTGTGAGACCAAGACTGGATTCATCTGACAGCTGATGGACAGATTGCATGGGACCACGAAAACTCTTGTACCTTAGACTCAGATGAAGAATTGGAGCATTGGAAGAATAGGATGCATGAAGTATCTATGTTGCGCTGCAACATGATGAGTAAATCACTGTGCTCTGTGTCATCAGAGGTAAGAAATTTACCTTGTTATGATGGTTTAACTGATGTAGATAAGGTTTTGGATGCCTTTGAAAAAGAATTACGGTGGTGGGGTATGCACAAGGACATCTTTGATGAATGGTGTGATTATAGGAGAATGATGAGGTTGTGATTTGGTTGCCCAAAAGTTCGGATGACTAAGAAATATGATGGGAGGACACACAATCATTTAGCCAAATGGACTAAAGTTTATGGAATGGAACCATAGCCAAAATGGGTGCATTTATACTGTCACACTCTGGATATAATCCCTATGAATTGGTACCTAGAAATGGAGCTCCACCATGGCACCGTGAAGTGGGATATATTAAGGGAAGGATTCTTAATGACCTTCTGTTTTGAAGATTTGTTCGAAAGCATTGATGAAGCTCCGCAGGAGGTTAAGGAAGTGATCTTCAAAATACCATAGTACCCTTTGGAGCTGGTTTAACTAGACTGGAGCACCCAGATGCATCATGTGTTGGAATGCTATAATGTGACTGCTGAAGGGGAGGATGAGGATCCAAGTAATACCAATATTCCATAGGCAAAAGGCCATCATGCAATTGAAGGTCTGCAGATAGAAAACTCGGACATCACCACGCCATTGAAGACTAGGAAAGTGAACATTGGTAGTGAAGCAGAGCCAAAATTTACGAATATCTGGGATTACTGGGATGATGCCACATAGATAAAGTTGCTGAGTTGCTCCACAAATATCATGATTTTTTTCCTACAAAAGTTTCAAACCTAAAAGGCATCATAGGTGACTTGGGTGTGATGAAGATTACCTTGAAGCTGGACATGAAGCCCATTAAGAAGAGGCCATATCGCCTTAACCCCAAATACAAGGAAAAGGTCGACTTGGATTTGGACAAGATGCTTGGGGCGAGCATTATCGAACTAGTAGAGGAATTTGATTGGGTGAGCCAAATGGTAGTCCAAGAAAAGAAACAGAAGGGAGAAATATAGATTTGTGTAGATCTCAGGAAACTTAATGATGCCTATGTCCATGATCCTTTTCTGACACCATTTACTGATGAGGTACTAGATAATGTTGGAGGACATGAGGCCTACTAATTCACTGATGGGTTCTCTGGGTACCATCAAATTAAGATTGTGCCAGAGGATAGGAGCAAGACAACCTTCACGATGGAGTGGGGTTGTTTCCAGTATACGGTAATACCGTTTGGACTCAAGAATGTGCCGATGATATTCTCTCGTGTAGTCATCGTGACATTCAAGTAGTTTATTCACAAATTCTTGGAGGTATATTTTGATGACTGGACAGTGTTTGGGTTAGTAATTTTCCATGTAGCCAGTCTATGCTTAATGTTGGATATGTGCTGAAGGTATCAGATCATGTTGAACCTGAAGAAGTGCTTATTCTATGTCCCCTTTGGAATTTTGATAGGTCATGTGGTATGAAAGCAAGGACTAATGGTGGACCCTACCAAGATCATGGTAATAGTCAATTTGGAGGCCCCAAGGAGTGCCAAATAGCTGCGCGCAACACTGGGCCATACTAGATATTATCGGAAGTTCATGAAGGCTTATACTTAGATTACCATGCCTATGGAGAAGCTATTAAAGAAGGATGCTACATTCTGTTAGGATGAAGAATGTCATAGCAGTCTGGATGTATTGAAAAAAAAGATTTTCACTACGCCAATCTTGGTCTTCCCAGATTGGAAGAAGGAATTCCATGTGCACGTTGATGCCTTGTGTATTACATTGGGAGAAGTGCTAACATAGGCTAGTGAAGGAGAGATGGATCATCCTATAGCATTTGTGGGAAGAAAGTTGTCAAAGGCTGATAAGAATTACTCAACAACATAGCACGAGGGATTGGCTATGGTGTACGTGCTCCAAAAATTCAGACACTATCTATTGGGTGAACATTTCAAGATGTACATAGACCATTTTGCCTTGAAGTATCTAGCCAATAAGCATGTGTTGGGGGGGAAAATATGCAGATGGATGTTATTATTTCAAAAATATGATTTTGAATGAAGGACCTGACCATTTGTCGCGAATGGAAACAGGGGAGGAGCCTACTAATTTAGAGGAAGGGCTACCCAACTCACAACTCTTTAGATGCGCGTAGTGGATAACTACTTTGCAGATATTATCCACTTTTTGACCACAGGGATGGATCCAGAAGGATACACCAGTCAATAGAAGAAAGAGTTGGTAGTATGCGCAACTAATTTCTCGGTAATTGTAGCACATTTATATAAGATGGGATTGGATGAGATACTTCGATGGTATGTGCTCGATTTTGAATGAAATAGCATCCTTGCTGAAGCTCATTAAGGAGTTGCAGGGTGACATTATGCAGGAAAAGAAAGAATGCTTAAGATTTTTCACACGGGTTTATGGTGGCCTACATTACTTAAGGATACCAAAGCATATTGTAGGGTGTGTGATGCATGTCAAAGAATGGGCAGACCATTGTGAAGGGATGAGCTGCTTCTTAACCTTCAGGTGTCATCGTTGCCATTTGAGAAATGGGAAATTGACTTTGTAGGACTGATTCAGCCCCGAGGCAAGAAAACATGTATGTGCTATATCATCATCGCGACAGAGTATCAGAGTAGATGGGTGGAGGCACAACTTGCGAAGGATTTTACAAGGGATACAACAACAAAGTTCTTGTTTGAGTACATGTTAACCAGGTTTGGCTGCCCAAAAGTGTTGATCAGTGATCACGGTACACACTTCCTCAATGAAACGATCGGCGCGCTAATAGAAGAATTATAGGTGTATCATCCGAAGAGTACATCATATCATCCTCAAGCTAATGGAACAGTTGAGGCATTTAATAAGATCTTGGAGAACGTACTGAAAAAGGTTTGCAATGCATAGTGGAATGATTGGGACATACATGTATTGGCAGTGCTGTGGGCTTACAGAACTACTTTCAAAAAGATAATAGGTCATACACCTTTCTGGTTGGTCTATAGTGTAGAAGCTGTGATGCCTATGGAATATATTGTGCCTAGTATCCACATAGCATCTTTCACGGGAATGGTGGACTGTGGAGCCTTAGAAGAATGGCTCACACAGTTAATGGAGCTTGAAGAAGACATATTCTTGGCTAGATTCTGTCACCAAGTCCCAAAGGAACATGAAAAGGTTTGCCATGATCTCCATATCAAGCTGCGCACATTCAAGGTAAATGATTTGGTATTATTATATGATAATAAGTTCGCTAAGTTTCCATGAAAGTTTCAAATGCACTGGTAGGGGCCATATGTCATCAAAGAAATCATAGATGGGGGCGCAGTTAAGCTCACAAAGTTGAACGGAGAACCCTTTCCAAAAATGGTGAATGGAAGCAGATTGAAGCCATATAGGGGAGATCCGAATTAATGACTACATGATGGCAGGATAGTCTTAGCACTCTAGGCAGCTAAAAGGAAGTGTGGGACTATAAACTACATTGCCCAGCTTAAGAAAATATGTGACAGAGGGGCTACGTGTGAAAGGAAGATGTCACCGTATTAGAGGGTGCGCAAAGGGAGTTGCGCTATCAAAGGAGATACTACTCATCACATCCAGAAAGGGACCATTTTAGTCACTTTTCATGATTTGACACCCCGGAGATGGCTAAGAGGAGTGGGTGGGCGACATTTAAGGCTGAAATATTTGGATATCTGCCACCAAATCAATGTTAATGGATGAAATTTGGGGGGAACGGTCGGATTTGAATTCAAATTCCCCTATGAATTATGCATGCCATTCCAGCAAAGAACACTTTGCATGCTTAGAGCTTTTGAGTTGTGTTGTCTGTTACATATGAATCGTCAGTTCTTTGAAGATTTCATTGCAAGCCCCACATTTGATCATTTGCCTGAGTTAACCCAAAAATTATTTTACAACACCATGTCAGGACCAGGCCCGCTGAGACTGCAAGCATTGGAGGAACTGTCACCTACGAAGGAGCTACTCCAGAGGTTGTGAGCATGAAGGCTCAGACTCCTGTGCCTATGGCATGGAGGTCTCATAGGCCAAAGCCTATACCTATGTGAGAGACCCAAAAGCCAAAGAAATATAGGTAAAAGAGGTCAGTTCCAGTGCGTGAGTCGCCTAGCAAGCATTCTGCTGCCTAGATACAGAAGGAGGACAAGCAGCCTGAGAAGGTTGTAGATTTAGAGGCTGAAGAGGGCATTGAAGATATAGATCTTGAGGGTGTGGAGCCCATCACCAAGTTGCTAGAATATATCCCTCCACGTAAAGGGAAGGCGAAGGTCACCAAGGACCCAAACTCGGATAAGATAACCTTCGAAGGTCTACACTTGGTGTGGGTCCCTCTATTAAAGATGGAATATTGGGACCTGAATGACCATGAGAGGTTCCCCCACCTTGTGACAGAAAACTATATGAGGCACAAGTATTACAAAGACTCAGGTGTCACTAAGTTGGAGACAGTTGAATGGATCCACGGAGTAGAGAAATACGAGTTGTTGAACTTGCTATGGGTGCCCCACTACCACCACTCTAACACTAATACCACTTGTATACGAACGTTGCTTACTCTGGTGTATGATGGGTGATTATGGCTTGGTGCGTCTATCCCAATCATGGATATGGTCATCCATAGGATCACGCACCTGCCACATGAGGGTTTGAATCCAGCCAAGGAGTTTGGCAGAAAGACAAGCGAGAGAAACTTGGTGGAAAGGATGAAAAAGAAATTCGAGCTTATCAAGAAACCACGTAGCTATTCCAACACATCCATCAACGATCCCACGGTGAAGATTGCTACCCAGATACTAGCCGACATAGTTATGAGTAAGTGTCACATGGACGAGGTTCCAACGCTTGTGATCTCATTAGCTGCACAATGCGTGGAGGGCGTACAGTTTAACTGGTCATGGTACTTGTGTAGTATGTTTCTTGCAAATTTTTGCGAGGCCCAATATGAGAGCAAGGCCTTTCACTACAGATGGCTGATGCTCTCCATTGTGTTGGTTTCTTGGGATCTCCCGAAGGACAAGCAGTTTCCTCCCTTTCAGGCAGGATTACCAGAGGCTGCACAATTTTCCTTCCTCTAGGCCACGAAGGACCCCGTGTGGGTCATAGAAACAAATATTTTATGGGTATTGATGGAGTCGAGCTTCCGCATGGCCGTCAACCTGCACCCGAGTTTGTCCCCAAACTTGTATGAACAAGTGTACGAATATGCTGAGTTTAAGGCAGACTTCCACCATGTTTACATCTGGATGCAGAAGGACCCATAGTAGAAGTGGTTCAGTTTTCCATATATCATCACTGTTGATGCCATACATGAAGTGATCAAGCGCTGGCCAGTAGATTGGCACACTCAATCTAACTTGGCCATAGGTACCAGCAAAGGCATGGGGATCTCATCAGAGAAAAAGTGGAAGGATGCAGTGAATAAGGTGGCGCGGAAATTGGCTACGCAGCAAAAGGAGGCCAAAGAGAAGGCCCAAATGGAAAAGGAGCGCACTTCAAAGGAGCAAGCTGAACAGGAACAACGTGACTTTGAAAAAAGCGGTAAATCCACTTCACCAAAAACTGAGGAGGAAGAATAGTCAGCATAGGGCATGGAGGAGATGAGGGGAAGAGCACCCTATTTCAGATAAGGAAGCACAAAAAACAACAACAGGAGGGGTCTCAGAAGAAAAAAAAGGTGACTAAACCATAGGTGAATCCCATTATGCTGACGGAGGGAAATCTTGATGAGATCAGGAACAAACTGTGTGACACTATAGCCGAAATGTTGTAGTAATTCGAGAAACAATACATGCAGTCATTGGGTAATGTTCAAAAGGATCTGCGCGAACTGCAAATCCAGACCAGTAGAATACAGGTGGGTGCAAGTCAGGTGAGTGCCGCACATATGAGCCTGACACCAAGGACAAGTCAGGCTACTGAGCTAGTTAGGATAGAGGATCTCAGGACAGTTGTGCTACCAAAAGGGTCCCTGAGCATGGAATCAACTGATGAAAAGATCATCTTTAGAACCTTGAAGAACATCAGCCTCAATATTGTAGTGCTCCCTAGCAAGTTTCTTCGTGCGCTATAGGTAGGAGTGATAGCGAAATTGAGAGCACAGGAGTAGTGCGATCTTATTTTAATAAGTGAGTATCGGGTGAACAATGAGCAAATGTTCATTGAGAAGATACAGGCCCTAAAAGAAAGATATACAATCCAGGTGAAGAATGCCTAGTTGGTAGCCGCAGTTGCAGAGGCATGCAAAATAATGCCAAAGTTGCACATACCTGAGGATGCCCAACCAGAGGCCAAGATCCGGAAACTCGCTACGGGCTTTCGTGATGCAAAGGCAAAGGTGGAAAGAGTTAAATTTGAACTCAATATGAAACTCATGAACCTAGAAATCAAGTCACAACCTTCGACTCCGCTCGAGGCTAGGGAACAGCACAGAGCTGCCATCAAGGAAGGGATAACTACTATGAATGCCACAGTCATTGACTACACAACTTTGTTTGAACATGGAATGGAAGTGGTGACGACCCTGCAGGAAGATCCCAACCTGCAGATATTGAGTACAGAGATCCGTGACCTCCAAAAGTAGTACGATGAGGTTAGGGTGACGACGCGCTCCATTGCTACAGCGCAGCACCTTTCCAAGTTGTAGGAGGGGAAACAACTCCTTGCTCAAGTGGAAGAAGCGCAGAGAGAAGAGGCAATGTTTAAGGCTAGGTTGGATCCTTGGTTGGAAGAAGCCTACAAAATCTCAACCAACATTCAGGAAAATCTTACGAACTTGCAGCTCACACAATAGAAGATCAAGCTCATCAGCGAAGGACTAGCTACAAAGCAGCTGATCGAACAAGTGAAGCAGGCAGCCACGTAGAGCGCGACTGAGGTAACAGTTGTGCAGGTGGAGCTGAGGTAACTTTGTAGCAAGATCACCAAGCCAGCCCAGTGACTTGTGGGTGAGTCATGACCTTTATATTGCGGGCCTGTTGGGATGGGGTCCCCTGGGCCAGTTTGGGCAAAATTCCAAGTTTTGATGTAAAGTATGATAAAAAGATGTAAAGTCTCCGTGAATTGTGGATGCAGAGCACATAGTTAGTTAGAAGTAAAAGAGGGTTTTTTCCCTCGTTTATGTAAATTTGAGTCGGTTCTTGAGATCTACCCATGGTTCGCAGACCATGGGATTGTATAAATAGGTGTGTCTTAGAGAGTCTAAGGCAGGTCTATGTCTTTGTCTATGGGTACGACGAAAGGAGTCTATAGAGTTAGCATAGGGAAGTAAGTCTTAGAGGGGAAAAAGTCTTTGCAACTGAGTGCGCAGAGGCCTAGAGAATAGCTGAATGCGTGGACCCCTGCAGCTGAGTGTGTAGGGAAGTTTTGAGTCTATAAAATTACACTGAAGATAAATAAAGAAGGTTGTTGCAGAAACTCATGTGTTTTATCTCCATACTTCTATTATTTATGATTGCGATATATGTTGTAATGAATAATGTCCTTATGAAATAATGATGTATTGATGCGTGAATTTACTGGATCTATCTTATTAATTGAACGCAATTAATGTTAAGTGATTACACAAATATCATAACACCTTCTGTTAGGTTTATTGAACACTTGGGTAGATTTGAGTACATACTGATCTATGAGTAATCTAAGGTATGTGTAAGTAGCTAATTCATTTATTTAGGGTTCGCAAAAGCCAGTGGTAGACCTTTGCGAAGGTCTAAAAGGTAATTCAAAGGGAATTATAGTACCAATCCCTAAGGGCTTATAGATCTACGTGGAGGTAGATCTAGGGCATAAAAATACATCACACTGACCTCCAGATGCAAAAACTTGGTTCCAACATCCCCCTATACTGCTTCGAGTGAGACTTCAATCTACGCTATGTGGATTGATGCCGAAAGGGCCAGTAGTGTAGGGTTTTATTTGGCACAACTAACTATGAACCTGGGTCAGGACCCACTAAGCCAATAAAGACCTAGTAGAGGTTGTGGAAGGTTGTTCAAAGGGAATTGTAGTACCAAGCCCTAAGGGCTTATAGATCTGCATGGAGGAAAATATAGGGCATAAAAATACATCACACTGATCTTTAGATGTGGAAACTTGGTTCCAACATCCCCCCATACCTCTTCGGGTGAGACTTGAGTCCGTGCTATGCGGATTGATGCTGAAAGGGCTAGTAGTGTAGGGTTTTGTTTGGTGCAACTAACTCTGAACCTGGGTTATGACCCACTAAGCCAAAAAATATGTCACAGAGCAAAGATACATGAACTTAGCAGAAGTAAATAACAAGACACAGATGCATCAATTTCATCCCAAAATAGTCTTTATTAAGTATAAGCGTTTAATTATTGACTTCTTATCCAGGGGCCTGTGCACTTAGCCTGCAGACTTATTGAGGTCTCCATGCACTTAGCAGCAGGAGCCTTCCCCTTTCACCTAAGTACAAGAAACAGACTTTTCCTGCCTTAACACCTTGCCCTTACAATGATTCTTCACAAACTAATTTATCCTTAGACTCACTATGACTCATCTATTTATAGCATATTCTTCACACTACCATGGTCTGCGGACCATGGGTGGGTCTAAAAAAAACTCTATTACCTACACAACTAAGGGACTAAAGCCCTTTTTACTTCTACTAGCTTCACCTTCACGATCTACCTCCAAATTTTGTGGAGACTTTTAATTTGTTATGAAAGGAAACTACTTCCATCTCCCTATATGCTCACAAAGTGTAATTAGGAAGGAACTAAGTGGCCCATTATCCACACATTATTTTTTCTTGCAAGGACCAAGCATAACATAGCGTAATTAGGGGAGTTGTAAAGGATCACTGCATATCCACATCACTTCACACTTTGTATGCTCACAATTTCACTTGCACACACTTTCACTTCACACGCTAAGTTAACTTAAACTCTGTCTAAAGGGTATCATCCTCTTGGAAAATTTATACTTTGTTTATTTTAGCTTACATTTTCACACCCTAAGTGAAGAAAATACTCTCCAAAAGCAACCTTAACTTGAACAAATTAAATTCCCCGTAGGGGTCACAGGATAATTTATAGTTCAGGTTAGGACCGTGGGGGAATGCAGAGAAAAATATTCCATAGTTGTTTACACCTTGAAACATAGTATTTATATTCTAGGGAGCTTAAAATCCTGCATCATCTAGTGACAAATCTGGTATATGAGGAGAAATATGTGAAGGGGGTATGGTATACTTGTTGGACTATCACATACCTTCATGTCATCTCACGATGCACCAAAGGGGTATCTGTTTTGGGAATTTTTAGTGTCTATGGACAAATGCTTAGACCCCTAGACTAGTAGCTAAGTCTAGAACAATAGTGCAAAGCTTTATCTACTTTCTCTAATGACCAATAGATTAAATAAGAGGTAAAGAAGCCTACCTGAAGCTTTTGCTTACTCCTTATCTCCCTTGACCAATTCTGTCACTCCTTTCTGTACTTAATCCACTTGAAGTGTACTTGCACATAGACAAAATACAAAAACCGATCAAAGCATATGATAATGATCTATTGATTAAACATAGTATGGAATCAAGTACATAGTACACATATGAAAGCATCAATGAATAACATAAGCATATGGAAAAAGCTTTGAACACTTTATTAGTAAAAGGAAGAGTTACAACCCAATTTGCTTGATTCAACATCACTCCTCCAGTTCAATCCCATCCTCTCCTCATAACGAGCAAGACATTTTGACATCATTACAATACTTGAAATCAACTCAAGTCTCACACTAACAACATCTCCCTATAATTCAATGATTTCCAGCCCTTGATCACTTAGATGAGTGGTCTTTTTATAGGTGAATGAAGTAAGTTATGCCATAAATGGTGATAATGAATTCCCTCCCAAACTTAGGATTTAGTTCGATGGAGGAAGGGATAAAGGGATTGATGTTCCTTAACTCCCTACCTCATCCAAATTCGAGCTCAAAGGAGTAGATAAACTTGGAAAACTTCTAGATGCATCCAATGGATAAGAATATTCCTAAACCCCAATGCAATTTCACTCAAATTCACCCAGCGCAGGCCAAAGAGGGCTCAAGTGTGCTGCATAGCACCCTATCAGTGTATTGGACTGCACTGCAATGCACCATAATGAAGGCCTGACTGCACTGATCTTCTTAGAGGCAGTTTTTGGATGATTTCAGTCATGGAACTTGTTGGGAAGCTAGGCATTCTGATGGTTGACTTATTTAGGGCATGTAACAACTGAATTAGCATTTGATGGCCCCTAATAGTACTAGTCTGTAAGTTGGGGTTGATGTGCCCAAATGGATCTGTAATAGTTTCCCCCTGAAGCATGAAGTCGTAAATATGTATGTCGAGTGAAATGATTTATCATGTGGAGAAGAGGTTTCGAAGTGGAACGTGACCTGCATCAATTACAATACATACATCATGATAGTTTGATTTTTTTGCATGAACTTGCTGAGAGAAGGCATACCCATGCTCAGCTTATAAACTTTCATTACATGTAAAAATATAGTTATCTACAGATATAGACCTATGAATGGATGACCATGAATGTAATGCCATTGTACATTTGATTTAGTACTCCTGAAAATATCGTAGCCCAGATGGATGAAACTAGATCTAGGGTGTTCAATCTCGTTCAATCTTTCACTCAAGTACAAGTCTAACCATGTCAATATATGGTCTAAAGTCAAACATGGGAAGACATCGTCTGATTAACAGCCAATGATGTAAGCCATTAACAGATGTGAGAGGAATCACTGATAATGATAATGACCCTCAAGGTACTACAATACATTTCACATGGTGTGAATAAATGATATGATGTCGGAAACATACAAAGTCTCTCGGTCAAAGGCCAGTGATGTCAACCTATCGCCGGAAGTGAGAAACCTGCCATTGATGTATGCAAGCCTTAAGGTACTGAAGGGGTGTTTCTAAGTCAACTTCTTGGATAATGTGTTGATGTTGATAAGAAATGATTCGTCGTAGGAGGGCCTTGATGTATCCCACATCAATGACACGAAACGAGGTAAATGATTTTGGAGATGAAAAATCGACTGACGACAGAAGGTTCAGGAATGGTGGTCATGAAAATGAAGGTTTACAGTATTGCAAAGGATGAAGTTTGAACTGAATGACTTCTCTTGAACATGTCGGCGACACTAAGATGAATTGGTAGCATTGACCCAAAACAAAGTAATGGATAGTATGATAGACCAATGGTGTGATAACCATCAAGTTGAATGACCCAACCCACATAGTCATGGTGATGAGGTGAAAGTGACATGTTCAAGAGAGACTTGCTACCATAAAGTGTTTTCCCTTTTTTCCAATTTTCCCCAGTCATTGCTGACCAATACTTCTTTATTTTTTATCAAGCTTGAGGAGGATAACATATGCTCGTTGTATAATTTCACCCTTCTAGTGAATCCATCACTATTTGATGCTTTAACAAGTCTAGCGAAGGTGAAACTCAGTCTTGTTTAGATGGACAAGTTTGTCACTATTTGATGTTTTTAATGAGTTTAACGACAAGGATAACTCAGTCCTTTTCATGTATAGAGAGTTTGAAAAGTGACGAAAATGAAACTCCAAAAGTTCTTTTTCGTAAAATAATCTCTCATGTCCGAAAAAGCGTAAAATAATACAAGAGAGATATCTTTTCCAATCTGTTAACGAGCTGGAAAGGACAAGCGCTCGGCAATCTTTTCATGTCTAGAGAGTCTGAAAAGAGCTTAAAGAGTACTCCAATGGGTTTCCTTTTTCATTTTTAACAAAGCTTGAAAAATAGATAAAAGTTTGCTTTATGGTCAAAGATGTCCAATTTACATTTGAGCACGTCAAATTCTACGTTTCAATTGTTAAACCTCCTCAAAACGCCATCAAAATAGATGAAAAATACCCGTTTCATGGATAAAATGAATAAAAACTAATGTTTACTCAATTAATGTGCAAGTAATAAACATAAAAACAAGTTTTACCATTCATTTTTACAGTTTCATATTTACCTCTTGATTTGGTGCTTTGGAGTAGTTTTTACCTTGAAGTTCACCAGCTAATTATGGAGGATTTCGTGGACCATTCCTCGTGCCATCCGGACTAGGTAGGAGCTATCTCTATTCTCTTTCATTTCATTCCATTCATTTTCAATTTCAAGAAAAAAAATTGAGTTTTTAAGGCCCCTAGGGTCTTAATTTTGAACTCTGGGATCAGCGCACCCTTTCATCATTGAAAGGTGCACTGCACTGCACACACATAGAAGGATGCATGTATTGCAGCACACTATCTCTAATGCAGGGGTGCGCTGGTCACAAAGCCCAAATTCACATAGCTATTTTCTCCCAAAATTTCCCCTGTTTTTTGTAAGAAATGGATCCTAATTTTTCTAATAGTTGTATTACAGGCATTCATCGGATCAAAATGGTGATTATATGGAGAGAATGAGAGCATGAAGAACAAGATATGATTTCCCTAAATAATCAGGGTACGGTTGAGGCCCTAAGGAATTGCGGGTCACTCAAGTACTTTCGACTATCTAGCATGCAACAACAAATTGAGCTTTTACAGTTCCTTGTTCTTTCATGTGATCCTATTGATTAGGCCTTTCACATTAGGGACAAAGTGATCCCATTTATCATCAATGACATCTACTTTTTGAATGGATTGTCGAGGTGGGGTGACCCCATCTCACTATCTGGATTTGCCAAAGGGGGTGGATCAGTGAGAGACTACATACAACAATTCTGTCGGGAAGGTGCACAGCCTAACAGAGATGGAAAGGTTAACATCAGGGATGTTAGTGATTTACCATTGAGTATGATCCTCTTTACCATTGCCAAATTGGTTGGCAGCATGACACTACACTTGGAAAACAGATCATACATGCAGTATGCTTTAGAGTGTTTAGAGCCAAAAGTGTTCAACTGGTGTGAGGCAGTACTTTCATCCGCGAAAGAACAACTGATCAAGGTGAAAAGTGGAAAGATAAAGAACTTTGGGTATGGGTCAATCCTAATTTCTTTCACCTTGGAGAGAATTTCACTTATGCAGCCACAACTTGTTTCACTGGGTGTATTTGGACCTATGGATCCATGCATGCAGAGATGGGTAGATGTTATGGCTAAGCATGCTAGTCAGTCAATGATCTCATTTACCCCTGCGTTCTTTGAGTGGTTTGATCGACAGGATATGGCCATCGCAGAGTATCCATATTTAGGAATGGATATCTGTGGAGATCTAGACTTAATGTTACCAATTGGAGCATAGTGGGGTGCTATTGGTAAATTGTTTTGGCCAAAGTGTTTTTTGATTTTAAAGTTTCTAGTTTTTTTTTGTGTTTTTTGATTATCTCCAAGACTAAGCAAAATCAATTTTTTATGTATGAAGACATTGGACCTGTTCGACATGTGGGACACCAACGAGAGGCAGGTGGGCCAACATAGAGACCTATTGGGAGAGCAGTTCTCCGAGACTTAGATTTAGCTGAGACATTGGCTGAGCTACAGGACCACATAGAGGGTTTGACCCTAGGCATTCTGGATATTTGGATCGAGGAGTTGCCTATGCGACTGTAGCACCACACAATTGGTGTGCCGAGTCATTGGATGAGACTTTTACGCATGATAGCACAAGCTGTGACCTGTTATCATGAGCACCACTAATTTACCTAGACGCTTTCTACATACATTGTGAGTTTTTGGGTCAAATGACCAATTTTTCTCTTGGACACAAACCGTTTGTCAAAACTTTTAAGACAACTATCTATTTTACTTTCAAAGTTTTATTATGGTTATGTGATGCAATCTTATTCAACTGATGATGTGAATTGAAAATATTTTACTTTACATATGTTGCAAATGTCTATTTAACACATAATTCACTAGAGAATTAGTTAATGTGTTTAGATTTCTAGAAATATGTTGATATTGAATAAACTCAAAATACCTTTCCAAAATACAAACTCTAAGGAACATGCGATGAATTGCTGGGTTTCAGATGGTATAAATTCTAGTAAGTTGTAGTACAACGATTTGTGAGTCTAGCCTAATGATGATTCAACGTATGCCAAGTGAAATGGCATCAGAGAGAAGTTCAATCAATGCGCTATACTCAGTGATATTATTCATCGATCGACCAATAAAAATCCCTCTAAAACTCACTATCTCGCCGCTTGGAGCAAAAATGGCCCATGCCACAGAGGATATATTTTGCATATTATGACTAGCCCCATCAGCGTAACCAACAAATGGTTCCGAAAAGTTCGACATCTGCAACAAATGCAAAGTGGATTACTTAACCAAATAAGAAATCTAAAGGAAACACACACACACACACATGCAATCAAAGAATATATACAGTGAGTTTTACTACACTTAACTAAGCATAGTAACGTTTAAGGTACAGCCTGTTTCAGGGCTACGACAATGGAATCCCATCATAGTCCACTAACTCATAGGAAACTTTTGTCAAAACATGCTTAACAATATAAGGGCCCATCCAAAGCGATTCAAATTTTCCTACACCAAGTTTATCAGACTCCTGATTGTAAAGCAAGATCAGGTCACCTTTTGAGAAGACATGAGGCTTGAAATTTTTATCATATTGCACCTTAATATGTTTCTTGTGTGCTTCGTTAGCCAATGCGGCATCACAACAGGTTTCATCCAGATGGATTAACTCCAAAAAATGTGCTTCTTCTTCGAAAGTGTTGGGTAGCAGGTCAATCACAAGTTTGAGAGACGAGATTTCACATTAGATTGGTAAGAA
Source organism: Pinus tabuliformis (assembly GCA_031772625.1). Classification (NCBI taxonomy): domain Eukaryota; kingdom Viridiplantae; phylum Streptophyta; class Pinopsida; order Pinales; family Pinaceae; genus Pinus; species Pinus tabuliformis. The sequence continues at coordinate 797,722,563 of CM062808.1, read as the reverse complement.
TGCTTCCAAAGCATACACCAATTGAAAGGGTGTAAATCCAGTTGCATTTCTCACCGAGGTTCGATATGCCCAGAGAGCTAAGCAGGATTAAATGCCAATTTCTTTTATGAACTCTAATCATTCTTTGTAACATAAGCTTAAGCACTTTGTTAATAGCCTCAACTTGTCCATTAGCTTGCGGGTAGTATGGAGTAGAACTATCATGTGACAGTCCTAACTTGGCGGTCAACTCAACCATCATGTGATTGCGAAAATGCGATCCATGATCTGTAACTATGGCTTGTGGTACACCAAACCTGGCAACCACATGGTTGAAGAAAAATAAAGCAGCTGTTTCACCACTGTTGTTCAATGCTAGCATCGCCTCGAACCATTTGGTAAAATAGTCAATGACAACTATAATATACCCATGCCCCCAGGTCGAGGTGGGGTTACATGTCATAAAGTCAATGCCCCATTTGGCGAATGGGCCAACAACAACAACTGGATGCAATGGTGCAGGTGGTAATCTAGTTTTTAGGTCAAATATTTGGCAAGCATGGAAACTTCTGATAGTAATAATGCAATCTTTGAAAATGTTTTTCCAGAAGTAACCAGCATGGAGAATTCTCTGCGCGGTAGCATAACCAGATAAATCTCCACCACAATCACCTGAATGACTTTCATTCAAAGCTTTTTTGGCTTCCTCATGAGTGAGGCACCTACGTCAAATCGTATCAACACCATGACGATAAAGCGTATCACCAATGATCAAATAATCTTTGGCTTGGTATCAGATACATCGTTGTTCAGAGCGAGAGGTATTAGGCTGAAAATCTTGGGTCTGGAGATAGACCAGTATATCTCCATACCATGGATCACTTGACGAGATAAGAAACAGAGACTCATCCAAGATTTATGCTTCTGATGTTGAATCATTGGAGGATGAGGGAAGATCGCAAAGTAACTCAGCAAAGACAAGAGATTTCTTTGATTTAGATTTGATGAAATCCAAATCAAACTCCTGCAAAATAACTATCCATTTGGAATATTTGTCCCCCCAACAATTGACATGACAAAATTTATGTCATAGGGTTGCAATCTGATATAATGGTAGTTTCATAGAGGAGGATGTAAAGACGAAATCTCCGCACAGCTTGAACAACTACCAAAGCTAACTTTTTGACATAGGAATACTTACTTTTACGAGTCAAATAATAAACAGGATGTTCAATTCCACTTTCTTCTTGCACTAAAACCATGCCAATGGTTGTATCTGTAGTGCGAGATACAGGTAATAGTCTTTTTGATAGTTTGGGGCATACATTAATGATTCTTTAATCAGGGAATCTTTAAGAGCGTCAAAGGAAGCTTGTGCAACCTGATCCCAATGGAAGGGTACCCCTTTCTTCAATAGACATGTAAAACATTTAGCCAACTCAGCATAGTTTGGAATGAACCTCCTCAGAAATTTTTCCTTCCCTTGAAGTCTCTGTAATTGTAACAAGTTTGAAGGTGGAGGCAAGTCAAGGATTGCCTGTACCTTAATTGGATCGAGTCGAATTCCATCCTTTGAGACTATGAATCCAAGCAATCAACCAGATCCAACACAAAACACACACTTGTGTGGACTGAGTCTTATCTTGTAGTGTCGACACCATAAAAATATTGCTCTCAAATGTTGAGGATGATCAGTCCACTTTCGTGAATGAGCAGGTAAACCATCAAGATAAGGTTGAACAACGTTCTTGATGTCATGGAAGGCATAATTCATTGCCCTCTGAAATGTAGCCCCTACATTCTTCAAACCAAAAGGTAACTTTCAATAGGAAAATGTGCCCCATGGACAAATAAAATCTATTTTAGATTGGTCCTGTGGGAGGATATTGATTTGATTGTAGCCAAAAAATCCATCCATGAATGAGAATATCTCACATCTGGCACATTCATCAATAATTTGGTAGATAAAGGGTGTAGGATAGTTGTCTTTTGGACATGATTGATTTACATCCCTATAATCAACACACACTCAGATTGTCTCTTGTTTTTTCATAACTGGAACAATGTTAGATACCGGGTCGGTAAGAGGTACAGGGAAAATGAAGCGAGCACGCAAAAGTTTTTCAACCTCTACTTTAATGGCAACGAATTTCTTAGGATGAACAGGTTGAAGCCGCTATCATACTAGTTTGACATCAGGGTACATTTTAGTCTCATGTTCAACAATACTTGAGTCAATTCTTGGCATCTCCTCATAAGACCATGCAAAAATATCTTTAAATTCATGAAAAAGAGCACGGTAATTATCAAGCTTCAATGGAGAACAAGATTTTCCAACATTAATGTTCTCTACAATGTTGGGCTTGGTTGAAATGTTTATAGAAATTGTTTCTTTTATGTTTGACAAATTATGCTCAGAATCTATAGTATATATTCTAATGGAATTCTATAGGAAATCAATGATTGATGGGTGGTTTAGTTCATTGGAATAATATTCGATGTCATCTGGAAGATGGGAATGATAATGATAATCTTCCCACGGTTCCTCTTCTATCATCATTGATTGGATGATTCCTTCATCTGTAGAATGTATACGTGAAAAAGAATCTGAAGAGGTACCATATTCTAATGACCTATCTACCCATACAAAAGTTGAGTGCAGATTTGGGTTTGCCACACAGGCCTGAAAGATTGATTGCTATGATGATTCAATGGGGATTAATGGCAACACCTCCATATTACTATCATCTTCAACTTGGTTGGAAATCCTCCTTAAATCAGATGAGGTGGAGGAAATCATGTTGCAAGTCTCTACTCTTGCCACTTCCACCAAATCAGATGGTGACGGGAGGGTAAAAGTACCTATTAGGGAAAGATCTTTAAAGAGACCTACTCCAACACTTTGAAGTGACAGTGGGTGTCCGTGTACCAATGGAATGCTTCCCGTAGCCTATGAACTATTTGCAAAGAAGGCTAGCTGATCAATGACTGTGATTCCACCCTTAAACGAGAATGCAATAGTACGAAAGTACATGGAAACCATAGCATCCATAGCATATACTGTTACAGGGAAAAGTGTCTACTCAGAACTGCTTATCCCACTAAGGTGTGACAGCTGCCTTAGAAACAAACAAAGTAAAGCTACTTTCGTTTTTCCTTTATGAAGTATAGATAGAGAGGAAAAAAGAAGACCAACCTCTGTCTTGCGCTAATCTCCTGGTTCGATTCCTCTCTTCTTTGATAGTCTTTTGCTACTTGTTCCCTTGCACGCCCAGCTTCACAGAGTACCTGTAAGATCACAGTAGCATAGCACTATACAAATACATGGATCTATAATCATAAAAAATATAGGATCAGATGTAAATTGAACATACAAATGCAACAAACATGAATAACACAAAAGTATGGAGGAAAACTTGAATAGCTTTTATTGATAAACAAGAAAAATCCAAGAGGAGTTACAACCAGTTGTTCTGACCCAGCATCAACCTCTTAGCAAGGAAGCCCCTCTTCACCTCATACAAAGCTTAGATCACCCAACAATATGATGTTTGTCTCAAGAAACCAACAAGAATTCCTTACAATATGCAAAATTCTAGCGTCTGGATCTCTGGGATGAGGGATCCATATATAGATATCTGTAAAGGAGATGAGTCAGCTTATGATTTGATTAGTGTCTTCCCTCTGATAGTTCTTGCTTCCACTTGGAGATTGATGATCTCTTACTCATCCTTGGTCGAATTCAGAGAGGCAAGTGTCACAGGAGAAGTTTCTGGAAGCTTCCATTGCCTCTCCACCTCGCGAAATGACACTGCCATTTGTCATTTCTCGCCCATCGCACCCCATAGAGGGGCTTTTTGAAATGCAACGCACCCTCACAGTGTATTTGTTGGGTCCCTATAATACTAGTGATTACCCCATTACTATTGTAGTTATACCCCTTATTTATATTGTTGTGCCCCTATTACCCCCATGTTGTTATTTCTGTGCCCTATAGAATCCCCCTATTGTTATTTTTGTGGCTTTATATTATTATTGTTAGGTCGGTTGGGTTATATTGTGACTCCTTAGACTCCTATATATAGAAAGGAGGTTTTGTCATTTGTATCATCCAAGAATTGTTCATTTATGTAATGTAAAGGAGGTTGCCCCCTCGAAGAGGCTGAATTCTAAGGCGTTGATCTATCTTTTCTATCTTTTCTTGAGCTAGTTTCATAACATTTGGTATCAGAGCTTTGGATTCTAGGGTTTCGCTGCTCCAAACAGGTCGTCGTGGAATTTTCGCTATAGCTTTTTTTCTGTGACGTTTCAGAAGTCGCAAAAAAAACCCATTTGAGAAGAAATCATGCTTAACCTCGGGTCCGAATTTCAAAGCTTTTAGCGCGATATTCGTGGAGATATGATTTGAGGAAGTTGGTCTTTTTGCAGACTCTTGAATTACTTTCAAAACTGGTGACCTCGGGAAAATCATCATAACTTTCTCTCTGGGGATCAGATTGAAATTTCGTAAGAAGTTACAGAAAGAGGACAGAATGTAGTTTCTTGTATGCATGTTTTAGATCCAAAGGTTGAAACAGTGACTCGTGGCACGTCTTACAAGTTCGCCCTACTGAATTAGTCTAAAAGCAAGTCACTGTGGAAGATTTCACATAACTCTTCCTTGGAGAATCCAATTTGGGTCAGACTTGTAGCATTGGAAAGAGGACACAAAAGGCTACTACAAGTCGCAATTTTAGAACTAGATGATCTGAAATTATAGAGATACATCAGATTCAATATCAGGCTTATACAAAGTGAAAAAAGGTGTGTATTTTTTTTAAAAATTTTTCCTAAGCTTGGTTTGAAAATTTATTTTGAAAGAATTCAAAGGGCATAGTAGAGAATTATTATCGGTAACTGATGCCCCAAAAGAAAATGCAAACACCTAGTAAGGAACCTGAAAGCTCTAGCATGACTCATGAAGAAGATGAAGAAATGCTACATGATATATCAAAATTACAAGAATAAGTGCAACACATGTCACGCTCACAAAAGCTAACAGATGCTAAGATAAATGGCATGGAATCTAAGATAAAGGGCATGGAAGCTAAGATGGATGATTCGAAGACAGAACTAAAGAGAGACATGGCAGATTTGAAGACAGACTTGAAGACAGACATGGACGAATTGAAGGTAAATATGAATAAGTTGCTACAAGAAATGGGCACTAAGGGTGAAAGGGTACTAAAGGAAACTCATGAGGAGAATAAAAGAAATGTTAATCAGGATTCCATAGACGCTAATGTTGGATCGAAGACTCACCATATTCCAAAAATCGATATGAGGAAGTTTGATGGCAAGGATCCTGCCACATGGATATTACAGATGGAGCAATTCTTCGATCTCAATAATGTGCAAAACACACAAAAGGTACGTATGGCAACTTTATATTTGGAACCAAATCAGTTTGTATGGTATCAATGGCTTTGCTCACGTAAACAATTTATCACTTGGGAAATTTTTACGGAAGAATTGGTAGCACATTATGAGGATACAAAAAGCAACACTTTTTTTAGCCAATGGATAAGTCTCAAACAAAAGGGTTCAATAATGGAGCACATTGAGGAGTTCCAAAAATTGAACATAAGGGTAAAAGATATTCCAAAGGAGCATAGGATTGATGTGTTCATAGGGTCTTTAAAGGATAATATCCAACATGATGTTCGCCTTTGGGAACCTGATTCATTAGAGAAGGCATTCAGGTTAGCAAGAAAAATGGAAAGCAAAATTATGGCAACCAGGAAGCATATCACTCACAACTATAAAGACGGAAGTGTTGTTGCCCCTAGTCTTCCACAACCTATAAGGTTGACACCACAACAATTGGAAGAAAAAAGAGCAAAAGGGCTTTGTTACAGTTGTGATAGCAAATACACTAAAGGCCATAAGTGTGCTGAGAAGAAATTATTCTACATAGATTGTGAAGAGGAAGAAGAAAGGGAGCAAGAAAGGTCAAAAGAAGAGGATATACTCCAGGAACAAAGCCTAGATGAAGAACAAATAAATCCAACCATATCTTGTAATGCATTAGCAGGAATTACCACTCCTCAAACCATCAAGATAGAAGGACAAATCAAGAAGAGAAAGGTAATAGTGTTGATTGATTCAGGAAGCACACACAATTTTATTCATTGCAGGGTAGCAAAAGAATTGAATTGCTTCCTATATCCAGCACCAGAGTGTCAAGTGATGATTGCAAATGGAGGAACAATAAATTGCTCTGGAAAGTGCCATAATATCAAGCTATCCATGGGAGAATATGTATTGACTAGCCCAATGCTTTCCATTCCAATGGGAGGTGCTGATGTTGTACTAGGAGTCCAATGGCTACAATCCTTGGGTACAATAGCTTTTAATTTTCAAGAACTTTTCATCAAATTTTCTACAGAAGGAAAGGAAGTTGAATTAAGAGGTATTGCAGGGAAACCAGGAAAGATAATCAGCTCTAATGGTATGAAAAAGCTTCTAAAAAAGGAGCAAAGAGGTGTAATTGCACAATTATGTTCGCTAGATGTTTCCACATTGGAATCATCTATTTCTCCAGATCTCCAAAAAGTCCTGGACAATCATTCCAAGGTATTTGAGACTCCCAAAGGTCTCCCACCTATGCATGATCATGATCATGCTATTCATCTGATTCCAGGAAGTGTTCCTCCAAACATCAGGCCGTACAGATATCCCTATGTCCAAAAAAGTGAAATTGAACGTATGGTTGCAGAAATGCTAGAGGCGGGTATAATTCAACCAAGTCAAAGTTCTTTCTCTGCTCCAGTAGTATTGGTGCACAAGAAGGATGGATCATGGCGCATGTGTCCGGATTATAGGGAGCTCAACAAGCTCACTATTAAAGATAAGTTCCCCATTCCTGTCATTGATGAATTACTAGATGAATTGCATGGATCAATTTACTTCACCAAGTTGGATCTTCGTTCGGGATATCATCAAATCAGAATGAAGATTGAAGACATTCCAAAAACGGCATTTAGAACTCATGAGGGTCATTATGAATTTTTGGTCATGCCTTTTGGCCTTACCAATGCACCTTCAACATTTCAAGGTTTGATGAATTCAATTTTCAAACCATTCCTTAGAAAATTTGTGTTAGTATTTTTTGATGATATACTAATCTACAACAAGTCTTGGAAGGATCATGTTGAACATGTTGACAAGGTGCTACAACTATTGGAGGAGAAACAATTATATGCAAAAAGATCCAAATGTTTCTTTGGAGTCCAGGAGGTGGAATATTTGGGTCATATTGTATCTCATGAAGGAGTTAAGGTAGACCCTAGCAAAATTAAAGCCATTAAGGAATGAAAAATCCCCACATCCATAAAGCATCTGCGAGGATTTCTTAGGTTGACAGGGTATTATCGCAAGTTTGTTAAGAATTATGGGAGAATAGCAGCACCTCTAACAACATTATTGAAGAAAGATGCATTTTCATGGACTCCGGAAGCAACAAAGGCCTTTGAACATCTTAAAGAGGCAATGTGCCAAGCACCAGTCTTAGCTACACCGGACTTCACAAAAACCTTTATTGTGGAATGTGATGCTTCAGGAAATGGAATTGGTGCTGTTCTAATGCAAGATGAAAGACCCATTGCTTTTGAAAGTCGTCCAATCAAGGGAAAGTTTTTAAGCAAAGCTATTTATGAGAAGGAAATGTTGGCAATACTCCATGCACTTAAGAAATGGCGACCCTACCTAATGGGAAGACACTTCAAGGTAAAAACGGATCATGATAGCCTTAAATACTTTTTAGAACAAAGATTATCCTCTGAAGAGCAACAAAAGTGGGTCACAAAGATGTTGGGTTATGACTTTGAAATCATCTACAAAAAAGGGAAGCAAAATGTGGTGGCAGATGCACTCTCAAGAAAGGATGAGGATGTGGAAGCATTGTTGTGCGCCATTTCTATTATCCAACCAGATTGGATAAACGAAGCAAGGGAGGAATGGAAGAATGATGAAGAAGTGTGGGCACTTATTCGAAAGCTACAACAAGATTCCAGTACGTCTGATAAATTTAGCTGGCAAAATGATTCGTTATGGTACAAAGATCGCTTATACCTCTGTAAGAATTCCCAGATAAAACAAAAGATTCTTATGGAATTGCACACTTCTCCCTTAGGAGGGCACTCAGGATTTTTAAAAACTTACCATAGGGTTAAGAAGGAATTTTTTTGGGATGGCCTTAAATCAGATATTCAAAAGTTTGTGGCGGAATGTTTGGTTTGCCAACAAAATAAAGTTGAAACAATTAAGACACCGGGTCTATTACAACCTTTATCCATTCCAAGCCAACGTTGGGAGGAGGTTTCAATGGATTTTATCACAGGTTTACCCAAGTCTGAGGGAAAGAGTGTAATCATGGTGGTAGTTGACAGACTTACCAAGTATGCACACTTTTTTGCATTATCACATCCATTTAAAGCTAGTACAGTTTCTACTGCATTTATGGAAACAATTCAAAAGCTACATGGAAACCCAAAGATTATTGTAAGTGACAGAGATCCCATTTTCATTGGAAATTTTTGGACAGAATTATTTTCTTGTCTTGGTATTCAGTTAGCTCATAGCTCATCTTATCATCCTCAATCTGATGGACAAACTGAGATAGTAAACAAATGTTTGGAAGGATATCTTCGTTGCTTTGTATCTAATAAACAGACACAATGGGTCAAATGGTTGCCTCTGGCTGAATGGTGGTATAACACTTCCTTCCATACAGCAACAAAAATGACCCCATTTATGGCACTTTATGGGTATCAACCACCATCCATCACATCATATTTAAGAGAAAATTCTAAGGTTTAGGCAGTGGAACATCACATCGAACATCAACAACAAGTCCTCCAACTCTTAAAGGATAACCTCGTGTTGGCACAAAATAGAATGAAACAACAGGCAGATCAACATTGCAGTGAAAGAAATTTTGATGTAGGTGATTGGGTATTCCTATGGCTACAACCATATAAGAAAATGTCCCTAAGGCAAGCTAAGAAGGATAATAAATTATCACCAAAGTATTATGGTCCATACAAGGTGTTGCAAAAGATTGGTACTATGGCATACAAATTGGAGCTTCCTGCAGCTTCTCGATTGCACCCAGTTTTCCATGTTTCATGTTTAAAGAAGGTTATAGGCGACAAGCTCCCAGTTCAAACAATATTGCCAGAACTTGACGAGGAAGGAAAAATTATATTGGAACCGGAAGCAGTCACAGAAACAAGAACTCGACAGCTACAAAATCGATCAATTTCAGAGTATCTTATCAAGTGGAAGAACTTATCCGCTGAAGATTCCACATGGGAGGATGAGAATTTTATGCAGAAGTATCCAGAACTACTCAAGCGTTGAGGACAACACTTTTTTGAAGGAGAGGGGCATGTTGGGTCCCTATAATACTAGTGATTACCCCATTACTATTGTAGTTATACCCCTTATTTATATTGTTGTGCCCCTATTACCCCCATGTTGTTATTTCTGTGCCCTATAGAATCCCCTATTGTTATTTTTGTGGCTTTATATTATTATTGTTAGGTCGGCTGGGTTATATTATGACTCCTTAGACTCCTATATATAGAAAGGAGGTTTTGTCATTTGTATCATCCAAGAATTGTTCATTTATGTAATGTAAAGGAGGTTGCCCCCTCGAAGAGGCTGAATTCTAAGGCGTTGATCTATCTTTTCTATCTTTTCTTGAGTTGGTTTCATAACAGTATTTAGGTGAGATGCAACGCACCTGGCCTGTGGAGCAGTTGAAATGATCTTGTTTTGACCAATTCTGAGCAGTTTTTCATGGAGAACTTCTGGGAGAAGCTGTAATCTGTTGACCTTGTTCCTTTAGGGGTTAGAACAACACTTTTAGGGACTTAGGAGCCCTTGGTTTATGGACATTTCATGCTTGGGGTTGTAGTGCCCAAAATGTCTATAATAGTTGCCCCCTAAAGCATGAGGTCATTAATCTTTTGATGTCAGGTGAAATGCTTTATTATGAGGATCCGAAGTTCTTTCAAGCTGGGAGGAGACCTGTAATAAGATACAATACAATACATTATCTTCATAATATTTTTCATGATCTAGCTGAGTCGGGCATTCCCATGCTCAGCTTTATAAATTCATTTTCATGTACATAAGACAGACAATCATCTGAGTGTAGACTGATGATTCTGATAGAGCCATCATCCCTTTGATTGGATGATTATCTGTGCAGCAATGATGTACATTTGATGTCTTTATTTTCCTGAATATATATCGCAGCCTGGATGGATGAAACTAGATCCGGGGTCTTCAATCTCGTTCGATCTTCACTCGAAGTACAAGTCTATCCATGTGAGAGATGTTCTGAAGTCGAACATGGAAAGACATTGCTTGATTACCAGCCAATAATATAAGCTAACACAAGCGCGAGAGGAATCATTGATAATGATAATGACCCTCAAGGTAATGCAGTACAATTCACGTGGTGTGAATAAAGGACTTGGCGTTGAACACCACGCAAAATTTTTCGGTCGAAGCTCATTGATGTAAACCTGTCGCCGGAAGTGAGAAACTTGCCATTGAGGCATGCAAGATTCAAAGTACTGAATGGGGTGTTCCTAGATCAACTTCTTGGATAATGAGCTGATGTCGACAAGAAGTGATCCGTCATAGGAGGGCCTTAATGAATCCCACATCAATGACACGGAACGAAGCAAATGATTTTAATGGAGGTGAAAATGATATGGTGATATAAGGTTCAGGGTGGCGGTCATGAAAGAATGGAGTATAAATGTATTGTAGTGGGTGAGACACAGGTGAATTCTCTGAATGACTTCTCTTGAACATATCAGCGACACTGACGTGATGGATTGGTAGCATTAACCCCAAATGTGGATGGTATGATGGGACCATGGTGATGTGACCGGTGAATGAAACAACTCGACCCGACTTGAATGCGGAGTGAAAGTGTCATGTTCAAGAGCGACTTGCTACCAACAAAGTTTCTTCAAGTTTTCTTCCCAATTTTCCCCAATCATTGCTGACCAGTACCTCTTTATTTTTATCAAGCTTGAGGAGGATAACATATGCTTGCTCTATAATTTTCCCTTCGGGAAAACCCATCGCTATGTTTTAACGAGCCTAGCGATAGTGAAACTCGTTCTCGTCTATAGACAAGTTTGTCGCTATTAAAATTTTAACGAGTTTAACGACAAAGATAACTCGGTCCTTTTCAATTTTAGAGAGTCTGAAAAGGAACGTAAAGGAAACTCCAAAATTCCTTTTTCATCATCTAATCCCTTAAGTCTGAAAAAGTATAAAATAATACAGAAGGGATGAATTTTCGATACTTTTAACGAGCCGAACAAAACAAGCGCTCGATCTTTTTGTGTAATAATCCCTCAGGTCCAAAAAGATTAAAATTTAGAGGAGGGATAGCACTTCCGGTCCCTTTAACGAGCCGGAGAGGCCAATGGCTCGGCAATCTTTTCATATTTTACGAGTCAATTGAAAATAGCTTAAAGGAGACTCGTCTTTTGAGGAACGAGTGATAAAATGGGTGGCAACTGATTCCAGGTAAGGTTTGGAATTTTCCAATCACGGCAGTGTTACAAGGATGGCTAGTGAGATCACTCTTCACAGTTGTTCCTCAAAATGGGTAAACAATCAAATGGAGGTGAATGATCGGCCAATGCAAAAGTGGAGGTGACGGTGCAAACACGACCAAGGCTTTAAAGGCTGAAGTATTACATTCACGAAGGTTATTTACCGGAAATTGGTTCATTTTTTAGTGAGCTTAAACTCTGGAGGAACATGTGCTCATTGCTTATGTTTATTTTTTAACGAGCATGAAGTCCGCGCTAAAACTGCTCGACGCGGGTTTATTTTTTAACGAGCTTGAACCCTGCAGTAACACTGCTCGTGGCGGGTTTATTTTTTAACGAGCTTGAACCCTGCAATAACACTGCTCATTATAAGTTTGCATGCCCCCAGCATAATAACGCAAATCGAGGTGCATGCCCCCCAAGCTTCATTGCATTCGACTCGGTGGTTGGAATGAAGGTTTACATTCGAGATCTTTGGAAGACTCGACTTTGATTTTATGAGATCGTAATCAAAGACTCGATTTGGAAGGGGAGTCGTTTCATTTTTTAATGAGGTTGACACAATAAAAGAACTATCCTCATAATCCACCGTGTTTACAGTATTTGATAGGAAATCAAAAACTGAAGGATGATAAAGGTCATCAGGAGTATTTTCTTCACAATCCGAAAGAAGGGAACGATGGTGGTAATCATCCCATGGTGCTCCTTCAATTACCATTGATTGAACAATTCCTTCGTCGGTGACATGCACTCGTGACCAAGGATCTGAAGGGGTACCATATTCCTTAGACCTATCTATCCAAACACTCGATGAGCATTGATTTGGGTTTGCCACCCAGGCTAGGAACATTGATTGCTACAATATTTATGTTGGGCTTGGAGGCAAAACCATTGCATGATCCATGTCAATATCGTTTTCTGAGATCTTTTTAGAAGATATCATATTGCAGGTTCCTACCGACGCTACTTCCGCCAAATTGATTGGAGGTGGAAGGGCGAAAGTTCCCATTAATATAGGATCTTTTAGTAGGCCTACTCCAATATTTTGAAGCGAATCGGGGCTTCCATGGATCATAGGAATGCTTCCCGTAACTTGAGAACCATTGGGGAGGAAGTTTTGTTGATCGACGATTGTAATCCCTCCTTGAAAGGGAAATGCAATCTTCCTAAAATAGGTCGACACAACAGCAGCCATGGCATATATCCATGGTCTTCCCAGTAGGATGTTGTAATCGAGATTTCCGTCGATTACCTCGACATCTATTTCTATTGTTTTCCCTCCTAGTTCAACCTTCAAGCTACTTAGAATACCATATGGGGTATATGTTCGTCCGTCAAATGCTTTTAATGTCGTCGAAGATCGCGACAAGGTGGGAGATCCTAAAGTTTTCCAGCAACTCATCGACATAATACATGTAGATGTCCCCTCATCAATAATTGTTCGATGAACAGTTTTGTTGACGGCTTTCACTTGAACAAGGAAAGCTAGTTGAGCTGGTAATTGAGGATCGTATCCTTTATGATCGAAGGATACAAGATTGGAATACTTTGGGTCTATCCCACCAATGGCCGATAATAAAGCCTACTTTTGGGATGGGCAATTTTGTAGTACTTCAAGAGTCAACATAGCGGATGGCGATTGGGCCAAATCTTCCACTATATTATAATGTTGTGCTACTCTAGCACGAGGATTAAATGTCGATTTGTGTACTACTCCCTTTGGCGGTTTTATTGTCAGTTCAGGAATGATGGGCGGCGCAACTTCTATCGAAGTTGTTGTCGAACTACTAGGTTGATCTTTATCCTTGTTGTTCGACAGCTGTGGATTCCCATAATCTTTGTTCCTCGCCGATATCAAAGCATCATTTTGCTGTTTTGAAACTGACAACATTAGCACTTGAGACGGGGAAGCATTTCCACTGTCAAACAGATTTGTTCCTGGATTTGGAAACGGATCAGTTAACACTGCGGAGGTTTTTGAATTCTTGAAGAATTTTTTAAGCTCAGCTTTGTGTGGACAATTTGCGGTCCAATGATCCTCATCGCATATAAAGCATGGATTTTTTGGTTTCCTATTTCCAGGAGGGTTTGCAGAAGATTTTTCAGGTGATGATTCTTCCTATTTCTTCTTCTTCCCTTTGCCTTTCTTCTTGCCCCCTGGTTGCTTGGTTTCTTTGCCTTTATATGTCGATACAACATTTACTTCCGAGGCAAGAAGTTCATCTTTTGCATTTTGACCTGAAATCTTACAGGCCTTTTTGGATGTAGCCTTTGTCGATTTCATGTCTGTTGCGCCAATCAAGCAATCGCCGGCATGAGAGTCATTGTTTGATTTAGGAGGAGGAGGAACTGAGAATTCTGGTCTAGGGGCATCAGGTATTTTATCGTAGAGCATTCCGGACTGAGTGTAAATCAAGTCCAAATATTGCGCACGAGTGATAACTTGCTCTTCTGTTACGACCCCCCCCTTTGCCACATCTTCTGTGATGGAAGGTAGTAATGACTTGATAAACCATTCAGCTAAGAGCTGATCGGGAACATACGTTTTTACCATTCTGCGATGACGTCGCCACTCATGTATATGATCAGATATGTGAGTGGCCGTCATCTGTTTGAAGTTGGTAAGGAGTTCCATTCCCGTTTCGTACCTTATCGGTAATTGAAAATGGGTTAAAAAGGTTGTGGCTAAGGTACTGAAGTTGTCGAATGAAGCTCTAGGCAATTCGATGTACCATTTTGCTGTCAGACCAGTCAACGTCCTCTGAAAAAGGTGAAGCCTAATCGAATCATCATTTAGGGTGTTTGATGAACACCATGGATGAAAGGTCATCACATGATTCGACGGATCTTCACCCGGATTTCCATTAAATTTAGGAATATCTGATGGAAGTTTATGCGAAATCGCTGGCCACCAAGGGGCATAAGCAATTGGATCGTTTGTTAACCGATTTAAATCAGGTAACTCTAAAGTTGCCACAAAGGGTAACTGTTGATTCAGGTTAGGTGAAGCATACCCAAGGTAAGATGGGATTGCCTGAGCAGTTGGTCTTTGCATACCGGCATAATGCATTTGATGCTGGTAACTTTGGTAAGGTTGGTGGGCATGACCATTGTAAAATGGTTGATTTTGACCGTTTTGAATAAACAGCTGCCCACTATTTGCAAAGATTTGTTGCTCAGAACCTTGGTATACTTGTTGGAATTGCGGTTGTTGGTATTGTACTAGCCATGGTTGTGAAGCCATGTGTTGTTGCTCGATACTAACTATTTGACCAAGATGTGGGGTAATTGTACCCGTCTGAACCTGTGTCATTCCACCAATCGGCGATTGTGGTTGAGTCGCAGGGTCAAGTGGTTGTTGCATTACAACCTGAGAAACCTGAGGTTGGCATACAATAGGGAGCGCTTGAACTTGCGACACCGTCACAATAGATGGCGTAGTTGGTATATTTGACATAGGTAAGCATTGTTGCATCAAATATACAACTCTTGGTTGTTGAGGTAGTATCGGTACCCAACCACTTGAAGTAATTCTAGCATAACCCGAATTTTGTTGTGAACTCCTATATCGTTGTCCCCCCGAAGGGGATAATGAAAGGGTATACTGCCCCCCATATGGTGGTAATCCAGAACTCAAGGGAATAGTTTGCCCTTGAGGGCCGGACTGCCCAAATTGACCTCCAAATGGATCAATTTGTTGAGACTCAACATAAGAGTTTCCGGATATTAATCTGGATGAACAAACAGGAACAGACCATACTGTCGAAATGGCCCCTGAGTGGGCTCCTTCTAGCGATTGAGAGCTAGTTGGGACAGATGGTATACCGGCGAACATTGTTGGAGTGATAGCAGGGGTTTCTGCCGTCGCTGTGTCAGACAACACAGTCCTAGATGTTGACGGTTGTTCAGACATTTCTAGTCTATCCAAAAGATTACCTAGCGATTCTACAGGAGCTTCCGCTGGCGGTAGACTAACTTTTGACGAAGAAGGATACAGAGTGATCCCGACTCCAAATTACGATGGAGTACTAGTTGGAGGATCTTCCACAATCTCTTCTATGGCAATCAAACCAGGTGGAAGGGGTAGACCGTCAGGTCCGTAGAATATTTCTGGTGCCGAAGAAGGTATGGAATCAGCAGCGACAGATGTTTGAGGAGCAAGACTCTCCGAACCAGTTGTAAATGGAACTGGTTCGGTAACACAAGTGTTTACCCTCAGACTAGGATCAGTACTACTGTCCTTCTGTGGCTGCTGAACTTCTTCTGTAGAGGTAGGGATTCCAGAAATGTTTGGAGTAACCGCAGTCTCTGATCTTGTTGGAACACTTGTTCTAACTTTAACAGGAGATTTGGAACCGGTTAAACGAGTTTGCTTTGTCCGTACTAGCTTCGATTCCGGAGACAAAGATGGTTGACTCGTAAGCCTCCGCGAACGACGGGGTTTCAATTGACTTTATTCCACGATTGCGGATTACTCGATCAACTAAAAATAAAGGGGAAGTATGTTTCCGAATTAAATGAATTTTAGATGCTTTGACACAACTTGTTTTTTTCAATTTTTAAGAGTCGAGAAAAAACAAAAGATGACTCTAGTCTCCTTCGATTTTTAATGAGCTTGAAGTGACAAGTGCTCATATGGACCTTTTCTGTTAAAGAGTCTGAAAAAGAACGAAAGGGACTGCTCTGGAAATCTAGGTAGAGGGATTACCAAACCAATCGCAAAACTGCAGAATACTTTTTATGGTACGGCAGTCAATCTTCCCTAATGTTGTGTTCAATGCATTGCGATCGATAGGGCGGTAGACACGACTTCCTATGGATAAAGGATTAAGCCTATTGGGGTCTCCCAAAATATACTCGACGGTATGTGGGAGCACAAGTCTGTACTGGCACTTATCGTCTCAAAGTGGAGGAATCACCCAACCATCAGTGAGAACAACAGTTACCAGGCTTTACGACACTGGAATACGTCTCTAGCCTAGACTTCTAAATGTTGTGCGTTAAGTTCCAAAGCATTGTTAGATTCATTGAATTTATTTTATAGCTGATCTTGTTTATGAAGTTTGCCTTTTAGGTTCACCGCGAGATGTAGATGTAATTCCTAAAATGCAATCTAAGATGATAAACAATCTTTTTATCTCCTTTGTGCAATGAAAATCCTAGCTACTTAAGGAAAGAAAGACAGAATTATTTCACAAAGAACAAAGAGCACACTCTAAATGCACTTTCCTAAATCAAACCAATCAGACTGTCTAAATGCAAATGCACATGCATGTATTTGTTTTCGACTTTCTTAGTATATGAATGATAAGAAGAAAGTTGATGCACAAATCTGAATTTCTTTTCAAGCGACAAATATCAACAAGTTTCTTTTCGAAATAAAAAATGGAGACGATCACAACACCTTACGATTTTGAAATGAATACTTGTTTTGACACTAGAAAAATTACAAATTCAGACCAAAAACAATAGTAACAGGATAATCGACTATCAACAACAATCAAACTCTTTCCTACGATTGAAATCGACACTTGCGACAGTTTCAAATCAAAGGACGACAGTACGATTACGCTACTTTTGCAAAGGAGAACTGAAAATGACTCAACAAACACACAAAAACATTTACAGTTCTTTTGTACAAAGGAGGCAGAATAACAGCAAGGGAAAGGGGTTTCAAATAGACATATACTGATCACAGGCAGCAAAATTCAGGAATAGAACTGGAGAGAATGAATCATAGAAACCAAAACTGCACAAAGCCTAGTCTAATCAGTGCACCTGTAACACAGGGAATTTGAAATGCAGTGCACCTTCTACACTCGGGAAGTGCACTGAATTTCAGATATTCAGAACAGTACTTGCGTTGGGCCAGAAACGAGACTTTGCTTGGGTTCCGGGTGACAGTTTGCAGTTCAGTTCATGGGTTTTGGCCGAGCAAAAGGTAATCAGTAATTCAACAATCAGGGGTAGATCTAAGGAGGATCTAAGAGCTATCACAAGGGCAATCAGAGAGTTTGTGAATCAGTTGTTTAAATCATAAACAGATCCCATAGATGGACTGAAGTAGCATTTATCTACTTTGAATTTGCTATGGCAAATGCAATTCGAATGCTACTTGTAAGTTTATGAAATAGACAATAAGGAAGATAAAGAAACAAACTAATTCGTCCCCAGTGGAGTCGCCATTTTGTTACAGGGAAAAGTGTCTACTCAGAACTGCTTATCCCACTAAGGTGTGACAGCTGCCTTAGAAACAAACAAAGTAAAGCTACTTTTGTTTTTCCTTTATGAAGTATAGATAGAGAGGAAGAAAGAAGACCAACCTCTGTCTTGCGCTAATCTCCTGGTTCGATTCCTCTCTTCTTTGATAGTCTTTCGCTACTTGTTCCCTTGCACGCCCAGCTTCACAGAGTACCTGTAAGATCACAGTAGCATAGCACTATACAAAGACATGGATCTATAATCATAAACAATCTAGGATCAGATGTAAATTGACCATACAAATGCAGCAAACATGAATAACACAAAAGTATGGAGGAAAAGTTGAATAGATTTTATTGATAAACAAGAAAAAGCCAAGAGGAGTTACAACCAGTTGTTCTGACCCAGCATCAACCTCTCAGCAAGGAAGCCCCTCTTCACCTCATACAAAGCTTAGATCACCCAACAATCTAATGTTTGTCTCAAGAAATCAACAACAATTTCTTACAATATGCAAAATTCCAGCCTCTGGATCTCTGGGATGAGGGATCCATGTATAGATATCTGTAAAGGAGATGAGTCAGCTTATGATTTGATTAGTGTCTTCCCTCTGATAGTTCTTGCTTCCACTTGGAGATTTATGATCTCTTACTCATCCTTGGTCGAATTCAGAGAGGCAAGTGTCACAGGAGAAGTTTCTGGAAGCTTCCATTGCCTCTCCACCTCGTGGAATGACACTGCCATTTGTCATTTCTCGCCCATCGCACCCCATAGAAGGGCTTTTTGAAATGATACGCACCCTCACAGTGTATTTAGGTGAGATGCAATGCACCTGGCCTGTGGAGCAGCTGAAATGATCCTGTTTTGACCAATTCTGAGCAGTTTTTCATGGAGAACTTCTGGGAGAAGCTATAATCTGTTGACCTTGTTCCTTTAGGGGTTAGAACAACACTTTTAGGGACTTAGGAGTCCTTGGTTTATGTACATTTCATGCTTGGGGTTGTAGTGCCCAAAAATGTCTATAACATATACCCAAGACCTTCCCAGTAAACTTTTGTAATCGAGGGGTCCGTCAAATACCTCAATTAATAAAATCCCACATGGAGTATATGTTCTTCCATCAAAAGATTTCAACGTGGTTGGTGATTGTCATAACGGTGGAGAACCAAGTGTTTTCCAGTAGCTCATTGTTACACAGTAATTTGTCACTGTCTTCCTGTCAGTCACCCTACTGTGTCAAGAATTCACAATAATCAAGTTCATGCCTTCTGAACTGGCCCAAAACCCACTTTTCCAAAGTTTTGACTGGCGGCTCTCAGTGTATTCAGTGCGCTGCCAGCGCGGAAGCACATCACTTTTCCGCGCTGGTCGCATTTTATGAGCCAGCGCACCTCTCCTTTGTATTGGGTCGCGCTGACATGACTTTCTCAGTTATTGAGGCGCGACGTCAGCGCGTCAGTCTCCTTATAATCCGTGCTGATCCTGTTTGGGCGAATTTGTTCCAACAGCCAGCCTTCCAGATAACTCCAGGTGTGGTTGTTGGCTTTGTGAGTATCGACTCCCTTCTATGGCATGTCTGTTCGACCCTTTGTAACCATTTCCCTCAAAGATAAGCTCATCCTTCCACCCTTTTGGGAGGCTCCTCCTCCTATATAAACTTCCACCATTACCATGAGCAGCTAGTTTGGAATAGCTTGGATTGTATAGGGCTTATAATGCTCAGATTGCTGCTACTATAGGTATTTGGTGTGTCAGGTGTGGAAGTGATTGATAGCTTAGGGAAGGTTGCTTTGTGTTGCTTGTGTGAGAGAGAGTTTTTTGTCTTGGGAGAATCATTTCCAAAGGTGAATGCTTGAGACGCTTGCTGACTGGCCCCTCCTGAGAAGGTTACCGACGTCAGAACATTTGGTTGTACTCTTCTCTGTTTGATTAATAATAGATGACTGCTATTATTGTTCCATTCTCATTTGTACATGCAATGGTTAAATGTGAATTACATCTTTTCTGACCGATGTATAGTTGCTTTTATCAGATTTTACGCTTGTGTTTGTTCCCTCTTCGTGTGTGCAGGAATCTATTCGCGGGGATCGCGAAGGATTGTGACCAGCCAAAGCGAGGGAGCGAAGACAGCATCTCTTCGTCAAACAACAGCGCTGGAATCCAAGTAGGTGCTCTTTACCTCTTGTTTAATTGTAATTAGGAACATGCATAGCAGCATTGTTTGATTGTTGCTAGACCCTTGCTGGGCTAGTAGGGATCGCCTCTATCCGTAGAGGGGATTTACCTCTCCAACACTCATGGACATAATGCAAGTAGATGCCCCCTCATCAATAATAGTTTGGTGAACATTCTTATTGAGAGCTTTTACTTGGATTAAGAAAGCTAATTGCACCAGTAACAGTGGTGAATATCCCACATGGTTAAAAACCACAAGATTTGAATCCATAGGATCTATTCCACCTATCGCTGACAGTAAAGCTTGTTTCTGGGAGGGACACTTTTGCAAAACCTCGAGTGTCGACATAGCAAAGGTGATTGAGCAAGATAATCTACTATGTTATAGTTTTGAGTTGCTCAAGCCCGAGCGTTGAATGTCGATTTGTGCACAACTCCCTTTGGTGGTTTTATTGTCAATTCAGGTACAATGGGTGGAACAAATTCAGATGAAGTCGAAGTCAAAGGATTAGGTTGATCAGTGGCTTGATTATTTGACAATGAGGGATTTCCTTAATCATTGTTTCTTGTTGACACAAAAACTTTGTTTTGTGGCTTTGTGATGGATAACATGAGTACTTGGGATGTGGAAGCATGGTCTATTGCAACCAAATGTGTCTCTAGGGTTGGAAACGGACCAGTCAACATTACCGATGTATTTGAAGTCTTTAAAATTTTAGAGAACTTAGAGCGATGTGGACAACCTCTTGTATAATTCTTGTCATTACATATCAAAGATGGATAACGAGGTTTCCTTGCCGAGGTAGAGGAATCAGATGATTTCTCTAGAGGGGAATTTTCTTGTTTCTTTTTGTTCTTCCCCTTTTTCTTGCCTACTAGTTGCTTTGGAATTTTTCCTTTGTCAGATGACACGACATTAATCTCGGAAGCAAGAGTATTTTCTAATGCATTGGTAGTTTGATTGGAAACAACAAGAGTTTGACCAGATGGTCTTCCTGCTGACTGTGTGCTTGAAGAACCGATCACACCGTCGTCAGCATGAGAGTCCTTACTCGATTGTGGAGGAGGTGGAACAGTGAAAGCTGGTCGAGGTGCATTGGGAATTTTATCATAAAGCGTGCCAGATTGTGTGTAAATCAAATCCAAGTATTGGGCATGAGCAATGACTTGCTCTTCTGTGACAACTCCACCTTTTGCCACATCCTTTGTGATTGATGGCAACAAGTATTTTATGAACCACTTAGCTAAAAGTTGATGGAGAACATATGTCTTAACCATTCGACGACGACACCGCCACTCATGAATATGATATGATATATGGGTAGCAGTAGTCTATTTAAAGTTGATTAGGAGTTCTGTTCCAGTCTCGTATCTAATAGGTAACTAGAAGTGGGTCAAAAAAGTAGTGGCTAAAGTGGTGAAATTATCAAAAGAAGCTCTTAGTAATTCAATTTACCATTTAGTAGCTGGACCAGTAAGTGTTCTTTGGAAAAGATGAAGTCTGAACGAATTGTCATTTAAGGAGTTTGATGAACACCACAAATGAAAGGTCATAACATGATTTGATGGGTATTCTCCAAGATTTCTATTAAACTTCGGAATGTCAGATGGTAACTTATGTGGAATTACTGGCCACCAAGGTGCATATAAGATTGGATCATTAGTGAGTCGATTTAAATCTGGTAATTCTAAAGTTGCTACAAACGGCAACTGTCAATTCAAGTTAGGTTGAGCATACCTAGGATATGATGGAATTGCCTGAGCAACAGGTCTTTGCATACTGACATAGGGCATCTGCATTTGGTAACCTTGGTATGGTTATTGAACAAAACCAGTATAAGGTGGTTGTTGATAACCAGGTTGAATGTGTGGTTGTCCATAACCTGCAAAGCCTTATTGACTAGGCCTTGGTAAGCTTGAGATTGACCAAAACTAGGTTGATCCTGTGAAACAAGTCCAAACTGGGGTTGGAATTACTGGAATTGGGGTTGTTGAAATTGAGGTTGCCATGGTTGTTGAATCAACTATTGATGTTGTTGGTATAACTGTTGTTGATTTAATGGTTGTTGCTGTCCAGCAATGAAAGGTTGGCCAGGTTGTGAATAAACTATACAAGTGTAAGCTTGTGTTAGTCTAGATAAGGGTACACTAACCTGAGGTTGTTGCTAAACTCCAGAAACCAGTGGTTGTTGTACAACAACTTGAGGAAATTGAACTTCTTGACTTGAAACTTGTGATTGCAAGGTAGAAGGATCAATTTGTACCGTTGAGATACAACAGTTTGAACTTGTGACTATGGTATAGTAGTAACAACAGGTGTAGTGGGAATAGCTGACACAGTTTGCATTGGTTGTGTTGGCTACACAAGCCTTGGTTGAATTGGCATTGTTGGTTACCATTGACAATCTCTAATTCCAGGTTGACCTGAATACTGTGGGATATTACCATATGGTAGTCCCCCGGAATAAGGAGGATACGGTGAATAAGCATATTGCTCTCCATATGGTGGCAATCTAGTATTTAATGGATACATAGGTCTTTGTTGATCAGACTGCCCAGCTTGATATTGATATGCAAGATAAAACCAGTGAGTTCCCACTAGAGAAGAACCAGGTAAAATTCCGGTTGAGGACATGGGTGATGACCATGGTGTAGAAGCAACCCTTGAGTGGGTTCCAGACAATGATTGGTAACCAGTTGGGATGGACTATTCACCATACAGGTGCGACTCAGGTGTGGTAGAAAACATCAAAAAGGTTACAACAAAAGATTCTGTTGTAGCTGCATCAGATGATACAGTCTGGGATGTTGACGGTTGTTCATCCATAGTTAACTGACCTAAAAGTTGTCCTAAAGATTCGATGGGTACTTGAAAAGAAGTAGGATCAAATGAAGCAAAGAAATCAAGAGTATTAGGGTAAAGATAAAGCCCAGTTCCAAAGTGAAATGGGTTTCCGAGTGTGGAATCTTCTTCCAATTCCTCCTCTATAGAAATTAAACCTGGTGGAAGAACTTCACCATCAGGTCCGTAAAATATTTCTGGTGTTGATGAAGTTGAAGTTTCAATAGTTACTAATGTCTGAGGGGTAACCGGTTGATCGTCCTTCGGTAAAGTAACAACTTCTAAATGTTCAAATTCGAAGTCCAGATGTTCGAGTAAATGAACAACACTTTCAGAAAGAGGTTCCTGAAGAACTTCAGGTTCAGATGTAATTTCTGTTTGAACTGGGATAGATTCTGGATTAACTTCTGGTTGAACTGATTCAAGTTCAAAAGTACTTTGTTGTTGAGCAATTTCAAGTTGAGGATCAACTTATGGTTGAACAACTCCAATTACTGTTTCACTAGGATCAATGCTAATGTCCTCAGGTTATTGTGAAACTTCCTCTTCAGGAACGGATGTACAAGAAATAGTTGGAGTAACTGGAGTCTCTGTACTTACCAAAATAGATGATTCAGGTAACTTAGATGAAGAAGTAGGAGTTCTTGATGTACTAGACTCAGTTAAGCAAGACCGCTTTGCCCAAATTGGTGTCGCTTTGGGAGGTAAAGGCGGTTTGCTCACTGTTCTCCGCAAATGATGAGGTATGGGTTGATGCTCCTCCATGATTGCTGATTAATTTTATTATCAAAAAAGAAATAAACAAAAAGGGGTATACTAGGCAAAAGGTTTACCAAGTAATTGTGAACTGCAGAATACCTCCTGGCGAACCAAGAAATACGGGCAATCAATCTTCCTGAATGTTGTGTTCAATGTATCACAGTTTATAAGGTGGCCGACTCGGTTACTTAAGGATGGATAGCAACCTAGAGTTGTCCTCCCATATATACCTGAAGGTATGTGGAGACCTAGTCTGTATAAGTGCTGTCTAATGCAAAACTGCACAGTGAGGGAATTCCCATATACTTTACGTACTGTAACATTGCCCTATGTACCCGAAGGTATGTGGATGAACTACGATATACTCATGTATGTGGAATGAGATATCACACTCGGGATGTATTGCAAACATGTTAGCGACAACCGCTTTGTTTTACAATACTGGAACACATCTCTAGCCTAGAACCACTAAATGTTCTCGTTAATGATAATGCTCCATTAGGTAAATTGATGTTTATTTTAGTTGATCTTGCTTAGGAATTTTCCTTTCAAGTTCACCACATGATGTATTCTGAAATTCCTAGGAATGCAACTATCATAATAAGCATTCTTTCCATTCAATTTAATGATGAAAATCCTAGCTACTTAGGGATAGAGCAATGATATTTCTTTTGATCAAAGAGCAAAGAGCACAATCCAAATGGAAATTCCCTACACTATTCCTGTTATGACACAAACTTTTCAATGCAACATGCATGTATTTCTTTTCAATTTCCCTTAATGTGAATGAACAAAAAGGAAAACTAATGCATAATCGATCAATGAACTCTTTTCATAAAAATGACGATTTTGCGACAATTTCTTTTCAAGGAAAGGAAGACTTTATGACACTTTCATTTTCAAATAAATGAGGAATTACGACACTTTCAATAAAAATACTAATCATATGCATACATCAATCAATCGATCTTTCATGAATGAAGACTTGACGACAATTCAATTTTCGAAGGAAAAGACGATTTAACGACACTTTCTTTTGCTAAATATCAATCGACCAAAAAGCTAACTTTTGACTATAGATTGAAAATGACAAAGCAAATACATAAGAAACATTTATCAATCCTAGTCTAAGTAGGGCCAAGTAAGGAGATGAAAAATTATTTTTAGAGACAAGACATCATTGACATTTAGAAAATCATTCAAACAGGAGAAAATTGGCAAAAAAACTTTAGCTCCTAGATGGGAAATTGACTCTCAAGGGATCAACGTAGGCAACAACGAGAGACAGTGCTCTTCAGCACAGGTAGCAGTGAGAGACAGTGTGTTTCAGCGCACTGGTTCTATGTGGGAAGTACATTGCAGTGCACTGTGTCCTTCATTGGGCTACGCAGGTGACAGTAAGCCATTTTGAAGGAAATTTGGATACAGTTTTGGCTCAATTTTCAATGAAAGAAGACTAAAATTCAATCAACGACCATAAGTACAATATGTAGAAATGTCTTAAGAGGCTGATAAGCTACTAAGATGGATGATCGCTCCCCAGTGGAGTCACCAATTTGTTTTGGGAAGTTTTAGTTTCTACGGTTAAACGCTTAAACCCCTAGACTAGTAGCTAAGTCTAGAACAACAGTGTAAAGCATTCTTTACTTTCTCTATGACCAATAGATTAAATAAGAGGTAAAGAAACCTACCTAAAGCTTTCGGTTACTCCTTATCTCCCTTGACCAATTCTATCACTCCTTTCCATACTTAATCCACTTGAAGAGTACCTGCACATAAACAGAAGAAAAAAACCATTCAAAGCATATGATAATGATATATTGATTAAAAATAGTATGGAATCAAGTACATAGTACACATATGAAAGCATCAATGAATAACACAAGCATATGGAAAATACTTTGAACACTTTATTAGTAAAAGGAAGATTTAAAACCCAATTTGCTTGATTCAACATCACTCCTCCAGTGCAATCCCATCCTCTCCTCATAACAAGCAAGACATTTTGACATCATTACAATACTTGAAATCAACTCAAGTCTCATACTAATAGCATCTCCCTATAGTTCAATGATTTCTAGCCCCTGATCACTTAGATGAGTGGTGTTTTTATAGGTGAATGAAGGAAGTTATGCCATAAATGGTGATAATGAATGCCCTCCTAAACTTAGGAATTAGTTCCATGGAGGAAGGGTAAAGGGATTGATGTTCCTTAACTCCCTACTTCATCCAAATTCGAGGTCAAAGGAGTAGATAAACTTGGAAAAATTCTAGATGCATCTAATGGATAAGAATATTCCAAAACCCCAATGCAATTTCACTCAAATTTTCCCATTGTAGGCCAAAGAGGGCTCAAGTGCGCTACATAGTACCCTAGCAATGTACTACACTGCACTGCAGCGCACCCTAATGAAGGCCTACCTACGCTGATCTTCATAGAGGCAGTTTTTGGATGATTTCAGTCATGGAACTTCTTGGGAAGCTAGGCATTATGATGGTTGACTTCTTTAGGGTATGTAACAACTGAATTAGGGTTTGATGGGCCCTAATAGTACTAATCTGTAAGGTAGGGTTGATGTGCTGAAATCGATCTGTAACAGTATCGGTTCCAGAAATGACAACCAAAAGATGAGATTCACTCATTCCCATTGGATGAAGGTAACTTAGTGGTTGAAACTTAGGGTGTCTTTCCCTATAGGTTGAGGTGCGAGATAATTGAGACCTGAGGTGATTTTTGTAAGGTTGTTGGAAGCATCAATAGTTATTTTAAGATATAGTCCCAACAGCCCCCACTATAAACCTATCTTACCTTGGTTGGTTCTTAGTTGTTGGAAATACCACCAGTAATTTCTGTATGTGGCCTCAACATCCTACCACAAAATCCTCTAAGTCCCAGTTACTATTTGAGTGGAAAGGATGTTTAGGCCTTTCTAGGACTTTTATCTTACACAAAAAATTCACAAAACCTTTTTGTTGATTGTTTCACAAATTAGCTAGATAAAGGGAAAATTAAACATTATTTTTTGCTTTGTTTTATTTATGTTATTCATTTGGTTTTCTAAAAGAATGCACCCTCACCATATATCAGTAACACATGCTTTCTATGGAACAATAAGTTTTATCCTTGCCTTACCATTTCTTGGATAACCATGGTGGTTTGGGTGCCTTGTTTTGGTTTAAGCTTTGGATGACTGGTAGAAATTGGATCCTAGTGAGGTAGTCTCAGGAAATTCCCAAGGGTCAAAGGTGGAGATGGTATTTCTCTTGGAACTCTTTATGGATGGGTGGAGATAGGATAATTCCTCTAGACGTGGTGAAGAAAGCTGGAGGCATTCACACTTGGTTGGTGTTAGTGATTTTTGGACTGATTTAGGTGAAATAACTATGGTTGAGGGTTGAGGTGTTTTTATATTTGAAAGCCCTATTTGGTTTATTTTTGTTTAACCCATATGATCCCACAATCATGCTTGGAATATGGGACAGGGGTGATTGGCTAAAAGAGAGATTTGGATCAGCCCAATATATGGTCTGGTGATACATGGAAGTCCATGATTTCATTGGAATTTTCATATGCTGATATGAGCTACTTTCTTATTGTGATTCAAGAGCACATGTGTTGATTATTGTGCTGCTTTTGTGATTGATTTCATATATTTATTCTAGTTATAGTCTTGGTTAAATGATGTGCTTTGGTTATGAATCTTGTTCAATATTGTTAAGTTAAATAATGGTTATATGAATGCTTGGGATAAAAAGTGTTGTTGTAGCTAATTTGAGATGGAATTGAGCCTTCTTGATGATTATTCAATGAATTTAAAGAGACCTTGAACATATATGCATTCATGATCTATAGCTACTATGTTTATAATGTGTTTGACAAAATGTTCTCATGTGTTCAACAACTTATGAGCATTATATAACCTCATAACTTGTCATATAGACTTGTCATCACCTTAAACTTGATTTTGGAAGATTATGTGTTTCTTTGGGCAATGAACTATATTCTAGCCCTAAAAATGTGGCATTGATTCTATGATCGCATGGATGGAATTGGGAAACTTTGGATACAACCACACGAAGGGAGGCATGTGCGTGTGACTGGAGCATTCTAGCCACACTCACATCGACTTATGCTTGTAGGTGGGTAGTGAGATCAGTTAAAAAGATGTTCTAGCCTAGGGTCTAATCACAAGGGGTTGTGGCCTGATACTTAGGTGATCTGATGTCCCTAAGAGGTTTCAGTAAGTTTTCGCTTAGTAGACCCCACTTCCATAACTCAAACTTGGATGTTGGGTCATGTCATAGTAATTCTAAGCTCATCTTTACCTGGAGAGATTGGAAAGTCGGGTTAATGTGGGATGGGGTGATTATAAGGTGGTATTAGAGCGAGGTTGCAACACTTGACCTCAGCATAAAGATAGATTTTTATGCATGCATGTCAGTTTTCTATGTGTTTATCATGCATGCATGCTGATTATTTATTGCTAGGGTTATTATATCCATGTATAAGCTAGTATGCCTGTGATGTTGTATCATGATAATCTAGATTGGCCTTTGCAGATGTAATAGCCTCCCTGAGATACCTTGAGGTATTTTTTTGATTATGTTTTACATAGCTAACTATAGAATATTGCAAGATATAGAATTCCAAGAGATGAAGAGAGTAATAGTTGAGTACAATTCATCAAATTAGAATGAAGACTAAAGATTGAAGATTAAAGCTATCATGGAGTGGCTAACTCCGAGGAATGTGGATCAGGTCAGATCATTCATGGGACTAACTAGTTATTACAGGAGGTTCATTAGGAACTTCTCTAAAATTGGTTACCCTATTAAATCTTTGTAGAGGAAAGGAAGATATTTGAATGGACCAAGGAGTGTGCAACTAGTTTTGAGCAATTCAAGCAGTTGCTTACAAATTCTCTAGCTTTGAATATTGTAGATCCTAATAAGGAGTTTGTGGTTTGTATAGATGCTTTTAAATGAGTCTTGATGCAAGAAGGACAAGTGGCTTTCTATGAATAAATGAGTTTGAATGAGCACAAGAAGAAATATGTGACTCATGATCTTGAGTTGGAATCTATCATTCATGCATTGAAGATGTGGAGACATTATCTTCTTCATAGGAAGTTTGTCTTGATGAGTGATCATAGGGGCCTGAGGTACTTGTTTTACCAACCCAATATGAATGAAAGGAAAGCAATATGGTTGGCTATTGTCAGTGACTTTGATTTTTAGATCATGTACATAAAGGGAAAGAAGAACCATGTTGCAGATGCTCTCAGTAGGAGAGTACATGTGAATCACATTTTAGCTGTGAGATCTTATGGGGAAGATTTGCAAGAGAATATCTTACATGCAGGTCAACATGTTGAGAGGTATCAGCAACTCAAGCAGAGATTGCAACAACAAGGTAAAGTTGATAGGGATGAGGAGTGTCACCTCACAGTAGATGGCTTGGTTTGATTCAAGAGCAAGATTTCAGTGCCAAATATTAGTGAGTTGAAGAAGCTTATCTTGAGAGAGTTTCATGTCAAGCCATATCTAGGCCACTCAAGATACCAAAAGTCTTTGAGATTTATCAATATTTTATACTATTGGTCAAATTTGAAGAAAGAGATGGTTGAGCTTGTTTCAAGGTGTTTGGACTGCAAATAGGTGAAAGGATAATGGAAGCATCCAGCTAGTCTATTTCATCCTATTCCGATCCAAAATGGAAATGGGAGGTCATTTCCATGGACTTCATTATAGGATTTCTGAGGACATCAAGACAACATGATTCTATTATGGTTGTGGTTTCCAAGCTGAGAAAGGTGACTCACTTCATTGCAGTGAAGTCTACTAATTCAACTAGTTAGGTAGCTTATATCTTCATCAGGGAGATAGTGAGGTTGCATGGGGTTCCCAAGAAGATTGTATCAAACAAAAATGCTAAGTTCACTTCTAGGTTTGGAAGGAGTTGTTTGCGGGCTTGGGGATAAAGTTAGACTTCAGTACAACTTATCATCTGCTGTTGACTTAAGGGGCTTGGACCTAGGTTCAAAGTGTACTGCACAGCAAAAAAGCCCTCAACCACTGGCCCTCTCAGCAATGACCTGCAAGAAAATCGCAGTCTCACTTGAAGTGATTATAGGAGGTTGTAGAACCAGGTTTCTGTAGCTAGAGGGATATTGTGTTGTGGCACCCATGTATTTCTCTATGCTTTGTACTTATATACAACTTCACATTTTATAAAATACTTCACACCGATTCTTTACTTCGCATATTTTCTCTTATTACGTAAACATATTAGAGAAAAATATAACATGTATTACTTCACATAAATAGGTAAAACACAAATATAACAGTACATATGAACACAAAGTATGGCCCAAAACTTCTCCTTTTTATTAACATCAATCCTTTTAGTACATTTGGCTTCTCGAATTGTGCACACAGCTATAGGTGGTCTGCGCACTAAGCTACAGACTCTTTCAAGGTCTCTGCACACTCAGCTACAAAGCCTTTCCTTAAGGCCCAAAATACAGACTTAACAGAAGATATAATCACTTTTCATCAATATTGACATGTTCTTCGACAAGGCATTACATATCCTTATATACATTACATTGCTACAAAACCATGGTCCACATACCATGGGATCGACAAGAAAATGACATAAAACCCCTATACCCATTACAAATTGAGGGGCTTGAACCCGCTCCAAATACCATAGGACATCGCGCGATAAATATAACTTCACGCACTTCGCACACTCCGCTCCTCAAAATGAAGAGTCTTTGACCAAAATTGGACCAATTTGGACCATGCCCAACAGGCCCCTAACACTTACATGCGACTCGTCCTGAGTCACTAAGGTGTTGTGCCTCGAATATTTGTTGCAATTCTCATGTAGGCATCATTGTATGGCTAAATTATTTCTACTACCTACTTTTCCTCTTGACACACTTCTTCCAACAGTGCCTCTATTGTTGGTGTAGTAATCTTCTATAGCACTTCCTTCTCCCTCTATCTTAGCTCCTTAAGCTTGTCGTCTATTGCCTTTGAAATTTGGAGGGCCTCATCCTGCCACACTGAATCCTGTCTATCAAAATATGCTCTTTTCTTCGAAGGTCATAAATCTGCTTCTAAAGAGTCTTCCCTTCAGTGATCCTTCCGAGCCTCTGTGAAACTAGTAAAGACTTTGCAGTCGCCCTGATTTCTTCCAACTGGTTCTTCTTTTTTTGGAGCTCCTCTTAAATTCTATGAATGTTTGGATCGTCCTGCAATGAGGTCCAAATATGCATAGTTTCATCAAGTAATTTGCCATAGTTTTCCACTGTGTCAGAGATGCCTTTTAGTATAGATTTCAGATCCACTTCCCTCTGCTCACATACTTGTGGTGGCATGATTAGTTGTAGCCTCATTTGCAGCTCAACAATATTTACTTCGTATTCAAATTTCATCTCTTGAAGATTATCCTTTGAGTCCCTTGTCATGAGGACAAGCTTCGTGACCTTCTCTGCTAGTGACTCCTCTTCGTAGACCTTTATGTACATAACTGTACTACAAGTTTTTATGATGACTTCCTCTAGCTACTGCTATTTCTGGTGTACAACATCCCTTTAGTTTATAAGTTTATCAAGCTCCTTCTTCAGCGAAGCTGTTTCCTTCTCTACCTGAATACTTAACAGCAAAGTGCATTTTTCTCGCTCCTACAATTCAATTGTGATAATTTGATGGAACTCATTCAGTATCTAAATTCGCAGTGCAACGATGTTCATATTGAAACTGTCTCTCCCTTTTGCTTGCTCTTTTTCTTTGGCTGACTCAAACTGTAATTCTCTGCCTGGTATCTACAAAATCCTTAGCCCAAATGTTATTTATATCCGTCGCTTTGTATGCAGTGGTTAACTCATCTGTTTTGACTGTATGTGATAGTGTTTTTAATTCTGTAAAACCTTGCTGAACTTCAGCCAAGAGTGCTCTATAGCAATCATCAATCCTATTCTAGGTCTCTGTTGTTACTCCCTATACTTTTTCTCCAATCTCGTCAATGTCCCCATCAGTAAGGATACGCGGTATTGTGCCCTTATATTTGTCTACCTTCTTCTTCTTCCTTGGGCTCATTATAGTCACTATAGGGACCCTATTTTTGATGATGAATGGTGATTCATATGATACCTTTACATTGCTAAGAGGGTCCTGGGTTCCATGTTCCTACTCTGATTCTGTCTCTTCTACGTCTTGTCCTTTTTCTTTTCCACTCGGACCCACATGCTGTAAAGTACCCTTCTTGGCTTCAATATCTTCTATGGATGGATTCATCCACTCTGCTGACCAACACTGTATTATCCCGAGCAGGTCATCTTCAGTCACCAAATATGGCAGAGGACGTCATGTCTCCATAAGATCCTTTTGTGCCTTCACAAAAATCTTGTGGAAATGTTCTTTAAAATATGTTATTCTCCGATACTAATCATATAAACTTCGTGATAGCCTTGGATGCTGACTCACCACCATGTGCAAGTATATTGACAAAGACATGAAGAAAATCTTATTTTCTTGTGCGTGTGATGGCTCCTTATTATGCAAAAGTGAGGCATATCGTGCGGCTTTGCATACGTTTGCTTCGACTGGAGGACACCGTGAGTCCTCTAGCTCCTTCCATGCTATCAATGCAATGTTCAAGATCAACCACACATAATGAAATGTTTTTACCTCCTCCCGTGCTTCCCAACATTCCTCCAAACACTTCTTGCATAAATACCTGATGCATTTAAACTGAACCTCAATGGTTCACTACACGTCAAAGGAAACCACAGCCACGGGGACTTTTTTTTCCCTACATGTTCTAATTATTTTCCCTACTAATATGTTTGTGGCAAATCACACCCCTTGGTCACTGATAGAGTTAATATCATATCCTCACGACCTTTTAACCATCTCAAACTTGTCCTTCATTGTTTGTGCAACTACTTTATCTTACTTTTTACCAACAAAATCTTCTTCGAGGTCCTTTACTTGGTGAGGTAGTCCATTAATTATTCTTATCAATATTTCATTGATTAGGATCCTCATCCCCAACTAGAGGCATCCATCATGAACTAACACTAGTAATTGTTGGACACAGGTTGTGTTCGACGTGCTTCTACCAAAGTGTGGTACATTTAACATGTTCAATAAGCCTAATATTTGCAATCCGTGAGCCCATTGGTGCAACTACAACCTTGTAAATCCGATCTCCTAATAATACATGTGATGTAGGTACCTTCTCGGCTCTAACTATGGGTACTTTCTTCAATCATTAAAGTCCCAATCCTCCATCTTCAACTACAGAATTCTCCCCAACAATTCTCCTTCAAACGACACCTTTTCTAGTAGTAGTGGTGTGAAAGTGCCGAACTTCGCATCTTTGGGATCTTTAATTGGCTTGGTACTCAGTTTCTTTGGCAGCAAATAAGGTGGCAGAACACAAGGAATTTCTTCACCCTCTGTCTCCATCTAATGCATCTCAGCTTCCTCCTTATTGTCGTGGATTTGTTTAAGTTCTTTCTACTGCACTGGTTTCTTCCCCTTCTGCGTAGGTTACTTATCCTACTTGATTTTGCTCCACTACTCTTTCACTGTCTTCTTTCTTGGCAAGGTCCTTAGCTCTACTCTAGAGGCTTCAGCTAGCCTCTTTTCTTGTCCTTTTTGTGGCTACTTGTTTTCGCGTTGACCTCGCGTGTGTCAGGGAAATTGGTACACTGGATGCTACGGTTTTACCACTCTTTTCTTTCATGATGTCCACTAACCCTTTCTTAGCAAATTCCCTAGAAATTGCTTCGAAAATTATCTTAGACATACAACAACACACTTATCTCACACTTGGTCACAAATTTGCAAATTGGATTCTCCAAATAGCAAAGTATAAAATTTGGAGTGGGACATGGCCTTTATAACGAATTTGAATTTTGAAACCCATAATTAGCTTAGATCTTGTTCATTCAATATAGGTATGGCACTAGATTCGGCCAGCTATGCTTCATAAATGTGATTCCCCCATGCCTTTCTTTTAATGGGAAATTTTTCCTTCCAATTGTCATATTTCTGGAAAAATTCAATGAAACTTCCTTTGTGGCACAACAATCCTTCCTTCATTTCGGTTCTTTTAGACTTCGAAATATTCCTAAATATCATGCAGTAATCTTCCTTTGGCAAAGTCTACTTCTATAGAGTACTTATAATCCAGTGCCCACTTTCAACTACATGTGACACTAAGGCTCTTCTCTTTTCGTTCTTTACTACGAAGCTCGAGGGACAACGTCATCAATGTATGCCTTCAATATGCTACCATTCACTCATCCCAGAATTAGCTGATAATTTAACTTCACAAGTTGAATTGAACCACCATTAAAGATGTGCTTAATGACATATGGTCCTAGCCAATGTGTTTTAAATTTTCCTGGGAACTTAGAGAATTCAATATCATACAAAAGTACAAGATCTCCTTCCCAGAATGTCTTCTTCTTGATTTGTCTATCATGCCAAGATTTCTCCCTTGCTTTTTGTACTTTCTGATGAAAACCTGCTATAAACCTGCATTCTTCTAGAGTGAGTAACTGTGACATCCTTTCTTCCATAATGTCAGGGTCTACTATTGGCTTGAGGGGGCCTGACCCAGGTTCAACGTTAATTAGCCAAACAAATCCCTACACTACTAGCCCTTTTGGCATCAGCCCATGGAGCAAGGACTAGGGCCTGACCCAAGTTCAGCATTAATTAGCCAAACAAATCCCTACACTACTGGCCCTTTCAGCATCAGCCTGTGGAGCATGGACCGAAGTCTCACCCGAAGTAGTATGGGGGGATGTCGGAACCAAGTTTCTACACCCTGAGATGGTCGTGATGTCATTAAATTCCCTTTATTCCTACCTTCGCATACGTCGCTTTACTCTAGGGCTTGCTAGTTGAGCCATCAATTCTGTCCTTCAATACCTCCACAAAAGGGCTCGGCTGTCCTTCGTGTAGCCCTAACCCTTGATCTAGACCCTTTTGCGCTGCTAGGGAATCATACCGTGCAGATTCCTAAACTAGTCTAAGTGTCATACTTATCTTATTAGATACTCACAATTAGCACCACATAAGCAAATATTCTTATACTCGTTCAATTATCCAACATAATTATAGAAATTCCCACATCACATAAGCATTATAAAGGAAATTCATACATAAAATGATAAGATGCATTAATCAGAACAATGACATAGAACATGTAGAATAATTCTCTTTATTGATATCTTCCAAGCGATTACAGATTCTATTAACCCTACGCACATAGCTGCAAGGGTATACACACTCAGCTGCGGACTTCTACTCTAGGCCTCTGCACACTCAGCTATAGAGCCTATGCCTATAATACGACCAAAAATTAGACTTCCTACTTCAGAGCTATCACTCTCTTACATGCTCGACCATGGGTAGATCTCGTTCGACTGACTTTACTTTACAAAACTAAGGGTAGACAAACCTTTATGACTTATAACACCTACACACTCGGCGACCACAAAATGTGGAGTCTTCACCATTTTATTACAAAATTTGACTCAAACATGGGCTTTTAGCCCCAAAACTGCCCTTTGGGGGATCCCATTCCCAACAGGCCCCCAACACAAACATCATGAATCGCCCTTGAGTCACTCGGTAGGCACGAAGATCTTTGCACGAAGCCCTTGTAGCTCAACTTGTATGACCGCAACTTCAGTTGTGCACTGAGCTGCCACCTGCTTCACATATTCCATTGTCTTCTTGGTCACTACTCTTGTGCTGTCAACCTGAAGCTTTTGTTGCGTCACCCACAGAGTCGCAAGCTTGCCTCTGATATTTCCTGTCACTGTGTAAGCCTCCTCCAACCAGGGCTTTAGTCTTTCCTTGAGCACTACTTCCTTGTGCAGCACTAAGTCCACCGGCTCCTTCAGCTACTTGGCCTCCTACAACTTGGCTAGTCTCTTTGTCAGTGCGACAGTTTGCGTTGTGCCCTTAACCTCATCGTATCGCTGTTGGAGCTTGCATGCTTCTGTCTCTAGCCTTTGTACATTAGGGTCCTCTTGCAAGCTTTTCAAGACCTCAAATGACTATTTGAATAATTGCGTGTAGTCTGCTACTACACTATCCACTGCTGCTACTACTTCTATGATAGTGGTCGCCCACTGGTCCTTGACTTCTGGCAGGATTGAGGCCTGGGCCTTCAACTACAACTCTATAATTTGTAGGTTCAACTCCAGCTGAACCCATGCCATCTTAGTCCGAGTGTCACTCACCCATGTGGCCAACTTGTGGATGCATACCTTGACTGGCTCCTCCTCCAGAATGGCCAACTCTGGGACCATTCAGCAGGCCTCCTCAATGACCTGCATAATCCACTTTCTATAATTGGTCTCAGCGACGATGGAAACATTTCTTTGTAGGGCCATCTGCTCATTATTGATTCACTGTTCACTGATCACCTGGAGGGTGTGATGCTCTCAAGCCCTCAGTTCTACAATTACTCCATCCTATAAGAGGTGGAGTGCTGTAGGTGGGAGCGCTACTAGGTTCAATCCAACTCCCTTTAAGGCGCTGATAGCGGGCCTGTTAGCCTCATTCTCTGTGGTCAGTTCTCCATCCGGCAGCACTATCGCACTAGAAGTATTTGTGTGCAGCATATCGGTAGCCTCTGAAGTGCTGATAGACAAGCTGGTAGATGTCGTACCTACCTGCGACACGCAAGTATGCAGCTCCTACAACCCTATCTGGATGGCCCCTAAGACGATGTACTGCTACTATTCAAAATCTTGTAGGACCTCCATGGTGACATCTGTTACTGTGTTGCCGATATCATGTAAATTGTCCTCTATTAGTGTGATGGGGTCTAGCGAGGTGTTGGTTGCCTTTTATTTCTTCCCGAGCCCTCCTTTCTCCAGCTCTCTTGGGCACTTGATGTGCGCAGATGCCTCCTAAGTGTTCACATCAGGTTATTCATTTGTTTCTTCCTCAGTCTTAGGTGAAGGCAACCTCACGCCTTTGTCAGAGCCTTACTCTGTCCCACTTGTCTGCTTTGCAGCCTCGTGCTCTTCCTAAGCCTTATCAATAGCCTCCTTTTTCCTCTTCTCAACCAGTTGTGTCATCTTAAGCTTGGCCTCCTCCTTTTTCTTCTGTGTGACAGACTTGCTTCCGCCCACTGCCGAATCTATTGTAGAGTGCCACTCTACTGGCCATTGATTAAGAACCACATCAATGGCATCATCTGTTGCTAGATATGGCAAGTCGTACCATTTCTTCACAGGGTCCTTCCACACCCTGATGGATACTCAATGGAAGTTAGCCTTAAATTCGATGTAGCCCTACAAGTTGGCATACACCGTAGGTGACGATCATGGCTTGCGATTAATGGCCATCTGAATATTCATTCCATCAAGATCCAAAAGATCTTGCTATCCTTGACTCGCTGTGCATCCTCGGTCGCCCATAGCGAATCATAATTCACTGCTTCAGGGAGGTCTAGCATGACTCAAGGGAACTGGCTTTCTTTTGGCAGCTCCCACAGTACCAAAACAATTGATAGCAAGAGCCATGCGTAGCAGAATGTCTTACTAAGCTCTTGTGCTTTGTGGCAATTCGCTAGGAACTCTCCTCTAAGGTAGTCCAACCAGTTGAACTGGACTCCTTCAACACACTGTGCTGCTAGCGCAACGACAGGTGCCGGCACCTCATTGGTGTGACACTTACTGATTACCTTCCCTGCTAAGATCTGCATTGCCACCTTCATAGCGGGGTCACAGATACTAGATATAGCGTATTCGCGCCAGTTTAAATTTTTCCTTCATTGACTCCACGAGAGCCTGTTTGCCACCTTTTCTGCCAAGGATCATGGTCAGATTATCCCCTGTATATGGCAAGCACATTATTCGGTGAATCAACCTATCTGTGATGGATATCAGTTTCTCTAGCAATAGACATCCATCATGCACCAAGCACAGTAGCTGCTTGATGACCAAAACTGTTACCAAGGCGTGGTTGTAGTGTGGCACCCAGAGCAGGTTGAGCAACGTTGACTTTTCTACTCCCTTGAGCGACCTCGGTGACTCCAATGTGTTCATTCCTAAATTTGTGTCAATGATGTGGCGCATCAGCTACTCGATCACCAAATGTGGTAACTTCTCGTGGTTTTCCAAGTCCCAGTCTTCAAGTTTTAGCAGTGGCACTCATGCCAAGTGCGGACCATTGAAAACAATTTCATCCAGTAGTAGACGGGTTTGGAGAGGAGTCTTACTTTCATCAATGTCCTTTGGCACCTTGGACTTAGGTTTGTGCGGAGGGACATACTCTAGCAACTGAGTAATAGGGTCTGTGCCCTGGGCTTCAACCTCCTTGACTTCAACTCCCACATCCTCGTCATCCATTGGGATGTCTTCAATGTCTTCTTCCTATAGTTATAATTTTATGGCTTTTCCCTCCTCATGTGCAGTAGGCTTTGGTGGGTTTCTTCTTGGTAATGCATGCACCAGAATGGAAGGCGGCTTGCCCTTCTTATCCTTCATGGTTTCCTTGGTTGGGGTTGGCTTTGGTCTCGACATCCTTGGTGATTTAGGGACCTCTACCAATACTTCGATCACTTTCGGAGTAGCTACTTCTACCTCTATTTCCATTTCCTGTGTCATCTCCTCTACTACTTGTTCAATATTTATAATTTCTGTGGATGCAGACATAACACTTTATAATAGTGCTCATGTCATCTCTGGCAAGTTTGAAAATTATGGAGTCTCCTTGAAAGTCTCAAAGAATTCTCGGTTCATGGGTGCTTGAGAGCTCAACAACTCAATTCTCAAAAGACAAAGTGTTTTTTGCTGGACAGCCACTTGTAATGTATAGGGAATTTTGAATTCAAATCCGACCGTTCCCCCCAAATTTGGTCCATTAATGCTAGATTGGCGGTAGATTTTCGAAGATCTGAGCCATAAATGTCATCTTAAATGTTGGTTGCCCACTCTATTTGGTTGCATTTCAACTGTCAAATCATGAACAGTCACCTTAACGGTCACTTTCCAGTTGACCTGCGTGATTTCTCCCTGGGTAGCGCAGCTCCCTCTGCGCTGCCGCAGATCCTGTGACACTTCCTTGCTTTGCACAATCCTCCAATCGCATAGCTCCCCAACTCGGGTAGTGTATTTTATAGTCCCACAGCTCCTTTCAACTGCCTGGATTTCTAAGACTGTGCTACCTTCATCTAGTCACATGGCCAGACCACCGATGTATGGATTTAAGTGACTACCATTCACCTTTCCTGGGAAGGGATCTCCATTCAATTTGACCAGCTGTATTGCTCCCCCGTTGGTAATCTCCTTAATGACATAAGGCCTAACGAGTGCATCCTAAACTTCCCTAGAAATTTATCAAACTTACTATCATATAATAAAACCAGGTCATTTACCTTAAAGGTGCACAACTTAACATGTCCATCATGCCATGCCTTTTCGCACTGCTTTTGGACTTGTTGGTGAAATCCAGCTAGAAATCTTTCTAACTCAAGCTCATCTAGTTGTGTGAGCCTTTCCTCTAGGGCTCCATGATCTGTCATACCTGTGACTGCCACTATGCACAGACTAGGCATAATATATTCCATAGGCATTACTACTTCAACACCATAGACAAGCCTAAAAGGGGTTTGTCCAGTCAACTTCTTGCATGTTGTTCGATAAGCCCGTAGTATTGCAGGTATGTGTAGGTCCCAATAACTTCACTGAGCATTACAAACCTTGGTTAGCGTGTTCTCGAGCACTTTATTGAACACTTCCACCATCCCGTTAGCCTGCGGGTGATAAGGTGTGCTCTTCTAGTGATAAACCTGGACTTCCTCCATCAGCACGCTTATCGTCTCATTCAGAAAGTGCATACTACAATCACTCATCAAGATCTTTGGACAACCAAATTGTGTTAGTACATGCTCAAAGAGGAACTTCACAACAATCACGCACTTGTGCAATCCTTCATAGGCTATGCCTCCATCTAACGAGTCAAATACTCCGTCGCGGTGATAATGTATCTGGCTCCCATCTTTCGTTAGGGCTGAATGGGTCCCAAAAAATCTATCACCCATTTCTCAAAGGGTTACAACATCATCTGAGGATTCATAGGTATCTCATCCCTCCGTGATGGCCTTCCAGTCCTTTGACACACATCACAAGCCTTGCAATATACTTCTGAGTCTTGATGGAGGGTTGACCACCACAACCCTGTGCATAGAATCTTATGTGCGACCACTCTTCCTACATAGTGTCCTCCTGCGGCACCCTCATGAGCGTCCATGAGGATGCTGCTTATTTCAAACTTAGGTACATATCGTCGCAGTATCTCATTGGACCCCATTTTGTATAGATGCCCAACTATGATAGAGAAATCTTCCGCGCGCACCACTAATTCCTTCTCCTGTTGGAGAGTGTATCCTTCCGGGGCAGTTCCTGTCATTAGGAGGTGTATTATATCTTCAAAATGACCATCCATGATGCGCATGAAAAATATTTGTGTGTCAGGTAATCCTTCCTCCAAATTAGTGGGTTCTTCCCCTGTTTCGATGTGTGATAGATGGTCTGGTCCTGTGTTTAGTTGTCTAGGCTTCAAAATAACTTCAAAATCATACTCCTGGAACAATAACAACCATCTACAGATTGTCCCCCCCAACACAGGCTTATTGACTAGGTACTTCAACGTAGAATGATT
Source organism: Pinus tabuliformis (assembly GCA_031772625.1). Taxonomy (NCBI): domain Eukaryota; kingdom Viridiplantae; phylum Streptophyta; class Pinopsida; order Pinales; family Pinaceae; genus Pinus; species Pinus tabuliformis. Next base: position 797,682,261 of record CM062808.1, on the reverse strand, counting down.
TGTGTACATCTTAAAATTGCCTCCCAGCAAGTAATGCCTAAACTTCTGAAGTGAATATACCATGGCTAACCCTTCGCGCTCGGTAGTGGAATAGTTCTTCTCTACTTTAGATAACCTTATGCTTGCAAATGCAATAGGGCGGTCTAGGTATTCTCCACTAGCCCAGTTCAGTACTACTCCCAACGCTATACATGATGCATCGACATGTACATGAAACTCCTTCTTCCAATCCGAGAAGACTAGGACCGGCATAGTGACCATATTTTCTTTCAATACATTTAGGCTCTTCTTACAATATTCATTCCATTTGAACGTGACATCATTCTTTAACAATTTCTCCATAGTCACGGTGATCTGGGCATAGCCTTTGATAAAATTTATGTAATATCATGTATGTCCCAGGGTGGCGCATAGCTATTTCACACTCCTCGGCACTTCCAAGTTCAATATCACTGTGATCTTTGCGGGGTCTACCATCAGTCCCTATTTGCTAACCAAATGACCCAGCAAGGTTCCCAATGGAACAAGAAACAAACACTTCTTTAGGTTGAGCATGATCTAGTATCTTTGATAGGTATCCATCATTAGGCGTAGATTTGCTACATGGCGTTTCACTAGCGCAAACATAGTCCAGTCATCAAAGTATACTTCCAGGAACCTATGAATTTGTTTTTTAAATGTAGCAGCAACTACGTGCGAGTTGATCACATGTGCATTCTTCAATCCAAATAGCATTACAATGTATTAAAAACAACCCCACTTAGTCGTGAAGGTTGTCTTTCTCCTATCCTTTGATGCAATTTTGATTTGGTGGTACCCCAAGAACTCATCAATAAAGGAATATGCTTCCTAGCCACCTACATTTTCCAACACTTCATCAGTGAATGGAGTCAGGAAAGGAACATGTACGCAAGCGTCATTCAGCTTTCTGAGATCCACGCATATCCTTATTTCATCCTTCTACTTCTTCTCCTGTGCCACCATCGAGCTTACCCAGTCAGATTCTCCCAAAGGCTCAATAATGCCTGCCACGAGCATCTTATCTAGCTCCAAGCAGACCTTTTCCTTGTACTTCGGATTGAGATGGTAAGGTCTTTTCTTAACCAGCTTCGCGTCAGGTTTCAACGTGATCTTCATCATACCTAGGTCCCCGATTATCCCCTTCAAATCCATGAACTTGGTAGGGAATAAATCCTAGCATTCATGGAGAAATTCAGTGAGCTTATCCATCGTTGCATCATCCCAGTAATCTCCAATATTCACGAATTTGGGTTCTGCCTCTGTACCAATGTTTACTTGTTTTGTTTTCAGCGGTGCGGTTATATCTGGATTCTCAACCTACGGACCTTCAACCTCATGGTGACCTTCTGTTTCGGGGATGTTAACCTTTTGTGGATCCTCATCCTCTTCTTCAGCAATTACATTATAACATTCTAGAGTGTGACTCAGCTGACTAGCCCATTTAGTCTAAATCAGGTCTAAAGGATTCTGTGGTATCCTAAAGATTGCTACTTTTACCTCTTGTAGTGCTTCATCAATTCTGTCAAACCCGTCTTCAAAACTGAATTTCATCATGAATCCTTCGCGCAAGATATCCCATTCACGTTTCACATAGTGGAGCTCTGTTTCTACATACCAGTTCATCGGGACAATATCCAGTGTGTGACAAAACAATTGCACCCCTTTAGGTTGGGGCTTTTCTCCATAAGCCTGGACCCATTTGGCCAAGTGCATCCGCAGATCATCCTGCCCATCATAATTTCTTGTCATTCGCATATTCATCTTCCCAAAGCAAGTTCTCATCATTCTCCTACATTCACGCCAATCATTAAAGCTTCCCTTGTGCGTACCCAACACCTTGCGGGCGTAGCGCACAGTGCCCAATCCAATGCCTGGAAGCGCTGCTTTTCTAGTACCTCCCTCTCAAATGCATCCAGAAAAATATATACATCATTCAGGCCATCATAAGTAGGATAATTTCTTACCTCTAATGACACACAATGTAGCAACTGGGTCAATATGTTACAGCTTAGTGTAGTTACCTCATGTAACCGATTCTGCCAGCATTCCAGTTCCTCATCAGAGTCAGAGGTGCATGAACTCTCGTGATCCCATGTAATTTGTCCATCCACTGTTGGATTCACCCAGTCTTGTCTCACACTTTTATCTTATAGATACGTTCCAGGTCATCAACACTCTCATAATTACGGACTGGTTCAGTATAGCGCGATCCTTCGACAGGGTCTAGGGGTACTATTATGCGTAGAAATTTCTTCTCAAATATCATCTTTCACTTCTTTAGGTTGATTACCCCATTCATATCAGTAGCCCAATCAATTCCAAGGAGCGCAGGATATGGGTTACTGTCATCCATAATTTCTATTACCTCAAAGTTAGACAGCACGCTCGCACCTTCAATATCCAGAGTCACCCCCTACAACTGCCGCATGGGGATGATCTTTTGCTGATTTTCAATCCTTAGCTGAATCAAAGACCACTGTAATGCGGGTCTCCCCATCCATTCCCAAGTATGTTTAGGTAGGACGTTCGCGTCTGACTCCAAGTCCAAAATAACCTGATCCATCTCATACTCTCCTATTTGCGTAGTTAGTCTTATCTATCATCCCATCCTTGTTTTATGATTACCTATATTTCGCGCTACACACAACTTGGTCAGAGTGTTTTCAACACATCCATTTATGATCTCCTGCAGCCCCTTCAAAGCCTTGCTGTCACAAAGTAGCTTCATGCAGGTCTCCAGGAAAGTTGTAAGCATAGAAGGACCCATCTCCTAATCATGCTTATCCTTGCCTTCCAAGGTGGAGGCCTTAGCGAAGTTCTTCTTCACTTCCATGAAGGTTTCACGTGCGCGCTACAAATCAAACTCAGTACCCTTTGCTGGAGCTTTGTGAACCCATGTACCGTCTTCTAGTTGTTTCCCCTTGTCATCCCCTATTGCGATTCCACTTCAAAGCACTATATTCACATTTAGATCTTATTCATGTGGCTCAGACCTCATCATCTATAGGTTCTGAGTAGGTTGCGATTGTAGAGCCCCTTTGTCACATATCCTTGCTATTAGTGTAGGACAATCTTCCATTTCATGATCAAACAGAGTGTAATACTTGCATGACGGACGTGTTGGGTTTGTGCAATCACGAGCATAAGTTCTGGTCCTCCGCAATTGTAGTAGATAAACTATCCTCGACCTCTACTAGCTCCTCCTTGGCCTCAGCCTCGTCTGTGCCCCTGAAATCCTATCCACGCCATCCCTATGCTCTGGTTAGGGGGCTATGTTTTTGCCTGTATCATATAGGTGGGTATTCTATCCATCATCAACTCATAACTCCTGCAATTATGCTCATCATGCCCTACTAACCTACAAAAATTGTAGAAAAGTTTTTGCGGTGTCTGTACAAACTTCTGCAACAAAGGAGAGTTATATGTGGCATGTTTTCCTGTTACCTAACATAAAGCGCACCACAATGCATGCCCCGCGCTCGGTCCTACTTGAGCTTCCGGCCTCATAGGCATCGGTCCTCCCCCTGTAAGGTAGTTCGCAAAGACTAGAAAATGGTCTTCATCATGCCCCTGACTCTTTCATTTCAGCCACCATACCTCTTCGTGCACCTCTGGTTGAACTGTCTTATCCTACTTCAAGCTTTGTGTTATGGCCTAAATCTGCCTCACGCTAAGAAAGGCAGGATCTAAGGTAACATCACACCACGCTTAACCTAGTAGCTAGCCCTACCAGGTCGAGAGAGGGCTCTCTCCTTGTCAATATCAGGAAAATATGATCAATGAAGCTCGAGATGACTGATATAAAGACTAATTTTAGGCTAGGTATATGCTCAGAGAAGTTTGATTGAATTTAATGTTGGTTTGCTGGCTCGAATGTGAAAGGCAGATTTGTGTCCGAGGAATGGACTCAGTCTTGCAGAGGTTTCCGCGGGGCGAGGTAGGCAAATGGTTTAGTACTTCAAATTAACTGAAATGGAGAGTCTTAAAACTGGTGGGGAGTTGGAGACAGCATGAAAGTCTCAGGAATCCTCTTCAAATAGTTGAAAACATGAATAGTTAAACAAGCCCTAGGTAAAGCACTGCAACATCAATGATTTCTACCTTTATCCTTGATTCATTTAGCTAAGCTGAAAAGAGAAAGGTGATGGTATACATAAACACATGTAAACTTGAATTACAGAAGGAAAAACAATACTAGGTCACCTTGCCACAAAAATCCCACAAAATGCTGCAAACCTTGGTCTATTTCCTTGCCAAACTACAGAGATGAATGTACAAAAATCCTCAAAGCATTCACAAGAGTCCAACCTTTACAAATGACTGAAAAACTACTAAATATAGGCAAAAAACAACTCATTCTATGCTTTAGGGGTAGAATTCATGAGTTTAGGAGTTGTTTCAATAAGATCTAAACCAAGAACTGAAAAGTAGGCAGTGGAATAACTTGCCTCTAAAACCTAGGAAACTGATTCATTCAGTTCAAAACTACCTTTTCATGATGTATCTACCTCCATGAGTGAATTTTTATCATTTTTACATCAAATTCCATCCATTTACATCAAATTACATCATGAGTTTGACCATGAGAGAGAAAAAAGTCAAACTAAGAAAAAACTAGGCGAAAAATACCGTTTTTTGGCAAAAAATGACAATTTTCCATCCTATGCGTTGCGTCACTGTCCTTGTGCATTATGCCTTTTTGTAGATGATTTTGGAGGCCTTCACATGCACCACATTTGCTCCAAGTGGGCTTGTTGGAAAGGTCTATCTATCTACTTTCCAAAACAGGTGGAATTTCTAAGTTTAGTGTCCATTTTCCCCTCCAAAAGTGAGTTCTCCTAGCATTGCTTCCTCTGTGGCCAAAAAGGGGCAGAAAGGGCATTTTTGAGGTGTTTTTGACCCTTTTGGAAGCTCAGAACTTGACAAAACATTTTCGCCATTTCTGGGCATTCATAATTTTGCATGAGGAATACAAAAATGTTGTGTTTTCTTCCACAGGAGGTCCCTAACAAAAGAGAGCACTAGGTGGCGCTACGCACTAGGTAGAAAAATCTGTGTTTTGCTTCAAAACTTCAAAATTGACAAAAAGTGTGTTAAATTTCTTGAAATTTGGGCTGAGTGACCTGCATCAAGTGCTATGTTGGGCTAAGGAAGCCTCAACCAAAATCTTGAGCTTGTCTTGCTCTTTCTTCCTCCTTAAAGTTTTCCTCAACTTGGCCTTCAACGTCCTTATTCTTGCTTTGCAAACTTTGTTTCCTGCCAAATAGTGATAGGCCATGTGCCTCAACATCTTTTTCTCTTTGTTGGCCTTCTCCGACATCTTCTCCAAGTGCATATTTGCCCTCTCAAGCCAAGATTCATGATCAGCTTCAATCTCTTGCTCTAGCGGTGTCAACATGATTTTTCTCCTCTTTGCTGCTTGCCGGTTTTCTTTTATGTTTTGCAGCTCCATGGATGAGTGGGACTGATGAGGGGAATATTTGATGCTATCTATAGGGTTTTTAGGGAGTGATAGGGTTTAGAGATGCAAATTAGGGTTTGGGAATAGTGGAAATTTGTTAGGTATTAAGGTTTTAGGGATAGGGGGTAGGATGAGTGGAAATGAGAGAGGGAAAGGGAAATGAGAATTGGGAAATATAGTGGAGGGAAATGTAAAAATGATGCAGGGGAATAACAACAAGAATGATACCTTTTCAAACCTTAGATAATTTTTGTAGTGAAACTGTGCAACAAACTAGGGTTTGAATTTTCACCTATTGAAACACCATGAAAGATGATCAAAACCCTTGCAAGGGAACTATGGAATGCTTCACTTACGTGTGGAATAAGTTTTGCAAGATTTGGGAGCTTTGCAAGATGATTTGAGTGAAATTTGGGCTAAGTAGGCAGGTGCGTCATGCCACTACCCAGGTGCATATCGCCTTTTTGCAAACTAGTTTTGGAGGCCTTCCCGGTGTCAAAATTGGGCACAGGATAGCTCGTTGGAAATATTATTGAGTCTGATTTCCAAAAAAACTTTAATTTTTCAATTTGGAGTTCGTTTTCCCTATCAAAAGTCAAATCTCCCAAGACTGGTCAAAATGTGCAAAATGAGGCTGCGTAAAGGTAGAGTTCAGTTGCAGTCAACTTTTGAAGGTCTTCCAAAACCCCGAATTGATCTCATGATAGCTCATTGGAAGGCTCCTTGTGTCTAGTTATCATTAGACTCATCAAGAGAGTCTTTTGGCCAACCAAGCTATGAAAAAACTTGATTTTCCCAAGGTAACTTTAGAGCTGCATCAATTCTCCTGAGGCAACTGTATTTTTGACATTTCTCTAAAACCATGACACCTGTGTAAAACATGAAGGAGGGTTTTCTGCCTTGGCCTATTTTGGACAAAAACCTCTCTCATTGTTCCCAAATTCATCTTTTCTTTCTCAGAAACATCATTGGAGTAAAATCTATCCCGATGTGTGGAACATGGGATTTGTCAAAATGAAGTGTAATGAAGGGGATAAGGGGCTTCTAAATTCTTGAGAAAATTTTGGGAAGTAGGGAGGGATGTTAGGAAGCAGGGAAAAGTGGAATTTCAAAGATTGAGTGAGGGGAAGGGGTACAAAAGGGAAAAACACAGGGCTAGCCTAGAAAATTGTCAAATTGTAGCAAGAAACTAGGGTTTGTGCAAAAATGAGGAATTTGAGGGATATCAGTGATGGGAAGTGTTTAATAAGGTATATTAAGGATAGGGTAAGGTGTATGAACATCAGGATACAATTTTTGTTGATGATTTGACCATCTAAGAGAAATTACCTTCAAAACCCTAGGAGAGGGAAATGAACCTTACCTAGGCACAATTGAAGCATGAACAAGGTGTAAAATGACCCATTGGAACCTGACGTGATGATGACAACGCTCTAAAAGATGGTACACTTAGCTGAATAGTGACATGGACCGACATTTGGAAAAATTTGAAAGGAGTGAAAGCAAACCCTAGACCTAATACCTAGTGACCAAATTTTACTTGAAGACTCAGTGAAATGACAAAATTTGACCTTGACGCCTTAAAATCACTTTGTAAGAGAATTTTTTATCACTAGAGGAAGGTTGCAAACACTGACACAAATATTGGCTCCAATGGGGATGGTAGCTCCTTCGAGGTGCCAAGAACGACAGATCTTTGGGAGAGCAGACCAGTCCCTTATCCATTGGGCAATATGGAGTCAATACCTTGGAAACAAAAACATCAAAACTCAAGACTCAAGGCTCATAACTAAAATTAAACTAATGCAACACTAAAACACAACTGAAAAACTGGAAAATATGCTCAACACTAAAACACAACTGACCTACTCTAGCTGTTCCATTCATCACCTGATCAAGTGAAATGAAACAACCACTGCAACCAAGTAAGAATTTTGGCTACTGTTTGCATTCTCCACAAGTGCTTGCTTATGAAGAATAAGATAGAACTACTGAAAGGCAACCCCCATGAAAACTTGGAAATAGATTCGTTGAATGATATGGATTCTCTATTTGCCTCCAAAAGCACTGCATAAGGATCTTGAAGTTGCACACTGGGACTTAGCTCATGCAATGGATTACTTCTCTTCTCCTCATACCATGGATGCAAACTTTGATCTGAGCTTTGTGACAAGACTCTTGTTGAAAATGACAAAGAAACCAGCTGCCGAATCAAGTTCGTATCAATACTTTTGTCAAGCTCATAGATAGGAGAAGGACTTTGACTATAGACATCATCCAACACATTAGCCATTGGATCGTGAAAAACTTGAAAAGATTGCTGGAACCCATTTTCTATTGTTTCCAATGCGATTACATGATTTCCTACATGTTGCTCATTTGAAGATATACTATGCATTTTTCCCTTCAGAAACTGAAATGATTCAAAAAAAAATGGTACAAAATCATCTTGCATCATTTGATCATATGTGCTAGCCTCCAAGTTTTCATCTGAAACTTGACAATCAATGGCATTCGGGGCCTGAAAATCTGGATATGAGAAGTCTTGAACAAGGATTTCATTTTCCTCAAGATGATCCAGATCAAAACTTGTAAACAATCGATTTCTGATTGCATGAAAGTTGTCTCTGACGAACTGAAACGAAGCAAAACAAAAAGGAAAATATCCTTCACTTACATCAAGATTTGCTGCACTTTCCTCGTCATTTCAATAGCTGATATGTGATGGCTGAACATTGTATTCGAGCTGCTAAAAATGAACTTCCTCCTTCCACAAACTAGTTATTGCTTTGTCTGCAAGATTAGCTTCTGTTAGGAGAACATAATCATCATCATATTGATCAAACTAAGGCAAATCATCAGTGAAAAATACATCATCAAGCATACATGTCATATCAACAGATCTCTCTTCTCCAAGATGATCTATCAAACAATCATTATCAAATCTATGACAACTGGGACAAGAAAGAAGATGTTTTGGATCAATAACTTGTTCTTCTTCAATCAGTGAGCCATGGGCTTGAACATTATACTCATTCCTTGTAGTGATCTTTTGCATCATCTCTTCCACTGCACTTACCAAAACATCAAGCTTTACCTCTAAAGATGTTGGTTCCTCTAGATCTATGTTCTTCATTTCTTCTTCCTTCAACTTTTCCCTTCTGATCAACAAATTAGCCTCTACATCTACTCCACTGACCTGCATCTCTTCAAGTGTTGCAAGATTCCTTTCCCTCAGCTGAAACTCCATTTCTGGATCAAAGGCTTTCGGGTAGTGCAAGAGAGCGGATCCCGGAGGTCTTATATTAATCGGCATCAAAAAATAGACTTGGTTAAATCTGGCAGAAAATTGTTGTACTGTCTCCCCTGGCTGTCTTTTCAGCTAGTTATAATCTTCTATAATCAAGAAAGGGTTTTGTCTGACCACCCACCTGTCGAGGAAAAATTTGACGAATTGCTAGAAATCTGAGATGCTCGCATCAGGCAGGGTTTTGAACCAACTCTTGACTTTACCTTGCAAAGAAAGAGAAAAAAGCCTAATACTGACATCTTCTTTATCAACTTCAAAAAGGTCGAGAAAAGATTCAAAATTCAATACATGTCTCTCAGCAGTGATATTGTCGCGTTCACCATCAAATCTTGGTAGATATAGATCCTGATTTTTAGGAAAAGCATGGGATATAGGAGGTAAAATCAGAGGCTTGTATCGATCTAGAATTTTACAAGGTATAGGGGTATGTACGGAAAGTATAGAATCAGTCTTGGTCTCTTGAGGCTCATCAGTTTGAAGATGGTCATCACAAGATTCAGAAAAAGGGTCTTGATCAAGCTAAAAGGCATGCAAATCTTTGGTATTCACAATCTTCAAAGGGAAGGAATAAAATGAAGGCTAAGGATCTTTTCTCAAATACAATATACTCTGCAAAGCCTTCTTGACATTCTTGGGAAAAGAGAAGAAATAATTTATGACAAAGAACAAAATGTCTTGGATGAAATTCCAACTTGAATACCTGATTTTTCCATATTTTCCTTTCATGTTTCTGCTAGCCAGGTTCATCCTCTAGTGGAGTCCTTAGATCTGATCTTGAAACTTATTTAAAGTCGCTAGGTGAATGATTTCAGCCTTGCTGTGTCTGATCTTTGTTCACCATCAACAATTAGATCTAAACTTGATTACATTTTACTAAGGAAACCAGAGGTTCAGTTCATAAACTAAATTGGAGATTAACTGAAGCAACGTTCATCTACTATGCACATGCAGAGCAAGAGTAGTTCGAAGGATACCTAGCTAAATTCAGGCTCCATCTATAGTTTATAAAGCAAACAACAAACTTTTCTTCCTCAGTGGAGTCACCAATATGTTATGGCCTAAATCTGCCTCAGGCTGAGAAAGGCAGGACCTAGGGTAACATCAAACCACACTTAACCTGGTAGCTAGCCCTACCAAGTCGGGAGAGGGATCCCTCCTTGTCAATCTTGGGAAAATATGATCAATGAAGCTCAAAATGACTGATATAAATACTAATTTTAGGCTAGGTATATGCTCAGATAAGTTTGATTGAATTTAATGTTGGTTTATTGGCTCAAGTGTGAAAGGCAGATTTGGGTCCAGGGAACGGACTTAGTCTTGCAGAGGTTTCTGTGGGGCGAGGTAGGAAAATGGTTTAGTAATTCAAATTAAGTGGAATGGAGAGTCTTAAGACTGGCGAGGAGTTGGAGATGGCATGAAAGTCTCAGGAATCCTCTTCAAACAGTTGAAAACATGAATAGCTAAACAAACCCTAGTTAGAGCACTGCAACATCAATGATTTCTACCTTTATCCTTGATTCATTTAGCTAAGCTGAAAAGAGAGAGATGATGGTATACATAGACACATGTAAACTTGAATTACAGAAGGAAAAATAATACTAAGTCACCTTGCCACAAGAATCCCACAAAATGCTGCAAGCCCTGGTCTATTTCCTTGCCAAACTGCATAGATGAATGCACAATAATGCTCAAAGCATTCACAAGAGTCCAACCTTTACAAATCACTGAAAAAATACTAGATATAGGCAAAAAGAAACTCATGCTAGGCTTTAGGGGTCGAATTCATGAGTTTAGGAGCTGTTTCAACAATATCTAAACTAAGAACTGAAAAGTAGGTAGTGGAACAACTTGCCTCTAAAACCTAGGAAACTAATTCATTCAGTTCAAAACTACCTTTTCATGATGTATCTACCTCCATGAGTGAATTTTTAACATTTTTACATAAAATTCCAACCATTTACATCAAATTACATCATCAGTTTGACCATGAGAGAGAAAAAATTCAAACGAAGAAAAAACTAGGCAAAAAACAGAGTTTTTTGGCAAAAATGACAATTTTCCATCTTGTGTGCCACGCCACTATCCCTGTGCATAGCACCTTTTTGCAGCTGATTTTGGAGGCCTTCCCATGCACCAAATTTGCTCCAAGTGGGCTTTTTGGAAATTTCTATCTGTCTACTTTCTATAATAGGTGGAATTTCTAAATTTGGTGTCCATTTGCCCCTCCAAAAGTGAGTTCTTCCAACACTTCTTCCTATGTGGCCAAAAAGGGGCAAAAGGGGCATTTTTGAGGTGTTTTTTACCCTTTTGGAAGCTCAAAACTTGACAAAACTTTCTAGCCATTTCTGGGCATTCAAAATTTTGCATGAGGAATACAAAAATGTTTAGTTTTCCTCCACAGGAGGTCCCTAGCAAAAGTGAGTGCCAGGTGGTGCTACACACCAGGCAGAAAAATCTGTTTTTTGCTTCAAAAATTCAAAATTGACAAAAAGTGTGCCAAATTTCTTGAAATTTGGGCTGAGTGACCTGCATCAAGTGTTATGTTGGGCTAAGGAGGCCTCAGCCAAAATCTTGAGCTTGTCTTGCTCTTTCTTCCTCCTTAAAGTTTTCTTCAACCTGGCCTTCAACGTCCTTATTCTTGCTTTTCAAACTTTGTTTCTTGCCAAATAGTGATAGGCCATGTGCCTCAACATCTTTTTCTGTTTTTTGGCCTTCTCCATCATCTTCTCCAAGTGCATGTTTTCCCTCTCAAGCCAATATTCATGATCAGCTTCAATCTCTTGCTCTAGTGGTGTCAACTTGATTTTTCTCCTCTTTGCTGCTTGCCTATTTTCTTTTATGTTTTATAGCTCCATGGATGAGTGGTACTAATGAGGGGAGGATTTGATGCTAGCTGTAGGGTTTTTAGCGAGTGATAGGGTTTAGAGATGCAAATTAGGGTTTGGGAATAGTGGAAATTTTTTAGGTATTAGGGTTTTAGGGATAGGGAGGTAGGATGAGTGGAAATGAGAGAGGGAAAGGGAAATGAGACTCGGGAAATGCAGTGGAGGGGAATGTAAAAATGATGTAGGGGAATAACAACAAGAATGATAACTTTGCAAACCCTAGACAATTTTTGTAGTGAAACTCTGCAACAAACTAGGGTTTGAATTTCCACCCATTGAAACACCATGAAAGATGACCAAAACCCTTGAAATGGCACTATGGAATGCTTCACTTACTTGTGGAATAAATTTTTCAAGATTTGGGACCTTTGCAAGATGATTTGAGTGAACTTTGGGCTAAGCAGGCAGGTGTGCCCCACCACTACCTAGGTGCGTAGTGCCTTTTTGCAAACCCGTTTTGGAGGCCTTCCTGGTGTCCAAATTGGGAAAAGGATAGCTCATTGGAAATATTATTGAGTCTAATTTCCAGAAAAACTTGAATTTTTCAATTTGGAGTTCATTTTCCCTGTCAAAAGTCAAATCTCCCAAGACTGGTCAAAATGTGCAAAATGAGGTTGCCTAAACGCAGAGTGCTATTGCAATCAACTTTTGAAGGTTTTTTTCAACCCTAAATTGAGCTCATGATAGCTCATTGGAAATATATTTGTGTCTAGTTATCGTTTGACTCATCAAGAAAGTCATTTGGCCAATCAAGCTAGGAGAAATCTTGATTTTCCCAAGGTCACTTAAGAGGGGCATCAATTCTCCTGAGGCAACTGTATTTTTGACATTTCTCTAAAACCATGACACTTCTGTAAAATGTGAAGGAGGTTTTTCTTCCTTGGCCTATTGTGGACAAAAACCTCTCTCATGTTTCCAAAATTCATCTTTTCTTGCTCAAAAACATCATTAGAGTAAAACCTATCCTGATGTGTGGAATAGGGGATTTGTCGAAATGAAGTGAAATGAAGGGCATAAGGGGCTTATAAATTCTTGAGAAAATTTTGGGAAGTAGGGAGGGATGTTAGGAAGTAGGGGAAAGTGGAATTTCAAATATTGAGTGATGGGAAGGGGTCCAAAAGGGAAAAACATAGGCCTAGCCTAGAAAATTGTCAAATTGTAGCAAGAAACTAGGTTTTGTGCGAAAATGAGGAATTTGAGGGATATCAGTGATGGGAAGTGTTTAATAAGGTATATTAAGGATATGGGAAGGTGTATGAACATTAGGACAAGTTTTGCTAATTATTTGACCATCCAAGAGAAATTACCTTCAAAACCCTAGGAGAGGAAAATGAACCTTACCTAGGCACAACTGAAGCATGAACAAGGTGTAAAATGACCCATTGGAACCTGACATGATGATGAAAACCATATGAATGATGGTACACTCAATTTAATAGTGACATGGACCAACATTTGGACAACTTTGAAAGGATTGAAAATGAATCCTAGACCTAATACCTAGTGACCAAATTTTACTTGAAGACTCACTGAAATGACAAAATTTGACCTTGACACCTTAAAATCAATTTGTAAGAGCATGTTTGATCACTGGAGGAAGGTTGCAAAGCCTGAAACTAACACTTTTCATCTCAAGGCAAATATTTTTCAATTGTGCATGGATATGTTGAACCCCCAAATTTGGATCTTGCATCGGTGTTTCATGTGGCCTCATTGTGATCTCCAAGGCCACTGCCTGAGTTGTTATCTTCTACTGTTACATCGAAACCCTTAAGTGTGGCAGGAGCGAAGCCACAAACCACTCACGATGCTGTCTGTCTATTAGGTTCATGTTAGCTTCTCGAATTGTACACTTCAACCTCTGATCGAGTTCCCAAGGTGTCTCTCCTAGTTGCATCGCGATTTCATTGAACCCCACAATAGACTGTGCTTCAGAATTAGGCCTACTGAATTCTCTATTTAGTGTCATATGGATGTCTACCACTCCATCATTTGGGTTATCATTAGTGTACTTGATATACCAAGTTAGCACGTGATCATACAGAGCACTAACCAATGTTGCCTTCTTCATGTTGTCATCTATAACACCCTGAGCTTCCCATAGAGATTTCACAATGAACCAGAATTGGTCTGGGTCCTCATTCCCCAAGCCTTTGAACAAAGGTAGCTTCACTGAATTTGCCATACTAAACTGCGGTGGAGGTGGAGGTGGTACGGGTGAAGTCGTAGGTGATGGTGGTGAATTTGGAGGTGGTGTGGGTGGAGGTGGTATTCACGGGAATCCTTACCTTATTAACTGAATAGCACTTCGCGGAGAAACCTGCGGTATTCCCTCTTCATCACCTCATAGAGGTGAAATCAACGGACTATATTCAAGACCATTTTCCCCTTCATTTATGTAAGTTTTTCCACTTCGCGTAGCCCCAAACATAAAGGTAGCTGCATAACCTATTATTTGCACAATAACATTTTAATCCAGGTATTCAAAGATTTCACGTACTTACCTCACGATCCTTTGAAAAAATGCCACTTCACCTCAATGTAGCTGATTTAGGTGTTGACCGCAAATTCAGTTACAAATCCTCCTATGACGTGATCGAGCCAGTGATCGACAACGCAGGTGATCTTATCCTCCGTCGCTCCCAACCTTCACACTAGCTCTAGGGTCCACACAATAGGACCGTCAAGTTTCCACCTTCCTTGGCTATCTACTAGCTTCGCGATCCACTTGTATAGCTCAATCAGAAAGGAGTAGAAGAAATCTCGTGGATCTCTGTATACAGGTACCTGTTTAGCCACTATTCATTTTTCAGTGATGGGCTTATGTTCTCTTGTGCCACAAATTCGTGGATCTTCCTATCCAACTGGTCTCTAATCTCTTTCTTAATCGGATTCTAGTGATATGAAATCACATATTTCTTATGCAGATTCCGGCCTCGGTAATGGAACCATTTGTTGGCTTGAGGGGGCCTGACCCAGGTTCAACGTTAATTAGCCAAACAAATCCCTACACTACTAGCCCTTTTGGCATCAGCCCGTAGAGCGTGGACTGAAGTCTCACCTGAAGTAGTATGGGGGGATGCTGGAACCAAGTTTCCACACCCTAAGATGGTCGTGATGTCATTTAATTCCCTTTATTCCTACCTCCATGCGGGTCACTTCGCTTTAGGGCTTACTAGTCGAGCCCTCTATTTTGTCATTCAATACCTCCACGAAAGGGTTCGGTTGTCCATTGCGCAACCCTAACCCTTGATCTAGACCCTTTCGCGCTGCTAGGGTAGCGTACCATGCATATTCCTAAACTAGTATAAGTGTCTTACTTATCTTATGAGATGCTCATAATTGGCACCATGTAAGCAGATATTCTTATACGCATTCAATTATCCAACATAATTATTCACATTCGCACATCACATAAGCATTATAAAAAGAAAATTCATACATAAAATGATAAGATGCATTAATTGGAACAAAGACACAGAACTTGCAGAATACTTCTCTTTTTTTATATCTTCCAAGTGATTACAGACTCTATTCACCCTGCGCACACAGCTGTAGGGGTCCACGCGTTCAGCTGCGGACTTCTACTCTAGGCCTCTACGCACTTAGCTGTAGAGCCTCTACCTATGCTATAACCCAAAACTTAGACTTCTTACTTCAGAGCTATCACTCTCTTACATGCTCAATGCCTCTAACTAATTAGAGATTAGCTCTTTTTATATAATCCCATGGTCCACGGACCATGCGTAGATCTCTTACAACCAACTTTACTTTACAAAACTAAGGGAAGGCAACCCTTTATGACTTATAACACCTACATACTCCACGACCACAAGGAGTATTTACCATTTTATTACAAAATTTGACTCAAACATGGGCTTTTAGCTCCAAAACTGCCCTTTGGGGGATCCCATTCCCAACATCTACCATGTCTGTGAAGGATGAAATTATCAAAATTAGCACAATGTACTCCATAGGCATGATTTATTCTTGTCCATATACCAACCTAAAAGGTGTTTGTCCTATCAATTTCTTGCATGTTGTCCTATATTCCCACAACACTGCTAGAATCCTTAGATTGTATTCATTTCTATTCACATTGCATACTTTTTTGAGTGAAATCTCCAAGATCTTATTGAAGTCTTCGACTGTCCCATTTGCTTGAGGATGATAAGGAGTGCTCTTCTGGTGCTAAAATTGAAATTCCTTAGTTAATGATTCAATGGTCTTGTTCAAGAGATGTGACCATTGGTTACTCATAAATATCCTTGGGCACCCAAACCTAGAAAAAATATATTCAAAAATGGGCTTTGCATGAGTTTATGCCCTACAATCCTTTACTGGTTATGCTTCGACCCACCTCATCAAATAATCAGTTTCAGTGGTTACGTATCTTGCATCGGTCTTCTTTCCTAGTGTGTTAATAGGTCCCACAAGGTCAATAGCCCATTTGTCAAATGTCTGCAAAGTTACTTCTGGCACTAGTGGCATTTCATCTCTTCCTAAAGGTTTCCTTGTTCTTTGGCAAATGTCATAAGCTAGACAAAACTCCTTTGCATCCTTATGTATTGTGAGCCACCATAACCTAGTTCTTAATATTTTCTACATAGTGGCCTTTCCTACATAATGTCCACCCATGACTCCTCCATAAGCTTTTGCCAGAATAATCTGTCTTTCATGTTCAAGGACATATTTGCACAATATTTTATTTGGTCCCATTTTGTACAAGTGTCCTGCAATTATTGAGAAATCAATTGCTTTTACTACCAACTCCTTCTTTTACTATGTAATGTACTTCATTGGTGCCATTCCTATGGTCAAAAACTAAATAATATCCATGAATTGATCATCCATGACCTTGATTGCGAATAATTGCGCATCAGGTAGCTTATCCTTGATACTTGTGGGTTATTTTCCTATCTCCAACCTTGACAGATGATCAAGCTCGACATTAAATCTTCCTAGTTTGACTGTAACCTCAAAATCATACTCTTGGAACAATAACAACCATCGACAAATTTTTCCTCCTAAAATAGGTTTATTCACCAAATATTTCAGTTCGAGTGATCAATGAACATATTGAAATGTGCTCGGAAAAGGTAGTGTTTGGAATTCTGTAATGCATAGACCATAGCTAACCCTTCTCTTTCTGTCATGTTATAGTTCTTTTCTTCCTTAGACAGTTTTCTTCTTGCAAAAGCTATGGGGTGATCAATTTATCCTGATCTTGGTTGTGCCAGTACTATGCTGAATGTTATGCAAGATGAATCAACATGTCTATGAAACTGCTTACTCTAGTCTGGGAAAACCAGAATAGGCGCAGTCACCATTTTCTCTTTCAGTATGTTTAGGATTTTCTGGCATTCTTCGCTCCACTGAAAAGTCACATATTTCTTCAACAATTTTTTTATTGGTCCAATTATCTACACATACCCCTTTATAAACTTTCTGTAATAGCTAGTGTGTCCAAGTGTCGTGCACAGTTGTTTCACTATTCTTGTTGGGTCGTAGAGGACCCACGTAATGGTTCTAGGGCTTAAAGCCCACAATTTTGGGTAAAAGTATGGTAAAGCCTCCGCGAAATGCATGGAGTGCGAATTGTAATGAGTCAAGTCAAAGGGTTGTCCGCCCAAAAGATAATGTAAAATAATTCGGCCTGACCATAGTCTGCAAACCATGGAAATGTATAAATAGAGCAAGGTTCTAGAGTTAGGAGTCAGTTTTTTGGTATGTACTTTTGGATCTGGAATGTAATGGGTTTTTGATGAAAGAAGTCTTAAAGTGTCTGTAAGTCCGAGTTGAGGGTGTTGGTGGGTAGTTAGAGAGTCTGCAGTTGTGTGCGCAGAGGCTTGGTAGAGTCCATAGCTATGTGCGTAGACCCCTACAGCTGAGTGCACAGGGTAGATCTGGTTGTATTAGCGATAGAGTTGAATAAAAATATGTTTGTTCTGAAACACTGTGTTGATTCTGAAATACTATGAATCTAGTTAATTTATTGTTGATAAATTTGTTTGATCTGCATGCTTATTCTTATATTATGAATTTATGTAAATCTATAACTTTTCTGGGTGCGCGAACTGGTTATCTCTATTAAATGTTTGCTTAAAGACCATAAGAAGTAGATTTGATCTGTAACAAACTCAGTAATAATAAATATTAAGGAATTGCCTTGTTCTGGATCTACATGGAAGAATAGTGGCGTGAGGCCATAGAACGGTGCGCGAACCCTCCAGACCACATCAAGACATCCCAACAATGCGGAAACCTAGTTCCAGCACCCTCCCCTACTACCTTGGGTGAGACCTTAGTCCGTGCTCTGCGGGTTGTTGCCGGAAGGGCTGGTAGCTGCGGGATTTGTTTGGCTAAATAACTCTTCCGAACCTGGGTCAGGCCCATATAAGCCAACAAATGGTTCCGCTGTTGGGACCAGGATCTGCCTAAGGGATGTATGATGTCAGAACATTGGAACCCTACGAAGAAAGAGATTGAAGATTGGCTAGATCAGAAGCTCCACGAGTTCATGGTTCAAGAAAACATAAATCTGCGGGTATCAAAAGAATAGTGGTTTGATCGTTACATATACA
Organism: Pinus tabuliformis; assembly: GCA_031772625.1. NCBI lineage: Eukaryota > Viridiplantae > Streptophyta > Pinopsida > Pinales > Pinaceae > Pinus > Pinus tabuliformis. Next base: position 797,664,000 of record CM062808.1, on the reverse strand, counting down.
CAGAAATCCACGAGATCTTATTCACATCATTCTAGACAGAGTTGTACAAGTGGACTGCAAGGTTAGCTGACAGCGTGGGGAGGTGCAGACTAAATCAAACTATTGTGTGGACTCCAGAATTGGTGCACAGGTTAGAACCATCTGAAGACAAAATCACACATGTAGTATATCATTGGTTGGATCGGGTAATAGGAGGGTTTATCACTGAGTTCGCGATAGACACAACTGTGAATTATGGTGAAGTAGAAAGGAACTTTCTCCAAGGACCACAGGGTAAGTATATCAAATCATTGAATACTTGGATTAAGATGTTGTGTGAAAAATAGATTATGCGTGTTTATTGATGTCTGGCATAATGCGGAGCGGAAAAGGTTACCGAGGAACCGAAGGATTAAAGAACAACCCTCTGATTTCCATTTCACGAGAAAGCGAGGAAGAAATCGCAGGGTTCTCTCCAAGAAGCGCAGTCCTGTTGATTGGGCAACGCATTCCGCGGATACCACCACCGACCATGTCATCACCTACTTCACCTACATCAAATCCATCTTCACCGACTCCACCTCCACTTCTGCCACCACTAAGGGTTGGAATGGCAAGCACAGTCAAGTTGCCGGTATTCAAGGGTGTAGGAAATGAGGAACCAAGTCAATTTTAGTTTGTGTTAAGGGCTGTATGGGAATCCCAAGGCATAACGGATGATAAAATCAAAAAGGCTACTCTGACAAGTGTGTTGCAGGACCGATTGTTGACGTGGTATATAAAGTACTCAAGTGATCATCCGAATGCAGGAATAGCGGCGATCCAGAATGTGTTGACCAAGTAGTTTAGTTGGCTGAAATCAGAGACACAGTCGGTCATTGGATTCAAGGATATTGTGGTGTTACCTGGTGAAACGCCCTAGGATTTGGATCAAAGATTGAAAAGCACAATCTATGAGGCTAACATGACGTTGATAGATGCACAACATTGCGTGTGGTTTGTGGCGTCTTTGACACCACATCTAAGGATGGCACTATCACAGCAAAAGATCTCAACCCAAGCTGAAGCACTTGAGACAGCAATGAGGTTGCACGAAACTAAAATACAGGATCCAGGGTTGGGAGTTCAGCAAATCCATGCGCAACTACAAAACCCGTGCTTAGAAATGCAAAGTTGGAAGTAAGAAAGGGCACCCCGACCGGAGGCGCGTACAGAAGGAGGGTGCATTAAGTGCAAGAGCAAAGGACATGACAAGGACCACTGCCCCGTCTTCGCGAACTATTTGGCGGGAGGGGGCCCAATGCCATTGAAGCTAGAGGTACAAGCAGGGCCAAGTGTGGCACCCGTGCTCTGGTGTGAAATTTTTCAAGTGGGAGGAAAGCACGCAATAGACAACTACCACCTGTTACAGAGGTATACCCAGACCCCACAACAACTGTATTGCAACTTTTGTAGATTAGTGGGTCATGATGAGCGAACTTGTCGAAGTTATGATTTAATGATGGAAATAACCCTGGCCTATTGGGTGTAAACTGAAGCACAGGGTTTCGACCCAGCCATCAGGCCACGCAGGGGATTTCAAGGACGGGGGTGGGGAAGAGGAATGGGGCCCGGGCGAGGGTGTGGATAGCTGATTTGCTATAACTGCGGGGGACCAGGGCACTACGCTTGCGACTACATGAATCCAATGAGGATATCTTATTTGTACTTTGAGAAATTTGACCATGAAATGGTAGACTGTCCAATGCTTATCACCCAAATGTGCGAAAAAGGGCTATTGCAGCCCATTCCAACTTAAAATGTGCAAATGATGAGATCAGAACCTCGCAAAGAGGACCCCACCGTAAACATGGTACTAAGAAGTGGCGCAACCACCAGAGGAGATGCGAGGAAACAGTCTGGGGAAGATGAGAAGGGTCGCGGTGCTCTAACAAAGGAACTTGAGCAGGTGAAAGGGACGAATAAAGAAGCTTTGGAGAGCTTCACGAAGGTCTCTACCCCAGGTGATAAGGATCCAATTGAGCCGGGAATTGATCCCTCTATGCTTACCACCTTTTTAGAGACATGTATGAAGTTGCTACGCCATAATAGGGTGGTTAAAGGAATCCAATAGCTGACTACTAGATGTGTGGAATCAAGGGAACCGTGCGTAGTCTGGAAACTGGGGAAACATGCTCTGCACACCGGACGAGAGATGAGACTAATGGCACAAATCGAGGAATATCAGATGGAGTAGGTAATTTTGGATCTAGGGTTGAACGTGAATGTATTTCCTAAACAAATGTGGGAACGCATGGGTAGGCCTGCATTACAGTGCTCTCCTATTCAACTACTAATGGCCAATTAGCAAAAGATAGTACCAATGGGATGATTGCAAGGGGTGATAATGGACATTGAAGGAGTAAGTACGAAGAATGATTTTGAGGTAATAGAAATTGTTGATGATAGTAATCCATACCTTGCATTGTTAGGAATAGATTGGGCCATGAACATGAATGAGGTTATTAACTTAAAGAGACAGAAAATGACCTTCGAGAAAAAGGCACTTTCGGGTCACAGTTCTACTGGACCCAGTGGAAGGAGCATGCTATGTCGAGCCGGTGCATGACGAAGAAAGTGATGATGAACTAGACTACATCTACCAGATAACAGTGCAAGACCAGGGTCAGGTGAATCCCTCAGTGGATGAAAGATTCTCATGGGAGAGAGATAGTTCGTTCACATCAGATTTAGATGAGGAGATTGAGAGATGGCAGAATAGATTGCAGGAAGTCACCACACTCAACTGCAATATGATGACTAGATCATTGCAGCATGTAACCACTGAAGTAAGGCAACGACTAGTGGATAATGGCGCAACCAGTGAGGGGCAATTCGTGAACCCTGGCACCTTAATCGTAGCCTAGTTTCAACATGGTGCATTGGAAGAAGCACCGCATGCACCAAGGTGATGTGAAAAAAGGAAGCTAAGACGGAGATGATGGTTCCATGGATGGAATGGAAGATGTGCGCAACAGCCACACTGGAGTAGGGTGGTCATCCATCTACAACAAAGGGTACGGTTGTGTGTTGTGCAACCATCGGCCCAATTGAATCTGCACGTAGCAAGGGTTCGTTGGGCCGATACGACCATACACAAAGCAGGGTATGCCAAGGGAACTCTATCCATGGATGAGCGGGCTATTACCCCTACGGTCCAACCTAAACACAAAGACCTATGTGACGAAATTGGGCTGTTATGGGAAGTCGTTTGGCACAGAAAAATGAGACTTCACAAGTTATAGGAAATGAGGGCTAGGCTACAAAAGAAAAGTGCGAGGCTGGATGAAGAAATTGATAAAATAAAATTAGAAGTCAACCACACAGGTCACGCGTAAGAGCTATTGAAGGGACTAGACATGGCCAGCTCTCCTACACTACTAGGACAAGCTGCAACCCTGCTAGCATGGCTGCGACTGCACCCTAGGGCATAAGGAAACACAGACCACGATACACTATCGGACTCAAAGGAACACAAAGGGTAACCACAGCTTGGGCTAGTAGGGTAGCGAAAGGCTCGCATGACGGGTGTGACCACCTAACTATCCGTAGGAGGCCCAGTCCTAGCACTCCACGCAGTTGGAAGAGGGCACGGGACTATAAAATAGGCTGCAGGAAAGCTACACAAGTTGACCATGGCACGCACGGACAGTCAAAGGAATAGGATGCATTCGCGTACCAGGAGTTGTGCTGCCATAGGGATGGGATGGAGGTTGACCATTGCAGGTACTTTTCATGATAAGATGTCCCATTTAAGACACGAAGGAGTGGGTGGCAGGCAATTAAGGCATAAGGATAACCGCAAAAATCGCATTAATGAGCCACGAAGAGGGTAACCGACAACTTTGAATTTGAAATCATATATAACAAGCAAGAAAAGGGGCACACCACAAAGTTTGATCATTCAAAGACTAGCATGCCCTGGGTTCAAGACGAGAGGAGCAAGATGAATGAAAAAGTAATGAAGGAAAGCTCGTGGTTTCAGGCACTGCCAAAGGAATATCGAGAGTCCTTCGTCACGTCCATAAACCCTAGCATGAAAAGTCCCAAGAATCCCATGCCGCAAGCTAAATCACCCAAGACACCTTAGACCAAAAAGGACCCCCAGATACCAGGACTAGTAAGGCGATCACCACGAAAACTCTAGTTTAGCAAGCTCACAATGGAAGAAAACGGAAAAACTATTACAATTGAAAGCAACAAGGAGGAAGAGGGATCCCTGACATATATCGAAGAAATAAATCCCGACGAGGAAACTATCGAGCCAGTGCGACGTCCCAAGTATGTTCCTCCAAGCAAAGGGAAGGCTAAGGTCCCTACCAATCTGGATGATGTTGACAATATACTTGTTACCGCGTCTCTTCTGAAAGGGGTTCCAGTTAAAAGCTTGGTGACTGGCCAGATTTCGGCGATGAAATTTGAAGACTGGGACCTTGCATATACAGAAAAATTTCCCCATTTGGCGACCAGGGAACTGATGGAGTAGAGCATGCAAGGGACGATTACAAAGGAATGGCTATGAAAGGTAGAGGAAGTTGGGTTTCTCTATCTCCTGTCCATTCCCCACTTTCTCTGATCCCCTATTACAATATTGGTTATCAGAAAATTGCTTTGTCTCATACATGATGGATACTTATGGCTCGGTAAACCCATCCCCATCATAGTAGAACTCATTCATATGATCTCACTACTTCCCTGCAAAGGGAGAGACCCCATGGAAATTTTCGATAAGAGTGGTAATGTGGCGATGACAGAAACCCTGAGAAAGAAATATAAGCTAGAGAAAGGGTAGTGAGGGTACATTATTGATAGTATCTGGACAAAGCAGTCTGCGTTGCTACCCAGTTGCTGGCAGGGAAACTAATGCAGAAATGCCACGACACCAAGGTTCCAGCAATTGTCATTGCACTAGCTGAGGAATGCCCAGCAGGAAAATGATTCAATTGGGCGCAGTTCCTTTGTGAAGAATTCCTAACCAACTGTAGGGAGGTCCAAGAGGAGGGAAAGACCTTCCACTATGCATGGTTGTTGTTGTCCATTGTGCTTGTTAAAACTAAACTACCTGCAGATAGTCAGTTTCCCTCCTTAGACCAGGATTGGCCAGAAGCCGCCAAATTTGCGTACCTCTGGGCGACCAAGGATGCTCAAAGAATCGTGGACATCAAGTTTTTTTGGATACTGATGGATGCAGATGTTAGACACTGGGTCACCTAGCAACCCCAGTTGTCTAATGAAATCTATGACAGTGTGAAGCACATGGCCAAGTTTAAAGCTGACATGCACTTTGTCTACATCCGGGCACACAAGAACCCGACCAGACATGGATTATGCTTCCTTTCCTTGCCATTGATGAAGCTATCGATGCAGTATTGGATACTTGGCCACCAACATGGCACGAACCAGATGCGGTGGGGTGCGATGAGGCTACCATCAAGAAACAAAAGGCTGAAGCTAAGCACATCGCACAATAGAAGCGAAACAAACAACATGCTGTGGAAGTTTGAGCGGCCCGGGAGGCAGTGCAGACTTTGACAGACAAAGCACCAGCTGGAGTAGCTACAGAGAATGAAAGCTTTCAGAAGTTTCCCATAGAGACGACCACAGAGATAGGGATAGAAGGAACACCATCAACCACCACGGGTGCGCCCTTAAAACGGCCACCGCCGATAGAACGGGTGAAGCTGCGGAAGAAGGTCAAGGCATCTAAATGGGACAGAGAAATGACCACCTTGACCAAGGGTGACCTAGATGACATAGAGGACACAGTTCATTAAGTCACTCGGGATGCAATCGATGAGGCCATGTTGGAGCAATAGATTTTATTGGGGGAGCTTTGCGCGTAGCTGCAGGAACTTGGGATATGGTCAGCACAGACGGGAACCACCGCTACTCATGAGGTTATGGGTATGCCAGCCACTGAGCAGCTGCTAAAGGCCCAAATAGCTCATACTATCATGATTCCAGTAGGAGCACTAATAACAAAGAATGCGGAGGACAAAGTTGTGGTCAGACAGCTAACGAGGCTATGCTTAAATTTGGCTGCCCTCCCGAGCGAAATTTTGTACTAGCTCCAAGACAGTGCCACGATGGAGCTTCGCGCCAGGGAAGGCCGAGCGGAATAGGTACTTAGTGAATAGAGAATTAACATAGAACAGTTGAGGCTCCAGCGTGATGAAGCTGTCGCCCAGAGTCAACAATTGGAGCAACTTGTAGGGGAAGCATGTTCACGTGCCCCTGAGCTGGAGATTGCGGCCGACTTACCTGTTGGCATACGAATCCATAAGCTGGCTAGTGGGTTTTGTGATGTAAAGGAGGAGGCTGCGAGGATTCAATTAGAGCTCAGTTTGTAGATCACAGAGCTAAAATTACACGTACGGCCTTTGATGCCATCAGAGGTCACCAAGCAGCGCAAAAGCATCATTAACTCCGCACGAGACATGATCACACATTCTATGAAGGAATGTATTGACTTGTTGACTCAGTTGCTTATTATACTCACTTCACTTCTAGAAGATCCAACCCTACAGTGACTGGAAACAGAGGCAAGGGAGCTCTAGCAAGCCTACGATAATGCCAGAGGGACTGCACAAACAGTTGCCATTATGCAGCGCTTGGCGAAGGTGAGGGAGGCCCAGGCCCTGAAAATACAAGTTGATGCTGCCCAACAAAAGGAAGCAGTGATCAAAGAATGACTTGATGAGGCATTCACGGTTTCCACTGCCATCGAGTGTAAGGTGGCACACATGTAGGCAGAATATGCACCCGAGGAAGTAGTTAAGACAGAGACTGATGTGTCGGAGGCACGCGTTGAACAGGTACAACGGATGGTGGAAGAGTTTGCTGTAAGTACAAGTGAAGCATAGAAGTTGCTAACTGAACTCCGCGCGAAGATTGTCACACCAACCGAGTGACTTGGGATGAGTCACGATAATTGCATTGGGGGACTCTTGGGTAGTTGAGGGCTCGCGTAATGATTCTGGGGCTTAAAGCCCTCAATTTTGGGTAAAAGTATGGTAAAGGCTCCGTGAAATATGTGGAGCATGAATTGTAATGAGTCAATTCAAAGGGTTGTTTGCCCAAAAGATAATGTAAAATAATTCGGCCCGACCATGGTCTGCAGACCATGGAAATGTATAAATAGAGCAAGGCTCTAGAGTTAAGAGTTAGTTTTTTGGTATGTACTTTTGGATCTGGAATGTAATGGGTTTTTGAAGAAAGAATTCTTGAAGTGTCTGTAAGTTCGAGTCCAGGGTGTTGGTGGGTAGTTAGAGGCTCTGTAGCTATGTGCACAGAGGCCTAGTAGAGTCCGCAACTATGTGCACGGACCCCTGCAGCTGAGTGCGCAGGGTAGATCTGGTTGTATTGGTGACAGAGTTGAATAAAGATAAGTTGGTTCTAAAATACTGTGTTGATTTTGAAAAACTATGAAACAGTTAATTTATGGTTGATATATCTGTTTGATCTGCGCACTTATGCTTATATTATGAGTTTATGCAAATCTATAACTTTTTTGGGTGCGCGAATTGGTTATCTCTATTAAGTGTTTGCTTAAAGACCATAAGAAGTAGATCTGATCTGTAACAAACTCAGAAATAATAAATATTAAGGAATTTCCTTGTTCTGGATCTACACGGAAGAAGAGTGGCACGAGGCCACAGAACGGTGTGTGAACCCTCCAGAACACATCAAGACATCCCAAGGGTGTGGAAACCTAGTTCCAACACCCTCCCCTATTACCTTGGGTGAGACCTAGTGGGCTCCAGTATTGTAGCAATAATGCTACAACTCCTGGAGCTTCCTTCTTTAATTTTATCAACCCGGTAGTTCGTAACAAACTTGGAAGTGATGGTGCTGTATGCACAAGTACTAGCTCTTGCCGCAGCTGTCACTTGGTCAGCTGGCACAAGTCCGCTAGGGGCTCAAGCCAACTTCTATGAGCTCTTAGAAGAAGCTTTTTAACTGATGGACGAAAGCTAATCTCAAAAGAAACTAATCTATTTGCAGAAAGGAACTGAAAGCCAACAAGAAACGCAAACCCTAGCAAACTCTAATTCTACCAGCTAGTCTCACTGATGCAGAGATGGGAATGCAAACTACTGAAAGCGATGCGATTACTTCTATGAAGGTGAAATGCATGTGTTTAGTCTACCTCTATCTGAAGAAAACACTTTTTGTATTTTTGTTTCAATTATTAGGATTATCATGCATGTGCTTTTAACTAGTTTTTTACTTGTGCAGAGGTGGATCAAGGAAGAGGAAGGCTTGAAAAAGGTTGGGAAGGTTCAGAGAGGGTCTAAGGGGTCCCTAGCACCCTCCCAGAGAGTCTCACAAGGTTTGGCTACCAAGAGGCCGCGTTTATGAGCTTCTATAGGAAGTCTGCAGGGGTTCTACAGGATGTTTCAGAGCTTCTACAGGATGTTCAGTAATTCCTACAGGATGTTCTACAATCGGAGTTTTGGGTGATGGGTGAGTGGAAGAGGCTGCATGGGTGGATAGGGAGGTAGGAGAGGGGTTTGTAATGCCTTAGTGATAGAGAGATGAGATGATGAGGGGGTGTGCTAAGCTGGTTTGTCTAAAGGAGAGTAGATGGAATGGAAGGTCGAAAAGGGGGGATAATGTGGGCAGTAGTGTAGCTGAGAGACAAGGGGTCTAATTGGGAGATGAGTAACTGGTCTGGGCAAGGCTTAGAAGGATGAGAGAGTGAGGGAATAGTACCGCACAGTGCAAACTGAATCAGATCATCCACGTCATGCATATAATCAAAACATTCCTAAACTATTTAATGGAACTAATGAACAGCAACGTTATTCCTAAGGAAAAACCATGTATGGTACTGAAGCAAAGAAATATTCCAAGAGGTCTGAATGCATGGACAACTTCTACAAACAAAAATATTGCACCACAAATTGCATGTACTCGTAAACCAATGTTTTTGGTGGGTAGCACTGTCTGCAATTCCAGCCCCTAGAAAGAGGTGAAAATGAGTGTGCAAGCAGCCCTTTTCTAGAACTTTTATCAACTCCAATCTCTTCAATTTATTCTAAACAGCTAAAGCAATTCTGTCTTTATGAGAATGACCTACTTAACCACACCAAGAAATCTAACTCAGCAAACTGCGTTCTAAATGCATGTAAAGGAACAAAAAAACCATAATGCTGAAAGAAAAAGATAACAATACAGAGGAAGGAGGCCTTAGGGTCTCAGGTTGGGCCCAACCCCGAGAGCTATGGCTCCTTTAAAAGCTCAGAACTGAGATCGAATCCGACTGCTTTCCATTAAAAAATAATAATCATAAGTCAAATAGCATGCCAATAATGGCTACAAAAGAGAAAAACTAAGCTAGCAGCTCGTAATGCAGGATGTGCAACAATGTTTCAAAAGTCCTTTTCGAAGGCTAAAGCCTTAGCATTTATACATCACGAGGCCCCAAGCTGGCCTCCTAAATTAGTGGGACTCGGTTGACCAAACTAGAAGTGAACTGCTGCTTCCTCAAAATCTGTTTGGCTGTCTTTAAATCTGGTTGTGGTGGCTGTTAGAGCTCGGAGTTGGGGGTGAAGATCCCGAGGAAGGCCTTTTAATGCTGGACAACCCTCCTACGAATCCTCAACCCCATCTTGGCTGTCTCCTTGTCCTTATTTGCTCGGTTTTGTTCCAATCATGTGCCAAAAAACCTGAAATGAGCACGTGTTAGCCACCTAGGAATAGTGACTGCCCTCATTCGTACAAATGACATAAATATACTAAAAAATGATGCATAAGTTATGAAAAATGAAGGATTGAGCAAAGGTAGTTAGGCCAAATGAGCCCAAAATGTTACCAAATTTGGGGCTCATCATCACCCCCCAGCTAAAATGATTGCTCATCCCTAAGCAACTAATCCAGCTCCTCGTCCTTCATTGCTTTCACCGCCACCCTCACATCTCAGGCTTCTGAAGTGGTCTCTTCCTCACTGGCATGGAACCCAGCCTTCCTTTCCACCTCTTCCCACTGCTTATGCTCGTCTTTCTCTATGCTACCTTCCATCAATCCTAACAGTAGAGGTGGGCTTAGCTTGAGGCCAATCCAGCTGGCTTGAAGGTTCTGTATGGACTTTTTGTAGAGGGCCACCCGTGCTAGAGCTTCCCTCATTCGAGTTGGAGTATGGTATTCTCTGATTTTAAGGCTATGGGACAATGTGTTCCATCGGTAGGTGCAAGCATGAACACAGTTGTCCCCTAACAGTCGCTTCATATCCTCGAAATGGGCTATGGCCTGTGCCTACTGATCCATGTATTTCAGTAAAGTTTGAGGGATGGTGGCTAAGTGTTGGTGGGCTGATATCAATGCAGTGGGATCCCCTGGCTCTGCTTTGATCAGCAGTGGCTCATGTAATTCTCGGTCCATGACCTCCTTGACTTCTGCTGCCCTCTTTTCTTCATGGTTCAACCATGAGGCAAATGCCATCAACTACATATCCCCTACAACTGTGTTGGGATCCCATGTAGTCACGTCAAGAAGGGCCAAATTATGGAGATAGAACTCTGAGAGTTTGGCCTTATCCTCTGATGAACTGCTATTACATAACGCTGTGAACTGTTGGGGGTCTTGGAGTTGGGAGATACCCCTCTGTGCCAATGCATTTATCTGAAATTTCAGCCACTGGTCTCATAGGTATAGGCCATAGGATTTGGCCGGCTGTCTGCATTGTAGAGCATCCATGGCCCAACTAGCCATGCAAGCCAGTTGTGCCTCTTTTTGCTGCAACTACTATTTGAGAGCTTGTATCTCGATTTGTGCTGGCAGTTCCCCTTCCTGTAGATGCGAGGTTGGCTCCCCAAGACCAACTTGCAGTCCTTCTCTGCCTTGATGTTCTGCTGTAGTGTCCCCTGAGGATGTGCCCTTTTCCTTCTTCAGCTCCTGTAGCTGCAGTCTAAGTTTCTCGTTTTCTTCCTGTAGGAACACCCGCTAGCAGTTTGCCATGTGTTTAGCCATAGCTAATTCCTTTCTTGCCTCGTTGAGTTGTTCCTCCAAGGGGCCTATATCTGCCACACCTTTTGATTTAGCTATTTTCATCCACGTGTGGGTTCTCACCCTTTCTTCCTCCAACGCAAAGAAAAGTGGCACGGTGAATTTTTGTGGAATAATTTTCCCAGCCTCCAAAAAGTTATAATACGAGCTCAAGCTTGGCTGGGGACTCGGTTCTGGAATATGCTCCTTCTCTTCTTCCCTCGGTGGCTCTACTTCGTCTCCCCTAAGTGGTGATGAGGGTGCCTCTCCCTCCATCCTCTCTGTCTCCTTAAGCCGGGCTAGTGTTTCTTGTAGAGCAGCCTCAGCATCCTGTAGCCGAGATTTTGAAGCCAACCGGTCCATCCTTTCCTTCCAAGTAGTTGTCTTCGGGCTCCCTCGCTCATAAGTGACCGATATTTTTGAGGGGGACCTCTCCCTTGGTGAGGTAGGGGCATCTTCTATAGTAATTGGGCTGCTGGATGGAGGTTGGGGCTTGCCCGTTTTGATTCTCACACTTCTCCTGGCTTTGAAATATAGAGGGGCCTCCCTCTTTCGCTTTTCCTTCGGCTTAGGAGGTGTACTGAGGGTGGCCAGCACGGCTGCTGCCTCCCTTGCAAGAATTTCAGCTCTCTTTTCCTTTGGTTTTCCTTTCTCAGGGCTTCCTGTAGAAAGCCCTGTATCAACTGATTTCTGGCTTCCTGTAGAAGCCGTTTTTGGTTTTCCTGTAGAAACAGGTGGCACTGTTTTAGCTTGTTTGACTGAGGGTGCTTTGCCTTTTGACTTGGTTGAGGCTACTTTCGAGGTGCCCTTACTGACGTGGACGGGTTCAGTTCTTTCCATCCTACTCTGTAGCCTTTTCTCTCTGGGTGTCAATGTGGATTTGTCACCCTCCTTTTCGGCAACCTGAGGTTTCTCTTGCCTCCCATTTTGTTCTTTCTTCGGTGCTTTGGCCGCGGGTTCTTGGCCTTTCCCTTTCTTCTCTATGTGTACTGGCTCCTCCTCGCTGCTGGAGGTGGTGAGCTCCTTGGTCAACATTTGATATCGCCATCCTTAGTCAGATTTCGGAAGGCTTCCCACGAGAGCGGGACTGTGTAGGTGTGTAGTGCATCCTCCACGAGGAGCTTAATGAGCCCATGATGGGCTATCTGGTCTGGCTTGCCCTCTTTTAACTTGGTGGCACATTCAGTCATAGACTGCAGGAGGAAGTAAGGAATACTTAGTTTGTTTTCTGAAGGCAGGTCCATTTGGTGTCTCAATTCAGTGAGTAGCCGGAAATGGTACCCATATACAATGCTGAACCGTCCTTCGCATGTGATGTATTTCATAATTTGGAGGCTGACCTCACTCCAAAGTGGCTGTAAGCTAGCTCTGCGAACCCCGTTTTTATCCTCTAAGAATTGCTCCTCCAGAGGGAAGAACTCCCTTTTAGCCTTCTGGCCTAATTTCCTTTCCTCCTTGTCCCATGGTACCCCCATTGGGAGGTCAGTGACCCTGCTGATGAATTGTGGGGTGAGTCTGAGATTCAAACTCCTGAAATTAACAATGGCCAGCATTTTTGATTTTGGTTTCAACGCTCGCAAGAACTCCTCTGCCACCTCATTGTTATAGACATTTTTGTGCCTTACATCACTGAGCATGAAATGTCAATAATTAAGGGATCCAAAGTCCCTAAACATGTTGTTCCTACCCCTAGAGGAACAAGGCCAGCAAACCACAGCAATTCACAAAAGTTCTCCACATGAAAACACTCAAAAACAGGCCATTTCTGGATCATGTCAACTGCTCCACTGAGCATCTGCGCTGAATGTCAACTGCTCCACTGTCTACCTGCGCTGAATGTCAACTGCAAAGAAGGCTACCTGCGCTGAGCGTAACTGGACAAGTGGCAGACTCATTTCTCAAGGTGTCAATGCCCAGGAAGCTTCCAAAATGACACTTGGATCAGGGAATTCGACTAGTGATGAGTAAGAGGTTCCAAATCTCCAAGTGGAAGCAAGAACCTCCAAGTGGACTCAAGAACTAAAGTGGGAGAGGACACTAGTCAACTCCATGCCAGCCTCAAGCTGACTCATCCTTTCTCCAAAACTCCTATATATAGATCTCTCTGAGGAGGTCATGGGAGGCTGGAATATTGTAATTGCAAAGAATTGCTGTTGGATTGTGGTTAGATCATTGGGTGCTTATGCTTTGAAAGGGGCTGAAGAAGGAATTCCATTCTGCTGGGAAGGAGATGCTGGGTTGGAACCTTATGGGTTGTATCTCTTCCTGAACCTTGTTTATCAATCAATAAAGCTTCTTGGTTCTTTCCTATATGCTGGTGTATTTTGTATGATTTGCATTAGTGTATTTGATTTACTTCTAATCCTGATTTATGAATATGTATATTTGCCTTTGTATTGTGTCCTTCTCTTGTTGCATGTATTTGTTCTCTTGTCACAGGTAGCTGTTCTCTTGTGATCTCGTGGGAGCAAAAGCGAAGAGGCAAGTAGCTGTGGACACACAAAGAGGAGAGGATCTAGATCGAGGGACAACCGAAAGATAATGGTAAGTCTACCAATCTCCTCTCTTTCATATTTCATAAAGGAAGAAATCGAAGTAGCTGTGTTCGTTTGTTGCTAAGGTACTGTCACACCTTAGGTGGATAGGATCGTCCTGCATAGGCATTTTTCCCCACAACAAATTGGCGACTCCACTGGGGAAGAACTTTGTTTTAGTCATTTTGTTTGTTTGCATCATTGTTTACCTCATAGACTTAACAGCAACAATCGAACTGCTTTGCAAAGTAGAATGTTGCTGCTTTGATCCTTCACTGGGTTTTTGTCTATGATCTCAACAATGGACTCACAAATGACTTGATGATCCTTTGTGATAGTCTTTAGTACCCTCTCAAAGAATCCCTCTGTTTATACCTTGCTTGTGTTTCTGATTTGGCCTGAAACAGTTGATTTTTGAGCATTTTATGACCCGGAAACCAAGAGAAACGAGAGTTTCTCCTTTCAGCGCAGACACTGTGAAGGCAGTCTGCATTTCAACGCAGGTCCCGTGAAGGCTACCTGCGCTGAATGTCAAACTGACAGTGTTACACTTGCGCTGAACCAGTGTGGCCTTGTGCAGCTGGGGTTCCTTGCTATCTTTTTCCCTGTTTTGATCTCTGTTTTTGCTGCCTTTAACCAGCATAGGTACCACATCTGAAACCCCTTTTCTTTGCTTGAATTCCGCCTCATTTTTGTACAAAAAGACTGTAAGTGTTTTTATGTGTTTGTAGCGTCATTTACATTTTTCCTTTGCATGAGCGAAATAGTCATCCTGTAGCCTTGATTCAGATCTGATTGATTGATTGATTGTGATCTTAGGAGAGAGTTCATTGGCTGTTTGCAGTTTGATTATCATTTGCTTTTGCTTATTGGTTTGAATTTGTCACTTTTAAGTGTCGAAACAAGTATTTCTTTCAAAAAATCGCAAAGTGCTTGTAATCTCTTCTACCCTTGCTGATTTTGGAAAAAGTAAACTTGTTTATTTTATAGTCATTTAAAAGCAAATTCGAAGTTGTACAAAAAGCTTTCTTTGTAGGCATTTATACTAAGAAAGTGAAAACAAACACCTGCATTGTGCATTTTGCATTTTGATAAGATTGCATGTTTGATTTAGGAAGAGTGCATTAGAGTGTGCTGATTGCTCTTTGAGAAAAGATAGACACTCTCTTTTCCCTTAGTAGCTAGGATTTTCAAAGTTGAAAGATTATAAAGCTTGCTTATCATCTTAGACTGCATTTAGGAATTTGTACCAATACATCTCGTGGTGATCCTGAAAGACAAACTTTAAAAAGATCAACTTAAAATATATTGAATGAACCTAACAACGCTTTGCAACATAACGCACAACATAGAGGTCTAGGTAGAGACGTGTTCCGGCGTCGTTAAACGTAGTGACTGTCGATCTCTAAGAAGGTGGGTGATTCCTCCTGAGGGACGATAGCACTAATACGGACTTGTGCTCCCACGTACCGTCGCGTATATATTGGGAGACCCCTATAGGCATATATCCTTTATCCTTAGGAAACCATGTCGGTCGCCCTACTGATCGCAATACAGTGAACACAGCATTCATGAAGATCGACCACCCATACCGTAAAAAGTATTATGTGGTTTTGCGAAAAGTTTGGCACACCGTCTGCCTAGATCTCCAGAGCAGTTTCTTTTGGCCTTTTTCAGACTCTATAACAGAAAAAGTCCATCCGAGCATTTGTCACTTCGGGCTCGTTAAAACATCGAAGGAGACTAGAGTCATCTTTAGCTTTTTCTCGACTCTTTAAAACTGAAAAAGCAAGTTGTGTCTAAAGCGTCGTTAACAATTTATTTTAAACGGAACAATCACCCTTATTCCCGCGTTGATCTTTAGGTTGAAGAGATGGAGCACACCAAACAAGGAGTTCCCCTTGATGGAAATCCTAGTCCTTTCTCCTCTTGGGGAGATGTTGGTGCGCCCCACATGGCTACATTGTCGCTTCCAGGACTGACAATTGGCCTACCAGTATGGCTCTTTTCAACCAATGTCGTTCAGAATACCACCATTCCTGAACAGTCGAGTCAACAGTTAGATCAGACAAGAGTTGCCCACCAGCCTTCCACTTCATCTTCCTCTCCTCCTTCCTCTTCGCTTGATGGAACTGGTCGGTTGAAGAACCGAGTTCCTAAGGAGAAGAAGGAGAAGACGAAGAAAGAAAAGAAGCAGAAGGAGCCTAAGGTGACTGGGGGCAAACAAGCGTCATCTAACAGAAATCCACACACCACACTCGTAAGGCCTAAATCGCCATGCCTCATATGCAGGGGAGACCACTTCCATAGAGATTGTCCATGTATCCCCCGGATACTAAGAGACTGGTCCCCCCGTTTGCACAATTCGGTAGCATCGACCTCTAATAGCCATGTCGATTGTTCACCGTCAACTAGTGGGAGTGAAGCTCCAGGACAGAGCGGGAAAGCTAAATTTCCCTGCAGACTGTGTGAAGGCGATCACGCCATCCATTGTTGTCCCTTCTTAGACGAGGCGAAAAGAGTTCTGGAAGATCGCCCGATATTACGAGCAAATCTTCCTCCTGGATATCAAAAACTCTTGCCAAGTCCCTCGCTAGTTGAGAATACGGTTGACCCGTCCAGGTGGTCAGCCGAAGCACCTGTCATTGAAGATGAACCATCTGAATCCATACCTGACGAAATTCTAAAGGTTAAAATGGCAGTTGACTCGGTTTTGCCTTCAGAGGCTCTATATTCGAATGACACCATCACAGAGAGGAGTAAAGACGACACCGTCCAAATTCTCTTCATCAGCACAGACTCTGATGATCAAGGGGGCAATGCCGCCATTCCTTTATCGTAGGAAGGAAGTTCATTAGAGCGCTACCTGGCCGTTTACTCAGTCCCACCACCAAGCAACCTGGTTGTGTCCTTTGACTGGAACCAACTAGGCAGACCCCGCTTGCCAGCTAGCATACCATTCAGAATCATTGTCCAAATATACAGAATGGTAATGGCTGGTACAGTTATTGATGAAGGGGCATCTGTTAGTATCCTTTCCTCTATTGCTTGGAAAGCGCTTGGTTCGCCTACGCTTTTGCCTGAAATGAGAAATCTATCAGGCTTTGATAAGGGAACCAGTCGCCCTTTAGGGATCCTCCCCAATGTGCCAATAACATTGAAAGGGAAGACCGTTCAAATGAACGTGATGGTCGTTCAAGGACCCTTGGATTATAACCTACTCCTTGGACGAGACTATATATATTGCATGGGAGCAGTAGTCTCCTCACTCTTTAGAGTAATGTGTTTTCCGCATGAAGGAAGAATGGTCAAGCTCGTGGACCAACTTTCGTTTCCCGGATCACACATCACAAATAGTCACATACCATCCCTAAATGGTCTATTCACGCAAGAAGTGTCTCAACCCACGGTCCGTCCTCCTGATGAGCGCGAGTAATCTGGGAGGACATGACCGGAACCCAGGGGGCATGCGTCCTGGTTTGCTTCAGTAGAGAACTTTGGGTATAAGGTAGAATTTCCGCGAGAGAATATGACTAGTCCGTACCCCGTCCATAGAGGAAAGAGGGTTGTTCTGGAAAAGGATTCTTTTGTCAAGGTACTTGGGAAGGACGGGACCCGTCGCCCACCTTTGTCTATTTCGGTAGGCATTGCCGAGGAAGTGTTTTGTTTAACGAGACAATCTTTAGGTAACCTGAAAAAGGTAGGCCAAGGAAGTGTTTTGTCTAACGAGACAATCTTTGGGTAACCAGAAAGAGGTAAGCCTCCCTCAGTAACACAAATGTTTTGTCTTTGAGTAGTGTTCTTCTGTTGTCGTAAGTAGCTGCTCTCTTATCGCAAGTAGCTGCTCTCTTGCGATCTTGCGAAAAATCTATTGAAAGTTGGGCTGATGAGAAGACAAGTATCGTATAGACCCGTTAAAACTAACGAGAAGACAAGTATCGTTAAAACTAAACTAGCAAGACGACAAGTAGCTGTGAACACCCAAAGAAAAGCAGAGGTGAGAAGGAGGAGGGGCAACCTTGAAATTGTATTTTATACCTGGGGGCATGCAAACCTTTTGGAGTGCAAGCTAAGAGCGGTTATTTATCTGTTTTTTGGGTTAGCCGTTTCCGAACCTGCATAAAGAAAGGATGAAGAGCAAAGCTTTGGTAAGGCGCAAGCTCCATAAAAAATGGAATCTTACATGAGACATTCTTATCATATGACTGGTATATCGAGCAGTTTTACCGCGGAATTTATGCTCGTTAAAAAATAGAAAAGCGAGACCTGAGCAGTTTTAGCAGCATAGTTCATGCTCGTTAAAAAATAAACATAAGCTTGAGCAGTTTTAGCAGCGTATTCAAGCTCGTTAAAAAATAAACCCATCTCGGTAAATAACCATTGAGTATGTAACCTGATCAACCATAAAAGCCTTGGTCGTGTTTGTGTACCGTCACCTCCACTTTTCATTTGGCCGATCGTTTACCTCCATATGATTGTTTACCCATTTTGAGGAACAGCTGCGAAGAGTGATTTCACCTAGCCATCCTTGTGACACTGCCGTGATTGGAAAATTCCAACCTGTACCTGGAATCAGCTGTTATCCCTGTTCATCACTCGTTCCTTAGAAGACGAGTCTTCTTTAAGCTCTTTTCAACTGACTCGTAAAATATGAAAAGATTGCTGAGTTTTGGCCTTCCAGCTCGTTAAACGACCGAAAGAGCTATCCCTCCTCTAGATTTTAATCTTTTTGGACCTGAGGGATTATTACACAAAAAGATCGAGCGCTTGTTTTGTTCGGCTCGTTAAAACTATCGAAAACTCATCCCTTCTGTATTGTTTTATACTTTTTCGGACTTAAGGGATTAGATGACGAAAAAGGAATTTTGGAGTTAACTTTATGTACCTTTTCAGACTCTCTAAAAATGAAAAGGGCCGAGTTTTCCTTGTCGTTAGACTCGTTAAAATCACTAAATAGCGACAAACTTGTCTTTAGACGAGAACGAGTTTCCCTATCGCTAGGCTCGTTAAAACATAGCGATGGGCTTGCCCGAAGGGCAGGTTATAGAACAAGCATATATTATCCTCCTCAAGCTTGACAAAAATAAAGAGGTACTGGTCAGCAATGACTGGGGAAAAATTGGGAAAAATCAAGAAGTCTTTGATGGTAGCAGGTCGCTCTTGAACATGACACTTTTCCTCCGTACCACATCGGGTTGGGTTGTTTCATTCACCGGTCACATCACCATGGTCTTTGCCACACCATCCATATTTGGGGTAATGCTACCAATCCATCACATCAGTGTCGCCATATGTTCAAGAGAAGTCGTTCAGAAAAGAGTCAACCAGGTCCTATCCACTGCCATACATTATCCTTCATCCATTCATGACCGCCACCCTGAATCATATGTCACAGATTGTTTTCACCTCCATTAAAATCATTAGCTCCGTTCCATGTCACTGATGTGGGATTCATTAAGGCCCTCCTTTGATGGATCACTTCTTGTCGACATCAGCTCATTATCCAAGAAGTTGATCTAGGAACAACCCCTTCAGTACTTTGAAGCTTGCATGCCTCAATGGCAAGTTTCTCACTTCCGGCGACAGGTATACATCAATGACCTTCGACCAGAAGATTTTGCGTGGTGTTCGATGCCAAGTCCTTTATTCACACCACATGAATTGTACTGCAGTACCTTGAGGGTCATTATCATTATCGGTGATTCCTCTCGCGCTTGTTAACGGTTTACATCATTGACCGGTAATCAAGCGATGTCTTTCCATGTTCGACTTCAGCGCAATTCTCACATGGATCGACTTGTACTTAGAGTGAAGATCGAACAAGATTGAAGACCCCGGATCTAGTTTCATCCATCCGGGCTGCGATATATATTCAGGAAATATAAAGACATTTGACATGTACATCATTGCAGCAGATGATCATCCTACTCAAAGGATGATAGTTTCGCCAGAATTATCAGTCTACCATCAGACGATCGTCTGTTCTATGTACCAAAATGTATTTATAAAGCTGAGCATGGGAATGCCCGCCTCAGCTAGATCATGAAAGCTATATGAATCATAATGTATTGTATTGTATCTTATTACAGGTCTCCTCCTAGCAAATGGATGAACTTCGGACTCCCCTGGATAAAGCATTTCACCCGATAAATGGCCTCATACTTTAGGGGGCAACTGTTATAGACATTTTTGTGCCTTACATCACTGAGCATGAAATGTCAATAATTAAGGGATCCAAAGTCCCTAAACATGTTGTTCCTACCCCTAGAGGAACAAGGCCAGCAAACCACAGCAATTCACAAAAGTTCTCCACCTGAAAACACTCAAAAACAGGCCATTTCTGGATCATGTCAACTGCTCCACTGAGCATCTGCGCTGAATGTCAACTGCTCCACTGTCTACCTGCACTGAATGTCAACTGCAAAGAAGGCTACATGCGCTGAGTGTAACTGGACAAGTGGCAGACTCATTTCTCAAGGTGTCAATGCCCAGGAAGCTTCCAAAATGACACTTGGATCAGGGAATTCGACTGGTGATGAGTAAGAGGTTCCAAATCTCCAAGTGGAAGAAAGAACCTCCAAGTGGACTCAAGAACTAAAGTGGGAGAGGACACTAGTCAGCTCCATGCTAGCCTCAAGCTGACTCATCCTTTCTCCAAAACTCCTATATATAGATCTCTCTGAGGAGGTCATGGGAGGCTGGAATATTGTAATTGCAAAGAATTGCTGTTGGATTGTGGTTAGATCATTGGGTGCTTATGCTTTGAAAGGGGCTGAAGAAGGAATTCCATTCTACTGGGAAGGAGATGCTGGGTTGGAACCTTATGGGTTGTATCTCTTCCTGAACCTTGTTTATCAATCAATAAAGCTTCTTGGTTCTTTCCTATATGCTGGTGTATTTTGTATGATTTGCATTAGTGTATTTGATTTACTTCTAATCCTGAATCATTTATGAATATGTATATTTCCCTTTGTATTGTGTCCTTCTCTTGTTGCATGTAGCTGTTCTCTTGTCACAGGTAGTTGTTCTCTTGTGATCTCATGGGAGCAAAAGCGAAGAGGCAAGTAGCTGTGGACACACAAAGAGGAGAGGATCTAGATCGAGGGACAACCGAAAGATAACGGTAAGTCTACCAATCTCCTCTCTTTCATATTTCATAAAGGAAGAAATCGAAGTAGCTGTGTTCGTTTGTTGCTAAGGTACTGTCACACCTTAGGTGGATAGGATCGTCCTGCATAGGCATTTTTCCCCACAACACTCATCATCATAGCCTTGAAGTTTGTCACAGAACGACATCCATCGCGCCCGAGTGAACAATTCTACCACCTCCGGGTTCTCTCGTAGTTTCTTTGAGTCTGTCGGTTCTTTTCTGATGAATCCACCCGGCATGGTGAAAGCCTGCTATGTCAACTGGAGGTGGCGGGTGCGTATCAAAAGATGGTCTTTCGGATTTCTTTGGGACAGAGCGTAGAACTACGCCTCTGTCACGCACACAATTCGTGAATTCTGGGCTAGCTACAGACGAGCCTTGACAGGGGCTCGATTACACACCACATCCTGTAGAAAACCCCGCATATGCTTCGATGACAACTTTCATGCAAAAGGAAGACTGTAGTTTTACATTTTTGAGGACGTCGACTTCGCCACCCTTTAAACCAATTGCATGGGAGGAACAGGTTCAGGCTTACCTTTTCCAATTCGCCACCTTTGACGTGAATAGACCAACTTTCCTTCGTAGCTGCGAGCTTCCTGTAGAAATTGCGCACAGGTTCCGGAGAGCACGTCAGTGGTTCTGCTCCTTCTGTGCCACCACCAGACGTCTGAACGAGCTGAGGACTTGGAGTAACGAGCTTCAGAGAAATTCGGACGCTACTCGACTGCAAAACAGCTGGTGATAAATGAGTGGAGTTACGATCTAAGCGGTGGATTTGAATCTCGGCCGAACTCGTGGCGCGAGGGTGAGCTGTCCCTGCTGGACTGTTGGACGACGTCACCTACTCATTTTGCTACAAATCTCCCTGACTGCCGCATCATTCCCCGCAGATCTTCTGCTGCCATTTCCGTTAAATCACCGCTTCACCCCGACTGGACGCTTCTCACGTGTCCATTACCCGTTTTTCTTGCCACGACCACCACTTTCCAAATCTGACTAGACCATCTGACTGGTCGTGGTGGCCAGTTGAATGGCTACCCGACTGCTCAACTCATTCATTTCCACACTTGCAAACATTCTAGAGTATTATTCATGTAATTTGACGAAAGAAAGGGCGAGGCACTTACCTGTGCGGCCGCGACGTTGTTTCCAGGTTTCGGGACAAGGGTGATTGAATTTGCTCGTTGCTGCTATTTGTACAGGCCCGGAGGTCCTTCCTTGCAGACTGCTGCTGATGATGAAGCTTGTGACTCGGATGCGGGTGGTGCATGTGCCTGCTCTATGTGTTGCAAGCGCTTTGATGGTGTATACTCTAGCTAGATGAACTGCTACGGGATTCCTGTAGGATGTCCTGTAGCAGTTTTTCCTCCTCGGGTGCATGCTGAGACAGTGGAGATGGTGGCATCACAGTCACGATCGTAGGGCCCTCGGATGGCTTTGATAAGTAGTGCATGGTGTCCCTGCATCTTTTTTCATTTGAGAAGCGCTTCCTCTAATAATTCAATGCTCTGTTTTGACTGTGCAGGTATTTCCATTGCATGGCAACTGGGGTGGTAGAAGGAGGTGACAACAGTGCATGATGGAGAAAATATTAGCTTGCATGCCTCCATGTCGGACCTCGAGCATTAGATCTCCCCACACAATTAGTTCTGGGCCATCCAAAACTTCTACAGGAAGTTTCCTGTAGAAATATAGAACTTCCTGTAGAAAGTCCTGTAGCTTCCTGTAGAAGGCTAAACTGTGCTCAGATCGTGCCCAGACCTTGGAGAAGATGAGTGTTTCCAGAGGAGGTGCTGGTGAGGTCACCTGGTAGCATAGTAGGGACCCTTGTCTTTGAGTTGAGGGGCCTATTTTCCTTCATAGAATACCTACAACCTGCATGCACTACCACATTGTGAACTTGCTTTCGCTGTTTTTTTTTTCTTTTTTTTTTTTTGTTTGTGTTTCTTTTTTCTCTTTTTTTTTTTTTTTGAAAGACAGCAGGGGCGCCTCCATGAGGTTTTCACCCTTGCCATCTGCCTCGAGTGCCTCAAAGAGGTTTTCACTCAAGGGTCTTTTTCAAACATTTTCAGAAAGATAGTAGGGACACCTCAATGAGGTTTTCACCCCTACCACCTGCCTTGGGAGCCTCAGAAAGGTTTTCACCCAAGGATCTTTATTTTTTTTTTTTTTTTTTTTTTTTTTTTTAAGATCTTCAAGGTATGCCCAAAACAGAGGCAGAACCCTGATCTATGACCAGCACTGATTTTTCCACAATTTTGATGAATTCTTGTCTTGAGAGAGGTTTCTTGTAGATCTTTAGTCGATGCCCATTGACAAGCATAGGGATGGCCTCCTCATCAATGGTCTGAATAAGAACAGATCCATTGTCATTACATTTTTCCACTGCATATGGTACCAGCCATCTGGTTCTCAGCTTCCCCTTGAAATCCTTATGCCTGGAATCATACAACAACGCCCAATCTCCTGGCTGAAATTGCTTGTCATTGAGGTGTTGGTCATGCCACACCTTCCTCTGAAGTTGAACCACTTCTGAGTGGAGAAGGGCCTGCATTCGGTGCTCGTCCAATCCATTCAGCTGCAATAACCTTTCTTGTTGGGCATGGCTGAGATCCAGGTCCAGCTGAGCTGCCATCCTCAAGGTGTTGTATTCAAACTCAATTGACAGCAAAGCTTTCTTCCCATAGACCAGCTCATAAGGTTTGAAGCCGGTTGTGGTCTTCCAAGTGGTGTTGTAAGCCCATGTGGCCTCAACCAGGCGATCTGCCCAATCTTTCCTGCTACTGCTCACCACCTTAGTCAAGATCCCTTCTAATGCTCTATTGGTGACTTCCACTTGCCCATTTGCTTGAGGATGATAGGGGGTGGAAGTCCTATGCTTGATTTTGTGATGAGCGAGTAGGTCTTCAATTAAGTTGGAGGTGAACTGGCTTCCTTGATCGGTGACTAACTCTCTTGGGTAGCCAAATTTGTAGAAGATGTTTTCCCTTAAGAACTCGGCCACCTTTTCTTCTGTTGCTGCTTTGATTGCCTTGGTTTCTGCCCACTTTTTCAGGTAGTCTGTGCACACAATGATGTAAGACCTTTGCCTCGAAGGAGGATTGATCGGACCCACAAAATCCATACCCCACTTCTCAAATGGCTCAAGAGTCACTTGAGGTTGGAGAGGCATTTCATCCCTTGGAGTCAGTTTCCCCATCCTTTGGCATCAGTCACATTGGTTGATATATCTTCTGACATCTTGATGAAGCGTGGGCCAATAGTAGCCTGCCTGCAGGATTTTGAAGGCAGTCCTTTTGGCTGCAAAATGTCTTCCACAAGGCCCGTCATGACAGGTTAGGAGGATATCAAAGACTTCCTCCTCCCTTACACAACGCCTTAAGATCTGATCAGGGCCAAGCTTGAATAGGTTGCCCCCGATCCAAGTGAATGAGGCACTCTTCCGTATGATCCTGCTCTTCTCTCTTGAGGATAGGTGCGGAGGAAACTGTGCTGAGACAAGGTAGTTTGCTATATCAGCAAACCATGGAGAGAGTATTGAGATAGAAAACAGATGTTCATCTGGCATCTGGTCATCCACTGTTCCATCCTCTCCTGCAGGTATTTCCAATCTAGACAAAAAGTCAGCAACAAAATTTTCTTTACCTGGCTTGTCAACAATAGTCAAATCAAACTGCTGCAACAAAAGTAACCATCTAATAATACGAGCATTCACATCCGGTTTATTCATTAAATATCTAATTACAGCATGATCAGTATGTACAAATGTTTGATATCTAGTGATATAATGTCGAAATTTGTTCAGTGCATGGACCACGGCCAAGAATTCTTTCTCAGTTACAGTGTAATTCAGTTCTGCCTTGGATAAGTTTTTGCTGACAAAGTAGATGGCATATGGAAGTTTTTGTTCAACTTGTCCTAAGGCTGCCCCTATGGCTTTGTTCGAGGCATCAGTGTGGATGTGGAAAGGTAGGGCCCAGTTTGGACCTCTCAAGATTGGGGCAGACACCAACTTGTCCTTTAATTCATTTAGAGCCTTCTGACAATCGTCAGTCCATTTAAACTCAACATCTTTTGCCAAGAGGCTAAACAATGGCAAGGCTAGCTTGCTGAAGTCTTTAATGAATCTCCTATAATATCCCACTAATCCTAAGAAACTTCGAACATCTCTTACCTTCTGAGGAGGTGGAATCTTCTTGATGAGAGAAATTTTGTTGGGATCCACCTGTAATCCTTGGCGAGAAATGGTGTGGCCTAGCACGGTCCCTTCAGTCATCAAGAATTCACACTTTTCAGGACTAAGGGACAGGTTCATCTCAATGCACTTGGTTAGGACTTTTCCCAGATTGGACAATGCTTTCGGGAAGTTGGACCCATAAGGAGTGAAGTCATCCATATAGATTTCTACCGAATCATGGACCAGCTCGGAAAAGATGCTCAAGACGGCTCTCTGGAAGGTGGCAGGAGCATTGCATAGTCCAAAGGGAAGAACTCGGTAAGCAAAGGTACCCCAAGGACAAGTGAAGGTGGTCTTATCTTGGTCTTTCGGGCTGACTTGGATCTGGTTATACCTGCTAAACCCATCCAGGAAAGAGAAAAACTTCTTTCCTGCCAGTCCATCCAACACTTGGTCTATGAAGGGTAGAGGAAAATGGTCTTTCTTGGTGGCCTTGTTCAGTTCTCGGTAGTCCACACAGATTCTCCACTTCCCGTTTTTCTTGGGAACCAACACCAAAGGGGACACCCATTCGCTATCCGAGATGGGGTAAATGAATCCAGCATCCAACAGTTTTTGTAATTCCTCCTTGACGATGTCCTTAAGGGCTGGATTCATTCTCCTTTGGGGTTGCCTAACCAGTTTACAGTCTTCTTTGATGTAGATGTGATGGGTACAGACCGACGGATGAACTCCTTTCATCTCCTTATAGTTCCAAGCAAAAGCATCTAGATGACTGGCCAACAGACTACACAGCTCCTTTTCCTGGGAAGAAGATAGGGAGGAGCTGATATTTAACGTTCTCTCAGGACCGAACTCCACATTCTTGACTCTGGGAGTGACAGGGTCGGTCACACAAAGGTCCACTAAGGTGCTGGCTTGGGCATCCTCCACCAATTCCTCTAAGGACAATGCACTGGGAGGTGGAGTCTGGATCAAGGTCTCAATCAAATCATCCTCTATTGGGAGGCCTCCCCTAGTGGTGTCTAGGGTGCACAAAGGTGCTGAGTACACCTCGTCCTCTTCTCCTTCCTCCAACCAAAGTGGTAAGTCATGCTCTAATAAGGGTTGGGCAGGAGGGTACAGGACTAGCTGCTTGGACATAGGACCATTTTTTATGGTCATGTTTCCTGCACAACAGCTTATGTAAGCATCTGCAGTGGCTAACCAAGGCCTTCCCAAAATAAGGGGGTATCCAGTAAGCTTTGCCTTTGGTTGCAGAACCAAGAAGTCTGCAGGGTACTCCCAAGAGTCAGCAGCGACCAAGACATCCTCTACAATCCCTTCGAGAGTCATAGTGGAGCGATCTGCTAGTTGTAGGACTGTCGAGGTCTTTCTTAGGGAACCCTGAAGGTTGAGTTTGAGCATGGTATCTCTAGTCATCACATTAATGGCAGCCCCCAGATCAATCAATGTGTGAGGTATGATGGTGCCATTGATGTGGACATCCACTACAGGACTCCCAGGACCCAAATACTTTGGGCAGATGGCCTGCCCCAACATAAGATCAGACAGTTGTCTTATGACATTGATGGTTGACCAATGGCTTGTTGAAGTGGTATCTTCACACACAACTGTTTGAGTTCTCCCAAAAGCTCATCCTCTTCTGGGTTGGGTTGTGTGGTGGCCGTTAGTCTCTCAGGAAAGGGTGGAATGGCCTTTGGTTCACTTTCCTGTTTATCTTCCTCATCCTCTGGGGGAGGAGGTTGGCGATCCGGAAGAGTCTTTCCAGATTGCAGATTGATCTCCTGGATCTCCACAGCATAGGTAGGGCATGATGTTTCCCCAGTATATACCTGTTGGGCCTGTTTTTTGTTGGGGTTCGGGTTCGGTTGAGCAGGCATTTGGGGTTGCCTTGGAGGAGCAGGAGGTAATGGTTGTGGTTGAGCTGGTGGTGGAGGCAAAATGGCAGGAGGAGTATTGTACTGGGGCCTCCACCCTGGTTGAGGTGCATTCCACTGAGGCTATGGCTGGGCATGGGAGTGAAACAAAGGAGTAGTGGGTTGAGTATGGTACTGAGGTGTGTAAGACCATGGAGGAGGTATAGACCAGGAAGGATGAACAGGGGGTCCCAAGGAAGGCATAGGAGCAGATTGGTTGGGGCTGTAATAGGTTTGGGGTGTCCCTTGCATCCCCTATTGGTAAGGTCTAGGTCCATGTGGCCTTCTTTGGTTGAGGAAATAGAGAGGTTCAGTGGGCGCTTCTGTCCCTTGATACATGGCTTTAAGCCCAGGTAAGGTTGGACATTGGTTTGTGGGGTGGTCCTCCTCATAGACAAAGCATACCCCAACTGAATGTAATGGGCACTCGTTCTTAGGGTGTTTCCTTGTACACCTAGGGCAGAAGATAGGCAAAGCCCTCTCAGCTTCCTCCTTCTTCTGCTGGATTCGGAATGTATCAAGTTGCATGGCGATGGTCTGCCTCACCTCACTCTTGAGGTCCTCTAATTGATTTGCAAACTCATGTTTGGAGAAAGGAATACCAGCTGAGAGGAGGTTTCCTCTACCTCTTTTCCGGGCTGCCCTAGAGTGGTTTCTAAACACAGTCTTTATGTCCTCATAAGGCAGTTGGTAAATATCCCCTCCAGCTAGCATGTGAAGGGTATCTAAGAGGTCTTCAGGGACTCCTCGGAGCAGGACCAACTTGAGGGATTCAGGGTCAAGTGTGCACCTGGCCCGTTTATAGCTGAGTTGGAACCTTTCCTCGTAATCTTCTAAAGACTCATCATTCCCCATGGTCATCCGAAAGATTTCTCCCTTGGTTTCCTTGGACCTACAGTAGTCCCGGTATTTGGTATTGAAAGCTTGCTGCATCTGGGCCCAAGTGGTGATACTGTTCCCAGGTAAGCCCATGAACCAGCGTAATGCTGCATCCTTAAGGGTAGAGGGGAAGAGTTTCAGTTTTTGCTCATCTTCGGTATAGTCATAGGTTCAGCACAGGACGACAAACTCAAATAGGAAGGTATCGGGGTCTTCAGTAGTCAGTCCATGGAAGTGAGGTAAAGCGGAGGGGCTGATGTTCTTCATTTTCATGTCTCCATTGGTCTCTCGGATGGGGAAGGCACCTTCAATTCTCTCATCTTCTCCCCTATTGTCAGCCATAGCTTCAGATGGAGTGGTCTCTAACTCTTCTTCTGCTATAGGATCTTCGTATATCTCAGGAGGTTCACCTATAGGTTCTTCTGGATCACTGTCACCAAAGAAGAGAGAAGGGTGACTTAGTGATGTGGTGGGGGTGTTGGGTAAGAATTTTCCTGTTTTATCTCGGTTTCTACGAGGCATGAAATGAAAAGACTTCTGATTGCTTTTGTTTTTTTCTGGTACCTACAAAACTAAAATAGATTGAACTGCAACTAACTATCTTGCTGAAATGGAAATGCGGAATTGAAATGGAAGCATGAAAGAACTAATCTACTTTGCTCAAATGAAATTGCAGAAATGAAATGCTAGTCTACACTTGCAGAAAGGAAATTGCGGAATTGAAATGTTAATCTATGAAAGCAGGAAATGTCTATGCTACTCTTGCAGAAAGGAAATTGCAGAATGGAAATGAAATACTACTTAGCAGAAGGCGAGAGTAGGAAAGTAGAAGAAAAGCAACAATCACCAATACTCTGACGCTTCCCCGGCAACGGCGCCAAAAAGATGGTGGGCTCCAGTATTGTAGCAATAATGCTACAACTCCTGGAGCTTCCTTCTTTAATTTTATCAACCCGGTAGTTCGTAACAAACTTGGAAGCGACGGTGCTGTATGCACAAGTACTAGCTCTTGCCGCAGCTGTCACTTGGTCAGCTGGCACAAGTCCGCTAGGGGCTCAAGCCAACTTCTATGAGCCGTTAGAAGAAGCTTTTTAACTGATGGACGAAAGCTAATATCAAAAGAAACTAATCTATTTGCAGAAAGGAACTGAAATCCAACAAGAAACGCAAACCCTAGCAAACCCTAATTCTACCAGCTATTCTCACTGATGCAGAGATGGGAATGAAAACTACTGAAAGCGATGCCATTACTTCTATGAAGGTGAAATGCATGTGTTTAGTCTACCTCTATCTGAAGAAAACACTTTTTGTATTTTTGTTTCAATTATTAGGATTATCATGCATGTGCTTTTAACTAGTTTTTTACTTGTGCAGAGGTGGATCAAGGAAGAGGAAGGCTTGAAAAAGGTTGGGAAGGTTCAGAGAGAGTCTAAGGGGTCCCTAGCACCCTCCTAGAGAGTCTCACAAGGTTTGGCTACCAAGAGGCTGCGTTTATGAGCTTCTACAGGAAGTCTGCAGGGGTTCTACAGGATGTTTCAGAGCTTCTACAGGATGTTCTACAATCAGAGTTTTGGGTGATGGGTGAGTGGAAGAGGATGCATGGGTGGATAGGGAGGTAGGAGAGGGGTTTGTAATGCCTTAGTGACAGAGATATGAGATGATGAGGGGGTGTGCTAAGCTGGTTTGTCTAAAGGAGAGTAGATGGAATGGAAGGCCGAAAAGGGGGGATAATGTGGGCAGTAGTGTAGCTGAGAGACAAGGGGTCTAATTGGGAGATGATTAACTGGTCTGGGCAAGGCTTAGAAGGATGAGGGAGTGAGGGAATAGTACTGCACAGTGCAAACTGAATCAGATCATCCACGTCTTGCATATAATCAAAACATTCCTAAACTGTTTAATGGAACTAATGAACAGCGACGTTATTCCTAAGGAAAAACCATGTATGGTACTGAAGCAAAGAAATATTCCAAGAGGTCTGAATGCATGGACAACTTCTACAAACAAAAATATTGCACCACAAATTGCATGTACTCGTAAACCAATGTTTTTGGTGGGTAGCACTGTCTGCAATTCCATCCCCTAGAAAGAGGTGAAAATGAGTGTGCAAGCAGCCCTTTTCTGGAACTTTTATCAACTCCAATCTCTTCAATTTATTCTAAACAGCTAAAGCAATTCTGTCTTTATGAGAATGACCTACTTAACCACACCAAGAAATCTAACTCAGCAAACTGCGTTCTAAATGCATGTAAAGGAACAAAAAAACCATAATGCTAAAAGAAAAAGATAACAATACAGAGGAAGGAGGCCTTAGGGTCTCAGGTTGGGCCCAACCCCGAGAGCTATGGCTCCTTTAAAAGCTCAGAACTGAGATCGAATCCGACTGCTTTCCATTAAAAAATAATAATCATAAGTCAAATAGCATGCCAATAATGGCTACAAAAGAGAAAAACTAAGCTAGCAGCTCATAATGCAGGATGTGCAACAATGTTTCAAAAGTCCTTTTCGAAGGCTAAAGCCTTAGCATTTATACATCACGAGGCTCCAAGCTAGCCTCCTAAATTAGTGGGACTCGGCTGACCAAACTAGAAGTGAACTGCTGCTTCCTCAAAATCCATTTGGCTGTCTTTAAATCCAGTTGTGGTGGCTGTTAGAGCTCGGAGTTGGGGTGAAGATCCTGAGGAAGGCCTTTTAATGCTGGACAATCCTCCTACGAATCCTCAACCCCATCTTGGCTGTCTCCTTGTCCTTATTTGCTTGGTTTTGTTCCAATCATGTGCCGAAAAACCTAAAATGAGCACGTGTTAGCCACCAAGGAATAGTGACTGCCCTCATTCGTACAAATGACATAAATATACTAAAAAATGATGCATAAGTTATGAAAAATGAAGGATTGAGCAAAGGTAGTTAGGCCAAATGAGCCCAAAATGTTACCAACTTTGGGGCTCATCAAGACCTCAGTCCGCGCTTCGCAGGCTATTGCCGAAAGGGCCGGTAGCTGTGGGATTTGTTTGGCTAAATAACTCTTTCGAACCTGGGTTAGGCCCATATAAGCCAACAGTTCTTGGTGTTGGAAAATTCACAATAACTGCAATCCTTGTAGGGCCCACCATTAATCCCTGATTACAAACCACATGGCCCAACAATATACCAAATGGTACACAAAAGATACATTTCTTCAGATTAAATGATATCTGGTATTGCCTACATGTATCCAGCATCAACCTCAAGCTCACAACATGCTTCTTCAACAACCCAAAGACTGCGTAGAGTCTCCAAAATGTATTCAAAATATCATCCACTTTCACCTTTATCACCACCATTTCACTCACATGTCACAACTCCATGACCATATAACCTTTCATTAGCCTCCATTTTCATAATTGTATGGGTTACCTTTGTGTTTTCCAAAAGTTAATGATTTCTAGTATTATACGTGAATTAAATGATTAAGATTTAGAAAAATGACATATACTTGCTAATACTTAAAAGTGGCTTGAGTTTCATGACATGTGTAGGTCATTTGGAAGCTTCCAAGGAACCCTTTTGTGGCCTCCAATACTCGAATTCGAATTATCTCCAAGATATGGAAGAAGATTTAGATAAAGGTCAAAGAGGATATGTGTCTCATCATTACCTATTTGAGTTGTAACTCTATGAGATTTTCTAGGGATCTACGGAGAGAATAATGAACCTCCATTAATGAGGTAGCTTCTTATGGTTTTGTATAAATAGGAGAATCTTCTCCTTTGAAAGGCATGTGTAAAGTTGGGTAAATGCTCATGTTTTGAATGTAGAATTTGGATTTATCGCCATGCTCATGAGTGATGTTCACTTTTATTTGGTTATGCTTGTATTTGGAGCGTCTCAACTTTCCATCTGTCATGCTTTTGGATTGGCCACCTATAATGTGTCAGATTTTTTGTTTTTCATAGATTAAGATTTATTGTTTTTCATAGATTAATATTTATTTATTTCATGATTAAGATTGATTTCTTTCATACATTTTCCTGTGTTAGAGGTTAAGAGTGATTGTTTTATTTTCTTTCATATCTAGAGGTTAAGAATGATTGTTTTTTCTTTCATTTCATGTTATGTGGTTTTGATTATTCATTTCATAGGATCCTGATTTGATAATGCACACATGATCCCTTAAAGTAGATTTCATTTGACGTAATTTCATTTATGAAAGAGTGGTGTGATTTTCAATTCCTGCAAGTGTGATAGATTAAGATTTCAATTCCACACACTGTACTATACTTTCTTTTGAATCAATTGTTGAAATAGAATAGGTGAATTTGGTTTGTTATTATTTGGTTTCGTAGTTAGATTGATCTAAATTGAGAGTTAATTTCTAGCATATATAGTGCACGCATGCTTTGCAAGTTTTACGAAACCCCCGGGTTGACAAATAAATGATAGGTAATTAATTTTCCTCAACATTTTGGTGTCATTGCCGGGGAAGTGTGCGTAGGAACTAGCTTTCAATCTAGAGTTAATTTTTTTCACTTTTTATTAGATGCATGATTAAAGCAAGTAGATGCATGATTAAATCATGTAGATGCATGAATCATTTAGTTATATATATATATATATATATATATATATATATATATATATATATATATATATATATATATATATATATATATATATATATATATATATATATATATATATATATATATATATATATATATATATATATATATATATAGATATATATATTTTGATACTAACCATTTATGGATGAAAGATCTAGAATGCAGATCAAACATTCTTTGGAGCATAAGGAATACATTGAGGAATGGTATCGAAACGCGATTGTGCCACGATATTCATTCATTCTTCAAGAGATATTTGCGGCAAATCTAAACATTAAAACAATTTTTCATGTCCTCATGCACAATCAGGTAGATTTTGCAAATTTGGATATGAACATTTTAGAAAGTTTAATCCACAAATGGCTCCATTGGAAACATTCATATATTTAAAAAAAAAAAAAATCTTTCAAGTAGGATAAAATAGGGAAATAAAATCAAGCTTGATTGCATTTTTTTTTAAGTTCTTGATTGCATTTTTTTAAGTTGTTAGACTTTAAAATCTTTTAGAATTTTATTTATTTTCTTGCATTTTTTTCATTAACATCACAAATATTTTCAATAAAAAATTCATGTTTTGATTTTAAATAATTAAAAAAATAATAATAATAATAAATCATGTTAGATTTTCATTAAAAAAAAAAAAATCATTTTTTTTTCAAAAAAAAAAATATCAATTCATGTTTTTGAATAAGGAAAATGAAAATTTTGAAATCAATTCTCTTCTCTGTTTTTCATTCCCAAAAGAATTGAAAATTTAGGCTCTCTTACAACTTGTAAAAAAAATAAAATTAGATCTTGCTTTAAATTGCTACATATCTATTCCATTTTCAGGAGCTGCAGAAACGACTCATTTCTGCAGCCGAACTTGATTTAATTCCAGCGCATCCATCATGATCTTGGATCTTTCCCAAAGTGAACTCCTCGCTTTAAGGATCTCTTCTTCCCATGGCTTTAGAATCAAAAACATTGGATCTCTTGTCAAAGAAGTGATGAACGAGAGACATGCCTGCAAAGAATATCCACTCTACCATAATCAAGAATTGGAAAATTAATAATGCAAATATTAGATAAGGGTTTCTTCTTAGTTTTGAATAACGAAGGGATCTGATGGACGTGTTGCAATTGAATCCAATTAATCATCAAAATAATGTAGGCACACTCCATTCACAACATGTTTAGTGTTGGCAAGCAAAGAAAATCTACTTTTTCATGTCTCTAGTTGCTACCACTGTGCCATTCACTTCCTAGAGATTCATTAATATCTTCAATACAATTCCTTTCAACCTTTGGCCTCGAATTCTTGAAGGACCACTCTGTTGTGCCAAATCATTTACAAGATATTGTGGTTGATAATACTTGAGCAGGCTATTACTTGAGTCAATATTGACAACATCATGATGATCAAATTCGTTGCCAGGAATGGTACCTTCACTGGAATAGGCCATTCATGTAAGCCAATAGCCTCCATGTTCCACTAAGAATTCTCCCTTGTTTTAAGATCTTCATTCAACTTAGCAACCCATTTTCCTAACATTGTAACTTATCTCTCATCTAGCTCTTTCAAAAACTGTGAAAATCATATTTCACTCGCATCTACTGAAGCTTGAACTTTGGACAATTTCAACCTAACATCTTCCAAATCCTCAATGCACTGCTTCCTAGCAGAGGCAGCCAAGCTTTTTTCTTCAGAGCAGCTTGAGATTGGTAGGAGAAGCAACAGGCATTATTTAATTTCAAGACCCAGCAGTTACCTGAGCATTTGCCAAAAATGCGTAGTAGCTTAAAAATGTCAGTTTTAAAACATGATTTCTGGCCAAATGAAAACGAATTTCAAAAAAATAAAACACGGGTTTTCTCAGAACAGGGTCAATTATAAAACCTAGGAACAATTTATAAAATTCATAACCGATTGGGATATATTCGAGGTTTTCTGGAGCCTTATTTGGCAAATTGTGTGAGAAAAAACGGTTTTTGATTAATGCACAGAGAGTTACGGCCATGCAAGGATCAGATCCGGTTTTGGATGCTATAGTGGTTTAAAAAATCAAATTTTTTATTTTCTTAACCTAAATCTATGGATTGGTTGCAAGGCGATCTCCTCAATTCCTCCTTTAAGGAAAGCTTTTCTACTCGTTTGAGAGCTTCTGCATGCTACAAGCATTACACAACTTACGACATGGATAAATGGAAGGGCCATACTCGCATATTTTTTTGATGTTGTGATTAGCCAACAAGACCTGTTGGATACATATCAACCACCGTTCAAGAGCTATGTGCAAGAAGGGCATGCCAGTGGTATCATGTATTCTTACAACAACCTTAATGGAGTCCCAACATGTGATGATTTTAACCTTCTCAACAAGGCCAGGAGAACTGACTGGGGACTTCAAAGTTATATTACATCAGACTATAGCACTGTCTACCTTGTTTACACTACTCATCAGTATGGTCGGACTGCAGATTTTAGATTTGGCTGATTTTATGAATGTGATTATTGTACACAATTTTGTTTGATTTCCTTCAGATTCACAACTCCAGCATTATTAGCAGGAGGAGGAGGAGAAGGAACAATAGGGAATAAAGAAACATTGGTGAATAAATCTACTTAGAAATCAGAGGATCGAATCCCTACCATGCCCAGTACACAGAAAATGTTTTTACATGGCAAATTTTGTTTTTCTTTCCATTTTTGTTATGTTTTTTTTATGTTACGTTGTGTTTTTTAGAGTGTTTTCTTATTTTTTATTATAAGTTTTTTTTTTTTTTAGAATGTTTTTGTAATGTTTATATATGTGTTTTATATATTTATATATGTTATGTTTTATGAAAAAATATTTTTGTATATTGATTGTACATATAATTTTTTTTGTATATATTTCATTTTGTGAATATTTCTTTAATTTTTTTTAGATTGTATATTTTATTGTTTTTCAAGAAAATTTCCATGAGAAAAATTGTCGAAAAATTTTGATGCAAAATATGGAGAAAATTGAGAAAAATATTGTTGTGATGGTCCACTCAAACACACCTGTCGAAGCAAGAAATAAAAATAATATATATATATATATATATATATATATATATATATATATATATATATATATATATATATATATATATATATATATATATATATATATATATATAGAAAAAAAAATTCTATTTGCTAATTTTTCTAGAAGAAGTATTGATCAATTTGAAGATTGGATTGGTTATTTGTTCATAACAAAAATGCATAGTTGTGTGTACTTAACTGTCTGTTCAAGATTTTAGCTACAGAAACTCCACAATTCTGCAGCTATGTATTTAACTCAATGATCTACTTGTCAATAATGCATTCTAATTAGAAAATCATGATCAAAATTTATTGGTTTTGTCTAATGATTATGTTTTCAAGCATGATGCAGGAAAGAAGAAGAACTATGAAGGCACTTTATCTGCAAGATCGATTGATGATTTTCTTATTGAGGACTCTTATGCAGGAATCATTAAGCATTCACAAATAATATTTCTTTATCTTTATGAAATGCTATGATTTAAACATAAATTGGGGAAATTGTTTTCTTTTAGAAATTGGATTTATTATCACAATTGTGAAATTGAACTAAATATTTGAAATAAAAGCATGTCATGAACCTGTCAATTATGCAATTTGTTCGTATGTACCTAGATAAATCGATCATTTATCTTTGAACACACTCACGTTTGTTGCAATGTTAGTGCCATGTTTGTTTTCAGGTTCTAGGACAATTAGAGAATTTAAGGAAGCCAATTTATGCATGGTTGGTTTTCTACGACAAATTTCAAGAAACATAAACCAATTGAATCCATTTCTATCATCCATAAATGCCATCATTTTTCCTCTCCAAACTCACAAGCTATCCAAGCATTTTCACTAAGCATCGTTTTTTCCTTGCAAAGAGTCACATGTTTCCTTCACATTTTCCATTTACATTTTCCATTCACATTTTCCATAATTTCCATTCATTAACCCATTAATAGGGACATTCAGCTCGCTTACATGTTGATTTGTCATTTTACTTTCCATTCGCTTGTTTACCCTCTTGTCATTTTCCTTTCCATTAAATAAACGTTGATCCACTGCAAAAATTTTCATTCATAGTCCTTCCAAAATCATCATTTCATACTTGCTTTAGATGATGGAGGATTCATTAAGGCCTCCCTTCTAATAATTCTTGGCCTATTGACATTAGCACATTATCTAGGTTCAAGGCTAGAGTCCTTATTAGTACCTTGAGGCTTGTATGCATCAATGACAAGTTCTCTTGCTAACAATCATGGGAATACATCAATGTCCTTTGAGCATTGGATCTTGCAAGTGGCTCAACATCAGCTCATATATTTGCATTTTGCAAGATGTACTTAGGTACCTTGGAACTCGTTGACATTAATGGCGATTTTGCCTCGCATTGGTTAATGAAATTCATCAATGGTCGCATTGGTTAACGACATTCATCAATGGCCAGTGATCCAATGACTTCTCTTCATGCTTGAAAACAACACATTCATTCACATGACTAGAATTGTACCATTGGGTTTTGTAGCATGTGAAGACTGTATCATTCAACATTTTGCAGCAGATACAATAGATTTAATAACAGTAATAAAGAATCCACTTTCACCACCTCATCCACTATTTATGCAACCAAGAAGCAGATGAAATTCTACATTCTATTCCATGATCCAACAACAGCTACAACTTCTCTACATATGCACAGTTTGTCCACTTCCTAGGTAAGTAAACGTATGCTATTTTCTAGCTTTTAATCATAGAATTCCTTGAATACTGAAGTTATAATTTTTGGAAAATACTTCACCATATTTCCTTTCTCATTTGAAAAAATCGTAAACACCTTTAGTTGGGGGGAAGGGACATCCATTTATTATCACATCCATATCACTTCATTCCACTTCACTTCATTTCATCCTAACATACTTGTCCTAATCATTATGATTTCATCATGGTTCAAAAGTTACATGATTTGAAAATAAATGCCTAAATGATGAGCATATTATATCGCTGATTTATGAATAATTAAACATGTTCAATGAATATTTCTGCAACAAAAAGAAACAAGGTATTGAAACACAAGAACCAATACCAATTAAGATTTGGTTGTCACACAAAAACCAACCAAACATGTTGCAATTCAATGTATGACAAGAAATACTTTGCAAAACAAAATAAAATTATCAGATACTATCAAATGCAAAGTTTAAAGACATATGATATAAGACAAGCTCATTCAAAAGCAAATCACAATTAAGAAATGTAGTAGATTGCATGAGGACATGCAATAACGTCATTTGGGGGGAATGTAGAGTCTCCAAAATGTATTCAAAATATCATCCACTTTCACCTTTATCATCACCATTTCACTCACATGTCACAACTCCATGACCATATAACTTTTCATTATCCTCAATTTTCATAATTATATGTGTTACCTTTGTGTTTTCCAAAAGTTAATGATTTCTAGTATTACAAGTGAATTAAATGGTTAAAATTTAGAAAAATGACATATACTTGCTAATACTTAAAAGTGGATTTAGTATCATGACATTTGTATGTCATTTGGAAGCTTCCAAGGCACCCTTATATGGCCTCCAATACTCAAATTCGAATTATCTTCAGGATATGGAAGAAGATTTGGATAAAGGTCAAAGAGGATATGTGTCTCATCATTACCTATTTGAGTTGTGACTCTATGAGATTTTCTAGGGATCTAGGGAGATAATAAAGGACCTCCATTAATGAGGTAGCTTCTTATGGTTTTGTATAAATAGGATAGCCTTCTCCTTTGAAAGGCATGTGTAAAGTTTGGTAAATGTTCATGTTTTGAATATATAATTTGGATTTAGCACCATGCTCATGAGTGGTGTTCACTTTGATTTGGTTATGCTTGTATTTGGAGCCTTTCAACCTTCCATCCCTCATGCTTTTGGATTAGCAATCTATAATGTGTGAGATTTGTTATTTTTCATAGATTAAGATTTATTGGTTTTCATAGATTATGATTTAATGCTTTCATAGATTAAGATTGATTTCTTTCATACCTTTTCCTATGTGAGAGGTTAAGAGTGATTGTTTTTATTTTATTTCATATCTAGAGGTTAAGAATGCTTGTTTTTGCTTTCATTTCATGTCATGTGGTTTTGATTATTCATTTCATAGGATCTTGATTTGATAATGCACACATGATCCCTTAGAGTAGATTTCATTTCATGCAATTTCATTTATGAAAGAGTGGTGTGCTTTTCAATTCCTTCAAGTGTGATAGATTAAGATTTCAATTCCACGCACTGTACTATAATTTCTTTTGAATTGATTGTTGAAATAGAATAGGTGAATTTGGTTTGTTATTATTTGGTTTCGTAGTTATATTGATCTAAATTGAAAGTTAATTTCTAGCATATATAGTGCATGCATGCTTCGCAAGTTTTACGAAACCCCCGGGTTGACAATTAAATGATAGGTAATTAATTTTCCTCAAGAGACTATCTAATCATCAAAGTAAACTTGCAAAAATTTGTGTATATATTCTTTAAAGGCTACAACTGCATCTCTAGAAAATATGGCAGGAGAATTCTTCAATCCAAAAGGCATCACCATGTACTAGTAAGAGCCCCACTCTGTAGAGAAAGTTGTTTTATGTCTATATTCTGGCACAGTTTTGATATGATGGTAACCTGAAAAGACATCTATGAAATAATAGGCCTCATGTCCTCCTACATTTTCTAATACTTAGTCTGTAAATGGTGTAGGGAAGGGATCATGCAGACATGCATCATTTAATTTTCTCAAGTCAACACAAATTCTTATCTCTCCTTTTGTCTTCTTTTCCTGAACCACCATATGGCTTACCCATTCGAACTCTTTGACAGGTTTAATGATCCCATATGCTATCATTTTATCTAATTATTCTTTCACCTTTTCCTTATATTTTGGATTCAGTAAAATAGGTCTCTTCTTAACACGCTTTAAAGGAATCTTCATTACTCCCAAGTCTCCTACTATGCCCTTCATTACTGAGAACTTAGTGGGGAATAACTCCTGGTATTCATGATCTATTGCTCTATTGACTATTTCTTCATCTCAATAGTTTCCTATTGTTGCAAAATTCAGCTCATCTTCAGAACATATAATCACCTTTTTTGTATTTAATGTCTTTGTTATATCAGACATCTCTATCTCAGGTCCATTCACTTCGCAGTAGCCTTCATATTATGCTATGTCAATATTATGAGGGTATTCATCTTCTTTTGCAGTGATGTTGTAACATTATAGTACATTATGTAATTGCGCAACCCAATCGGGCTGCCAAGTAAATGGGACTTCATTTTCAAAATCATTTTTTTAACTATCTAAAGGGTTGAATCTATATGTGGACAATCGTCTTCAAAGCTAAATGCCATTATGAATCCATCAATCATCTCTTCCTAGGTTGCAGTACCATGTCGAAGTTCTATTTCCAAGCACCAATTCTGAGCAATTGTATCTAATGTATGGATGAAGACATGCACCCATTCTTGTCATGAAATTTCGTCCCATGATGTCATGTAGAGTTGGATGTGATCTCTAGGATTATGTTGACAATCATACTTATCTACCAGTTTTGTTTCTACTTGACCAAACCTTTACCCACATGAACCTTCGACATTGTTGCCAAGTTCCTACATTCTTCTTATGTGTACCCCACCATCTAGCAGTAGTAGCTCTTAGGGCTAGATCAAGAGCTAACAATCTCTGACATTCTAGTACTTGTTCTTCATATTCCTTAAGAAAAGTGTTTATCTTACCCAAACCATCATAAAAGGGTAAATCACATACCTTAGTTGTCATACAATGAAGTTCTTTAGTGATCCTTGCACATCGCCTTGTAGATACTTCATGTAACCTATTTTGCTAGTTTTCCAAATCTTGTTCTCAATTTGAAGTGTAGGAACTATCTTATTCCAAGCCCAATTTTCCATTTGTAGTAGGATTAATCCATTCTTCTTCTTTTACTATTATCTGATAAATGTTGTCGATTTCAGCTCCGTTGTACTCCTCTTTAATAGATTTAGTATAGCTCGCTCCTTCTGATGGACCTAGTGGAATAATGACTCTCATATTGTTGCTTTCACATATAATTTTCCTTTTCTTTAAGTTGATTATATCCATGTTAGAAAATTCCCATTACAATCCAAGTAATGCAAGGTAGGGGTTACTATCACCCACAATTTCTATTACTTCAAAATCAGTTGCAGTGTGCACTCATTCGATGTCTACTATGACACTTGATAATCTTTCTAAAGGAACAATCTTTTGTTGGTTCGCCATTTTTAGCTAAATAGGTAACCATTGCAACTTCGGCTTACCCATCAATTCCCATGTTTTCTTTGGCAAAACATTGGCATCAAATCCTAAATCTAGGATAACCTGATCCATGTCATATTATCTAATATATGCAGTAAGCCTCATTTCTTTTCCAGCCCTTTTCTTATGTTGATGTAGATTGTTCACTATGCACATATCATTTTGTGGTACTTCCTTAGAAGCACACAAGTCTATTAATTCTTGCAACCCTTCTACAACTTTCTGGTTCCTTAACAACTTCATGCAAGTCTATAGAAAAGACTTCAAAATATCTAGATCCACATATTGTCTTGTAGCTGATATTGTCTCACAGTTATTCTTCTATGTTGGCTGCATAGTAGAGTTCGAAGCCCCATTATCCATAAAATTTTTACTCGCTTCCATGACTACTTCCTTTTCCTTCTAGATATAAAAAAGCAGAATCTTTTTCAGTAGTCTTTCTTACCCATGTAGCTTCAGCTTCCTCTCTCCCATCAAATTTATCATCTCTAGTCACTGCTCCACTTCTTGTTACAATGCTAACATGAGGTTCATTAATCCTTGGTTCCACTGTCATTATTTGGATGTTTTGTGTCAGCTACTAGTTCCTTTCTTTGCAATTTTTTCGTAAGTACTGAACAATCTTCAATAACATGATCAAAATATTTTCAATTCTTACATGTTGTAGTGGGGTTCTGACAATCTCTTATAAAATGTCCTACTTAATCACCGTTGTAGCAGATAATATGTCCTTGTCCTCAAGCAATTCCGCCACCTTGACCAGTACCTCGACCTCATCCTTGATATCCACCTTGACCACCGTGCTGCACATGTTCTTCACATCCATGTTCTTCAACTTGCATTCTATACACATGGGCACTTATATCTACCATTAATTCATAATCTTGGAAGTTATTTTCATCATGTCCCACTAATTTGTAGAACTTGCAATACAAGTTCCTTAGGGTCTATTAGTACTTATGCAACAAATAACAATCTTCAGGGCAATGTTCGACTCTACTTCTACATATCTCACACCATAGACTAGATCCAACATTCAAAGGGTTTAAAGGTTTCGGTGCACCTCTAGCCATGTAAATGTTGAAAATAGGGAATTGTTCCTTAGAATGGCCCTCTCCTTTACACTTTGTACACCATACTTCTTCTGTGACTTCCTTACTTTTCTTCATATCCTATATCTGCACAGTAAAATTTTCCAGCTGACTTTAGACCTGCTACATACCTGCACTGGTATCCCCTATGGGTGATTCTTCTAACTTCATCGTAAGCTCTAAAGCTTTGGCTTGAGTCTCTACCTTCTTTTGTGACAAAGGCAATTGTATGTGTGGAAGTAGTGCAACTATAAACCATTCCTTATGTTAATGCTGAGGTATTTCGAAGCTTACTTGATCTAATAAGATCTTGAATCTTTGATCAAATTCTCTGATAGATTTAGTAGGTATTTGTTTGATTTCTTTTAGTTATCTAATACACTGCAACTTAGACTTTGACTTCTTGAATTCCTTTATCAACGTTGTTTTGATGTCTACAAATGTCCTATTCTAATTTCTTGAGTACTTCATGTACCATGTCAATGCTCTATCCTGAAATGTTGTGACGAGCTATTCTCTATTTATATATTCATTATAAAATTGCTTCTCTATCCATACTTCTTTCCATAAGAACCATAGTTGCTTCGGATCCATGATCCAGTCCCTTTAAAGACATGCAACTTAATATCATCGACCATGGTTCTACTTGGAGGCGGGGGGGGGGGGGGGGGGGGGGGGGGGGGGGGGGGGGGGAGGGAGATGGGGGGTAGTAGGGGTAGGGGGGTAGGGGAATGGGGAAAACTTGAAACACCCTGATTACTATTTGATTCTAACTTCGCTGAACTTCCAGACTGAAAAGGTGAATACTGCAGGGTCACTTCAAGGCTCTCAAGATGGTTCTCTTCACTTTCAGACTCACTCAACAATGAACTATAGTCAGTTTCTATAAAATTCATTGGATCTTAGCCATGAGATCTCTTCATAGTGTCTATTCTATACCTTTTTCCACTTCATGTTGTCCTAGTCTCTTCTTCAGATCTTCTAAACATAAGTAGCTAATAATCTGATTGCATTCGTAAAATCCCCTTTTCACATAAGATCATATTAATCTAGAGATTCATAGATGTTACAAACTTACTTTGTGGTCCTTTGAAAAATATTCGTTTTGCTTCGCTATAGGACATGATCAAATCTACCAAGAACTCGGCAAAAAATCCTCCAAAAATGCCATCAATCCAGAAATCAACAACTCTTGAGATTGTGTTGTCAATTTTCTTAAGTCATTGTATTAGTCAGGATTCCACTCCTTAGGTTCGTCTCCCTTAAATCAATCATTTCTTTATGTCAATGTTGATATCCACTCATACAACTCAATGTGAAATGAACCAAAGAGTTTTTCCTATTGATCTTCGAAGATATACTTTTGTGACCAATTTTCAGTCGACAATGGAGGATTTCTATTTTCTTTTTCTGCAAATTCTCATTCCTTTTGTTCAACCCACTATTGGATTTCTTTCTTCGACGGACGCCAAAAAATATCCCTCAAATAGATCCCGGTTTCGACAAAAAAGCCATTTTTTGGCTTGAGGGGCTTGGACCCAGGTCCAAAGTGTACTGCGCACCAACAAAACCCTTAACCACTTGCCCTCTTTGCAACGATTTGAAAGAAAATCATAGTCTCACCCAAAGTGATTATGGAAGGTTGAAGAACCACGTTTCTACAACTACAGGGATACTGCATTG
The DNA here is from genome assembly GCA_031772625.1 of Pinus tabuliformis. Classification (NCBI taxonomy): domain Eukaryota; kingdom Viridiplantae; phylum Streptophyta; class Pinopsida; order Pinales; family Pinaceae; genus Pinus; species Pinus tabuliformis. Next base: position 797,620,579 of record CM062808.1, on the reverse strand, counting down.
TGGCACTTGTGTATTTCCTTATGTTTTTTACTTATCTACAACTTTGCATTTTATAAAAGACTTCACACTGATTCTTTACTTTGCATATTTTCTCTTATTAAATAAACATATCAGAGAATAATATAACATGTATTACTTCGCATAAACAGGTGATAAGCAAATATAACAGTACATATGAACAAAAAATATGGCCCAAAACTTCTCCTTTTTATTAAGATGAATTCTTTCAGTAGATTCAACTTCTCGACCTATGTAGACAACTATAGGTGGTCTGCGCACTAAGCTACAAACTATTTCAAGGTGTCGACACACTCATCTATGGAGCCTTTCCTTAGGGCCCAAAATACAAACTAAACAAAAGATACAATCACTTTTTTCATCAATATTCACATGTTCTTTGACAAGGCATTACATCTCCCTATATACATTATATTGCTACAAAACCATGGTCCACATACCATGGGATCGACAAAAAAATGACATAAAAAGCCTATACTGTTATAGACATTTTTGGGCCCTACAACCCCAAGCATGAAATGTCCATAAACCAAGGGCTCCTAAGTCCCTAAAAGTGTTGCTCTAACCCCTAAAGGAACAAGGTCAATAGATTACAGCTTCTCCCAGAAGTTCTCCATGAGAAACTGCTCAGAATTGGTCAAAACAGGATCATTGCAGCTGCTCCACTGGCTAAGTGCGTTGCATCTCACCCAAATACACTGTGAGGGTGCGTTGCATTTCAAAAGTCCCTTTTGTGGGGTGCGATGGGCGAGAAATGACAAATGGCAGTGTCATTCCGCGAGGTGGAGAGGCAATGGAAGCTTCCAGAATCTTCTCCTGTGACACTTGCCTCACTGAATTCGACCAAGGATGAGTAAGAGGCCATCAGTCTCCAAGTGGAAGCAAGAACTATCAGAGAGAAGACACTAATCAAATCACAAGCTGACTCATCCCCCTTACAGATATCTATATATGGATCCCTCATCCCAGAGATCCGGAGGCTGGAATTTTGCATATTGTAAGGAATTGTTGTTGGTTTCTTGAGACAAACATCAAATTGTTGGGTAATCTAAGCTTTGTTTGAGGTGAAGAGGGGCTTCTTTGCTGGGAGGTTGATGCTGGGTCAGAACAACCGGTTGTAACTCCTCTTGGCTCTTTTCTTGTTTATCAATAAAAGCTATTTGAGTTTTCCTCCATGCTTTTGTGTCATTGATGCTTGTTACATTTGTATGGTCAATTTACATCTAACCCTAGATTGTTTATGATTATAGATCCATGTCTTTGTATAGTGCTATGCTTCTATGATCTTACAGGTACTTTGTGAAGCTGGGCGTGAAAGGGAGTAGGTAGCTGAGGACTATCAAAGAAGAGAGGGATCAAATCAGGAGATTGGCGCAAGACAGAGGTTGGTCTTTCTGTTCCTCTCTATCTATAATTCATAAAGGAAAAACAAAAGTAGCTTTTCTCTGTTTGTTTCTAAGGCAGCTGTCACACCTTAGTGGGATAGAGCAGTTCTAAATAGAAACTTTTCCCTGTAACATATACCCATTACAAATTAAGGGGATTTACCACGGGGTAAATATAACTTCACACACTCCGTGCACTCCACTCCTAAAAATGTAGAGTCTTTGACCAAAATTACCAAGTTGGGTCGTACCCAACATCTATAGATGAATGGGAAGATAGAGAGGGTTAACGAGATTCTTGAGGATATGTTGAGGATGTATGTCATGCATCAACAAAGAAAGTGGGAGGAGTGTCTTCCACAAGTGGAGTTTTCTTATAATAATTGGTATTAGGAATCCTTGAGGATGAGTCCAATTGAGGCTCTTTATGGTCAAAGTTGTAACACTCACATTAGCTGGAGTGATCTAGTAAACAAGGTGTTGTTTTGGCGGGATATGCTGAATAAGATAGAGAAGGAGATGCATTTTATTAGAAGGAATTTAATGGAAACACAAGAGAGGTAGAAGAGTTATGTAGTTCAACATAGAGAATTCAAGGAGTTTCTAGTTAGGGAACATTTATCCTTGCACATTAAGCTCAAGAGGAGCTCCTTGAAGATTGGGTCATGTGCTAAGTTGTCACCTCAATATTGTGGGCATTTTGAGATCTTGGAGAAGATTGGACCAGTAGCCTATGGAATTACACTGCTACCAATAATGAAATTCCATGATGTTTTCCATTTTTCATTGCTTAAGAGATATGTGCAAGATATTGATCATGTGATTAATTGGTATGTATTATAGGTGGAACTAGAGGGGGAGTTCTAGGTAGAGCCATAATGCATATTGCAACAGAAACAACTGATACCTCGAAAAAAGGTAGTAGAGAAAGTTAAAGTTTAGTGGAAGCACTTGGGCCTAATATAGATCTTGGGGGTAAGCCCCCAAGATCTAAAAAATTAAAATGCAAGAAAAAGAGGAGAATGCATAGTAAACAAAACCATAAAGAAGATTTATGTTAAAATATATAATAATTGTAAAAGCTACATTGTGATAGATAGTATGTCCTTTTACAAAATGCGACTTGTTACTTATAGCCTTGTTTTAGTTACAATACCATAAATAAATTCCATCGATGGGTAAATACCATGGGTGATTGAATACCATGGGTGGATGCCACTTTCCATTCAGATCATTCCTCCTCGCTTAAGAAGAAATGGTCTCCATTGCATGAAGTTCCCTCTTGAGAAGCCTTTGTTGAATATGAAGAGCCATTGAAGAGAATTATTTTGTGTGGTTAACCCATAACCGTGATGAAAAAATATTGAAGGATAGAGATACCCTGTAATGCTTGTGACCAACTATGATAATGACATTGTGCGGCCTAGCAAATGGATTTCAATGAAGTGTAGGTTTGTGGATGACCCATAACAATGGAAAACAAATATTTGAGGATAGAGATACCCTGTAATGCTTGTGACCAACTATGATACTAATAGTGTGCGGCCTAGCAAATGGACTTTTATGACAAAGGTTTTCTGCGGTTGACCCATAACCTTGGGTTTGTGGGTGACCCAAAACCATGATTCTTGTCAGTATGCTTGGTAAAAATATGGTGGCTTGTTTGGTAGATCCTCCCATCCAATGAGATGTTGTAAAGGCTTCTTTTACATTCTTTTCTTTTCTTTTGATTTTTTTTAGCAATAGAACTCTTGTTGCAACTTTGTTGATAATGTTTTCTATAAATGATGAAATCAAATTCCATAAAATACCCACTTGAGGTATTGAAGAGATATTTATATTGATATAAGACACTTGAACTTTGATGACCTGTGGAGTGAGAAAATGTTTCCTAAAACTCATGGTACATGCAACTGCGCAACGATCCAGACATATGTAACTTCAATTTCTCATATCTCTCAAACTCAAAATTTAGTCAAATTCCGTAAAAATCCCATTTGTTCTAGTTAAAAAGAATTTAAAATGAGAATGTTTTCACCTTTCGAAATAATTTTTGGAGGTCGTGTAATTTGCATGAAGTTGGTGAATATTGCTACTCTACGTTTCATCCATCATTGTGCTTCTATGGCAACCATATCACCATGGGGAAGCTGAGAAATGCTTGAAACGAGGTTGTACAAGCTTCTATATATTGGATTCAATTTTTTTTAAGCTATGGCATGGTTGTGTAAATATACAATAACAATGAATGCAAGAATACCAAGTGCAAAGGGCCATAAAGGATGCCAAGGGTTTGTAGAGCAACATGGGTTGTTGTAGAGGTCATGGAAACTCCATTTTGCAGACCAATGGATGTAGTGAATCCATGTAAAAATGATCTTGCAATGGTGAATGAAGATTTGAGGGTGGAAAACTAGTTAATGCTTGTGGGCTAACTATGATACTTATAGTGTCTAATAAAATGGACTCTAAAGGTGCCAAAAGGAAACTGGAGATCGCTGAACTAAAATATACTTCAAACCCTAATTCCCATGGAGCCATAACCAGATTTGATACTATTGATCTAGATCTTAGGGGTAAGCCCCCAAGATATGAAAAATTGAAATTCTTGAAAAAGAGGAGAACACACAGTAAATGAAACCACATTTTTGTTATTAAAATAGAGAATAACTGTAAAAGCTATATTATGGTGGATAATCTATCATTTTATAAATGTGACTTGTTACTTATATCCATTTTTAGTTACAATACCATGGAGAAATTCCATGGGTGGGTAAATACCATGGGTGATTGAATACCATCGATTGATGTCACCTACAATACCATGGGTGGATGAATACCATCAATGGATTCCATTTTTTGTTTAGATTAGGGCTCGATGAAGCTACATGGGATATGACTGATCTGATGCAAGAATTATATCCTTATTTATTTATTAGTTGAAGAAAAAGAGTTTTTGGTCACTAAATAAAGAAGTATATAATGGTCACATATGATCAACCAACTGTGTTATAAAGTTCCAATAAGTAGTATGTTTTTCATGTTTGTCATGGTTTTCGGTTGTTGTCATTGTAAATAATACAAAGAGCTATGTTATAAAGCTCCAATAAGAAATATGTTTTTTTGGTCATAAGTGTCATCGAACATAGAGGAGGGGTTTGTAACAACTCCAAGTTGATTTTCCATGTAAATAAAAAGAACCAAGGTGATGGGATACATATTCCAAGATGAAAGGAGGAAAAAACAGTATAGTGGGCATCTCTTGTTGTTAACTAATGGTTTTGGAAATTGGAAAAGGAAAAGAGGCAGTAAATGGAAATTAATATGAGAAATAAAGGAAAACAAGAGAAAATGAAGATGAAGAGAAATAAATATGCATGAAAAGGAAATTAGAGATAAATTAAAGGAAAGTGAAGAAAGAAGGAAAAGGAAAGGAAGAGACTAGACATCAATGGTAAAAATGCATCAGAGAAACAATTCGCAACTTTTAGCTTATCTTTTGTCAGTTCTATCATTGATCACTTCTAGAGATAGAGATGTAAGAGAAGAGAGAGGAAGCACTTGGACAAGAAACCAAGAAAAGGAAAACAAGGGAGCACAAGGAAAATCTTGGAACAACATTTGTACATTGCAGGTAACAAGTTGCATATGTGATTTCATTGCTGAGATTTGAATGCATGGTACATGCATTTGGTTGTTTTGTTCATTTGTTTTTATTGGCATGGGATTTACCTAGATTGACAATAGTTTCAATCTTGCCTTACATTTCTTCGATAGCCATGGTGTTGTGGGTTCCTTGTTTTGGTTTAAGCTTTGGATGGTCGATAGACTTTGGATCCCGGTGAAGTGGTATTGGGAAATTCCTAAGCATCAATGGTGGAGATGGGATTTCTCTTGGAACTCTTGACAAATGGTTGGAGATAGGAAAATTCCTCTGGATGTGGTGAAGAATGTTAAGAATAGAAACAAAAAATCCTAATTTAATCTGTCCTTGAATTAAATTAGGAATTAAATCAAAATTCTATTCTCATATCAACATGTAATAATTAACTCAGTTAATTTGACGTAGTTAGCTTAGTATATTTGAGTTGGAAATTTATCGAGAGTCATGTAGAGTGATTCCTAAATTTTAGGGGTCCAGGTTGAGTTATTTTGAGTTGTAATTAATTAATTCAATCTAACTAAGTTAAAGTCAATTAAACAGGCTCCAACTGTTGGAGGAACTAGTAGGAGGTATAGTAGTGGCAAGAAACTTTAGTGTTCTACCAATTAATTGATAATTCACTCCTAAATAACTCATGCATGCCAATTTGAGAAAGACCTAGTTGAGACCAGAGTTCACAGACAATGTACTATCAATTGTATAATTTCTGAGTTGTACAGATGGCGAATGTAATTAGTAGAAGGCCTTTGATGGAGTGCATAGTTGTGGTGAGGTATTTTCATAATTAAATATGGGCTAATTCCCTTTAGGATTGTGAAAGGAAGTAGGATCTTGGAGGACGACATATTTGGCTAAGTATTAGCTTGAGATGGTTTGTGAAGAAGAGGGATAGATTATACTTGTGCAGAGATTGTTTGGGTTGACCAAGAATTGTATTTTCTTCTCAGATCTTTTGGTTAATGAAATATAGATAGTCAGGGTTTTGAGCAGTTGCCTTTCCTAGAAAAATATTTTTTTATGTGCCATTGAAATTCTTCCTTTTCTGCTTAGTGTTTTCATCGATCAATTTTTGTTTCCACTAAAGAGTAGAGTAGATTCAAGTCTTTTGTTCTGGCATATTACATAAGAAGTTTGAATCTAAAAGTAAAAATATATATGTTATTAGAGTTGAAGACACTATAGAAGTTGAGAATACGAGTTTGTTCTACAAGTGAAATCAAATTTGCAGATTCATACTCAGAGTCAACATGAAGACATTCTATGGCTTGAGACTTGAGTATGCCCTGGAGGGAAGCTCGAATTACATAGCATGGAAGGACAAGATGGAGGCAGTGTTGGAAGACAATGGGATGAAGGAATTTAGATCATGATATCCTAAAGCCTCCAACATATTATGCTAAAGATATGGTTGAATGGAGAAAGTGTGTGGAAAAGGTGAGAAGGTTTATCCTATAAGGAGTTCGAGATCATATTGCCTCGAATATCCATCGTAAGGAAACTCCATTTGAAATGTGGAAGGAATTGATAAACTTGTTTCAAAATAGTAGTGACCACAAAAAGTTGGCACTGAAGGCCAAGCACAAAAAGATCAAGATGGAGAAGGGCAACTCAATTCTGAGGTACTCGACCAAGTTCACCCAATGTCAGGATAAGCTTGGAAGTCTTAGGATTATTGTTGCAAAAGATGGTCTGGTGAGCCTAGCACTTATAGGAAATCCCAAGACATGGCACAATTACTGGGACTTAGTTAATGGGAGGGAGAAGCCACCCGAATGGGACTGACTATGGTTTGACTTGGCACAGGAAGATATTCAGAGGAACACCAAAGATGGATCCTCATGAAAGCATGCTGATGAGGAGAATTGTGCCTTAGATGGTAAGGCAAAGAAAGGGAAGGTGACATGTTGAAAATCAAGTGTTTTCATTGTCACAAGTTGGGACACGTTTCCACAAAGTGTATGCATAAGAAGGACGATAAGAAGCCTTCAAGAGGAGTGATAGTTGAATCTCTTGCTTCACTGTTTGAACTGGATTTTACCCTCAGTGCTTGCATGGTGTCATAGATGATGGGTAGTGTGTGGTACCCCGATAGTGCAGATTCATTCCATATGAAGCTAACAAAGAAGTAACTTGGAGGAGAAGGATATCTAGATGGATATAGAGATGGGTGATGATGGGAGGTATAGAGAAAATGACATCAACACCATAAATTTTCAGAAGAAGTCTAGTTCTCCCCTCATTTTGAGAGATGTTATGTATGTTTTAGGTTTCAAGAAGAACTTGGTTTATATTTCCATGATGGAGGATAGAAGATATGATGTGATATTTAGTAAGGGAAAGGCTTTCCTTCGTCACATAGCCATAGTACAGGTGAAGTAGATAAGGGTTTGAGTGAAGAACCTCTACAAATTAGGGGTAGAAGACTACACTTCTTTGAGCACTAAAGCAGAGAAGGTGGAGAGATGAGACATCGGTGAGTTGTGGCACATGAGATTGGGTCACTTGCACCATGGAGCTTTGAAGATCTTGCAACAAATTTCTAGAGGGCTTCACAAGGGTAGACTAGAGAAGAGAGACACATGAAAATGGTTTACATTCGAGAAGTACACCAAAGCTTCCTTTCATGACAAATATAGTTGAGCACAAGTGATCCTTGATCGAGTTTCTTCAAATGTGTGTGGATTGCTCTTGACAACATCTATGACCAAGCACAGGTATTATGTAATATTTATTGATGATTTTTCTCAGAAGTGTTGGATTTTCTTCATTCACAAGAAATATCGTACATTCACTAAGCTTTGTGAATTTAAAGAACTCGTCAAGAAAGATACTAGTAGGAAAGTTAAAGCTTTCAGAAGCGATAACGATGGAGTGTATGTGTCGAATGAGTTCAATTTTTTTTTTTTTGCATCATAAGGAATTCGACGAGAGTTGATAGCACCTCGTAACCCACAACAAAATGGGGTGGCTAAAAGGAAGAACACAATTATTGTGGGAACGACATGGACGATGTTGCATGATCACGACCTACCATTACACTTGTGGGCTAAAGCATGCAACACAACTGTTTATTTGCAGAACATAAGTCCTCATTTAATTCTCGAGATGAGTACACCATAAGAGGACTTTTTATGGAAGAAACCAGATGTGGCACACTTAAGGATCTTTGGGTCATCATTCTACTGCCATGTTACCAAATATTCCTAGAAAAATATAGAGCCAACAACTGAGTTGGGCATATTTGTGGGGTACACTGATACACCTCAAAACTCCCAGGTGTACCTGCCAAAAACAGGATGACAATGGTTTCAAAGAGATGTGAGAAGGCCATGAGATGTTCCCTTGAGAGGGAGCTTCAACTACATGTAGTTGAGGATATTTTAGCTCCAAAGGAGGAACCTCAGGATGATGTGCAACTACATGCAGAGGATAAGGGAGTGGAAACAACCACTCATGCAAAGACTTCTAGAGATGGGAGAAAGTGCACCAAAGAGGCTGAAAGGTTATTGCGTGATGCTAGAGAGAATGTGGGAGCACCCTCAACATAGTGGAGATAGAGGAGGTTACCAGAGAGGTACACTGGCTACAAGGCTCTGGTGAGAGGGAGTGTAGAGATTGAGCCATCCTCTTTTGAGGAAGTAATGCAACATCCAGTTTTGTTTGATGCCATGGTTGAGGAGTATGACTCCATTATCATAAATAGTGTTTGGGAAGTAGTCACAAGACCAGTGGACAAGTCAGTGGTGAGTTCCAAATGGATTTACAAGGTAAACCAAGCAGCAGATAGTAGTGTGGAGAAACACAAGGCCAAATTTGTGGCCAGAGGGTTCTATCAGGTGGAGGGAATTGATTACAATGAGAATTTTTCTTCTATGGGAAGATACTCATCAGTTGGATCCATTCTAGCACTATCAGCGCAGATGGGATGGAAGATACAACATATGGATGTAAAGACAACATTCCTCAACAACATGATTGAGGAAGAGGTGTATATTGACCAGCTTAAAGGATTTGAGACCTTCAACAGAGAGTTGCATGTGTGCAGACTCAAGCAAGCATTGTATGGATTGAAACAAGCACCACATGCTTGTTATACCAGGATAGATAAATATTTCACTGGGTTGGGGTTCACCAAAAGTGAAGAAGATGTTAACCTTTACCATATTGTGGTTGAAGGTAAATTATTGATTATTGTTTTATATGTTGACAATTTGATTCTAACAGGTGATGATAAGCTTGCAAAGAGGATCTTGCATGAAAGTTTGAAATGAAGGAGTCGGTGCTCTTGCATTACTTTCATTGTATAGAAGGATGGAAAGGAGATGATGAACTTTTTATCTATCAGGGAAAGTATGCCAATGAGATACTGAAAAATTTCCACATGGAGAGAAGTAAACCCATGGAGACTCCTCTAGCTGGTAACTGGAGGAAGGAGGATGCTACTTTTGGTGAAGTAGTGGAGGCTACTATTTATCGTCAGCTTGTGGATTCACTCATGTATTTGGTGAACATACAAATGGACATGTGTTATGTAGTTAACTAACTTAGTCAAGCTATGGTTAATCCAACCAAACTGTATTGGAAGGTAGTCAAACATGTGTTGAGATACCTTAGAGGCACCACTCAATATGGTCTTTGGTATAGACAGACAAAGGGAGTGAAACTTCAAGGATTCACAGATGCATATTGGGCAAGGATTCCGTCTGAAAGGAAGAGAATATCATGTGGGATCTTCCGTATTGGGTCAGAAATTGTTTCTTGGTACACCAGGAAGCAAGAATCAGTTGCACTCAGTTCAATAGAAGTAGAGTACATGGCTACTAGTAAAGGAAGATTCTTGTTGGTTTGTTTAGTTAGTAGATGGATCCAACAATGATTTACTGTCATAACCATAGTTGTATTAAAATCTCTAAGAATCTAGTTTATCATGATTGGTCCAAGAATATTGATATTTGGTATCACCATCTTCGAGATTGTGTGCAGAGGATAATCATGTTGCTAGAGTACATTCCCATAGAGGAGAAGGATGCAGATATTTTGACAAAGACCTTGTCAAGATGGAAATTCAAATTTCACAAAGCCAGGATCAAGGTAGCAGATAATCCATTTCTTGTTGAGAGGGAGTGTTAAGAATAACAACAATAAATCCTAATTTAATTTGTCCTTGAATTAAATTAGGAGTTAAATCGCAATTCTATTCTCGTAGAAACTTGTAATAGTTAACTAAGTTAATTTGACTTAGTTGGCTCTATAAATTACAGTTGGAAGTCTATGTAGAGTCATGTAGAATGATTCCTAAATTTTATGGATCAAAGTTGAGTTCTTTTAAGTTGTAATTAATTAATTTAGTCTAATTGAGTTAAAGTCAATTAAACTAGTTCCAACTATTGGAGGAACTAGTAGGAGGTCCAGTAGTGGGGAGTAGCTTCAGTGAAAATTCAATGCTAAATAAATTAACTAATGATTCACTAATGAATAACTCATGCATTTCAGTTCTCAGAAAGATCCAGTTGAGATTAGAGTTCAGGAACATTCTACTATTAATTGTGTAATTTTCCGAGTTGTACAGATGGTGCATGTAATTAGTAGAAGGCCTATGATGGATTGCATAGTTGTGGTGAGGGCTTTTCCCAATTAGATATGTGCTAATTCCATTTGGGATTGCACAAGGAAGTAGGAGCTTGGTAGACAGAAGATTTGGCTAAGTATTGGATTGAGCCGGTTTGTGAAGGAGAGGGATAGATTGTACTTGTGCAGATACTATTCGGGTTGAACAAAAATTGTATTTTCTTCTTAGATCTTTTGGTTAATGCAATATCGATAGTCGGGGTTTTGAGTAGTTGATTTCCCAAGAATAATATTGTGTTATGTGCAATTGAAATTCTTCCTTTTCTGCTTAGTGTTTTCATTGATCAATTTTTGTTTCTATTGATGAGTAGAGTAGATTCAAGTCCTTTTTTCTAGCATATTGTTGGCTTAGGGGGTCCTAACCTAGGTTCAGAGATTTAGTTAGTTTGTGAAGGAGAGAGATAGATTGTACTTGTGCATATATTGTTCGGGTTGAACAAGAATTGTATTTTCTTCTCGAATAGTTTGGTTAATGCAATATAGATAGTCAGGGCTTTGAGTAGTTGATTTCCCAAGAATAATATTGTGTTATGTGCAATTGAAATTCTTCCTTTTCTGCTTAGCGTTTTCATCGATAAATTTTTGTTTCTCCTAATGAGTAGAGTAGATTCAAGTATTTTTTTCTAGCATATTGTTGGCTTAGGGGGTCCGACCTAGGTTCAGAGTTAGTTGCGCCAACCAACAAAACCCTACACTACTGGCCCTTTCAACAACAACCTGTGTAGTCCAGACTGCAGTCTCACCCAAAGCTGTATGGGGGGATGCTAGAACCATGTGTCCACATCTAGAGATCAGTGTGATGTCTTTTATCACCTTACATCTACCTTCGCGTAGAGTTATATACTGCTAGGGATCAGTAATGTAACTCTGTTAAAACAGGCTTCAAACCTTTACAAAGGTCTACAATTAGTTTTTGTTGACCTTTTACAGTCGATCTATCTACTTACGTGCATCAGAAGGAAATTCTAAACTAGGGTTCACACAGATTTACTTAAGTCATTAATAAACATTAGAGAATTCATCAAAGTCTTTGTGAAATTACGTAAACATGCTTGCATACATCATTTAACACTTATTCAACAGATTCGTGCAACATTCAATCAATATTCCATAAAAAGTATTATTTATAGGCAACATATATACATAGGAATTCTTTGATAACTGGCTTTATTGATCTTCAATTCTAATTTATAAACTCAAAACTACCCTATGCACTCAGCTGTGGGGGTCCACACACTCATCTAAGGACTCTACCTAGGCCTCTATGCACTCAGCTGCAAATCCTTTCTTCTCCTATCTGACCCACTTCTCTTCTCTCTATCACTTCTAAGACTCCATCCCTTATCATCCAACACAACATGCCTTAGACTGTCTAAGACACACCTATTTATAGCCTTTTTCATACAATCCCATGGTTCGTCGACCATGGGTGGATCTCAAAATTGACTCAAAATTTACATAAACAAGGGGCTAAAACCCCTTTTACTCCTAATCGTTTGCGCGCTCTACATCCACAAATCTTGGAAACTTTAAATTAATTACAAAAATGTGTTAAAACATGGGTTAACTTAACCCCAAAACTGACCCAGGAGACCCTGTCCTAATAGGACCCCAACAAAAAGATCGTGACTCGCCCTCGAGTCACTTAGTTGGCACTGTGATCTTACTGTGAATATCCCCTAGCTCTACATGGATCATGGTGACTTCAGTAGCCCTTTGAGTTGCTTGCTGCTTGATTTCCTCAACTAATTTGTCTGTAACCAGCCCTTCTATGCCCAGCGTCGTCATCTACTATGTTTGCTCCAAACCTTTAAGCTTATCCTGGATGGTTGTCATGACTTGATAAACTTCTTCCATTCATGGATGCAACCTAGCCTTTAGCAAGGCCTCATTTTTCTATGCTTCCTCTACCTATACTAGGAGTTTCTTTCCTTCATGTAGTTTAGCAAGGCGCTACACTGGCGTGATGAAGCACGCAGTTTCCCTGACTTCATCATACTGTCGCTACAGCTCCCTGACCTCAATGTTCAATGTCTGCAGGTTTGGATCCTCCTATGGATTGGTAACTACCTCCATTGCTTGCTCGAATAATTCCATGCAGTCAGTGACTATGGCATCCAGGGTGGCCATTCCTTCTTTTATCGTAGCTCTGCGCTGCTCCTGGACCTCAGGTGGAGTTGTGGGATGCAAATTTAATTGTAGCTTAGTGATCTTCATGTTGGGTTCAAATTGAACTCGGCCAACCTCTGCTTTAGTGTCGCACACCTGAACAACCAGTTTTCGGATCTTTACTTCTAGATGTGCATCCTCTAGGATGTGAAGTTCAAGCACTGACTTTCAGGCCTCTGCTACTGTTGATTCCAATCGTGAACTTTGCGCCTGTAGCATGTCCTTCTCCTTCATAACCTGCATCTTTTTATTGAACAATTGTTGATTGTTGACTTTGATTTCACTGGCATCACTGGGTGCTCGCTATTCCCTTATTCGAATCTCTTCCATGACTCCATGCCAAACTACCTTGTGCGTTGCTTGCCTTCCCGACATATTCTTGGATCCTGGTTACTTGGAGATGCAACTCTGAGAGATCCATCTAAACTCCTCCTAATGTCTGCATGTACTTTTTTCAAATTGCTATAGTACTTATGTTGTGACGTCCTTGACTTTATCACCAATCTAATCCAGATTACTTTTGGTTAACACCATGGGATCAACATGTGTTTTCTGGGCTTTTTGCTTTTTCATGATCTCCCTTGCTTCTCCATGTCACGCCGTTTCAAAATGAAGAGGGTGTGCTACCCTTCTTTGCCTCCACCTCTGTTATAGACATATTTGGGCACTGCAACCCCAAACTCATATGTCCATAAAATAAGGGCTCCTTAAGTCCCTAAAATTTTGTTTCATACCCTAAAGGATCATGGTCAACTGATTACATCATTTCCCAGAAGTTCCACCTGAAAACTACTCAGAATTGGCCAAAACTAGACCATACAGACTGCTCCATGGGCGGGGTGCAATGCATACTGACTGCCAAACTGGCTAGGTACGATGCATATGAAATGGCCTTCTGTGGGGTGCAATGAGCGAGAATAGATAAATTGCAGAGACAGTTTGCAAGGTGGATGATCATGGAATCTTCCAGAAACTTCTCCTGTGACACTTGCTTCTCTGAATTCGCCTAGGGATGAGTAAGAGATCAATGAAATCTCCAAGTGGAACCAAGAACTATCAGTGGAATGACAGTAATCAAAAACCCAGAGCTGACTCACACCCTTGCAAGACATCTATAAATGGATCCCTCATCTGAGAGATCTAGAGGCTGGAATTTTGTATTTTGTAAGGAATTTTTGTTGGTTTGTTGGTGAGAAGAGACATCGCATTGTTGGGTGATTTTCTTGTTCATGAGGTGAAGAAGGCTTCTACAACTTGGAGGATGATGCTAGATCAGATAGCTGGGTTGTAATCCTCTCTTACATTACTATTAATAAAGTTCTTTGAGTTTTCCTCCATATAATCGTGTATTTGTGAATATTATTGTTTATGAATGCAATTGTGTGGTCAATGTGTTTCTGATTCTGCATTTTTTATGATGTTTTAAATAGAGATGATTTGATGGTTTTTTGTTACTTTGACTCTACAGGTACTCTTTGAAGCGGGACAAGTAGGAGAGGAGTGGTAAATTCTATCAAGGAAAGGAGAAATCAAGCTAGGATCAAAGTGGAAGATCCAGGTTGGTCCTCTATTCTTCTCTTCCATCTATCACACTTAAAGGAACTCTTGAAAAGCTTTCATTGTTTGTTTCTAAGATAGCTACCCATCTTAGTGGGACTAGCAGTTTGAATCGACACTAGTTTTCCCTGAAACAAAATGGTGACTCCGCTGGGGAACGAATAGTTTGTTTTGTTTGTTTATTGTTTGCTTTATAAACTACATATAGAGCCTGAAGTTAGCCAGCTAGCCTTTGAAATGCCTTTGATATGCAATTGCGAAGTAGATGAATGCTGCTTCAATCAATCTCCGGGTTGGTTTATGAACTGAACATCTGACTTACAAAGCATTCTAAGTGCCCTTGTGGTAGCTCAGAACCTCATCAAATCTTACCCTTATGCTTTGTTTTTACTGTCCATCATTACTCAGCCTAAATCACTGAACTTAGCTGCAAATTTTGAGCAAAAACCAAGGTCAGTTTCGCTCCTTGGTCCATTGCACTATCTATAACTGTGCAACTTGGATGCATTGCACCTCCCATGTGTTGTAGGTGAGATGCATCCCTATTTCCCTGTGTTGCAGGTGCGATGATTGAGTGATACTGCTTTCTTCTCTGAAAGTTGGTTTTTTCCTCCTTGTTTTTAGCTTTATTCAGTAGTTTTGCAGTACATGATTAGTACCTTCTTGCTGAAAACTTCTTCCTTCACATATTTCAGCCTCCATCAGTTAGGAATTGTAAACCTTTTTTTTTTATTTGTCAATCATTTACAATCTTCCTTTGTCGAAAATAGCCTAATTGAACTGTTGTTTTTTATGCAAGTGTCATAATTGTCATTTTAGATCAAAAGAAGAGTGTCGTAAAGTCTTCCTCTTCTAGATAGTTGATTTTACCTTTTTCATTGTACTTGATTTTGAAATTATTAGTATTTGAAGTTTCGAAAAGTATCGTCTTATTCTTCCTTTCGTTTTGAAAAGAAATTGTTAGAAATGTCACTTTGAAAGAAAATAGTTCAGGTCTGTACTTAGCTTTCCTTTTTTGGATTTCATACATTAAGGAAGCAGAAAACAAATACATGCATGTGCATCTGCATTTTGATTGCATGTGAAATTTGATTTAGGAAAGTGCATTTAGTGTGTGCTCTATGCTCTTTGCTGAAAGAAAATCATAATATTCTTTCCTTTGTAGCTAGGATTTTCATTGCTTAAAGAACATAAATGATTGTTTATCATTTTAGATTGCACATTTAGGAATTTCACATCTACATCGCGCGGTGAACCTTGAAAGACAAACTTCTAAGCAATATCAACTCTAAAATAAACCTCAATGAACATAAAAATGCTTTGGAACCTAACGCAACACATCTAGAAGTCTAGGCTAGAGACATGTTCCAGCGTCGTAAAACCTGGTAACTATCGTCTTCATCAAAGGTTGGGTGATTCCTCCTCTTTGATACGACAAGTGCCAGTACGGACTTGTGCTCCCCATACCATCGAGTATATATTGGGAGACCACAATAGGCTGATATCCTTTAGCCTTAGGAAGTCGTGTCTGCCACCCTATCAATCGCAATGCACTGAACACAACATTCGGGAAGATTGACTATTGTACATAAGTCCTCAGTAATTTCTCTATCATTTATTACCAAGGTGTGTTTTGCAGTTTTGCGATCAGTTTGGTATTCCCTCCGTCTAGACTTCCAGAGCAGTCACTTTCGTTCCTTTTCAAATCCTTAAAAGAAAAGGTCCATCTGAGCACTTGCCACTTCAAGATCATTAAAAATTGAAGGCAACTAGAGTCACCTTTAGCTTTTTCTTGACTCTTAAAAATTGAAAAAGCAAGTTGCGTCAAAGTGTCTAAAATTTATTTTAATTGGAATAACATCGATGTTCCTTCGTTGATCTGAGTTTGAGATAATCGAGTCTACCAATCAAGGAATCCCTCTTGGGGGGAATCCTAGTCCTTTCTCCTCTTGGGGAGATATCGGTTCCCCATATATGGCTACATTGTCCCTTCCAGGAATCACAATCATCCTACTCATATGGCTTTTCTCAACCTCTATCGTTCAAAACACTATAATTCCTCAACAATCTAATCAGCAACCAGATGATACTAAACTTACCCCTTCACCTTCTACTTCATTTGTTTCTCATTCCCCTTCTTCCTCTTCGCTTGGTGAAACTAGTAACACTAAAAACCAAGTAACTGATAAGAAAAAGAAAGGGAAGGAGAAGAAGAAGAAGCCAGCTAAACAAGGGAACAACAGTGCATCATCTAGTGAAAATCCGCACACTAAACATTCCAAACCAAAAACTCCATGCGTAATTTTCAAGGGAGACCACTACCATCGAGATTGCCCTTGCATTCTGTAGATCTTGAGAGAATGGTCTCCCTGTTTGCACCATTCGGTGTCATCAACCTCTGACAGTTAGGTTGACAACACACCATCAACTAGTGAAAACAAAGTCGATAGACCCAAAAGAAAAGTTAGAGTTCCATGTAGGTTATGTGAAGGTGATCATACTCTTCGTCGTTTTCCTTTTCTAAATGAAGCCAAAAGAATTTTGGATAACCGTCCTGCTTCACCGAAAAAACTTCCACCTGGATACAAGAAACTCTTGGCAAGTCCTTCGCTAGTTGAAAACCCGTTTGACATAACTCAATTATCGATCGAATCACCTATCATTGAAAGTGAACCTCCTGAGTCCACACCGGACCAAAGTCAACTGGTCGATATGGTAGTCGACCCAATCTTGTGTTCAGAAGGCCCACCTTCAGATGATACAGTTCCCAAAGAGAATGAGAATGACATCGTTCAAATTCTTTTTTTCGATACAGAGTCTAATGAACTTGGGGAAAATCCACCCATTCCTTTACAACAGGAAGATACCCTCCAGTTCATGAAACTTATCCAAACATTTATCCGGTACCTCCTCTGAGTAGTCTAGTTGTTTTCTTTGATTGGAATCAACTAGCGAAACCTCGCCTTCCATCTAATGTACCATTCCGAATCATAGTACAAGTTTACAAAATGATCGTGTCTAGCACTATCATAGATGAAGGGCTTTGGTGAGTATCCTTTCCTCAACTACTTGGAAAGCGCTTGGTTCGCCATTGCTTTTTCCTGAAAAACAAAATTTGTCAGGCTTCAACAAAGGAACCAGTCGACCATTAGGGATCCTTCCAAAGTTGCCGATAACTTTGAGAAAGAAAACCATTCATTTGAATGTCATGGTAGTCCAAGGTCCACTAGATTACAATCTACTCCTTGGACGTGACTATATATATAGCATGGAAGCTATTGTTTCCACATTATTTCAAATGATGTGTTTTCCACATGAAGGCATACTGGTGCAACTTGTCGACCAACTTTCATTTCCTGGTTCAAACATAGCTATGAATCAACCATCATCCCTAAATGGTCTCTTCACATCAACAATGTCTCTTCAACCTTCATTCCATCCACCTAATTACTATGAGTAGTTCAGTGAGTGTGATGAAGGTTAGGGGGCATGCACTCTAGTCTGCTTTAGCAGGCGAACCCAAAGGAAAAGAGAGATTTTCTTGAAAGGTCATAATACTCAGACTGAATAACATTCCTGTATAGGTTATGTAATCAGTCCAACACACTTATTTCCTTTGTACGATTGTGAATGGAAGCTCACAGCATTCACCTTTTTACGTTATGTGATTGGAAGCTCACAAAAATAACATTCGTCTATTTCGACGCAAAGGAAGAGTTTTTGTCTACCAAGAAAAACAATCCTACCTAACCGCAGGGACTTCAATTTGGTAACCTGGAAACTCTCCTTTTACTGAAAGACCTGGGGGCATGCAAGTGAAAAACGACCTTTGATTTTCTTACTTTGTAGGTTCTCAACCCTTTAACCTCGGAGATCGGTCATTTCTAGCTTGCATAAAAAGGTCATGAACACATGTTATAGTAGTGTTCAAGCTCATTAAAAAATAAATCTGCCAAGAGACATTATCAAAAGACTGGTAAGAGCAATGTTCCCGCAAGGTTCAAGCTCATTAAAAAATCAACCTGTATTGAGCACATGTTGGCACAAAGTTCAAGCTCATTAAAAAATAAACTTGCCTTTGGTAAATAACCTTTGTGATCGCTTTGCTATCAACCCTTTTGAACCTTGGTTTTGTTCCTTCCGTCACCTCCATTTCATTTGGCCGACCATATGCTTCCACTTGATTGTTTACCCTTTCGAGTAACATCTGTGATGAGTGATTCTGATTGCCACCCTGTTCACACTGCCATGTTTTGAGAAGTTCCAAACTTTCCTGGAACCAGCTGCTACCCAAAATTACCACTCGTTCCTCAACAACAAGTCTCTTTTAAACTCTTTTTACACTCATTAAATATAAAAAGATTGTCGAGCTATTGACCTTTCCAACTCGTTAAAGTAAAGGGAACGCCATACCTCTCATATATTTTAATATTTTTGGACTTGAGGGATTATTAAACAAAAAGATTCAAGCGCTTGTCTTTGTCAGCTCTGTTAAAGCTATCAAAAAGTCATCCCTTTCATATTATTTTATACTTTTTCAGACTTAAGGGATTATGCCACAAAAAAGGACTATTGGAGTCTCCTTTTCATCCCTTTTCAAATTCTCTAAACATGAAAAGGACCAAGTTATCTTTGTCAATAAACTCGTTAAAACAATGGCGACAAACTTGTCCACCCAGACAAGAACGAGTCTCACTGATGCTAGGCTTGCTAAACACAAAGCGATAGGTTTGCCTGAAGGGAAAATTATAGACCAAGCATATGTTATCCTCCTCAAGCTTGTCAAAAATAAATAGGTACTGGTCAGCAATGACTGGGGAAAAATGGGAAGAAAACTTGAAGAACTCTATTGGTAGCAGGTCGCTCTTGAACATGACACTTTCACTCCATCACCGTGATTGAGTTGGGTTGGGTTTTTCCGTTCACCATCACCATTGGTCCTCCGTACCATCCATGGGGTCAATGCTACCAAGTCCATATCATTGTCGTCAATATGTTCAAGAGAATTCATTCAGAGAATTTACCATCCAGCAAACGCCTCATCCACTGCATTACATCCACTCTTCATTTTTCATGGCCGCCATTCCTGAACCTTATATCATCATATCGTTTTCACCTCCACAAAAATCATTTGCTCCGTTTCGCATCGTAGATGTGGGATACATCAAGGCCCTCCTGCGACAGGTCACTTCTTGTCGACATCAGTTCATTATCCAAGAAGTTGACTTAGAAACAACCCTTTCAGTACTTTGAAGCTTGCATGCCTCAATGGCAAGTTTCTCACTTCCGGTGATAGGTTTACATTAATGACCTTCGGCCGAAAGACTTTGCGTGGTGTTCGACATCAACATGTATATTCACACCATGTTAATTGTACTATAATACCTTGAGGGTCATCATCATTATCGGTGACTCCTCTCGCGTCTGTTAACAGCTTACATTATTGGTTGGTAATTAGGCGATGTCTTTCCATGTTCGACTTCATAACATCTTTTCACATGGATTGACTTGTACATCAGGCGAAGATTGGACGAGTTTTGAAGACCCCAGATCTAGTTTCATCCATCTGGCCTGCAATATATTCAGGAAAATAAAGACATCAATTGTACACACAAGCTGCACAGATAGTCATCTAAGCGAGGGAAGATGACTCTTCATACGAAGGATCACCAGTTTGCAACAACAGACGATTGTCTATCCTATGTACATGAAAATGAATTTATAAAGCTGAGCATGGGAATGCCTACCTCAACTAGGTCATGAAAATAATATGATGATGATGTATTTTGTTGTATCTTATACAGGTCACCTTCCAGTACGAATACCTCGGATCCTCATGATAAAGCATTTCACCCGAAATTAGAAGATTTATGACCTCATGATTTAGGGGGCAGTTGTTATAGACATATTTGGGCACTACAACCCCAAACTGATATGTCCATAAAATAAGGGCTCCTTAAGTCCCTAAAAGTGTTGTTTCATACCCTAAAGGATCATGGTAAACTGATTACATCATTTCCCAGAAGTTTCACCTGAAAAACTACTCGGAACTAGCCAAAACTGGACCATATAGACTGTTCCATGGGAAAGGTGTGATGCATACTGACTGCCAAACTGGCCAAGTGCAATGCATACTGAAATGGCCTTCTATGGGGTGCAATGAGCGGGAATAGACAAATGGCAGAGACAGTTGCAAGGTGGATGATCATGGAATCTTCCAGAAATTTCTCCTGTGACACTTGCCTCTTTGAATTCGCCTAAGGATGAGTAAGAGATCAATGAAATCTCCAAGTTGAACTAAGAACTATCAGTGGAATGACACTAATCAAAAACCCAGAGCTAACTCACATCCTTGCAAGACATCTATAAATGGATCCTTCATCTGAGAGATCTAGAGGCTGGAATTTTGTATTTTGTAAGGAAGTGTTGTTGGTTTGTTGGTGAGAAGAGACATTGCATTGTTGGGTGATTTGCTTGTTCATGAGGTGAAGAGGGCTTCTACAACTGGGAGGATGATGTTGGATCAGACAGTTGTGTTTTAATCCTCTCTTACATTACTATTAATAAATTTCTTTGAGGTTTCCTTCATATAATCGTGTATTTGTGAATCTTATTATTTATGAATGCAATTGTATGGTCAATGTGTTTCTGATTCCTCATTGTTTATGATGTTTTAGATAGACATTCTTTGATGATTTGCTGTTACTTTGACTCTACAAGTACTCTTTGAAGCGGGACAAGTAGGAGAGGAGTGGAAAATTCTATCAAGGAAAGGAGAAATCAAGCTAGGATCAAAGCAAAAGATCCAGGTTGGTCCTCTTTTCTTCTCTTCCATCTATCACACTTAAAGGAACTCTTGAAAATATTTCATTGTTTGTTTCTAAGATAGCTACCCATCTTAGTGGGACTAGCAATTCGAATTGACACTAGTTTTCCCTGAAACAACCTCCTTACCCTGTAAGATCTTTTGTTCCTATTTCTAGTGAAGGTGACTTGTATCCTTTCTAGGACTCACGTTACTCCTTCTCTACCTACTCCTTGGGAGCATGTTCTTGCTCAACACGAGCCTTCTCTGTAGCGTCCTTCTTTTTCTGCACGGCCAGGTTATGCGTAACCTGCCTATCTTCCTCCTTCCTTTTCTTCGCGGCAAAACTCTCTGCACCCATGATTGGTCCAATAGCTAGATATGAAGGGGCACGCCACTCTGTGGTCCATCTTGCTACCACTTCTTGTACATTCATTTCTATTACCAAATATTACAAGTCATACCACTTCCGCACTGGATCCTTCTATGCCTAGATATACACCCTGTGGAAGTCATCCTTGAATGTCACGAAGGCTGACAACTATGTGAACAAGGTTGGGGACAACCTCAAACACTGGTTAATGGCCATGCGAAGACTTGATTCCATATGGACCCAAGATATTTTCGTTTTTGTAATCCCCGTGGGGTCCTTCGTAGCCCATAAGGAGGTGAATTGTGCTGCCTCTCACAATCCTTCGTCAAGTGAAGGAAACTGGCTGTCCTCTGCAAATTCCCAAGTGACAAGAATAATGGACAACAATAACCAAGTATAGTGAAATGCTTGGTTTCATCCTAGGCCTCTTGGCAGTTCGTGAGGAACTCCTGACAGAGGTATCTAGACCAATTGAATTGTATGCCCTTCTCGCACTGGGAAGCCAGCAAAACTATAGCCGTCGAACTTCATCTGTATGATATTTCCTCATCACCTTTCATGCTAATATATGGGTGCAAGTGTAGTTTATAGTCCTAAAATCCATGGAAACTGCCTAGAGCACTAAGACTATCCTGCCGCCATATAGTCATTGCATAGGATCCCATGTATACAACTTCAATCTTCTCCCATTTACTCTTCCCAGAAAGGGTTCCCCATTTAGCTTTGCAAGCTGAACTATGCCTCCATCTGTAATTTCCTTGATAATATATGGCCCTAGCTAATGCATCTGGAATTTACCCAGAAATTTAGTGAATTTACTATCGTAAAAGAAGACAAGATCGTTTACCTTGAATGTGTGAAACGTGATGTGGCGATCGTGCCATGATTTTTCTTGTTCCTTCTGTACTTGTTGATGAAATCCTGCTTAAAATCGATCTTCTTTGAGCTCCATTAGTTGCGTGAGCCATTCCTCCACGGCCTCACGATCTGTCATACCTATGAGATTTGATATGCGCAGACTAGGCACAATATACTCCATGGGCATTATAGCTTCAACCCCATATACTAATCTGAATGGCATTTGCCCTATCAGCTTCTTGCAAGTAGTCCTATACACCCATAGTACTATAGGTATGCACACATCCTAGTAATTTCATTGTGTGTTGCAGAGCTTCATCAATGCATTCTCCAAAATATTTTTGAAGGCTTCAATAGTTCCATTGGCCTATGGGTGATACAGTGTACTCTTCCGATGGTAGGCCTAGAATTATTCTACCAACGCGCTGATTGTTTTGTTCAGAAAGTGCATACCCCTGTCACTCATCAACACTTTTGGGCAGCCAAATCTAGTTAAGACATATTCAAACAAAAAATTTGTTGTCATAGACCCTATACAGTCCTTAACCAGCTATGCTTCTGCCCATCTAGTGATATATTCTGTCATGGTGATGATATAGAGCGCACCTGTCTTCTTTCTTGGGGGATAAATTCACCGAACGAAACCAATTTCCCATTTTTCAAATGGCTGTAAAGATACTTGAGGTTGTAATGGAAATTCATCACTTCACGATGGTCTATCTATTCTTTGACAAGCATCACATGCCTTACAATAATCCTTGGAATCCTTATGCAACATTAGCCGCAATAGACCTTCACACAAAATCTTCTGTGTAATTGCCTTTCCTGCATAATGACCTCCCGCAACCCTTCCATGAGATTCAACGAGAATTCCAACCCTCTCAAAATATGGCACATATCTTCACAATATTTCGTTTGCACCCATCTTATACAGATGTCCTGCAATAATTGAAAAATATATCGTGCGCACTATTGATTCCTTCTTTTTCTGACTCGTATACCCTTCTGATGTCATCCCCGTAGTAAAAAAATGAATAATATATGAAAAATGATTATCCGCTATGTGCACCGTAAAGAGATCCGCATCTGGAAACCCTTCCTCCAGATTACTGTGCTCCTCTCATATTTCAATCCGTGACAGATGATCAGGTCTCGCATTTAATCTACCTGGCTTCACAATTACTTCAAAGTCGTACTCCTGGAATAGTAGCAACCATCTGCATATCTTCTCCCCTAACATAGGCTTATTGACCAAGTATTTCATGGTAGAATGATCTATGTACATTTTGAAATGGCCTCCTAATAGATAATGCCTGAACTTCTGCAGCACGTACACCATGGCCAATCCTTCATGCTCAGTCGTTGAGTAATTCTTTTTAGATTTTGATAATTTCCTACTCGTGAAGGCTATAAGATGGTCCATTTCTCCTTCACCAGCTTGCGTTAACACTGCACCCAATGCAATGCAAGAGGCATTCGCATGCACATGAAATTCCTTCTTCCAATCAAGGAATACCAAGATCAGCACGTGATCATATTTTCTTTCAATACATACAAGCTACACTAACATTCTTCATCCCAACAGAATGTGGCATCCTTCTTCAGCAGTTTCTCCGTGGACACAGTAATCTGAAAATATGCTTTCATAAATTTTCTATAATATCCTGTATGTCCTAGTGTCACACGCAACTGCTTAACATTCCTTGGGGCTTCCAAATTTACAATCAGTGGAATCCTCGTAGGTTCCACCATCACCCCTTGCTTGAACGCCACGTGACCAAGCAAGATTCCAAATGGAAAATAGAAGATGCATTTCTTCAAATTTAGCGTGATCTGGTATCTGCGACACATATCTAACATCAAGCGCATACTTGCTACATGGAACTTTACTAATCCAAACACTGCCCAATCATCAAAGTACACCTCTAGGAACTTATGAATGAACTCCTTGAATGTTGTGATGACTACGCAAGAAAATATTGCAGTTGTATTCTTAAGTCCAAACGACATCACAGCGTATTGAAAACAACCTCGCTTCGTAGCAAAGGTCATTTTGCTCCTGCTAGCTCTGCTATACAGCAATGACTTTCTAAGGTCATGGAGGAGTTCTGGTCTGTGTGATGGTGTCTTCAAAGCAGCCCTCATGGGTCATTTTCCCTTTTCCTTCTATCCCACTTTCTCTACGCCACCTCCATTCCTCTATTTTTCTTCTAAACCCAACAGATTAACCCCCTTTGGCCTTAGCCCCGAGTGCAAAGCCCAAACCCACCATAGAACCTCACCCATATGACCTCACACACTCATAAACCCCTCGCTGAATCCCTGACATTGATCAGTCCCCACCAATCCAATGGCTCTCATCGTGCTCGATAAAGTGACCCACTCGATCATTTCCTGCCGTCAGATCATCTCTGTGAAGATCCAACAGCCTTCGCTCTCATCGCGCTGGCAATATGATCGAACGTTAGCACACGATGAGAGTGGTTTTTCTATCTCATATTCCACTATGTGTCCATCACTGAAAGGAATTGCGCGACCCCAGACATTTACTGCTTAACGTTCGAAAGCGGTACGATGAATACCATTACCACCCAACCAATCTGTCTTCCTATTAAATGTCCATGCAGCTTCACTTCCCGATGACCGTCTGATCTCTCTGTTGAATATCTGATGGCCCCAATTCACCCCGCTCTCACCTCAGTCGATAGCCTTCGTCGAGCCATCTCCACCGTCTGTTTCCTTGTTTCAACGACCATTCTTCCTACTCATCCAAATCGTCCACTCACCCATGCATTCCGCGTCTTCGACCACCCTATTTTCCCAAAGAAGGAGATGACCAGCTATGCCATTATCAGTCACTGTTAGACCCCTAAACTACCATATTTAACAGAAAGAATGGCCAAGGGAGAAAAGGACAAGCATGACCCTGTAACTGAATTTATTAGTCATGGACTTCACTGGTATGAGCACTCGAACAACCAAAAAGGATAGCACAACACCTGAACAGATCGGATTCACTCACTGAAGCAAGCAAACACGTTCAGAGACTCCATCAGGTAGTTAAATGTGGTTGGTGGTAAATTATGACGCCTCCATACCTAAGTGGCCAAGTGCCCTCCTAATGTAAATCTATAAATACTCAGAAACAAGATGTAATCAGCATTGGCATTTGATGTAAGGTTCAACTTCTGGAGACTGTAGATATTTTGTCACTTGCAGCGTCTCGTCTTCATTTTCAGCTAATAGAAGCTTCTTTTGTTGTTAACTGCTCACTGTCCATTTTCCTCTATTCCAAGCTATGCTTGATGTGCTATGTTCTGATCTTTGAGGTTTAACACTAGATAACTGTCATCTTATCTCCGTGTTAGAATCCTGGATGTATCACTGAGTTAGTTGCTCAGGTTTCTTTCTATCTAATGCAGGAGAGCTATCATCCTGTCTTTGCATTAATAGATTAGATTTACAGGCTTCTTTACTAGTTGTAGTCGGCCATCACATGGTCTTGTGCATCTGCTGGTGTGATTAGTATTCTCCATACTCATTTTATATCTAAACCTATGAGAAGTGGTGGTCTAAAGCCTTGTAGTCTCAGGGTGTTCACGCATGTCTGGAGTGAAACAAAGTAGAAGTGGTTATCTGGCTTGAACCAAACCATCATTCCTTCCATTAAACCTAAAACAATAGTTGAATTTATATGTTACCAAGAATCTTCAAGCTACAACCTATAGCGTCGTTGCCAGGGAGGAGATTGAAGCTCAACTTCCCTGGGAGAATGACACAGATCCAACTTTGATGATAGACAAAATCTAGACACATCTTTGGTTGTAATCATCTATCTGGCGACTCTACCGGAGGACCAACCTTTTGGTGACTCCACATCACAGTTTTGGCTCAGTTTGTGAGACATACTTGAAGAAATCCTTAGAAATCACCAGCTGACCTAGTGCCTGACCCTGAGAAGATTGTCAAGCAAAGCAAAATATCATGAAAATGAGCATCAGGATCAGGAAAGCCTAAAAAATCTTATATATCTTTGCAAGAAAGGCTTGTAACCGAGCATGCACATGTTGAATATATAGAGCCTAGTACTATCAGTGAAGAAATACCCTCAAAGATTCATAAAGCTCCTTGTTCAATAAGTTCCCTTTTAGATCTCAGTCCAAAGAAAACCTCCCTTCCAGTCCATCATATCCCTTTAGCCTTGTCTGTTACCTCTCAACTCCCTACCTTCCAAACAGCCAATACCCTTCCATCTACCCCAGTCATGGCAGGCCCGCAAGCACCCACCAAAATGGAATGAATCATTGTTGCTAGGTAATGACCCCTAGTCTTGCCTACTCCTTTGAATGCCATGCCTGCAGGAGAATACCAGAAATACATGCCTAAGTTCACTAGTATAGAGGGAGTAACAGCTGAAGAACACCTTGACTCTTTTTATAGTTACGCTGATAACCTAGATATCAGTGAAGATGATGTGTGGATGAGAGTATTTGTCCAAAGCCATGATGGAAAGTCTAGAAAATGGTTCAGAGAGCTGATCCTTAGGTCCATAGCAGACATTGAAGCATTGGATGATGTGTTTTTAAAGCATTTGGGAGATAAGAAAGACCTGCTATACTACCATACTGAGTTTGGCAACCTGAAAAGGGAAAATGGGGAATCATTGTCTGACTTTAATAAAAGATTCAACTGTATGTATAGCAAGACACCAGCTGAAGTAAAGCCTACCCCCACCTCTGCCAAACTCACCCATGCTAATGCCTTTGATTCTGATTTCTGCTTGCTATTAAGAGAGAGAAGATGTGCTACTCTAGCTAAAATGCAAGATGAAGCCTTAGAGGTGGAATCTAATATCATAGCTGTAGAGAAACTCAAAGGACATACTGATAGAAGGAGGCAGAGAGGTGAGGCTTCTTCTTCTTCTTCATCTTCAGAGCCTAAAATAGACAAAATGACTAAAATGATAGAGTGATTGGCTGTTGAAATATCCAAACTGAGGGTTGAGTAGAGTTCTAGGAAAGCAAGGCTAACTAATACATTTTCTCCTAGAAACACAAATCCTTTCAGAAGAGCAAATGAGCAACTACAGATCATTCAGAGGGGCAAAGAGGCCAGTGAAGAACAAAGGGTTAAGACTCCTTTCTAGAACGTAGTCATGGAGGAGGAACAATTTGATGAAGAGGATGAGATCCACTACATGGAAGACAAGGGCAGTGCTGCCTTTTTAACATTAGCTACCTACGAGGAGTCATTACTCAGGGACTAGAATAGCCAAGAGTGGGATAGAGATGTTGTTCTATAGAATGAAGACCAACAAAGATATAATTTGAGGTCAAGAATGAGTAATGTCAAAGAGAATCCTGCTCAAAGAGCTGCTATCCCCACAGAATAGCAAATCAGCAAACAAAAGAGATTGGCAGCTGATCCCATCATCCTCTAAGCACCAGCTCAAGAGGTAAGGGGGCCTTGACAAGTCCCTTTCCCCTTTTAGTTTTGAATCAGAAGTCTAGAAGTTAAGAATATATGTACCTTTGATAGAACTTGTAAAGAGTGAGGCCTTTAAGAAGCCCATCCTTGATGCCCTTGAGCTGAAAGCCACACAAGCATCCAATGACTATGTGAATTTACAAGATGATAAACCTGCAGTTGTGCTTAGCCCAATGACTGAACCCTCTGATAATAATTCTCCATCATTTTATGTCTCCCTAACCATTCATGACAAAATCCTACACAACTATCTACTGGACATAGGTGCTAGCCATAATCTAATGCCCAAAGCTATCATGCAAGAGTTAGGCCTTGATATTACTAGACCTTATCATGATTTATTCTCCTCTGGTTCAAGGAAGATGAAGTGTCTAGGGTTAATCAAAGACTTAGCCATCACCCTAACTCAACTTCCCATGAAAAGCATGATGATGGATATTGTGGTAGTAGATGTACCCCTTAAGTTTGGTATGCTACTTTCCAGAGGATGGATTAAGAGGTTGGGTGGTACATTGCAAAATGACTTATCTTATTCCACTATCCCAGTTTTTGGAGGAGAAATCAAAAGACTATATAGGGAAGCCCAACTAGCCTATATCATCAGTGATGAGAAGAATCCCACTAATCATCCCATTTACGTTGTGGACACTGATTTTGGAGCATGTATTCCCCAAATTGAAGAATCCCATAAGGCCCTGGTGTAGCTCAAGAAACCAGTATGCCAGGCCATGGAAGGGGAAAGGACACAAGCTTGGGATATGTTCTTTGATGGAGCCTGTTCAAAGGAAACTGCAGGAGTAGGAGTGGTTCTGATGTCTCCAAAACAAGAAAGCACACATCTGTCTTTGAAACTAACTTTTCAGGTCACCAACAATATAGCAGAGTATGAGGCTCTGATATTGGGCTTAAGCGTTGACAAAGACATGGGAATCAGAGACATAAAGGTGTTTGGAGATGCTGATCTCATCATTCAACAAGTGAAAAAAACATTCCAAGCAAGGCACCCTAGGTTGAAAGCATATAAAGATGAGGTATGGAGACTCAAAGATTCTTTTGATAGTTTTTGGATCTCATATATATTCCTAGAGTAAAAGAATCAGCTCGTTGATTCCCTTGCCGTTTCTGCTAGCATGTTCATCCCTCCCATCCTCCCAAGATTGGTTTATGAAGTCTAGGTAAAATATAGACCATCTTTTGTAAGTTTTAACCCCGTACAGTGATTACTTGCATACGAATTCTAAAACATAGAAAATAAACAATGCGAGAGCATAACATTTAAAACACATATACACAGAGATTTTCCCCTGGATCCCAAAACTGGGACTACCAACTTGATTTTTCATTATGTTCCTTTCAATGTTACAATACTTATTTATACATGTTGAAGCATCCAATACCATGGACCAAAAAACCATCGCGTCCAATACCATGGACCGAAAACCATTGCGTCCAATACCATGGACTAAAAACCATCGCGTCCAAAAAACATGTGCAAAAATCATGCACAAAACCATAGGTGGGTCCGCCCAACCTAACATAGGGTCCAAAACCAAAATTTTCCGGGGCGTTGCCCCAGACCCCATAAACTGGGGTTACGGGCACCCTTCAAACCCCTTGTTAACTATGTGGAAAGAATATAACACAACCCAACATTCTCCCACTTGTTGTTTTCTTTGCACAGGGGGCCACAAAAGAGCTTTGTCATTTTCCCAGCCTTGAAATGCCCATTGTCTCTCTACACAAAGAGAACTTCTCATAGCTCATAGATCTTGTCAATGCATTTGCAATATTCTTCAAAGTGTCCACCTTTACTAGCAACACCTTTTAGTCTTCGATCATATCCCTCACAAAGTGATACTGAACATCAATGTGCTTTGTCTTTGAATGATATGCAGGGTTCTTTGCCAAGAAAATTGCACTTTGGCTGTCACAGTCTATCTTTATAGCTCCCTGTACTAACCCCATACTTGAACACAATCTCTACAACCAAACTGCTTCCTTGCTTGCATGAGTGGCTGCCATGTATTATGCCTCTATAGTTTATAGTGCCACTACAGATTGTTTCTTACTCATCCAACTGACAACACCTCCAAATAGGTTAAACACATACCCACTTGTAGATCTTCTCTGATCCAGATCTCTAGCCCAGTCTACATCAACAAAGCCATGAATATCCAACACTCTGTCCAATCCTGGTCTTCCTTGGTAGCATAGACCATAATCACTAGTGCCATGCAAATACCTGAAAACCCACTTCACTGTTGTCCAATGCTCCTTTCCTGGTTTTGACACAAACCTGCTCAATACTCCCACTGCATGTGCAATGTCTGGTCTAGTACAGACCATTGCATACATTATGCTACTGACTGCACTTGCATATGGAACACGAGACATGTCCTCTTCCTCTTCTTGTGTCTTGGGACATTGTTCAACAGATAACCTCACACCTACAAGAATAGGAACCTTCACCGGTTTACTATCCTGCATATTAAACCTCTACAGTATTGTCTCGACATACTTCTTCTGGTTTAACCAGAGCTTCCTCTTTGCCTGATCTCTTTTAATTTCCATGCCCAAAATATAGTTTGCAGCACCAAGATCTTTCATGTCGAATTTGGAGGACAATTGGGTGTTCAAATCCTAGATAATTTCTTTTTCATTTCTAACTAGCAACATATCATCCACATACAAGATTAGATAAATAACACAGTCACCAATTAATTTAAAATACACACAGTGATTTTCTTTTCTTTTGGTGATGCCAATTCCCCGTATAAATGTATCAAATTTCTAATACCACATCCTTGGTGACTGTTTTAACCCATACAGAGACTTCTTTAACTTTCATACCAGTTCTTTCTTACCCTTCACCGCAAAGCCTTCAGGTTGCTTCATGTATATTTCCTCTTCCATATCCCCATGAAGAAATGTTTTCTTCACATCCATATGTTCTACCTCAAAATCAAAAGCAGCAGCAACAGATAAAAGTAATCTAATAGAAGTTACCTTGGCAACAGGACAAAAAATATCACCAAAATCAATTCCCAGAACCTGGGAATAACCTTTTGCTACCAACCGAGCTTTGTATTTCTCCACTTTTCCTTCTGTATTTGTCTTCTTTCTGAACACCCATTCGCTTCCAATGGGTTTCCTTCTAGCCAGAAAATTCACCAGATCCCAAGCCTCATTTTTGTGCAAATATGCCATTTCATCAACCATGGCCTCTTTCCAGAGTTTTCCATCCTCTGAATCCACTGCTTCCTTCACAATTCTGGGATCATCATCAGTAACAAAAAAAGAAAAATTTGAATAGAAAGCAGATGGACTATACCTTTCTGGATGCCTTCTTTCTCGAACTGATCCTCTCACAACCGAAGTTTGTGGCTCTCATCTTCTAATTCCTCCTCTGTTGTAGAGTCTGATTCTTCCTCCTTTAGCTCAAACTCTATCTTCTCAAGTTCCTTTCGTTGGACTTCATGTTTAATAACATCTTTCACCTCTCTGAACACCACATCTCGGTTGTACACAACCTTCTGTGTGACTGGGTTTCAAAGCTTATAACCCTTTAAACCATCCTTTTACCCAATAAAGATGCACTTTTCATATTTACTATCCAACTTGGTTCGTTTCTCCTTTGTAACATGTACATATGCATCACATCCAAATACCCTCAGATGTGAAAGAGAGGGTTTCTTACCAGTCCATAATTCTTGCGGAGTCTTAGCCTCCAACACTGTGAAGGTGACATATTGAATAGGTAACACGCAGTATCCACCGCCTCTGCCCAGAATTCTTGTCCTAACCCGGCACCACTGAGCATGCTTCTTGCCCTTTCCACCAACGTCTTGTTCATTCTTTCTACAACTCCATTTTGTTGAGGTGTATATGGAGTAGTCTTACAGAATTCTTCAAATTCCTTACTGCAAAACTCTCCATCGTTATCTGTCCTCAGCACCTTTATCTTCT
This sequence comes from Pinus tabuliformis, assembly GCA_031772625.1. NCBI lineage: Eukaryota > Viridiplantae > Streptophyta > Pinopsida > Pinales > Pinaceae > Pinus > Pinus tabuliformis. Next base: position 797,588,669 of record CM062808.1, on the reverse strand, counting down.
TCTTTGTCTGGTTGTCCACTAGAGCCTTAAATTCTTTAAACCTATCAAAGACTTGAGATTTCTTCTTAAGGAAATATATACATGTATTCCTTGAGAAGCCATCTATAAATGATACATAGTACACAGACTTACCCAGTGATGGAACCTTCACAGGTCCAAACACATCACTATGCACAAGTTCTAATATTTGTTTCGCCCTCTTACCACGAGAGGGGAAACTCACCTGATTCTTCTTCCCGTATACACAATTTTCACCGAAATCAAAATCCATAGAGCTATTACTCATACCTTTTACCATACCTTTACCATGAAGTATTTGAAGGCCCTTCTCTCCAATATGTCCAAGCCTTTGATGCCACAACATGGTCTTTTCTCCAGAGACTACTAGATTTTCTTCTCCACTTTCAGGAACCACGGAACTGTTGCACCCATCAACAACAGTGCTACCTTGTAGCTTGTACAGAGTTCCAATCTGAACTCCCCGCATCAATACCAGTGCTCCCTGAACCATCTTGCAGGTATTATTCTCGAACATCGTTTTTACACTTGCATCTTCCATCTTGCTAATAGAAATCAGATTTTTGGCTAATGCAGGAATGTGCAGCAGAAGTGTTCTAACCATTCCACCTTGCAGCTTCAACTTTACTTTTCCATGACCAATGATTCTAGCCTTCCTATCATCCCCCAAGAAGACATCACCACCATCATATTTCTCATACTCGTAGAACCACTCTCTATGGGAAGTGAAGTGAAATGATGCACTTGAGTCAATCAACCATGCCTCATGATCTACATGTGTACTTGAAGAAGCCAAGTACACATCCCCACCTTCATCTGAGGTGGTTTTCGCCTTTGCAGAAGGAGCCTCATCAAATCCCTTTCCTTTGTCAGGAGCTTTAGATTTACAGTCCCTTTTGAAGTGGCCTTCCTTTCCACATTTCCAGCACACCACCTTTACAGGCTTTCCTGAAGATTTAGATCTCCCTCTAGATTTAGATCTCCCACTCAATGACTTATTTTTGTTTCTGTTCTAGTACCGTCCTCGTACAGATAAGGCATCACCATTTTGGCCCTCCATATTTTTCCGTCTCATTTCCTCCGTCAACAAGGATGAGAATATTTCATCAAAATGCAAGGTAGTTGCATTGCTACCTATTGCAATAACTAGACTATCCCACGAATCTAGTAGAGAACACAACAAACTGATGCACTTATCTTCATCTGAAATTTTAATATCAATAGATGCTAACTGATTTACCACAATATTAAATGCATTCATATGCTCTATCACCGAGTCTCCATCTTTCATCCTCAGGTTATATAGCTTTTTCTGCATGAACAGTTTATCACCAAAGACTTAGATTGGTACAAAGTCCCTAACTTGTCCCACAAAGCCTTCGATGTAGCTTCCCCTGAAACATTCAGCAATACTGAATCTAAGACACAAAATCGTATTGTGCTCTTTGCCTTTCGATCCAACTTCTTTCATTCTTCATCAGACACTCCCGTTGGTTTAGTACTTGGATCTATCATGATCCACTGGTTTTTATCCACCAACAAATCCTCCATCTTGAGTTTCCACAACTCAAAACTCTAACCATTAAATTTCTCGATCTCTATCTTTCCACTGCTCACCATCTTCTTTCACCACCAGAATCGATTTCATAGATCTCCCACTGAACAGGGTCTACCACAGGCCCGAGAAAAACCCCTCAGCAACAAAGGTGTCCTCTTGAAGCCAAAACTGCTCTGATACCAAATGTAGGTTTTAACCCCATACAGTAATTACCTGCATACGAATTCTAAAACACAGAAAATAAACAATGCAAGAGCATAGCACTTAAAACACATATACATAGAGATTTTCCCCTGGATCTCAAACCTGGGACTACCAATGTGATTTTTTCATTATGTTCCTTTCAATGTTACAATACATATTTATACATGCTGAAGCATCCAATACCATGGACCAAAAAACCATCGTGTCTAATACCATGGACCGAAAACCATCGCATCCAATACCATGGACCGAAAACCATCGCGTCCAAAAAACATGTGTGAAAATCATGCACAAAACCATAGGTGGGTCTGCCCAACCTAACATAGGGTCCAAAACCAAAATTTTCTAGGGCGCTACCTCAGACCCCATAAAGTGGGGTTACGGGTGCCCTTTAAACCCCCTGTTAACTACGTGGAAAGAATATAACACAACCCAACATCTTTTCCTGATAACGTTCAGCATTGGAAAGTCTTTGAGAATGATAATGAAGTAAATAGGTTTCTGCAAGTCATTAATGAATTCTATGAAATGCAAATTGATCAAGGGAATGAAGCCTTGGAGGAATGTCCCCAGCCCAAGCTAAGGAACAGAATTGGCCAAGACACTATTGTACAGCTGCCTAGCAATCATATACCTAAAGGGCTAGTGCCCCTAGAAAAGCTATTTAATCATAATGACATGCCTCATAAGGTTTCCCAAAAACAAGATCAGTCTGCAGTCCATAGGCATAACATAGGGAGTCCAGATCATCCAAAGTATATAAATCTGTCCACCCATTTGTCTACTACCCAAAGTTCTGATTACTACACCTTAATTAAGCAATTTGTTGATGTCTTTGCCTAGGAATATAGTGACCTTAAAACTTATGACAAAAAGATCATCTAGCATAATATCCCCTTGGAGAAAGACACCATCCCTTTCAAGCAGAAGCTGAGACCCATAAACCCTTTGCTCCTCCCTCTGATTGAAAAAGAAATCAAGAAATTGTTGGCTGCCAAAATCATAGTCCCTCTGAGATATTCAAAGTGGGTAGCCAACTTGGTAGTCGTGAGGAAGAAAAGTGGAGAAATCAAGCTATGTGTTGATTTCAGGAACTTGAAAAAATGCTCTAAGAAAGACAACTAACCGTTGCCAAAAAGGGAGCATTTGCTATAGAAAGTCTCAGGAGCCAAAGTGATGTCTTTCCTGGATGGGTTTTTAGGATATAACCAGGTTGCTGTACATCTATATGATCAAGAAAAGACTGCTTTCACCACTCCTTGGGGCATATTCATGTACTCTAAGATGCCCTTTGGACTGATGAACGTTAGAGCTACCTTTCAGAGAGCTATGGATATAGCATTTGTAGGAGATAAGAATAAGTTTGTCCTTGTCTACCTAGATGATATAACAATATACTCCAGCAACCATCAAGATCATTTGTAGGATTTGAAGGAAGTGTTTCTGAAGTGCAGAAGGTTTGGGATATCAGTGAATCCTAAGAAGTCATAGTTTGCTTTAGAAGAGGGCAAGCTTTTAGGACACATTGTTTCTGCTGCAGGTGTCAAGATTGACCCAGAAAGAGTGAAAGCAATATAGACCTTGTCTGTTCCAAGATCAAAACAGGACATCCAATCCTTTCTAGGAAAAATAAATTTTGTAAGGAAGTTTATCCCTAATTTTGCAGAACTAGTAAAACACATCACCTCCATGCTAAAAAAGGGGTCAAAGATCAAATGGACCGATACAACAAGAAGATATTTTGAAGCCATCAAAAGAGCTATTATAGAAGCTCCCACTTTGATCAGCCCAGACTATAGCAAGGAGTTCCATATCTTCTCCTTTGCCTCAGGTGACACCCTTGTAGCAGTCTTATTACAGAAAGATGATGAGGGTTCAGAACATCTAGTGCCATTCTTCAGCAAAACCTTAAGGGATGCAGAACTAAGGTATGATATTATAGAAAAACAGTCTTACGCTTTGATCAAATCCTTGAAAGCTTTCAGAATATACATTCTTCACTCCAAGGTGATTGCATATGTGCCCTCGACTTCAGTAAAATATGTCCTAACGCAGCCAGATGTTGATGGAAGAAGGGATAAATGTATAGCAAAGCTTATTGAATTCAACATAGAATTGAAGCCCACCAAGCTTGTTAGAGGTCAGGGCCTTGCCAAGCTTATGGCTGAAGAAAATTTCTGAATGCTAGAGATGAATTGGATAGGCACAAGCTCAGATGACAGACAGATAGAGGAAGAAACAGTTGAACCAGGGCAGAACTAGTCATTGGTAGAAAATCTAGCTTCTTGTGAATGGTATTCTACAATAGTTCAATTTTTGTTGAAGCTATAAGTTCCTCCAGGCCTTAGTTCAAGCCAAGCTAGAACTATTAAGCTCAGAGTAGCCAAGTATTGCATTCATGAAAACTTGCTGTATTGGAGGGATCCATCTGGAATCCTTTTAAGATGCCTGGACAAAGAACAATCCATGGAGGTCATGCATCAGTTTCATTCCAGCATATGTGGAGGACATCACTATTGGAAAACCAAAGCCTACAAGATCCTTAGGTCTCGGTATTATTGGCCCACTCTATTTTCTGATGTCTTTTCATTTGTAAAATCTTGTGACAAGTGCCAGAGGCTTGAAGGAAAATAGCAGTTGAAGTCTTTACCTTTGAAGCCAATACGTGCCAGGGGCCCTTTCCAGTAGTGGGGCTTAGATTTCATAGGAGAAATTAATCCACATTCCAGTGGCTAGCACATATGTATTTTAGTAGACACTGACTACTTCACTAAATGGATTGAGGTCATCCCTACTTGGAAAGTTGATCACCAGGTGGTCATGAAGTTCTTGACAGAGAATATTTTCACCAGGTTTGGCTGCCCACACAAATTAGTTACAGACAATGCAACAACTTTCAGATAAAAAGAGTTGGTGGACATGTGTGACTCAATGAGCATTAAGCTAGTGAATTCCACTTCATATTACCCCCAGGGTAATGGTCTAGTAGAATCATCCAATAAGAGCCTGATAAGGATAATTAAAAAGCTGTTGGAGGACAACAAAAAGAACTGGGATGCCAAACTGAAATTTGCATTCTGGGCTGACAGGGTAACCACCAAGAAATCCACAGGGAGTTCTCCGTTCAAGCTGGTGTATGGCACTGAGGTTGAATTCCCAATCCAGTTAATCCTCCCTGTGGAAAAATTCTTGCAGGAAGAACAGAATGAGGAAAATGGCATGGCAAAGAGGATTAATGACTTGGTTGAAGTACATCAGATCAGGGATCAACTGATTGAAAAGTCTGTAACACATCAAAAGAGAATCAAGGGAGCCTTTGACAGAAAGGCAAAGATGGACAAGCTTCAAGTTGGAGACTTGGTGCTCAAATGGGATGCACTGAAGTAAAAGAAAGGCAACCATGGGAAATTCGATGCTCTGTGGACTAGACATTTTGTCATCGCTTAGATCCAAGAGAACAACACTTTCATACTGCAAAGTATGGAAGGAGAAACAGTTTTTGATGGCCCAGTCAATGGGTAGTTTTTAAATATTTATGTTGTTTAAAGCCTTTAGGCCTCAGCATTGTAAATATGTTCTTTTTAAAAGTTTTAGTGTAGGCTTGATTAGACTCCATGCCCAATGGAACACTAGGAATTATTGCTGATCTTATTTTTGTATGAAAGGAAGTGGTCTACGATTCTTGAAACCTCACAAGGAGGATTTCATCCCCAGAAGGAGCCAGTGTTAGCTCTGCTATACAACGCTAACTTTCTAAGGTCATGGAGGAGTTCCGGTCTGTGTGATGGTGTCTTCAAAGGGGCCCCTCATGGGTCATTTTCCCTTTTCCTTCTATCCCGCTTTCTCTATGCCACCTCCATTCCTCTATTTTTCTTCTAAACTTGACAGATTAACCCCCTTTGGCCTTAGCCCCGAGCGCAAAGCCCAAACCCACCATAGAACCTCACCCATATGACCTCGCGTGCTCATAAAACCCTCGCCGTTGATCAGTCCCCACCAATCCAACAGCTCTCACTGCGCCCGATAAAGTGACCCGCTCGATCATTTCCCACCGTCAAATCATCTCTGTAAAGATTTGACAGCCTTCGCTCTAATTGCGCCGGTAATATGATCGAACATTAGTGTGTGATGAGAGCGGTTTTTCTCTCTTATCCACCGTTATTTGTCGATCGCTAAATGGAATCGCGTGACCTTGGACATTTACTGCTTAACGTCCAAAAGCAGTGCAATGAATACCATTACCGCCCAACCAATCTGCCCACCCGTTAAATGTCTATGCAGGTTCGCTTCCTGACGACCCTCTAATCTGTCTGCTGAAGATCTAACAGCCCCAATTCACCCCGCTCTCGCCTCAGTCAATAACCTCCATCGAGCCATCTCCACCGTTTGCTTCCTAGATCCAACAACCATTCTTCCTGCTCATCCAAATTTTCCACTCGTCCATGCATTCCAAATCATCGCCCACCCTGTTTTCTCAAAGAAGGAGATTACTAGCTATGCGATTGTCAGTCACTGTCAGACCACCCAACTACCATATTTAATAGAAATCATGGCCAAGGGAGAAAAGGACAAGCATGACCCTGTAACTGAATTTATCAGTCATGGACTCCACTGGTACGAGCACTTCAACAGCCAAAAAGTATAGCACAACACCTGAATAGATCGGATTCACTCACTGAAGCAAGCAACCACGTTTAGAGACTCCATCAGGCAGTTAAATGCGGTTGGTGGTAAATTATGACCCCTCCATTCCTAAGCAGCGAAGTGCCCTCGTAATGTAAATCTATAAATACTTAGAAACAAGATGTAATCAGCATTGGCATTTGATGTAAGGTTCAACTTCTGGAGATTGTAGATAGTTTGTCACTTGTAGCGTCTCATCTTCATTTTCAGCTAATACAAGCTTCTCTTGTTGTTAACTGCTCACCACCCATTTTCCTCTATTCTAAGCTATGCCTGATGTGTTGTGTTCTTGATCTTTGAGGTTTAACACTAGATAATTGTCATATTATGTCTGTGTTAGAATCCTGGATGTATCACTGAGTCAGTTGCTCAGGTTTCTTTCTATCTAATGTAGGAGAGTTGTCATCCTGTCTTTGCATTAATATATTAGATTTACAGGATTCTTTACTAGTTGCAGCCGGCAATCACATGGTCTTGTGCATCTACTGGTGTGATTAGTATTCTCCATACTCATTTTATATCTAAAACTATGAGCATTGGTGGTCTAAAGCCTTGTAGTGTGGGGGTGTTCACGCATGTCTAGAGTGAAAAAAAGTAGAAGTGGTTATCTGGCTGGAACCAAACCATCATTGCTTCCATTAAACCTGCAACAATAGTTGAATTTATATGTTACCAGGCATCTCCAAGCTACAACCTAGGAGTGTTTCTTGGAATCCTAATAGCTCCTATCCTTAGGCACAATCTTAATTTGATGATATCTAGAGAACCCATCAGTAAAATAGTAGGCCTCATGCCCTCCAACATTGTCTAATACTTCATCGACAAATGACGTTGGGAATGGGTCATGGATGCACGCATCATTAAGCTTCCACATGTCTACACAAATCCTTATTTTACCCTTCTATTTCTTCTCATGGACCACCATCGGGCTTACCCAATCAGATTCTTCAATCAGTTCTATAATGCATACCTCCAACATCTTATCCAACTCATGGAGAAACTTTTCCTTGTACTTAGGATTAAGACAATATGACCTTTATTTAATAGGATTTGTCTCTAGCTTCAGAGTGATCTTCATAATGCCTAAATCGCCAATTATGCCCTTCAAATATGAAAACTTGGTAGGGAAGAGATCATGATATTCGCGGAGTAACTCAACAACTTTATCCACATTATCATCGTCCCAATAATCCACAATCTTTGCAAACTTCGGTTCTGCTTCAGTGCCAATATTTGCTTTCTTTATCTTCAATGACACGATGATGTCCAAGTTGTCTATTTGTGGGCCCTCAACTTCGCGATGCCCTTTTACCTCTGGAATATGAATGTTCCTTGGATCTTCATCCTCCTCTTCATCAGTCACATTATAGCATTCCAACGCATGGCACAGCTAGGTGCCCCAGTCTAGTTGGATCCATTCCATAGGTTCTTGCGACATTCTGAAGATAACTACCTTAATCTCCTGTAGAGCTTCATTGATGCTTGCGAAGCCATTTTCAAAGCTGAAGGTCAATAAGAACCCTTCCCTCAATATATCCCACTTTACGGTGCCATGGTGGAGCTCCATTTCTAGATACCAGTTCATAGGGATTGTATCTAAAGTATGGAAAAATATGTGCACCCACTCCGGCTGCGGCTTTTTTCCCCATGCTTTACTCCATTTTGCTAAGTGATCGTGCAGATCATCCTTCCCATTATATTTCTCAGTTAATCTAGTGTTAGGGTCCCTAAACCGTAATCTCATCATTCTTTGGTAATCTCTCCATCCAGCAAAACTATCTTTATGCGTACCCCACCATCATGCAGGCGTAGCGTGCAGTGCTAAATTAATGTTTGGAAGCGGTGATCCTCAGGGAATTTGCACCAAAATTCATCAAAAAACTTATCTACATAAGTTAAAGCATCATAATAGGGTATTTTTCTTACCTCCGATGAAACACAGCACAGTGACTTTGTCATCATATTGCATCGTAGTGTGGATACTTCATGCAACTGATTCTGCCAATGTTCCAACTCTTTGTTTGAATCAGAGGTGTAGGAACTCTCCCAGTTCCTTGCAATCCTTAAATCTACAGTTGTGTTGATCCAATCCTGGTTTCACGTCGTTATTATATTTTTTCCATTTCATCCTCACTTTCTTCATAATCACAGACTGGTTCAGTGTAGCATGTTGCTCCTACAGGGTCCAATGGTAATACAACTTGAAGCGATTTCTTTTCAAATGACATTTTCTTATTTTTCAGATTGATGATCCCATTCATGTCAATGGGCAAGTCAATTGCTGGGAGCACAGGGTATGGATTACTGTCATCAACTATCTCTATAACTTCAAAATTGGCCATTGTGATTGCACCCTCTATATCAAATGTTACTCCATATAATCGTTCCATAGGGATGATCTTCTATTGGTTTGCCATTCTGAGCTGAATCAGAGACCACTATAGCACAGGTCTCCACATTCTTTCCCATGTTTATTTTGGAAAAACATTTGCATCGCGCCCTAGATCCAAGATGACTTGATCCATCTCATAGTCACCTATCTGCGCGGTGAGCCTCATCTTACACCCTCTTCGAGCCTTATGTTTGCCAATTTTTCTGACTACGCAGTGCCCATCAGGGACCTTCTCTTTGCTAGAACATTTGTTTATTAACTCCTATAGGAATTCCACAACTTTTCTATTGCACAACTGTTCTATGTAGGTCTCCAAAAATGTAGTAAGCACAGAGGGGTCAACCTCTGTAGGCACACTAGTTTCTTGTACCGTATTCTGGCTTCCTGAGGTGGAGGCCTTAGCAAAGCTTTTCTTGGTTTCCATAAAAGTTTCCTTAATGCACTCCAGATCGAAACCAACTTCCTTCTCTGGGGCCTTGCAGACCCATCTGTCCTCTTCATGCTATTTACCTTTATCATCGCCAATCCTTACGCCACTTCTCAACACTATATTCATGCTTTGATCCTCCTCGCGGGGCTCATCTCTCATCATTTGTAAGTTCTGTGTAGGTTGCTGAGGCTGCGATTTCTTCTCTTTCATTTTAGCTATCAGCACTAGACATTCTTCTATGGTATGGTCAAATTGGTTGCATTATTGACATGATGGGCATGTCTGATTCTGACAGTCTCAGGCATAGTGCCATGACATTCCACAATTGTAGCAGAAGAGCTGACCACGACCTCTACCAAGTCCTCCTCCTCCTTAGCCTCATCCTCTTCCTTGATAACCTTCACGTATACCTCCAGTGCCCTATTCTGGAGGCTGGGTTTCTGCTTGCATTCAGTATGTAGGTGTTCATTCCATCATCAACTCATAGCTGCGACAATGGCACTCATCATGGCCCAAATATTTGCAGAAATTATAGAACAACTGTTGGGGTTGTCTAGATGAAATTTTGAAGCAAATAGAAATTATTCGTCGCATGTTGTCTAGTAACCTGAAAAATAGCACACCATAATGCAGCCCCCATGCTCGGTCTTGCTGGGGTTTCCGGCTTTAGTGGAATTGGTCCCCCTTGTGTAATATAATTCACGAACACAAGACAATGGTATTTATCGTGCCCCTAGCTCTTGCACATCAGACACCAAACTTCCGTGCACACCTCTTGTTTAGTCTCCTTTGCTTTCATCAAACTCTGCAATTCTAACCTTCGGCTCTATAACTGGGAGTGGATATGTTGTACTCCCAAGGTCACGTCCTGAATATGCATTGCATGCAACCTCATCACGATCTCCAAGGCTTCTACCTGTGTTCCTATCTTATGTTGTGACAACACAATTCTTAGGTGGGGCAGAAGTGAAGCTATAAACCATTCGCAGTGCTAACCATCTGTGAGTTGTATGTTAGCTTCTCGAATTTGACACTTCAACGTTTGATCTAATTCCCAAGGTGTCTCATCGACCCTCATCATGATTTCCTTAAATCCAACTACTAACTACGAGTCATACTTAGGCTTACTAAACTCTTTGTTTAAAGAAGCCTTAGTCACTACTAGTGATGCCAGAGAATTATTAGAAAAATACTTAATATACCAAGTCAAAGCACGATCTTACAAAGTGGTACCCAATTGAGCCTTCTTTATATTGTCATCAGTAATATATTACACTGTTCACACAGCATTCACAACAAACAAGATCTACTATGTATCTTCACTCCCTATGCCTTCGAAAATCAGCAGCTTCATGGTGTTCATCATGTTGGATGGTTGGGGTTGAGGTGGAGGTGTGGGCGAAGGTGTATGCAGTGGAGGTGGAGCTGGAGGCAGAGTGGATGGATGATGTATTCGAGGAAATCCTTGAGTGATTAGCTAAACAATGCTTCACGGTGGAGTTCATTTCACCCCTTCGTAGTCACTTAAAGGAGGTCCAATCAATGGACTATACTCTGGTCTTGATCCTTCATGATTTCTAAAGAGGCATCCACTTTGTGTAGCTCTGAGCATCAAGGTAATCGAATCACCCATTTTTCACACAACAACATTTTAATCCAAGTATTCAAAGATCTTAAATACTTACCTCGCGGTTCTTTGAAAAATTGTAGTTCCACTTCCCTGTAGGTGATTGAGGTATCAACTACAAATTCTGCAACAAATCCTCCTATAATTTGATCGAGCCAATAATCAGTAGCCTACGTGATATTGTTTTCAGAAGCTTTTAGCCGTCGCACTAGTTCTGGAGTCCGCATTATAGGATTATCAAGCTTCCACCTTCCATAACTGTTTGTCAATTTAGCCAACCACTCATATAGCTCAATGGGGAAGGTGCAAAAGAAGATCTCGTGTATCTTTGTATACCGATACTTACTCAACCACTGTTCCTTTGATAGGCGCAAGTTATTTTTTTCTTGCATAATGAACTCATGAATCTTCTAATCCAACCACTCTTAGTTTCTTTCTTGGTTGGATTCCAACGATGTGACATCACACATCTCTTTCAAGAAGATATTGGTCCCGACAACGGAACCATTTGTTGGCTTAGGGGGTCCTGACCCAGGTTGAGAGTTAGTTGCGCCAACCAACAAAACCCTACACTATTGGCCCTTTTGGCAACAACCTATGTAGCGCAAGCTGGAGTCTCACCCGAAGTACTATGGCAGGATGCTGGAACCAAGTTTCTACATCCAAAGATCAGTGTGATGTCTTTTAGCACCTTAGATATGCCTTCACGCAAAGCGATATACTCCTAGGGCTCAGTACTGTAACTATGTTAAAATAGCCTTCAGACCTTCGCAAAGGTCTACGATCAATCTTTGCGGACCTTTCATAGACTATCTATCTACTTACGTGAATCAGAAAGAAGTTCTAAATTAGGGTTCATGCAAATTTACTTAAGTTATTAATAAAAATAAGAGAATTTATTAGAGTCTTCATGAAATTACTAAACATGCTTGCGTACATTTAACAGTTATTCAACTGATTTGTGCAACATTCAATCAATATTCCATAAAACGTATTATTCATAGGCAACATATATCATTAACAGAAACAGAGATAAGATAAATATACACAGGAATCCTTCGGTAACTGTCTTTATTGATCTTTAATTCATATTTTTAAACTTAAAACTACCCTGTGCACTCAGCTGTAGGGGTCCACGCACTCAGTTGCGGACTCTACCTAGGCCTTTGCGCACTCAGCCGCAAGGCCTTTCTTCTCCTATCTGACCCACTTCTCTTCTCGCTATCACTTCTAAGACTCCATCCCTTATCATATTCCAACACAACAAGCCTTAGAATCTCTAAGACACACCTATTTATAGCCTTTTTCATACAATCCTATGGTCCATGGACCATGGGTGGATCTCAAAATCGAATCAAACTTTACATAAACAAGGGGATAAAACCCCTTTGGCTCCTAATCATCTGCGCACTTCGCATCCACAAACCATGAAGACTTTACATTAATTAAAAAAAAGTGTCAAAACTTGGGTTAACGTAACCCCAAAATTGACCCATGAGACCCCGTCCCAACACATATTACATAAGCAGTTTGAATCTAGAAGTAAAATTCTATAAAGAAAGTTGGAGCCATACAAGCTTATTTTGTGTTAGTGATTTCTGGACCGGTTTAGGTGAAAGCACTTTGGTTGAGGGTTATGTTGGTTTGGGTTTTGGAGGCCCTGGTTGGTTTATCTTTATTTATCCCATATGATCCCACATTATTACTTGGAATATGGCATGAGGCTGATTGGTTGAAAGACAGATTTGGTTCAGCCCAATCTATGATCGAGTGGTACATGGAAGTCCTTGATGTTGTAGTGTTTTTGTAGCAATGGTGTAACACAAGACACCTTCTTAGTAGTAGGTTGTTCCCTAGAAAGAAAAAAATTAGTTTGGTTATTGTCAATGGACAAGCATGAAGAAACAAAGTATTTCAAATGGTGAAAATAATACATATACAAACATAAAATAAAACAAAGAGATAAACACACAAATAATTCTTAATGAAGAAAACAAGTCAACATAATTATGGAAAAAGGCCCCTTATTGATTGTTGGTGGTAGAATATGAAGACAAATAGTATAATACTAAATTCTTGAAGAGAATTATCTAAGATATAGTGCTAAAAAATCCTCACTAATGTGGTTCCTTTCTTCACTCCCTTTGCAAGATTCTCCTCTCTATCCAAGAAGTATCAAGGCTCTCTCAATGGTGAAATCCTGTCCACATTAGAATGATGGATTTCTAAGAAGAAATTATGCCAACACAACAGTTCTCTACTTTGTCTACTTCAATAATGAAATAAAGGGTTTCTCTGATAGAAATTTGGTGAACATAACATTGCCTTGCTTTTGTCTCTCCCATGGCTTATTTATATAGAATTTTTTGAATCCCTCTTCCCTCTCTTAGTTCATGAATGAAAATGTCTTATGAGTATGGCAAGAGGATTCCTTTGAGGGTTTCATATCTTTAGGGCGACTCAAATTTGGTTGCCCTTGACTGAAATACTATCAAGGAATTATCTTCAAAGTGTGGGAAGTGGCCTCGAATTGCTGAGTCAACCATTTCTTCGATCGCATGACTTTCAAAGGAAATATTATTTGTCACACGAATATCGAAGGGAAATCCACACAGTCATCTAATTTTTAATTCAATATACATTAGATGTTAGGAGAAATTAAATCTTTTGAACTTCATAATGTCTTCAACTAGAAAATATTCACTTGTGCATTCTTCTAGACAACTTTAGGCATCCTTTGAATTATACAAATATGTGTATGATTTTATAGTGTTAATAGTTTCGCCTGGGTGTATGAGGTTAGGAGCAATTGTATCGCTAAAATATGTCACATTGTCTTTTATGAATGAGAGTTTGATCAACTTATGGATAGAGAGAATAAATTGCTATAGAGATGAGTAGGGAAACAACCTTAACTGAGGATAAAATATAACCATGATATGAAAAAATTTCTTATACGAGGTGGGCATGGCATATGCTCGTTATGATGGCTAGTCACTAGTTATTACAATCAGACCAGAAATATTCTTATCAAGTCAGTGTTGGAGTGGTTGATTTGTTGATGGTTGATGATGATAAATTCTTACACCCTCAAGGGTGCTTCTGACACATAGATAGAGTCAGGTGCCTCCATGCATCAAGAAAAGGTGAAGTAATGCCGGGATGAGGTTCTTGTGGATGCATGGGTCTTCAACTACAGGTACCTCTCATGCATCAAAATGTAAGCACTCCTGAGTGAGGTGCTAAGTGATTCATGGCTCTTCAACTAAAGAGAGAACTACAACGGTCATGAATTACAATACCATCCTGACATGAGAGTGTATGTTGGTGTCGAATATTAGGGTCACTAATGATATCAATGGGAAATAGTGATTCCCATTGTGCCACCTGAGAATGTCTCTTAAGGGGGGCAAAGCACCTAAGGTATTGCATCGATCCTGGAAGATGGGTGTTGAAGTTGACACGAAATAGGTATCAACTACCTAAGATGCTGATTCGGGAAATCAAGATGGTGAGTGAAACATATTTTAATAAGGTGGGTAAATGAGGCATGATAATGAAATCTAATGATATGAATGGACATGGAAAACCTTCTCGAGGTTGGAGATGTAATGCGAGTGGCGACAGGAAAAACAATTCTTTTGAGAGAAGTGGCCTTGGAGTTGGTAGGACATCCAAGGTAGGTGTAAGTATGTTTTGACTAGCATGAAGAGGGTATATGAACGTGGATTATGTGTCAAATTTGACCAACAATGACTAGGGACTACCGTTAGGTATAAGGCATGAAAATATGGGTGGGAACCATTTTCCTAAAAAAATAATTGTACACTTGCCAAAAGAATGTAAAGGTCGTTTAGGATGTACATACATGGAGACAAGTGCCCCTTGAAAATGGTGACCTGCATGATGATGGAGGTAAAGTGTGTTCTACAAAGGGTGGGGGGGGCCATTGGTTGGTCTTTGTGATGGGTTTATGAGGCCGATGAAGTGATCCAAATGAGCTTATGTATTATGGGGGAATGATAGGCCCAATGTAGAATGTGGAGGAGCATTCGTATTGATCCATCACAAATGAATAAGGTGGCATGGGAGTAGGGTTGGGTAGCAATAAGTGAAGAAGAGTAGAATGAGGATGATCTTTAGGGTATGCGAGTGAAATGGCTCTTGGGCTTGAGTAAAATGGTCATGGATCCGAATAGTATGTTAGGGTCTATAACATGGGGTGATCCATGAATGGGAAGGTTTTATTGACTGACATGGATGTTTACCATGTGTAGGTGGAGGCAGTTGTAAACGTAGTTGAAATGATGGAACCTATGGTTTATTTCAAGGAAATGATATTAGGATATGCAAAGCTTCTGGAGGAATTCTATCATGCTGAGTGAAGAGTGATACCATAACTATTAATTGGCACCATGAGAATGAGTTTTCTGATAAGAATATGATAACCTAAAACTTCAAAATCCAATACCTCAAGTGAAAACATATGTGCATACCAATATGGGAATTGAAAAGAAAGATGTAATAAAACATAGGAAAGCACATCTAAAGGGTCCTCTGAAAGGGTGGAGCTAATGCTACTTTTTCCTAACAAGGTGATCATAAAGTTAGGTGTCATTATGGTGCTCCATGATGGTGGTACTAATGCTTGGAATTTATGAGTAATACCATGCAAATATGGACCTATATTCTTGAAACAGGGTCGTGTATGAGGCTACCTCCTCCTGAGAGCATGCTTCCCCTAGCGATATTTTTTCGAATACGCCAAGTTTGTTTGAAACATAAACCTTAATGGTAGGTGAGATATTTAACATGTTCCCTTCCTCGAATGCATCTGGTGTCGGGATGGCATTCTTAAACAATCTACCTATCGTGAAGGCAGGAAATATTTTGATTCTATGGCAAAAATATCATGGCTACGTGTGTCTGTAGGTACAAATGCTTTTTTAGGTAGAAATTATAAGTGATGGTGCATGACATCCCATGGGCATTCAAGTTCCATCATTGCCTCTAGAATATCTTCGTTTGAGTGAAAAATATTATCTAGTGTTTAATTGGGTTGCGTGAGGCCGTGAGAGTAGAGTTCAGGCCTAGTTGTGATGGTCGACAAGAAATAACATGATTCAGTGGTTGATGTCGAAGAACCTAACGAAGTTGACAATGTGAAGATAGGATGGGTCTGCACCGTGGGTTGGGATATCAAAGGTCTGGTAGGTTTAGGATTCTCAACACCAAAAAGTGATGAGTAGGCAACATGAATCATGGTTCCTAGAGATGAGGAAATGAATTGTATGTGATGATGAGTGTCGTTAGCATGAGGTGCTGGTAGAATTTCCGTAATGGTCGGTTGATAATGAGTGGAAGGAAGTTGTTGCAACTTGGGTGGTGTCCAGCGGGAAAATTTTTCTTCCTCATGATGAGGTTGATGCTGAACCCTAAGCTGTATGAAGGTTTGTAATGTATGACATGTCTCATAATTATGAGGGTTACTAGTGCAAATACTGCACATAGGACTAGTGCTAACACTATAAATGGTGTGGGAATAAATATCACCCATAGTGTGAGATGATGACACTTGATTAGTGTCATGAGGTGGGGAAATACTGGGTGTCAACAACCTTTGGATCTTAGTATTAGCATGAGGTGTGTTCCCAATGCGAGGTTGTCTCAATGATACTCTAGCTACTTGAAAATGTGGAAGGTACTAATAGTTTCACCTATGGTGTGCTTGAGAGAAGATGTGACACTAATGGAATGAATGTCTAATGCATTTAGTTCGTGGAGTATGGACCAAAAGGAAAAAGAAAACTATAATATTTCCCAATTCGTGACATTGATTTATGAGGTGGTTAGGTCTATCGCATAGGGTGCATGTGTGGGGTGATTTGAACAAAGTAATGAGAGGTTGTTTTAAGTTCCTTCCAGATCAAGACTGATGATGGTGGTGGTTGACACATTGATTGGTGTCTGACTTTGGCTCAAGAAGGATTGGTGTCTAACTAGTGTTGTGTTATCCAAGGATTGGGTATCAAGTTTGATTAAATCAAATTTCTCAATGATGAATTGCCACATAAATCCCAACATTCCATGAATCGAGAAAGGTGTGGGCAACACCAGGTATGATGGTTTCCTGAACAAATTTGACAGCTATGACACCGATGTCTAGGTCTTTTGCTCAGGTTGGGTTGTAGGTTAGGGTAATACCTCCTTAATTCCCGTAACTTGGGACATTGGTTTATGAAATGGTTTGATTCACCGCATAAATCACATGTGGAGGTATATTGGGGTGTTAATAATTATGGTTGTCTCAGAGCATGGTGAGAGGTTGAGGGACCAAAAGAGGGATATGAGAAAGACACTTCTTCCCTCATGACATAAAAAATGGTTTAAGACCCATCATGTGCTCGTAGTGATGGGGTCATAGTATTGGCTCAGATGAGTGCACCTAACGCATCTCGATATCGAGGGATTTTGGGGAAATGATGAGTGTGATTCTAATATTTCGCACATATGGCATATGCATGGTTGGTGCGCAACACCTTATTACCCGTGGGTGTGTTATTTTCTCTAGCAGGGGGAGGATGATCAATAACACCTGCGGGGCATAAAAAAGAGCTTTTAGCTCGTCTAACTTAGGGCACATATTGGTGGGGTGCCCAACTACTTCACACAAAGAACAGGGTGGAGGTAACCTAACAGAGGCAACATTTGAAGCTTCCACCTTCTTTCCTTCTTTCTTATCCCCTTTTCTAGCACCGGATGGTGTTGGTGAAAGTTTTTCTTGTTGTGGGGTGTTATCTTAAGGAGGTAAAAGAATTATGCCTATTGAGGTGATGCCTGAGCTTTCTGACATAGCCTGAGGGTTTAGATACCAAACTGGTATTGCCAGAGCCATATTGGGAAATGATAGCTTTGCAATGACTTGGTGTGAGACAAAACTAGGTGGAGGGAATAAGAAGGGTGTTTGGGTGATAACATATGGTAAGAAAGCAGAATTAGGAACAACATTGTTGTTGGTATTACAAACTAGTTCTTGATATTGGTGGGTTTTTGATGAAATCATCATGCACACCAAGGCTCCTGTGGTAGGAGGGATATCCTCTATCATAAGAGGGTCTCCTGAGATCTCTCAAGGAGTGTTTATGGTTTAAATTGACCAAGGCCAAATCCAGTGTAAGTGGTGACCAATTCAGGATAAGATCAGATGAAAAGTAGCACACCATCAGGTATAGGCCTATGGGAACATAAGGGTGCTCGTTGTACACTCTGATAGTGATTTCATATGGTTTGATTTCAGGGGATCCAAGTTTTTTCCAAACTAATTTGGACATAATACATGTGGATGCCCCTTCGTTGACTATGCAATGATGGATGGTGATATTCTGGACTGAGACTGGGATTTGAAAAGTGATGGCTGATGGTAGATGTGGGGTGGATTTATCCAAGTCAAAGACCATTAAATGAGAATAGGTAGGATTAATTTCTCCTAATGCATAAATTAAGGCTTTCTGTTGGGTTGGGCATGATTGCAAAAATTCCAATTGTGACACAGCTGAAGGAGTTTGGGCTAAGTCATTGACTATGATACAACTGTGAGCACCTTTGAGTTCTATCCAACACGTCATAAAGGACCTTTAACCATATTTTGGATGGGATCCATGGCATATTGAGGAATGGTCAAAAGCGCTATAGGTGTTGTAGTAGTCAAGGTGGAAGGATTGGTTTCTGGTGGAGTTTCGTACTCTCGATTTCACATCTGAAGGAGAACATCTTCCCCTACCATGTAAATGTCGTGGTTTGAGGCACTTTGGGAACTTCCTCTAGAAGGGTTCTAGTGTTGTTGGGAGTGTTCCTACTAGGTATTTACCACTCCTTAATGGGGGAAGGGATTCTGCATCTCTCAAGGTTGTTGTTTTTTCCTCTTTTCGCCCCACTATATTTCATCCTTTTCAACTTAGGGAGTTGAGGACAATTATGGGTGTAATGACCATACTCACCACAAATGGCACAAGCGTGGTTAGTCCATAGACTCATATTCTTGTTTTTCATTTGTGGGTTGTTATCGGTCGAACCCTTGTTTTGTTTCTAGTTGGGGTTGTCCCAAACTGGTGCCCATGGACATTGTTGCTAATTTCTACTTGACAAGGCTTACTAATAGGTAAACTATATGGGTCACAATGCCACTCTCTAGCTTGTTAAAATTAAATTTTCTTGCATTTATTTATATATTTTGTTATATTTTTCTTAGTGATAAGGGTGAAGGTGTGTTACTAAATCATGTGGCATAATATGTATTAAATTCAGGAATCCAGGTAGTCATGGGTTGACTTAAGTGTAGGAACTCGAAGTGGGCAAGAAAGAGAGATTTTAAGAGATTGGTCTCCCTCCTTAACTCCTCAAATCATTCGAATATTCCACCACCATATCTCATCAGCTCGAAGTTACTAGTAGCCAAGCAAGCTGATTCCATTGGCAGCCAAGCCAATGACAATTAAGAAAGAGTCATTCTTGAGTTAGGGAGACAAGTCTCCCTATTTTCTAGGGAGTTGTTGGAAGCTCTACTTTCTATAAATAAGAGAGCCAAGGGACTCATTAGGATTCAATTTTTTGCTGTAGGCAAGTGGCCAATTTGAGCTAAAAGATTGTGACTATTATTGTATTGTTTTATTTTACATTTTGATGATAATGAGAAATTTTACCTTCATCTAGCATTGAGTTGACTCAAAGGGATGAAGCTCTTCGGTTAGGGTCCAACCCTAGGAGAAGAAGTTCCTCTTTTTGTATTTGTATTCTTATAGTAAAATGATAGTTAGTTGTTGAAGTTATTTATGTTGTGTTTAGCTTAACAAGTATTTGAATGATTTTTTAATAATTTTTCCATTAGTTTGAAGAAGTAGATTAGAGGTGAAATAGTGAAGGGAGGTACTCTAGAAAAGCTTATGACAGTGGCCTCTTCCTCATCCCCCTCATGGGATCATGATTAGAGGGTCCCATTCTAACAACCCAAAAAACAGAGTTGTCATTTTGTCATTGCATAGCTTAGGGTTCATTTTAGATAGATCACTCTTTATGATTTCTTGGAAGCACCTGAAGTTGTTATTTCGTTTTTGGAGTTTTATATAGATTAAAAAGGCATTCCATCTCATAGATCTAGTCATTAGAAATAGATAGATCAATTTTCTCAAATTCAATTCATATTTTTAATGTTGATATGTAGTGATGCATAAATGAAGAGAAGACCAAGAAATATAAGCTCATAGACCAAATCTCTATTTTACAACCACTGTGAGCAGCCATCTTAGGAAAATCCAACCTCCCTGAAGTGTTGGGCTTAGCCTCAAGAAATGAGCACCTTCCCTACACCTTCTCTCAATGTCATTCATCTCTCTAGAACCTCATTCCACTATTCTTACCCTCCTAAAGCTTTCAACTAACTTCTTGTAGAAAACTAGGACATCCTATAGCAAACTAGGACATCTTGTAGTTGTTTCCTATAATAGCTACATGATCTCTTGTAGCAGCCTGTATGACCCTTTTTTGATAAAAATATTCTAGTTTGAGAGTAGGTTAGGCCCTCATCTTGGATTCCATGCCTATCATTTCCACGTAAGATAAACTCTCCCATACCTTCCCCCCTACCAGATCAAACAAAATAAGCATAACATTTACATTTTTGTATTTAGAAATTAAAAGACTCTTTCTCTATAAATACAAAATGAAATAGTTAGTGCATGCATACATAAATCATAGAATGATAGAACAGATTCAAATGTCAAAATAGTCCAAATACCTAGATGATCAATTGCACAATTAGCCTAGTTCTTTTCTATAAGTAATTTGTGTTATTTCCTAGCTAGATTATTTATGGCATTTGATAACATTTTGCTGGAAAATACTGGGTGGGGGGGGTGAATTATTATTCCTTAGCAATTGGCACTTTTAAATATTTTCAGAGAATTAGTTAATATTCAATTATCATTAATGTTTATGCAGTAAAAACAGTGAATAAAAGAACATAAGAGGCACAAAAATTTTAGGTCAAAAACCCCCTCTGGGTCAAAAACCACCAAATGCTTTTCTAATAATTCTTTAATCTTCAATCCAATTGAAAAGCAAGCTCCAACTTCCTAGAATCTAGAAAAGCATTCTTCTCCAGCTCCCACTAGATGGACGCTCCAACGCCCGAGATTCTTCAGTAGTTAACTGAACGGATGGCCCAACACCCAATGAGCTACAACTCACCCTAGCACCACCCTACCACCCTTAAGTTTTCACAGGATTGAACCTATTGGTGACTTCATGCACCAGCCTAGCACCACCCTATAGAAGAATAAAAGAAGAATGGACTCTCATACCAGGGAAAATGGTCCACTTTATAATGATATAGAATGATGTAGAAGAAGATGACACATTAGACCATAACCCCAACTATGACACAACCAACTAATGATGGTCCTAGACCTCTTGAAACTGCCTCTTCAACTCTTGGCAGATAGACATTTGTACAACTTTTACAAAGATGCTTTTACAATGACTATGTACAATGATGCTTTTACAATGTCTGTATGCGGTACTGCCCACTTGAAGACTTCATGTGGTGAACTTCTTGTTGTTGTTCTACACCTTGATTGTTGTTCTTGTCATGCTACCCTTTCTCATTCTTCAAAAAATTATATTATGCATTGATTCTTCTCTTGATGAATATATAATACCTGCAAAAAGTCTTCAAGGAAATACCCATGACATGATAATAACGAAACTTACCTCATCCTGTAGAGCATATGTCAGTGCTAAACAGAAACGACAAATTAGAATACAAAGAATCTAATGCAATTAAGAGATGAACATGCATATACAAAAGATACTTACCTATAGATTACCTCTACTACATCATTTTTCTGCACCTTGCTCTTTTCTGCCGTAGAAAGTCTGGTCCTTTGCATCCCTTGACAACATTTGATCTAGTTTTTCTTTCCTTCTAGGAACACGATATTTAATTTGATGTATCTCTGTGATTTGAGATCCCAAACATGGGATCTTTGGTCCTGTAGAAGCCCTCTAATTCTTCTTTCCAATGCCATAGGTCTGACTGATTTTGACTCTTCAAGGCAAAGTTATGCCCAATATCTGACAATGACCTAATTATGGACTAGTTCAGTAGAGCAAACTTGTATGACGTGCCACGTGTCACTGTTTCCTCCTTCGGCTATGAAATTGATATACAAAAAACTACATTCCATGCACTATCTACCACTTTTTACATAATTCCAATCCTCTTCTTAGAGAGAGAGAGAGTTATGATGATTTTCCCAAGGTCACTTCTTTGAGATGAAATTCGGAAGCCTGCAAAAACCTTAACTTCCACAGATCATATCTCCGAACATATAGTGAACCAAGATCTAAAATTTGTTCACGATTTTCATCAAGATTTCGAATCAATTGGGTTTTAATTTCAGAATCTAAGACTTCAAAAAAATGAAGTTATAGCGAAAATTCCACGATTACTCCATTTGGAGGATATATGAGATTTTTTTTTTATAGAGTTGAGAGGGGCTTCTATAGAGAATGTTGGAGGGATTTTAGGAGCTTAAAAAATGATTAATTAATGACTTTTCAATGACCAAAACCAATTATGAGTGCCATGCCACAACCCCATAGGGTTTTAGCCCACTAACTGGGGTTACTAACTTCAAACATGAATATCTCTCAAACCGTGAAGAATTACTTGGCGTGCCATATATCAACGAAAACATCTCAACGAGTAGAATCTATCTAGAAGATCCTTGTCTCAAAATAGAGTAAGTTTTCAAGTCAAAATTCCCTTCCAAGATTAGGGCAGCCCCTGGTGCTTCTTGTGTTGACATCAATGACAACCTCAGATCATCTTTAGATCAACAATCTCCCCCTTTGGCATTAATGGCAACACAAGTACTCCCCCTGCGATCATGGCACCTCTTCCTACTACCTTCTATCCCCCTTTGACATCAATGGTAAAGGGTAACTCCCCCTAACACACAACCATCCCGCGGACCTGTACACACTTCCACTCCCCCTTTATTTTCCAAATAAGGAAAATCTAATGAGAACTTGGGAGAATCCCAAGCTTCTGGCAAAGACATTCAAATGCTTCATAATGTAAAGGATTAGTGAAGATATCAAAGATTTGTTCTTTTGTACCAACATATTCAAGTTTGATATTCTTTTCAGCGACTTGTTCTCTAACAAAATCATATTTTATCGGAATGTGTTTTGTTTTTGAATGCATGAAAAAATCCTTGGAAATGCTAATCACACTAATGATATCACAGAAGATGGGAATAGGCTCACTGAATTGTACTTGAAGATCTTGCAAAGTTTGTTTCATTCAAAGGACTTGAGTACAACGATCTACCACTGCAATGTATTCTTGTTCCGTTGTAGATAACGAGATTGAGGTTTTCTTTTTTCTCAACCATGATATGAGACAACCACCTAGATAGAATGTTGCTCCACTAGTACTCTTATGATCATCAATGCTTCCTGCCGAATCTACATCTGTAAAGGCTTGAATAATGAGATTGTTGCCCTTGGGATACCACAAGCCATATTCTATTGTGCCCTTTAGATATTGAAGAATTATTTTGACAACAATAATATGTGATTCTTTTGGTGCTGCTAGGAATATTGCTACTTGTTCAACTGCTTGCATAACATATGTTCGGGAGGCTGTTACATATAGAAGACTACCAATCATAGATCTATACAACCTCTAATCCACATCCTTAGATGACTTGTCTATGCTCAATTTGTAACCTATTACCATCAGAGTAAGGACAGGTTTGCAATCTTCCTTTTTGAATATCTTGATCATTTCCTTGATGTACTTGGCTTGACATATAAATATTCCTTTCTCTTTTTGAGATATTTGAAGCCCTAAGAAGTATGTCAACTCACCAAGTAAAGAAATCTCGAACTCACTTTGCATATTTGTAACAAAGTTCTTACTTAGTCAATCATCATTTCTACCAAAGATTATATCATCCATATACCTCAATGATTGTTAAATTATCCTTATCTATTTGTACGTAAAGATTGATATCAACAGTACCTTTCTTGAAACCTTGTTGACGTATATATCTGTCAAGATGAGCATACCATGCTATGGGAGCTTGCTTGAGACCATACAAAGCCTTCTTTAACCTGCAAACATAGTCTTCTTTTTCTGATAGTAGAAAACCTTCAGGATGATTGATGTAAACTTCTTCTTCTAATTCTCCATTCAGAAATGTTGACTTAACATCCATTTGGTAGACTTTTATTTTTATTAAACATGCATAGGCGAGAAACATCCAGATGGCTTGCATTCTGGAAACTAGTGCAAATGTTTCGTCAAAATCAATTCCTTCCACTTGTGCATAGCCTTTGCAAACCAATATTGCTTTGCTTCTGGTAACCTATCCAACTTCATTCAATTTGTTCCTGAACACCCATTTAGTCCCAATGACATTTTTGTCTTTTGGTCGTGGAACTAATTCCCAGGTGTTATTCTTCTCCATTTGATCCAATTCTTCATTCACAGCTGCTACCCAATTTTCATTCTGGCTAGCTTCCTCAAAACTACTAGGCTCAAAGGTTGCTAGAAAAGAGATGTGCGCTTGTTGTGATGAACGAAGTTGTCCAACTTTTCTTGTTCCAATTCCTTCATTTATGGCACCAATGATTTGATTTTATGGATGGTTCTTTTGAATCCATTATTTTGTTCTTTTTGGAGGAGCTTCTTGTTGTTGTTCTTGTATATCTTGTTGATCATTATTTCCTTCTTCCTGGTTGACAGCTGCTTCTTGTTTATAATTTTCTCTGTACCTTTTTCAGCGTCTACCTCAAGTTTCAAAGATTCTAGATCCTCATCATTATTTGTTAGAACACTATCTTCATCAAATGTAACATTTATGCTCTCCACTATCTATTTTCGTCTTAGATTATAGAATTTATAGGCCTTTATTTTGTGTGAGTAACCAACAAAGATACCTTCATCAACACGTGATTCAAACTTACCCAACTTTTAAAATATTTTCTTCCTAAGATTCTGAAATATTTTACATTAGCTGGTTTTCCTATCCATAATTCATATGGGGTCTTATTGCAATTATTTCTGAGAAGACTTCTGTTGATAATGACGACTGCTATATGAATTTCTTGAACCCAAAATTTTTCATCCAATTTTGAATCCTTCAGCATTGTTCTACCCATTTCTGCTATGGTTATGTTCTTTCTTTCAACAACTCCATTTTTCTGAGGTGTTCGTGCTGTTGAAAATTGTCTTTTTATTCCATTTTCTTCACAGTATTTCTGAAATAATTTGGAAGTGAATTCTTCGGCATTATCTGATCTTAGACACTTTATTTTTAAATAAGGTTCATTTTCAACGAACTCCTTGTAGATCTTAAAGCACTCAAATGCTTCAGATTTTTTCTTTAGGAAATTGATGGTTATCATCCTGGTATAGTCATCTATCATTAACATGAAATATAATTCTCCATCTAAGCCTTTTGTTCCCATAGGACCACATAGATCAGTATGTATCAATTCCAATGGATGTGATGCAAAGTGTTCTTTTGTTTTAAATCTGCATTTTGTTTTCTTGCTGTGACAATAGGCCTCACATAGTGTGTTGGAAGGTTTTGAGATTTTCGACATTTATCGTATTGCTTCCTTTTTTCTTATACTGAGAAGATTATCAAGGTCAATGTGACCCATTCGTTTGTGCCATAACCATGTTTCATCTTCTTTACCTAGTAGACATGGTTTAGTTGCTTCATCCATAACATATATGTCATTTGGAGCTCGACTTGCTGTAGCCACAATTTTACCATACCTGTCTTTCCTGATTTCACATTTTGTGGAGTTGAATAACATTGTGTGTCCTTGATCACAAATTTTTCCAACACTGAGCAGATTGTGATTCATGTTTTCAACCAATAGAACATTCTTGGCTAGAGCATCTTTGCTTCCAAGACTGACAGTACCTGATCCTATAACATTTGAAGGTCCATCATTTCCAAAGGACACGGTTCCATCCTTCTTCTCTTTTAGAGATACAAATTTATTTCTATGTCCAGTCATATGCATTGAGCAACCGCTATCAACATACCACACATCTTTTTTGTTTTGAGCCTTGAGAGTGAGAGCACAATTATCAATGTTCTTCTTCTTACATGTTCATTCATTCTATGGCTTCAAAGATTCTTCGGAGGATTTTCAAGTCTACAGTCTTTAGCTATGTGTCCAAAGTTTCAACATTTATAACATTCAATATTACTTCTTAAATGTTCAAATCTATTGATGTTTTGTTGAGCCCTCAGAGGTTCATATTTGACAGATATCCTGGAATTGTATTGGTTCCTAGGGTACGTGCGACATTCTACAGCTTTATGACCAAATTTTCCACATGAATAACAATAGCCATGAAAA
The DNA here is from genome assembly GCA_031772625.1 of Pinus tabuliformis. Classification (NCBI taxonomy): domain Eukaryota; kingdom Viridiplantae; phylum Streptophyta; class Pinopsida; order Pinales; family Pinaceae; genus Pinus; species Pinus tabuliformis. The sequence continues at coordinate 797,562,307 of CM062808.1, read as the reverse complement.
ATATGTTGGTACCTGGATGGAAATCTTCGTCGAGGAATTGTCTTCCAAGGATGTTCGTGCAAATCTTATTCAATGAAGTCTACATGCCTGTCAGATCTCATAAGTTCATTGTATTGTGTTGTAGAAAGTCATACTTCTTCTTCTTTGTAACCAAGACCAGTTCTATCGTTGTAATATCGTTGATTGTTGATGAGTTCTTCCAACACCCTTGAGCTGTTGGCATAGTTTTGGACAGTTTTTGCCTTCTTCACTTCCTTATGCAATGAGACTACTTTGGCTTCTAATGCTTCCCTTTCTCGGTTGCTTTCTTCCAACTTCTTTTGAAGTGAATCTTCAGTGTTCTCCAACTTCAATTTTGAGACCTTGAACTTGTTAGTCAAGAGTATTGGAACGAATCTTCTCAACCTTGAGCTCTTTTATAAGCTTGATTGCCTCCTTAGAAAATTATTCTATGGTCAACCCTTCTTCTTCGTTGTTTGGTACCTCTTGTTTATTGTGCTTGGCCATAAACAATACTCTTTGATTGGATTCTTCTTCACTATCACTATCTTCATTAGATGATGATCTATCTTCTTTAGAGAGAAAGTTCCTTTTGAATCCTTTCTTCTTGCCTTACTTGTTGAATTTCTTAAAGCATTTCTTTCCTTTTGAGTTTCCATCACTTCTATTCGGAAATTTTGTTGTGAAATGCCCAACCTCACCACAATCAAAACATATCAATGGAAGTTTACCTTTGAATTTTTCCCTTACCAATTTTTAGTTTTCTCGTAAAGTAAGCATATTATCCATCTGAAAAACCTTCTTCATTATCTTCCTTTTCTTCACACTTGCAGGTGCAGGTGCAAGTCCTTGCCTTTGGAGGTTGTTTTTCCTTATTGGTTTTCCTAGATGCAAAGAATGCAGTTTCTAGATGCGAAGTACCCTCTTCTTCATCAAGTCTCATTTCATATGCTATGAGAACTCCATGTAATTCCTCTTTGCTGAGTTTGTCTAGATTTGCACTGTATTCTAAGACCGATACCTTTGGGTTGAATCTTACTGGTAACGTTCTAAGAATATTTTGTATAATAGTCTTCTCATCAATAGGCTCTCCTAATCCTTCAAGAGTGTTGGTTATTTCATAAATGTGTTGGAAGTATGCAAAAATGTTTTCATCTTATTTCATTCTGAGTTTCTCAAATTTTGCTCTGTAGATTTGAAGCTTTGCTTCATTGACATTTGAGTCACCTGCATATATATTCTCGAGCTTATCCCATACATTTTTGGTAGTTTTACAACCAAACACCTTATGATAAGCAAATTCAATAAGACCACTGATAATAATATTCTTTGCTTTTGCATCATTTACCAAATTCTTCTTACCTTGTTCATCTATAGTTGGTGTAAAGCCATTTTGAACAGTGTCCCATACTTCGTAACCTTGTGCCAAGAGATAGACCTCCATTCTTCCTTTCCAGAGTGCATAATTTTTTTCATTGGATAGAGGTACACCATTCTTGTTATGCTCCATGATCTCCTTGCAATTGTAAAACTGCTATTGAAGGAACTAAGCTCTGATACCAATTGTTGGAAAACACTGAGGTGGGGGGCGGAGTGAATCCATATTCCTTAGAAATTAGCACTTTCAAATCTTTTTAGAGCATTAGTTAATATTCAATTATCATTAATGTTTATGCAGTAACAAAAGTGAATAAAGAACATAGGAGGCACAAAAAATTTAGGTGGAAAACCCCCTCTAGGTCAAAAACCACCGAACTCTTTTCTAATAATTCTTTAATCTTCAACTCTAATTGAAAAGAAAGCTCCAAATTCCTAGAATCTAGAAAATAATTCTTCTCTGGCTCCCACTGGATGGACGCTCCAATGCTCGAGATTCTTCAGTAGTCAACTAAACAGATGCCCCAACCCCCAATGAGCTACAACTCACCCTAGCACCACACTACCACCCTTAAGTTTTCATAGGCTTGAACCTATTGGTGACTTCATGCACTAGCCAAGCACCACCCTACCACCCTATAGAAGTATAAAAGAAGAATGGACTCCCGTACCAGGGAAGATGGTCCACTTTACAATGATATAGAATGATGTAGAAGAAGACGACACACTAGACCATAACCCCAACTATGAAACAACTACCTAATGTTGATCCTAGACCTCCCAACACTGCCTCTTCAAATCTTGGCAGATAGACACTTGTACAACTTTTACAAAGATTCTTTTACAATGACTTTGTACAATGATACTTTACAATGTCTATATGCAGTGCTGCCCACTTGAAGACTTCATGTGGTGAACTTGCTGTTGCTATTCTGCACCTTGATTGCTTCTCTTGTCATGCTACCCTTTCTCATTCTTCAGGACATTAGATTATGCATTGAGTCTTCTCTTGATGAATATATTATACATGCAAAAAGTCTTCAAGGAAATACCCTTGACATGATAATAGAAAAACTTATCTCATCCTACAGAGCATATGTCAGTGCTAAACAAAAATAACAAATTAGAATACAAAGAAACTAATGCAATTAAGAGATAAAAATGCATATACAGAGGATAATTACCTATAGCTTACCTCTGCTGTATCATTTTTCTACACCTTTCTCTTTGCTACCCTAGAAAGTCTGGTCCTTTGCACCCCTTGACAACACTTGATCTAGTTTTTCTTGCATTCTAGGAGCACGATATTTAATCTGATGTATCTCTGTGATTTCAGATCCCCCAACATGTTATCTTTGGCCCTGTAGAAGCCCTCTGAGTCTTCTTTCCAATGCCATAGGTCTGACCCAATTTGGACTCTTCAAGGCAAAGTTATGACCAATCTCTCACAATGACCTAATTATGGACTAGTTCAGTAGAGCGAACTTGTACGACGTGCCACGTGTCATGTGTCACTGTTTCCTCCTTCAGCTCTAAAATTGATACACATAACACTACAGTCCATGCACTATCTACCACTGTTTACAGAATTCCAATCCTCTTCTCAGAGAGAGCGTTGGGACGATTTTCCTAAGGTTACTTCTTTGAGATGAAATTCAGCAGCCTGCCAAAACCCTAACTTCCACATATCATATCTCCGAACATATAGTGAACCAAGATCAAAAATTTGGTCATGACATTCATCAAGATTGCAAATAAAATGGGTTTTAATTTTAGAATCTAAGACTTCGTAGCAATGAAGTTATAGCGAAAATTCCACGATCACTCCATTTGGAGGATATATGAGATTTCTTTTCATAGAGTTGAGAGGGGCTTCTATAGAGACTGTTGGAGGGATTTTAGGAGCTTAAAAAATTATTAATTAATGACTATTCAATGACCAAAACCAATTATGAGTGCCATGCCACAACCCCATAGGGTTTTAGCCCACTAACTGGGGTTACTAACTTCAAACATGAATATCTCTCAAACTGTGAAGAATTACTTGGTGTGCCATATATCAATGGAAACATCTTGATGCGTAAAATATATCTAGAAGATACTTGACTCAAAATAGAGTAAGTTGTCAAGTCAAAATTCCCTTGAAAGATCAGGGTAGCCTCTGGTGCTTCTTTTGTTGACATCGATGACAACCTCAGATCATCTTTATATCAACACATTTGTCATTCAACAACTTTCATTTCCTAAATGGGAAAGTAATTATTTTCTTGTATTAGATATAGCTTTACGTTCACTGTTAGTGGTCAAACTCCCTATAGTTAATAGAAGACTACTCTGGAACCTTAGTGGTCTAGCACCCCAGTTGAGAAGTGACATGAGAAGAATGTTGCATGTGCTGTGTATATAGGACTGTCACCTCCAAATTTGTATGAAACGTTGGGTTGATAAAGTAAAGTTGGTAGCCCTAGAGTTGCAATATCCTTGCTGCAATACTAACACTCATCACTTTTTTGCATCATTTCTAGGGAGGTGTCTAGGTAGATGTCATTTATTCTTTTCTTTCTAATTTACATTCAGTAGGTAGATGTTATTTTTCTTTCCTTTCTATTTTGCGATTAATTCTAAAAAAAGCATAAAAGGATAAAAAACAATTATGCCTCATAGGAATAGAGACAATTTAGGGAAATTTTTGCCAAATACCCCCACACATCAGACAATCAACCTTCGCTCTTCTTCGGTGGCTTTCAACTTCCCTTTCTGAGTGCAAGGGAGTTAGAGGACCCATTATATGAGAAACTAGAGATCTTTGAAGAGCCTATTGGGGAAGAAGAAGAAGAAGAAACCATTCCACACACTTGCACCATGGATGAAAACAAATACAGGGCTGAAAAAAGAAATAAGTGTGCTTTTCCCATTAGAGAGACTAATGGAGATGCTAGGATGAAAAAAATAAGCTCCTATGCCCTTCCTCACTTCCATGGATTAACCTCAAAAGACCCTAATACCATTTTGTTTGAGTTTTCTATCATCTGCAAAACTTATGATTATACCTTTGATGACTAGAAGTTGAAGTTGTTCCCATCCACCCTTAAGGATGCAACCCTACACTGTTTCATGTGTTTAGGTCGGGACAACATCACTACCTAGGCTCAAATGGAACAATACTTCAATGACAAGTATAGGGATTACTGTAGGTCCAAGGACACCAAAGAGGAAATATTCAGAATGACCTTGGGACATGATGAATCCTTGATGGATTATGAGGAAAGGTTCCAACTCAACTATAAAAGGGCCAGATGCACCCTTGATCTTGAATCACTCAAGTTGGTCTTGCTTAGGGATTCAAGGAATATATCCTAGAAAACATAAACATGCTTTCTGGAGGGGACATCTATCAGCTATCTTATGATGATATCAAGACAATTTTCATAAATCATTCTAGGGCTTCCAGAACGAAGGGTGGGGCTAGTCAAGATTTGGCCAGTTCCTCTTCCTCCAACACATCTATCAAGAGTTAAATTTGGAAACATGTTGGAAGAATTTAAAAGTGAAATGATGCATACCCTTTCTGTGCAAATGGATACCATGTAGATAAATAGGAATCTGGAGGAAGCAGAGAGAGCCTTAGCTATCTTTTGTGCTAGATGCACTAGAAGGCACCCTAGAAATGAATGTCCATTGAATGTTATAGAGGTCTACTCAGTCTATGAGGAAAACCACTCCATAGATAATTTTGCTTCTTTGCCTAGATTGAAAGCTATATATCAAGGAACTGAAGGTGGGGCTGAAAAACTCTATTATATCAACCTGTCGGGATATGGTCCCTAGCGCTAGTTTTCGGGTTAATTTAAACCAAATTTTGTATATGTTATGTAAAAGATGTAAAGTCTCCATGGTATGTGGATGTAGAGCGTGTAGATAGATATGTGTCAAAGGGGTCTTAGCCCCTTTTTTTGATAGACAATCAAGTCGGTTTTGAGACTCACCCATGGTCTGCGAACTATGGTATTGTATGACAAAAAGCTATAAATAGTTGAGTCAGCAAGTCTTAGAGATAACTTTTGATAGAGAATTGGGTACGCTGAAAGGGTTTTATTGTCTTGGGCAAGTGCTAAGGTAGGAAGGCTTTGCTTCCTATGCTCAGGTGAAGAAGGGAAGGCTCTTGCAGTTGAGTGTGCATGAGGACTGGGTAGAGAATGCAGTTGAGTGCATGGGCCCCTGCAGTTGAGTGTGTAGGGTAGAAGAGTCTGTAATCTGAGAATTGAAGATCAATAAAGACTAATTTTGAAAGAATTACTGTGTATTTCTATGAATATGTTTGTTGGGTTGGGGTTCCCTGGGTTAGTTTGGGGTTAAGATAACCCAAGTTTTGGTAAAATTTTGTAAGTAATGTGAAGTCTCCACAATTTTTGGACGTGGAGCACGTAGATGAATAGGGGTCAAAGGGGCTTAGTCCCTTGTTTTGGATAAATTTTGAGTCAGCTTTAAGATTCACGCATGGTCCGTAGACCATGGAATTGTATGAAAAAGTATATAAGTAGTGAGTCTTAGCGAAAGGAAAAAAAAGAGAAAAGTAGAAAGGAGGAAGAGCAAAGATAGAGAAGTAGTAAGATAGGAGAAGAAAGGCTCTGCAATTGAGTGAGCAAAGGCCTAGGTAGAGTCTGCAGCTGAGTGCATAACATAGTTTTGAGTCTGTAACCTTGAATTGAAGATCAATGAAGACAGTTTTTCGAGAATTCTTGCATATTTCTATTTATCTCTGTTAATGCTATATGTTGTCAATGAATGATGTGTTTTATGGAATATTGATTGAATGTTATGCGATTCTCTTGAATAAGTGTTAATAATGTACGCAATGCATGTTTAAGTATTTTCACGAAGATTGTGATGAGTTCTTTGATGTTTACTAATAACTTAAGTAAATATGCTTGAACACTAATTTAGGACTGCTCTCTAATGCACGTAAATAGATAAATTGACTGTGAAAGGTCCACAAGGCCTAATCGTAGACCTTTGCGAAGATCTAAAGACTATTTTAACAGAGTGTAGCAGTGAGCCCTAAGAGTTTATCAATTTGCATGAAGGCAGATCTGAGGCACTAGAAGACATCACACTAGTCTCTGGATGCAAAAACTTGGTTCTTGCATCCCCCCATACTGCTTTGGGTGAGATTGCAGCTTGCACTACGCGGGTTGTTGCTGAAAGGGCTAGTAGTGTATGGTTTTGTTGGTTGGCACAACTAACTCTGAACCTGCGTTAGGACCCCATAAACCAACAAATGGTTTCGTTGTCGAGATCGAGATCTGCTTGGAAGAGATGTGTGATGTCATATCATTGGAATTCGACAAAGAAGGAAATTGAAAAGTGGTTGGATTGAAAGATTCACGAGTTCACGACACAAGAAAATAGGAATCTAGGCCTGTTGAAGGAAGAGTGGTTGAACAGGCATCTTCATACAGAAATACACGAGATGTTCTTTTACACCTTCCCCATTGAGTTGTATGAATGGTTGGCTAAATTGACGGATAATCAAGGAAGGTGGAATCTCGATAGTCTATAGTGTAGACTCCAGAATTAGTGCAACGACTAGAAACCTCTGAAAACAAAATAACAGGGGCTGCCAATCACTGGCTCGATCGAATTATAGGAGGATTTGTTATAGAATTTGTAGTTGATACCTTAGTCAGCTATAGCGAAGCAGAGCGATGATTTTTCAAAGGATTGCAAGGTAAGTACTTAAGATCATTGAATACTTGGATTAAAATGTTTTTACGTGAAACATGGGTGATGCCATTACCTTAATTTTCAGACCTATGTGAAGTGCACGATTCTTTAGAAATCTCGAAGGATCAGGACCAAAGTATAGTCCATTGATTGGACCTCCTTTAAGTGACAAAGAAGGGGTGAAAAGGACTCTGTTGTGAAGCATTGTTCAGCTAATCACTCAAGGGATTCTTTAAGTAAATCATATATCCACTCTACCTCCATTGCATACACCTTCACCCACACCTCCACCTCCACCACCACCATTCAATATGGCGAACGTGATGAAGATTCCAATTTTCAAGGGCATAGGAAGTGAAGATGCAGAGTAGTTCTGGCTTGTTGTGAATGCTATGTAGACAGTGCAACAAAAAATTGATGATAATACAAAGAATTCACAATTGGTTAGCGTTCTGCACGATTGCATGCTAACCTGGTATATTAAGTATTATTCTGATAATTCGCTTGCAATGCTAGTAGAGACTAAGGAAACTTTAAACAAGGAGTTTATTAAGCCTAAGCCTGACTCACAGTTAGTAATTGGATTCAAATAAATCATGATAAGGGTCAATGAGACACCTTGGGAATTATATCAAAGGTTGACATGTCAGATTCGAGAAGCTAACATGCAACTCACAGATAGTCAGCATCGTGAATGGTTTATCACTTCACCTTTTCCCCACCTAAGAATTTCTCTGTCACAACAGAATATAGGAATGTAGGAAGAAGACTTGGAAATCACGATGAGGTTGCATGCATCACCTATTCAGGATATGACCTTGGGGGTACATTAGATCCACTCACAATTAACAAGATTACACCTAGAGTTATAGAGTTTGAAGAAAGGAAAGGAGACTAAACCAGAAGTACACACAAAATTATGGCATTTGAAGTGTAAGGGACAGGGGCACGATAAATATCACTGTCTAGTGTATGCGAATTATATTACAGGAGGGGGGTCGATTCCCCTAAAGCCAGAAGCCCCAGTAGGGTCAAGTGTGGGGTCTGTGCTATGGTGTGCTATTTGTCAAGTTATTGGACAACATGTGATGAAGAACTACCATTTACTTCAAAAGTTTGTCCAGACACCCCAACACTTGTTTTGTAACTTCAGCAAATCTATGGTCCATGATGAGCACCATTGTTGAAGTTATGAGCTAATGATGGAAAGAACACCTACGTACTTGATGCAAGTAGAAACTTGGCCTCCAGAGTAGGGCACTGAAGGAGCACACAGAGGTTATCAAGGATGAGGACGGGGCCGAGGAGGAGGAGGGCCTAGTAGAGGTTGTGGTTAGATCATATGCTACAACTACAGATAGATAGGGTACTACATGCGAGAGTGCCTAAATCCTACACACCCGTCATGTCAAAATTACAGATAGTTTGACCATACTATCGAAGAATTGCTGGTTCTGATAGCTAAGATGCAAGAGAAGAAAACACAACCTCAACAGTCTACATAGAATCTACAGATGATGAGGGTTGAGCCCCGCGAAGAAGTTCAAAACGTTAACATTGTGCTAAGAAGTGGAATGATGACCAACACTGGTAAGGGTAAACAGGCTGAAGAAGAAGGATGGGTCCGCAAAGCAACAGAAAAATAAGTTGGCTTTGATTTGGATCACACTAAGGAAACATTTATGGAAGCCAAGATGAGCTTTGTTGAGGCTTCCACCTCAGGGAGCCAAGACAAGATGTAAGAAGTCGGCACGCCTGTAGAGAGTGATCCCTCTATGCTCACTACGTTTTCAGACACATGTATGAAACTCCTATGCGATAGCAAGGCTATGGAGGGCCTATAGGAATTAATAAATAAATGCGCTAGTAATGAGAAAGCCCCTGACGAAAAATGCGTAGTCAGAAATATTGGAAAACATAAGGCATTAATAGGGTGCAAGATGAGGCTAACTGTGCAGATAGGTGATTATGAGATGGACCAGGTCATTTTGGATCTGGGGTCTGATGTAAATGTATTACTGAAACAAACATGGGAGAGGATGGGGAGACCTACACTACAGTGGTCTCTGATTTAGCTCAGAATGGTGAACCAACATAAAATCATCCCCATGGGGCAGTTATATGGTGCAATAGTTGATATTGAAGGTGCAAGCGTGGTAGTAGAATTTGAAGTTATAGAAATCATTGATGACACTAATCCCAACCTTGCGATCTTGGGAGTTGATTAGGCTATTTATATGAATGGGGTCATTAATATGAAGAAGAGGATAATGTCGTTTGACAAGAAATCGCTTCGGGTTATAGTATCATTGGACCCTAGAGAAGGGGCATGATATACTGAACCAATTCGGGATTATGACGAAAGTGATGATGAACTAGATCAAATCTACAGACTAATAGTGTGAGATCAGGACTATATCAATCCAATGAAAGATGGGAGGATTGCATGGGACTGGAAGAGTTCCTGCACCTTTGATTCAAACGATGAGTTAGAGCATTGGCAGAATCACTTATATGAAGTGTCTACCTTAAGATGCAATATGATGACAAAGTCATTGCGCTGTGTTTCATCGGAGGTAAGGAAAATACCCTATTATGATGGTTTAATTGATGTAGATCTGTTTTTGGATGAATTTGAGTGCGAAGTACCCAAGGATCACCACTTGCAAGCATTAGAGCTCGCATTGCGTGCTACACTCGTACGCTGATGGGGTATGCATAAGGATATCTTTTCTGGATCGTGAGATTACAGAAGAATGATGAAGCTATGGTTTGGGCATGCTAATACTAGAATGGATGAGAAATATAATGGAAGGCATGATCCGCATGATCACTTAGCGAAATGGACTAATGCATGGGGAAAATAACCGCAGCCAGAATGGGTACACATATTTTTCCACACCTTGGACATTATTCCCATGAATTGATATCTGGAAAAAAAGCTCCACCATGGCACCATGGAATGGGGCATATTGAAGGAAGGATTCTTACTGACCTTCAACTTTGAAGATGGTTTCGCAAGAATCAATTAAGCGCTGCAAGAAATTAAGGCGGTTATCTTCAGAATGTTGACGAAACCTATGGAATGGGTCCGACAAGATTGGAAAACCTAGTTGCACCATGCATTGGAATGCTATAATGTAACCACTGAAGAGGAAGATGAAGACCCATGAACCATTAATATTTTAGAGGTAGAAGGGCTTCGCGAAGTCGAAGGCCCACAAATAGAAAACTCGGACATCTTTGCACCCTTGAAGACAAAGCAAGTAAACATTGGAACTCAAAAAGAACCAAGTTCACAAAAACTAGAGATTATTGGGACAACACTATAGTGGATAATGTTGCTAAGTTACTCAATGAATACTAGGAGCTCTTCCCTACTAAGTTTTTGGATTAGAAGGGCATTGTTGGGAACAGGTTCCCCCAAGAGTCAGTTTTGGGGCTAAAAGCCCATGTTTTGGGGCAAAAAGCCCAAATTTTGCAATAAAGATGTAAAGTCTCTACATTTTGTGGTTGCGGAGTGTGACGATGTCAAGAGTCATAAAGGGTTGTCTACCCTTGTTTTATAAAGTCTCATGTTGTCTGTAGAAATCTACCCATGGTCCGCAAACCATGGGATTGTATAAAGCGGGAGTCTTAGAAGAGTCTAAGGCAAGGAAGTGGAGTTAAGAAGTAGAAGTAGGAAGAGTTTGTTCTAAGTGTTCTTGGGTCTTAATGTAGGTGGAGGCTCTGCAGCTGAGTGTGCAGAGGCCTAGGGTGGAAGTCGGTAGCTGAGTGCACGAAACCCTATAGCTATGTGCGCAAGGTGGATAGAGTCTGCACTAAACTTGAGATATCAGTAAAGAGAAGTATTTTGCAAATCACTATGTATTTTGTCCCTGTTTAATGCATCTAATGATATTATGTTACGATTTGGGTTTACATTATAATGCTTATTTGATGTGTGAATGTGTTTGATTATATCTGTTAATTGAACACAAGCAAGAATATAGGCTTACGTGAAGATAACTGTAAATGAACGCTGGATTAGGTAACACTTAAGATAACTTGAGAACTTATACAGTAACGTAGCCACCAAGGTACGTAAGTTCCTGGACCTCTGGTTAGGGTTGCGCAAAGATTAGTTGGATACCTTTGCGAAGGTATTGAAGGACGAAAGACAAGGAACATCGATAAGCCCTAAAGGCTTATCAATATGTACGAAGGCAGGATCAAGAAGTATAGATCGACATCACAACCATCTCAAGGTGTAGAAACTTGGTTCCTACATCCCCCAATATTTCTTCAGGTGAGACTTCAATTCACACTCCACGGGTTGATGCCGAAAGGGCCAGTAGTGTAGGGATTTTCTTGGATAACTAACGACGAACTTGGGTCAAGGCCCATCAAGCCAACAAATGGTTCTGTTGCCGAGACCGAGATCTTCATGAGAGATGTGTGATGTCGTATCATTGGAATCCAACTAAGAAAGAAATTGAAACCTGATTGGATAGAAATATTCATGAATTCGCGGCCCAAGAAAACAAGAATCTGTGATTGACGAAAGAATAGTGGTTGGACAAATACTTGTACATAGAAATACATGAAATCTTCTTCTATTCCTTCCCAGTTGAGTTATACGAGTGGATCGCGAAGTTAGAAGATGGCCAAGGAAGGTGGAGGCTTGATAAGCCAATTGTTTGGATGCCGGAGCTAGTAAGGAGGTTGGAAGCTTCTAAAGATAAGATCGCCCATGCTATCAACTATTGGCTCGACCTCACCATAGGAGGATTTGTGATAGAGTTTGTAGTTGATACTTCTGTCAGTTAAAGGGAAGCAGAGCACCACCTCTTCAAAGGACCGCGAGGTAAGTAATTTAAAATCACTGAATACTTGGATTAAGATGCTCTTATGTGAACAATGGGTTATGCGGTTACCTTGATGTTTGGAGCTACATGAAGTGGAAAACATTTTAGTGACAGAGGAAGAAAAGGTCCTAAGTATAGCCCGCTAACCAAACCTCCTTTAAGTGACGACGAAGGAGCACCACAAACTTCTCCCTTGAGCGCTAGTCAATTGATAAGACAAGGGTTCCCACAAATACCTACATCGCATTTGCCCTCTTCCCGTCCATCCACACCACCTCCATCACTGACCCCATCACCCACACCATCACCACCTACACTATCCAATATGGCGAACTTCATAGAACTAGCTATATTCAAGGGTGTAGGGAATGAGGAATCAGACCAATTTTGGTTCATCATAAAGGCTATATGGGAAGCTCAGGGCGTCACAAATGATCACGTGAAGAAGGCAACATTGGTTTGTGCTTTGCAGGATCACACACTAACCTAGTACATCAAGTACTCTACTGATAAGCAAGCAGTTATGCTGGCAGAGATACAAATTGCGCTGAACAAAGAATTCAGTAGGCATAAGTCTGAAGCGCTGTTGATTGTGGGATTCAAGGAAATCACAATGAAACCAAGTTAGACCCCTTGGTAGTTGGATAAGAGGTTGAAGTGTAAAATCCGTGAAGCTAATATGAATTTAATGGATGGGAAGCACTGTGAATGGTTTGTGGCTTCGCTCCTACCTCCCTTAAGGGTTGTGTTGTCACAACAGAAGATTATGACTCAGGAAAAAGACTTGGAGATTGCAATGAGATTGCATGAAATGCTGATGCAAGATTCGAATCTGGAGGTTCAACAGATTGATGTGCAATTGCAAAACCTTTGTCTTGAAATGCAAAGTCTGAAGCAGGATAGAATAGCTTGGCCAGAGGTGCGCGAAGAAGTTTGGTGCATAAAATACAAGGGTCAGGGACATGACAAGGATCATTGTCCAATCTTCACGACCTATGTTGCAGTAGGAGGACCAATGCCTCTACGACCAGAAGCCGCGGCAGGGACAAGTGCAGGGCCTATGCTATGGTGTGCTATATGTCAGGTAGCAGGGAAACATATGACTGATAATTGCCGTTTGTTGCAGAAATTTGTACAAACACCACAACAACTGTTCTGCAATTTTTGTCAATTAGTAGGCCATGATGAGTGCAATTGTCAAATTTACAAATTGATGATGGACACGGAACCTACATACAAGGTGTAGACAGTAACACGATCTTTAGACCAAGGTGTTGGGGGAATGCAAGATGAGTATCAGGGGCGTAGTTGAGGCTGAGGTGGAGGAGTACCTGGGAGAGGCCGAGGGTAGCTGATTTGTTACAATTTCAGAGGCCCAGGACAGTATGTGAGGAACTGTCCGAATCCGACGTTATTTTCATGCCATAACTATACTTAGTTTGACCATGTCACTGAGGATTGCCTAATATTATTGGCTAAGATTCGCAAAAAGGGGGTGCAACCTCTGCAGCTGATACAGAACGTCGAGATGATGAGGGCTGAGCCTCACGAGGAAGACCCTAAGGTGAACATTATGCTGTGAAGCAGAACCACGACTGGGGAGGATAAAGGGAAGCAGCCCACAGAAGGTGAATGGGTCTGCAAAGCACCAAAAAAGGAGATTGGGTTTGATTTGGAGCACGCAAAATAAACATTTATGGAAACAAAGAAAAGCTTCACTGAGGCATCTACCTCAGGAAGTCAGGAGAAACTAGTTGAATAAATGGACCCCTCCATGATTACCATGTTCTTGGAGACCTGCATGAAGTTGCTGTGTGACAGTAAGGCTATGAAGAGCCTGCAGAAACTAATCAATCAGTGTGCCGGTAAGGATGGCGCTACTGGTGAACCACACGTGGTCAGGAAGCTTAACAAGCATAAGGCAAGGACCAAGTGGGAGATGAAACTCACCACGCATATAGGGGAATACGAGATGGACCAAGTTATCTTGGATCTGGGGTCTGACACGAATTTTTTTCCAAAACAGACTTGGGAAAGAATGGGGAGACTTGCACTCTAGTGGTCTCTGATATAGTTAATAATGGTGAATCAACAGAAAATTATCTGACTGGGGAGGCTATAAGGGGTCATAGTTGACATCGAGGGCGCAAGTGCACTAGCGGATTTTGAGGTAATAGAGGTTGTGGATGATAGCAATCCCTACCCTGAACTCCTTGGAATCGATTGGGCCACTGACATGAATGGAGTAATCAACCTGAAAAATTTGAAGATGATATTTGAAAATAAGTTTCTCCACGTAGTGGTGCCACTAGATTCCACAAAGGGATCAGATTTACAAGATAACGACACAATACTAGGATTGGGTGAATCCAACAGCGGATGAGTGTATTGCATGGGATCATGAAAGATCCTGCATGTCAGATTCGGATGAAGAATTATAGCACTGGTAGAACTGGCTGCATGAAATATCTACATTGTGTTGTAATATGATGACCAATTCGTTGCACTATGTGTCATCCAAAGTCAGGGATCTGCCTTGGGATAACTAAGGTTGATTGGCTTATGTATGAATTTGAAAGAGAAGTTCCGAAGAAACATCACTTCCAGAGCTTGGACTGGGTACTGCGCGCTACGCCTGCAAGATGGTGGGGTATGCACAAGGATAGTTTCGATGATTGGCACGACTATAGGAGGATGATAAGAATACGTTTTGGGCAGCCGAAAGTGCATATGACAGATAAGTATGATGGAAGGGATGACCCGTGTGATCACCTGGCCAAATGGACTAAGGCTTATCGAGCATAGCCTCAACCTGAATGGGTGCATCTGTTTTGTCATACCCTCAACATCATACCAATGAATTGGTACTTGGAAACTAAGCTTCGCCATGGCACTAAAGAATGGGACATCTTGCGCCAGGGATTTTTAACGACATTCAACTTTGAGGATGGGTTTGACTGTATTGGCGTGGCACTATATGAGTTTAAAGCAGTGATCTTTAGGATACCACAAGATCCTTTGGACATGATCCAACCTGATTGGACTACCTAGCTAAGCCATGCATTGGAATGCTATAACATGACCATTGAAGAAGAAGATGAGGATCCTTGAAAAGTTAATATTCCAGAAACTGAAGGTCACCGTGAAGTTGAAGGTCTGCAGATAGAGGATCCTGACATAACCGTGCCATTGAAAACTAGGAAGGTCAACATTGGCACAGAGGTGGAATCAAAATTTGCGAAGATTGGGGACTATTGGGATGATGTGATAGTAGACAAGGTCGCTGAGCTCCTCCGCGAATATCAGGATTTGTTCCCAACAAAGTTTTCTGATTTAAAAGGGATCATAGGAAACCGGGGTGTCATGAAGATCACCTTCAAACCAGACATGAAGCCCATAAAGCAAAGACCTTACCTCCTTAATCCTAAGTATAAGGAAAGGGTTCATGCTGAGTTAGATAAGATGCTCGCAGCAGGAATTATTGAACCAATGGAGGAATTTGATTGGGTAAGCTCGATAGTGGTTTAGGAAAAGAAATAGAAAGAAGAAATAAGGATATGTGTGGATCTTTGGAAGCTAAATGATGCTTGCGTGCATGACCCCTTCCCGACCCCGTTCACTGATGAAGTCCTGGAGAGTGTAGGTGGCCAAGAAGCATACTCTTTCACTTATGGGTTCTCTAGGTATCAACAGATCAAAATCGCGCCTGAGGATAGAAGCAAGACGACCTTTGTGAAGGAATGGGGATGTTTTTAATATACTATAATGCCTTTTGGGATGAAGAATGTGCCAGCAATCTCTTCACGCATAGTCATTGTGGCATTCAAAGAAAGTTGTGTGCCCATGGAGAAATTGTTGAAAAAGGATGCTACGTTCTGTTGGAGTGATGAATGCAAGAAGAGCTTGGATGTGATGAAAGAGAAAATGGTCACCGTGCCAATCCTAGTCTTCCCAGACTAGAAGAAGGAATTTCATGTGCACATGGACGCCTCCTGTATTGCAGTGGGGGCCATGCTAACATAGGTAGGTGAAGCGGAATTGGACCATCCTATAGCATTCGCGAGCAGGAAGCTATCCAAGGCTGAGAAGAACTATTCCACTATAGAGCGCAAAAAACTTACCATGGTATACGTGCTCCGAAAGTTCAGGGACTATTTGTTGGTGGACATTTTAAGATGTATACAAATCATTCTATGTTGAAATACCAGGTTAACAAGCCTGTGTTGGGGGTGAAGATCTGTAGGTGGTTGTTATTATTCTAGGAGTATGATTTGGAAGTTATTGTGAAGCCTAGATGATTGAACGTGGGACAAGATTATTTGTCGCGCATCGAAACAGGAGAGGAGCCCACTAATTTGGAGGAAGGAATGTCTGACTCGTAGCTCTTTGTAGTGTGCGTCATGGATAGTCACTTTGAATATATCATACATTTCCTGACAACAGGGACTGCTCCAGAAGGGTATACGAGCCAGCAGAAGAAGGAGTTAGTAGTGTGCGCAAAAAACTTCTCCTTCATTGTTATAGACATTTTTGTGCCTTACAGCTCTAAGCATGAAATGTCCATAAACCAAGGGCTCCTAAGTCCTTAAAAGTGTTGTTCTAACTCCTAAAGGAACAAGGTCAACAAATTACAGCTTCTCCCAGAAGTTCTCCACCAGAAACTGCTCAGAATCAGTCAAATCAGGATCATTTCAGCTGCTCCACTAGCTAGCTGTGTTGAAAAGCACCGAAATACACTAGCTAGGTGTGTTGCAACGCACTTAAATGCACTACCAGGGTGCATTGAGTGGGAAATGACAAGTGGCAGAGTCATTCCACGAGGTGGAGAGACAATGGAAGCTTCCAGAATCTTCTCCAATGACACTTGCTTCACTGAATTCGACCAAGGATGAGTAAGAGGCTCTCAGTCTCCAAGTGGAAGCAAGAACTGACAGAGAGAAGATACTAGTCAAATCATAAGCTGACTCATCCTCCTTGCATACATCTATATATGGATCCCTCATCCAAGAGATCCAGAGGCTGGAATATTGTACATTGCAAAGAATTGCTGCTAGTTTTGAGATTGATATCAGAGTATTGGGTGATTTATGCTTTGTTGGAGGTGAAGAGGGTCTTCTCTGCTGGGAGGTTGATGCTGGATCAGGAATCATCGGTGTGTAACTCCTCTTGGATCTTCTTGTTATATCAATAAAACTATTTGAGTTTCTCCTACATGCTTGTGTATCATTGATGTTTGTTACATTTGTATGTTTAGCTTAAATCTGATCCTAAGCTTTTTATGAGTATGAACCCATGTCTTTGCATAGTTTCCTTCTTCTGTGATCTTGCAGGTACTTGGTGAAGCTGGGCAAGTAAGGGAGCGGGTAGCTGGAAACTGTCAAAGAGGAGAGAGATTGGATCAAAGGACTAGCGCAAGACACCGGTTGGTTCATCCTATTTCTCTTTGTTTATAGTTCATAAAGAAGAATACAAAAGTAGTTTTCTCTGTTTGTTTCTAAGGTTACTGTCACACCTTAGTGGGATAGGGTCGTTCTGAATAGACACTTTTCCCGTTAACATTCATTGCAAGACACTTGTACAAAATAGGCTTAGAAGAAATATTGCGACGCTATGTACCTGACTTTGAGTGAAGTAGCATCCTAGCAAAGGCTCATGGAGGAGCTGCAGGAGGACATTATGCAGGAAAAGCAATAACATAGAAGGTTCTGCATGTTGTATTGTGGTGGCAAACACAACATAAGGACACGAAAGCATATTGTAGGGCCTGTGATGCATGTCAAAGGACTGGTGGGCTTTCGTAGAGGCATGAACTATTGTTGATATCACAGGTGATGTTACAACCATTCGAGAAATGGGCGATCAACTTTGTGGGCCCAATTCAGCCTCCGAGAAAGAAGACATGTGCGTGGTACATCATCAACATGACCGAGTACTTGGCCAGGTGGGTGGAGGCACAGCCTTTGAAGGACTGTACCGGTGCAACAACAACAAAGTTTCCTTTTGAATATGTATTGATGAGATTTGGTTGTCCAAAGAACTTGATGAGTGATCGCAGTACGCACCTTTAATGAAACAATTGGTGCATTGACAGAATAATTTCAGGTTTATCATTAGATGAGTAGGCCTTATCACTCGCAGACCAATGGGACAGTGGAAGCATTCAATAAGATACTGGAGAATGCACTGACAGAGGTCTATAATGCTCAGAGAAGTGACTAGGATGTGCATGTACTAACATGCTTTGGGCCTACAGAATGACTTGCAAGAAGTTGATTGGGCAAACACCTTTCAAACTTGTGTATGGCATAGAAGCTATGATGCCAATGGAATACATTGTACCTAGTGTGTGCATATCGGTAGTCATAGGAATGGCGGACCACAGACCCTTGGAAGAGAGGCTCGCGTAGCTAGTAGAGCTTGAGGAGGACCAATTTCTAGCTGGATTTCATCAACAAGTTCAAAAGGAGCGCGAAAACGCATGGCATGATCAACACATTAAAATGTGCACCTTCAAGGTAAATGATCTGGTTTTGTTATATGACACCAAGTTTGATAAATTTACAGGGAAATTTAGGATGCACTGGCTGGAGCCCTATGTCATCAAAGAGAGTACCTATGGTGGAGTAGTTCAGTTGGTTAATTTAAATGGGGAGCCCTTCCCAAGAAAGGTGAATGGTAGCCAATTGAAGCCATACACTCGTGATCCAGCTAGGTTACTATATGAAAGTAGCATAGTCTTAGAACTCCAGGTAGCTGAAAGGAGGCACGAGACTATAAACTACATTGCCAGAGTTGGGGAACTACGTGATGAGGAAACTGTGTGGAATGAGGAGATGTAACAGAGATCACACAATCATGTAGAAGGCTGCACTACCTAGGAAAAAACCACGCAGGTCAGCCAGAAAGTGATCGTTAAAGTCATTGTTCATGATTTGACGATGAAAAAATGGCCAAATGGAGCAGGGGAGTGGCATTTAAGATGGAATTTATGGGCGAGATCCTAAAAAATATGCTGCCAATCTAGCATTAATGAACTAATTTTGGGGGGAATGGTCTAATTTGAATTCAAAATAGACTATAAATTACATGTGGCTTCCCAACAAGGAACACTTGGCATTTTGAGCATTGAGTTGTTGAGCTCTCAGATGTGTATGAACCATGAATTGTTTGAAGCTCTAATAGTGAGTTTGACATCTAAACAGTTGCCAAAGGAGACACAAGAACTGTTGAATAGCGTCATGTCGACACCAGCAGAAACCGTAGATATTGGGGAAGCTGTGACAGCTGAAGGGGCTATCCCAGAGATTTCTATGGAAGCAGAGGGAGTTGCTCTGAAAGTTGCAGAGATACTAGCTGAAGTCCCCAAGTTGCCATGGTCGCCTAGACCAAGGCCTACCCCGACCTAGGAGAGTATTAAAAGCAAGAAAGGCAAGCACGTCGCGACACTATAGCTGGTGTGTTATCACAAAATCTGACCTTGATAGGCTGTTGATCAAGCAAACTTTGAGTAACTCTTTCAAACCAATATTTTGGTTCAGGCTTGGCCTCCTCAGCCTAAGAGGGCTCTCTCAAAGGTTAATGATATTGATTAATGATAATATAGATGGCTAACTCTATCTTGGTTTTGTGTGTTTGTAGGTTGAAAATATGAAGGCTTGCTACCATTGGGCTATGGAATCAACAAGTCAATAAATTCAGTGGCAAGGTTTCTTGACATGAAAGCTGAGACAAACAAGGTTCTTAAACAAAGAAAATTCACTCAATAACATAGCTCAAAAGAGTCATTCCATTACTAAAGGAAGTCAGAGAATAGGGTTATGAATTCTAAGTAATAGAAATGAAATCTATTGCTGATGGTTCAAAGGTGGTTTACTCACAAGATTCAAGAAAAACACAGTCATCTCATTACTAAAGGAAGTCAGAGCATAAGATTATGAATTCTGAGTAATAGCAATGAGATCTACTTCTCAACATAATCATTCCATTACTAAAAGAAATCAGAGCACATGGTTGTGAATTCTGAATAATAACAATGTAATCTAGTGCTGATGGTTCAAAGATAAAACAGAGTCATCTTATTGTTAAAGGAATTCAAAGCATTAGATTATGAATTATGAGTATTAACAATAAGATCTATTGCAAGTAATTAAAATAACATATAGATCAAGAAAGGATTAAACCCTATCTAAACTCAGTTTTGTTCAAGAAAACCTCTCTATATTACTGATTGTATTCCTTCACATAAAGCAACAGCTGGGCCAAAAAGTCTCCAATCTCTTGGTAATTCGACCTCTTACTTCATATATAGCTTTACAACCTTGGATTCTATGATCCACCATAAGAGGAATTCGAATTACTATCCTAGACACCTATTCTAACCATAAAACGGGCTTATTAATTACAAAATGACAGCTTGACTGTCTTTGAAGAGTCCTAATTCAAGTAGGACTAAAACTCCTAAATATACTTCTAACAACCTTATCTAGTCTTCAATTAATCCTTTTCCACCTGCAACCTCATGAGGTCAAATTTGGTGATGTCTCCAGCCTTGTTATGAACCCTGTTGTTCCATGACCTAACTGCCATGAAAACTAGGAAATCTGTTTTCTGCAATTATGACTTTACCTTTGTTGATGATCTTCAAACCTTTTTGCTGGAAATTTCCACTTTTTGAGACAAGTGACATGCATTATCACTTCCATAGAAACGTTCCCTTCCACTGCTTTGTTCATCTCTGTTGTAGCTGACCTTCAGACTTTGTTAGTTGAATTTCAAAATCTTCAATTTGCCTCTTCAGCCCTGAAAAATAGGTGTTGAGATAGATCTGTTATCTCCTTGTCCAACATGTATTCTAAGAAAATGAAGGAGGCTTTTTGAAACCATGTTGTCTTGAACAAAAAACTCTCTTGGTTTTTTGCAATACCTCTCCTACTGCCCAAAAACTATCTTTGAACATCATGTATAAAACTGGAAAATTCTGATTTCTGAAAATATGGCTCCAAAGAAAGCCTTGTATCTCCCAACTGGTAATACTTATGAAAAAAGTGAGATACTTTATTGTAGTTGGAGATGTTATGAAGAGAAAACATCCTTCAAAATTCCAAAATGCTTTTGCATGTGTCTAGAAACTGATCTTGAAAAAGACTGTTAAAACTTTCCCTTAGCAGTTTCGTAGCGCAAGTTAAACCATCAATTTCTCCCACCTCATACTAAATTTGAAGAAACTGAAAGAGTTTTCGTAGTTAAGTATGTTAGGAATAAAAACCTCTTTCACTTTTCAGAAATGAGTTTTCAATTGCTCAGGAATCCCCTTGGAAGTTGACTGCTAAAAACAAGGAGACAGAGTTCCTCCTTTTTAGGGTTTCATCCTTATGCTTGTCTTCGAATCCTTCTGCTAACAAAAGTGACCCTTTAAGACATGTGACATGTGTTCTATCATCCCTGGAACCTTGCTCTTCCACCTGTACAAAAAAAACAAGCCCATGAAGGAGCATAAAGAAGGTTGATTTGGTTATGCTACAAAACTGTCTGTTGTTTTCGTAGTGCAGAATTTTTCCTTTGTACATATCTTTTAACCCTTTAGTTTTTCCTGCCTTGAGTCTTAAATTTTCATTGGTGATCTATTCACACCCTCTAGCATCATCATCCTCCAAAAAATCAACTGTTTCTTCCCTTTTAAATTTTAGCAAAATACCAGAACTGCACCTACAGCAATTTCGTAGCGCATCTAGTGTAAATTAAGGGTTTTGCGCTACGAAAATGACTAGACAATTTCGTAGCACGTTTATTGTTAAATGGATAAATACATGACTTTAAAAACATGATATGGTGCCTACAAAGTGTAAAACAAGGTTGTTAAACTTTATTTGATGATGGAAATGAGACTCTAACCCTATGACTTAGACTCTAAAAACATTTTAATGACTTAGCCCCTATCTAACACTATGATTTAGGAACAAATGTAAACTGTCCAAGTTTAGAGAATTTTTGGGTGATAATAGTGGCTCCACTAGGGATAGTGTGCCACAGTGGTACACTAAGAACCGGTAGCTCTAGTGCTGCTATCCAACCTTCAGAATAAAACTCTTAAATTTTTCCCAATCTGCTCCTCAAGCTTTAATGATTTCTGGAAGGACTCAAATTGCACCTACTAAAAAAAAATGCTCAGCCAACCTATCCTGAGCTTATTCACACACTCCTACTTACCCTATCAACTACAATCTCCATTTTTAGCTCAAGGAACATAAAACTTCCAATGAAGTCAGTCATTGATCTGATCTGACAATTGAATCTCTTGGCTGTGCTTAAAGAAAAAATAAACATGATACTGAAATAACTGAGGTAGCATGACATATATCTGATCTTCATAATGGAAATATAGTTGGAAATCTGGACTATAGAACCTTTCCATGTAGCCATCTATAGGATCAAAAAACACATGGTCAGTTTGATGTTTCTTGTGATATTCCGCAGCTTTGGAAAACTCACCAATACTTTGATCATCTGAATAAGGCTTTAGCTGTATGCTCTCAAACTCCTCAAATTGATTTTCAAAAATAATGTATTCTTCCTCAATCTCAAAAGAGAAAGGAAGCAACACCCTCTCTTTGTATTCTGCCATAGAAAGCTTTTGAAAAGTATGATCATGATCATGAAGACTATATGATTGAATTTGACCTTGTAAACCTTCAATTTCTTTCTTAAAGTTCTTAGCAACTTCATCCAAAAATTTCATCTTATCTTCTGTCTTGCACTCAAATGATTTTAGATAAGAAGACAAGGACAAAGAAAAAATTTCATCTATTTCTTCATTAATATGATCATCATTCCATTGTTTGAAACCTTGAATTGAAGGAGAGTTTACCACCAACTTTGTTCTGTCTATCCATTCCTCCAAAAACATAAGCCAAAAGTCTGCAAATGACTTAATAGATTTTACACGAAAGATTTCAATCCACTGTTTACATTTCCCTTGAAATGAACCATAGAACAACATAATGCAAACATCCTCATGTTTGACTCTAAGAAGCTCGGTAAAATCACAGAAATCTGATATATGTTTCAAAGTTAAACTCAAATCTTCTCCATTGAATTTTGGACCATTCCTTAAAAAATATGTATCCTTGGGAAAATGATTTGGGAAACCATGAATTTCTGAAAAATTTATACATGCATACCTTGAAACAAGAATGGCAGCATCTGAATTCTTCATAACTTCAGGAGAATCACCTTAAATCCATGAAATTTGAATTCTTCAACAATGGAGTTTCCAAGGTAGTTTTGTAGCCTCGAAAGTATTCCTAAGCTCCTGCTACCTTCAGAAGTTTAGCTTGTTGATTTTGGGAATGAGTAATCTTTAGACTCCTGATAGACGCACCAAAATGTTATCACAAAATCTTACCTTGATAGGCTGCTGATCAAGCAAACTCTGAGTAACTCTTTCAAACCAATCTTTTGGTTGAGGCTTAGGCTCCTCAGCTTGAGAGGGCTCTCTCAAGGGTTAATGATATTAAGTAATGATAATATATATGGCTAACTCTATCTTGGTTTTGTGTGTTTGTAGCTTGAAAGCATGAAGGCCTGCTACCATTGGGTGATGGAGTCAACAAGTCAATAAATTAAGTGGCAAGGTTTCTTGAAATGAAAGCTAAGACAAATAAGGTTATTAAACAAAGACAATTCACTCAATAACATAGGTCAAAAGAGTCATTCCATTACTAAAGGAAGTCAAAGCATAGGGTTATGAATTCTAAGTAGTAGAAATGAAATCTACTGCTGATGGTTCAAAGGTGGTTTACTCACAAGATCCAGAAGAAAACCACAGTCATCTCATTACTAAAGGAATTCAGAGCATAAGATTATGAATTATGAGTAACAGCAATGAGATCGACTACTCAACACAATCATTCCATTACTAAAAGAAATCAGAGCACATGGTTGTGAATTCTGAATAATAGCAATGTAATCTAGTGTTAGTGGTTCAAAGATAAAACAGAGTCATCTTATTGTTAAAGGAAGTCAGAGCATTAGATTATGAATTATGAGTATTAACAATAAGGTCAACTGCAAGTAATTAAAATAACATATAGATCAAGAAAGTATTAAACCCTATCTAAACTCAGTTTTGTTCAAGAAAACCTCTCTGTATTACTGATTGTATTGCTTCACATAAAGTATAAGTTGGTCCAAAAAGTCTCCAACCTCTTGCTAATTCAACCTCCTGCTTCATATATAGCTTTAAAACCTTGGATTCTATGATCCACCATAATAGGATTTTGAATTCCTATCCTAGACACCTATTCTAACCATAAAACAGACTTATTAATTACAAAATGACAGCTTGACTGTCTTTGAAGAGTCCTAATTTAAGTAGGACTAAAACTCCTAAATATACTTCTAACAACATTATCTAGTCTTCAATTAATCCTTTGCCACCTGCAACCTCATGAGGTCTAATTTGGTGTTGTCTCCAGCCTTGTTATGAACCCTGTTGTTCCATGACCTAACTGCCCTGAAAACCAAGAAATCTGTTTTATGCAATTATGACTTTACCTTTATTGATGATCTTCAAACCATTCTGCTAGAAATTTCAACTTTTTGAGACAAGTGACATGCGTTATCACTTCCATAGAACCTTTCCCTTCCATTTCTTTGTTCATCTCCACTGTAGCTGACCTTCAGACTTTGTTAGTTGAATCTCAAAATCTTCAATTTGCCTCTTCAGCCCTGAAAAATAGGTGTTGAGATAGAGCTTTTATCTCCTTATCCTAAATGTATTTTGAGAAACTGAAGTAGTATTTTTGAAACCATTATATCTTGGACAAAAACCTCTCTTGGTTTTTTGTAATACCTCTCCTACTACTCAGACACTGTCTTTGAACATCATGTATAAAACTGGAAAATTCTGATTTCTGAAAATATGGCTTCAAATAAAGCCTTGTATCTCCCAACTGGTAACACTTATGAAAAAAGTGAGATATGTCATTGTAGCTGGAGATGTTATGAAAAGAAAACATCCTTCAGAATTCAGAAATACTTTTGCATGTGGCTAGAAACTGATCTTGAAAAAGACTACTAAAACTTCCTCTCAGCATTTTCGTAGCGCAAGTTAAACCATCAATGTCTCCCACCTCATACTAAATTTGAAGAAAATGAAAGAGTTTTTTGTATTTAAGTATGTTAGGAATAAAAACCTCTTTGAATTTTCAGAAATGAGTTTTCAATTTCTCAGGAATCCCCTTGGAATTTGACTGCTAAAAACAACGAGACAAAGTTCCTCCTTTTTAGGGTTTCATCCTTATGCTTGTCTTCGAATCCTTCTGCTAACAAAATTGACCCTTTAATACATGTGACATGTGTTCTATCATCCCTGGGACCTTGCTCTTCCACCTATACAAAAAAAATAAGCCCCTGAAGGAGCATAAAGAAGGTTGATTTGGCTGCGCTACAAAACTATCTGATGTTTTCATAGCACAAAATTTTGCCTTTGTACATATCTTTTAACCCTTTAGTTTTTCCTGCCTTGAGTCTTAAATTTTCATTGGTGATCTCTTCACACCCTCCAGCAGCATCATCCTCCAAAAAACCAACTATTTCTTCCCTTTGAAATTTTAACAAAATACTAAAACTGCACCTACAGCAGTTTCGTAGTGCATCAAGTGTAAATTCAGGGTTTTGCGCTACAAAAACGACTAGACAGTTTTGTAGTGCGTTCAATTTTTTTTTTAAATGCCTAAACACATGACTTTCAAAACATGATATGGGACCCATAAAGTGTAAAACAAGGTTTTTGAACTTTATTTGATGATGGAAATGGGACTCTAACCCTATGACTTAGACTCTAAAAACATAAAAATGACTTAACCCCTATCTAACACTATGACTTAGGAACAAATGTAAACTGTCCAAGTTTAGATAATTTTTGGGTGATAACAGTGGCTCCACCAGGGATAGTTTCCCCAGTGGTACATTAAGAACCGGTAGCTCCAGTGTTGTTATCCATCGTTCAGAATAAAACTCTGAAATTCTGCCCAATTTGCTCCCCAAGCTTTAATGATTTCTGCAAGAAGGACACAAACTGCACCTACTAAAAAAGAAAATTTCTCAGCCAACCTACCCTGAGCTTATTCACACACGCCTACCCACCCTATCAACTGCAATCTCCATTTGTAGCTCAAGGAACATAAAAATTCCAATGAAGCCAGTCATTGATCTGATCTGACACTTGAATCTCTTGGCTGTGCTTGAAGCAAAAATAAACATGATACTGAAATAACTGAGGCAGCATGAGATATATCTGATCTTCATAATGGAAATATAGTTGGAAATCTAGACTATAGAACCTTTCCATGTAACCAGCTATAGGATTGAAAAACACATGGTCAGTTTGATGTTTTTTGTGATATTCCACAGCTTTGGACAACTCACCAATACTTTGATCATCTACATAAGGCTTCAGTTGTGTGCTCTCAAACTGTTCCTCAAATTGACTTTCAAAATTAATGTATTCTTCCTCAATCTCAAAATAGAAAGGAAGCAACACCCTCTCTTTGTATTCTGCCATAGAAAGATTTTGAAAAGTATGATCATGATCATGAAGACTATATGATTGAATTTGACCTTGTAACCCTTCAATGTCTTTCTCAATGTTCTTAACAACTTCATCCAAAAATTTCATCTTATCTTTTGTCTTGCACTCAAATGATTTTAGATAAGAAGACAAGGACAAAGATAATTTTTCATCTATTTCTTCATTAATATGATCATCATTCCATTGTTTGAAACCTTGAATTGAAGGAGAGTTTACCACCAACTCTATTTTGTCTATCCATTCCTCCAAAAACATAAGCCAAAAGTATACAAATGACTTAATAGATTTTACACGAAAGATTTCAATCCACTGTTTACATTTCCCTTAAAATGAACCATAGAACAACATAATGCAAGCATCCTCATGTTTGACTCTAAGAAGCTCATTAAAATCACAGAATTCTGATATATGCTTCAAAGTTAAACTCAAATCTTCTCCATTGAATTTTGGACCATTCCTAAAAAATATGTATCCTTGGGAAAATGATTTGGGAAACCATGAATTTCTAAAAAATTTATACATGCATACCTTGAAACATGAATGGCAACATCTGAGTTCTTCATAAGTTCAATAGAATCACCATAAATCTATGAAATTTGAATTCTTCAACAATGGAGTAACCAAGGTAGTTTTGCAGCCTCAAAAATATTCTTGAGCTCCTGTTACCTTCAGAAGTTCAGCTTCTTGATTTTGGGAATGAGTAATCTTCAGACTCCTGGTAGACGCACCAAAATGTTATCACAAAATTTGACCTTGATAGGCTGCTGATCAAGCAAAATCTAAGTAACTCTTTCAAACCAATCTTTTGGTTGAGGCTTAGCCTCCTCAGCTTGAGAGGGCTCTCTCAAGGATTAATGATATTGATTAATGATAATATAGATGGCTAACTCTCTCTTGGTTTTGTGTGTTTGTAGGTTGAAAAGATGAAGGCTTGCTATCATTGGTCTATGGAGTCAAGAAGTCAATAAATTAAGTGGCAAGGATTCTTGACATGAAAGCTGAGACAAATAAGGTTCTTAAACAAATACAATTCACTCAATAACATAGGTCAAAAGAGTCATTCCATTACTGAAGGAAGTCAGAGCATAGGGTTATGAATTCTGAGTAATGGAAATGAAATCTACTACTGATGGTTCAAAGGTGGTTTACTCACAAGAGTCAGAAAAAAAACACAGTCATCTCATTACTAAAGGAAGTCAGAGCATAAGATTATGAATTCTGAGTGATAGCAAAGAGATCTACTGCTCAACACAATCATTCCATTACTAAAATAAATCAGAGCACATGGTTGTGAATTCTGAATAATAGCAATGTAATCTAGTGTTGGTGGTTCAAAGATAAAACAGAGTCATCTTATTGTTAAAGGAAGTCAGAGCATTAGATTATGAATTATGAGTATTAATAATAGTATCTACTGCAAGTAATAAAAATAACATATAGATCAAGAAAGTATTAAACCTTATCTAAACTCAGTTTTGTTCAAGAAAACCTCTCTATATTACTGATTGTATTCCTTCACATAAAGCAGTAGCTGGGTCAAAAAGTCTCCAACCTCTTGCTAATTCGACCTCTTGCTTCATATATAGCTAGAGAACCTTGGATTCTATGATCCACCATAAGAGGAATTCAAATTCCTATCCTAGACACCTATTTTAACCATAAAACAGGGTTATTAATTACAAAATGACAGCTTGACTAACTTTGAAGAGTCCTAATTCAAGTAGGACTAAAACTCCTAAATATACTTCTAAAAACCTTATCTAGTCTTCAATTAATCCTTTGCCAACTACAACCTCATGAGGTCAAATTTGGTGATGTATCCAGCCTTGTTATGAACCCTGTTGTTCCATGAACTAACTGCCCTGAAAGCTAGGAAATATGTTTTCTGCAATTATGACTTTACCTTTATTGATGATCTTCAAACCATTCTGCTGGAAATTTGGAATTTTTGAGACAAGTGACATGTCTTATCACTTCCATAGAACCGTGCCCTTCCACTGCTTTTTTCATCTCTGTTGTAGCTGACCTTCAGAGTTTGTTGAATTTCAAAATCTTCAATTTGCCTCTTCAGCCTTGAAAAATAGGTGTTGAGACAAATCTTTTATCTCCTTATCCAAAATGTATTTTGAGAAACTGAAGGAGGATTTTTGAAACCATGATGTAATCAACAAAAAAATCTCATGGTTATTTGGAATACCTCTCTTACTGTCCAGAAACTGTCTTTGAACATCATGTATAAAACTGGAAAATTCTGATTTCTGAAAATATGGCTTCAAAGAAAGCTTTGTATCTCCCAACTGGTAACACTTATGAAAAAATTGAGATAGGTTATTGTAGTGAGATATGTTATGAAGAGGAACCATCCTTCAGAATTACAAAATACTTTTGCATGTGGCCATAAACGGATCTTGAAAAGACTGCTAAAACCTCCTCACAGCAGTTTCATAGTGCAAGTTAAACCATCAATTTCTCCCACCTCATACTAAATTTGAATAAACGGAAAGAGGTTTTTGTAGTTTGGAGTGTTGGTAATAAAAACCTCTTTCACTTTTCAGAAATGGGTTTGCAATTGCTCAAGAAGTTGACTACTAAAAACAAGGAGACAGAGTTCCTCCTTTTTAGGGTTTCATCCTTATGCTTGTCTTCGAATCCTTATGCTAACAAAATTGACCCTTTAAGACATGTGGCATGTGTTCTATCATCCCTAGAACTTTTCTCTTCAACCTGTACAAAAAAAACATGCCCCTGAAGCAGCATAAAGAAGGTTGATTTAGCTGCACTACAAAACTGTCTGATGTTTTCGTAGCACAGAATTTTGCCTTTGCACATATCTTTTAACCCTTTAGTTTTTCCTGCCTTGAGTCTTAAATTTTCATTGGTGATATCTTCATGCCCTCTAGTGGCATCATCCTTCAAAAAACCAACTGTTTCTTCCATTTGAAATTTTCACAAAATACCAAAACTGCACCTACAATAGTTTCGTAGCGCATCTAGTGTAAATTCAAGGTTTTGCACTATGAAAATGACTAGACAATTTCGTAGAGTGTTTTTTTTTTTTTTTTTAAATGGCTAAACACATGACTTTCAAAACATGATATGGGACCCATAAAGTGTAAAACAAGGTTGTTGAACTTTATTTGATGATGAAAATGAGACTCTAACCCTATGACTTAGACTCTAAAATAATAAAAATGACTTAACCCCTATCTAACACTATGACTTAGGAACAAATGTATATTGTCCAAGTTTAGAGAATTTTTGGGCGATAACAGTGGCTCCACTAGGGATAGTGTGCCCCAGTAGTACACTAAGAACCGGTAGCTCTAGTGCTACTATACATGCTTCAGAATAAAACTATGAAATTCTGCCCAATCTGCTCCCCAAGCTTAAATGATTTCTACAAGAAGGACTCAAACTGCACCTACTAAAAGAAAAAAAATGCTCATTCAACCTACCCTGAGCTTATTTACACACTCCTACCTACCCTATCAGCTGCAATATCCATTTGTAGCTCAAGGAACATAAAACTTCCAATGAAGCCAGTCATTGATCTGATCTGGCACTTGAATCTCTTGGCTGTGCTTGAAGCAAAAATGAACATGATACTAAAATAAATGAGGTAGCATGAGATATATCTGATCTTCATAATGGAAACATAGTTGGAAATCTGGACTATAAAACCTTTCCATGCAGCCAGCTATAGGATCAAAAAACACATGGTCAGTTTGATGTTTCTTGTGATATTCCACAGCTTTGGACAACTCACCAATACTTTGATCATCTACATAAGGCTTCAGCTATGTGCTCTCAAACTGCTCCTCAAATTGATTTTCAAAAATAATGTATTCTTCCTCAATCTCAAAAGAGAAAGGAAGCAACACCCTCTCTTTGTATTTTGCCATAGAAAGATTTTGAAAAGTATGATCATGATCATGAAGACTATATGATTGAATTTGACCTTGTAAACCTTCAATGTCTTTCTCAATGCTCTTAGCAACTTCATCCAAAAATTTCATCTTATCTTCTATCTTGCACTCAAATGATTTTAGATAAGAAGAGAAGGACAAAGAAAAAATTTCATCTATTTCTTCATTAATATCATTCCATTGTTTGAAACCTTGAATTGAAGGATTGTTTACCACCAACTCTGTTCTATCTATCCATTCCTCCAAAAACATAAGCCAAAATTCTGCAAATGACTTAATAGATTTGACAGGAAAGCTTTCAATCCATTGTTTACATTTCCCTTGAAATGAAACATACAACAACATAATGCAATCATCGCCATGTTTGACTCTAAGAAGCTCGATAAAATCATAGAAATCTAATATATGCTTCAAAGTTAAACTCAAATCTTCTCCATTGAATTTTGGACCATTCCTTAAAAAATATGTATCCTTAGGATTTGGGAAACCATGAATTTTTGAAAAATTTATACATGCATACCTTGAAACAAGAATGGCAGCATCTGAGTTCTTCATAAGTTTAGTGGAATCACCATAAATCTATGAAATTTGAATTCTTCAATAATGGAGTCACCAAGGTAGTTTTGCAGCCTCGAAAAGATTCTTGAGCTCCTGCTACCTTCAGAAGTTTAGCTTCTTGATTTCAGGAATGAGTAATCTTCAGACTTCCAGCAGACACACCAAAATGTTATCACAAAATCTAAGCTTGATAGGCTGCTGATCAAGCAAACTCTGAGTAACTCTTTCAAACCAATATTTTGGTTGAGGCTTAGCCTCCTCAGCCTGAGAGGGCTCTCTCAAGGGTTAATGATATTGATTAATGATAATATAGATGGCTAACTCTATCTTGGTTTTGTGTGTTTGTAGGTTGAAAAGATGAAGGCTTGCTATCATTGGGCTATGGAGTCAACAAGTCAATAAATTCAGTGGCAAGGATTCTTGACATGAAAGCTGAGACAAATAACGTTCTTAAATAAAGACAATTCACTCAATAACATAGGTCAAAAGATTCATTCCATTACTAAAGGAAGAAAGAGCATAGGGTTATGAATTGTGAGTAATAGAAATGAAATCTCCTGCTGATGGTTCAAAGGTGGTTTACTCACAAGATTCAAAAAAAACATAGTCATCTCATTACTAAAGGAATTTAGAGCATAAGATTATGAATTCTGAGTAATAGCAATGAGATCTACTGCTCAGCACAATCATTCCATTACTAAAAGAAATCAAAGGACATGGTTGTGAATTCTGAATCATAGTAATGTAATCTAGTGCTGATGGTTCAAAGATAAAACACAATCATCTTAGTGTTAAACGAAGTCAGAGAATTAGATTATGAATTATGAGTATTAACCATAAGATCTACTGCAAGTAATTAAAATAACATATCGATCAAGAAAGGATTAAACCCTATCTAAACTCAGTTTTGTTCAAGAAAACCTCTCTATATTACTGATTGTATTCCTTCACATAAAGTAGCATTTGGGCCAAAAAGTCTCCAACCTCTTTCTAATTCAACCTCTTCCTTCATATATAGCTTTAAAACCTTGGATTCTATGATCCACCATTAGAGGAATTCGAATTGCTATCCTAGACACCTATTCTAACCATAAAAAAGGCTTATTAATTACAAAATGACAGCTTGACTATCTTTGAAGAGTCCTAATTCAAGTAGGACTAAAACTCTTACATATGCTTCTAACAACCTTATCTAGTCTTCAATTAATCCTTTACCACCTGCAACCTCATGAGGTCAAATTTGGTGATGTCTCTAGCCTTGTTATGAACCCTACTGTTCCATGACCTAACTACCCTGAAAACCAGGAAATCTATTTTCTGCAATTATGAATTTACCTTTATTGATGATCTTCAAACCATTCTATAGGAAATTTGGAATTTTTTAGACAAGTGACATGTTTTATCACTTCCATAGAACCGTGCCCTTCCACTGCTTTGTTCAATTTGCCTCTTCAACCCTGAAAAATAGGTGTTGAGACAGAGCTTTTATCTCCTTATCCAAAATGTTTTTTGAGAAAATGAAGGAGGCTTTTGGAAACCATTCTTGAACAAAAACCTCTCTTTTTTTTTTGCAATACCTCTCCTACTGCCCAAAAACTGTCTTTGAACATCATGTATAAAACTCAAAAATTCTGATTTCTGAAAATATGGCTTCAAAGAAAGCCTTCTATCTCCCAAATGGTAACACTTCTGAAAAAATTGAGATATTTTATTATAACTGGAGATGTTTTGAAGAGAAACCTCCTTCATAATTCCAAAATACTTTTGCATGTGGCCAAAAACTGATCTTGAAAAAGACTGCTAAAACCAGAAAACAGAGTTCCTCTCAGCAGTTTCATAGCGCAAGTTAAACCATAAATTTCTCCAACATCATACTAAATTTGAAGAAACTGAAAGAGATTTTTGTAGCTCAACATTCTAGGAAAAAAAAACTCTTTCAATTTTCAGAAATGAGTTTTTAGTTGCTCAGGAATCCCCTTGGAAGTTGATTGCTAAAAACAAGGAGACAGAGTTCCTCCTTTTTAGGGTTTCATCCTTATGCTTGTCTTCTAATCCTTCTGCTAACAAAATGGACCCTTTAAGACATGTGACATGTGTCCTATCATCCTTGGAACCTTTCTCTTCCACCTGTACAAAAAAAAACAAGCCCCTGAAGGAGCATAAAGAAGGTTGATTTGGCTGCGCTACAAAACTGTCTGCTGTTTTCATAGCACAGAATTTTGCCTTTGCACATATCTTTTAACCCTTTAGCTTTTCCTGCCTTGAGTCTTAAATTTTCATTGGTGATCTATTCACACCCTCTAGTAGCAGCATTCTCCAAAAAACCAACTGTTTCCTCCCTTTGAAATTTTAGGAAAATACCAAAACTGCACCTACAGCAGTTTCGCAGTGCATCTAGTGTAAATTCACGGTTTTACACTATGAAAACGACTAGACAATTTCGTAGCACGTTTTTTTTTTTTAAATGGCTAAACACATGACTTTAAAAAAATGATATGGGACCCATAAAGTGTAAAACAAGGTTTTTGAACTTTATTTGATGATGGAAATGAGACTCCAACCCTATGACTTAGACTCTAAAAACATAAAAATGACTTAACCCCTATCTAACACTATGACTTAGGAACAAATGTAAATTGTCCATGTTTAGAGAATTTTTGGGCGATAACATGGTGTGCGCTTCACCTAGGAGAAACCCATCGAAGGACAAGCCCACCACACAAGAAAATGGAAAAACAATTAACCTAGAACTGAAGGAGGAAGAAATTGAGGATATCCCAATGGACGATGAGGATCTTGGGGTGAAACAGAGGACGTTGAAGTTGAGGGGTTTGACCCCATTACCAAATTGCCTAAGTATGTCCCTCTGTGCAGGGGCAAGGCCAAGGTGCCTAAGGATATTGATGAGAGCAAGGTCATCTTGTACACACCTTTGCTACCAGACTAGATTGTTTTTGAAGGACCGCACTTGGGGCAAATTCCAATGTTGAAATTGGACGACTGGGACATAGTTGACACCAAGCGATTCCCTCACTTGGAAACAAACTAGATGATGCACCATGTTCTCCACAAGACCACCAGGATGACTGCGTTGGACCTGCAGAAGTGGCTCAAAGGCGTGGATAACGCAGGCCTGCTCAACCTTCTATGGGTGCCGCACTACAATCGCACACCCATTACCTTGCTAGTAATCAAGCAACTGTTGTGCTTGGTACATGACGGGTGTCTATGGCTGCAGGAATCGATACCCATCACTAATAGACTGATCCATAAGATCACAAGGATGCCATAGTCAGGGGAGAATCTGGCTATGATGTTTGGTGGAAAGGTGGGCGAGATTTCCCTCACGGAGGCCATGAAGAAGAAGTTCGGATTAGTAAATAAGTTGCATGGCTATGCTATGACAAGTATTTTCGACCCTGCGGTCAAAGTGGCCACACAAATTTTGGCAGGGAAGGTCATGTGAAAGTGTCTCTTTGATGAAGTACCGATGCTTTGTTTTGGAGAATTTAGCATCTACAGATAAACACTAATTCACTAGACAAGTAGCTGTGCCTAGAACAATGGTTTAAAGTGTTTTAGACTTTTCCTATAACCAATAGATAAGAAGAGAGGATAGAAGGTCTACTTGTAGTTCCACTTTCCTCTCATCTCCCTTGTATTAATTCCATCGCTCCTTCCCGTACTTAGTCTGCTTGAAAAGTACCCTATAAACACAACAGAAGATGAAAACCAATCAAAGCATATGATCCATTGAATATAAATGAAAGGAATCAGAAGAAATTCATACATATAAGAATTACAAAAGAACACAACATATAGAAAAAGATTCAAACAATTTATTAGATAGAAGAAGGAATTACAACCATCAGTGTTTGATTCAAAGTCATTCCTCCAGCTTGGATCCCATCCAAATCACATCAAAAGCAAGACAAGCTTGTGGCATCACATCATTTGCTCCAAAGTCAAGTCTCATAGCAGCACTATCTCCTTACAATTCAACATAATCCAGCCCTTGATCACTTAGATGAGTGGTCAATTTATAAGAAGATGAAGGAGGTTTTGTCATTAATGGTGACATTGAATGGTCTTCCATACTTAGAATTAGTTCCATGGAGTAAGGGATGAGAGGATAGGATGCTCCTTAACTCATTCCTCATCCATTTTCAAGCTCATAGGAGTTGATAAGAAAGGGAAACTTCTAGATGACTCCAAAAGATAAGAATATTCCCCAAACCCTATGTGAATTTCACTCATTCTCACTCAGCGTAGGTGAAGGAATCCTAAGTGCTCTGTAGAGCACCCTGGCAGTGGACTTAACTGCTCTGCAGTGCACCTTCATAAGGGTTTACCTGCATTGGTCCCTCTAGAGGAAATTTCTGGATGTCTTCAAGTCATGAAACTGTTTGGAAAGGAGGCATTCAGAGGGTTGACTTGTTTAGGGTATGAAACAATTGAATTTAGGGTTTGATGAGCCCTAAAACACTGATCTGAATGTTGGGATTTGATGTGCCCAAATGGATCTATAACAGTTTCCCTCTAAATCATGAAGTCGGAAAAATGCCAATGTCAAATGAAATTCTTTACGATGTGATGAGGAGGTATCGAAGTGGAAAGTGACCTACATCAATTACAATGCATATATCATGATATTTGATTTTACATGAATTTTTGAGGGAAGGAATACCCATGCTCAGCTTATAAGCTTTCATTACATGTACATAAATAGTCATCTACAGATATAGACCCATGATTGGAATGACTATCAATGTAAAGCCATTGTACATATCATTTAGCACTTCTGATATCGCAGCCCAGATGGATGAAACTAGATCTGGGGTCTTCAATCTCACTCAATCGTTCACTCAAGTACGAGTCTAACCATGTGAATATGTGATCTGAAGTTGAACATGGGAAGACACCATCTGATTACCAACCGATGATGTAATTTGTTAACAAATGCGAGAGAAATCACCGATAATGATAATGATTCTCAAGGTACGGCAGTACATTCTGCATGGTGTGAATGGATGATTTGATGTTGAACACCATACAAAGTCTTTTGGTCGAAGGCCATTGATCTATGCGTATTGCCGAAAGTGAGAAACCTCCCATTGATGTATGCAAGCTTCAAGGTACTGAATGGGTGTTTCTAAGTCAACTTCTTGGATAATGAGTTGATGTCGACAAGAAGTGACTCATCGCAGGAGGGCCTTGATGTATCTCACATCAACGACACGAAACAAGTGTAGTGATTTTAGAGATGGATTTTGGCTGACAACACAAGGTTCATGAATGGCGGTAATGAAAGTAAAGGTTTATGATATTTCAAAAGATGGATTTTGACTGAATGACTTCTCTTTAACATACCGGTGACACTAAAGTAAATTTGTAGCATTGACCCAAAACAAAGTGATGGATAGTATGATAGACCAACAGTGTGATAACCATCAAGCTAATAACCCAACCTAGATAGTCACGGTGATGGAGTGAAAGTGTCATGTTCAAGAGCAACATGCTACCATAAAGTGGTTTTCCCCTTTTTCCATTTTCCCCAGTCATTGTTGACCAATACCTCTTTATTTTTATCAATCTTGAGGAGGATAACATATTCTTGTTGTATAATTTCACCCTTCAAGAGAATCTATCGCTATTTGATGTTTTAACGAGTCTAGAAGAGGTGAAACTCGATCTTGTCTAGATGGACAAGTTTGTTGCTATTTCATGTTTTTAACGAGTTTAACGATAAAGACAACTCAGTCCTTTTCATGTTTAGAGTGTTTGAAAAGGTACAAAAAGAAAACTCCACAAGATCTTTTTTGTAAATTAATCTCTCAAGCCCGTAAAAGCATAAAATAATACAAGAGAGATATTGTTTCCAATCCATTAATGACCTGGAAAGGACAAGTGCTCAAAAATCTATTCATGTTTAGAGAGTCTGAAAAGAGCTTAAAGAGGACTCCAAGGGGGTTCCTTTTTCGTTTTTAACAAATCTCGAAAAAGAGATAAAAGTGTGCTTTGTGGTAAAAAGTACAACTTACAATCGAGCACATTGAATTCTGCAAATCAGTTGTAAAACCTACTCAAAACATCACCAAATGGATTAAAAATATCTATTTCATAGGAAAAAATAGGCAAATACTAATGTTTAGTCAATTAATTAACATGAAATAAACATAAAACAAGTTTTTACCATATCATTTTTACCATTTGGAACTTACAATCCAGTTTTGTGCTTTGAGCTGAGTTTTTACCTCAAACTTCACCAGCTGATTGTGAAAGATTATGTGGATCATTTATCGAGCCATCTAGACCAGGTAGGAACTAAACCTCTCTACTTTCTTTTCAATCCATTCTTTTGTCATTTCATGCAAATTTTAGGTTTTTTTGGGGCCCCTGGGGTTTCATTTTTTTTCCCTGGGATTAATGTAGGCTTTCACATCAAAAACTATGCTAAAGTGCACCCAGATAGAAGGATAGATTCTTTGCAGCACATTGTCTTTGTGCTTGGGCTGCGCTGGGCGCATTTCCCAAGTTTGTTTTAGCTATTAGCTCCAAAATTTGTCCTGTTTTCTGCATGGAAAAGATCCTAATTTAGCTTATGATTGTGTTTCAGTGTTTCATCGGATCAGAATGTCAATTACATAGCGAGAAAGAGAGCATGAAGAACAGAACATGGTTTCCCTAAACAACTCGGGTATAGTTGAGGCCCTCAAGAATTGCGGGTTACTCAAATACTTTAAGTTGTCCAGAATGAGGCAACAAATATAACTATTATAGTTCCTTGTTTGTGAATGGGATCCGATAGATCAAACATTTCACATTAGGGACAAGATGGTCCCTATTACTATTGAGGATATTTACTTTCTTACCAGACTGTCGAGGTGAGGTGCTCCCATCTCACTTTTTGGATTTTCTCGTGGAGGTGAACAGTGAGAGATTACATCAGACAGTTTTGTCGGCCAGGTACACAGCCTAACAAGGGTGGGAAAATAAATATCAGGGATGTAAGTGATTTTCCTTTAAGAATGATCCTCTTCACGATCTCAAAATTGGCTGGTAGTGTGACACTACATCTGGCGAACAGATCTTATATGCAGCATGCACTGGAGTGTCTAGAGCCAAAAGTTTTCAATTGGTGTGAGGTTGTACTTTCACCGCTGAAAGAACAACTGAATAAGATAAAAAGCGATAAGATGAATAATTTCTTCTATGGTTCGATCTTGATTGATTTTTCCTTAGAGAAAATCCCATTTATGCAACCAAAACATGTATCACTGGGTGTGGCTGGTCCTAGAGATCCATGTATGCAGAGGTGGGTTGAATTGATGGCTCGACATGCTGGTCAGTCAACAATCATTTTCTCCCCTACATTTTTTAGCTCTCTTGAGGGACAACATGTCATTATCTAGAAGCATCCATACTCAGGGATGGATTATCGTGGAGATCCATATTTGATTCTACCAGTTGGAGCACAATGGGGTGCTATGGGTAAGTTGTTTGACCAAAGTGTTTTTTGATTTTTTCAAGTTTATACATGTTTTTGTGTTTTTTTAATGTTTCTAAGACTAAACTAAAATTACTCTTATGCATACAAATGTGGGTACTGTTCAACCTGTGGTACGCCAATACGTTGTAGGTGGGCCAATAGAGAGAAACATCGAAAGAGCAGTTCTCCAAGACTTGGTTTTGGCTGAGACCTTAGCAGAGTTGTAGGATCACATAGAGGGATTAACCCTTGGTATTCCGAATATCCGAATCGAGGAGTTACCTATGAGGCTGCAACGCCACACTATTGGTGTTCGTAGCTGTTGAGCTAGGATGTTGAGCATGAGAGTACAGGTTGTGACCTGTTACCATGAGCACCAGTAGATCTACTTAGGATATTTTGTATGCGTTTTTGACTTTTCGGGTCAGATGACCAAACGTGCCTTGGGCACAAATTTTGTAAAAACTTTTAAAACACCTACTTATTTTACTTTCAGAGTTTTTATGGTTATATGTAATCCTATTCAACTGATGATGTGAATTGAAAATATTACTTTTGCATGTGTCACAAATGTCTATTTAACACATAATTTGTTTGAGAGCCAGTTAATGTGTTAAGGTTTCTGGAAATATGTTGATATTGAATGTGTTTAGAACATCTTTCCAAAATACAAACTTTAAGGAACATATGAAAAATTGTTGGATTTTGGACAATATAAATGTTTGTTAGTTGTAGTACAATGAGTTGCGAGTCCATCCTAATGATGATTCAGCGAATGCCAAGTGAAATGGCATCAGAGAGTAGTTCAATCAATGCACAATCCTCAGTGATATTGTTTGTCGATCGACCGATAAAAATCCCTTGAAAACTCACTAACTCCACTTGGAGTGAAAATAACCCATGCAATAGAAGACAAATTTTGCATGCTACGACTAGCACCATCAGCATAACCAACAAAAGGTTCTGAAGACTCCGACATCTACAACAAATGTAAAGCGAATTACTAACCAGATAAAAATCTCTAAAAGACACACACACACACATGCAATGAAAGCATATATACAGTGAGTTCTACTACACTTAATCAAGCATAGTAATGTTTGAGGTACAACCCATTTCGGAGCTGTGATAATGGAATCCCATCATAATCTACTAACTCGTAGGCTCCTTTTTCTAGAACACGCTTAACAACATAAGGACCCATCCGCATTGGTTCGAATTTCCCTACTTCACATTTATCAGCTTCCTAATCGTAAAGCAATACCAGGTCTCCTTCTGAGAACATATGAGCCTTGACATTCCTATCATATTGTGCCTTAATACATTTCTTATGCGCTTCATTAGCCAATGCGGCATCACGACAGGTTTCATCCAGATGGATTAATTCCAAGAAACGTGCTTCTTCTTTAGAAGTTTCGGGTAACAAGTGAATCACGAGTTTGAGTGATGAAATTTCACATTGTATCGGTAATATTGCTTCCAAACCATACACCAACTGAAAGGGTGTAAATACAGTTGCATTTATCACCGAGGTTTGATATGCCCACAAGGCAGAGTATAGGATTAAGTGCCAGTTTTTTTTTATGAACCCCTATCATTCGTTGCAATGTCCACTTCAGGACCTTATTAATGGCCTCAACTTGTCCATTCGCTTGCGGGTAATATGGGGTAGAACTATCATGTGATAGTCCTAACTTAGAAGTCAACTCAGCCATCATGTGATTGCGAAAATATGACCCATGATCTGTAACTATGGCTTGTGGTACACCAAACCGGGCAACCACATGGTTAAAAAAGAAAAGAGCATATGTTTCGCCACTTTTATTCAATGTTGGCATCGCCT
This sequence comes from Pinus tabuliformis, assembly GCA_031772625.1. Taxonomy (NCBI): domain Eukaryota; kingdom Viridiplantae; phylum Streptophyta; class Pinopsida; order Pinales; family Pinaceae; genus Pinus; species Pinus tabuliformis. The sequence continues at coordinate 797,521,953 of CM062808.1, read as the reverse complement.
CGTCGCATTTGGTAAAATAGTCAACAACAACTATAATATACCCATGCCCCCTGAACGAGGTGGGGTTACATGTCATAAAGTCAATGCCCCATTTGGCAAATGGGCCAATAGAAACGACTGGATGCAATGGTGCATGTGATAATCTAGTTTTTTGGTCATATATCTGGCATGCATGACAACTTCTGACAGCAATAATACAATCTTTAAATATAGTTGGCCAGAAGTAACCAGCACAAAGAATTCTTTGTGCAATTGCATATCCAGATAAGTGTCCAACACAGGCACCTAAATGGCAATCATTCAATGCTTTCTTGGCCTCCTCATGCATGAAGCACCTCTGTAAAACTGTATCGATACCTCCTCATGCGTGTGTTGCTAATGATCAGATAATATTTGGCTTGGTAACTAATACGTCACTGTTGCAAGTTAGAGGTATCTTGTCGGAAAGTTTTGGGTTTGGAGATAAATTAGTATATATCTATACCAGGCGTCAGATAATGAAATTAGAAACAGAGACTCATCCAAATTGATGGTTCGGATGTTGAATTGATGGAGATTGAGGGAAGGTCACATAGTAACTCAGCAAAAGCTAGAGATTTATTTGATTTAGATTTGATGAATTCCAAATCAAATTCCTATAAAATAAGTATCCATTTTGAATATTTTCCCCCCAACAATTGACGTGACAAAATGTATGTCATAGGGTTGCAATCTGAAATGACAGTGTTTTCCATAACAGGATATAATGGCGAAATCTTTGAATAGCTTGAACAACTACCAAAGCTAGCATTTCGACATAAGAGTACTTACTTTTTGTATTGTTGATATTACGACTCAAGTAATAAATAGGATGTTCAATCCTGTTTTCTTCTTGGACTAAAACCATGCCAATGGTTGTATCTGCAGTTGTGAGATACAGTTAATAGTCATTTTGGTAATTTGGAGAATAGATTAATGAAGCTCCAATCAGGGTATCTTTAAGAGTGTCAAAGGAATCTTGCGCAACCTGATCCCAATGAAAGGGTATCTCCTTTTTCAAAAGACGTTTAAAACCTTTAGCCATTTTAGTGTAATTAGGAATGAACCTCCTCATAAAGTTGGCTTTCCCTTGGAGTCTCTGTAATTGTAAAAGATTTGAAGGTGGAGGAAAATCCAAAATTGCTTGAACCTTTAATGGATCCAGTCAAATCCCTTCTTGAGACACTACAAATCCAAGCAAATGACTAGAGCCAACGTAAAACATACATTTGTGTGGATTGAGTCGAATCTTGTAGTGTTAGCACCATAAAAATATTGCTCTCAAGTGCTGCGGGTGATCAGTCCGCTTTTGTGAATGAGCAGGTAAATCGTCAAGGTAAGGTTGAACAATGTTTTTGATTTCATGGAAGGCATAACTCATTGCCCTCTGAAATGTGGCCCCAACATTCTTCAAACCGAATGGGAGTTTCCTATAGGCGAATGTGCCCCATGGACAAATAAAAGCTGTTTTCGATTGGTCTTGTGGGCGTATATTGATTTGATTGTAGCCAGAAAATCCATCCATAAATGAGAATATTTCTCATCCAGAACATTCTTCAATAATCTGGTCAATAAAAGGAGTAGGATAATTGTCCTTTGGACATGCTTGATTTACATCCCTATAATCAATGCACACATGAATTATTCCTTGTTTCTTCATGATAGGAACAATGTTGGAAACACATTCAGTGAGAGGAATAGGGTACATAAAACCAGCCTGCAAATGTTTTTCAACCTCTTCTTTAATTGCAGTAGCTTTCTTTGGATGAACAGGTCAAAGCCATTGTCGAACTAGCTTGACATCAGGGTACATTTTAATTTCATGCTCAACAATACTAGAGTCAATGCCTGACATCTCCTCGTAAGACCATGAAAAAATATCTCTAAATTCATGAAAGAGATTACAGTAATTATCAAGTTCCAATGGAGAACAAGATTTTCCGACATGAATGTTCTCTACAATATTAGGCTTGGTCAAAATATTAATAGAAATCATTTCTTCAATATTTGACAGGTTTCGCTCAGATTCGATTGTGTCTATGAAAACTGAATTCGATAGGAAATCAACAATTGATGGGTGGTTTAATTCATTTGAATAATCTTTGATGTCATCTGGAAGATGGGAACGATGATGATAATCTTCCCATGGTTCTTCTCCTATCATCATTGATTGGATGATTCCTTCATCCATAGAATGTATACGTGAAAAAGGATCCAAAGAGTTACCATATTCTAACAACCTATCTACCCATACAATTGTTGAGTGTGGATTTGGGTTTGCCACACAAGCCTGAAAAATTGATTACTATGATGATTAAATGGGGCTTAACGACATCACCTCAATATTACTATCAACTTCAACTTTGTTGGTAATCCTCCTTAAATAAGATGAGGTGGAGGAAATCATGTTGCAAGTCTCTACTCTTTCCACTTCTGCCAAATGTGATGGTGACGGTAGGGTAAAATCACCCATTAGGGAAGGATCTTTAAAGAGACCTAATCCAACACTTTGAAGTGACGGTGGGGGTCCGTGTACCAATGGAATGCTTCCTATAGCCTATGAACTATTGGCAAAGAAGGTTAGCTGATCAATGACTGTGATTCCACCCTTAAAAGGGAATGCAATAGCACAAAAGTATGTGGAAACCACAATAACCATAGCATATACCAAAGGCCTTCCCAGTAAAATGTTGTAATCGAGGGCTCCGTCAACTACCTCAACTTCAACAGTAACCGTTTTTCCCCCTATTTCGACTTGCACGTTACTCAAAATCCCACATGGGGTATATGTTCTTCCATCAAAAGCTTTCAACATGGTTGGTGATCGTGACAACAACAGTGAACCAAGTGTTTTCTAGCAGCTCATGGACATAATGCAAGTATATGCCCCCCATCAATAATAGTTTGGTGAACATTATTATTGAGAGCTTTTACTTGGATTAGGAAAGCTAATTGCACCGGTAACTATGGTGTATATCCTGCATGGTTAAAAACCACAAGATTTGAATCTGTAGGATCTATTTTGCCTATTGCTGATACTAAAACCTGCTTCTGGGAGGGACAATTTTACAACACCTCGAGTGTCGACATAGCAGAAGTGATTGAGAAAGATCTTCCACTATGTTATAATTTTGAGCTTCTTGATTCCGAGGGTTGAATGTTGATTTGTGCACAACTCCCTTTGGTGGTTTTATTGTCAATTCAGGTACAACGGGTGGAACATTTTCCAATGATGTTGAAGTCGAAGGATTAGGTTGATCAGTGGCCTGATTATTTGACGATGACGATGTATTTCCACAATCTTTGTTTCTCGTTGACACCAAAACTTCATTTTGTGGCTTTGTGATGGATAACATGAGTACTTGGGATGTGGAAGCATGGTCTGTTGTAACCAAATGTGTCTCCAGGGTTGGAAATAGATCATTCAACATTGACGATGTGTTTGAAGTCTTTAAAAGTTTAGAGACCTTAGATTAGTGTGGACAATCTCTTGTAAAATGCTTGTCATTACATATCATACATGGATAACGAGGCTTCCATGCCGAAGTAGAGGAATCAGATGATTTCTCTGGAGGGGAATTTTCTTGTTTCTTTTTGTTTTTCCCCTTTTTCTTGCTCCCTAGTTTATTTGGATTTTTTCCTTTATCAGATGACAAGACATTAATCTCAGAGGCAAGAGTATTTTGTTGTAGTTCTAACCCAAGAATATTATAGATAATGCAAACAAACCCATAAACAATAAGATAGAAATGATTCAATTTATTGATCAAAACCCTTATGGTAGGGCAACACCATACATTCACTCCTTAAGGAAGGAGAACACTCCACAAGCCATATGCCTGTTCATACAATAATTCTTCTCTTCATATCCTCCATGTGGAGTCTCTATCCTCTATATAGGCCTCATACATACAATACCATGGGTCATTACCATGGTTCCCTCATACCATCAACTAATACCATGGGCCCATTACATTATTATTAACTACTTGTGGTCCCTTACATGACATGGGTTAACCACCTTATTTATTACTATGGCCCATCCCATTATTACATTATTACCTTGGGTACCTCCCTTGGTACCCCATATTATCCCCCCTAGGTATATAACATTCCACCCCCCTAAGCATGTTTCGTCCCCGAAACATGGGAAGAACACAAATAATAAGATCTACTCAAAAGAGTAGTCCACTGGTACCATGCACGTGCATCTAGCCATCCAAGAGAAAGGTGAACCCTCAATCTCGCTGGGGCCTCGCTCGCTTGAGATGGAAGTTGACCGTTGCAACTCATTAGTGTTGATGTGTAGTAGGTGGATCTAGGCTCCTTGCTATCCATCATATGGGGGTTGTTGTCCTTGTGGCTAGTTGGTTGCCATCGTGTTGGTTGTTTTCTTGCGGGGTGATGTGGGTGATGATATGTTGAAGTTTTAACCCACGGTGTCTTTTTCTTTAATTCACCCTGCTGTGGTGCCTGTTGTCGTGTCTTCTTGTCCAATATGACTTCAACCACTGAGCCGTCCTCTGATGTATCAGCACCTGTAGCCTTTTCTGCTTCAGCCTCTGTTTGTGTTTGATTATCTATCATTACTAGCTCATCATCCGACTCTAGAACATCTTCTGCTTCAGCCTCCTTGGACTCTACCTTCTTATTAATGGAAATATCCTGTAATGTAATTTTCTTCTTTTTATACCAGAGCTTCAGGAATTTCTTCTGCACATTAATATTTATGGTACCCACTGATTCCATCCAAGGGTATCCCAAAACAACATCCATGTTATCCATATCTGAAGCATAAAAATCGCCATGCAACACATATTTATCCATAGAAATCTTCAAATCCTTGTACACTTGAACATCCTCATTATCAACTTGTGCAGTTTCAATGAGTTTTTTTGGAACTTGCAATCTTTTTGCCAAATTAACACTTATAAGATTTTGCTTGCAACTAGGATTTATAGTCACAACGATTTTCTCCTTCTGAATCAATCCATGAACCTGCAATAAGGAGACACCCGTAGCAATTAACCCCTTATGTGTCTCATTCTCCTTTTTTCTAGCCCGAGACCATTTGTCCAAAAAGACTTTTTCAAATTTTGCATCTGAAAGTTTGGTCAACTGCTTTTGGTCAAGTGATGACCACCAATTTTCAGCCTCATCTCTCAGATTAAGTGTCATTGAAACCTTCCAATATCTCCCATGTATGGACTTGTGTTCCTGTATGAATTCTTCAATAGTAGGACGATCATCTTTCCCTTTAAAATATAGCATCTCCATGAAGAGGGTTTGAGAAAAATTCCTCACTTGGCGAAAATTTAAAGTGGCCATAGTTTAGTCAATATTGCTGAGAATCTTTATTATGACCTGTTTTCGGAAATGGAACAATCATTCTGCATCTGCCCATGTGGTAGAAATCTTGATCCAGGCACTTGAGATTTCAGATCTGTGCTGCAACTCTTCCGCCGTCACCAAAATTTCTGCAAAAAAGAGCTGATTTTAAATCAGTGATATCTCCCTCATTCGGACTCCGATTCGACTGATTTTTTTTTTTGAAATTGGGTATTTTTTCCCAAAGAATCCAGATCTGCAATTAGATTTTGCAGATCTTGTACCAGGACGTCTAGATCTGCGCCGCAAAATCGCTGCCCTGAAAATTGTCTGCAACCCCACTGATTTTTAGATCAGTGATATCTCCTTCATCCGGACTCCGATTCAACTGATTTTTTTTTTTTTGAATTCGACTATTTTTTCACAAAGAATCTAGATCTGTAATTATATTTTACATATCTTGCACCAAAATGTATAGATCTGACCTGCAAATTCGCCGCCCCCGAAACCCTGCAAAAAATTAAAAAAAAAAAATCTCCACTTTTGTGCCCAAGAAAGTGCTCTAATATCAATTGTTGTAGTTCTAACCCAAGAATATTATAGATAATGCAAACAAACCCATAAACAATAAGATAGAAATGATTCACTTTATTGATCAAAACCCTTATGGTAGGGCAACACCATACATTCACTCCTTAAGGAAGGAGAACACTCCACAAGCCATATGCCTGTTCATACAATAATTCTTCTCTTCATATCCTCCATGTGGAGTCTCTATCCTCTATATAGGCCTCATACATACAATACCATGGGTCATTACCATGGTTCCCTCATACCATCAACTAATACCATGGGCCCGTTACATTATTATTAACTACTTGTGGTCCCTTACATGACATGGGTTAACCACCTTATTTATTACTATGGCCCATCCCATTATTACATTATTACCTTGGGTACCTCCCTTGGTACCCCATATTATCCCCCCTAGGTATATAACATATTTTCTAATGCATTGGTAGTTTTATTGGAAATAGAAAGATTTTGACCAGATGGTATTTCTGTTGTTTGCGTGCTTGAAGAACTGATCACTCCATCGCCAGCATGAAAGTCCTTTCTCAATTGTGGAGGAGGGGGGACAGTGAAAGTTGGTTGAGGTGCATTGGGAATTTTATCATAAAGCGTGCCAGATTGTGTGTAAATCAAATCCAAGTATTGAGCATGAGCAATAACTTGCTCTTCTGTGACAACTCCACCTTTTGTCACATCCTTGGTGATTGATGGCAACAAGGATTTTATGAACCACTTAGCTAAAACTTGATCGGGAACATATGTCTTAACCATTCGACGACGACACCGCCACTCATGAATATGATCTGATATATGGGTAGTAGTACTCTGTTTAAAGCTGGTTAGGAGTTTTGTTCCAGCTTCGTATCTGATGGGTAACTAGAAGTGGGTCAAAAATGTAGTGGCTAAAGTGGTGAAATCATTGAAAGAAGCTCTTGGTAACTTAATGTACCATTTAGCAGCTATACCAGTAAGTGTTCTTTGGAAAATATGAAGTCTAACCGAATTATCATTTAAGGAGTTTGATGCACACCACAAAGGAAAGGTCATGACATGATTTGATGGGTCTTCTCTAGGATTTCCATTAAATTTCGGAATGTTAGATGGTAACTTATGTGGAATTATCAGCCACCAAGGTGCATATAAGATTAGATCAGTAGTGAGCCAATTTAAATTTGGTAATTCTAAAGTTGCTACAAATGGCAACTGTCGATCCAAGTTAGGTTGAGCATACCTAGGATATGATGGAATTCCTTGAGCAATAGGTCCTTTCATACTGACATAGGGCATCTGCATTTGGTAACCTTGGTATGGTTGTTGTTGAACAAAACCAGCATAAGGTGGTTGTTGATAACCAGGTTGAATGTGTGGTTGTCCATAACCTGCAAAACCTTGTTGACTAGGACCTTGGTAGGCTTGAGATTGACCAAAACTAGGTTGAGCCTGTGGAACAAGTCCAAACTGGGGTTGGAATTGCTGGAATTGGGGTTGTTGAAATTGAGGCTGCCACAGTTGTTGAATCAACTGTTTTTGTTGTTGGTACAACTGTTGTTGATTTAATGGTTGTTGCTGTCCAGCAATAAAAGGTTGGCAAGGTTGTGAATAAACCATACCAGTGTAAGCTTGGGTTAGTCCAGATAAGGGTATACCAACCTGAGGTTGTTTATGAACTCCAGAAATAAGTGGTTGTTGTACAACAACTTGAGGAACTTGAACTTCTTGACCTGAAACTTGTGGTTGCAAGGTCGAAGGATTAGTTTGTACCAGTTGAGATACAACAGTTTGAACTTGTGACTGTGGTACAGTAGTAACAACAAGTGTAGTAGTAATAGTGTTGGAAATAACACTGAGAGGGGGGGGGGGGGTGAATCAGTATTATCCGATCAATAAAACTTTTTCAATGCTCAGAAACATATACGCTACTTTAGTTAAGTGAACCAGCGTGTACACGCTACTGTGTCTAAAGAAACCAGCGTATAACCATAAATCTTATAATCCAGTTAGTTTATCTTCAGTTAAATGCATTAGGACATTATTCACCATATTAAGAGTAAACAGATGCAGTATAACAGAACAGATCATCACACAAAAGCCACACACATGAACACCATGATATAAGGTGGAAACCCAATGTGGGTGAAAACCACCTGCTGCAAGTCGTCTCTATCTTTCTTTAATAAGAACTTCAGTTTACAATCTTTTGTACTGGTGCAGCCTTATACCAGTACGCAGGCTACAACCTGCAGAAAGCTTCAACCTTCTCTCATTCTCCAAACTTCCTTGGAAGGGAGCTCCAACCCCCTTTGCTCTTGTACTAGCTAAGATACTAGTACGTAGGTGCAGGCCTACAATCTTCTTTCCTTTAGGTACCACTTTTCATACATTTTCAGACTGGATATTCCTGAAGCACAACATTACAATCTGAAGACCACAATTCATTCAACTTTCATAGCAGATTACAAAACAACCAATACTCGCATCAACAATCTCTGAATCACTGAACCACTGAAACCCTGTCAAACCCAGTCACCAGAACACAGAGCAGACTACAAAACTCTGCAATAACAGTCAGACCCAGTTGCAACCCAAAAATCAAGCTCCAAAAGATATACGCTACTTCAATGAAGGCAACCCGCGTATACACGCGGTTTTACCGAAGACAACCTGCGTACAGATCTAAAAATAACTTTTCATAACTTGCAGCTGTACCAGATATCAGTTATACCCAGAACATAACATTGTGTCAGTATGTAGATCTAGAAATACGCATAATCAACCATATAAAGATAGTTCATTTCAAACCATTTGATCCCGATCTCTCCTTAGATCTTGTTCTCCATCAACCGATGAGATCTCTCCTTAGCTCAGATCAAGCAATACATCATCAACCAATAACCTGCATACTGGATCTAATACTTCATCAGATATTCAAGCCTTTTCAGATACCTTTGCCTAATGATCTTCTTCTCCTTATATAGCCTTAGGCCTTGCTCAATACCACGGGACAAAACCATAGAAATCCAATACCATCAACTTCAAAACTAGGGATCAACACGTCCGTCGAGACACCATGGTCCAAAACCATAGGCACAACTTCCAAGGAATAACCGCCACGGACCAAAGATAAGTTTTCCACATACACGCTCTTTTACTGAAGCCAACTTGCATGTACACGCGACTTGGTATATAGCGAACCTGCGTATACGTGACTTGGTATGTAGTGAACCTGCTTGTATACGCGACTTGGTATATAGTGAACCAGCGTGTATATATTTTCTCTTCATACTTGTAGTCTGATCATCAATTCCTTGCTGCTATCCTTCTGCACTATGATTTGTCATCAGTGTGATTTGCCATCAAGGACAACACTTGTCTCATAATGCCAACAATCTCCCCCTTTGGACTTGATGGCAAAGCTAACTTGTTACACTTAGAACTATCATCTGATTCCTTTGAGTTGTCCTCCATCAGTCACATCTGACATCTTTTCTGAAGATTCATCCAGTTATACATAGGTGTGTCTGATTCCTTTGAGCTGTCCTCCATCAGTCACATCTGACATCTCTTCTGAAGATTCATCCAATTATACATAAGTGAGATGTTCTTCTATGAGAGAGTTGCCATCAAGTACAACACATGCATCATAATGCCAACAAATAGCTAACATAGTTTGCATTCGTTGTGTTGGATACATAAGCTGTGGTTGAACTGGCATTGTTGGTTGCCATTGAAAAACTCTAATTCTAGATTTACTTGAATATTGTGGGATATTACCCTATGGCAGTAATCTGGAATAAGGAGGATACAGTGAATAAGCGTATTTCTCTCCATATGGTGGCAATCCAGTATTTAATGGATACATAGGTCTTTGTTGACTAGATTGCCCAGCTTGATACTAATATGAAGGATCAAACTGTTGAGTTCCCATTACATAAGAACCAGGTAAAATTCTGGTTGAGGACATGGGTGATGACCATGGTGTAGAAGCAACCCTTGATCGGGTTCCAGACAATGATTGGTAACCAATCGGGATGGATGATTCATCATACAGGTGCGACTCAGGTGTGGTAGAAAACATCGAAGAGGTTGCAATAGAAGATTCTGCAGTAGCTGCATCAAAAGATACAGTCTGAGATGTTGACAGTTGTTCAGCCATAGTTAACTGACCCAAATGTTGTCATAAAGAATCGATGGGTACTTTAAAAGAAGCAGGATCAAATGGAGTGGAAAAATAAGGAGTATGAGGGTAATGATAAAGCCTAGTTCCAAAGTGAAACATGGTTCCAAGTGTGGAATATTCTTCCAATTCCTCCTCTAGAGCAATTAAAATTGGTGGAAGAACTTCATCGTTAGGTCCATAAAAGGTTTCTTTTGTTGATAGAGTTTAAATTGCAATAGTTACTGATGTCTGAGGGGTAATTGGTTGATTGTCTTGCGATAAAGTAACAACTTCTGAATGTTCAAATTCGAAGTCCAGATGTTCGGGTAAATGAACAACAGTTTCAGAAAGAGGTTCTTGAACAACTTCAGGTTCAGATGTAACTTATGTTTGAACTGGGATAGATTTTTGATTAACTTCTGGTTGAACTGATTCAAGTTTAGAAGTACTTTCTTGTTGAGAAATTTCAAGTTGAGGATCAACTTGTTGTTGAATAACCTCGATTACTATTTCACTAGGATTAGTGCTAATGTCCTCAGATAATTGTGAAACTTCTTCTTCAGAAACAAATGGGCCAGAAATAGTTGGAGTAACTAGAGTCTCAGTACTTACCGAAGTAGATGCTTTAGGTAATTCAGATGAAGAACTAGGAGTTCTTGATGTACTAGACTCAGTTAAGTGAGACCACTTTGCCTGAATTGGTGTCGCTTCGGGAGGCAAAGGCAGTTTTCTCGATGTTCACTGAAAACGATGGGGTATGGGTTGATGTTCCTCCATGATTGATGATTAATTTTATTATCAAAAAATAAATAAACAAAAAGGGGTATACTAGGCAAAAGGTTTACCACGAAACTGTGAACTGCCGAATTCCTCCTAGTGAACCAAGAAGTATAGGTAGGCAATCTCCCTGAATGTTGTGTTCGGTGTATCACAGTTTACAAGGCGGCTGACTCAGTTACTTAAGGATGGATAGAAACCTAGAGTTTTCCTCCCATATATACTCGAAGGTACATGGAGGCCCAGTCCATATAAGTGTTGTCTAATGCAAAACCGCACAGTCAGAGCATTCCCATATACTTTACGTAATGTAACACTGCCCTATATACCCAAAGGTACATGGATGAGCTATGATATACTCACATGCGTGGAATGAGGTATCACACTTCGGGTGTATTGGAGACAAGTTAGTGACAACTGATTTGTTTTACGATGCCGAAACACATCTCTAGCCTAGAACCACTAAATGTTCTCGTTAATGACAATGCTCTATTAGGTAAATTGATGTTTATTTTAAGTTGATCTTGCTTAGGAACTTTCCTTTCAAGTTCACCACGTGATGTATTATGAAATTCCTAGGAATGCAACCATCATGATAAGCATTCTTTCCATTCAATTTAATGATGAAAATCCTAGCTACTTAGGGATAGAGTAATTAGATTTCTTTTTGATCAAAGAGAAAAGAGCACAATCTAAATGAAATTTCCCTACACTATTCCTATCAGCACCCACAAACATTTTCAATGCAACATGCATGTATTTTTTTCGATTCCCTTAATGTGAATATGAACAAAAAGGAAATATGCGCATACAATCAATCAATCTTTCATATGAAGGAAGACTTTTACGAAAGTTCAAATTCGAAGGAAGATAAGACTTTACGACTCTTTCTTTCGAATGAAGATTAATCAATTATATCCTAACTTTGACTATTGATCAATAATGAAAAAGAAAACATGAAGAAACATTAATCAATGCTATCAAAGTTGGGCTTGACCAGGAGATAACAACTCATTTTCTGAGACATAGCGTTCATTGATCAATTAGCAAACAATCAAACAAATAAAATTTGGCAAAAACTCCTTCCAAAGGTGGGAAATTGATCTTAGGAGGATGATTGCAGCCTAGAGTGGGAGACAGTGCGCTTCAAAGCACTGTCCCTAAGCCAAGGATGTTGTGCAGTGCACTGTGTCCCTCACAAGCCTGCACTGGTGATAGTAAGCCATTTCAAGAGGCAATTTGACACAATTTTGACCAATTTTTCAATGTAAACAGTTGAATTACAATCGATGAACATAAATAAGGTCTACAAGGATGTCTTAGGAGGTGGATTGGCTACTAGGAAAGAGGATTCTTCCCCAGTGGAGTCACCAATTTATTTTGGAGAATATAGCATCTACAGATAAACACTAATTCACTAGACAAGTAGTTGTGCATAGAACAACAGTTTAAAGTGTTTTAGACTTTTCCTATAACCAATAGATAAGAAGAGAGGATAGAAGGCCTACCTGCAGTTCTGATTTCCTCTTGTCTCCCTTATATCGATTCCGTCACTCCTTCCCATACTTAATCCACTTGAAAAGTACCTAGTAAAGACAACAGAAGATGAAAACCAATCAAAGCATATGATCCATTGAATATAAATGAAAGGAATCAGAATCAATTCATACATATAAGCATTACGAAAGAACACAACATATGGAAAAAGTTTCAAACACTTTATTAGATAGAATAAGGAATTACAACCATTAGTGTTTGACTCAAAGTCATTCCTCCAACTTGGATCCCATCCACATCACATCAAAAGAAAGACAAGCTTGTGGCATCACATCATTTGCTCCAAAGTCAAGTCTCATAGCAACATTATCTCCTTACAACTCAACATAATCCAGCCCTTGATCACTTAGATGAGTGGTCAATTTATAGGAAGATGAAGGAGGTTTCATCATTAATGGTGACATTGAATGGCTTTCCATACTTAGAATTAGTTCCATGGAGGAAGGGATGAGAGGATAGGATGCTCCTTAACTCATTCCTCATCCATTTTTGAGCTCATAGGAGTTGATAAGACAGGGAAACTTCTGATTGTATTATGTTACGATCTGGGTTTACATAATAATTCTTATTTGATGCATGAATGCGTTTGATTATATCTGTTAATTGAACACAAGAAAGAATATAGGCTTACATGAAGATAACTATAAATGCATGGTAGATTAGGTATCACTTAAGATAACTTGGGAACTTATATAGTAATGTAGCCACCGACATACGTAAGTGCTTGGACCTCTGGTTAGGGCTGTGAAAAGATTAGTCGGATACCTTTGTGAAGGTACTGAAGGACAGAAGAGAAGGAACATCGATAATCCCAAAAGGCTTATCGATCTACATGAATGCAGGATAAGGAATTATAGATCAACATCACGACCCTCTCAGGGTGTATAAACTTGGTTCCTGCATCCCCCCATACTACTTCGGGTGAGACTTTGTTCCACACTCTGCAGGTTGATGACAAAAGGGCTAGTAGTGTAGGGATTTGCTTGGCTGACTAACACTGAACCTGGGTTAGGGGCCATCAAGCCAATAGGCATAGTTAGCGATTTGGACATTATGAAGATCACTTTGAAACTGGGCACGAAGACTATTAAACAAAGGTCATATTGCCTTAATCCTAAATATAAGGAAAAGGTTCACCAAGAGCTGGATAAAATGTTGGAGGTAGGTATCATAGAACCTGTTGAAGAATATGACTGGGTGAGCTCGATGGTGGTTGAGGTGAAGAAACAAAAGGGTGAAATAAGGATTTGCATAGATCTGTGGAATCTTAATGATGTGTGTGTTCACGACCCATTCCCCACACCGTTTACAGATGAAGTATTAGATAATGTTGGAGGGCAGGAGGTCTATTTCTTTATTGTTGGTTTTTTTTGGGTATCATCAGATAAAGATTGCGCCAGAGGATAGGAGCAAAATGGACTTTGAAACTAAGTGCGGTTGTTTTCAATACATTGTGATATCGTTTGGGCTTAAGAATGCACCTGTGATGTTTTCCTGCGTAGTCATAGCAATGCTCAAGGAGTTCATTCATAAGTTCCTGGAAGTCTACTTTGATGATTAGATGGTGTTCACATTAGTGAGAAGCTCCATGTATCCAGTCTGTGCCTAATGGTAGATACATGTCGCAAATACCAGATTGTGCTAAATTTGAAGAAAGGAATATTCTGTGTTCCCTTTGGGATCTTGCTAGGTCATCTGGTGTGCAAGTAAGGATTGATGGTGGACCCTACAAAGATTGCAGTAATTGTGAATTTGGAGGCCCCTAGGAACGTCAAGCATTTGCATGTGACACTGGGACATATGGGATACTATAGAAAGTTTATCAAAGTTTATGCACAAATTACTATGCCCATGGAAAAACTTCTAAAGAAGGACGCGACATTATGTTGGGACGAAGAATGTCAGTGCAACTGAGATGTGTTGAAAGAAAAAATGGCCACAGCGCCGATCTTGGTATTCCCTAATTAGAAAAAGGATTTTCATGTACATGTGCATGCCTCTTGCATCGCATTGGGTGTAGTGCTAAAACGGTCCGGTGAAGGAGAAATGAACCATCCTATAGCCTTCGCAAGTAGGAAGTTATCAAAGGTTGAGAAAAATTATTCAACGACTGAGCGCGAAGGGTTGGAAATGGTGTACACATTACAAAAATTCATGAATTGTATGTTAGGAGGGAATTTTGAGATGTACTAGATCATTTTGCATTAAAATACTTGGTCAACATGCTTGTGTTGGGGGGGAAGATCTGCAGATGGTTGCTAATGTTTCAGGAGTATGACTTTGAATTCATTGTGAAGCTAGGGAGGTTAAATGCAATACCTAATCATCTGTCTCAGATCGAAACAGGAGAGGACCCTAATAATCTGGAGGAAGGGTTGCTAGATGCGTAGCTCTTTGCGGTACGTGTAGCAGATGACCATTTTGCAGATATTATTCACTTCTTGACTACGGGGATGGCATTGGAAGGATATATAGGCCAACAAAAGAAAGAATTAGTAGTGCACATGATCGATTTTTCAGTTATTGCGGGACATTTGTATAAAGTGGGTGCTGATGAAATATTGCGAAGATATGTGCCAGACTTTGAGGGGGATAGAATTCTGGCTGAAGCTAATGCGGGAGTTGCAGGAGGCCATTACGCAGGCAAGGCAATGACACAGAAGATTTTGTGCATAGGTTTATGGTGGCCAACTCTGCACAAGGATTCCAAGGAGAATTGTAAGGCGTGCAATGCATGTCAAAGAACTGGCAGACCCTTTCAAAGGGATGAGTTACCACTACATCCTCAAGTATTTTTGCAACCCTTTGAGAAGTGGGCAAATGATTTTTTTGGGCCAATTCATCCCTCTTGAAAGAAAATCGGTGCACGCTATATTATCACCGTGATGAAATATCTCACCAGATGGGCAAAAGCACAACTGGTTAAGGATTGTAGAGGGGCTACAAAAACAAAGTTCTAGTTTGAGTATGTTTTAACTAGATTTGGTTTCCTAAAAGTGTTGATGAGTGACAAAGGTACGCACTTTTTGAATGAAATTATTCACGCGTTGACTGAAGAGTTCTAGTTCTACCATTAGAGGAGTACACTGTATCACCCATAGGCCAATGGGACTGTTGAAGCCTTCAATAAGATTTTGGAGAACGCGCTGATGAAGATATGTAACGTGTAGTGAAATGACTGGGATGTGCGTGTACCTATAGTACTATGGGCTTATAGGACTACTTGTAAGAAGCTGACAGGGAAAACACTGTTCAAATTAGTATATGGGGTTGAAGCTGTCATGCCGATGGAGTATATTGTGCCTACTTTTCACATAACAGCGCTGATAGATATGGTGGATCATGAGGCCTTGCAGGAACAGCTTGCACAACTGATGGACCTCAAACAAGATCAATTTTTGGAAGGATTCCATCAACAAGTATAGAAGGGGAACGAAAAAGCGTGGCATGATTGTTGTATCAAGCTTCGCACATTCAAGGTAAATAATCTTGTCCTGTTATATGATCGTAAATTCACTAAGTTTCTGGGTAAATTCCATATGCATTGGTTAGGGCCATATGTTGTCAAAGAAATTACAGATGGAGGCACAGTTTAGCTTGCAAAGATGAATGGGGAACCCTTCCCAGGAAGAGTGAATGGAAGCTGGTTGAAATTGTATACAGGGGATCCTACAAAATGACTATATGGCAGAAGGATAGTCTTAGTTCTCCAGGCAGTTGCAAGGGAGCATGGGACCATAACTACACTACCCAACTGAGAAGACAATGTAGCAAGTAGGCTATGAGAAGACTGATGGAAATGCAACCCAGGAAGTTGCGTTCAGGAAGGTGCATATTGGGGGAAGGTACTGCGCAACACAGCAAGAAAGTGACCGTTGGAATTACTGTTCATGACTTGATGGATAGAAGACGGTTAAGTAGAGTGGGGTGGTGACATTTAAGGAAAAAATATTTGAAGATCTGCTGCCAAAACAACATTTATTGTCAAAAATTGGGGGGAATGGTTGGATTTGAATTCAAAACCCCCTATAAATTACGCGTGCTAGTCCAATAGAGAACACTTTGCACTCTAAGAGTTGTTAGTGAATTTTGTTGTCTGTTACCTATGAGCTGAGCATTTTGGGAAGAATTCCTGTCACAAGCAAACATTTATTTTGAAGTCCATGAGTTGTTTATGGAGATAATGACTACCACCGACCTCGCTGAAGCCATGAGTTCGGAAGTAGCTATTTCTGATGCACCAGGACCAAAAGTGTCAAGTGTATATGATACGCGTATGGTGCCCATGGTGCCAAGGTCACCCGGGCCGAAACAAACCATGACAAAAGACAAACAACCTGCAATGAGAGAGAAGCAACCAATGTTAAAGGAAAAGCAGAAAAGTCGATGCCAGTGCATGCCTTCCCAAGGAAACATACCAAAACCTAGGTGAAATAGAAGAAAGACAAGAAACCAGAGAGAGTAGTGGACCTAGACATGGAAGAATTCCAGGGAAAAATGGATATTGATGCTGAAGGGGTGGAACCCATGACAAGGATACCTACGTATATCCCTCTACGGAAGGGAAAAGCAAAGGTTATGAAGGATCTGGATACTGAAAAGTTCACAGTATCCATGCCCCTGCTACCTGAGCAAGTCCCTTTTGAAGGTCCTTAGCTCGCACGGATCTCATTGTTAAAAATGGAGGATTGGGACCTTGTGGACCACACTAAATTTCCACATCTAGTGATGAAAAAATATATGCAGAAGGTTTATTATGAAGAAATAGGTGCTATAGCATTAGAGACGCAGGAATGGGTCTGCGGTGTTGAGCAATCAGGGTTGCTCAATTTGCTGTTGGTGCCACATTATCACACATCCCCATTAATACGATATGTGTGAGCCAACTCCTCACACTGGTCCATGATGGATGTTTATGGCTAGGAGAGCATATCCCCATCATGGACATGCTAATTCATAGAATCACGCGACTTTCTTATGAGGGCTCGAACCCGACTAAGGAGTTTGGAGGAAAGATTAGGGAGAAATATCTTGTAAATAGGATGAAGAAGTATTACATCCTCCTCAAGAAATTGCAAGGGTATTCTATTCTTTCCATCACAAACCCGTTAGTTCAATTCCATGTCCAAATTTTAGCAGGGAAAGTCATCATAAAATGTCGCACAGATGAAGTTTCGACCCCCATAGTTTCCCTTGTTGTGCAGTGCATGAAAGGCATGCGGTTTAATTGGGAAAGGTACCTTTGTTAGGTGTTCCTAGCAAACTACCGAGAAGCCCAGGATGAGACCAAGCCATTCCACTACACTTGGTTGTTGTTTTCAATTGTGCTTGTTGCATGGAATTGTGAGAGAATAGCCAATTTTCTCTACTCGAGGAAGGATTACTGAAGGTAGCGCAATTCACTTCCTTATGGTCCACCATGGATTTTGCGTGGGTTACAGAGACAAAGGTATTTTTGACTTTTGCGGAAATTGATCTTCATATTGTAATCAATTAGAACCCAAGGTTTTCCCGAACCTTGTTCATGCAACTGTCGGCCTACGTGGTGTTCAAGGCCGACTTCCATAGAATCTATAGCCAAACATGGAAGGATCCAGAGCAGAAATAGCACCAATTTCCATAATTGGTGATCAAAATGGACATACAGGAGATTGTCACGAAATGGCCTATAGAATGGCGCACTCCGTGAGACTTAGATGCTAGACCAAGTACGCTTGTAGAAAGTTGTTGTATGGAGAAAAGAAAGGAGGCTACTACGAGAGATGTGCGTACCCTAGTAGAACATAAAAATAAGGAGGCTATAGAAAAGGCTTGCATAGAGCAAGAACATGTTACAAAGGAGCACACGGAAATAGAGCATCACGAGCCACATAAATATGATAAGTCAACTTCACCAGAGACAAAGGAAGAAGAGATTTTAGGTTAGGGCAGAGGACATGATGAGGGGAAAAGTGCCCCATTTATCTTGAAAATATGTGGCAAAGAGCAATAAGGTGGAACATAAAAGCAGAAGAAATCCGATAGAAAACAGGTTGATCCCATGGTATTAACAAAGGGCGATCTTGATGAGATCAGCAATACAATTTGGGACACCGTAATAGAATTGTTGTAGTAGTTCGAGTGGAAATACATGTAGACATTGGGGGGTATTCAGAAGGATTTGTGACAGTTTAAACTCCAAGCAATGAGAATCCAGGAATATGTTGGGAATATGAGTGGCACACAAGACAGTTTGGCACAAGGAAAGAGTACAGTCACAGAGATGGTCTGGGCGCAGGATGTGAGAGTCTTCCCTTTACCTGAAGGGTTAGTCCACGTTGAAATATATGAACAATGTGCACTGCTTCACAAATTCATGAACATGGGATTGAACCTTGTTGTGCTATCCCTTGAATCTATACATGCATTATTGCAGGGAGTCATGGAAGAGCTCTGGATTAGAGAGTAGCGAGCACTCTCTGCTGTCAGTGAAATTAAAGTCAATAATCAGCAATTGTTCGCTAAAAAGATGCAGGCTGTGAAGGAAAAGGAGGCACTTCAGGCACAGAGTTCACGTCTAAGTCAGAAGTAGTGGAGGCATGCAAGACAATTCCTAAGCTTCACATCCCGGAGGATGCACATCCCAGAGGATGCACAACTAGAAGCCAACGTGAGAAAACTAGCCGCTGGTGTGTGTGAGGTTAATGTAGAAGTTGGACGGGTAACCTTTGAGTTCAACATGAAGATTCCAGAGCTGCAGTTGAAGTTGCAACCCACGACTCTGCCTGAGGTCCAATAGTAGCACGAAGCCATGATAAAGGATCAAATGCAGATTTTGTAACAAATCCTCCTATAATTCAAATGAGCCAGTGATCGACAACCTGCGCGATCTTGTTTTCAAACGCTTCTAGTCATTGCACTAATTTTGGAGTCGACACTATAGGACTATCGAGCTTCTACCTTCCTTGACTATCTGCTTAATATAGTCAACCATTCATACCACTCAATGGGGAAGGTTCAGAAGAAGATCTCGTGTATTTCCATATATAGATACCTATTCAACCACTCTTCCTTTGACAGGCATAGATTCCTATTTTCTTGCACCGTGAACTCCCGAATCTTCCGATCCAACCACTTTTCAATTTGCTTCTTGGTCAGATTCCAATGGTGCGGCATCACACATCTCTTTCAAGAAGATCCCAGTCCTGGAAACATAACATTTTTTGGTTTAGGGGTTCTTGAACCATGTTCAGAGTTAGCGGCGCCATCCAGCAAAATATTACACTATTGGCCCTTTCGAGAAAAACCTACATAGCGCAGGTTGCAGTCTCACCCAAAGTAGTATGGGGGGATTCAAGAACCAAGTTTCTGCATATAGAGACTAGTG
The DNA here is from genome assembly GCA_031772625.1 of Pinus tabuliformis. Lineage (NCBI taxonomy): Eukaryota > Viridiplantae > Streptophyta > Pinopsida > Pinales > Pinaceae > Pinus > Pinus tabuliformis. The sequence goes on along the minus strand of CM062808.1, from coordinate 797,502,178 downwards.
TGATGTCTTCTAGTGCCTCAGATCTGCCTTCGTGCATATCAATAAACTCTTAGGGCTCATTGTTGCACTATGTTAAAACAACCTTTAGACCTTCATGAAGGTCTACGGTCAGGCCTTGCAGATCTCTAACAATTAGTTTATCTATTTATGCGCATTAGAGAGCAGTCCTAAATTAGTGTTTGCATAGATTTACTTAAGTTATTAGTAAACATCAAAGAATTAATTAGATTCTTTGCAAAAATACTTAAACATGCATTGCGTACATCATTAATACTTATTTAAGAGAATAGTGTAACATTCAATCAATATTCCATAAAACACATCATTCATCAACAAAATATAACATTAACATAGATAAACGTTAATACGCAAGAATTCTCAAAAAAAAATCTTTATTGATCTTCAATTCAAGGTTACAGACTCAAAGCTACCCTGCGCACTCAGCTACAAGGGTCTACGCACTCAATTACGGACTCTACCTAGGCCTCTGTGCACTCAGCTGCAAAGCCATTCTTCTCCTATCTTACTACTTCTCTATCTTTGCTCTTCCTCTTTTCTACTTTTCTCTTCTTTTTTCCTTTCACTAAGACTCACTAATTATAGACTTTTTCACACAATGCCATGGGCTGTGGACTAGGGGTGAATCTCAAAACTGACTCAAAGCTTATATAAAACAAGGGGCTAAGCCCCTTTGACCCCTATTCATCTACGCTCTCCGCATCCACAAATCATGGAGACTTTACATTATTTACAAAACTTTACCAAAACTTGGGTTATCTTAACCCCAAACTAACCCATGGGACCCCATCCCAACACTATTCATGTTATATTTTGTCGCTTAATGATATATTTTATGAAATATTGAATGAATGTTGCACGAAGTCACTGAGTCTATCTTAATAATGCATGATATGAATGGTTATCTACTTTTGCGAAGTTAAAGGTTGTTTTTGTTATGTTTTCTGATGAATTAAGTAGATCTACGTGAACTTAGATCTACAGTAGTTTATTGATGTGTGAAAGTAGGTAGATGACCTGGTTAAGGTCCACAAAGACTGATCGTGGACCTTCGAGAAGATCTGGTTGCCATTTTAACTTAGTTGCAGTGAAGAGACCTAGAAGACTACCGATCTGCGTGGAAGAATATCTAAGGCATTGAAAGACATCACCCTAGTCTGTGGTGCAGAAAATTGGTTCTTTCATCCCCGAATACTACTTTGGCTGAGACTATGGCCTGCGCTACACAAGTTGCTACTAAAAGGGCCAGCAGTGTAGGGTTTTTTTGGTTGGCACAACTAACTTCAAACCTGGGTCAGGACCCCCTAAGCCAACAAATGGTTCCATTGCCAGGACCGGGATCTGCTATGAGGTAAAATGCATGGTGTATGGAGAATGAAAACTACCCTCAAAGGCCTTCCCGGGACCTTCGACAAACTGTAAGATTATCTGCAGATGCTACCAAGTTATACACATGTTCGTAGACAAATATCAATTAACGAAGTATGGAAAGAGTATTACCTCAAGTCTCCTTCTAGATTTGTTTGGAGCTCATAATGCAACCAAGAAGAACTCCCTAAAAGCCAGCTCCAAATCAATTCTTGTACAAAGGAAAGGCAAACACAATCACAGCATACAACCTTGAAAACCAATATATGAATACACAACAAACATATATTTGCATACAACTAAATTACTCATATAGACAAGTATCGACTGAACAAATTAATGAACTATGTTACCAACACCATGGAGTAGGGAACAAAACTGTAGTTCTGTATTAATAACGGAAGAGTGATTACAACCATCTGTTGTATCAGTCTTCCTTTGCCCCTTTCACTTCTCTCTCTCTCTCTCCCTTCTAGCTCACTTCTTCAGATATGAGACAGTTCTCAATAGCTAAGTAGGCTATCCTTTCAAATGCTCTGACCTCTTTTACAATAACCCTCACCTTGCTTATATAGCAATTGAGTTAGGGTTGCCAAGCTCCTCCTTGAGTTCACTAGGGAAAAAGCAATGAACTTGCCATGCTTTTTAGCTCTTTCCCATTTGCCTCCTTTTCTCAGATTAGAAATCCTCCAAATATCTTGATTTTGGATGTTTCCTTGCTTTTCTTGAGTAATTTTAGGGACAAATATCTAGATATTTATGAGTCAATTCGTTGCTTTGACCCTTGGAACTTCACCAAGTTTCACTAACGCTATCCCTTGCCAAAAAAATTGAGTTAGTAGGGTCGCTAACGCACCCTTAGGCTTGGTAACAAGCTTTATAAAGTAGGTTTTCAGTGTGCAACTAGTGTTAGTGTGGAATCAAGGCCTGTAATTGTGGTCTTTACTTCAGTCATCCTGTCTTTCCCCTCTGAGTTGATGAGAAGGTCATTTTGTTTTATAACAGATCTTCTTAAGAGATGTGTGATGTTGCATCATTGGAATCTGACGAAGAAAGAGATTCAAAAGTGGTTAGATCAAAATATTTACGAGTTTGCAGCTCAAGAAAACAAGAATCCCTACTTGTAGAAGGCAGATTGGTTGAATAGATATTTGTATACAAAGGTACACGAAATTTTCTTTTGTACTTTTGCATGCGAATTATATGAGTGATTACCTAAATTGGTAGACAGTCAAGAGAGGTGGAAGCTCGATGGTCCTATGGTGTGGACCCCAGAATTGGTGCGACCACTAGAGGCATCTGAAAACAAGATCACGCGGATGTTCGATCATTGGCTTGATCAAATTCTGGGAGGATTTATTACTAAATTTGTAGTAACACATTAGTTAGCTGTAGTGAAGTGGAACGAAGGTTCTTCAAAGGACCGCAAGGTAAGTACTTAAGGTCATTGAATACTTGGATTAAAATTCTATTACGTGAAAAGTAGGTAATGGTATTACCTTAATGTTTGGAGCTATGCAGAGTGGGAGACTCTTTAGAAGAAATGGAGGATCTAGACCAGAATATAGTCTACTCATTGAACCCCCTTTAAGTGTCATTCAGTTAATAACTCAGGGTATTCCAAGGATATCTCATGCGTCCAATCCACCTCTGCCTACACCTCCACCTCATACACCTATGCCTTCACATCCTCCACCTCCACCTCCACCATTCGTCATCGCAAACATGATGAAGATGCCAAGTTTTAAAGGAGCAGGTGATGAAGATCTAGAATAATTTTGGTTTGTTGCAAGAGATGTGTGGATAGTGCAGCAGATTTATGATTACAATATTAAGAAAGCACAGTTGGTTACTACCTTGCAGGACCATGCACTAACTTGGTATATAAATTATTGCACTGATAACCCCAACGTGTTGTTAACAGATACCCAACTTGCTTTGAATAAGGAGTTCAATAGGCCTAATTCAGAGGCACAGTCAGTAATTGAATTTAAAGAGATCCGAATGAGAGTTGATGAGACACCTTGGGACTTTGATCAGAGGTTGAAGTGTCTGATCAGGTAGGCTAATATGAAAATCTCAGATACCCAGCATCACGACTGGTTTATAGCATCTTTTTTTCTGCACTTAAGAATACCTATATCACAACAGAAGATAGCAACACAAGAAGAATCCTAGGAGATCGCGATGAGGCTGCATGGATCACCTATTTCAAATATGAACCTTAGGGTGAAACAAATTCATTCGAAGCTGGAGAGCCTGCACTTGGAGTTACAAATCATGAAGAAAGGACAGGAAGCTCAGCCGGAGGTGCATGTTGAGATCTGGTGTCTAAAAGGTAAAAGCCATGGACATGATAAGGATCATTTCCCAGTCTTTAAGAATATATTATAGGGGGAGGACCTGTACCCCTAAAACTAGAGGCTAATATTGGGACGAGCACGATAGCTGCACTATGGTGTGCTATTTGTTAGGTTATAGGACAACATGCTACTGATAACTTCCACCTACTGCAGAAGTTTGTACAGACCCCTTAGCAGTTATTTTATAATTTATGTAAGTGTGTAGGGCATGATAAGCGCTATTGTAGAAGTTATGAGTTGGAAATGGATAGAAACCCTACCTACATAATGTAGGTAGAAATCCAGCCTCGGGACCAAGGCACAAGAGTAGTGCATGGGGGATTCCAAAGTAGAGGATGAGGAAGGTGTAATGGACTAGGATGAGGGCATGGGTAGGTAATTTACTATAATAGTGGTGAAGCAAGGCACTTCGAGCGTGATTGCCAAAATCCCATGCATCCCTTATGTTAGTATTGTTGATAGATTTATCATGTCATAAAAGAATGTCCAGTCCTTATGGAAAAGATGAAGAGAAGAAGGTGTATCCCCAATAGCCTAAGAAAAAAATTCAAATGATGAGGGTTGAGCCCCGTGAAGAGGATCCAAACATAAACGTTGTGTTAAGAAGTGGTATAACAACTAGCGCAAAGAAAGGTAAGGAGGATGAGGAAGCAGGGTGGGTACATAGGGATACTAAGAAGGATGTCAACTTTGATTTGAATCATGCTAAAGAAACATTCTTGGAAAAGAATAAGAACTTCATTGAAACCTCCACCTCAGGAAGTCAGGAGAAACTGCTAGAGGGTCATGCGATGCAAGAAATAGATCTTCCATACTAGCTACCTTTTTAAAGACTTATATGAAGCTTTTACACAATCAGAAAGCCATCGAAGGATTACAAGACTTAATAGACAAGTGCACCAATAAGGAAATGATCCTATATAGAAATATATAGTAAGGAAGAATGGTAAGCATAAGGCATGAACAGGGTGCGAGATGAGGCTAACTGTGCAGATAGGTGAATATGAAATGGACTAGGTCATCTTGGATCTGGGGTCTGATGTGAATGTATTGCCTAAGCAGACATGGGAAAGGATGAGGAGGCATGTGCTGCAGTGGTCTCCTATTCAGTTGCCCATGGAAAATCACCAAAAGATTATTCCAATGGGGTGCTTGTATGGGGTAATAGTGGACATTGAGGGTGTGAGTGCATTGGCTGATTTTGAGGTCATTGATATAGTGGATGATAGTAACCCATACCCCGCACTGCTAGGAATCGACTGGGCCATTAATATGAATGCGGTAATCAGCTTGAAGAAGTGAAAGATGTACTTTGAGAAGAAGTCGCTCAAGGTAGTAGTGTCATTAGACCCCACCAAGGGAGCGCGCTATACTAAACATGTGCGAGACTATGTAGAAAGTGAGGATGATATCGATCATATATACAAGATAATAGTGTGCGATGAGGATTGGATCATTCCTACAACAGATGGTTGAATCACGTGGGACAGGGATAGTTCCTACACCTCAGATTGAGATGAAGAACTTGAGAATTGGCAAAATAGGTTGCATGAAGTATCTATGCTCTGCTGCAATATGATGACCAAGTTGCTCAGGTGAGTTTCAACTGAGGTAAGAAATATTCTACATTATGATGGCTTGAGTGATGTGGAATTCTTTTAGATGAATTTGAATGTGAAGTACTGGAAGAGCATCGATTCCAAGCACTGGAATTGGCACTATGCGCTATGCCTGCCCATTGGTAGGGTACACACAAAGAAATCTTTGCAGGATGGAGAGAATATTGAAGAATGATGAAGCTAAGGTTCAACTATGATAATACCTGGATGACAGAAAAATAAAGTGGGAAGGATGATCCACAGGATCATTTAGCATTGTGGACTAAAACCTGGAGAATAGAACCACAACTATAATGGGTGCATATATTTTTTCATACATTAGATATGATCCCCATGAACTGGTATTTGGAAACTGATCTTTGCCATGGGATGACATAATGGGATGTTCTAAAGGAAAGTTTTATATTAACTTTAAGGGTTGAGGATGGCTTTGAAAGCATTGATGAAGCGATGCAAGAAATAAAAGTAGCTATATTCAGGACACCGAAGGAACTAGTAGAATGGACTCAACCAGATTGGAGTACACAGTTGCTCCATGCACGCGAATGCTATAATGTGACTACTGAAGAAGAAGATGACCCACGAAATATCACCATCCCTGAGACCGAGGGACAACACAAAGTTGAGGGACCAAAGGTAGGAAACCCAGATATATCAGAGCCTCTAAAAAATCGACAAATAAACATTGGGTTTGAAGAAGAACCCAAGTTCGCAAAGATAGGAGAATATTGGGATGAAGATACGGTTGATAAGGTAGCTAAGTTGTTTCATGAGAGTACTCAGAATTTTTCCCCACAAATGTTTCAGATTTGAAAGGGATTATTGAAGATTTAGGCGTTATGAATATTACACTGAAACCAGATGTGAAGCCTATTAAGCAGGGCCGTTATTGATTGAATCCAAAGTATAAGGAAAAGGTGTGCCTCAAACTGAATAAAAAGCTGGAAGATGGCATTATTTAGCCTCTAGAAGAATCTAATTGGGTAAGCCCCATGGTAGTCCAAGAGAAGAAATAAAAGGGAGAAATATTCATATGTGTAGATATGCGGAAGTTGAATGATGCATGTGTGCATGACCCATTTCTGGCACCACTTACTGATGAATTATTAGAGAATGTTGGCAGATAAGAAGCAAGACTTGTTCACCATGATGGATATGGTGAGAGAAATGTATGAGGATGGAAGGAAGAGCATCATACTTAGAGAGTAGTTGAATTCCATGAAGGAAGAGAAGCAATTTCTTTCTGACAAATTGCAAGAAATGGAGAGGCAACTTCTTATTGAAAATATGAATCTGAAAATGATGCATGAGTTGGAGACACAACTCCTTATTTCCAAAGAAGCCTTGGTCAAGTATCAGCTTCAGGAAGAGGTAAACAATTCCTGTTTGTCTTCAAATTCTTCTAAGAATGCTTATATTGGTTCTTTTAAAAACCATACCAGAGGCGTAGGTTCCAAGTTAATCTCCAAGATGGGCTATGAAGGAAAAGTCTTGGGCAAACATGCACAAGGTATTTTTGAGCCAATAATGGTTGAGGAAAGGCCTAAGTATTTGGGTCTTGGCTATGGATAGTCTTATGGGGAAAGTTCCAAAGTTTCCATGAAGACAATTGAAACAGTTCCAAGAAGGAGTTTCATTTTAGGTCTTCTACCTCAAAAGTGTAAAGATTGTATTCATGGGGAATGAAATAGCTTGAAACATCATTTTCAAGAAGAAGATGTTCATAAGCATACACTTGAACTAGAGAATTGTGGAAACTCTAAAACCATTGAAGAGGTTGATGGTGTTCCAAAGGGAGCTACTTCTCCATTCAATTCACCTCCTCATGAAGGTAATAAAGGTGAAAAAAGGTATAAATCTGGTTCAATCACATTCCTTTTGATTATGTTAGGCATGATAAATTTCCATATAAGTATGGGAAAAGAATTGCATGTTCCTTTTGTGTTTTGGATAACCATAATGTTTCTAGATGTTGGAAGAGAATGGCCACATGCAGGAAACTTTGGAAGGAAAAGAAGCAAGAAGCCAAAGGTCCACTGGACAAGGAAAATCATGCTATCAAGAAGATGCACATGTGTTGCACTTATTGCCATAAGCAAGGAAACATTGCTGAAAAGTGTTGGACTTGAATCCAACAATGCTTCCATGAAACTTGAAGAAGGTGGAAAGAAAGAATGGCAGTAATGGAAAGAAAGATTCCATGATTGATGTGTTTCAGGATGATTCACATGTTGATGTTGATGTGTAGACAAAGGAAGGACCTTTGAAATGGATTGGTAAGAAATGGTTAGAGTTCTTATCCAATTAAGATTGCATGTCTATTGATATAATGCATCTATTTGCATTTCTTTGTTAATGAGATGCCAGTTGCAGGTTTTTACCAAGAAGGTGAATGGAAAATGTTGAGTAGGAGACTCATTTTGTTGCTGCAATGTTATATTCATTTCAACTTCGAAAGTACAGTGTACTTAAGTGAAAGTTGAAGGACGAAATGCATGCATAAGAATGATGTGCATGAACACAGGGATGTTGATGATTTCCTTGTATTTGAACATGTATGTGTAATTAACTTGAAGGGTTGATTACTTTGTTTTTAAGCATGCATGTAATGTTAATGTCGACTTGGAAAAAGTTGATTTGGTCTCCAAGATGGAGATAATGATGAAGTGTTTCATCTTTGAAAAAGAATCCTAAAGTTCTTTTTCTACATGCTTGACTTGAAGGGTTAATTGTTTTAAGGGCATGTTTTTTTGGCTTGTTATCTAGTTAATCATTTGTATGCAGATGTAAAGACATGGAGGTGTTCACAAGATGTGAAATCTGTTTCTTTTGTTGAAGCAGGAGTTTAGGCCATCCAGTTGTTGTCTGCAATCCTATTGTTGTTAACAGTGGTTGTTGATAGTATGTCAAACAGGTACAAATTAAAATTTTGTGAAACAGATGTAACTTCATATTGGTTTGAGCCACCTTGGATCAATGATCAAGGCAGAGAAGTTCAAACTACCTTCTGTGACCTTCTCAGCAGGAGTTTTGCAGGAAGTCAAGGAGGAAGACAGTTCTTCCCAGGAGGACAAGCACATCCAGAAAGGGACTGTTCAAAGGCTTTGGTTCAGAGGCACTATGCAAGGTAAGTGTATGGAGGCTGAAAGAAGAGGGTGAGGTACTCTCATTTACTGTTCAGATCAGTATATAAGTCTTTTGGAGTCCAAAAGAATTTTAGTGGGAAGGCGTGATCCAAAATGGATCTAGAATAGACTTCTAAGTCTAAAAATATTTCTCACAAAGGAAAATGAAAGTCAAAGGATGCTCTTGGGAATAGTCACATTACATAGATCTTTTCAATCTGAATCTACTACAATTTCAATGGGCGAAAATTGACTCTAGATGAAGGACTTATCGCAAAAAGAAGTTTTCCCATTATCCTTAGAAAAAGGAGGAAAATCCTTATTAAAAGGGGCTTAAGGCTTTATATGCAAATATCGCATCACAATGTTAAAGGGCGGAGCAATAGTCCTTAAGGATCCCCGACTGTGACCTCCAACATATCGCATCAGAGATAGGTTGCCATGCAATATTGGAACCTGGGGGAGCCGATAAAGCAATTGCGATAGGAAACAAGCAGCGATTGGTGATCGGCGATGTATATCGCATCAGAGTAGTCCACGGGATGTTGTATAGGCCTCGAGCCATTGCGACTTGCGATTGCGATCAGGCCGATAAAGCGATTGTGATGGCATATCGACCAACGGATCTAGGAGCAGATCAATGTCGGGAATTAATTGCTAATTGCAACTAGAGGTGTCAAGTGATGTTGTGCGATGAACACAGTGATTGCGATATGCCGATAAAGCGATAGCGATACGCTAATGAGATTAACGATTGGCGATCAACGATCAGATAGCATAATACAAAGGGTCATTGACATATGCGACATGCAATTGTGATATGCGATTAGAGGCACAGACCCAATGAGATTATGAATGCAATTGTATAAATTTTGAAATCTGGACTTTCAAATTTTTAGTGTATTCCCATGTATTGATGTTTTTGGCCATTTCTTGGGTTTTAAGCATTTCGCCTGTGTGATTGCGATGATAGGATGGACCCGATAGGTTTATCAATGCGATCGAATGCATTTTGAGTTCTGGTTAAATGATTCATGATGCATTTTTCCTGTGTATTTCCGCTATGCTGCTTTTTTCAGGATTATGGAAAGAGGAAGGCCAAACGACTAGGTTTCCTGCACCAACGGTTCATTCCTTTGTAAACTGTAAACTATCCCTATTCTTGAATCATTTGTGCCATGTTGTAAGAGTGAATTTTGTAACAATGATGCATTGTAACAGGAATGCGTTATACGCAGAGAGCTATAAAGCCACAGAGCCAGATGGCTAGTCGCAGAGCCAAAGAGCTAGAGAGCCAGAGGGCCAATCGAAGAGATAGAGGGATGATTACACAAAGAGAAATGGACAATAAGCTGCAGAGCTGGAGGGATGCCTCACAAAATCCAAAGAGCACAATTGATAGGGAGAAGCTTGGAGTCACTTAGAGGTCAAGCGAAACCAGAGGGCTCAATTGATGGAGAGTCACTCAGAGGTCGAGCAAACCCAGAAGCTCGTGAGAGCCATAGCTGAGAGCCAGAGCCAAGAGCTAGAGCTAAGATCCAAAGCCGAAAGCAAAAGCAGAGGCCACTAGAGGTTTAAGGTAGTTGCATAGAATAGAGGTAGCGTTCATTCTCAAGGTTTTAATAGTCGAGGTGATTGTAGGGGACTGCTAAATCCATTGAGATGGAGTTCAGAAAATCCTGAAGACTTCTAAGAGCCATGGAGCAGTAATTAAGTTTCATAACAGTAAAGAGATCAAATGATCAAGCTATTGCTGATGTCCAATGTGTGCTGAAGACAAAAGAAGGAATTCCAGAGATAGTAAAAGAATTCTTAGGGAGTTGGTGCAAGTCAGGAGCATTGATTGAAGGAATAGAGTCCAGAGAAGCCTAGATCTATCTGCAGAGTATGGATAGCCAGCAGGATAAGATGGTATTTATAAACCCATAGGTTCAGTTGTAAACCAATGGAGTTGAGTGTGGAACTTGTAAAAGAAGCATTACCATAATCCCAAAGAGCCTAGTCGATTTGATTAGAGCTCAAGGAGACATAGCCCAAGATATCAGGGTGAACTCCATATTACATTGTTGTCGTTTGTGTTTTCTTATTTGTTGCATTATTTATTGTTGCATGTACTTAAATATCAGCATAAGCAAAGAACACAAAGCACATAAACAATCTAAAAACAAACATAAGCATACACCTCTTTCAAGCACTTTTAATTCCACAATTATCAATCATATGCATAGATCTTGGAATATATATAAGCTTTGGAGTGGGAGAGATTCTTGTAAGCATGAAAAGAAGCCTTTAGTGCCCCATTTCATATCAAAGAAATTGACAGGATAAATGCCATTCAGACTAGTCTATGGAATTGAAGACGTCATGCCAATGGAATATATTCTGCCTAGTTTATGGATTGCACCCTTGAATGAGATGGTAGACCGTGAGACCTTGGAGGAATGGCACACTAGATCATGGAGTTAGAGCAAGATAGCTTCCTAGCTAGATTTCATTGGTAGGTACAAAAGGAACGCGAAAAAACATGGCATGACAGGCACATTAAGTTGCGCACGTTCAAAGCCAATGATTTGGTGTTGTTATATGATAGAAAGTTCACGAATTTTCTAGGAAAATTTCAAATATATTGGTTGGGGCCGTATGTTATCAAGGAGATCACGGATGGTGGCACAGTTCAGCTCGTGAAGCTGAATGGGGAACCTTTCCCTAGAAAATTGAATGGAAGTAGATTGAAGCTATACACAGGGGATCCCACCCCTGTGTGATGACTATATGGCAGTAGGAAATTCTCTGTAATCTAGAAAGCTGCAAGAGATTTCGGGACTATAAACTACATTGCCAAATTAAGGTAAAAGCATGGTAGGAAGGTTGTGCAATGGATGACACAGGTGTGACAGGTGCATCTGCGCTGCATGAGCTATGCCATAGAGGATGGTGTTGTGCAGGTGGGTTCAAAGGCAACCATTGAGGTTACTATTCATGATGACTAAAAGATGATTAAGGGCAGTGGGTAGGCATTATTTATTGCAAAAATCTTTGGATATCTGCTGCCAAAGGGAGATTTATTATCAGAATTTGGGGGGAATGGTCGGATTTGAATTCAAAACCCCCTATAAATTACATGTGTTGTTCCAACAAAGAGCACTTTTCATTCTGAGAGTTTCTTGCATGTTTTGCTGTCTGAAGCATATGAATCGTGCGTTCTGGGAAGAATTTGTGACGCGCCACTCATTTGCAAACTATACTACAGCAGCCTATGAGAGATTCATTGAGAATATGACCTTTACAAACCTTGCTAAAGCCATGAGTTTAGAAGCTATTGTTTTTGACATGCCAAGCCCTGAAGTAACCAGTATGGAAGCTACACCCACTGTGCTTATGGCGCCGAGGTCACCTAGGTCTGTTGGGTTAGTTTTGGGGTTAAAAACCCAAGTTTTGATGTATTTTTTTTAAATGATGTAAATCTCTGCGATTTATGGATGCGGAGCACGTAGATGGTTAGGAGTCAAAGGGGTTTTAGACCCTTGTTTATGTGAAAGTTGAGTCAGTTTTGAGATCCACCCATGGTCCGCAGGCCATGGAATTGTATGTAAAAAGCTATAAATAGGTGTGTCTTAGAGAGTGTAAGGCATATCAAGATGGATAACGAATCAGGTCTTGGAAGTCTTAGCGCAGATAAGTGGGTTAGATAAAAGAGAAAGTCTCTATAGCTAAGTATGCAGACGCCTAAGTAGAGTTCGTAGCTGAGTGCGCAGACCCATGCAGATGAGTGCGCAGGGAAGTTTTGAGTCTGTGAATTTGAATTGAAGATCAATAAAGAAGATTATTGAAGAATTCTTGTGTATATCTATTCATCTATGTTTATTTATGCTTGCGATATATGATGTTGATAAATAATGTGTTATGAAATATTGATTTAAATGTACGTGATCCTATTGAATAACGATTAATTGATGTACGCAAATGTGTTTATGTAAGTTAGCGAAGACTGTGATAAAATCTGCTATGTTTAATACTTAAGTAGATCCATACAAGCTCTAATCTAGGGTTGTTTTCTGGTGCATGTAAGTTGATGAACAGACTGTTAAGGGTTTACAAATACCAATCGTGGACCTTCGTGAAGGTTTAAAGGCTATTAGGATAGAGTTGCAGTACAGAGCCCTAGGGGCTTATAAATCTATGTGGAGGTAGATCTATGGTGCTAAAATAAATCACACTAATCTCTGGATGTGGAAACTTGGTTCTGGCATCCCCCCATACTTCTTCAGGTGAGACTATAGCCTGCGCTATGCAGGTTGTTTCTGAAAGGGCCAGTAGTGTAGGGTTTTGTTGGTTTGCGCAACGAACTCTAAACCTGGGTCAGGACCCCCTAAGCCAACAAATGGTTCAATTGCTGGGACCGAGATTTGGCTAAGGATATGTGTGATGTCGCATCACTAGAATTCGACCAAGAAGGAAATTGAAAAGTGGTTGGACAAAAAAATTCACAAATTTGCAGCGTAGGAAAACAGTAATCCACACTTGTCAAAGGAGCAGTGGTTGGATAGGTATTTGTATACAAAAATACATGAAATTTTCTTCCACACCTTCCTGATCAAATTATTCGAGGGTTAGCTAAGTTAGCATATGGCAAAGGGAGGTGGAAGCTTGACAGTCCAATAGCATGGACTCCAAAACTGGTACGAGGATTAGAAGCCTCTAAAGACAAAATCACGTAGGCTCTATTAGAGTTAGTCTTTGCAGCATTTCACCAGTGATCAAACATGCTCTTACAAAGTGGTCTTAGGGTGTCAAAGTCAAATTTTGTCATTTCAGTGAGTCTTCAAGTAAAATTTGGTCATTAGGTATTGGGTCTAGGATTGTTTTCACTCCTTCCAAAGTTTTCCAAATATTGGTCCCTGTCACCATTCAGCTGAGTGTACCATCATTCAAAGAGTTGTCATCATCATTTCAGGTTCCAATGGGTCATTTTACACCTTGTTCGTGATTCAGTTATACTTAGGTAAGGCTCATTTCCCTCTCCTAGGGTTTTGAAGGTAATTTTCCTTGGATCAAATCATCAACAAAGATTGTATCCTAATGCTTATACACCTTCCCCTACCCTTAAAATACCTTCTTAAACACTTCCCATCATTGATATCCCTCAAATTCATCATTTTCCCACAAACCCTAGCCTATTGCTACAAATTGACACTTTTCCAAGTTAGGCCTGTGTTTTTCCCTTTTGGACCCCTTCCCCTCACTCAATATTTGAAATTCCACTTTCCCCTACTTCCTAACATTCCTCCCTACTTCCAAAAAATTTTCTCAAGAAATTAGAAGCCCCTCATCCCCTTTATTTCCCTTCATTTCTACAAATCCCCTATCCCACACATTGGGATAGGTTTTATTCAAATGATGTTTCTGAGCAAGAAAAGATGAATTTGACAAAAGTGAGAGAGGTTGTTGTACATTATAGACTCACAAAGAAACACGTCCTTAAGTTTTTACACGGGTCTCATGGTTTGGGAGAAATGTTCAAAATATCATTTGCCTCAAGAGAGTTGCTACACTTTTGGAGTGACTTTTGTAAAATCAATATTTCTCCTAGCTCAAATGTCCAAAATACTTTCTTGATGAGTCAAATGATAACTAGACATAGAGATATTTCTAATGAGCTATCATGAGCTCAATTTTTAGTTGAGGAAGACCTCCAAAAGTTTACTGGAATAGAACTCTGCATTTTGGCAGCCTCATTCTTCACATTTTGACCAGTCTTGGGAGATTGAGGTTTTGGCAAGGCAAATAAGCTCCAAATTGAAAAATTCAAGATTTTATGGAAAGTAAACTCGACAATATTTCCAATGAGCTATCCCATGGTCAATTTGGACATTGGGAAGGAACTAAAAGTTTGATTTGAATTCGGTGTTGCACACTCGCTTTAGGCGGTGTGCATTTACCCGACGCTGTGCACTCCCTTCAGGCGCTACGCACTTCCTCTGGGCACTATGCGTTTGTCCAGGAGAGCTAAAATCACCTCCTTAACTCTACTAAAGTGATTTCAACATCAATATAGGTAAGTAGTAACTAAGGGATATGCCTTTAGCTCCTCAAGTCAATTTCTAAGTGTTTGAAAGGTTTTATTGAAGATTTGCTTTATTTTCACATCTAAACCCTAGATTCCCCAACACTATCCTTGTATTCACAATACCTTTCATATAATACCCTATACCTTCCTTCCCTCTCCCTAAAATTTTACATCCAATGCTCTCTAAACCTTTGTCCCAAAACCCTAAACGCTAGGTGTTACAATTACCTAGGCTCCCAAACCCCAACCCTTATATCCATCATACTAATACTCCCTATCCCCTCCTCCATTACATAAATTACAACAACCTAATACCTCCCTGGGGTTTTACATTAAAAACCCATGTTAGAAGAAGAAAACATGCCCAGGAGGAGGCCTAAGACTAGAGGCCTAAAGCGAGCTTTGAAGCTTGAAAGAGAAAAGGAAGCTCAACTTGCCAACCAACTCACCTTAAATGAACAGTTTGGCATAATGATGAGTAAGAACAATGAATATTGGCTTGAGAGGGCTAACAATCATCTTGAGGACCTGTTAGCTAAAGCCAATAGGAACACAGAAATTCAAAGAAAAATGGCCAAATACTATGCCATGAGGGACAAAATTGCTAGAGCCAAGCTCAAAAGGGCTCAAGCAAGAATTGAAGTCTTAGCTCATCAAGAAGAGAAGGAAAAGCTTGACCTATTGGTGGAGGCTTCACTTCAGGCTTAGTCACCTTCAACATCAGCCATCACAACCATTTTTGAGGAGCCTTTAGTCAGTTTTTGTTTTCTAGCTGTTCTTGTCATTTTCAGGCATTTATTCTATCAGTCCACTAATCAAATGCGCAGCGCCTAGGGCATGTGCACTTTTTTGGGGCACTTTTTGGAGAAATGGACACCACCACTGGATTCAGTAGGCCATGTACATTCAGAAAAACTGTGTTTCCAGATGTGAAAGTCAAATTTACTAGGTGAAAAGACCAAAAACCCACCTAAAATTCATGTTTCTGCTTGTTTTTTGAGCCTGGCACTGCGCATTTCACTAGTCATGGGAGATTGCAGTTTTGGAAGAGAAAATAGCTCAAATTGGAAACTAATGGAATTTTTGGAAACTAGATAGGATAAGCTTTCCAATGAGCTATCATGAGCCAACTTTGGAGATCAAGAAGGTAGTCAAAAGTCATCTTGAAGTTGGAACTGCGCACTTCCTTCAAGTGATGTGCATTTGACATTGGCGCTGTGCACTTGACATGCTGCTTATTTTTTCACTGTTTCTTTCAAAAATTTCTTTTCACCTATGGGATTTTTATCTTTTCACTGATGTAATGTAAAATCATGATGTAATTAAAGTGTATTTATGTTACCTAGGGTAGATACATTAGATGAAAAGATTAAATGAGATGAATGAATTAATTTGCTTCACACTAAGAATGTTTTAGTTTCAGCTTCCTATTCTTCAGCTGTCAGCTGAACTTTTTGTGCAACTGATTCCTCCTATCATGGATTCAACCGTTGAGGCTATGATTTGTTATTTTGAATCCTATATTATGTATTTTCGTAGTCATTGTGTGGGTTGGATTCAGTTGGATGCTCAGATCTTGATTGTACATCATTGTAAGCAGTTTGGCAAGGAGATTAATAATATTTGCAGGTATTTTTATGGGATCCCAATGGTATGGAGTTTTAGTACAGTTTATTCTTTTTTGATCATTTGTTTACATGTTTTATGTATGCCATCATTCATTTCATTTCTTCTAGTTGAATGTTTTCAAGTTTGATAGGTAGAATCCATTATATCAGTACTTTGCCTTGGGAAATCAGTCAACATTTCATGTTTTCTATTGTTTAAGAAGGATCCATGATTGTCACATGCCCCTCTTAGCTCCTCATCAATCTTAAACACCTCACATAGTCAAAGCCTAAAGTGCTAAAGCCTATGCCTACCTTTCCCCATAGAACACCCTGCATTTTTGACCTAATTTCCCAAACCTAAACTGCCTAGCTCCTCCTGATCCGAAAAAACCCCTACAAAATCCAATAAAAAATTTCATGCTACTATACCTAGCCTAAAATCCTTTACCTGATCCAAACATCTTGACTAAGATCCTTACAGAGAGACCTCTCCCAGCCTAGTAGGGCTAGCTACTTAGCTAAGCTTGGTTTGCGGTTACCCTGGCATTGCCTCCCTTCAGCCTGAGGTCAATCTAGGTGATAACAGGCTCTCGATCACTAGCTTGATCAGATTATAGGAGGATTTGTTACAAAATTCATAGTTGATACCTCAGTCAGCGACAACGAAGCGGAGCAGATATTTTTCAAGGGACCGCGAGGTAAGTATTTAAGATATTTGAATACTTGGATTAAGATGTTGTTATGTGAAAAACGGGTTATGCCATTGCCTTGATGTTCAAAGCTATGTGAAGTGGAAAACTCTTCAGAGATCGAGAAAGATCAGGTCCTGAATATAGCCCATTGATTGGACCTCCTTCAAGCGATGATGAGGGAGCAGTATAGGCTTCTCCACGGAGTGTTGTTTAGCTAATAAAAGAAGGTTTTCTACGGATACATCATCCATCCCTCCACCTCCACCTCCACCTCCATCTCATACACCTTCGCCCACACCTCCACCACCACCACTATCATTCAACATGTCGAACACAATGAAGTTTCCCATTTTCAAGGGCATAGGGAGTGAAGACACAAATTGGTTCTAGTTCATTGCGAATGTTGTGTGGACAGTGTAGCAGATTAATGATGATAATATAAATAAGGCGTACTTGGTTACTGCATCACAGGATCACGTGATGATGTGGTATATTAAGTACTACTCTAATCATCCTGTGGAAATGCTAGGAGAAACTATATTAAGTACTACTCTAATCATCCTATGGAAATGCTAGGAGAAAATAAGGCTGCTTTGAAAAAAGAGTTTAGTAAGCCTAAGTCTGACTCGCAGTCAATACTTGGATTTAAGGAGATCATGATGAGGGTTGATGAGATGCCTTGGAAGTTAGATCAAAGGTTGAAGTGTGTAATTTGCAAAGCTAATATGCAGCTCACATATGGTCAACATCATGAGTGGTTCATAACTTCACTTCTGCCCCACCTCACGATTGCTTTGTCACAACAAAAGATAGGAACTCAGGCAGAAGCCCTGGAAATCGTGATGAGGTTGCATGCGATGCCTATGCAAGATGTGACCTTGGGGGTACAACAAATTCATTCTTAGTTACAGAGTCTCTGTTTGGAATTATAGACCTTGAAAAAAGACAAAGAGGCTAAGCCAAAGGTGCGCCCAGAAGTCTAGTGTCTGAAGTGTAAGATCCAGGGGCATGATAAAGACCTCTATTCCATATTTGTGGACTATATCATAGGAGGGGTGTTTTCGGGAAAAGTGTCTATTCAGAATGACCCTATCCCACAGGGTTGTGACAGAGACCTCAGAAACAAACAAGGAAAACTACTCTTGTATTCTTCTTTATGAACTATAAACGAAGATGATTAAGATGAACCGACCTGTGTCTTGCGCTAGTTGTTCGATCCAATCTATCCTCTCTTTGCCAGCTTCCACCGATCTGCTCCCTCACTTGCCCAGCGTCACCAAGTTCCTGCAAGTTCACAGAAGAGAGAAACTACACAAAGACATAGATTTATGTTCATAAAAAGCTTAGGGTCAGATTTAAGCTAAACATACAAATATAACACACATCAGATATACAAGCATGTAGGAGAAACTCAAGTAGTTTTATTGATAAAATAAGAAGATCCAGGAGGAGTTACAACCGATGAGTCCTGATCCAGCATCAGCCTCCCAGCATAGAATCCCTTCTTCACCTCCAACAAAGCATAAATCACCCAATACTCTGATATCAATCACAAAACCAACAGCAATTCTCTGCAATGTACAAAATTCCAGCCTCTGGATCTCTTGGTGAGGGATCCATATATAGATGTATGCAAAGAGGATGAGTCATCCCATGAGTTGATTAGTGGCTTCTCTCTATCAGTTCTTGCTTCCACTTGGAGACTGAGAGCCTCTTACTCATCACTGGTCAAATTCAGTGAGGCAAGTGTCATTGGAGAAGATTTTGGAAGCTTCCATTGTCTCTCCACCTCGAGGAATGACTCTGCCACTTGTCATTTCCCGCTCAACGCACCCTGGTAGTGCATTCAAGTGCATTGCAACGCACCTAGCGAGTGTATTTGGGTGCTTTGCAACGCAGCCAGCTAGTGGAGCACTTGAAATGATCCTGTTTTGACTAGTTTTGAGCAGTCTCTGGTGGAGAACTTCTGGGAGAAGCTGTAATTTGTTGACCTTGTTTCTTTAGGAGCTGGAACAACATCTTTAGGGACTTAGGATCCCTTGGTTTATGGACATTTCATGCTTATAGCTGTAAGGCACAAAAATGTCTATAACAGTTGCCCCCTAAAGTATGAGGCCGTTTATCGGGTGAAATGCTTTATTAGGAGGATCCGAAGTTCTTCTAATGCTGGAGAGGAGACCTGTAATGAGATACAATACAATACATTATTTTCATACTGTTTTCATGATCTAGCTGAGGCGGGCATTCCCATGCTCAGCTTTATAAATTCATTTTCATGTACATAGGACAGACAACCGTCTGATGGTAGACTGATGATTCTGGTGAAGTCATCATCCTTTTGGTAGGATGATTATCTGTGCTGTAATGCTGTACATTTCAATGTCTTTATTTTTCCTGAATATATATCGCAACCTGGATGGATGAAACTAGATCCGGGGTCTTCAATCTCGTCCGATCTTCACTCTAAGTACAAGTTGATCCATGTGAGAAATGTTTTGAAGTCGAACATGGAAAGACATCGCTTGATTACCAGTCAATGATGTAAACTGTTAACAAGCGTGAGAGGAATCACCGATAATGATAATGACCCTCAAGGTACTGCAGTACAATTCACGTGGTGTGAATAAAGGACTTGGCGTCGAACACCACACAAAATCTTTCGGCCGAAGGTCATTGATGTATACCTGTCGCCGGAAGTGAGAAACTTGCCATTGAGGCATGCAAGCTTCAAAGTACTGAAGGGGTGTTCCTAGATCAACTTCTTGGATAATGAGCTGATGTCGATAAGGAGCGATCCATCAAAGGAGGGCCTTAATGAATCCCACATCAATGACACGGAACAGAGCAAATGATTTTGATGGAGGTGAAAACGATCTGGTGACATACGGTTCAGGGTGGCGGTCATGAAAGAGTGAAATATAATGTATGGTAGTGGATGGGACACGGGTGACTTCTCTAGATGACTTCTCTTGAACTTGTCGGCGACACTTATGTGATGGATCAGTAGCATTTACCCCAAATGTGGATGGTATGGCGTGACCATGGTGATGTGACCGGTGAATGAAACAACCCAACCCGACTCTGGCCCGGAGTGGAAGTGTCATGTTCAAGAGCGACTTGCTACCAATAAAGTTTCTTTGAGTTTTCTTCCCAATTTTTCCCCAGTCATTGCTGACCAGTACCTCTTTATTTTTGTCAAGCTTGAGGACGATAACATATGCTTGTTCTATAATTTGCCCTTCGGGCAAACCCATCGCTATGTTTTAACGAGCCTAGCGATAGTGAAACTCGTTCTCGTCTAAAGACAAGTTTGTCGCTATTAATCTTTTTAACGAGTCTAACGACAAAGATAACTCAGTCCTTTACCTTTTTAGGGAGTCTGAAAAGGTACGTAAAGTTAACTTCAGAATTCCTTTTTCGTCATCTAATCCCTTAAGTCTGAAAAAGTATAAAACAATACAGAAGGGATGAATTTTCGATAATTTTAACGAGCCGAATAAGACAAGCACTCGATCTTTTTGTGCAATAATCCCTCAGGTCCAAAAAGATTAAAATCTAGAGGAGGGATAGCACTTCCTGTTGCTTTAACGAGCTGGAAGGCCAAAACACGGCAATCTTTTCATATTTTATGAGTCAAATGAAAAGAGCTTAAAGAAGACTCGTCTTTTGAGGAACGAGTGATAAAATGGGTAGCAGCTGATTCCAGGTAAGGTTTGGAATTTTCCAATCATGGTAGTGTCACAAGGATGGCTAGTGAAATCACTCTTCGCAGCTGTTCCTCAAAATGGGTAAACAATCAAATGGAGGTGAATGATCGGCCAATGGAAAAGTGGAGGTGACGGTGCAAACACGACCAAGGCTTTAATGGCTGAAAAATGCTTCATTCACGGTGGTTATTTACTGTAGGATAGTTCATTTTTTAACGAGCTTGAACGCGGATTAAAACACTTGCTCGGTCTTATGTTTATTTTTTAACAAGCTTGAACTATGTGCTAAAACTGCTCGATTAATCCAGTCATATGATAAGAATGTCTCATATAAGATGCCATTTTTTATGGAGCTTGCGCCTTACAAAGCTTTGCCCCGCATCCTTTCTTTATGCAAGTTATGGGACGACTAATCCTACGAGTTTAAAGGGTTAGCCTACGGGTTTAAAGGGAGGACCTAAAAATTTAAAAAATAAATAGTCGCCCTTCGCTTGCACTCCAAAAGGTTTGCATGCCCCCAGGTATAAAATATGATTTCAAGGTTACCCCTCAATTTGCAGACAAAACATTTGTTCTATCAGGAAAGGCCTACCTCTTACAGGTCACCCAAAGATTGTTCCATTCGCGGTGCAAAAAGAACACTTCTTTGGCGGTGTCTACCGAGATAAACAAAGGTAAGTGGCGCCAACACGCCAACTCACATAACTTTGACAAGAGAATCTTATTCTAGAATAACCCTCTTCCAATCATGGATGGGGTACAGACTAGTCATATTCTCCCGCGGAAACCTACTCTATACCCGAAGTTTTCCTGCCGAAGCAAACCAGGACGCATGCCCCCTGGGTTTTAGTCATATCCCTCCGAATTACTCGCGCTCATTGGGAGGATGGACTGGGACTTGAGACATTTCTTATGTGAAGAGACCATTTAGGGATGGTATATGACTATTTGCTATGCGTGATCCGGGAAATGAAAGCTGGTCCACGAGCTTGACCACTCTTCCTTCGTGTGGAAAACACATTACTCTAAAGAGCGAGGAGACGATGGCTCCCATGCAATAAATATAGTCTCGTCCAAGGAGTAGGTTATAATCCGAGGGTCCTTGAACGACCATGACGTTCATGCGAACTGTCTTCCCTCTCAATGTTATGGGCACATCGGGAAGGATCCCTAAAGGTCAACTGGTTCCTTTATCAAAGCCTGTCAGATTTCTCATTTCAGGCAACAGCGATGGCGAACCAAGCGCTTTCCAAGCAATAGAGGAAAGGATACTCACAGATGCCCCCTCATCTATGATGGTGCCAGCCATGACCATTCTGTATATTTGAACGATAATTCGGAATGGTATGCTTGCTGGCAAACGGGGTCTGCCTAGTTGATTCCAGTCGAAGGATACAACTAGGTTTCTTGGAGGTGGGACTGAGTAGATGGCCGGGTATGGCTCTGACGAACCTCCTTCCTGCGGTAAAGGAATGGGTAGATTGCCCCCATGTTCGTCGGAGTCTGTGTTGATGAAGAGAATTTGGACGGTGTCATCTTTGTTCTCTTCAGTGACTGTATCATTCGAAGATAAAACCTTTGAAGGCAAGACCGGGTCAACTGCCGCCTCGACCTTTTGAATTTTGTCTGGTATGGATTCAGTTGGTGTATCCTCAATGATAGATGCTTCAGCTGACCACTTGAGCGGGCCAACTGGGTTCTCAACTAGTGACGGACTTGGCAAGAGTTTTTTGTATCCAGGAGGAAGTCGTAACGATGAAACCGGACGATCATCCAAAACTTTTTTAGCCTCGTCTAAGAAGGGACAACGGTGGAGGGCATGGTCGCCTTCACACAGTCTACAGGGAAATCTGGCTTTCCCTTTTTGTCCTGGGGCTTCACTTTCACTAGTTGACGGTGTGCTTTCAACATGATCTCCAGAGGTTGATGACACCGGATTGTGCAAACGAGGAGACCAGTCCCTTAGTATCCGGGGGATGCAAGGACAATCTCTGTGAAAGTGGTCTCCTCTACAAATGACACATGGCGATTTAGGCCTGGTCGGTGCTGTGTGTGGATTTTCATTAGACGACACTGTTTTCCCCTATTCACCTTTGGCTCCCTCTTCTTTTTCTATTTCTTCTTCTTTTCCTTCTTCTCCTTAGGAACTTGGTTTTTAGCTTTACCAGTCCCGTCAAGTGAAGAGGAAGGAAGAGAGGAAGAATTAGAGGAAGTAGAAGGCTGGTGGGTAACTCTGGACTCGTCTAATTGCTGATTCGACTGTTCAGGAATAGTGGTGTTCTGAACGACATTGGTTGAGAAGAGCCAAACTGGCAAGCCAATTGTCAGTCCTGGAAGCGACAATGTGGCCATATGGGGCGCACCAACATCTCCCCAAGAGGAGAAGGGACTAGGATTTCCACCAAGGGGAATTCCTTGGTTGGTAGGCTCCATTTTCTCAACCTAAAGATCAACGCAGGAAAAAGGGTATGAATATTCCGTTTAAAATAAATTTTAACACGCTTTGACACAACTTTGTTTTTTCAGTTTTAAAGAGTCGAGAAAAAACAAAAGATGACTCTAGTCTCCTTCGATTTTTAATGAGCCTGAAGTGACAAGTGCTCAGATGGACCTTTTCCGTTAAGGAGTCTGAAAAGGAATGAAAGGGACTGCTCTGGAGGTCTAGGTAGAGGGAGTGCCAAACCAATCGCAAAACCGCAGAATACTTTTTAGGGTACGGGCGGTCAATCTTCCCGAATGTTGTGTTCAATGCATTGCGATCAGTAGGGCGGCCGACATGGCTTCCTATGGATAAAGGTTTTATGCCTATACGCATCTCCCAATATATACTCGACGGTACGTGGGAGCACAAGTCCGTACTGGCACTTATCGTCTCAAAGTGGAGGAATCACCCAACCAACAGTGAGGACAACAGTTACCAGGCTTTACGACGCCAGAATACGTCTCTAGCCTAGACCTCTAGATGTTGTGCGTTAAGTTACAAAGCGTTGTTAAGTTCATTGAATTTATTTTAGGTTGATCTTTCTTATGAAGTTTCCCTTTTGGGTTCACCACGAGATGTAGATGTAATTCCTAAAATGTAGTCTAAAGATGATAAGCAAGCTTTTATCTCTTTTCAGCAATGAAAATCCTAGCTACAAGGGGAAAAGAAAGACACAATCTTTTCTCAAAGAGCAAAGAGCACACCGTAAATGCACTTTTCCTAAATCAAGCCATACAAACTGTCAATATGCAAATGCGCTTTTGCATGTATTTGTTTTTCACTTTCTTAATATTGATGCCTAAAAAGAAAGTTGCTGTATAAATTTGAATTCGATTTCAAGTGAAAAACACAAACAAGCTTCTTTTTGAAATCAAAAGGTAGAGACGATTATGACACTTTATGATTTTGAAGTAAACACTTGTTTCGACACTAGAAATTCACAAATTCAAGCCAAAGGCAAAAGTAAAAGCGTAATCAACTGTCAACAGCAAATATACTTTCTCCTAAGATCAAAACGACACTTACGACAGATCTAGATCTAAAGGCGACAGTATGACCAGTTTACTTTTGCTATGGGAAACTGTAAATGACGTAACAAATACACAAAAACAAATACAGTTTCTTTTATACAACTGAGGTGGAATTAAGGCAAAGAAAAGGGGCTTTTAGACAGACAAACACACTGATCACAGGCTGCAAAAATCAGAGGCAAAACTGGAAAAAGTGAGCAAAGAACCTCAGCTAGGCAGGGCTAGGTTGATCAACGCACCTGCTACACAGAGAAACTGAATTGCAACGTAGGTAGCCCTCTCAGGAACTGCGTTGAAATGTAGAGTCTCTTCACAGAGGCTGCGCTGAAGTAGAAACGAGAATTGTCTCCGGGTTCTGGGTCACGGTTTGCAGTTTAATCTATGGTTTTTGGCCGGGTAAAAGTAATCAATTGTGTACAATCAGAGGGTTGATTTACAAGAGGTTTAAGAGCTATCACAAAGGGTAATCAAATCATTTGTGAGTCAACTGTTCAGATCATACACAGGCCCAGTGAATGGACTAGAGTAGCAGATCTCTACTTTGCATTTGTAAATGGCAAATGCAGTTCGATTCGCCACTCCTAAGTTTATGAGATGAACAACAATAGAAACACAAATAAACTAACTAGACACGATCCCCAGTGGAGTCGCCATTTTGTTTTCGGGAAAAGTGTCTATTCAGAACGACCCTATCCCACAGGGTTGTGACAGAGACCTCAGAAACAAACAAGGAAAACTACTCTTTTATTCTTCTTTATTAACTATAAACGAAGATGATTAAGATGAACCGACCTGTGTCTTGCGCTAGTTGTTCGATCCAATCTATCCTCTCTTTGCCAGCTTCCACCGATCTGCTCCCTCACTTGCCCAGCGTCACCAAGTTCCTGCAAGTTCACAGAAGAGAGAAACTACACAAAGACATAGATTTATGTTCATAAAAAGCTTAGGATCAGATTTAAGCTAAACATACAAATATAACACACATCAGATATACAAGCATGTAGGAGAAACTCAAGTAGTTTTATTGATAAAATAAGAAGATCCAGGAGGAGTTACAACCGATGAGTCCTGATCCAGCATCAGCCTCCCAGCATAGAATCCCTTCTTCACCTCCAACAAAGCATAAATCACCCAATACTCTGATATCAATCACAAAACCAACGGCAATTCTCTGCAATGTACAAAATTCTAGCCTCTGGATCTCTTGGTGAGGGATCCATATATAGATGTATGCAAAGAGGATGAGTCATCCCATGAGTTGATTAGTGGCTTCTCTCTGTCAGTTCTTGCTTCCACTTGGAGACTGAGAGCCTCTTACTCATCACTGGTCGAATTCAGTGAGGCAAGTGTCATTGGAGAAGATTCTGGAAGCTTCCATTGTCTCTCCACCTCGCGGAATGACTCTGCCACTTGTCATTTCCCGCTCAACACACCCTGGTAGTGCATTCAAGTGCATTGCAACGCACCTAGCCAGTGTATTTGGGTGCTTTGCAACACAGCCAGCTAGTGGAGCACTTGAAATGATCCTGTTTTGACTAGTTTTGAGCAGTTTCTGGTGGAGAACTTCTGGGAGAAGTTGTAATTTGTTGACCTTGTTTCTTTAGGAGCTGGAACAACATCTTTAGGGACTTAGGATCCCTTGGTTTATGGACATTTCATGCTTATAGCTGTAAGGCACAAAAATGTCTATAACAAGGGGGACGGATTCCCCTGAGGCTAGAAGCTCCAACAGGACTAGGCATCAGGGTTGTACTATGGTGTGCTATTTGTCAGGTCATTGGAAAAAATGCCACGAATAATTTTCCTTTTCTTCAAAATTCTGTTCAAGCACCACAACAGTTGTTCTATGACTTCTGTAAATCTATGGGCCATGATGAGCACCACTATCACAGCTATGAACTGATGATGGAATGAATGCCTATGTACCAGAGGAGGAGCACATGGAGGTTATGAAGGAAGAGGATGAGGTTGTGGAGGAGGAGGGCCTAGTAGAGGTCGTGCACAGGTTATTTTCTATCACTGTGGGACACCAGGAACTACGCGTGAGAGTGTTAGAATCAGACATGCTCGTCATGTCAATACTGTAGCCAGTTTGACCACACTATAGAAGAATGCCCGGTGTTGATAGCTAAGATGTAGGAGAAGAAGGCGTAGCCTCATCAACCTACACACAACTTACAAACAATGAGAGTTGATCCCCACAAGGAAGATTAGAATGTGAATATAGTGCTGAGGAGTAGAATAACGACTGGATATGATAAGGTAAAAGAGTCTAAAGTGGATGGATGGGTCCACAAGGCCCCAAAAAAGGAATCTGGTTTTGATTTGGCGTGTGCGAAGGAAACATTTATGGAACCCAAGAAAAGCTTCACTGAGGCATCCAACTCAGGAATTCAGGACAAGATGCAAGACATAAGTGCATCTACAGAGGTTGATTGTTGGGCATGGAATCCCCCCAAGGCATGTTTTGGGGCTTAAAGCCCAAGTTTTGACCAAATCTTTTTGTAAAAGCTCCATGAATTGTGGGCGAAGAGCGCGAAATTATGATAGATTCACAGGGTTGTCCACCCTTGTTTTGTAATGTAATGTCAGATTAGTAGACCTACCCATTCTCCATGGACCATGGGTTTGTATAAATAGAGCAAGGCTCTAAGTGTAGAAAAGGGGATAGAGGAGCATGAGAGGTCTAAGAGATTAAGTGAAAGTGTAAAGTGTGTCTTTGGGTCATAGAGTAGGGGAAGGCTCTGCAGCTGAGTGCGCAAAGGCCTAGTAGTCCACAACTAAGTGAGTAGACCCCTGCAGCTGATTATGCAGGGCAGGTCAAGTCTGTAACCATTGGAAGAATCAATAAAGAGAATTTTACCATATTTTTGTGCATCTTTTCCTGTTTTAATATATGATTCGGTATAATTTGAAAGTATACTGTTTATTTGCTGCGCGAACTTATATGAATGTTTTGTATAACTAATTATAATGTTAGACATCCAAGCACGCGAAGGTAATTAACTGGCATAGGAAGATAGGTAAGATCTTGGGTAATAGTGTAGAGCGCGACTCTAGCAGCGTGGAAGCTCCAACACTCCTGTTAGGGCTGTGCAAAGGCAGTGTATTAGGGCGTGAGGAACAGGGAAGTGTGTAAAGTAACCTATGCACATGGGACTAGTTGAACCACTTAGACATCTCAAGGGTGTGGAAACCTAGTTCTAGCACCCTCCCATACTACTTCAGGTGAGACCTCAGTCCATGCTCCGCAGACTGTTGCCAAAAGGGCCTGTAGTACATGGATTTGTTTGGCTAATTAACTCCAAACCTAGGTTAGGCCCCAACAAGCCAACAAATGGTTTTGTTGTTGGGACCGGGATCTTCATATAGATGTCAGATGTCATATCATTGGAATCTGACAAAGAAAGGAATTGAAGATTGGTTGGACAGGAAAATTCACGAATTCACGGCGTAGGAAAATAGGAATCCACGACTATCAAAGGAAGAGTGGTTAGACTGCTACATATATAGAGAGATCCATGAAATTTTCTTCGCATCCTTCCCCACTGATTTATATGGGTGGATAGCAAAGCTAGTAGATAGCCAATGAAGGTGTAAACATGACAAACCTATTGTGTGGACTCCAGAATTGGTGTGCATACTGGAAGTATCGGAAGATAAGATTACATGTGCTGCCGATCACTAGCTTGATTGAATCATAGGAGGATTCATCACCGAATTCGCAGTAGATACTTCAATGAGTTATAGTAAGGTAGAACGACGCTTCGTCAAAGGACCGCGAGGTAATTACGTTAAATCTTTGAACACTTGGATTAAAATGCTACTGTGTGAAAAATGGGTTATGCGAATAAATTTATGTTTGGGGCTACGCGAAGTGGGAGAATCTACAGAAACAAAGGTAGCACAGAACTAGAAACTAGCCCCTTGATTTCACCTCCATGAGGGGGTGAAGAAGAGCTCGCCAAAAAGTGCGAACAATCTGATAAGGCAGAGAATTCTGCACATACCACCCCCACCCACACCAGTTCCAATTTCACTGTCTTCACCCCCGTCTTTGTCCATACCACCTCCGCCACCACTGTGAAGCAATATGGCAAGTGCGATAAAGCTATCAATGTTTAAGGGAGTAGGGAATGAAGATCCAGACCAGCTCTAGTTTGTAATAAAAGTTGTATGGGAAGCACAGGGAGTCACGAATGACAATATAAAGAAGGCAATGTTGGTCAGCACTCTACAAGATCGTGCGCTGACCTGGTACATTAAGCATTCCAATCACAATCTGAATGCGGGGATCACGGATATCTAAGCTGCGGTAAAAAAAGAATTTAGCAAGCCAAAGTTAGAGGAACAGTCGATCATTGGGTTCAAGGAAATCATAATGCTACTAGGAGAGACCCCATGGGAGTTGGATCAAAGATTGAAGTGCACAATTCACGAAGTGAACATGACGTTAACAGATGGGCAACACTGCGAATGGTTTGTAGCATCATTAACGCCACATCTACAGAATGCATTGTCACAACAGAGGCTAAGTACTCAGGTCGAGGCCTTGGAGGTTGCAATGAGATTACACAAGACCTCGATACAAGATCTCAACCTAGGAGTTCACCAGATTCATGCGTAGTTGAAAAACTTGTTCCTTGAGATGTAGAGTTTGAAACAAGACAGGACAACCCGCCCAGAGTTGTGTGATGAGGTATGGTGCGTAAAATGTAAGGGATAGGGGCACGACAAGGACCACTACCCAGTGTTTGTGAATTACCTTATGGGAGGAGGGCCAATGCCACTAAGAACATAAGCACAAGCAGGACCAAGAATAGTGCCTGCAATATGGTGCGCAATTTGTCAGATAGGAGGAAAACATGCTACAGATAATTGCCATCTATTACAAAAGTATACAAAGAATTCACAACAGTTGTTTTGTAATTTTTGTAGCTCAGTGGGACATGATTAGTGCACCTATAGAAGTTATGAGTTGATGATGGATCAAACTCCTACCTATAGAGTTCAGGCTGAAACACGACCACTTGATCAAAATTCCGAAATGGCATGCACTGAATTTCAGGGGCACGGATGAGGCTAAGGTGGAGGGGGAATAGGAAGAGGTCGCAAACAGCTGTTATGTTACAATTTTGAAGGGCCAGGGCATTATGCCCGTGATTGTATGATTCGAACACAACCATCGTGCTTACATTGTACATTGTTTGATCATGAGACAGAGGATTGTCCCACACTGATAGCGAGGCTGCATGATAAAGGAGCACCCCAACCTCCCCCGACTGCGAACCTGCAAATGATGAGGTCTAAGCCACGTGAGGAAGACCCTAATGTAAATAGCGTGCTCTAGAGTGGAATTACAACAGGGGATGAAAAAGGAAAGCAACCTGAGGAAAGTACCTGGGTTCGCAAGGCTCCAATGAAGGAACCAGAATTTGATTTGCAGTGTGCTAAGGAGACCTTCATGGAAGCTAAGAGGAGCTTCGATAATGCCTCCACTTCACGAAGTAAAGACATACTAGAGCCGGAAATGGACCCCTTGATGCTCACTATGTTCTTGGAGACATGCATGAAGCTGCTGCATGACAACAAGACTGTAAAGGGGTTGCAAGAACTCATAACTAGATGTGCTGGGATCATGCTAGTACAACCACGCATAGTCTCGAAGCTCAGGAAGCGCATGATACAAACAGGAAGGGAGATGAGATTAACCGCGGAGATTGGGAAATATGAGATGGACCAAGTGATTCTGGATTTAGGATCGGAAGCGAATGTGCTACCAAAGCAGACATGGGAGCGAATGGGCAGGCCTGCGCTACAATGGTCTCCTATCCAACTGCGAATGGTGAACCAGCAAAAGATCCTACCTATGGGGAGATTGCAGGGAATCACAGTAGATATCGAAGGAGCAAGCATGCTAGCATATTTCGAAGTGATAGAGATTGTTGATGACAACAATCCCTACCTCATGCTATTGGGAATAGATTGGGCCACTAACATGAATAGAGTGATAAATCTAAAGAAGCGCAAGATGATCTTTTAGAAAATGTCTCTACACATAGTGGTACCTTTAGACCTTGCAGAAGGATCGTGCTATATGGAGCCAATGCTCGACTACGACAGTGATGATGATCTGGACTACATCTACAAGATAACCGTGTGGGAGCAGGATTGGGTAAATCCAACCATGGATGGCCAAATCTCATGGGAGCATGAAAGCTTCTACACCTCAGATTCTGACGAGGAGATAGAATGATGGTATAACCAGTTACACGAGGTAACCACACTCAACTGTAACATGATGATGAGGTTGCTGCATTGTGTAGCAACAAAGGTAAGATATCTACCTACATATGATAGGTTAAGCGAGGTGGATGACTTCCTGAACAAATTTGAAAGAGAAGTGTCGAAACAGTAGCGCTTCAATGCTCTAAATTGGGTACTGCAAGCTACGCCCACAAGATGATGGGGTATGCACCAAAGAAGTTTTGAGGAATGGTGCGACTACAGAAGAATGATGTGCACATGGTTTGGGAAGCCTCCGATGTGATTAAAAAACAAAATTGTCAAACGAAATGACCTATGCACCCAACTATCCAGGTGGATATAGGCATATGGTGTGAAACCTGCACGAATGCACACAGTCTTCGTGGTAGGAGACACGATCAGTAAGTAGGTGTGGGTAAGGAAATGGCGTGAACGACCCCTCTAGTTGGGACCATGAAGTATGGAAAGACCAAGTGCACAAAAGGATATCCATGCAAAAGCCTTTAACAAAGTACGCGAAGCGCTGAACAAGGTCCACAATGCGAAGCGGGCTAACTGGGACCTGCATGTACCAGCGTTTCTATGGGCTTATAGGACTGCGTGCAAGAACCTGACCGTGCAGGCACCGCCAGGGCTGGAGTATAAAGCAAAGACTATAAGCTATATAGTACATGAAAATCTTATAACATGCATGATAGCACTGGTAGATATGATGGTTCGCAGATCCTTGGAAGAAGAAATCAAACATGGAAATTCTAGGCTCCAAGAAATTGAAGAAGAAAGGGTACGATTAAGGAAGAAAATTTCTCTGGTAGACGCGGAAGTAAAGAAGCTAGAGGAAAAGATAAAGGAATATTTTCTCGGTAAAAAGACCAGGGTGATAAGGCAGGATGCGCACGATCACAATGACAAATTTGAGGCCTATCACTGCGAATTGATCAGTCTGATGCCTTGGCTTGGACCGCACATTACTACGTGAACCGACCAGGGTAGCACATTGCAGATGATAAAGTGCACGATGCCGCTCATAATAATAAAGGTGGGTATTTTCTAGGACATGTGATGGATGACAGGATGAAACTTTACAAAGGTGGTGTGACCACCTGAATAGCTGAGGGAAGTATAGTCTTAGCGCTCTAGGAAGTTGAAAGGAAGCATGGGGCTATTAACTATTCTGTTCGGGAGCTGCGCAATGTTGGAGCTGTGTGCAGAAGTAAAGAGTCACAAGGTCTATGACCACACATGGGTGGTTGTGCTACCGCACGGGTTGGCCAGAAAGTGACCGTTGAAGTCACTATTCGTGATGGGATGCTTGACTTGAGACCAAATGGAGCGGGCGACAGGCATTTAAGATGTCATTTATGGGCAAGATTTGGGAAAATCTGCCACCGAGGGAGAATTACTAAACTGGATTTGCTGCCAAGGGAGCATTAATGAACCAGATTTGGGGGGAATGGTCGAATTCAAATTCAAAAAGCGCTATAAATTACAAGGGGCTACCCAGCAAACAACACTTGGTCATTTGTGAATTGAGCTATTGAGTAGAGCCCTATTTGTTTTATGCCGAGAGTTGATTGATCCCTTGAGTTTGCAAGTGATAGATTTATGGACGAACACAATGGAAACAACTGAGGAAGTTATGGAAATAGCATAAATGACTGTCGAAGAGGCCGTGCAGGTCCTGACTGTGGGGGCTACTCTGGAAGGCATCGGGATTGTGGCAGAAATCTTGAAATCATCATGCACTCCAAGACTAAAGAAGGATAAACAAGCGATGGTTCCCGTATGTGTGTCCCCATGGAACCCACTGCACAACAAGCTATCAATGGAGGACAAGGGGAAAGTCCTCACCATAGAGACCGATAAAGAAGAAGAAGACTTGGAGGACCTTATCATCAAAGAGGACGAGGACAAAGGCATGGAGGAGGAAACCAAGCCTACGCACCCCCCGACAAAGCTGCCCACCTATGTCCGCCCATGGACACGGAAGGATAAAGTGCCTAAGGACCTTGATGAGACCAATAGCTTGCTCCAGACCTAGCTCCTCCCAAATAACATTAATTTTGAGGGCACGCACCTGGGACGGGTGCGGAGCTTAAAATTTGAAGATTGGGACCTCGCTAACCACGAGAAGTTCCCTCACCTTGAGACCTCACACTTCATGAAGCCCAAGCAGAACACCGCAGTGGAGGTTACAGAATTAGAGCTGCAAAAATGGTTGCGTAGAGTGGAAAAGGCTGGGCTACTTAACCTGCTCTGGGTGCCACATTTCCACCATGCCCCAATAACAATTTTTGTCATCAGGCAGTTGCTCTGCCTGGTGCATGATGGGTGTTTATGGTTGGAGGAGCCCATCCCATCATGACAGAATTGATTCACT
This sequence comes from Pinus tabuliformis, assembly GCA_031772625.1. NCBI lineage: Eukaryota > Viridiplantae > Streptophyta > Pinopsida > Pinales > Pinaceae > Pinus > Pinus tabuliformis. Next base: position 797,469,449 of record CM062808.1, on the reverse strand, counting down.
ACATTTCCCAACTTCCATGCAAAGGAGAGGACCCCGCAGACATCTTGAAAGGGAAGAGTAGTGACTTAGCCATTGCGGAGGCCATGAAGAAGAAATACAAGCTGGTGAATAAGAAAAAGGGATACGCCATATCCAACATCAATAATAAAGCAGTGAGAGTGGTGAGCCAAATATTGGTTGGTAAGGTTATGCGCAAGTGCTATGCAGACAAGGTACCCGCACTAGTGGTAGCACATGCTGAACAATGCGTGGAGGGTTCTATTTTAACTATTCTGAGTTCCTCTACAAAGAATTCTTGGTGAATTTCTGCGAAGCTTAGGAATAGGGAAAAATTTTCCACTATGCATGCCTTCTATTATCAATAGTACTCATGGCAAGGGAATTGCCGAAATATAGTCAATTCCATACAATTAATAGGGATCTACCGAAGGCCGCAAAGTACGCTTCGCTCTGGGCCATAAAGGATGCAAATAGGATCCACGACAGTAAGATATTCTGGGTGTTTATGGAGATGAACCTCAAAATGGGTATCAACTGCAAGCCGCGGTTGTCACCCACTATCTACAACAGCCTACAGATTTTTGTGGAATTTAAAGCGGACATCCATAGCATATACATCAGAGCATGCAAGGACCCGACCAAATAATGGAGAAAGTGATCCAAAATGGATCCTAGAACACTCTCTAAGTTTCCATGAACTCTCTAAAAATATATGCCAAAGATTCAAAGTCTTATAAAGATCAAGCTATCGGAAGGAATCCTCAGGCAGTTGCAATGGTGATAAGCATGGATCAACAGGATGTCAATCTAGCGGCAGACTAGTGGACCATAGTAATGCACATTGACACCAACTAGAAAATTCAGGGACAAATCTAAGCAACAGAGGTAGTTTTCGATATGAGATTAGCGACAGTCACTAATCACATATCGCATGGCAAACCTCTCAGTGAAGAGAAGCCTCGAGCACTCGGACATGAAATAATTATAAAATGCGGAAAATATTGTTTCAATTCCATCAGAGCGGGATTCCACAAAACCAGCAGGATATCGGATGGGCTTCGAGAGGTAAGAGGTTTCAACCGAGTTCTGCTCGATGCCATACAACGATTGCCATGCATCTTGAGGAAGAGAGAGAGAACCGCTCACATCAGATGGGTAAACATCATGCTATTTAGCTGACTGATATGAATGATGACCGTAGGATCTGGGGCCTCTAGATCAATGGTGGAGATGCGTTCCGATGGATGACTAGATTTGACAAGGTTATAAAGCAAGGTCACATAGGATTTGAAGTTCGATATAGATGATGTGTTGGCAGAAGGTCGTGTTTCATGGGCATTCTTGGAGTTAACGGAAAAAAATGATTGTTTCAAATATGTCCAAGAGAATTAACACTCATCTGTTATGAAATAGATGGCCACCTCCCTGTGAGGTGTTATACAGTGACTAATTACGTAGGACAGAGGGATTCAAACGGACAGAGGTAGGGGAGCCCAAAAGCCGAGAAGCGAAAACGAATAGTCAGGAAGCAGATTGGTTGTAAAGCCACAAACTGACAGAGAGAGAAAAGTCAAGTTAAGAGCAGTAGGCAGTAAGCCGAAAGTAGAGAGAAGAAGTTGAGCTGACCTACAGAAGCGAAGGTAGCATCGAGCCAGAGATAGAGAGTCAGAGAGTCTGTGTACTCCAAAGAAGGCTTGAGAGGTTCAAGCACACTCCTCTGTAATGTCTGTCATGTATGAGTCTCAGATTGGGCTCATACTACTGTGACCAATAGAGGTCAAGAGTCAGTAAGGAGAGTTTGTGTACTCCAGAGACTTGGGGGATCCAAGTACAGTCTTACTAATTTGTATCTGTTGTGTGAGACTCAAATTGAGCTCATTGTTGTAAAAACTCTGCTTTGAAAACATAATAGAGAGGCCACCACTGAAGGCTAGACCAGGAGATGCAGCCCAGGAGTATTGGGTGAACTCGTTATTAAACTTATTGTGTTTATATGTTTGCCTATTATGTTTTCCTTAACTGCTTCATTGCCTATGTATTTCGTAATATTATTGATCCATTGCATAAAATAACATAGGCACATCCATGCACATAGGTCTGTAATACCTTATTAATTTTCATAGATCAATTTCAGATCATCTAGTATCAGAGCATTAGGTTGCCAACGTTAGACAAACTTGTGTTGGACTGTTTGTGAATGATAACTAGATCAAAGCTTAAACTAGGAGGAGGAGAGTTGGTTGAATTTAACCCAGAAATTGGTAGATTCTATACTAGGAGGAAAATGTCAGAAGAGATTCCCTTGGAATCAGACCCTCAGTTCATGGACAATTTCTTGACTATGAGAGCCATGGTAGAGGAAATATATAGAGAATTTAAGAAAGGTCAAAGTGAAGATTCTTCAACTTCCCGACATAACAAAGGAGCAGAAGAATCTTTCCTCAATGACCATTCTAAAGGCAAAGGGAAACAAGAAAAGCTTCCCACACCTCCTAATAACCCTAAAAATAAAAATAAAATATCTTTGATCAAATTAGATGTTAAATTTGATTTTCCAATATATGATGGAGAGTTGAATGCAGAGAAGTTGGATAATTGGATTAGATAGATTGATGTGTATTGCAGGGTGCAGAGCATTGATTCAAACAAAAGTAAGATTCAGCTAGCTAGCCTGCACCTTGGAGGAAATGCCTTGGTATGGTGGGAAGGTAGAACATAAGTTGACATGAAGAAGCATGGTAAAATCCTTTCTGTCTAGAGTGAATTTGTTTCTACAATTAAAAAACAATTCTATCCACTAGCTTATACGCAGAAAGCTATGATGAGTTGGAAAAATCTTCGCCAATTGAAAGGGCAAAGTGTACAAAGTTACACCCAAGAATTTAGAAAAAGAGCTTTGATTCTAGGCATTTCTTTAGACTCACCTGAAACTTTTTTGAAGTATATAGGTGGTCTACATAGTTATTTGAGACATACCATTCTCATGTTTAATTCTACTAGCATAGTTGAGGTATCTGTTCAGGCTACACATCTAGAGGCTATAGGCAAGAATGTGAACCCGGAGATTGGGGGATCATCAAAACCCACTGCAAGCAAGAACAAGGAAAAGAGAAATCAAAAATGGAAAGAGAGGAAGACAAATGTTGTATAAAAGACCAAACCTTCATGCACTCACTGCAAGAAGGATGGGCATGATGATGAACACTGTTGGATTCTTCATCTGGAGCTTAGGCCCAAGAATTTCAATGGCAAAAAGAAGAAGACTGCTACAGCTATTCAAAATTATTTGGGGTCAGACTCAGGGGATGAAACAACAATTACAGCCACAGGTATAAAAGGTAAAAATTCTGAAGCACCTACTAGTAATTTTGTATAATATACTAATAATGAAGAAAATCAGAGGAAAAGAAATGAGCTTTTTCATATTAGAGTTATTTCCAAGCATCAAAATATTGATACTTTGTTTGATAGTGGCTCAAAAGTAAACTTAATTTCTCAAGCAATTGTAAAGAAGCTAGGATTTCTAACCACACCTCACAAGAAGCCATATCCATTGGGTTGGGTATGTCATAAAGCAAAGCTACAAGTGACTAGACAATGTAAACTTAGGTTTTCTTTTGGGTCAGCATTTGTAGATGAGGTTGAGTTAGATATTGTTCCCTTGGATATATGTGGAATTGTTTTAGGAAGTCCTTACTTATATGATAGAAAAGCCATTTTTTGTAGAGTTGAAAACAAGTATCAACTCGTTAAATATGGAATCGAATATATTGTAAGAGCTCATAAAATCAAAAATAATTATACTGTCATAAACTCAGGGCAGACAAAAAGACTTGTAAATTCATGCAAACAATTTCTACTGATGTTTGGAAAGGAAAAGAAACCTGATAAAACCAATGTATTTGAAGGCTGTAATGCTAAACAGCAAGCTGATTTAGAAAAAGTTGTTTCAGAATATGATATGCTATTTCAAGAACCTAAAGGTCTGCCACCCAAAAAGGAAATAGTACATGATATTAATTTGTAGCAAGATGCTCCATTGCCTATCATTGGAATGTATAGGTTATCCACTGTAGAGAATGAAGAAATCAAGAAGCGGGTATAGGAGTTGCTCGAGAAAGGGTTAATAAGACCTAGCACATCACCATGTGGGCCTCCAATTTTCTTAGTGAGAAAGAAAGATGGCTAATGGATAATTTACATTGACTACCGAGCACTAAGTAAGATAATGATAAAAAATCGTTATCCCCTTCCTTGCATAGATGATCTATTAGATCAGCTGAAAGAAGTTGTTTACTTTTCCAAGTTGGAATTGCATAGTGGCTACCATCAGGTCAGAGTTGCAGAGCAAGATGCATGTAAGACTACTTTCAAAACAAAGCAGGGATTGTATGAGTGGTTAGTTATGCCTTTTGGCTTAACTAATTCTCCTACTACTTTCATGAGAATAATGAATGATGTACTTAGGCCTTTTATTGATGATTTTGTCAGTGTATATCTAGATGACATTCTTGTATTTAGTAAAACATGGGAAGAACATTTGAAGCATGTAAAGCAGACTCTAGATGTTTTGAAAATAGAAAATATTTATGTTAAGCTATCAAAATGTGAATTTGGAAAAACATCTTTGAATTATTTGGGTCATATTGTAGGGGGTGGTGAATTGAAGATAGATCCATCTAAGGTTGCAGTCACTGTAAACTGGCCTAAACCCAAATCTGCTACAGAAGTTAGAAGCTTCCTAGGAGCAGCACAATATTAGAGAAAGTTTATTGCTAACTTTTCCTTGATTGCAACTCCCTTACATGATTTAATAGGATTGAATAAGGTGTTTCAGTGGGGAGGAAAACAGCAGAAAGCCTTCGACACTTGAAAGAAAATATTAGTACAACACCAGTACTAACACTGCTCGATCTTCAATGACCATTTGAAATTGAAATGGATGCCAGTGACTATGCCATGGGAGCAGTGTTGATGTAGCACGGTAAACCCATATGCTATCATTCTGAGACATTTAATTCTGTAGTAGTTAATTATCCCACATATGATAAAGAATTGTATGCATTAGTACCAAGTGTGAAAAAGTGGAAACATTACCCAATGGGCAAAGAGATAGTTATACATACTGATCATCAACCACTTCAATATTTACACTCACAAACTAAGTTGCAGCAATCAAGACACTATAGGTGGATGGGTTTTCTACAACAGTTTCATCTTGTCATCAGATATAAAAAGGGCATACACAATAAAGTTGCAGATATGTTTTTAGACCAATCATAAATGCATCTACTATACCTAAGCATAACTCGGTATTACAGGAAAGCTACATTGAACAATATGCTCAAGATATAGATTTTAAAGATGTATATGAAACTTTAAGTCATGGAAAACAAGTAGAAGAATTGGATTATCATGTGAAGGACCAACTCTTGTATCATTCTATAAAGTTATGCATTCCTCAAACCAAAAGAGTAAAGATAATTCGAGAAGCACACATTTATCTAATATCAAGTCACTTTGGTGTAAGTAAAACAATTGCACAGCTACAAAGATTTTGTGATTGGCCAAAAATGAATGAAACAGTTTCTAGATATGTAAGAGGGTGTAACATGTGTGCTAAAAGCAAGCCCAACAATAGAAGACTAGGCTTGTACACTCCACTACCAGTTCCTTCTCATCCTTGGGAAAGTGTTTCCATGGAATTTGTTGGGGGACTACCTAAATCTAGAAAAGGTCATGACTATTTATATGTTAGTGTGGATAGGTTCAACAAAATGTGTATTTTAATACCTTGTAACAAATAGATTACAATTGAACAAACAACAAAGTTGTTTTTTCAGCGTGTATGGGTTCATTTTGGATTACCCACTTCCATTGTATCTGATCAAGATTCCCTATTTGTTGGGAAATTTTGGTCAAGTCTGTGGGAATTGATAGACACCAGACTGAAGAAGAGCACAACCCTTCATCCATAAACAAATGGTCAAATAGAGGTGGTCAACCGGACAATGATCTAGTTTCTCAGAGGCTATTGCAACAAGCATCCCAAGCTTTGGGATGAACATTTGTGTTATGTGCAACATGCTTACAACCACGCTAAACATTATTCTACACAAATATCTCCTTTTGAGACCTGTTTTGGTTTCACCCCAAGGTCTCCTTTGGATTTTGTCTTTGGTAAAGACATAGCGGTTGATGGACACAGTGATGTGGACAAGGCAACCAAGTTCATTGAAAAATCCAAGAGATTGATGAGGCAGTACAGGAATAGCTGGAAAAGAGCCAAGCCAAGTACAAGGTAAGGCATGATAAGCATTGAACTGAGCATAGTTTCCAAGTTGATGATCAAGTATGGTTGTATATCAGTAAAGACAGAATGCAAGGTGAAGGTAAGAAGCTGAAGCCAATAAGGTATGAACCTTTCAGGATACTTGAGAAAATTAGCAAGAATGCTTTTCGCCTTGATTTTCCAGCTTACATGCACATCTATTCAGTAGTTAATGCAGAAAGCTTGAGACTATTTGAACCTTCATTGATTGAAGACCCCGAAGAGCAGAGCCAATTGCCTTCTATTGATGATATGTTGCCTGAATATCTCAATGAATTGCAGGAAGATACAGTTCTGGACAAGAAGGTGAGAACTACACGCAAAGGGGATGTTAAGTACCTCAGGATTGGACTCAAGGGTTCAAAGCCAAGCAGTGCAAGATGGATAGAAATTGGGCAAGCAAGGAATATATGTCCTCACTTGATTGATGCTTAAAAACCAACTTTTGGTGGTCCAAAAGCTTTTTTAGTGGGAAGGTGTGATCCAAAATGGATACTAGAACATTCTCTAAGTTTTCATGAACTCTCTAAAAATTATGCCAAAGATTCAAAGTCTTATAAAGATCAAGCTATCGGAAGGAATCCTCAGACAGTTCCAATGGAGATCAGCGCAGATCAACGAGGGCCGTCAATCTAGTGCACAGAGTGGCGAATCATGGTAACACATGCTGACACGAACCAACAAATGCACAGAAAAATCTAAGCAACAAAGGTAGTTTCCAATATGTGATTAGCAACCTAATTCCAAGTCGCTAATCACATATCACAGGGCAAACCTCTTAGTGAAGAGAAGCCTCGAGCACCCAGACCCGAAATAATTATAAAACACAGAAAATATTGTTTCAGTTCTGTCAGAGTGGGATTCCACAAAACTGGCAGGATATCAGGCGGGCTTCAAGCGGTAAGCCATTTCAACTGAGTTTCACCTGATTCCATACAACGATTGCCACGCGTCCCAGGGAAGAGAGAGAGAGAACCACTCACATTGGATGGGTAAACATCGTGCTACTTAGCTACCCGATATGAATGATGATCATAGGATATGGGGCCTCCAGATCAATGGCGGAGACGCATTCTAATGGATGACCAGATTTGACAAGGTTATCAAGCGAGGTCACAGAGGATTTGAAGTCCGATATGGACGATGCGTTGGTAGAAGGTCGTGTTTCACAGGCATTTTGGGAGTTAACAAAAAAAAACAGTCATTTCAAATATGTCCAAGAGAACTGACACTCATCCGTTATGAAATAGGTGGCCACCTCCCTATGAGGCGTTATACAGTGACTGATTACGTAGGATAGAGGGATTCAAACGGACAGAGGAAGGGGAACTTGAAAGGCGGGAAGCGGAAATGAATGGTGAGGAAGAAGATTGGATTTAAAGCCACAAACTGACAGAGAGAGAAAAGGAAAGTTAAGAGCAATAGGTAGTAAGCCAAAAGTAGAGAGAAGAAGCTAAGCTGATCCACAGAAGCGAAGGCAACATCGAGCCAAAGACAGAGAGAGTCATAGAGTTTGTGTACTCCAGAGGAGGCTTGAGAGGTTCAAGCGCACTCCTCTGTAATGCCTACCATGTATGAGTCTTAGATTGGGCTCATACTACTGTGACCAATAGAGGTTGAGAGTGAGTAAGGAGAGTCTGTGTACTCTAGAGACTTGGGGGATCCAAGTACAGTCTTACTGATTTGTATCTGTTGTGTGAGACTCAAATTGAGCTCACTGTTGTAAAAAATCTTCTTTGAAAACATAATAGAGAGGCCACCACTAAAGGATGGACCAGGAGACGTAGCCTAGGAGTATTGGGTGAACTCCTTATTAAACTTATTGTGTTTATATGTTTTCCTATTATGTTTTCCTTAACTGCTTCATTGCCCGTGTATTTCGCAATCTTATCGATCTGTTGCATAAAATAACATAGGCACATCCATGCAGATGAGTTTGTAATACCTTATTAATTGTCTTAGATAAATTTTAGATCAGAAAGCTACCCTTTGTAGCCATGGACGATGTCATCTTTAACGTAATGGAGACATTTCCATTGGAGTGGTGTGCTCTAGACATCGCGAAGATAGAGAAGTTGGCAGCACAGAGGAAGAATGAAGAGGCCAAACTGCACATCGCATAGTTGGAAGAAAAGAGAAGGAAGGAGGCAGCGGCAATAGAAGCGTGGGCAATGTGGGACACTGCAAAAACAACAATTGTATAGGAAAAAGCTGCAGCAGCAACAGTGTAGAAGCTAGCCACAAAGGCGTGCGAGGGCCAAACATCGCCTTCGCATGGGCAAGAAGTAGAGGAAGAAGAGGGAGGCACGGACCCGCAAACCCTATCAACACAGTTGAAGTGCCAGCAACTGACCGAGTGGACAGGGCCACGTAAGAAGGTCAAGGCATCGATGTTGTCTATTGACCCAATCACCCTAGCTGAGGGTGATCTGAATGACATCGGCGAGACAATGCACGATGTCACCTCCAAGGCCCTCCAAAATTTTATGCAGGAGAACTAGATTGTGTTGGGGGCCCTCAGAGCTCAGCTGCAAGAGTTGTAGGTGCAACCTCCTCTGGTTGGTACCCTTTCGACCAGCCTCGTAGTCAGAACAATGACAACAGAACAAATGTTGTGCGCTCGGGTGACGAATACCGTAGTGCTGCCAAAATGGGCACTAGTGACAACAAATGAGGCTGACAGGCCTACAGTTAGTGCCCTGAAGGATCTCAGGATCAACATGGCTGCACTCCCATGGGAGACCTTATATGTTCTACAGGATGGGATAACTATATAACTGCGAGCTAGGGAGAACCACTTGTTACACAGTAATTTGTCATTTCCTTCACTCCAGTTGTTCTACTGTGTCATGTGTCCAATTCGAACATGCTCATATTGAACAAATGCTCTCTTGTGCTGCCAAATGACCCATTTTTCCTAAGTTATCTACCTCATCGCGAATGTGCACTAAATACACTCACTAAAGGGCGCTCATAAACAGTCCAGCTACGCTGCCAGCGCGGAAGTCCATCTGATTCCTGTGATGGTCTGATTTCATGCTTCAACGCGAGGTTACTTATTATCTTTAGCGATGATCTGACTAGTTGTATTGCTCACCAGCGATGTCAGTGCTAAAGCGCAGTTGTTCACCCGCAACGATCTAGATTGGGTGAATTTGTTCCAATAGTCGGCCTTCTGGATGACTCTAGACCTGGTTGTTGGCATAGTTTGTATCGCCCTCCTTTCTCTAGCATGGAAGTTCCATCAATTATGCTACCTTCCTTGGAGATAAGCTCACTCTTCCACCTTTCATGGAGACTCCTTCTCCTATTTAAACTCTCACCATTGCTATGCACTGCTAGTTTTTGATAGTTGGATAGTTGGTATATCCTTGGATTGAGTAGTGCTATTAGTATAGTTGGTGTGAGTGTGACAAGTGTGGGATTGTTGATAGCTTGTGGAAGGTTGTGAAGTGCCCTTAACATTGTGTAGAACTTATGAGTGAGAGATACTTGTATGTTGGGAGATCCATCTTCAAAGAGTGAATGCTTGAGGAACATGCTGGCTGGATCCTTCTGAAAAGGCTTGTGACATCAAGACTTTGGTTGTAAGCTTACTATTATTTCATTATTAATACAATCAATGATGTTTTCCTATGTCTTGTATGTAATTTACTTGATAGCTCATGACTTCTTGACTTTGTGAGAAAATATATCATTGTTGTTTTCCGGTTACGTGCTTTGTTGTATTTCCTTTGCATTGTTTCAGGTTGATCACTCGTTAGGAGAAGGAAATGGAAGCTGGAGCAGCGCAACAAAACTCCATCGACCACTGGTTGAGGTAGGCCTCTAACTATCACTATTTAAGGAAAGCTATTGTTGATCTATCCTTGTTTGTGACTAGACCCACTCTAGGGCTAGAGGGGTTGCCTCTGTCTGCAGAGGGAACACTTTCCTGCATCACAAATTGGCGACTCCACTAGGTAGTTTGTCCTATGTTCTTCCCTTTTTTGCTCTTGTTTTGATTTTGATTTGGTCCCTTTTGAAGTTTGGGGATTAGTTATCAGTCTTTTGAGTTTCCTTGGTTGATCTCGGAAATACCCCTATTTGATTGAAGGATTGACTGTATTTGATTTGGGAGTTTTTGTTCAGCTGTCATTGTTTTGAACATCATCGCGGATTTAAATTTAATGGTCGCACTGTCATCACACTCACCCTTTTGTAATATCCTGTGCATTGCATAATTACATCTCACAGTCATGACGGTTCTGAAAATTTGACCATCGCAGAAAAGTCGTGTACTTTCGCGCTGACATTGCTATGTTGCTACGGTTAGTTCTTTATCAGCGCTAGTTGCTTGTGTATTACTCACACTGATTGCTGTAGAATTGATTTTCTCAATTCTGCCTCTTGAGTCCATTAGTCCTGCTGGTCCCTTGCTTTTCTCGCTTGCTTAGTAGCTTTTTTTTCACTGTTTATGGTTAAGGCACTCTTTTATCAGCTTTGTTGAATGAATCTTGCTTTTTTGCTTGTGTGACCTAGTTCATTATTTCACGTTTCTTGGATTAGTTGGCTTGGTTGCTTGTTTGTTCAAGGTTCATTTGTAGCTTTTTGTTAGGTTGATTGAGCCTTCCCCATTGCTCGTTTCTGGTTGATTGTTTAGTGACTGTTATTGAACTAATCCTTGGCATTGACTCGATTTCTTTTCACTACCGAACATAGATCACAATTGTTTGGATCAACCGGGTTTTTCCATACTTGCTTGTTGCTTATTTGTTTCTTCTATATTTAAAGACATCAAAATAAAAAAGATTGCATTCATTTAGTGTATGAAAGTGAAAGTGAATTTGCATTTCAAGTTTGCATATTGGAAAGAGAATGATAAAATGTCTCATTAGTAGTATCCATGCACTTTAGGAATTGGTGTCTGTATGCATTGAGTGACTGTCTTTGTTTATCTGGGTTTTCTTGGTTTTGGAATGATCTCTCTACCCTCCCATAGATAGGTGTTCATTGAAGAAAAAGGATATTTCATTCATTCTAGCTGCATCCTAGGATTTCTTGTATACATACGGTAAGGCCTGAAAACTGAAACATAATCCAAGATCAACTCTAAAATGAACTGAATAAATATAACAATGCATTGGAACATAACGCACACTATTTAGAGGTCTAGGCTAGAGACATGCTCTGGTGTCGTTAAACCTAGTCACTTTTTTTTTCACTCAAGGTTGGGTGATTGCTCCTTCTGTGACTCAATAGTGGTCTAGTACGGATTTTTCTCCCATGTACCATCGAGTATATGTTGGGAGACCACACTAGGTTATCATCCTTTATCCTTAGGAAGCCATGTCTGCCACCTTGCAAACCGTAACGCACCGAACACAGCATTCGGGAAGATTGACTGCCGTACGGAAAGTCCTTGGTTTTCATATGACTGCCAAGGTGTATATGCAGTTTTACAGGGTGTTTGGTAAACCTTTTGCCTAGTTCTCCAGAGTAGTCACTTTCGTTCCTTTTCGGACTCCCTAAAAGAAAAGATCCATCTGAGCACTTGTCACTTCAGGCTCATTAAATATTCGAAGGCGACTAGAGTCATCTTTTTGTCCTTTTCTCAACTCTCTAAAGATGAAAGGGTCAAGTTCTATTGCCGTTTCTTAAAATTTATTCAGCCAAATTCACATTTACCCTGTTAGATCTTGTTTGTGTTAGCTTGAGTAGGGTTATTTATCATTAGTTCTCCTAGGGTTTTTTGAATTGAATCATCCTGGCAGAATCAACGATCCCATCTCCCATTCCAAGTGACCAAGGGTCTCCCTCTTCTGTTACTCCTGAGATACCAGTTGTTAGTGATACTCTCCCTATCATCCCGTGTATCGAACCGATTAACTCTCGTGCCCTAGAAGATGAGTCTTACGATATTCATTGGAACCCCATTTGGGAACCTTCCAAAGAAGATATTCTCAGTACTCCTCCTAGTGTTTTGGTCCCAATGTCATCTTCTGACATGGACGACACATCCCCCATCACGAGTGAAGAATCCGTTGTGATGAGCGGTGAAATTCCTATCCCAACGGAAACTACACCCTTCCATGTCACCCCTCTCGGTGCCACGCTTCCTTTACGCTATAAGGCTTTGAGGGATGTTATGGGTTCTAGGACTTCCCTTACGAGTTCCATGTGGTCTCATACCATCACTCCGACTTCGGAGTCTTTTATCCCTCAAATTCACAATGTGTCTGTCACTTCAGTCCCGACTATTCCAACTGTCTGTGTGGCTTCCTTGGCCCCTATTGTTGGTGCTATCACTGCATCCTCAGTTGTGACCACTGTTGCTGGACCTTCATCTGGATCTGTGAATAGTGACCCATCGGCATCTACACCCGGAGTTGTTGATCCTACACTAAATGCCCCGCTTTCTTTTGGTTCCATTCCAACAAGGGGGCATATGATCAATATTTACAAGCTCTTCAGAATCCGAACCCCCAAGATCCATTTCATTATTACGATTCTCGAGGAGCTCATATTTATTACCCCAGACCTTTGCCATCTCAACCTGCAGTTGAGGTCACGGTCCCGTTATCCATTGCTTGGGGTACCACCGGTTATCATGGTGGCCAAGTACTCCCTACTAATTTTCAAGGACCACCCTATCAAGGTCAGTTGTCTTACACGCAACCCTCCTATGGGCAACAATATTACAGATAGCCTTATCCAGGGAAACCTGGAGGCCCACAAGGACAACCCTTCCAAGGACAACCTTCGGCCTCTGGTGGTTCATCTTTTACTTATTTCGGGCAACCTTCTAGTAATCTGGGACAACCTTATATGCAACAAAGCCAACCTGGTGCTCAGCCATCCGGTCAATCAGGACAACCCTCAGTTGTGCAAGGGCAACCCAATACCCAGCAAGCCCAAACTTTTGGGCAAATGGGTCAATCTCAATCTCAACTAGGTCAACCTTCTAGCCAGGTGGCTTAGCCTCAGTTCTTTCAAGGACATACTTCTGGGCCTACTCAATCGGGCACTCAAATGATTGTTGCTTCTCAAGCTCCACCCAGTTTTCAGCCCCAGTTTGGGCTCCAGACCCAATCCGGTCCTCAAATGCAGGTTGGATCTCAATCTCAACCTGCTTATCAAATGCAGTCTAGCTCCCAGGCTCAGTTTGGAGCCCAACTGCTTTATGGTTTCCAGCAATCCCAAGGGCAAACCCAATTTTCCTCGTACCAGAATTATCAACAACTGTAAGTGAGTCCTTATCAGAATTACCAGCAACCGTATGTTGCTCCTGCAGGCCAAGTTGGTAATCAATGGAATGCTAGGGGGAAAATCTAGGGTTAGCCATCCAGTTATAGCTATAACCCCTATGGACAAAATCTCTACAGACAGAACCCTTCTGGCCCAATCCATCCAGACAAAATCAATGGGGGCAACAAGCAGCTGGCTAGAACTCTGGTGCTACCTCCTACCCATGGCCTCAGACGCCCTTTAATCCTCAATTACCCTTTTTAGCAATGTTGGAGTTACCGGATGTGTCCAAACTGACAAATGATCCTATTCTTCATAATCCGTATTGGCCGCCAGTTCCAACTAAGATTCCCGGTGATTGTCCCAAGTTTGACGGTAAAGCTGGAGAAGATCCCCAAGCCCACGTCATGACTTATCATCTATGGTGTTCATCAAATTCGTGGCTTGATGATTCAATCCGGCTCCGCCTTTTTCAATGGACCCTCACTGGCTCTGCTGCTAAATGGTATATTGAGTTAGCTCGCGGATCTTTTCAGGACTTTAACTCATTGGCTATGGCATTTTTAACTCATTTTCAGTTGCCGATTCGATATGAAATGGGCACACATCTCCTGACATCCTTGAAACAAACAACGGCTACACATATCTCCGATCATATCCATGAATGGAGATGGCATCACCGTTTGATTAAGTTTTGGATTCCTAATCAGCTTCTGACCGACTCGTTCACGACCTCATTTGTTGGTTAGATAGCATGGGACATTGCTATGGGGGCATGTGTAACTGAAGAGCAGGCTATTGCACGTGCTTAGTACCTTGACTTGGTTTACTCCCAGTCCGGTACATTATATGATTATTTGCTTGATGCCCCAAGGCCTCGAACTTCCAAAGCCCTGCCAACACCATCTGTTGATGGCGTCATTGGTTTTGTCAATCCGACCTCTAAGAAATCTTCCGCAAACCCTGGGAAGAAAAAATCGAATGCTCCAAATGAAAATACTTCTCAGGCTATATCTAATTCCGGTAATACTTCTGAGGTTAATGCCATCGAGTCCACCATGGCAGACAAAGCCTCGAAAGGAAAAAATAAGGGAAAAGGGAAGAATCAAGCTGATCAACCAAAGAAGGATTCCCCTAAACCTCCACCTGAGGAAGGTACCAAACGCAAGCCTAAGTATCCTTGCCTTATCTGTGACGAGGATCACTATACCAAAGACTACCAGAGGTGGTCCGAAGTTAGTCATTTGTTGAAAGGTGCTCCGGGGACTCTTGCTATTATCAAAGAGCCTTTTCCCTCGTAGCAAATGAAAATGGTGGCTGATCCATCCCAATCCTCTTCTCCCTTTGGTTCTCAGGTATTTATGGCTGGGACGATTCCTGTCCACATTAGTACTCGAGAAAAAGAGTATCCATCACCTGCCGAAAAAGAGCCTAAGGTCCCCTCTAGCGCTCCTCTGTCCAGTTCTGGTCCCCTCCATATCGAGAGACCTAGCACTGAGACACCCATCTGACCCCCTCCTAAAGGTGTACTCCAGAAACCTTCTTGCAACCCTAATGCTCGTGCTGCTCAACACTATAGCATCGTTGAGGACTTAGCCTAGGCTCCGTCAGTTATGTCCGCTTTAGAAGTTCTCCGGAGCTGCCCCTCTCAGAGGAAGTCCTTGCTATCAGCTATCGGTGGCACTGACCCGACCGACTCAGATTTGATCACTTTTGACCTAGACAGCCATATACCGAGACTGCCTCACCAAATTTCCTTCCTTATCTGGGTCATCATCAATTCTAAAACAATTCATCGTATCGTTATTGATGAAGGTGCTTCTACTTGCATCATGTCTGTTACTTGTTGGAAGGCTATTTTTTCTCCGACTCTGAGCCAGTCTCCTATGACCTTGGAAGCCTTTGATGGGAGAGAGTCTCGCGCTTATAGTATACTCCAATGCTTGCCTATTACTTTGGAAGGGAAAACAATCGAAGTGGAAGTTGAAGTCGTTGATGCTAATCTAACTTAAAACCTCCTTTTGGGACGAAGCTGGACATATGCCATGCGAGCCATGGCTTCATCTCTATTTCGTGTCATTCTTTTCCCTCATCAAGGGAAGATCGTCACAGTAGACCAACTATCTTTCTTCGCCTCCTCCTCTTCCGATGGCAACGTGCCTTTTGTGGAGCATAACTCCATTCCATGTGAGAGTGTGGGAGTTGGACTCTTTAAAGATCCTGCCCTTATGGGTGTTTTTTCACTCCCACCTCCCAACATCACTCCTATTAATATGATTTCTATTCACTCTGATCTTTGGGTTCTTCCCCTCGCTGATCAGATAGAATCCTGGGGCGATGAGATGCCGTTGAGTCCTGCCAAGCTCAACTACATCGAAATTGTTTCTGTATCGGCTCCACCCCTAAATCTTCTCCTTCGAGTAGAGCTCTCGACTCGTACACTCATTCCCCTTGGCTTGGAGATGACGCTTCTTCAGACCCTTTAAAGGAAATTTTCCTTCTAATGAAGCCATTATCGAGACCATGCCTCTTGAGGAACCCCCTTGGTTGATCATCACCATCGTTCCTCAATTCTCCCTGCCCAACGGGAAATGCTTACCTGTCTTGAGCAGTTTGCTCCTTATCTCCCATCCCAACCCCTTCAGACACCAATTCTAGTTTATCAAGTGTCTTCTGAAGAGAACATGGGAAACATCATGCAAACTCAGCCAATTGACATCTCTGTTAAAACAGGGGTCATCGAGCACATCCAGGTTGGAGTAACTTGTACTTCGACGAAGATTCAGCTCTATACTGATCTTTTTCGTGATTTCCGTGATGTGTTCACTTGGTCTTATGAAGAAATGCCCAGCATCGATCCTAGCATCGTGATGCAAGAGATACCTACATATCCGGGTGCTAAGCCTATTTGGCAGTGTCTACGCCCCGTGCACCCCCAAAAGGCTGTGACCATTAAAGCAAAAGTTAAAAAGCTTCTTAAGGCTGGTTTTATTTACCCCATCCCACTTACATATTGGGTCTTCAATATCGTCCCTGTGACTAGAAAGCAGGGCACTATCAAGGTCTGTGATGATTACCGTGATATTAATCGGGCTTGTCCCAAAGATAACTACCCCACACCCTTCATTTACCAGCTCATTGATGAGTGTGCTGGGAGTGAAATGTATTCATTCATGGACGATTTTTCTGGTTCTAACCAGATTAATATTGCACCCGCAGATCAACATAAGACCGCCTTTATCTATCTGTGGGGCACCTTCGCGTACAAAAGCTCCCTTTCGGTTTAAAAAATGTTGGTGCCACCTTCCAACGCACAATGTCTTACGCATTCCATGATATTCGACACATTGTGCAACCTTACTTGGATGATATGCTAGCTCATTTAGCAAAACTCTAGGACCATCCAGCTCACATTCGCGAAATCTTTCTCCACTATCGACACTACCGCATCCGGCTTAATCCATATAAGTGTGTCTTTTGCATTGAGTCAAGCAGACTTCTTGGGTTCCTCATCTCCCGAGAGGGTATCCGTTTGGATCCCCTTAAAGTTGAGGCCATTCTGAATCTCCCTCCCCCTACTTCTTTGCAGCAATTGCAGAGTTTGCAGGGCAAAGCAAATTTTTTACAATGATTCATTTCGAACTATGCCGAAGCGGCCAAAGGCTATACGTGTTTATTGAAGTGGGATACCCCTTTTCTTTGGGATTCCGCTGCTCAAGAGTCATTCGAGCGCCTCAAGGTTCTCCTTGTTTCCACTCTGTTGTTGCATCCTCCTGATTATCACCGTGATTACACTCTGTATTTAGCCACTGCCGATACCACTATTGGCATGGTTCTCGTTCAAGATGATGATGATGACACTGAGCATGTCATTTATTATCTCAGCTGCAATCTACTAGATACAGAAACTCGATATGCTTACGTCGAGAAGTTGGCATTGGCTGTTGTTTGTGCCATCCAACGTTTCCGCCATTATATCTTATTGTGCACCACGATGGTGGTTTCTGATTACAACTCGATGATGTACATCCTGTTGCGTCACTTGCTGGGGGAAAGTACTTGAAGTGGATTGTCACCCTCCAAGAGTTTGACTTGGAGTTCACCACTGCCAAGTCTAAGAAATCCCTCGTCTTTGCTAAGTTTCTTTGCTCTCTGCCATCTCTTACTACGCCCTCTCAGTTAGAGGACCATATTCTGGATGAAACTCTGTTCTTAATTAGCACCCTCGCTCCTTGGTACGGGGATATCATCGTCTATTTCCAGACATCGTCTTTTCATCCCGATGTGTCTAAGGATGCTCGACGATGGATTCACCATCAGTCTTAGCCTTATCGTATTATTGGGGATGCCCTGTACCGTCTCGGCGTCGACTCTGTTCTCCGTCGATGCTTAACATTCAAGGAAGCTGAACGAGTTCTTAATGACTGCCATTCTTGTGCCTGTGGTGGTCACATGTCTGGATATGCTACTGCTCAAAAGATCCTCCATGCTGGTTACTTTTGGCCCTCCATCTTCAAGGATTACATTCTTGTCGTCCACTCTTGTCACAAGTGCCAAATCTACCAATGGAAGATGCGTGTACCTCCTGCTCCATTGCACCCTATTGTTACCGTCAGCCCTTTTTCCAAATGGGGCATTGATTATATGACCTGTAACCCTCGCTCGGCCGGGGGCATGGGTATATCATCGTTGTCATTGATTACTTCAAAAAATGGGGAGAGGCGATGCCTACACTATCTCAAAATGGTCACACAACGGTGAAATTTTTATTTAATCATGTTATCTCACAGTTCAGAGTCCCTCAGGCTATTGTCACTAATCATGGTAAGAATTTCCGTAATCATATGATGACTGAGTTAACAACCCAGCTAGGCTTGCGGCATGATAGCTCAACACCTTACTATCCTCAGTCCAATGGCCAAGTAAAAGCCGTCAACAAGGTTCTAGTTACAATGCTTCAACGTACCATTGGCATGCACAAGTCCAAATGGCACTTGATGTTGTTCTCCGCCTTATGGGCCTACCAAACTTCTGTGAAGGATGCCACAGGTTTCACCCTGTTCCAATTGGTTTACGGACTGGAGGCTACCCTTCCCATCGAGTGTGAGATCCCTTCTTTGAAATTAGCCATCGAATTACTCCCCAACACTACTCCAGTAGAAGAATGCCTTCTCTACCTAAAGCGGCTGGATGAGACCCATCGACTAGCCTCTCTAGCTATTGAAGCATAGAAGAAGAGAGTGAAAACTCACTTCGATCATACTATCCATCCTCATTCTTTTGTTGAAGGAGATTTAGTCTTGCTCTATTGTTATAGACATTTTTGTGCCTCACAGCATGGAGCATGAAATGTCAATAATTACAGGGATCCTCAGTCCCTAAACATGTTGTTCTTACCCCTAGAAGAACAAGGTCAGCAAACCACAGCACTTCCCATCAGTTCTCCACCTGAAAACACTTAAAAACAGGCTATTTTTGGATCATGTCAGCTGCTCCACTGAGCAACTGCGCTGAATGTCAACTGCTCCTCCTTGTACCTGCGCTGAAAGTCAACTCCAATGAAGGCTACCTGCGCTGGGCGAGATTGGCCAAGTGGCACAGTCATTCTGCAAGGTGTCAATTGCCCAGGAAGCTTCCAAACTGACACTTGGTTCAAGGGATTCGCCCTGTGATGAGTAAGAGGTACTTGATCTCCATGTGTAAGCAAGGATCTCCAAGTGGACTCAAGAACTGAAGATTAACTAAAGTGGGAGAGGACACAAGGCAGCTTTAGGTCAGTCTCAAGCTGACTCATCCTTTCTCCAAATCTCCTATATATAGAGCTCTTCTATGAGGTCTAGGGAGGCTGGAATTTTGTGCAAAGAAAGGAAGTGCTGTTGGTTTACAGTTAGAGCTATTGGGTGATTGCTTTTATAGAGGTGAAGAGGAGATTTCTTGCTGCTGGGGAGGTGCTGCTGGATTGGAGCCATTGATGGTTGTAACCTTCTCAGAACCTTCTACTTCTATCAATAAAGCTTTGAATGTTCTCCTATATACTTGTATTGCATTGATGTATTGTGTTTACTTGTATATCTGATTCACTCTAATCCATGCATCAGTTATGAGTACATGTTTCTTGTAGTTTCCATCTCTTGTTTGTGCAGGACCGGGGGGCATGGGTATATTATAGTTGCTGTTGACTATTTTACCAAATGGGCCGAGGCGATGCCTACATTGGATAACACTGGTGAAACAGCTGCCCTTTTCTTTTTTAATCATGTAGTCGCCAGGTTCGGCGTTCTGCAGGCTATAGTGACAGATCATGGATCGCATTTTCGCAATCACATGATGGTTGAATTAGCTGCCAAACTAGGGCTATCTCACGACAGCTCTACCCCATATTATCCACAAGCCAACGGACAAGTTGAGGCAATCAACAAGGTCCTGAAGCGTATGTTGCAAAGGATGATCGGGGTTCACAAAAGAAGATGGCACCTACTCCTGTACTCAGCATTGTGGGCTTACCGAACCTCGGTAAAGAACGCCACTGGGTTCACACCATTCCAATTGGTGTATGGCCTGGAGGCAGTCTTACCGATCCAGTGCGAAATTTCGTCTCTTAAACTCGCAATTGACCTCCTCCCCGGAACCTCAGAAGAAGAGGCTCGTTTCTTGGAATTGATCCAGTTGGATGAAAACCGTCGTGACGCCGCTTTGGCGAACGAAGCCCATAAGAAACGAGTCAAGGCACAGTTCGACAAGAATGTCAAACCTCGTATCTTCTCTGAAGGTGACTTGGTTTTGCTTTACGACCAAGAATCCGACAAATTAGGAGCAGGAAAATTTAAGTCCTTATGGATGGGTCCCTATATTGTTAGAAGGGTGTTAGCAAAAGGAGCCTACGAGTTAATGGATTATGACGGGATACCACTGGCGCAACCCCGCAACGGGTTGTACCTCAAGCGTTACTATGCCTGAATAGTAACCTGAGTGCTTTTGTTGTATTTTGTTTTCGCTAAAGTGTTTGTTTCGGTTTAGTAATCCACCCTTCTCGTTTGTTGCAGATGTCGAATTTTTCTGAGACATATGTAGGATATGCCGACGGAGCGAGTCGTAGTACGCGGAATTTGTCCTCCGCAGCCTGGGCCATTTTTGATCCAAGCGGCGAGTTAGTGAGTTTCAGAGGTGTGTGTATTGGGCAGTCAACGAACAACATCGCTGAGTATAGCGCGTTGATTGAACTCCTCTCTGATACCATCGCTCATGGTATACGCCGACTAATTGTTAGGCTAGACTCACAGCTTGTGATACTACAACTCACTGGTATATATTCAGTCCGCAATCCAGCTATTTATCGAATGTTTCTAAGGGTTAAGATTTTGGAAAGAGAGTTTGATTCGATTCAATACCAACATATTTCCAGAAACTTGAACACATTAACATATTCATTAGCAAACTTTGTATTAGATAGACATTTACGACATATATAAAAAGAGATGCATCGGTGCTATGCAAGTGGATCGCAAAATAAACCAGAATAAACCCCGAAAATCAAAATATATAAAGCTGTTTATAGTTTGTACATGATGTGCTGTAATCAAAACAAAATTGGTCGTATGACCTAGAACTCAAAAAGATGCTAGGGGGCACCCTAGCCTAGTGGTGCTCATGATAGTACGTCACGGTCTGTGCAATCATGCGCAAGAGACGAGTCCATCGTCTAGGCACGCCAATAGTGTGCCGCTGCAACTGTAAAGGTAACTCATCAATCTGTACATCCGGAAGACCACGAGTAAGGCTCTCAACCTGCTCCTGCACAGCTGCAAGTATCTCAGTATCACCAAGGTTGCGAATAACAACTCTCCTAGCAGGCTCTGCTGCTGGGGCAGCAGCTGGCGATCGTGGACGGGCTGCTGGACGAACAGGACCAACATCTACATGCACCCAAGAGTTTGATCAGTTTTGCACAGTAACATCATGAGTAAAAACAATAAACAGTGATATGGTCAGAGATTTTACCGATAGCACCCCATTGCTCGCCATCCGGTAGCACCAAGTCCGGATCACCTCAGTAGTCCATACCCACATATGGATACTCAGAAAACGCCATCTCCTGGCGCTCGAACCACCTAAAGAAGGCCTCAGTGAAAGTAATCTGAGGATGACCAGCATGTCGGGACATGTGGTCAACCCACCTCTGCATGCGTGGCTCGGTCGGAGAAGGCAAGTCAAGTATGATGTACTGAGGCTGCATCAATGGGATTTTCTCCAAGGCGAAGGCAGTCAGAATAGAACCAAATCCAAAGTTCTTCAGCCTCCCGTCCTTTACCTTGGTCAATTGACTGTTCATCTGAACAAGTACTGCATCACACCAGTTAAACACTTTCGGTTGGAGACACTCCAAGGCGTGCTGCATGTAAGATCTGTTGGCAACATGTAAAGCTGCGCTACCGGCCATCCTACCAATGGTAAACAGAATGGACCTAAGAGACCTGTCAGTGATGTCACAGATATTGATCTTGCCGTCTTTGCTCGGCTGTGAACCTTCCCGGCAATACTGACGAATATAGTCTCTAGTGGAATTAGTCCCTCGAGCCGTACCTGACAAAGAAACGGGGGCACCCCGCCTTGACAGCCCAGTCAAGAAGTACATGTCCTCTATGGTCAAGGGGATGGTTTTCCCCCTAATCTGGAACACTTGGTCAACAGGATCCCAAGCATCAAGCATATACTGCAGTAAAGAAATCTGTGCTCTCATGCTAGAGATACGGAAGAACTTCAGTAGGCCACAGTTCTGAAGCGCGTTCACCGTGACCGGGTCATGGAGTGCAACCATGTCCTCTGCTTCATGTTCTCGTTCTCGCCATGTAAGGGACATTTTGTTCAAAGTTCCCTGCAAACAAACAAGAGAAGGAGTAAGTTCCTAATTTTGATGAAAAAACTGGCGAAAAATCATCGAAAATCACATGCAGGATCAGTTTTTCTAGGCCCAGCGCAGTCAGAGAGTCTCTCTCTTGCGCTGAGGTGCAGTCTGCCTTAAGACAACCTGACATGCAGCGCAGGTTTCGAAAGGAGAACCTGCGCTGATGCCAGGGCGCCTTGATGGAACCCCTGAGGCTCAGAAACCCTGAAAAATGTGCATGAAACTGAAAAAGGAAACCATGAAAGTGAAGGGCTAAGGTTTAGCTCCTACCTGGTCCAAACGGCGCCGAAAATCGTCCACAGAATCTCCCGGAATCAGCTGGTGAAAATCAAGGAAGAAGAGGCACCTCCAGAGCTCCAACAAGCAAAATGAAAATGAAATGGTAAATGAGAGGTAAAAACACCTTTTTATGATTTTTTACACAGTTTAAAGTTAAATGTTAGGGTTATAATCTCATTTTCATGCAAATATTGTCCATTTCTAACAAAGTTTGTTGCAGCAATTGAAGGTGAAGTACTACATTTGAAAAGAGAAAAGCTAGTAAAAGTAAAAAATCAAATCTGACCATGAATCGAGCAGTTTTACCGCGGAATTTATGCTCGTTAAAAAATAGAAAAGCATGAGCAAAAGTTTCCACCAGAGTTCAAGCTCAGTAAAAAATGAACCTATCCCGGTAAATAACCATTGCGATCGTAAAATTATCAGCCTTAAAAACCTTGGTCGTGTTTTCATCCATCACCTCCACCGTAATTTGGCCGGTCGTTCACCCCCATATGATTGTTTACCCATTTTGAGGAACAGCTGCGAAGAGTGATTTCACCTAGCCATCCTTGTGACACTACCGTGATTTGAAAATTCCAATTTGTACCTGGAATCAGTTGCTATCCCTGTTTATCACTCGTTCCTCAAAAGACGAGTCATCTTTGAGCTCTTTTCTGACTCGTAAAATATGAAAAGTTTGCCGAGTTCTGGCCTTCCAGCTCGTTAAAGCAACCGGAAGAGCTATCCCTCCTCTAGATTTTTATCTTTTTGGACCTGAGGGATTATTGCACAAAAAGATCGAGCGCTTGTTTTGTTCGGCTCGTTAAAAGCAATTGAAAATTCATCCCTTCTGTATTGTTTTATACTTTTTCGAACTTAAGGGATTAGATGACGAAAAAGGAATTTTGGAGTTGACTTTATGTACCTTTTCAGACTCTCTAAAAATGAAAAGGACCGAGTTATCCTTGTCGTTAGACTCGTTAAATTCATTAAATTAGCGACAAACTTGTCTTTAGACGAGAACGAGTTTCCCTATCGCTAAGCTCGTTAAATCATAGCGATGGGCTTGCCCGAAGGGCAGGTTATAGAACAAGCATATGTTATCCTCCTCAAGCTTGACAAAAATAAAGAGGTACTGGTCAGAAATGACTGGGGAAAAATTGGGAGAACATCAAAGTTTAATGGTAGCAAGTCGCTCTTGAACATGACACTTTTCCTCCGTACCACATCGGGTTGGGTTGTTTCATTCACCGGTCTCATCACCATGGTCTTCGCCAAACCATCTACATTTTGGGGTAATGCTGCCGATCCATCGCACCAGTGTCGTTATATGTTCAAGAGAGGTCATTCTGAAAGTGTCAACCGTGTCCCATCCACTGCCATACATTATTTTTCATCCATTCATGATCGCCACCCTGAATCATATGTCACAGTTTGTTTTCACCTCCACTAAAATCATTAGCTCCGTTCCGTGTCATTGATGTGGGATTCATTAAGGCCCTCCTTTGACGGATCGCTTCTTGTTGACTTCAGCTCATTATCCAAGAAGTTGATCTAGGAACAACCCCATCAGTACTTTGAAGCTTGCATGCCTCAATGGCAAGTTTCTCACTTCCGGCGACAGGTATACATCAATGACCTTCGACCAGAAGATTTTGCGTGGCGTTCGACGCCAAGTCCTTTATTCACGCCACGTGAATTGTACTGCAGTACCTTGAGGGTCATTATCATTATCGGTGATTCCTCTCGCGCTTGTTAACGGTTTTCATCATTGACCGGTAATCAAGCGATGTCTTTCCATGTTCGACTTCAGCGAAATTCTCACATGGATCGACTTGTACTTAGAGTGAAGATCGAACGAGTTTGAGGACCCCGGATCTAGTTTCATCCATCCGGGCTGCAATACATATTCAGGAAATATAAAAGCATTTGTCATGTACATCATTGCAGCAGATGATCATCCTACTCAAAGGATGATAATTTCAGCAGAGAATTATCAGTCTACCATCAGACGATCGTCTGTTCTATGTACCAAAATGTATTTATAAAGCTGAGCATGGGAATGCCCGCCTCAGCTAGATCATGAAAGCAGAACGAAAAATAATGTATTGTATTGTATTGTATTACAGGGCACCTCCTCAGCACTGGAATGAACTTCGGACCCTCTAGATAAAGCATTTCACCCGATAAACGGCCTCATACTTTAGGGGGCAACTGTTATAGACATTTTTGTGCCTCACAGCATGGAGCATGAAATGTCAATAATTACAGGGATCCTCAGTCCCTAAACATGTTGTTCTTACCCCTAGAAGAACAAGGTCAGCAAACCACAGCACTTCCCATCAGTTCTCCACCTGAAAACACTTAAAAACAGGCTATTTTTGGATCATGTCAGCTGCTCCACTGAGCAACTGTGCTGAATGTCAACTGCTCCTCCTTGTACCTGCGCTGAAAGTCAACTCCAATGAAGGCTACCTGCGCTGGGCGAGATTGGCCAAGTGGCACAGTCATTCTGCAAGGTGTCAATTGCCCAGGAAGCTTCCAAACTGACACTTGGTTCAAGGGATTCGCCCTGTGATGAGTAAGAGGTACTTGATCTCCATGTGTAAGCAAGGATCTCCAAGTGGACTCAAGAACTGAAGATTAACTAAAGTGGGAGAGGACACAAGGCAGCTTTAGGTCAGTCTCAAGCTGACTCATCCTTTCTCCAAATCTCCTATATATAGAGCTCTTCTATGAGGTCTAGGGAGGCTGGAATTTTGTGCAAAGCAAGGAAGTGCTGTTGGTTTACAGTTAGAGCTATTGGGTGATTGCTTTTATAGAGGTGAAGAGGAGATTTCTTGCTGCTGGGGAGGTGCTGCTGGATTGGAGCCATTGATGGTTGTAACCTTCTCAGAACCTTCTACTTTTATCAATAAAGCTTTGAATGTTCTCCTATATACTTGTATTGCATTGATGTATTGTGTTTACTTGTATATCTGATTCACTCTAATCCATGCATCAGTTATGAGTACATGTTTCTTGTAGTTTCCATCTCTTGTTTGTGCAGGATCTTTGTGTAGCTGGGCCGGCAAGGGAACAAGGAGCTGGGAGCAAGGGACGAAGAGAGAAGACAAGATCGACAAAAGCGAAGGATATCGGTTGGTCTATCTTTTCTTCCTTCTCTGTACTTTCATAAAGGAAAATATCAAAGCTTTACTTTCAGTTGTTGCTAAGGAACTATCACCCTTAGAGTCGGGATAGGGTCATTCCGAGTCGGATACTTTTCCTCACAACATCTATGATCAAGCAAATGATAAGCTGGGGGCAGGAAAATTCTAGCCCATGTGGCATGGGCCTTATATTGTAAAGCGAGTTTTGCAAAAAGGGGCATATGAGCTGATTGATTATGAAGGGAACCCTCTGGATAAGCCTTGAAATGGGCTTTACTTGAAAAAAATTTATGCGTGAATTTCATGCACTCTGATTTGTACATACGTGTGTTTCTAGCAGGTGTGTTGTGTGTGTGCTTTCATGTTTTGGCTTGGTGTGTAGGCATAATTGCCACTTATTGTGTCTTTTGCTTCTTGTGTAGATGTCTATTGCACCTTACATTGGTTTCGCTGATGGTGCCTGCCGCAGTACCCGCAACCTATCTTCTGCAGCATGGGTGATCTACGATCCTCACAGTGAGTTAATAGACCTTCAAGGTGTTTGTCTAGGTTGTGCCACAAACAATGTCACTGAATATAGTGTTGTTATTAACTTACTAACCGAGGCAATCAATCTCGGTATTTGTACATTGGTTGTGAACCTGGATTCTCAGCTTGTCGTCCACTATCTCAATGGGTGATATTCCGTCAGAGACCATCGGATTTTAAGGTTGTATTTACGTGTTAAATTATTAGAAAGGAATTTTGATTTTATCACATATTAGCATATTCCACGAATATTAAAAACGTTAACTGATGCATTGGCAAACCATGTATTAGATAGACATTTGTATAACATGTAATCAAAACAGCATATAAGAAGCATGTCAAATAGACTAATGAACCATAGGAATATGTATATATATATATACACACACACACACACACATATATATATATGTATATATATACACATATATATATATATATATGTATATATATATATATCATGTGGCACACCGAGGCACTCAAAAAATAAGTGTATATGTCCAAATAGAGTCCGTGTTCTCCATACATCTAAGACACATGTCTCTTAAAAAATCATCAGCAGGAAATAAAATCTAGGCATCTACTGCGGTGGGTTATGCTCCCTATAACACACCACCACTAGTGCCACCCGCCTCAACAGGCGGTGCACCCTGGGTACCACTCCTACTGTGTGAATCTGGAATGCTATGGGGACCTCCTCGATCCCCATGTAATCAGGGATCCCCGCCATCAAGCCATCAAGGTTTCGGGCCACTGTCTCCACTGGATCATCAGCTGGGGGAGCCAAGGCCAGTACTGCGATGCCCTGTGCATCCCTCTGTGCCTCTGGTGCCAACCCTACAGGTCTCACTGGTCCCACATCTGTAGATACCATAGAATTCATCATTAGGACAAATACATGAAAAAATCTAAAAAACATCATAAAAAATAAAATGCAAAAATAATGTGATCAAGTGTCTTACCACCATCATCCCACTACTCGCCGGCAGGCAACTGCATGTTAGGATCTCCGCAGAAATCCATGCCAACATATGGCCAATCCTCAACGAAGATCGTTTGGCGCTCCAACCACTCACGAAATAGTGTCCCCCATGACACTGGTCGTCTGCCACCTCCTTGTGGCATAACGTGTGCCCACCGTGTGGCCCTGGTCTCATGTGGTTTAGGCAAATCCAAATCCATGTCCTGTAACTGCAATGCCGTCACCTGCTCCAGCATGAGTGGGACTAAGATGGACCCGTAGCCAAACATTTTTGTCTCTCCTCGACGAAATTTGGTAAGTTGTCTTTTCATATTGGTCATCACTGCTTCTGCCCAATTGAACATGGTTGGATTGAGACACTCGAGATACAACCGGAGATGGGTCTTCGATGCCTCGTGTTGGGCTTGGGAGCCCACTGCCTGCATCACCATAAATAGCATTGCATGAAGAACCATGTGTTCCACTTTCGAGATTTCCACCTTCCTGCTCCTCGATTTGCGTGCTCGTGGGCACACTCGTGCCATCAGCATCTCTAGAGAATCACCCTTGGGTCGTTGCCCCTCTAGAATGGGCCTCCCACTGTGATGGGACAGCCTAGTCAGGAAATATACATCTGTGGCATCGAACTTGATGTCTCAGCCTCAGATTATGAATTTCCCATCTATTAAATTCTAGGCATGGAGCAGTAGCTCTAGTAGATCGGGTTGGGACCGAAGGTGCGGAGTAAGGAAGAATTTTAGCAATCCGCATGGCCGTAAAGTATTTCGACACCCAGCATTAGCAAAAGCTTCAACATCGTTATCATCGTGCATTCATTCTTGACAGACAAATGCCATTATGGCCTGCATGACGAGGAAAAATGAATTAGAACTTCGTGTGAAAATTTCAATCCATAATTTGCACAAAAAAAAAATAGTTTTGCGTCGCCATCGCGACTGTTTTTAAACTAGTCATGATGACGCGAGGTTTCCAGTTCAATTTTCTCGCGGTCATCGCCAAAGTACATCACTTTCCTGTGATAATTGGAAAGCGATATGTGTAATTATTTTCGGTCATTGCGGACCTGAGCAATGTACCCGCGATGACCGAGCGGCGGAGTCTGACTCAAAAAGTCCGCCTAAACTCACATGTCTAACATCAAAATGCATGAAAAAGACACTGAATTGAAGCACAGGAAGAAGTCTATTTACCTGGTAGAAGTTTTGGGATGAACGGTGGATGAATGGGGCCGAAATCAGCTCGCCAAATTTGGTGCTCCAAAACACTCCAAGGTGAAATGAACAATGCCAATGGTAAAAATGAATGAATTACCCCCCCTTTTATAGTAATTTTTGAAAATTAGAAAATTATATTTTAAAAATGTGGGTTTTTTCTCATTTTTATAACGTGGTTAATTAAAATTTTGTTGTTTAACTATGTTTCCGCATACATTGTTCATTTCATGTTGAATGGGTTTACATTTGACGTGTTTTGTGTAGAGCTACAGGTAGTGGAGTTATGTCATGCTTCGTATACACTTGATCTGTAAAGTCATCTTTAATGCTCTTTTCCGACTTAAAAGAGGAAAAGATAGCCAAGTTGTTCCTCCTGACTCGTTAAAAGAAATAAGAGGCAGTCGCCTTTAAGCTCTTTCCGACCGTGTAAACATGAAAAGATTGCCCGACCTTTGTCGTTTCAAGCTCGTTATTGGTTACGAAACGACGTGGTTTCAATTGCTTTTCTACTTTTTCGGGTCGAAGTCACTAATCACGAAAAGTACTCCTCGATCGGAATGGTCGAGCGGTTCTTTCGAGTATCGTTTTATACTTTTTCAGGCTCGAAAGACACAAATCTACGAAAAAGGACCCCCCTGGAGTTTTCTTTTCTATGTCTTTTTCAAACTCTCTAAACATGAAAAAGACTGACTTTTACCTATGTCGGACTCGTTAAACCCTGATGACATTGGACTCATCACCATGATGAGACTCAAGCTTCTCCTCCCTAGGGCTCGTTAAACCATTACTAGGTTGGATTCGACCAACGGTCGAACTTATGTTACAAGCATATGCTACCCCCTTCAAGCTTGTTTTCAAAAATCATAAGAGTACTCACCAGCAATGGTGGGGAAAATTTGGAAACCATCATTGGCAGCTAGTCACTCTTGAACATTGACTTTTTTTCTTCTTGTTGGTTTGGGACATCCATACATCGTCATTTGGCCTTCTGTGGGTTTGGGTTGCCATTTAGCCTCATTCCATTAGATTCATGTCATCTTCATCATGCCTCTAATCCCTTGGTACTTGAATGCTGCCACCCTCCGGAGTTGTGTCGCCGACATGTTCAAGAGTATAATCCTTCTATAGTTTACACCCTTGCCTCCTCCTCTGATGCTCTGTTTAACCATCTACCGCTTGTTCCTTATCTCATGTCGTTGATGGGGTAAACATTATGGCCCTCCTACGATGGATCATCTCCTGTCGACATCAGCTCATTATCCAGGAGATTGATCTAGAGATCCCCTTTGGTACCTTAGAGCTTGCATGCCTCAATGGCAAGTTCTTCGCACCTAACGGTCGACTTTCATCATTGGTCGTCGATTGGGTGATTCCATGAGTGTTCGACTTCAGCTCATTTTTCACACTTTGTGGATTGTGCTAGATAGTACCTTGAGAACCATTGGCATTATTGGTGGTTTCTCTCGCGCTTGTTAACAATTTTCATCATTGACTGGTAATCAAGCGAATTTATATCATGCTCGACCTCAGCACATCTGTTCGCATGCTAGAATTTGTACTATGATCGGATGGGTTCAAGACTCCGAACTCAAATTACACATGTTTGGGCTACATGGGTTGGTTCATGATCACATGACTCATTTATGGATGGCTGCGACCATACTTGAGTCTTTTTGGATGGCTGTGCCCATGCCTAGACTACATGTATTTCATAATCAGAGATATCAGTTGTACTTGCATGTGGGTTCTTCCAGATGGTGTTCTAGCTCAGTCAGTTTCATAAAGCATTTCACCCCTCCCACTCTCTCAGGTTTCATACTTTAGGGCGCATACACAGTAATTTGTCACTGCCTTCACTCTAGTCCTTCTACTGTGTCATGTGTCCAAGTCGAACATGCTCATATTGAACAAATGCTCTCTTGTGCTGCCAAATGACCCATTTTTCCTAAGTTATCTGCCTCATCACGACTGTGGACTAAATATACACACTGAAGGGCGCTCATAAACAGTCCAACTGCGTTGCCAACACAAAATTCCATCTGATTCCCATGATGGTTCGATTTCATGCTTTACCACAAGGTTACTTATTATCTTTAGCAATGATCTGACTAGCTTCATTGCTCACCAGCATTGTCAGTGCTAAAGCACAGTTGTTCACCCGTGATGATCCAAATTGGGCGAATTTGTTCCAACAGTTGGCCTTCTGGATGACTCCAGACCTCGTTGTTGGCATAGTTTGTATCGCCCTCCTTTCTCTGTCATGGCAGTTCCATCAATTGTGCTACCTTCCTTGGAGATAAGCTCACTCTTCCACCTTTCATGGAGACTCCTCCTATTTAAACTCTCACCATTGCTATGCACTACTAGTTTTTGATAGGTGGCTAGTTGGTAAATCCTTGGATTGAGTAGTGCCGTTAGTATAGCTGGTGTCAGTGTGAAAAGTGTGGGATTTTTGATAGCTTGTGGAAGGTTGTGAAGTGCCCTTAACATTGTGTAAAACTTATGAGTGAGAGAGACTTGTATGTTGGGAGATCCATCTTCAAAGAGTGAATGCTGGAGGAACATGATAGCTGGATCCTTCTGAGAAGGTTTGTGACATCAAGACTTTGGTTGTAAGCTTACTCTTATTTCATTATTAATACAATCAATGATGTTTTCCTATGTCTTGTATGTAATTTACTTGATAGCTCATGACTTCTCGACTTTGTGAGTAAATAGATCATTGTTGTTTTCTGGTTACGTGCTTTGTTGTATTTCCTTTGCATTGTTTCAGGTTGATCACTTGTTAGGAGAAGGAAACAGAAGCTGGAGCAGTGCAACGGAACTCCATCGGCCACCAATTGAGGTAGGCCTCTAACAATGACTGTTTAAGGAAAGCTATTGTTGATTTGTCCTTGTTTGTGACTAGACCGACTCTAGGGCTAGAGGGGTTGCCTTTGTCCGCAGAGGGAACACTTTCCTCCATCACACCGCTCACTGCAAGTCCTCAGCAAGTAGAAAATCAACATGGAATAGTTGAGCTTGCAGCATGACGAAGTGGTGTCATAGAATGGATAGCTGGTACAGGTACTAGATGAAGCTTGCCAAAGCATCCTGGAGTTTTCCATCCCAGTAGACACACCAGTAGAGGCACACATCCATAGGCTAACAGCAGGGGTGTGTGAGGCACGGGAGGAAATGACAAAGGTTTAGCTAGAGTTGAACCTTCAGATCGTCGAGCTGCGGTTAAAGGCACAGCCATCCACCCCTTCAGAAGTTAGAGAACAGTGCACTAGTGCTATTATAGTGGGACTAGACGAGATTGGCAGTGCAGTGCGAGACTGCACCAACATGTTGGAAGAGTTATTTGAGGTCCTCACAAATCTGTAGGATGACCCCAACATCTAGTTCTTAGAGATAGAGGCACGAGAACTCCAACAGCAGTATAACAACATCAAAGGAACTACGTAGATGGTGGCCCTCACTCAGAGGCTCACACGGATGAAATAGGAAAAAGAGTTGAAAGAACAGGTGGATGTGACCCGACATAAGGAACCAGTCCTGAAGGCATGTGTTCAACCTTGGATCGACGAGGCCTTCACAATCACAGCAGAAATTGAAGGCAAGCTCACACATATGAAGGGGATATGGGCACAGATGTAGAGAATTACTTCCGATACCACGGTCTTAGAACAATGCATGCAGCAGATCCAGCAGGCAGCAGCTTAGTGCGTTGCCGACCTTGCAGTAGTTCGAGTAGAGTTGGAAGGACTCCACGTGAAGATCTCCACACAAAGAGCTCCATGAATTGTGGGCACGGAGCATGAAATTATGATAGAGTCACAAGGTTGTCCACCCTTGTTTTGTAATGTAATGTTGGCTTGCTAGACCTATCCATGGTCCATGGACCATGGGAGGTATAAATAGAGCAAGGCTCTAAGTGTAGAAAAGGGGATAGAGGAGCATGAGAAGTCTAAGTGATTGAGTGAAAGTGTAAAATTTGTCTTTGGGTCATAGAGTAGAGGAAGGCTTTGCAACTGAGTGCGCAGAGGCCTAGTAGTCTGCAACTGAGTGCACGGAGCCCTGTAGCTGAGTGTGCGGACCCCTATAGCTGAGTGCGTAGGGCAGGTTAAGTCTATAACTGTTGGAAGAATCAATAAAGAGAAGTTTACCATGTTTCTATGCATATTTTCCTGTTTTAATATATGATTGGGTATAATTTGGAAGTATACTATTTATTTGTTGCATGAACTTATATGAATGTTTTGTATAACTAATTATAATGTAAGACATCCAAGTACACAAAGGTAATTGAATGGCATAGGAAGATAAGTAATATCTTGGGTAATAGTGCAGAGCACAGCTCTAGTAGCGTGAAAGCTCCACAATGCTTGGTTAGGACTGTGTGAAGGTAGTGTATCAAGGAATGAGGAACAGGGAAGTGCGCAAAGTAACATGCACGCAGGGAAAAACAATGGGACTAGTCGAACCTCTCAGACATCTCAAGGGTGCGGAAACCTGGTTCTAGCACCCTCCCATACTACTTCAGGTGAGACCTCAGTCTGCGCTTCGCAAACTGTTTCCAAAAGGGCTAGTAGTGCAAGGATTTGTTTGGCTAATTAACTCCAAACCTAGGTCAAGCCCCAACAAACCAACATTGATCCCTCTGTCCTTACTACTTTCTTGGAGACCTGCATGAAACTGTTGTGTGGTAGCAAAGGTGTGAAAGGCCTATAGGAGTTAATAAAAAAGTATGCCTATAAAGAGAATGACTTTGATGGACACCATGAGGTTTGAAAAATTGGTAAACATAAGGTAAGGACAGGGTGTGAAATGAGGCTCACCGCATAGATAGGAGAATATGAGATGGAATAGGTCATTTTGGATCTAGGGTCTGACACAGACGTTTTTCCTAAGAAAACATGGGAAAGAATGGGGAGATCTGTGCTGCAATGGTATCTGATTCAACTTAGAATGGAAAACTAGTAGAATATCATCCCTATGGGACAATTATATAGAGTAACTATTGATATTGAAGGTACAAGCCTGACGACTGACTTTGAAGTAATAGAGATTGTTGATGACAGCACTCCATACCCAGCGCTCTTAGGAATTGACTGGGCCATTGACATGAATGGAGTCATCAACTTGAAGAAGAGGATAATGTCGTTTGAATGGAAATCGCTTCGATTTGTAGTTTCATTGGACTTTGCAGAAGGATCACATGGGATCGTGAGAGTTCCTGTACCTCTGATTCAGATGAAGAGTTGGAGCATTGGAAGAATCAATTGCATGAAGAATCTACACGGCACTGCAATATGATGACTAGATCATTGCCTTGCATTTCGTTGGAGGTAAGAAACTTACCTTACTATGATGGTTTAACTAACATGGATAAATTTTTGGATGCATTTGAATGTGAACTTTCTGAGCATCACCATTTCCAAGCATTAGATTTGGCACCACGCGCTACACCCGCACGATTGTGGGGTACACACAATGATACCTTTGATGGATGGCAGATTACATAATAATGATGAGATTGCGGTTTGGTCATCCTAACATTCGATTGGCTAATAAATATTATGGGAGGGATGATCCGCACGAACACCTAGTGAAATGGACTAAAGCTTATGGAACAGAGCCACAACCAAAGTGGGTAAATTTATTCTGCCATACCTTGGACACAATCCCTATGAACTGATATTTGGAAACAGAGCTCCGTGATGGCACCGCGGGGTGGGATATATTGAGGGAAGGATCTTTATTGAAATTTAGTTTTGAATACATCTTCACGAGCATTGATGAAGCCTTACATGAGATTAAGGCAGTGATCTTCAGAAAGTCGCAAGAACCTCTAGAATGGGTCCAACCAGATTGGACCACCTAGATGCACCATTTGTTGGAATGTTATAATGCGACAACTGAAGGGGAGGACGATGATCCAAGAAATATTAATATTCCAGAGGTAAAAGGGCATCGCGAAGTCGAAGGTCTGCAAATAGAGAACTAAACATCACCGCGACATTGAAGACAAAGTAGGTAAACATTGGTACTAAAGAAAAACTAAAGTTTGTGAAAATGGGGGATTATTGGGATGATGCTAATGTGGATAAGGTTGCTGAGTTACTTCAAGAATATCAAGATATGTTCCCTACTAAGTTTTCGAACCTAAAGGGCATAATAAGCGACTTGGGAGTTATGAAGATTACTCTGAAGCCAATCATGAAGCCTATTAAGTAGAGACTATATCGCCTTAATCCCAAATACAAGGAAAAGGTTCATCATGAGGTAGATAAGATACTAGAGGCGGGCATCATAGAGCTCGTGGAGGAATCTGATTGGGTAAGCCTGATGGTGGTTTAGGAGAAGAAACATAAGGATGAAATAAGGATTTTCTTAGATCTAAGGAATCTTAAGGATGCCTTCGTTCATGACCCATTCCTGACGTCGTTTACAGACGAAGTATTAGAAAAAATTGTAGGGTAGGAGGCCTACTCGTTCATAGATGGGTTTTCTGGGTACCATCAAATCAAGATCGTGCTAGAGGATAGGATAAAAACAACCTTCGAGATGGAATGGGGTTTTTTTCAACACATTGTGATGCTGTTTGGACTCAAGAATGCACCTGCGATATTTTCTCATGTAGTCATCGCGACATTCAAGTAGTTTATTCATAAGTTATTGGAAGTGTACTTTGATGACTGGATAGTATTTGGGTTAGTGAAGTGCCATGTAGCAAGTCTGCGCTTGATGTTGGATACGTGTCACAGGTACTAGATCACACTGAATCTGAAGAAGTACTTATTTTGTGTTCCCTTTGGGATTTTGATGGGTCACATGGTATGCAAACAAGGATTGATGGTGGACCCTGCAAAGATTACGGTGATTGTAAATTTGGAGGTCCTAAGGAGCATTAAGCAGTTGCGTGTGATGCTAGGACGTACATGATATTATAGGAAGTTCATCAAGGCTTATGCTTAGATTACTATGCCCATGGATAAATTGTTGAAGAAGGATGCCACATTCTATTGGGATGAAGATTGTCAGTGCAACTTGGATGTATTGAAAGAGAAGATGGTCACCGTGCCGATCTTGGTCTTCCTTGATTGGGAAAAGGAATTTCATGTACATGTTGATGCCTCATGCATTGCATTGGGTGCAGTGCTAACATAGGTTGTTGAAGTATAAATGGACCATCATATAGCCTTCACGAGTAGGAAATTATCGAAGGCTGAGAATAATTACTCAACGACAGAGCGCGAAGGGTTGGCTATGGTGTACGCACTTCAAAAGTTCAGGCACTATCTTTTGGGCGGACATTTCAAAATGTACACAGATCACTCTACGCTGAAATACCTAGTCAATAGGCATTTGTTGGGGAGGAGTATCTACCGATGGTTGCTACTATTCCAGGAATATGAATTTGAGGTCATTGTGAAGTTAGGGAGGTTGAATGCAGGACCTGACCATCTATCACGGATCGAAATAGGAGAGGATCCTAATAATTTAGAGGAAGGGTTTCCATATGCACAACTCTTCATAGTGAATGTAGCGGATAACTATTTTGTAGATATTATTCACTTTTGGACTATGGAGATGACACAGGAAGGGTATACAAGTCAACAAAGGAAGGACCTAGTAATGTGTGCGGAAGACTTTTCAGTAATTGTGGGACATCTGTATAAGATGGGTGCAGAAAAGATATTGTGAAGATATGTGCCCATTTTTTAGAGAAATAGCATTCTCGCTGAGGCTCATGGAGGGGCTGCAAGAGGACTTTATGCAGGAAACAGGACTGCACAGAAGATTTTGTGTGCAGGTTTATGGTTTCCAACGCTGCACAAGGAAGGAATGCGATGCATGTCAAAGAATGGGAAGACCATTGCGAGGGGATGAATTTCCCTTACAACCTCAAGTATCATTGCAGCCATTTGAAAAATGGGTGATTGATTTTGTTGGGCCAATTCAACCACCAGGGAAGAAAACCAGTGCACACTACATCATCACCGCAACGGAGTATGTAACTAGATGGGAAGAGGAACAACCAGTTAAGGATTGTACATGGGCTATAACATCAAAGTTTTTATTTGAATATATCTTAACTAGATTTGGCTACCCAAGAGTATTGATGAGTGAAAGAGGTACACACATTTTGAATGAAACGATCAGCGCACTGACAGAATAATTCTAGGTCTATCATTAGAAGACTACATTGTATACCCATAGGCCAATGGAACTATTGAAGCATTCAATAAGAGTTTGGAAAACACGCTTGTGAAGATCTACAATGCGTAGTGAAATGACTGAGATGCGCACATACCTATAATATTGTGGGCATATAGGACTACTTGCAAGAAGTTGATAGGACAAACACCATTCAGATTGGTCTATGGTGTAGAAGCTATGATGCCAATGGAGTATATCATTCCTAATATATGCATAGCATCTCTCATAGGTATGGTAGATCACAAAGCCTTGGAGGAATGGCTCGCACAACTGACGGAGCTTGAAGAGGACCGATTCTTAGCTAGATTCCATCAGCAAGTATAGAAGGAATGTGAAAAAGCCTAGTACAATCATCACATCAAGCTTCACACATTCAAGGTAAATGATCTTGTCTTGTTATATGGTAGTAAGTTCACTAAGTTTCTAGGGAAATTTCATATGCATTTGCTAGGACCATATATTATCAAAGAAATTACATATGGAGGTGAAGTCCAGCTCGCAAAGCTAAATGGAGAACCTTTTCCGGGAAGAGTGAATGGAAGCTGCTAGAAGTTGTATATAGGGGATCCTCCCTAATGACTATATGGTGGTAGGACAACCTTAGTGCTCTAGGCAGTTGCAATGGGACATGAGACTATAAACTACACTGCTAGGATGGGAGGACTATGCAGTAAGAGGGCTGTGTGGAAGATGATAGAGATACAACCTATGAAGCTACGTGAAGGAAGTTTCTCTATGAAGGGAGGTATCGCACAACATAGCATAAAAGTGACCATTGGAGTCACTGTTCATGATTTGATAGCCAGAAGATGGCTAAGAGGAGAGAGATCACGACATTTAAGGCCAAAATATTTGAATATCTGCCACCAAAACAACATTATTGGTCAAAATTTGGGTGGAAAAGTCATATTTTAATTTTAAAAACCCTATAAATTATGCGTTTCGGTCCAACAGAGAACATTTTTCACCCTTAGAGTTTTTGTTGAGTTATGTTGTGTGTCATTTATGAATCGATTGTATTGGGAGGATTTGGTCATGAGCCCTAAATTTGCTAAGATGTCGGAGTTGAATCAGAAATTCATCCTTGAAAAAATGCTTGGACCAAGCTCGGAAGAGACTGTAAGTACTGGTGGTGATGTTTCTTTTGAAGGAGATGCCCCAAAGGTGGTAAGTGTGGAAGCTCCGACTCCTGTGCCTACAGCACCAAGGTCGCATAGGGTGAAGCCTACCCCTGTTTGAGAAACATAGAAACTGAAGAAGGATAAATAGAAAAATTCGATGCTAGTGCTCAAATCGCCTAGGAAGCACTCTATAGCACAAAAACAAAAGAAGGATAAGCAGACCAAGAAGTTCATCGATCTAGAGGCAGAGGAAGGACAGGGCACGAAATACATAGATGCTAAGGTGATGGAACCCATCACAAAGCTGCCTGACTATATCCCTCCATGCAAGGGGAAGGCAAAGGTCACCAAGGACCTAGACTCAGACAAGTTCTCCATTTCTATGCCCTTGTTGCCTGAGCAGGTTCCCTTTGAAGGTCTGTAGCTTGCGCGGATCCCACTGCTGAAGATGGAAGATTGGGACCTCACAGATCATGCTAGGTTTCCTCACTTAGCAACAACTAACTATATGAAGCATGTCTACTATGAAAACTTAGTGGTTACCATGCTAGAGATGGTGGAATGGATCCGCGGTGTGGAGAATTCAGGATTGTTGAATTTGTTGTGGGTGTCACATTATCACCGCACCCCTATCAACACAATTTGTGTGTGCCAACTTCTCACTCTGGTGAATGAGGGGTGCTTATGGATAGGAGGGCCTATCCCCATCACTGACATGCTCATCCACTGGATCACGCACCTACCATATGAGGAATTGAATCTGGGCAATGAGTTTGGCGGAAAAACTGAAGAAAAGGATTTGGTGGAAAGAATGAAGAAGGAATTTGACCTTGTGAAAAAGGCATGAGGATACTCAATCACCACCATAAACAACCCCGCAGTAAAAAATTTCACACAGATCTTAGCAGGGAAGGTAATGAGAAAGTGTCGTGCAGACAAAGTTCCGGAGCCCGTGGTCTCCCTAGTTGCACAATACATGAAGGGTGTGCAATTCAACTAGTCCAGGGACCTGTGCCAGGAATTCCTTGTGAATTTCCGCAAGGCCTAGGATGAGATCAAGCTGTTCCATTATGCTTGGTTGCTTCTCTCCATTATTTTGGTTGGTGGGAGTTGTTGGAGGATAGCTAGTTTCCCCCGCTGGAAAAAGGATTACCGGAGGCAGCGTAGTTCGCCTCCATGTGGGCTACAAAGGACCCTACGTCGGTCACAAAAACAAAAATATTATGGGTTATGATGGAATCCAACCTCTGCATGGCCATTAACCAACACCCAAGATTTTCCCCAACCTTGTACACGCAGTTGTCAGCTTATGTCGTGTTTAAGGTTGACTTCCACCAAGTATACATTCAGGCGTGGGAGTATAATAAACGAATTGTAATTCAACCTACTTAACAAGTCAAGAAACATTAATCCATAAACATGTGAGATGACATATTATGTAGGAAATAAATCAATATTTGCATATATATTAAATCAAGAAGATATTACAACTGTTGTCTTGACATTGTTGTTATCCTCCGACAAATCTAGGTTCCCACACACTTCCGTTAGCATTCCATGATGGCCTCAACAATGGTAGTTTTAAGGCTCTTCCCTTTAGTCTTCATACTAAACCAAATTCACACTTCTCCCTCACATGCAACTAGAGAGCTACAACTATGAATAACTTGCTAATTACCCCAAACTTAATTAGCACTAGCACACCAACACTTAACACTAGCTTGTGCTTGGGAAAAAGGGAGGTTTATATAGCATGAATGGATGGGAGATGGTTCCTCATCTCATGGGAGAAGGTATTATCTCTTGAGGTAGTTCCATCCTAATAGGGGAAAGGAGTCCAAACTGACATCCCTGACTCCATCCAGCCCAACCATTTACCAGACTTCCATTACAAAGCTTCTAGAACTGGAAGCTTCGGCACCCTATTTAAAAAACTTTCCAAAAGAGGATCAATGCGACTAGAACAAGGCTCAGTCGCTCCGGTCGGTGCTAGGGACAGTTATAATTCTTGCATATCAGCATGAGGAGAACAAGGGCCATTAGCATCGGTCTTGTAAATTGGTGAAAAACAGAAGATTTGTGGGAAATGATGCAAAAGGGAATTGTTTCACTCATGAAGAGGGACACAATGGGAGTTTCTTCATGAAGGGGAAGCATGTAGGGTTCACTATAGAGGTCCTCTAGGATCATGGAATTTGGAGTACATGCTAGTGGAAAAATGTTGTGTAACAGATGCCCCCTAAAGCATGAAGGTCGAACTAGATTGAGGGGTGAAATGCTTTATGAATCAGTGCAGGGAACCAGAGTCTACTGTCGGAAAAACTCCAAGCAAGTACAGATACATATACATAACTGAAAACTCTATCAAATGATACATGAATCTTGGTATGCACACAGCCATCTAGAGAATGATAATGTAAATGGATCTAGGCATGGGCGCAGCCATCCGATAAAGAGGATCATATCGAAACCAAGGTATGGTCGCAACCATCCAATAATAAGAAAGATCACATATGACAACTCATGGTATGGTCATAGCCACCCATCTGAAAAAGACTTGTATATCAACATGATCATGTCACATCGCCTTGCAACCTAGAATTTTGTAATTTGAGCCCAAGGTCTTGCATTCCAACATGACCGGATCGTACAGATTCTAACATGCGAGTAGATGTGTTGACATCGAACATGCTAGAAAATTGCTTGATTACCAGTCGATGATGTAAAATGCTAACAAGCATGAGAGAAACCACCAATAATGACAATGGTCCTCAAGGTACTATTAGCACAATTCACAGAATGTGAATAAAGGAACTGTAGTCAAACACCCATGAAATCACCTGATCAAAAGCCAATCATGTGAACTTGTTGTCGAGTGCGAAGAACTTGCCATTAGGGTATGCAAGCTCTAAGGTACTGGAAGGGAGTCTATCGGTCAGCTTCCTGGATAATGAGCTGAAGTCGACAAGAAGTGACCATGTCAAAGGAGGGCCATGATGTATCCCACATCATCGACACAAGACAAAGGGATGCAAAATTATTTTGGATGATACAGAGAATTAGGGGTAAGTGTAACTGCAGAAGGAAAAATATTGAACATATTGGCGACACTACTAGAAGTTTGGCAGATCTTGGATCCATAGAATCGGTGGTCATGATGACGTGGAAGAGATCAAATGGAAGGAAAAAATAAATGGCCCAACCTAGGAAGGTCAACAATAAAAAGGGGGATATCCCAACCTGATACGAAGTAGAAAGTGTCATGTTCAAGAGTGAGCTGCCGACACAACTGATTGAATTTCCAAATTTTCCCTCAACATTTTTGGCAGGTACCACAATTATTTTTAAATCGCAAGCTTGAAAGGGATAACATATACTTGCACTATAAGTCCATCCTTCGAATGAATCTGAGCTAGTAAGTTTAACGAGGCCTAGGAAGGGGAAGCTCATGTTCGTCATAGTGATGGATTCGATGTCATTTAATACTTTAATGAGTCTGATAAAGGTGAAACTTGGTATCTTTTTCATGTTTAGAGAGTTTGGAAAAGACACAGAAAAGAAAACTCCACATGGTCCCTTTTCGTACATTTGTGTCTCTCGAGCCCAAAAAGGTAGAAAATGATACTTGAGAGAGCCGCTTGACCATTTTAGTCAAGGAGTACCTTTTTTCGTAAATAGTGCATCTTAGCACGAAAAAGAGGTAAACGTATACTGGGTGCACAACGTTTCACATCCATTAATGAGTTAAAAATGACAAGAGCTCAGCAATGTTTTCGTGTTTAAAAGGGTCAGAAAAGACATTAAAAGTGGACCCCCATTTTATTCTCTTTTACGAGTCAAAAGGGAAAAATACTCAGCAATCTTTTCATTTGATTTTACAAGTCGAGAAAAGAGCAGAAACATGACTTTGCACCATTGTCGAACATCCATCACCTGTTGCTGTGCAAAAAAGTTAAAGTGAATTATCTAATTCTCGAGGCAAAATAGGTCAAAATACTAAAAAACACTAATATTTCATGAAAAACTAAATAAAAGGAGGGAAAAGTAAATATTTTTTACCATTTACCATTTTACCTTGTTGTGAAAAAAAATTTACCCACTTTTTCCCTAATTTTCCTAGAGGAGATTGCAGGAGATCTAGGAGGACATTCGCCGATCCACTAGTTGCAGCTAAGAGCTAAGTCCCTAAGCTCCATTTCCATATAGTTTATTCTTGTTTTTATCCTTTTTGGATTTTTGAGGGAGGTTTTGGAAAAAAATAATCTCCCTCAGTCAACGCGATTTCCGGGAACAGAATCGCGCCGGCCAAGGGTTGCTAAAATGCCCAACTACGCATCAGCACAAATGATTTTAAAACAAGTGCGTCGGTGACGTCAACGAAGAAAAATCTATTTTCCTCTAAAATCCACCGTTTGAATCCAAATTTTACTTGCCAAAAATTATTATTGACTTAAATACATGGTTTTTTTAGGAAATAATCATTGAAAATGGTAGACTAGAAAGAGCGTGAGCACAAAGATGTGGACGCTCAAGCAATGAATGATCCAAATTACTTGGATGCCTTAAGGAACTACGTGCTCCTCAAGTTCTTTCTCACACCAGGGATGTGGGCTCAGCCTAAGCTGCTTAGATACCTGATTAGTCTCTAGGACATAAATCGGGAAATATTTATCATTGGTGACCAAGAGCTAGAGTTAGAAACTTCAGACATCTATTTCATCATAGGACTGTCCTGGAGAGGGGAACTAGTCAACCTATATGGGTCACAACCAATTGGGGAAAGCATATCCAT
This sequence comes from Pinus tabuliformis, assembly GCA_031772625.1. Lineage (NCBI taxonomy): Eukaryota > Viridiplantae > Streptophyta > Pinopsida > Pinales > Pinaceae > Pinus > Pinus tabuliformis. The sequence goes on along the minus strand of CM062808.1, from coordinate 797,426,731 downwards.
GTTACTTGTCGAACATTGCCCAGAAGCCCTCAAAATACAAGAGCGGCAAGATTGAGATTTCCACTGTGCAAGATCTAACACTCAGAGTGCTACTATTGACTATCAACGAAGTGGTTGGGTCCCAAGCAGAGCATGAGACTAACAAGTTGAAATTTCTATATGATATCGACTGTACAGCACTGATGATCTTAAATTTGGAAAAATCCATGAAGATCAACATGAAACACCAACTGTCAAAAGCTAAAGTGGGGAATATGAAGAAATTTTGCTTCATATCTTTACTAGTGACCTTCTTCTTGGAACGGGTTTTGTTGTTCCAGTACCAGCTAACTGAGGTAGATCTGTCAATGCCACAAGACCCACGAATGGTCTGTTGGAGTCATTTGATGCCTAGGATCACTAAGGGCCAACATATGTCCTACAAGCCTGCCTTATTTTCATGGCTACGATGACAACTGATCGTAGTGGAGGATTGGCCATATAGGAGTACTAACTTCTGCAGAGATCCAGACATGCTGCTGCCGGATGGAGAAGATTTCAATGATGAAGGTAAAAAATAAATTTTGAATTTTTTGATTTTTCAATTGTTTTTTATATATGTGTTCATAACATTTTGTTTTATCAATGCAGATGTTGGACTAGAGCACCCTGTCAACATGTCCCTGATAGCCAAGCACGTCACTCACCAATTTGATGTCGCTACTTATCAAGAGGGGATATACAATGAGGAGGAGATCGTGAGGAACATTGAGGAGTTGATTTGTGGTATCCCAAAGTATGCCCAGGTGGGAGACATCCCATGCCAGTACTAGAGGCATACGGTTGGGGTATCGGATCAGATCCGCTGATTGCTGACTCATGTAGCATGAGCCATTTCATGTTACCATGATCACCATGTTGATTAGTTCCTAGGTCCAGTATTTACATTTTTGGGGCTTGCATGCCATGGATATAGGAGGCTTGTGAGCTGCGGATGTTTTTTGAACACACATATTATTTTTGGGGTTTTGATGTATCAAACATTATCTCCATATATATATATATATATATATATATATATATATATATATATATATATATATATATATGCTATATATTCTTTCTTACTATGGTACAAATGATTTGTTTTGGCTTTTCACATGTTTTATAAATGTCTATCCAACACATAATTAGCTAATCCATCTGTCAATGTATTCATGTGCCTAGGAATATGATGATATTCCATGTAATCAAAATTTATTTCCATTAGACGAATACGTAGATACATTCTCAATATCTGAGGGTTTCTGATGGAATATTTCCATTGAGTTGAAGGACAACAAGTTGTGAATCCAGGTTGACAACCAATTCCTAAATGTCAAGAGCGATGGCCTCTGACAACAATTCGATGACTGTGCTGTATTCAACAATGTTATTAGTTGTGTGACCTAAACAAATAGCTTGAAGATCAATCAACTCACCATGAGGGTCATAATCGACCCATGCTGCAGAGGATAGATTTAAGGTACTACAGAAAGCACCATCAGTGAAACCGATGTGAGGAGTCATAGACATCTGCAAAGCAGGGAAAAACATAGTAAACATGAAATCTGTTTGAAAACTAACAAACCAAACCACACTGTACAAAAATGAATGACACACTAATGTACACAAGTAACCATGCAAGATGACCTAAGCATAGTGCTTTTTGAGATAAATTCCATTTCGGGGCTTGTCCAAAGAATTTCCTTCATAATCAATTAGCTTATAGCCCCCTTTTTGCAACACTCGTTTAACAATGTAGGGCCCATGCCACATGGGTTCAAACTTGCCCACCCCTAGCTTATCATTGGCTTGATCATATAGTAAAACCAAATCACCCTTAGAGAACACGTGAGGGGAGACTGGTCGATCAAAATGGGACTTGAATTGCTTGTTTTGTGCTTCTATGAAAAAAGCAGCAAGACGACGAGTCTCATCCAGTCGTTCTAAATATAAGAGGCATTCTTCTTGAGGCGAGGTTTCAGGGAGAAGTTTGACAAATAGCTTGAGTGAAGGAATTTCGCATTCAATCAGCAACATTGCTTCTACACCATAGACTAGCTGGAATGGTGTGAAACCAGTTGCATCATTAATCGAGGTTTGGTAAGCCCACAGAGCTAAAAAGAGCATGAGATGCCAATTGGACTTATGCATCCCAATAGTACGTTGAATCATTGTAACCAGAAATTTGTTCACAGCCTCAACTTGACCATTAGCGTGAGGGTAATACGATGTTGAGCCATCGTGGCACAAACCAAATGTAGAGGTCAACTCAGCCATGATGTAATTTCAGAAATGGGAGCCATGGTTGGTGACAATGGCTTGAGGTACATTGAACCTGGAAATAACGTAATTGAATAGAAATTGAGTTGCCATTTTACCATCTGCAGAGTATGTAGGCATCGCTTCATCCCATTTAGAGAAATAATCCATAGCAACGATAATATAACCATGCCCCCTGGCTGAATGAGGGTTACATGCCATACAGTCAATGCCCCAGTTGGCAAAAGGACCAATGGTAATGACGGGGTGTAGGTAAGCGGACGTGGCGTGCATCTTGCGCTGGTAAATTTGGCATTCATGACATTTGTAAATAGCAAGGATGCAATCCTTAAAGATTGATGACTAGAAATAAGTAGCGTGAAGTATTTTTTGAGCAGTAGCATAGCCATACATATGGCCGCCACATGCCCTAGAATGGCAGTCATTGAGAACTCTCTCAGTCTCCTCGAGAGTAAGACATCGACGAAGAACTGAATCGACACCGACATAGTATAAAGTATCTCCAATAATACGGTAGGGTTGGGAGTGATTCCAAATGCATTGGTGATCATCCTTAGTCAACATGGACCAGAACATGGATGTCTGGAGATACATGATGATATCACTGTACCACATGTCAAGAGTGCTTATCAAGAAAAGAGACTCATCCGGGAGCTTCTCATCTGCACCAATGGGGAGAGACGTAGAAGGAAGGGAGCAAATCAACTCAGCAAAAACTATTGATTTCTTAGATTTGGCAGTAGTAAACAATCCATTTAGAATACTTGCCCCCCAGCAATTGACGAGTTAGGATGTAGGTCATGGGGTTGCATTCAAAAATCGTAGTAGTAGTGCGTAAGAGAATGTAGTGTCGAAATCATTGAACAACCCAGACTGCAACCAAAGCCAACTTCTCGACATGGGCATAATGTGTTTTAATGTCGAAGAGATTGTGATTGAGGTAAAAGTTAACGTGTTCTTTGACTTTGTCATCATCTTGTACTAACACCATAGAAATTGTGCTAGAGGCTATAGTGAGATAAAGGAAGTAATCGCGATGATAATCCAGAGGATGTAGGAAAGGAGCATTTATGAGGACAACCTTAAGGTCATCAAAACACTTTTGGGCAACCTCATCCCAAACAAAGGGCATTCCTTGCTTGAGTAATTGGGTAAATCCTGAAGCTAGCCCAACATAATTGGGTACGAAATAATGGAGGAAATTTGCTTTTCCCTGTAGGCTTTGCAATTGGTGCAACAAAGAGGGAGGGGGTAAATTAACAATGGCCTCAACTTTAAGTAGATTAAGGTGAATGCCTTCCTTAGAGACAATAAAGAAGAGAATTCATCCATATTCGATGCAGAGAACACATTTATGCGGGTTTAATCGAATGTTGTAGTGTCTACAATGAAGAAAAATCTGCCGAGGATGATAAGGGTGATCATGATGCTTACGATAATGAGCGGGAAGGTCATCAAAGTAAGGTTGAATGATGTTGCGAATGTCATGAAACGCATAGGACATCGCCCTATGAAATGTAGCCCCAATATTTTTTAGGCCAAAAGGAATATTTTTTTATGTGAAAGTAACCCATAGATAGATAAAATCCATCTTTTCTTGGTCGGCCGATGCAATGTTAATCTGGTTGTAACCAGAAAACAATCCATAAAGGAAAATTTTTCGCTCCTAGCACACTCATCGATGATCTGGTCAATGAAGGGAGTGGGATAGTTATCCTTAGGATAGGCACGATTGAGATCATGGTAATCAATGCAAACATGGATCATGCCTTGTTTCTTTGCCACTGGTACAATATTGACACCTAATCTATAAGAGGGATCGGATAAATGAATCGAACTCTAAGAAGTTTTTCAACTTCACCCTTAATAGCTCGTGCTTTCCTAGGGTGCACTAGGTGGAGCTGTTCGCGAATGGGCTTCATGTGATGATAATTTGGTATTTCATGCACGATGATGCTAGGATAAATTCCAGGAATTTCCTCATATGACCATGCAAAAACATCACAGAATTCTTGAAAGAGATGAGTATTAACCTTGATCTCATCTAGAGAACAAGTTACCCCAATATGGACATTTGCAATGACACCAGGCTTGATAGAAATATCAATTGGCATCATTTGGGTAATGTTACCCAAATTACCTTCCGACCATACTTCATGGGTCATGATCGATGCCTGAAGTGGTAAGGAAGGAAACTGAGAAGAGAACTCTTAGAGACAAGTAGACATAGCCGTCGGGCTAGGTAGGAACAAGGAATGATGATGAGTATCATTCCAAGGTGGTTCTTCCAGAGAAATTACTTCCATGATAATCTCATCAGAAAGAAAAATATTGGCTAAGGGATTAGGAGATTCTGAAGCACCAAGCCACGGGGATTGAGAATATGTAATGAGAGAAGTCCTTGAAATAGGAAAATTAGAGGATATGAAACTTGAGGCCAAAACAATTTGCACGTAATTGATTTTGGCAGGATTAAGTGGCATAACCTCGCCCCAAGAATCAATAAGATCTGGTGAAGGTATGACCCCAGGATCAGATTTGACCAAGATCATAGTGACAAAGGCAACATGAGGAGGCGGAAGTGAAAAAATTCCCATTAAGGAAGAATATTTAAAAACACCTCCCCCACACTCTCATAAGGAGCACCAGTGTGCTTAAGATATAGAATATTGCCATCCAAGGAGGAAGAGGCAAAGAAGGATAGTTGGTTGACTGTGAGGATCTTCCCTTGATGGGGAAACAAATCACGCAGAACAGGGAGGAGGCTACAACATGCATGGCATGGGTCCAACTCCATCCGAGTAAAAGATTATAATTGAGATTAGCGTCAACAATCTCCACCTCAACATGTATTGTCTTGCCTTCCAAAGTAATGGCAAGGTTGCCTAAGACACCGAAGGGTAGAAAATCACACATGTCGAAAGCTTCCAAAGTGTTAGGGGATTGGTTCAAAGTAGGAGAACCAATTTCCTTCCAACAAGCGATTGACATGATGCAAGCAGGAGCACCTTCATCGATGATGGTCCTATGAATGGTTTTCTCATTGATGATTACCTGAATGAGAAAGGCAATCTATTGAGGTAGGTGCAGAACGTGGTTTTCTAGATCAAAACATATCAAATTGGAATTAGTAGGATCAATACCCCCAATAGTTGACAGCAATGATTTCTACTGATATGGACAAATTTGGAGTACCTTGAGAGCAGACATCGTTGATGGTTCCTGAGAAAAATCCTCAACAATATTATAGTGCTAAGTAGCTCGAGCAATGGATTGTATGAGGACTTCCTTAGAACACCTCAAGAAGGTGGTCGAATGGCAAAACCAGGGTTAAGACACTCGATATGAAGAGGGCCACAACTCGGGGATAAATAAGAAGGGGTGGCCTCTTTCTCTTTTCCAGCTATCAGAGTAGGATTTTGGTAATCTTTTGATCTAGTAGCCACATTAATAGGCATACTCATTATGAACACTTGAGATCCTGAGGAAGAAGATGATTGAGGTTGGTCTACCATTTGAGTTTGTTGAGATGGAAATGGCTCTTTCAGGATAGCTAGGGTTCCTTTGATCAAATGACTAACTTTGGACTATTGGGGACGATCCTTCGTATAGTGATCCTCCTCACAAATGAGGCATGGATACTTAGGCTTCCGTTGTGAAGAATCACTAGCAGATGACTTAGGAGGATCCTATTTTGGGGCATCGGCTTTACCCTTGCCTTTTCCTTTCTTCTTACCTTTCGAGGATTTGTCCACTGTGGTAGACTAGATAGCATGGGCCTGAGAGGTTTTACTAGGGCCAGGTGGATTCTGGGAGGAACTATTGGAAGGATTGTTTAAGACCGACTTTTGTTTGGAAGAAGATGTGGTAGGGGTTTGAGACACTGAACCAATTACTCCATCAATAGGAGGTGTAGCCTATGACTTTGATGCAGTTGGATCCGACGATGGCCGTGGAGCATCGAGTAATAACTCATACAAAGTGCCAGACTGAGAATAAACAAGGTCTAAGTACTGGGCATGAACAATGGCTTATTCTTCGGTAACGAATCCACCCATAGCTATATCACGAGAAATTGGAGTGATGAATGACTTGGTAAACCATTCGGTGAGCAACAGATAAACAATGTCAAATTTGATTAGGCAAGGTCTATGTCTCCATTCATGGATGTGATCGGAAATGTGTGTCGTAGTATCTTACTTAAGCTATGTGAGAAAATAGGTTCTAGTTTCATAGTGAACCAACAAATGAAAATGCGTGAGGAAAGCCATGGCTAAAGAGTTGAAGTCATGGTAAGTACTTCGAGGGAGCTCGACGTACCACTTGGTTGCAGCACCTATAAGGGTTCATTGGAAAATATGGAGACAAATAGAATCATCAACGTAGGAATTTGAAGAGTACCAGAGGTGATATGTCATCACATGGGCTTGAGGATCTTCTTTTGCTCTCCCATCGAACTTGGGACAATTGCTCATAATCTTGGACAGAACCAAAGGTGAGTATGGTGAATGAAGAATTGGATCATTCGTGAGTCGAGACACATCTGTAAACTCTATTGTAACCAAGAACAAAAATTAGTATTGAAAGGCATTGGAGGTCGATAAGCAGATCCAACCGGAGGAGCCCATCCCTGCTGGTAAGGATAATGTCCCCACAGTGGAGGGTTTTTTCCATATGGCATTTGATTTTTCCCCCACTGTAGGTTACCTTGGTCGTAGGGCGGATTTTGACCTTGAATGCATTGGAATAGCCCAGCCATAGGTTGTTGATAAGCAACATATGAGTTAAAAGGATGTTGAGCCTGTTGACCTTGGACATATGGATATTGCACCTGTTGTCCCTGAACATATGGGTTTTGAACCTGCTGCCCTTGAAAAAGAGGATTTTGGACCTATTGCCCTTGGACATAAGGATTCTGCACTTGCTGTCCTTAGACATTGGGATTTTGGACCTGCTGCGTGATGAGCCCCAGAAATGGGTAATTATATGGGCTCATTTGGCCTCCTAATTTGACTTAATCCACCATTCTCATTATTTATTGCATGTTTTTTATTATATTTATGCTAATAGAGTGAATTGGGTTAGTCATTATGCTAAAAAGTCTAATGTGTGCTTTATGTAGATTTTTGGTCAATTTTGAGACAAAATCAAAGGTTTAATGAGCACTTGGCAGCCAAATTTGTGGGACAACAAGGGAGAGGATTTGTAGGAAGGTGTCCCCTTAATTTATGAGACCTTACCTTGAATTATTCACTAGCAGCTCAGAGTTCAAGGGCCACCACATCGATGATCACAAGGGCAGTCGAGTAGGGCTAGTAAAGTTGTTGTTAACTGCAAGTTTTGGCAACCGAGTTCCTAAAGTTTAGGAGGACTGTTGGGGTCCTAAATTTGTATAAATAAGAAGGCTTAGGGCCTCAGTTCAGTTAGTTAGATGTTGGTTAGATTTTATTCAGTAGGTTAGTCATTTTGTTAGTCTATTTTCGCACTTTAGTGCAGCCCTGTATCAACACATTTTCAAGCTTTTTCTTGTAGACAGTTTTTGAGATGTAACTATTATTTCTTGATCAATAAAGATGACTCCAACTTTACACCAGCTCTGATCTTTCTTAGGAGGCTGTAGCTCTTGGGGTTGGGCCCAACCCAAGTGCCAGTAACTCGTTTGTGTACTTTTATGTGTCTTTGTTGCCTTCATAAAATAATTTCTGTTATTTAGGTTAAGATCTTGCTTTGTTACTTAGGTTGCTTTTGATTATTAAAATAGCTTTTCATGCTTCAGGTTGATTTTATAGTTTGGTAATAGAAAATATCTGCAAAAAGGCCATCAAGCAATCCTTGATCTCACTTCTCCCTCCCTGGGACCATGAGCTGAGACCAAGGCATACTTGCTGCCACAAAAACATCGTTTTTACCTTTCCATGCAATTGCTAGTGTTATAGTTCTAGTTGGAAAAGCTGGTACCAGTTGTAATTTCATGCTTAGATCTATTCTTGCTTAGTTTTCATAGTTACTTTGCATGATTTCCTATCTATAACCTTATGCTCATCATGTTTCTGGTTTTTAGGTCAGAATCAATCAAAATAGATAGATCTCTGGTCTTTCTCATCTTTGTGCAATCAGTTTCAGAAAATAGTGTGCAGAACACCTATAAGCATCCCTACCCATCCTTCCTTCATCATACAACCTACTCCAACCCCTAATTCCAGATTCCTTCCCTTCATTCGCCACACTTTTCAAATTTGACCTAATTTCTACATTTTTGTGCAACATTGCTCCCTCCATCCTTGAAAAAATCCAACCACCTTCATCACTCCTTAGCTTGATTTACCAGATCCTAGACCCCTTCACATCCTCATCCATCCTCCATTCCCACTTTCCTACCGCTTTTCCGCCATCAACCCTCTAGAATCCTCTTTCGGCTCTTCCAGTAGAACTTCCTGTAGAACCCCTACAGACTTCCTGTAGAAGTTCACGTGAGCATTTTTTTAAGATCTGATCACTGTGACACTCTCTGGAAGGGTGCTAGGGACCCCTTAGGCCCTTTTCTCACCTTCCCAACCTCCTGCAAGCACCCATTCCATTTCCTTTTTCTAGTCAACCTCTGCACAGTAAAACAAACAGTTAAAGCACATGCATAATAATTCTGCAAGATTACTCAAAAATACAAAAAGATGTTTTTTCCATATTTTACTTCAGAAGTAGCTTAGTAACATGCATTTTACCTTTCAAAGAATTAATGGCATCCATTTCAACAAATTTCATTTCTTTTCTTGCACCAGTAGGGTTAGTCGGTAAAACTAGGGTTTGCTAGGGTTTGCATTTCCTTTCAGCTTTCATCTCCTTTCTGCAAGTAGACTAGCCTCTTTTGAGTTATCTTTCATCCATCACAGTTAAAAGCTTCTTCTAAGAGCTCATAGAAGTTGGCTTAAGCTCCTAGCTGACTTATGCCAGCTGATCAAGTGACAGCCTGCAACAAGAGCTAGTACTTGTGCATATAGTACCATCGCATCCAAGTTTGTTACGAACTACCGGGTTGATAAAAGTAAAGAAGGGGGTCCTAGGAGTTGCAGCATCATTGCTGCAATACTGGAGCCCACCATCTTTTTGGCGTTGTTGTCGAGGAAGCATAAGAGTATTTGTGATTGTTGCTTTTCTTCTATCTTCTACTACAACTTTCTGCTAAGTAGTTCATTTCAGCAAGTGTAGATTAGACATTTCCTGCTTTCATTTCATTTCAGCAAGCGTAAATTAGCATTTCAATTCTGCAATTTCAATTCTACAAGCATAAATTAGCATTTCAATTCTGTAATTCCAATTTTGCAAACGTAGATTAGCATTTCAATTCTGCAATTTCATTTCAGTAAGCGTAGATTAGACATTTCCTGCTTTCATATCAATTCTGCAATTTCATTTCAGCAAAATAGATTAGTCCTTTCCTACTTTCACTTCATTTCAGCAAAATAGATTAGTCATTTCCTACTTTCATTCCAATTCTACAATTTCATTTCAGCAAAATAGATTAGTCCTTTCTTGCTTTCATTTCAATTCTGCATTTTCATTTCAGCAAGATAGATTTTAATTAGTTGTAGTTCAATCTATTTCAGTTTTGCAGGTACAAGCAAAGAAAAAAACAAAAATCAACCAAAAAGATTTCCTTTCATGCCTTATGGAGTAGAGATAATTCAGAAATGTTTGCACAACACCCCCACTGCTTCACACAACCAACCTTATCTCTTCTTCAATGGCTATGATTAAGAAGAACCCTTTGGTGGACAGCAAGACATATTTGAAGAACCTCTAGGGGAGAAGAGGAAGAAAACATTCCTCTAGAGCAAATGGCTGAAAACAGAAATGTTGGGAGCAGTACCTTTTCTTCCAACTCATCCATTGAAGGTGAAATTGGAAACATGTGGGAAGATTTGAAGAGAGAGATGAGGCAATTTCTTTCCATGCAAATGGATACCTTGCGGATCCAAAGGAAGAAAGAGGAAGCCGAGAGGGCTTTGGCCTTCTTTTGTCCTAGGTGCACTAGAAAGCATCCTAGGAATGAATGTCCATTACACTCCATAGAAGTGTGTTTTGTCTGTGAAGGAGACCATCCTACCAATCAGTGCCCTTCCTTGCTCGGAATTAAAGTTGCATATCAGAGGGCCAAAGGAACCACTGAACCACTCTATTATATGAACCGAAGGAAGCCACATGGGCCCATACCTTACCAGCAGGGAATGCAAGGGACATCCCAGAATTATTAGAACCTCTATCAAGCCAGTTCCATGCCTTCTTGGGGTCCCCCTACTCATCCTTCTTGGTCCACACCCCCTCCTTGTTCGTATCCATCTCAATATCATGCTCAACCAGCTATTCATCCATTTCACCCCTACGCTCAGCCATAGCCTCAGTGGAATGCACCTCATCAGGAGTGGAGGCCCCAGTACAACACTCTTCTGGCTCCTTTTCCTCCACCACCTACTAAACCACAACCCCATCCACTCCATCTCAAATATACACCCCCACTCAACTACCCGAACCACCATTTCCAAACTTGCACATTAGAATAGCTCAACCCAATTGCAAGGCTGAGGCACAACATTTCCAAACAACTCCTTTTGAGCTCAATGATATTCACCATAGCTCAGGAAGAGTATTGTAAGGAAGAGATTATATTGATATCATTGAAGGACCACATCTAGCAGAAGAAGATGCAAAAGAGAAGAGCAAAGAACCATGGGCCGCACTTGATAAAGAGAAGACAACAAAATCAGAGATCGAGAGAGCTCCCTTATGGTTACCATCAAATCCTCCATGTATTCAAGAGAAAAATCAGCAAAAAGAGGAATATGAGAAGGTCATGGTAGAAGGTGACATGAAAAATGATCCAAATCAGCAAAAGGACCAAAGATATCAGAGCTATATTGAGATATGGTTCCAGATGGTCACTAAGTTGCAGCAGTACTCTCTTCCTCAACTATTTTTGATCCCTTCAAAGTCAAATCATTTGGTCTCTAAAATCAGGATACCTGTCAAAGCATGCATTTCAAGCCTCCACATTATTTCGTCTATCATCTTGATGTGCACATGGCTCCATTGGAAGTATTCTTATACTTGAAAATGATTTTGTTTTTCAAGTAGGGTAGGGTAGGAAAAAAGAAAAAAATGAAAATAAGAGGAAAATAAAAATCTAAGGTGAAAACCTCCTCGGAGGCACCTCAGATTGGCTCATTGATTGAAAACCTCCATGAGGTGGTCGATGGGTTGGAAAGAAGAGAAAATAAAAGAGAATAAGATCCCTGGGTGAAAACCTCCCTTGGAGGCGCCCAAGGCAGGCAATTAGGGTGAAAATCTCCTTGAGGCACCCTAGTTGGTTTCAAAAAAAAAAGAGAAAAAGAAAAATGAAAAATGAATTTCCAATTGTATTGCAGGTGTGCAAGAGAACTTAAGGAAGTAGCAGCAGGCACCAAGAAATCTCTGAAATCAATAACAGCACCTATCCTACCTTCCCTCACCCTTCTCATCAATCTTGACATTCTTTCCACCTCATTGTGCTTTTGTTCTGAAAACTTTGTTTTCTACAGGAAGATCCTGTAGAAATTACAGAAAGCTAGAAATGGACTTCAAAAGCAATTTGAGGAATATGGAAGCTTCATAAAGGGTTTATAAATCTTCTTACAGTCTTCAAACCCCTCTTCCATCGATTCCAATTTTGCATTACAGCCCAAGATCATTTTTTCAAAAACTGCAGAATGCTCTGATACAAAAATACATAGAGCAAAAATTTGTTTTTTCTCTAACTTGAAAACCATGCATCCATTTAAAAAACTGTTACATGGGGAGTTGTATAGGGATGATAGCAACATGCCCAAGAAATTTCAGCTAATTCCAGTGCACGGTTTCCAAGAAATTAACCTCCATCACCTTCAGCCATTTTTGCATTTTCTCCATATCCGTCCATCCATTTAAAAACCTATTTCATGGGGAGATGCATATAGGTGATAGTAACCTACCCAAGCAATTTTAGCCAATTTCAGTGCACAGTTTCTGAGAAATTGACCTCTGTCACCTTTAGCCATTTTCAATTTTTCTCGAAATCCGTGCATCCATTGACCACAATTTTGTTATGGGAGGTGTATAATGATGATAGAAACATGCTCATAAAGTTTCAAGTCAATCCGGGCTATCGTTTGGGAGCTATGGGCAAAACAAGTCGTTGTCCTGCAAAAATCTAGCATCAGCAGCATGAGGGTGCAAATCTAAAATATGAAACAAACTTTTGCAGCTTAGATCCAGCCAAAGGATACATGCACAAGAAAAATAGCCACACGTCAAATAGCAAAAATCATATAGCAGAAGGGATCCAGGCATGCAACAGCAAAAGAACCAATCAGGATGTCGACTTATAGGTAAGTGTCTAAACCAGTTCCTCTATTTGCATCTGTATGATTCGAAAGTGCATGAATGAATGAAATGGTTGGATTAAGCCGGAAAGCTGGCCAGTTAACTCGACACCCTCAGCTAGTTCGATTGCACTCATCCGGAGATCACCCAACACACGTATATAGTCAACTCACGGGATATTGAAAAAGCAGGTAGTGGCAGATGGTTTGAACTCCAACGCAACTCATGGCAAGGGATTACAGGCAGAAAACGTCCAGTCCCATGATGACACTGCAGTAGGGACCAACGGTCTGAATAATGACAACGCACATTTTTTCCACCTCATCTTCTCATCACGAATCATGCCCACAGTTAAAAGACAACTCAGTTAAGACATTCACCACTCTTTGTTCACTGTGCCTTCATGACGTTCTCGGCTGGAGTACGCATCTACCACTTCCAGAGCAGCTAACCAGTCGTCCTCCGCTATATTTCTCCCTATTTTTTGAAAATCTCCTACCTATCGAGCTCTACAGGAAGCACAGTTTCATTCTACAAGAACCAGGATCCTTCTATAGGAAAAGCAGAGAATAGCTCTGCGGAGGGAAAACCTGGAATTTTCGTTGAATTTCAAGCTCCAAATGAGGTAGGCTCGAGAAAACTTCTCTGTGCATGATTTGTTGGTGCAAAATGGTGAATTGAACATGGCATTAGATTGAAAAATGAGAGTAAAAAGTCTGCCTGTGCATTGAGGAAAAGTGGAAGTCTGCCTGCATAATTCACTGAGTTTACAAGTTTTTTTTCTTCTGAATCCGAAATCTCCTCATCAGATTAAAAAAAAAAAAAAAAAAAAAAAAAAAATCTCCTGTAAGGAAGAGATGCAGCAGTAGAGGCCAACCTATGTGTGTGAAAAACCCAAATTTACATATCTATCAATGTGCTAAGAAAAACCCTGTGTCCTTATGCTATGTGCTGAAAAAAATTTCTTTCATAAATAGATAGACCCAATTCAAGGTAACAGCAGTTTTCAAGCAGGGGAGTTATTGCCATTTGATATTGTAAGGAGAACATGAGAAATTCCTCCTTTGGTCCAAGAAAAAAATCGAATTTAGCTACCCTCTGTCTCACTAATTGACTGTGTTTTTTCTTTCCACCTGAGCATTTTCTTTTTTGGTTAAAGACCAAACTCAACACCATGCCAGGAGGATTCATGAGGAAAGACCCCTTAAACTCTAGCAAACTGTATGAGAACCCTGAGGTGGTGGACCTTTTCACCAGGGCAAATTGCATATCCTTCTTTGACACAATTTAGAGTTATGATGAAGAGGTGACTGAAGATTTTTTAATGTCTCTGAGACCACATTCAAAGACACATGCCATAGTTAGTTTTAGGCTTTTGACCCTAGAACTCACCCTTGAGCTCATCAGTGGAGTTACTGGTCTACCATTGGGGCTCCCTTAGAGCAAAGAAGAGAGATCATTGGGCCAAATTGCTAAGAAGTCATTTTTTTTTCCCACGGAGCATCCTGTAGAAGATCAAAACGAGGTTAGAAGAACCAGCTTGCCTCCTCTCTGGAGAGAAGTTAGTTTTCAAATTATGAAGTATATCACATGTTAAGGGAGGTTTAGCATCATCTATAGATATCATTTCAGGTTTCTGTGTGAATTAAGGCATGGGATTGACTTGCCTCCAGCGAAGAAGCTGAGCATCCCATATTTCCTTCTTTAGTTCCTAATTGAATGTGGTACAAAGTTAAATGAAGGGATCCCAAATTAGTTGGCCCATCATGGGCTCATCAAACTATTGGTGGAAGATGCTTTACATACCTACACTATCCCCATATCTTGGGAAATCTTCAGAAACATGTCCAGGGATGATAACATTAGAACTTTAGCCGAAAATATCACCCCATCCAACAGTGAGGAGGGGGAGCACACTGAAGAAATTGAGAGGAACAATGATGAGGGAACCCTGGACATTCAAGCAAAGGGAAAAAAAGAGGAAGCACGGGAAAAACAAAAAGGAAAAGAAGAATTTGGTAAGACTGTTGGGCCTAAAATAGAGGAAGAAACAACAGCAAAAACACCAAGGGAAAATAGGATACAGAGTAGAAAGGAAAAGGCTTAAAAAGCCCAAATGAAGGCTGCCACAACCAAAGCAGGAACACAGAAAGAAAAGGGATAGACACGCCCTGAGATATCAGTCATATAGACAGAAACAATGGACACAGATATTTCTACAGGAAGTGAAGAAAAAGAACAGCAGGAAGAGAAATCCCCTGAAATGTTTGCAAGGGAGGTAGTAGCTGGTCTCGCTGCCCTGATCACACCAATTAAGCCAAAAGAAAGAGAAAAAGGTAGGCCTCCATGTATTTTAAGGCCAGGAAAAGCACAAGAATTCAAACAAGCAGAATAGGAGGAGCAGTGCAAGGACATGGACAAGAAGGCAGAATTTTATGGCACACATGAGTAGACCACTTCAGAATATTGGGAGGATAGGGAGGCCACCAGGGCCGTCAAGGATGAGGAGATCGATTAATTGCTCAAAGGATGAGCAACACCTTCAGTAGGGGGGTGATGATGAGCCCCAGAAATGGGTAATTATATGGGCTCATTTAGCCTCCTAATTCAACTTAATCCACCATTCTCATTAGTTTATTGCATGTTTTTTATTATATTTATGCTAATAGAGTGAATTGGGTTAGTCATTATGCCAAAAAGTCTAATGTGTGCTTTATGCATATTTTTGGTCAATTTTGAGACAAAATCAAAGGTTTAATGAGCACTTGGCAGCCAAATTCATGGGAGAACAAGGGAGAGGATTTGTAGGAAGGTGTCCCCTTCATTTATGAGCCCTTACCTCGAATTCTCCACCAATAGCTCAGAGCTCAAGGGCCACCACATCGATGATCACAAGGGCAGCCAAGCAGGGCTAGTAAAGATGTTGTTAACTGCAAGTTTTGGTAGCCGAGTTCCTAAAGTTTATGAGGACTATTGGGGTCCTCAATTTGTATAAATAAGAAGTCTTAGGGCCTCAGTTCAGTTATTCAAATGTTGGTTAGATTTTATTCAGTAGGTTAGTCATTTTGTTAGTCTATTTTCGCACTTTAGTGCAACCCTGTATCAGCACATTTTCAAGCTTTTTCTTGTAGACAATTTTTGGGATGTAACTATTATTTCTTGATCAATAAAGATGAATCCAGATTTGCACCAGCTCTGATATTTCTTAGGAGGCTATAGCTCTTGGGGTTGGGCCCAACGCAAGTGCCAGTACCTCCTTTGTGTACTTTTATGTGTCTTTGCTGCATTCATAGAATAATTTCTGTTATTTAGGTTAAGATATTGCTCTGTTACTTAGGTTACTTTTGATGATTAAAATAGATTTTCATGCTTCAGGTTGATTTGACAGTTTGGTAATAGAAAAGATCTATAAAAAGGCCATCAAGCAATCCTTGATCTCACCTCTCCCTCCCTGGGACCATGAGCTGAGACCAAGGGATATTTGCTGCCACAAAAACACTATTTTTACCTTTCCATGCAATTGCTAGTGTTAGAGTTCTAGTTGGAAAAGTTGGTACCAGTTGTACTTGCATGCTTAGATCTATTCTTACTTAGTTTCCATAGTTACTTTGCATGATTTCCTATCTATAACCTTCTGCTCATCATGTTTCTGGTTTTTAGGTCAGATTAGGTCAAAATAGATAGATCTCTGGTCTTTCTCATCTTTGTGTGATCAGTTTCAGAAAATAGTGTGCAAAAAACCTCTAATACATCCCTGCCCATATTTCCTTCATCATACAACCTACTCCAACCCCTAATTCCAGATTCCTTCCCTTCATTCGCCATACTTTTCCAATTTGACCTAATTTCTACATTTTTGTGCAACATTTCTCCCTCCATCCTTGAACAAATCCAACCACCTTCATCACTCCTTAGCTTCATTTACCAGATCCTAGACCCCTTCACATCCTCATCCATCCTCCATTCCCACTTTCCTACCGCTTTTCCTCCATCAACCCTGTAGAATCCTCTTTCGACTCTTCCTGTAGAACCCCTGCAGACTTCCTGTAAAAGTTCGTGTGAGTAGTTTTTTGAGATTTGATCACTGTGAAACTCTTTGGAAGGGTGCTAGGGACCCCTTAGGCCCTCTGCTCACCTTCCCAACCTCCTCCAAGTGACCATTCCATTTCCTTTCACCAGTCAACCTCTGCATAGTAAAACAAACAGTTAAAGCACATGCATAATAATTCTGAAAGATTACTCAAAAATACAAAAAGATGTTTTTTCCAGATTTTACTTCAGAAGTAGCTTAGTCACATGCATTTTCCCTTTCAAAGAATTAATGGCATCCATTTCAGCAACTTTCATCTCTTTTCTTGCACCAGTAGGGTTAGTCGGTAAAACTAGGGTTTGCATTTCCTTTAAGCTTTCATCTCCTTTTTGCAAGTAGACTAGCCTATTTGAGTTAGCTTTCATCCATCACAGTTAAAGGATTCTTCTAAGAGCTCATAGAAGTTGGCTTAAGCTCCTAGCAGACTTGTGACAACTGATCAAGTGATAGCCTGCAGCAAGAGCTAGTACTTGTGCATTTAGCACCATCGCTTCCAAGTTTTTTACGAACTACTGGGTTGATAAAAGTAAAGAATGGAGTCCCAGGAGTTGCAGTATCATTGCTGCAATACTAGAGCCCACCACTTCCCTTGGACAAAAGGAATCTGAACCTGTTGCCCTTAGACATTAGGATTTTGGGCATGCTACTGCAAGACTTGACCCTGTTGATATGTATACAAGGGTTGTTGCTGCCCAGGTTGGCTTGGCTACTGCAAGGATTGACATTGCATCTACAAAGGTTGTCCCTATGGCTACAGATTGTCCCTATGGCTACAGAGGTTGGCCCGGCGAAGACATAGGTTGGGAGGCTTGCGGAGCATACTGCATCTACTGCTGCATGGTTTGCTACAACTATTGTGAGGGTTGCCCTTGTGGTTGTTGCAGTTGTCCTTGCTGCAGTATCATCAGCCCTTGTTGCTACACAGTTGGCCCTTGCTGCAACAAAGGTTTCCCTTGTTGCTGTGAGGATATCCTTGCTATTGTAGTGGTAGTTGAACAATTCCCGAAAATTTTCCAAACTATATCTGGCCATAGCCACCATGAAAAGTGGATGGACTACGTTGAACATATTATTTAGGCTGAAGGACGTAAGGCGTATTGACCATTCCTTGAGAACCATATGGAACATAAGGAGCTTTATATTGAACCTGAGCCTCTTAAGGCTACTGATACTGGAAATTTCTTGAACTAGACGGACCAATGGGATTTTGGACCTATTGGTATTGGACATTGCTTGATCCAGCAGGACCAACAGGGTTTTTGATAACACCAGAAGAAGGTTGGTTCATCCAAACCATGTGAGCCATGAGCTACTCACATTGGTGGTGCCTCACATCATAGAAATACTTAGATTCTGTTATAGACATTTTTGTGCCTTACAGCATTGAGCATGAAATGTCCATAATCAAGGGACCCAAAGTCCCTAAACATGTTGTTCCTACCCCTAGACGAACAAGGCCAACAAACCACAGCAATTCACAGAAGTTCTCCACCTGAAAACACTCAAAAACAAGCCAATTCTGGATCATGTCAACTGCTCCACTGAGCATCTGCGCTGAATGTCAACTGCTCCACTATCTACCTATGTTGAATGTCAACTGCAACAAAGGCTACCTGCGCTGAGCGTAACTAGACAAGTGGCAGGCTCATTTCTCAATGTGTCAATGCCCAGGAAGCTTCCAAAATGACACTTGCATCAAGGAATTCGACTGGTGATGAGTAAGAGGTTCCAAATCTCCAAGTGGAAGCAAGAACCTCCAAGTGGACTCAAGAACTGAGAGAGGGAGAGGACACTAGTCAGTTTCATACCAGCCTCAAGCTGACTCATCCTCTCTCCAAAAGATCTATATATAGATCTCTCCTCCATGGGAAGAGGGGGCTGGAATTTTGTTATTGCAAAGAATTGTTGTTGGTTTGAGACTGGAATCATTGGGTGCTTAATGCTTTGAAGGGAGGTGAAGATAGGAATTCCATTCTGCTGGGAAGGAGATGCTGGATTGGAGCCCTCTGGGTTGTATCTCTTCCTGAACCTTGTTATTTATCAATAAAGCTATCTTGGTTTTCTCCTATATACTGATGTATCTTTGATGTTTGATTGCATTAGTGTATTTGATTTATTTCTAATCCTGAATCATTTATGAATATGAATATCTACCTTTGTGTTGTGTTCTTCTCTTGTCTCAAGTAGCTATTCTCTTGTTGCAAGTAGCCGTTCTCTTGTGATCTCACAGGAATCAAGTAACTATTCTCTTGGATGAGCGAGGAGGAAAGTAGCTGTGAACACCCAAAGGAGAAGAGGATCTAGATCGAGGGACAAACGGAAGACACTGGTAAGTCCATTGATCTCTGTTCTTTCACATTTCATAAAGGAAGAAACCAGAATAGCTGTCTCTGTTTGTTGCTAAGGCACTGTCACACCTTAGGTGGATAAGATCGTCCTGCATAGGCATTTTTCCCCACAAAAATTGGCGACTCTGCTGGGGAGAACTTGTTTATTCATTTCATTTGTGTTTCCGTCATTTTTGTTTACTTCATAGACTTGACAGCAACAATCGAACTGCATCTTTCCCGGGTGCAAAGTAGAAAGTTCCTTCTTTGATCCAGTTGCTGGACTTGTCTATGGTCTAAACAATAGACTCACAAATGACTTGATGATCCTTTGTGATAGATCTTAGTACCCTCTCAAAGCATCCCTCTGATTATACCTTGCTTGTGTTTCTGATTTGGCCTGAAACAGTTGATTTTTGAGCATTTTGTGACCCAGAACCCAGAGGAAACGAGAGTTTCTTCTTCAGCGCAACTGCTGTGAAGGCAGTCTGCATTTCAACGCAGGTCCCGTGAAGGATACCTGCGCTGAATGTCAACTCCACAGTGTTGGAGTTGCGCTGAACCAGTTTAGCCTTGTGCAGTTGGGGTTCTCTGCTCTCTGTTGCCCTATTTTGATCTCTGTTTTTTGCAGCCTGTAACCAGCATAGGTACCAGTCTGATAACTCATTTTATTTGCTTAGATTCCGCCTCCTTTTGTACAAAAGACTGTGAGTGTTTTTATTTGTTTTTACGTCATTTACAGTTTTCCTTTGCATGAGTGAAATAATCATCCTGTAGCCCTTGATTCAGATCTGATTGACTGTGATCTTAGGAGAGAGTTCATTGGCTGTTTGCAGTTGATTATCATTTACTTTTGCTTACTGGTTTGAATTTGTCACTTTTAAGTGTCGAAACAAGTATTCATTTCGAAAATCGCAAAGTGATTGTAATCTCTTCTACCCTTGTTGATTTTGGAAAAAGTAAACTTGTTTGTATCTGTCGTTTAAAAGCAAATTCAAAGTTGTACAAAAAGCTTTCTTTGTAGGCATCAATACTAAGAAAGCGGAAAACAAACACCTGCATTGTGCATTTGCATTTTGATAAGTTTGCATGCTTGATTTAGGAAGAGTGCATTAGAGTGTGCTGATTGCTCTTTGAGAAAAGATGGTGTCTTTCTTTTCCCTTAGTAGCTAGGATTTTCAAAGTTGAAAAGATATAAAGCTTGCTTATCATCTTTAGACTGCATTTAGGAATTTGTATCATACATCTCGTGGTGAACCTTGAAAGGCAAACTTCTAAAAAGATCAACTTAAAATAAACTGAATGAACCTAACAACGCTTTGCAACATAACGCACAACATAGAGGTCTAGGCTAGAGACGTGTTCCGGCGTCGTTAAGCCTAGTGACTGTCGATCTCGTGGAAGGTGGGTGATTCCTCCTGAGGGACGATAGCGCTAGTACGGATTGTGCTCCCACGTACCGTTGCGTATATATTGGGAGACCCCTATAGGCATATATCCTTTATCCTTAGGAAGCCGTGTCGGCCGCCCTATTGATCGCAATGCAGTGAACACAGCATTCACGAAGATCGACCACCCGTACCGTAAAAAGTATTCTGTGGTTTTGCGAAAGGTTTGGCACACCCTCTGCCTAGATCTCCAAAGCAGTTTCTTTTGGCCTTTTTTAGACTCTATAACAGAAAAAGTCCATCCGACCATTTGTCACTTCGGGCTCGTTAAAACATCGAAGGAGACTAGAGTCATCTTTAGCTTTTTCTCGACTCTTTAAAAGTGAAAAAGCAAGTTGTGTCTAAAGCGTTGTTAACAATTTATTTTAAACGGAACAATCACCCATTATTCCCACGTTGATCTTTAGGTTGAAAAGATGGAGCACACCAACCAAGGAATTCCCCTTGGTGGAAATCCTAGTCCCTTCTCCTCTTGGGGAGATGTTGGTGCGCCCCACATGGCCACATTGTCGCTTCCAGGATTGACAATTGGCCTACCAGTCTAGCTCTTTTCAACCAATGTCGTTCAGAATACCACCATTCCTGAACAATCGAGTCAACAGTTAGATCAGACAAGAGTTGCCTCCCAGCCTTCAACTTCATCTTCCTCTCCTCCTTCCTCTTCGCTTGACGGAACCGGTAAATCAAAAAACCAAGTTCTTAAGGAGAAGAAGGAGAAGAAGAAGAAAGAGAAGAAGAAAAAGGAGCCTAAGGCGACTGGGGGCAAACAAGAGTCATCTGACAAAAATCCACACACAGCACTCGTAAGACCTAAATCGCCATGCGTCATATGCAAGGGAGACCATTTCCACAGAGATTGTCCCTGTATCCCCCGGATACTAAGAGACTGGTCCCCCGGTTTGCACAATTCGGTAGCATCAACCTCTGATAGCCATGTTGACTGCTCACCGTCAACTAGTGGGAGTGAAGCCCCAGGACAGAGTGGGAAAGCTAAATTTCCCTGTAGACTGTGTGAAGGCAATCACACCATCCACCGTTGTCCCTTCTTAGATGAGGCAAAAAGAGTTCTGGAAGATCGCCCGATTTTACGAGCGCATCTTCCTCCTGGATATCAAAAACTCTTGCCAAGTCCCTCGCTAGTTGAGAATCCGGTTGACCCGCCCAGGTGGTCAGCCGAAGCACCTGTCATTGAAGATGAACCATCTAAATCCATACCTGACAAAAGTCTAAAGGTTGAAACGGCAGTTGACCCAGTTTTGCCTTCAGTGGCTCTATCTTCGAATGACATCATCACAGAGGAGAATAAAGACGACACCATCCAAATTCTCTTCATCAGCACTAACTCTGATGATCAAGGGGGCAATGCCACCATTCCTTTATCGTAGGAAGGAAATTCATCAGAGCGCTATCCGGCCGTATATTCGGTCCCACCACCAAGCAACCTGGTTGTATCCTTTGACTGGAACCAACTAGGCAGACCCCGCTTGCCAGCTAGCATACCATTCAGAATTATCGTCCAAATATTCAGAATGGTAATGGCTGGTACAGTTATTGATGAAGGGGAATCTGTGAGTATCCTTTCCTCTATTGCTTGGAAAGCGCTTGGTTCGCCTGCGCTTTTGCCTGAAATGAGAAATCTATCAGGGTTTGATAAGGGAACCAGTCGCCCTTTAGGGATCCTCCCCAATGTGCCCATAACATTGAAATGGAAGACCGTTCAAATGAACGTGATGGTCGTTCAAGGACCCTTGGATTATAACCTACTCCTTGGATGAGACTATATATATTGCATGGGAGCCATCATCTCATCACTCTTTAGAGTAATGTGTTTTCCGCATGAAGGAAGAATGGTCAAGCTCATGGACCAACTTTCATTCCCCAGATCACGCATCGCAAATAGTCATGAACCATCCCTAAATGGTCTATTCACGCAAGAAGTGTCTCAACCCATGGTCTACCCTCCTAATGTGCGCGAGTAATCCGGGAGTATATGACTGGAACCCAGGGAGCATGCGTCCTGGTCTGCTTCGGCAGAGAACTTTGGGTATAGGATAGGTTTCCGCGGGAGAATATGACTAGTCCATACCCCGTCCGTAGAGGAAGAGGGGTTGTTCTAGAATAAGATTCTTTTGTTAAAGTTATGTGAGTCGGTGGTCGTCGTCTCTCACCGTTGGTAGACATCGCCGAAGAAGTGTTTTGTTCGTAGCCGCGAATGAGACAGTCTTTGGGTAACCTGAAAGAGGTAAGCCTCTCTCGTTAGAACAAATGTTTTGACAGAAAAGAAGTAGAGGTAACCTTGAAACTCTATTTTATGCCTGGGGGCATGTAAACCTTTTGGAGTGCAAGCAAGGGGCAGCTATTTATTTTTTAAATTTTTAGGTCCTCCCTTTAAACTTGTAGGTCTAACCCTTTAAACTCATAGGATTAGTCGTTTCCGAACTTGCATAAAGAAAGGATGCGAAGCAAAGCGTAGTGAGATGAAGCTCCATAAAAAATAGCGATCTCCAATGAGACACTCTTATCATATGACTTGTATAATCGAGCAGTTTTAACGTGGAATTTATGCTCGTTAAAAAATAGAAAAGCGATATTGAGCAGTGTTTTGGCGCATTCAAGCTCGTTAAAAAATGAACCCATCCCGGTAAATAACCATTGAGTATGTAAACTTTATCTGCCATAAAATCCTTGGTCGTGTTTGCACCGTCACCTCCACTTTTCATTTGGCCGATCGTTCACCTCCATATGATTGTTTACCCATTTTTGAGGAACAGCTGCGAAGAGTGATTTCACCTAGCCATCCTTGTGACACTGCCGTGACTGGAAAATTCCAACCTGTACCTGGAATCAGCTGCTAACCCTGTTCATCACTCGTTCCTCAAAAGACGAGTCTTCTTTAAGCTCTTTTCAACTGACTCGTAAAATATGAAAAGATTGCCGAGTTTTGGCCTTCCAGCTCGTTAAAGCGACCGGAAGTGCTATCCCTCCTCTAGATTTTAATCTTTTTGGACCTGAGGGATTATTGCACAAAACGATCGAGCGCTTGTTTTATTCGGCTCGTTAAAACTATCGAAAACTCATCCCTTCTGTATTGTTTTATACTTTTTTGGACTTAAGGGATTAGATGACGAAAAAGGAATTTTGGAGTTAACTTTACGTACCTTTTCAGACTCTCTAAAAATGAAAAGGGACCGAGTTGTCTTTGTCGTTAGACTCGTTAAAATCACTAAATAGTGACAAACTTGTCTTTAGACAAGAACGAGTTTCACTATCGCTAGGCTCATTAAAACATAGCGATGGGCTTGCCCGAAGGGCAGGTTATAGAACAAGCATATGTTATCCTCCTCAAGCTTGACAAAAATAAAGAGGTACTGGTCAGCAATGACTGGGGAAAAATTGGGAGAAAACTAAAGAGAACTTTGATGGTAGCAGGTCGCTCTTGAACATGACACTTTTCCTCCGTACCACAATCGGGTTGGGTTGTTTCATTCACCGGTCACATCACCATGGTCTCGCCATACCATCCATAATTGGGGTAATGCTACCGATCCATCGCATCAGTGTCGCCACATGTTCAAGAGAAGTCGTTCAGAAAGAGTCAACCGGGTCCCATCCACTGCCATACATTATCCTTCATCCGTTCATGACCGCCACCCTGAATCATATGTCACAGATCGTTTTCACCTCCATTAAAATCATTAGCTCCGTTCCGTGTCATTGATGTGGGATTCATTAGGCCCTCCTTTGACGGATCACTTCTTGTCGACATCAACTCATTATCCAAGAAGTTGATCTAGGAACAACCCCTTCAGTACTTTGAAGCTTGCATGCCTCAATGGCAAGTTTCTCACTTCCGGCGATAGGTATACATCAATGACCTTCGACCAAAATATTTTGCATGGTGTTCGACGCCAAGTCCTGTATTCACACCACGTGAATTGTACTGCAGTACCTTGAGGGTCATTATCATTATCGGTGATTCCTCTCGCGCTTGTTAACGGTTTACATCATTGACCGGTAATCAAGCGATGTCTTTCCATGTTCGACTTCAGCGCAATTCTCACATGGATCGACTTGTACTTAGAGTGAAGATCGAACGAGTTTGAAGACCCCGGATCTAGTTTCATCCATCCGGGCTGCGATATATATTCAGGAAATATAAAGACATTTGTCATGTACATCATTGCAGCAGATGATCATCCTACTCAAAGGATGATAATTTCGCCAAAATTATCAGTCTACCATCAGACGATTGCCTGTGCTATGTACAAAAATGAATTTATAAAGCTGAGCATGGGAATGCCTGCCTCAGCTAGATCATCAAAGCAGTATGAATCATAATGTATTGTATTGTATCTTATTACAGGTCTCCTCCCAGCAAATGGATGAACTTTGGACCCTCCTGGATAAAGCATTTCACCTGATAAGCGGCCTCATACTTTAGGGGGCAACTGTTATAGACATTTTTGTGCCTTACAACATTGAGCATGAAATGTCCATAATCAAGGGATCCAAAGTCCCTAAACATGTTGTTCCTACCCCTAGAGGAACAAGGACAACAAACCACACCAATTCACAGAAGTTCTCCACCTGGAAACACTCAAAAACAAGCCAATTCTGGATCATGTCAACTGCTCCACTGAGCATCTGCGCTGAATGTCAACTGCTCCACTGTCTACCTGCGTTGAATGTCAACTGCAACAAAGGCTACCTGTGCTGAGCGTAACTGGACAAGTGGCAGGCTCATTTCTCAATGTGTCAATGCCCAGGAAGCTTCCAAAATGACACTTGCATCAAGGAATTCGACTGGTGATGAGTAAGAGGTTCCAAATCTCCAAGTGGAAGCAAGAACCTCCAAGTGGACTCAAGAGCTGAGAGAGGGAGAGGACACTAGTCAGTTTCATACCAGCCTCAAGCTGACTCATCCTCTCTCCAAAAGATCTATATATAGATCTCTCCTCCATGGGAAGAGGGGGCTGGAATTTTGTTATTGCAAAGAATTGTTGTTGGTTTGAGACTGGAATCATTGGGTGCTTAATGCTTTGAAGGGGGGTGAAGATAGGAATTCCATTCTGCTGGGAAGGAGATGCTGGATTGGAGCCCTCTGGGTTGTATCTCTTCCTGAACCTTGTTATTTATCAATAAAGCTATCTTGGTTTTCTCCTATATACTAATGTATCTTTGATGTGTGATTGAATTAGTGTATTTGATTTATTTCTAATCCTGAATCATTTATGAATATGAATATCTGCCTTTGTGTTGTGTTCTTCTCTTGTCTCAAGTAGCTGTTCAAGTAGCTGTTCTCTTGTGATCTTGCAGAAATCAAGTAGCTGTTCTCTTGGATGAGTGAGGAGGCAAGTAGCTGTGAACACCCAAAGGAGAAGAGGATCTAGATCGAGGGACAAACGGAAGACACCGGTAAGTCCATTGATCTCTCTTCTTTCACATTTCATAAAGGAAGAAACCAGAATAGCTGTCTCTGTTTGTTGCTAAGGCACTGTCACACCTTAGGTGGATAGGATCGTCCTGCATAGGCATTTTTCCCCACAACAGATTCCACCCACCAGGCAGTGGCATAGCTTGTCTACTTATTGGAGGGTTCTAAGAACTCACAGTAACATGCCTTGAGATCATCAGTTGAATCGGACAGGTGACTGGGACAAATGAGACAAGAGGGTTTGGAACGGTGGGTTGCATCGGGATGGAGGTAACAACAGAAAAATTGCTTGTTGGGAGGTTGGGTTCATAATGAACGGACCTATAGCAGGCATGGCACTAGATGCCCAAATACGGTTGTGATAAAGTGATGAGGCACTAGGTGTACCTGAGACAAACTATGCTAAGGTCACATAACTAGGTGGAAAATCCTAATATACACTGATGGGAATGCTCCCCATGAAAGGGAAACCTTCAAGAGGAAATTGGTGTTCTTCCTCATCGATAGTGTGTGGAGTAGAAACTTCCAATTGATCCAGAGAGGTAACTGGAGTTTTGCCTTCGGGTTCCACAGCTAGGAACAAATGACGACGAACGACCGAAGATGTATGAGGGGATAATTCCAAAGGAACACCCGGTTGATCATACAGACTGTACGGATGCTGTAGTGATATCACAACAGGGTCGAACAAAACATTTAAAGGATATATAACTAGTCCAAGCTGGCCATCAGTAGTCAACGAACTCTTAGGAGTCTGGATGGGATTGTCTAGAGATTCTTGGCCGATATCAGAAGGTGAACCAGTATCTAAAGTAGGTGGAGGATAAGATGACAAAGGTTTAATGCTCAGAACGATTCTGAGTTCAACACCTTGGTCCTCGAGTGACTCTGGTAATTCAGGAAAAGGCTCCTCAGACAATCTTTCAGATAGAGGAGCGGAAGAGGAACTAGGTGAACTGGATCGTTGAGCCACAATGACCTTGTCTTAGTTAACAGGAAAAGAGAGATAAATTTCAAGGCTTTAAAATGTAGTTTAGGGAATACTCACGATTTGGTCTAGAAAAAACTAACATGATGTTATAAGATTGTGGGCAACAAATTTTTAAGACATATAAATAAACTGGTGCTCTTTCATGTTTTAAGAGTCGAGAAAGAAGCAAAGATGACTATAACACTTTCGATTAGAAATGAGCTCAAAAAGACAAGTACTCGAATGATATTTTAAGTTTAATGAGTAAAAAATATCCAATGACTACTCCGGATGATCTAGGTAAAAAAGATTACCAAGAAACCGTGAACTGCAGAATACCTCCCAGCGAACTGAGAAGTACGGGTAGGCAATCCCCCTGAATGTTGTGTTTAGTGTATCACATTTGCAAGGTGGGAGACTTGGCATCATATGGATGAAGGATTGTAGCCTAGAGGGGTCTCCCTTTATATAGTCGACGGTATGAGAAGCACAAGTCCATACTAGCGTTGTCTAATGCCGAAGCTAACGATAGCTGCTAGTTTTAAAGACGCTGGAACATGTCTCTATCCTAGACCTTCTAGATGTCATCATTAGGTTTCAAATGCCCCTTAGGTTAATTGAGTTCATTTTAAAGTTTATCTTGAATTAGGTCTCGTTTTTCAGCCTTAGCAATGTGACTCGCAAAGTCCTAAATGCAGCTAAATGAGACATGACCCTTTCAATTAGATGTATACACTAGAGAGGGTAGAAAACACAATCAAATGCAAACAACCAAGCAACCGAAAGCAAAATGATTTTTTACTAATTCACTTTTCGAGAAAATAAACTAATGAAAAATTCATTCCAATTCCTAATTTCCTAACAAGTACACTCCAACAGTCCTTTCAAAAGTAAAGAGAATTCTTTTTCTTTTCAAATGCCAATGCAATCCTAGTCTTCAATGATGTTAACTAATGTAACATATTGATGCATCAAACTAGAATCATGTACTTTTCATGAAATGAAAAACACGAAAAGAGAATCTCTTTTAAACTAATGATGCAATGTATCTACCGAAAAGAAGACAAGAAATGTGATCTATTTCGAAAAAGAGACGTTTAGACAAGTGAACGAAACTTTTCAAACTTGTGTAATGGAGACCCAAAGCAATAAGAAGATGATAAATGAAATGCAAGGAGTAAATGCACCAACAACTTGACTCACCGAGTTCACAATTAGCTAAATGGATGACAACCTAGATGCCCTAGGGCCACAAACCATCCAATGACCCAAGAAATCAAGAGAAAATATGGCAAATCAACAAGCAAATAAACCAAATGAAAAGCAGCTTTCCAGTCAGGGAGAAGACAGTCTAAATAGCTTACAAAGTAGAAACCAAGAGAGAAAGACACATTGGCCAAGATCTAGGGTGAACCCTAATCTTTACTTACAGGCATCAGTGTGACTACCTAACTGAAAATAAGCGCCAGAAGGGGGTCGGCGTGATTGTTTCTGAGCATATCACGCTGATCGGTGTGACTGTCATCACAATAAGTGCGCTGAGTGAGGATGCAAAGAAAAAAAAATAAAAAATTTCAAAAGTTGAGACCAGACCTGCTAGTTTGAATTTCAGACCCAAAGTAGTAAACAAAGCCACGTAGATAGAACTAAAGGAAATGGCGAAACTAGAAAAGTTCACACAAAACCATGAAATTCCAAGAAAACAAATGGAAGGATTGGTTCCCTAGTGGAGTCGCCAATTTGTGGTGAAATAAAATTCTAAGTGCAGACACAAAAATTCCTCTAGCCTGATAGTGGGTCTATTCACTAACAAGACATTCTATGGAATATTTCCTTAGGTTAGAACCAATTAAGAGGGCCTACCTCTTAGTATGCTTATCTTTTCTGGTGATGACCTTGCTTTCTCACTCCAGCTATCTCCCGTTTCCTTCTTTGAACATCTAAAACAAGTAAACAACAGAAAACAACAACCATGATAGTAGACAAATTGTAATTCAACCTACTTAACAAGTCAAGAAACATTAAGCCATAAACATGTGAGATGACATATTATGTAGGAAATCAATCAATAGTTGCATATATATTAAATCAAGAAGAGATTACAACCATTGTCTTGATGTTGTTGTTCTCCTATGATAAATCCAGGTTCCCACAGACTTTCGTTAGCATTCCGTGATGGCCTCAAAAATGGTAGTTTTAAGGCTCTTCCCTTTAGTATTCATACTAAACCAAATTCACACTTCTCCCTCACACACAACTAGAGTGCGACAACTATGAATAACTTGATTATTACTCCAAACTTAATTAGCACTAGCACACCAACACTTAACACTAGCTTGTGCTTGGGAAAAAGGGAGGTTTATATAGCATGAATGGATGGGAGATGGTTCCTCTTCTCATGGGAGAAGGTCTTATCTCTTGAGGTTATTTCCAGGGAAAGGAGCCCAAATTGACATCCTCAACTCCATTCGACCCAACCATTTACCAGACTTTCGTTACGAAGCTTCTAGAGCTGGAAGCTTCAGCTCCTTATTTAAAAAACTTTCCAAAAGAGGATCGATGTGATTGGAACAAGGCTCAGTAGCTCCGGTTGACACTACAGACAATTATAATCCTTGCATATTAACGCGAGGAGAACAAGGGCCATTAGCACCGGTCTTGTAAACTAGGAAAAAAAATGATTTGTGGGAAATGATGCAAAAGGGAATTGTTCTACTCATGAAGAGGGAAACAATGGGCATTTTTTCATGAAGGGGAAGCATGTAGGGTTCATTGTAGAGGTCCTCCAAGATCATGGAACGGGGAGTACAGGGACAATGACAAAATGTTGTGTAATAAGGATCCACAATATAAATGGCATGACTTGCCATATTTGGTAACATAGACAGACATACAAGTGGTGATCGCATGATGGCCAACAGAGTGGCACACCCCCTCAAACTTAGATTTTGGAACCCGTAAGGGTGTGAAAAGTTCGACATTGTAGAAAATAAAGGAAGAAGCCAAGTAGGCTACACAAAACCCAGCCGTACAGAGGAAGAAGGAAGCTACAGAGAAGGTTCAGATGGAGAAACATCATGTTGCCAGGGATCAGGCTGAACAGGTGCAGCGCGAGTCAGAAAGAATTGGAAAATCCCCTTCTGAAGACCGAGGAAGAAGAATGGTTCAAACAAGGTGGTGATGGATATGAGCGGCAGAGCACCTTGTTTCATCTAAAGAAGCATGAACAAGAGGAGCAGGAAGGTCCCCAAAAAACGAAAAAATCGAACAAGTCACAGGATGATCCCATGGTATTGACAAAGGTCGATCTTGATGAGATGGGAGATAAAATACGGGACACTATGAATGAAGTGATGCAACAATTTGTGCAACAGTATATGTAGACGATAGGGAGTTGTTGGCTTATGGGGGCCTGAACCAGGTTCAGAGTTATTTAGCCAAACAAATCCCTACACTACTAGCCCTTTCGGCATCAGCCCGCAGAGCATGGACTGAAGTCTCACCCGAAGCAGTATGGGGGGATGCTAGAACTAAGTTTCCACACCCTTGAGATGGATGTTGGAACTAGACTTGCCTTCACGCAGGTCACTTCACGCTCTATTCTAACCTTTAGTACCTCCATGATTTGTTACAATATGCCTTCACGCAGCCCTAACTAGGGGCTGAGATGCTTTCGCATTGCCATGGTTTCGAACTGTACTATTTCCCAAATTAGACTAAGTATCTTACTTATCTTATTAACAGATCTTAATTATCTTCACGCAAATAGATATTCTAACTTGCGTTCACTTAACCAATATAGTTATACACATTCGCACATCATATAAGCATTAGAAGTGAAATTCATACCCAATATAATAGATGCATAAAACAAGAAATAAAGATGCGGAATTGGTAGAATCTTCTCTTTATTAATACTTCGAGATGATTATAGACTCAACTTGCTATGTGCACTCAGCTGTAGGCACTCAACTGCGGACTACTAGGCCTCTGCGCACTCAGCTGCAGAGCCTCTTCCTATGCTACGACCCAAAACTATACTTTACACTTCAGAGCTATCTCGCATACATCCTTATTCCTTAGACATTCTGTGATGCCTTAACTACTTAGAGCTTCGCTCTATTTATACAATCCTATGGTCCACGAGCCATGGGTAGATCTTCTACAACCGACATTACATTATCAAAACAAGGGCAGACAACCCTATGACTCTTTCAAACTACATGCTCGGCACCCACAAAATGCAGAGTCTTTACATTGAATTACAAAATTGGACCAAAATCTGGGCTCTAAGCCCCAAAACTACCCTTGGGGGATCCCATTCCCAATAGGCCTTGTTACACAGTAATTTGTCACTGTCTCCCTGTCAGTCACCCTACTGTGTCAAGAATTCACAATAATCAAGTTCATGCCTTTTGAACTAGCCCTAAAACCCACTTTTCCAAAGTTTTATGCATCAGCGCGTCTGTTTGAAAAATACCCGCGATGACTGGCGCTCCATAGTGTATTCTGTGCGCTGCCAGCTCGGAAGGACATCACTTTTCCGCGCTGGTCACCAGCGCGCCTTTCCCATGTTCTTCCGCGCTGACATGACTGTCCCAGTTATGTAGACGCGACGACAGCGCGACAGTTTCCTAATAATCCGCGCTGATCCAGTTTGGGCTAATTTGTTCAAAAAACCAGCCTTCCAGATGACTCCAG
Organism: Pinus tabuliformis; assembly: GCA_031772625.1. Classification (NCBI taxonomy): domain Eukaryota; kingdom Viridiplantae; phylum Streptophyta; class Pinopsida; order Pinales; family Pinaceae; genus Pinus; species Pinus tabuliformis. The sequence continues at coordinate 797,395,068 of CM062808.1, read as the reverse complement.
GCTTGGTTGTTAGCTTTGTGAATGTCGACTCCCTTCTATGGCATGACTGTTCGACCCTTTGCAACCGTTTCCCTCAAAGATAAGCTCATCCTTCCACCCTTTTAGGAGGCTCCTTCTCCTACATATACTTCCACCATTACCATGAGCAGCTAGTTAGACATAGCTTGGATTGTATAGAGCTTATAGTGCTCAGATTGCTGCTACTATAGGTATTTGGTGTGCTAGGTGTGGAAGTGATTGATTGCTTAGGGAAGGTTGTTTTGTGTTGCTTGTGTGAGAGAGAGAGTTGTTTGTCTTGGGAAAATCATCCTCAAAGGTGAATGCTTGAGATACATGCTGACTGGCCCCTCTTGAGAAGGTTACCGACGTCAGAACATTTGGTTGTACTCTTCTCTATTCTGATTAATAATAGGTGACTGCTATTATTGTTCCATTCTCATTTGTACTTGCAATGGTTAAATGTGAATTACATCTTTTCTGACCGATGTATGGTTGCTTTTACTAGATTTCACGCTTGTGTTTGTTTCCTCTTCGTGTGTGCAGGTATCCATTCGCGGGGATCGCGGAGGATTGTGACCAGCCAAAGCGAAGGAGCGAAGGCAACATCTCTTCGTCAAACAACAGCGCTGGAATCCAAGTAGGTGCTCTTTACCTCTTGTTTAATTGTAATTAGGAACATGCATAGCAGCATTGTTTGATTGTTGCTAGACCCTTGCTGGGCTAGTAGGGATCGCCTCTATCCGTAGAGGGGATTTACTTCTCCAACAATTTGGCGACTCCGCTGGGGTGTCGAACTTTTGTGTTTGACTTTGATTGGTCTTTTTTCCGAGATTTCGGGATTGTCTCTCTGCTTATAAACTTTCTTGGTACATCTGGGAAGTGTCTTGATTGTTAGAAGGCTTTTTGCTTTTGGTTTGGGAAGTTTTGCTTTGGCCTTGCTTGTTTTTTATCTTCAGCGCGTTTTAATTCCAAACAGTCGCGCTGACATCGCGACCCTGTTCTTTGGTTTTCTTTCCATCGCGCCTGTACGTCTAACAGTCGCGCTGACCTCGTTTCCTGAGACAGCGCGCTTTATTCCTGTTCTTCCACGCTGACGTCGCAAAGTTGCTGTTGGAGAGGTAAATCCCCTCTACGGATAGAGGCGATCCCTACTAGCCCAGCAAGGGTCTAGCAACAATCAAACAATGCTGCTATGCATGTTCCTAATTACAATTAAACAAGAGGCAAAGAGCACCTACTTGGATTCCAGCGTTGTTGTTTGACGAAGAGATGCCACACTCGCTCCTTTGCTCTGGCCGGTCACGATCCTCCACTATCCCCGCGAATGGATACCTGCACACACGAAGAGGAAACAAACACAAGCGTGAAATCTAGTAAAAGCAACCATACATCAGTCAGAAAAGATGTAATTCACATTTAACCATTGCAAGTACAAATGAGAATGGAACAATAATAGCAGTCATCTATTATTAATCAGAATAGAGAAGAGTACAACCAAATGTTCTGACGTCGGTAATCTTCTCAGGAGGGGCCAGTCAGCATGTATCTCAAGCATTCACCTTTGAGGATGATTCTCCCAAGACCAACAACAACTCTCTCTCTCACAAGCAACACAAAACAACCTTCCCTAAGCAATCAATCACCCCCACACCTAGCACACCAAATACCTATAGTAGCAGCAATCTGAGCACTATAAGCTCTATACAATCCAAGCTATGTCTAACTATCCAAAAACTAAAACTAGCTGCCCATGGTAATGGTGAGAGTATATGTAGGAGAAGGAGCCTCCTAAAAGGGTGGAAGGATGAGTTTATCTTTGAGGGAAACGGTTGCAAAGGGTCGAACAGTCATGCCATAGAAGGGAGTCGACATTCACAAAGCTAACAACCAAGCCTGGAGTCATCTGGAAGGCTGGTTGTTTGAACAAATTTGCCCAAACTGGATCAGCGCGGATTATGAGGATACTGCCGCGCTGTCGGCGCATCTCAATAACTGGGACAGTCATGTCAGCGCGGAAGCACACGGGAAAGGCGCGCTGTAGGACATCGCGGAAAAGTGATGTTCTTCCGCGCTGGCAGCGCACAGAATACACTGCAAGGCGCCTGTCATCGCGGTTATTTTAGGGACAGACGCGCTGATGAACAAAACTTTGGGAAAATGGGTTTTTAACCAGTTCAGGGAGGAAGAACTTAGTGATTGTGGAATCTGGGCACAGCAGGGTGACTGACAGGAAGGCAGTGAGAAATTACTGTGTAACAGATGCCCCCTAAAGCATGAAGACCGAGAGAGTGGGAGGGGTGAAATGCTTTACAACACACGCCGAACTGGAACACCACCAGGAAGGACCGAAATATCTCTGATAATCAAGTACATGCAGTCTAGGCATGGGCGCAGCCATCCACGAAGACATGCGAAAAAGGTCTGTGGAATGGACACAGCCACCCAGCTAAAAAGACCATAATAATGATAAGATATGGTCGCAGCCATCCATGAAGACTCAGGTATGGGCGCAGCCATCCATCAATGAGTCACGTAATGATCATCCACAAAATCGCAACCTGGACCATAACAGACAGGGATCCAGGGTCTTGCGCTCCATCCCGATCCGAACAAAGTACAAGTTCAAGCATGTGAATATATGAGTTGAAGTCGAACATGCATGAACATCGTCTGATTACCAGTCAATGATGAAAACTGTTAACAGACGCGAGAGGTACCACCAATAATGACAATGGTCCTCAAGGTACTATAGGTACAATCCGCGGCATGTGAATCAATGAGTTGGCGTCGAACACCCACGGAATCATCCGATCGGAGGCCAATGATGAAAACCTCGCGTCGAACACGAAGAACCTGCCATTGAGGCATGCAGGCTCTAAGGCACCTGGAAGGGGTCTCTAAGTCACCGTCCTGGATAATGAGCTGAAGTCGACAGGAGGCAACCTTGATCGAAGGTGGGCCATAATGTTTCCCACATCATCGACGCGAGACAAAGGAAGATTAGTGTGACGAATCAGAAGTATGTGAGGCGTCAAGGGTAGGTTGTAACTCTGCAGAGGTCAACTTCTCTTGAACATATCGGCGGCACTATAACGGATTTGGCAGTATTTGACATCAAATGAGCAGAGGTCATGGTGACAGGGCAATGAGCAGATGAGAGGTCAAAACAGGGTAACCCAAACCCACGGAGGCTAATGAAAGATAAGATGAGATGGTCCCACCCAGACACGAAGCAGAAGAGTGCCATGTTCAAGAGCGACATACTGCCGACACGACTACGATTACAGTTCCATTTTCCCCACCATTTCTGGCAGGTATCCCGATTATTTTTGGATGACAAGCTTGACGGGGATAGCATATGCTTGAGGAGCGTCATTTCGACAATACCCGATGTCATCAAATGTTTAACGAGCCTGACAAAGGAAAAACTCGGCGTCTTTTCTTGTTTAGAGAGCTTGAAAAGACAGCAAAAAGAAGACTCCAGGGGGGTCCTTTTTCGTACAGTTGTGTCTCTCGAGCCCGAAAAAGTATAAAACAATGCTCGAAAGAACCGCCCGACCATTACGATTGAGGAGTACTTTTCGTAAGTAGTGCCTTCGACCCGAAAAAGTAAAAAAGCGGTCGGAAGTACGTCGTTTTGGAGCCAATAACGAGTTCGAAACGACAAAAACCCGGCAATCTTTTTGAGTTTAAACGGTCGAAAAAAGAGCTTTAAAGGTGACCGCCTCTCGTTCCATTAACGAGTCGAGAGGGGGACTCGGCAATCTTTTCATCTTTAAACGGTCAGAAAAGAGCTGAAAGCAGACCTCCATTTTTATTCTCTTTAACGAGTCAAAAAAGGGGAAAATACTCGGCAATCTTTTCATATTTTACGAGTCAGAAAAGAGCTTAAAGGAGACTCGTCCTAGAGGAATGAGTGGTATCAAAGGTAGTAACTGGTTCCGGCAAAGGTGGAACTGCTCAAAACATGTAATGGTCAAGAGGCTGGCTATCAAAACCACTCATAACTGCGGTCCCTCAGGAAAGGTAAAACAACCAAGTGAGAGCATATGATCGGCCAAAGAGATGGTGGCGATGGAATGAAAACAACCAAGGCTCATCTAGCGGAATTCAGCGGGTAAACATGGCAATCACGAGATGTAAATCAGGGTATGCGTTCATTTTTACACAAGCTTGAACCATGGAGAACTCTGCTTGGATTAGGTTTCATGTTTACACAAGCTTGAAACGAAAAACTATGCTTGTTATAAGTTTGCATGCCCCCAGCATAATAATGAAAATCGAGGTACATGCCCCCCAAGCTTCATTGCATTCAACAAAGTGGATGGAATGAAGGTTCACTCTTGAGATCTATGAAAGACTCGACTTGTATTTTACGAGATCTTAATCAAAAGACTCGATTTGGAAAGGGAGTTGTTTCATTTTTTAATGAGGTTGACACAGTGAAAGAACTATCCTCATAACCCTTGTTTCATTTTTTAACGAGCTTGACACAAGACAAGGAACTATGCTCCGCCAGACCTGGTTTCATTTTTTAAGGAGCTTGACATCGGAAAGGAACTATGCTCCATCCAGACTTCATCATAATGAACGGGAAGTGGAGGCCCCCAAGAAAGTGGCTCCGGAGGGAAGGCCGACATCTTGGAAATCAGGACCTAATGCCCCCAGGACACTATGCACGATGGTGTCATCACTGGGTACGGGCACGGGGTGGGTGGCCACGTAGTTGATTTGCGGCGAGGAAAATGCAACTTGTGGCGGAAAGCCAGGAGGGAAGGACGAGTGCGCCGGAGGGGCTGGTGGACGAACGAACGATAATTGATCGAACGTCACAATTCTTCCATCGTGTGGAAAGCAAACCACACGGAAAAGTGAAGAAATAAGGACTCCCATGGCATACACAAAGTCACGACCAAGGAGAAGACTGAAGTCTAAAGAACCTTGGGTAACCGAGACGTCGATATAGACAGTCTTGCCTCCCAAAGTGATAGGAAACTGTGGAAGGATCCCTAATGGCTGACTCGTTCCTCCGTCAAACGCGGTGAGATGCGGTGCGACAGGTACAAGCGATGGGGAACCCAAAGCTCGCCAAGTAGTAACGGGCATAAGACTAACCGATGCTCCTTCGTCTAACACAGTGTCGGGCAGTGCCCTAGTGCAAGCATAGGCGGTGACCCAGAAAGGCACATGGGATGGAAGGGGAGGGGTAGTCAAACGACTCCAATCAAAGGAAATGACCGAACTACTTGGTGGGGGAACCATATGGTTGCCCCCCTGCTCGGAAAGAACCGAATCTAAATTCTCCGGAGAGGTTTCAGGAGAACCTTTATCAAGCTCAGGAGAATCTGAGGAGACGAGAAGAACATGAGAATTTTGCTCTTCCGAAACAGAGTGCTTGAGAGGAGGTGAACTCGAATCAACACCCTTTCCGACCAACGGCGGGTCTGGAACAGGCTGGGGACAGCCAGGTTCGGGAAGAGGAGCCTGGACAAGAGAGGAATCTGAAGCAATCTCTTTGTCAACAGGGGCGCGATCTACAGTTGTAGAAAGACGTTGATAACCGACGGGAAATGGATTCGGAGGAGCAGCAAGACTTTCCAACACAGCAGAGGCTTTATCCATGAGGGGACAAAGGTGAAGGGGATGTTTGCCTTCACAAAGTCGACAGGGGATTCGAAACTTCCCTTTCTCCTTACCATTCCCAACTGATGAGGTAGCATCGCCATGATCATTAGTGGACGATGAAGGGCGGGCCGGATCGTGGGACCAAACTTCTAATACCCTGGGAATGCCAGGACAATCACGAAGCAGATGGTCCTCCCTGCATAATCGACAAGGAAACTTAACCTTCCGCGGAGGAGCAGAAGGTGACCCGACTTCAGGTGTACTGGAGTGGATAGCTGGACTTGAGAGGGGGACTGTGTGTGTAGGCTCTCCCTTAGGGGACTTCTTCTTCTTGGTCTTCCTCTTCTTCTTCTTAGCCACCTGGTTACTCACATCGAGAATTTCACCAGACGAAGTACAAGAGGACGATGTAGAAGTAGGCGTCGAGGGGGAGAGATCCACCTTAGGATCAACATGACGTGGTTCAGGTGGAGGGACTGATGGACTAACAGCTGATACGGTAGGGACCAAAGAGGTTGAAAACAACCACACAGGCAACCCGAGAGTTAACCCTGGTAGGGACAACGTCGCCATATACGGAGCACCAACATTCCCAAGAGGAGGGAATTGTCCTGGGTTCCCATCAGAGGGGGAACCTGGGTTAGTGAATCCTGGAAAAGTTGCCATAGCAAACGAAAACGAAATCTACTCAAGCTAACGCACACAAGATCTAACCAGGTGATGTTATCATGGCCGAATAAAATTTTAAGACACAGGAACCAAACTTGACCTTTTCATGTTTCAAGAGTCGAGAAAAGGACGAAAATATGACTCTAGTCTCCTTCGAATGTTTAATGAGCACGAAGTGACAAGACGCTCACAGGCACCTTTTCATTTAGGGAGTCCGAAAAGGATCAAAAGTGACTGCTCTGGAGATTCTAGGTAAAAGGTGTGCCAGACTTTTCGCAAAACCACAGAATACTTTTTAGGGTACGGGTGGTCAATCTTCGTGAATGCTGTGTTCACTGCATTGCGAATCGTAAGGCGGCAGACTCGGCTTCCTATGGATCAAGGATAAAAGCCTAGTGGGGTCTCCCTATATACACGACGGTACGTGGGAGCGCAGTCCGTGTTAGATTACTATCGAGTCACAGAAGGAGGAATCACCCAACCTAATGTGAAACAACAGTGACTATGTTTAAAGACGCCGGAACACGTCTCTAACCTAGACCTCTAGATATTTGCATTTAGTTCCAATGCGTTTTTAGATTCATTCGGTTCATTTTATAGTTGATCTTGAGATTAAGTTTCGATTTCAGGTCCTATCGTATGTTCTCTCACAATTACCTAGATGCGAACTACATGTCAATGAGAATCATTTTGTTCGATGAATTCTATCGATGGGAAGGTAAAGAGATTTCAATCAAACAAAACGAACACAATCAATCAAACAGCCTAATGCAACTAAAAGCGAGGAAAGGAAACTTTTTCTTTTGAAAATGCAAATCAATGAAACATCCTTTTCCTTTTCAACTTTTTTAAAAGCAAAGCTACTAGTTTGATTTTCTTTCAGTGACACAAAGCATCCAAAATAATTTGGAGGGACTAGAACACCAAGTAAACTACTTAGTGAGAGCACACAAAGTTCCCGAAACACTCAACCAAAGTTTCCAAATCAAAAGAAACAAAGTGATGCACAAGCTATGTGATCTAAGCTCTGCAAAACAAGCAAAGATTGCAAGCAAGGAGGAAGCGAAAAGAAACCACTTGGAAACACAATCCAAAGCACTCCAACAATCACTGAACAAGTGCGTGAACAGATCTGAACTTGGCTGGTCGAACAAACAAACAAGCTCCCTACGGTAGGCTTGACACACACGCGACCTCTAGATGTCCTAGAGTTAGAGCGCGAAATCAATAGAAAAAGGCAAACACCCGAAGGACGAAAGTCACAACCAGTCAACTAGAGACACAACACAATCCAGCAATTGCAAAAGTGATGGTGGGAACACGAACCAAGCAGCGAAAGCAAAAAGGGAAGGTATTTGCAAACTCAAAACCGAGCAAAACGAAACCCTATGAGGCTAAGCTTCGTAATCAAACAGTTCAAAGTTCAGACAGTGAAAAACAAGTCATTAGACAGGTGGAGAGAAGAAGGGAAAGTCACAGCAAGAGGTTCAGGAGGCCGATTTGGTCAAAAATGAGTTTTTCAGGCTCAGCGCGGGTAGCCTTCAGCAACTCGGTGCTGACAGGGGGAGACCTTCAGCAACTTTGCGACGTCAGCGCGGAAAGACAGGGAAACAGCGCGCTGTCTCAAAAAAACGAGGTCAGCGCGGATATAAAGCACACAGACGCGATGACCTAAATCACAAAGAAGAGGGGGCGCGATGTCAGCGCGGAAGGACACGAATAAAGCGCGCTGCCCTTGAAAACGTTGTCAGCGCGGCTGTTAGACGTACAGGCGCGATGAAGAGAAAACCAAAGAACAGGGTCGCGATGTCAGCGCGACTGTTTGGAATTAAAACGCGCTGAGCGCAAAAAACAAGCAAGGCCAAACTAAAAACTTCCCAAACCAAATGCAAGAGCTTTTAAACAATAAAGATGCTTCCCAGAAGCGCCCAGAAAGTTCATAAGCAGAGAAACAATCCCGAAATCTCGGAAAAAAGACCAACCAAATTCAAACACAAAAGTGGACTCAAGAGACAAAAAGGCTGATCCCCAATGGAGTCGCCAAATTGTTGGAGAGGTAAATCCCCTCTACGGATAGAGGCGATCCCTACTAGCCCAGCAAGGGTCTAGCAACAATCAAACAATGCTGCTATGCATGTTCCTAATTACAATTAAACAAGAGGCAAAGAGCACCTACTTGGATTCCAGCGCTGTTGTTTGACGAAGAGATGCCACACTCGCTCCTTTGCTCTGGCCGGTCACGATCCTCCACTATCCCCGCGAATGGATACCTGCACACACGAAGAGGAAACAAACACAAGCGTGAAATCTAGTAAAAGCAACCATACATCAGTCAGAAAAGATGTAATTCACATTTAACCATTGCAAGTACAAATGAGAATGGAACAATAATAGCAGTCATCTATTATTAATCAGAATAGAGAAGAGTACAACCAAATGTTCTGACGTCGGTAATCTTCTCAGGAGGGGCCAGTCAGCATGTATCTCAAGCATTCACCTTTGAGGATGATTCTCCCAAGACCAACAACAACTCTCTCTCTCACAAGCAACACAAAACAACCTTCCCTAAGCAATCAATCACTCCCACACCTAGCACACCAAATACCTATAGTAGCAGCAAACTGAGCACTATAAGCTCTATACAATCCAAGCTATGTCTAACTATCCAAAAACTAAAACTAGCTGCCCATGGTAATGGTGAGAGTATATGTAGGAGAAGGAGCCTCCTAAAAGGGTGGAAGGATGAGCTTATCTTTGAGGGAAACGGTTGCAAAGGGTCGAACAGTCATGCCATAGAAGGGAGTCGACATTCACAAAGCTAACAACCAAGCCTGGAGTCATCTGGAAGGCTGGTTGTTTGAACAAATTCGCCCAAACTGGATCAGCGCGGATTATGAGGATACTGCCGCGCTGTCGGCGCATCTCAATAACTGGGACAGTCATGTCAGCGCGGAAGCACACGGGAAAGGCGCGCTGTAGGACATCGCGGAAAAGTGATGTTCTTCCACGCTGGCAGCGCACAGAATACACTGCAAGGCGCCTGTCATCGCGGTTATTTTAGGGACAGACGCGCTGATGAACAAAACTTTGGAAAAATGGGTTTTTAACCAGTTCAGGGAGCAAGAACTTAGTGATTGTGGAATCTGGGCACAACAGGGTGACTGACAGGAAGGCAGTGAGAAATTACTGTGTAACAGTTGCTACAGGGCTCCTCCTGTCAGCGCCGAGTTGCTGAAGGCTACCCGCGCTGATCCTGTAAAATTCATTTTTGACCAAATTAGCCTCCTGAACCTTTTGCTTTGACTGTCCCTTCTTCTCTCCACCTGCTTTGTGACTTGCTTTTCACTGTCTGAACTCTGAACTCCTTGATTGCGAAGTCTGGATCCATAGGGTTCCATTTTTTGCTTAGTTTTTGGTTTCGCGAACTCCTTCCCTTTTGCTTTCGCTGCTTGGTTTGTGTTTACACCGTCACTTTTTCGATCGCTGAATGGTTTTGAGTCTCTAATTGGCTGGTTGTAACTCTCTTCCTTCGGGTGTTTTCCCTTCTCTGTTGATTTTGCACTCTAGCCCTAGGACATCTAGCGGCCATGTGTGTGTCAAGCCTTCCGTAGGGATCTTGCTTGCTTGTTTGATCAGCCAATTTCGGATTCGTTTGTGCACTTGTTCAGTAATTGTTGAAGTGCTTTGGGTCGTGTTTCCGAGTGTTTTTCACTTTCTCCTTGCTTGCAATCCTTGCTTGACTTGCCGAGCTTAGATGACACAGCTCGTGCGGAACTTGATCTTCTCATTGATTTGGAAATCGTTGTTGGGTGTTTTGGGAACTTTGTGTGTTTTCATTAGGCAATTACATTTTGCTTGGTGTTCTAGTTCCTCCAAATTATTTTGGATGCTTGGTGTCACTGAAAGAAAATCAAACTAGTAGCTTTGCTTTTAAAAAAGTTGAAAAGGAAAAGAATGTTTCATTGATTTGCATTTTCAAAAGAAAAAGTTTCCTTTCCTCGCTTTTAGTTGCATTAGGCTGTTTGATTGATTGTGTTCGTTTTGTTTGATTGAAATCTCTTTACCCTTCCATAGCTAGAATTCATCGAACAAAATGATTCTCTTTGACATGTAGTTTGCATCTAGGTAATTGTGAGAGAACATACGATAGGACCTGAAATCGAAACTTAATCTCAAGATCAACTATAAAATGAACCGAATGAATCTAAAAACGCATTGGAACTAAACGCAAATATCTAGAGGTCTAGGTTAGAGACGTGTTCCGGCGTCTTTAAACATAGTCACTGTTGTTTCACATTAGGTTGGGTGATTCCTCCTTCTGTGACTCGATAGTGGTCTAACACGGACTGCGCTCCCACGTACCGTCGTGTATATAGGGAGACCCCACTAGGCTTTTATCCTTTATCCATAGGAAGCTGAGTCTGCCGCCTTACGATTCGCAATGCAGTGAACACAGCATTCACGAAGATTGACCACCCGTACCCTAAAAAGTATTCTGTGGTTTTGCGAAAAGTCTGGCACACCTTATACCTAGAGTCTCCAGAGCAGTCACTTTTGATCCTTTTCGGACTCCCTAAATGAAAAGGTGCCTGTGAGCGTCTTGTCACTTCGTGCTCATTAAACATTCGAAGGAGACTGGAGTCATCTTTTCGTCCTTTTCTCGACTCCTGAAACATGAAAAGGTCAAGTTTGGTTCTTGTGTCTTAGAATTAATTCGGCCACGATAACATCACCTGATTAGATCTCGTGTGCGATAGCTTGAGTAGGTTTCGTTTTCGTTTGCTATGGCAACCTTTCCGGGATTCACTAACCCAGGTTCCCCATCTGATGGGAATCCAGGACAATTCCCTCCTCTTGGGAATGTTGGTGCTCCGTATATGGCGACGTTGTCCCTACCAGGGTTAACTGTTGGGTTGCCTGTTTGGTTGTTTTCAACCTCTTTGGTCCCTACCGTATCGGCTGTTAGTCCATCAGTCCCTCCACCTGAACAACGTCATGTTGATCCTAAGGTGGATCTCTCCCCTTCGACGCCTACTTCTACGTCATCCTCTTGTACTTCGCCTGGTGAAATTCTTGATGTGAGTAACCAGGTGGCTAAGAAGAAGAAGAGGAGGACCAAGAAGAAGAAGTCCCCTAAGGGAGAGCCTACACACACAATCCCCCTCTCAAGTCCAGCTATCCACTCCAGTACACCTGAAGTCGGGTCACCTTCTGCTCCTCCGCAGAAGGTTAAGTTTCCTTGTAGATTATGCAAGGAGGACCATCTTCTTCGTGATTGTCCTGGCATTCCCAGGATCTTAGAAGTATGGTCTCGTGATCCGGCCCACCCCTCATCGTCCTTTGAGGCTCACGGCGATGCTCTCTTATCGGTTGGGAATGGCAAGGGAAAAGGGAAGATTCGAATCCCTTGTAGACTTTGTGAAGGTAATCATCCCCTTCACCTTTGTCCACTCATGGATAAAGCCTCCAGTGTCTTGGAAAGTCTCCCAGCTCCCTCACCCCAACTTCCCGTTGGATATCAACGTCTTTCTGCAGATATAGATCATTCGCCTCCCGACAATGAGATTGGTTCATATTCATCTCTTGTCCAGGCTCCTCTTCCCGAACCTGGCTGTCCCCAGCCTGTTCCAGACCCGCCGTTGGTCGGAAAGAGTGTTGATTCGAGTTCCCCCCCTCTCGAGCACTGTATTTCGGAAGAGCAAAATTCTCATGTTCTTCTCGTCTCGGCAAATCCTCCGGAGCCTGATAATGGTGTTCCCACCCCAACCTCTCCCGAGGATTTAGATTCGGTTCTTTCCGAGCAGGGGGGCAACCATATGGTTCCCCCACCAAGTAGTTCGGTCATCTCCTTTGATTGGAGTCGTTTGACTGCCCCTCCCCTTCTGTCCCATGTGCCTTTCTGGGTCACCGCCTATGCTTGCAATAAGGCGCTGCCCGGCATTGTGTTAGACGAAGGAGCATCGGTTAGTCTTATGCCCGTTACTACTTGGCGAGCTTTGGGTTCCCCATCGCTTGTACCTATCGCGCCAAATCTCACCGCGTTTGATGGAGGAATGAGTCAACCATTAGGGATCCTTCCAAAGTTCCCTATTACTTTGGGAGGCAAGACTGTCTATATAGACATCTCAGTTACCCAAGGTTCTTTAGACTTCAGTCTTCTCCTTGGTCGTGATTATGTGTATGCCATGGGAGCCCTTGTTTCTTCGCTTTTCCGTATGGTCTGCTTTCCACACGACGGAAGAATCGTGACATTCGATCAATTATCGTTCGTTCGTCCACAAGCCCCTCCGGCGCACTCGTCCTTCCCTCCTGGCTTTCATCCACAAGTTGCATCTGCCTCGCCGCAAATCAACTATGTGGCCACCTACCCCGTGCCCGTACCCAGTGATGACACCATCATGCATAGTGTCCTGGGGGCATTAGGTCCTGATTTCCAAGATGTCGGCCTTCCCTCCAGAGCCACTTTCTTGGGGGCCTCCACTTCCCGTTCATTATGATGAAGTCTGGATGGAGCATAGTTCACTTTCCTATGTCAAGCTCCCTAAAAAATGAAATTAGGTCTAGATGGAGCATAGTTCCTGATCTTGTGTCAAGCTCGTTAAAAAATGAAACACGGGTTATGAGGATAGTTCTTTTACTGTGTCAACCTCATTAAAAAAATGAAACAACTCCCTTTCCAAATCGAGTCTTTGATTAAGATCTCGTAAAATACAAGTCGAGTCTTTCATCGATCTCGAGAGTGAACCTTCATTCCATCCACTTTGTTGAATGCAATGAAGCTTGGGGGGCATGTACCTCGATGTACGTCATTATGCTGGGGGAATTTGCGTCATTATACTGGGGGCATGCGAACTTATAACAAGCATAGTTTTTCGTTTCAAGCTTGTGTAAACATGAAACCGAATCCAAGCAAAGTTCTCTACAGTTCAAGCTTGTGTAAAAATGAACCCATACCTGATTTACATCCCGTGATTGCCTTTTATCTGCTAATTTCTGTTAGATGAACCTTGGTTGTTTCATTCCATTGCTACCATCTCTTTCGCCGATCATATGCTCTCACTTGGTTGTTTATCCTTTCCTGAGGAACCGCAGCGATGAGTGGTTTTATTAGCCAGCCTCTTAACCATTACATGTTTTGAGTAGTTCCACCATTGCCGGAACCAGTTGCTATCCTTTATACCACTCGTTCCTCTAGGATGAGTCACCTTTAAGCTCTTTTCTGACTCGTAAAATATGAAAAGATTGCCGAGTATTTTTCCCTTTTTGACTCGTTAAAGAGAATAAAAATAGAGGTCTGCTTTCAGCTCTTTTCTAACCGTTTAAAGATGAAAAGATTGCCGAGTCCCCCTCTCGACTCGTTAAAAAAATGAGAGGCAGTCGTCTTTAAAGCTCTTTTTTTGACCGTTTAAACTAAAAAAGATTGCCGGGTTTTTGTCGTTTCGAACTCTTTATTGGCTCCAAAACGACGTGCCTCTGACTGCTTTCTTACTTTTTCGGGTCGAAGTCACTATTTACGAAAAGTACTCCTCGATCATTTTGGTCGGGCGGTTCTTTCGAGCATTGTTTTATACTTTTTTGGGCTCGAGAGACACAACTGTACGAAAAAGGACCCCCCTGGAGTCTTCTTTTCTGCTGTCTTTTCAGGCTCTCTAAACAAGAAAAGACGCCGAGTTTTTCCTTTGTCAGGCTCGTTAAACACTTGATGACATCGGGTATTGTCGAAATGACACTCTTCAAGCATATGCTATCCCCGTCAAGCTTGTCATCCAAAAATAACCGGGGTACCTGCCAGAAATGGTGGGGAAAATGGAACTGTAATAATTGTCGTGTCGACAGTATGTCGCTCTTGAACATGGCACTCTTCTGCTTCGTGTCTGGGTGGGATCATCTCATCTTGTTTTTCACTGGCCTCTGTGGGTTTGGGTTATCCTATTCGACCTCTCATCTGCCCATTGCCATCATCACTATACCCTTTGCTCATTTGATGTCAAATACTACCAAACCCGCTACAGTGCCGCCGATATGTTCAAGAGAAGTTGACCTCTGCAATAATACAACCTCATCTGCTATCTCACACAAATCATTTTTCCTCTGTCCCGCGTCGATGATGTGGGAAACATTATGGCCCACTTTCGATCAAGGTCACTTCCTGTCAACTTCAGCTCATTATCTGGGAAGGTGACTTAGAGACTCCCTTCAGGTGCCTTAGAGCCTGCATGCCTCAATGGCAAGTTCTTCGTGTTCGACGCGAGGTTTACATCATTGGCCTCCGATCGAATGATTCCGTGGGTGTTCGACACCAGCTCATTGATTCACATGCCGCGGATTGTACCTATAGTACCTTGAGGACCATTTTCATTATAGGTGGTACCTCTCGCGTCTGTTAACAGTTTTCATCATTGACTGGTAATCAGGCGATGTTCATGCATGTTCGACTTCAACTCATATATTCACATGCTTGAACTTGTACTTTGTTTGGATCGGGATGGAGCGCAAGACCCTGGATCCCTGTCTGTTGAGGGCCAGGTTGCGATTTTGTGGATGATCATTACATGACTCATTGATGGATGGCTGCGCCCATACCTGAGTCTTCATGGATGGCTGCGACCATACCTTGTCATTATTATGGTCTCTTTAGCTGGATGGCTGCGTCCATTCCACAGACCTTTTCGCATGTCTTTGTGGATGGCTGCACCCATGCCTAGACTTCATGTACTTGATTATCAGAGATATTTCGGTCCTTCCTGGTGGTGTTCCAGTTCGGCGTGTGTTGTAAAGCATTTCACCCCTCCCACTCTCTCGGTCTTCATGCTTTAGGGGGCATCTGTTACACAGTAATTTGTCACTGTCTCCCTGTCAGTCACCCTACTGTGTCAAGAATTCACAATAATCAAGTTCATGCCTTTTGAACTAGCCCTAAAACCCACTTTTCCAAAGTTTTATGCATCAGCGCGTCTGTTTGAAAAATACCCGCGATGACTGGCGCTCCATAGTGTATTCTGTGCGCTGCCAGCTCGGAAGGACATCACTTTTCCACGCTGGTTGCCAGCGCGCCTTTCCCATGTTCTTTCGCGCTGACATGACTGTCCCAGTTATGTAGACGCGACGACAGTGCGACAGTTTCCTAATAATCCGCGCTGATCCAGTTTGGGCGAATTTGTTCAAACAACCAGCCTTCCAGATGACTCCAGGCTTGGTTGTTAGCTTTGTGAATGTCGACTCCCTTCTATGGCATGACTGTTCGACCCTTTGCAACCGTTTCCCTCAAAGATAAGCTCATCCTTCCACCCTTTTAGGAGGCTCCTTCTCCTACATATACTTCCACCATTACCATGAGCAGCTAGTTAGACATAGCTTGGATTGTATAGAGCTTATAGTGCTCAGATTGCTGCTACTATAGGTATTTGGTGTGCTAGGTGTGGAAGTGATTGATTGCTTAGGGAAGGTTGTTTTGTGTTGCTTGTGTGAGAGAGAGAGTTGTTTGTCTTGGGAAAATCATCCTCAAAGGTGAATGCTTGAGATACATGCTGACTGGCCCCTCCTGAGAAGGTTACCGACGTCAGAACATTTGGTTGTACTCTTCTCTATTCTGATTAATAATAGATCACTGCTATTATTGTTCCATTCTCATTTGTACTTGCAATGGTTAAATGTGAATTACATCTTTTCTGACCGATGTATGGTTGCTTTTTCTAGATTTCACGCTTGTGTTTGTTTCCTCTTCGTGTGTGCAGGTATCCATTCGCGGGGATCGCGGAGGATTGTGACCAGCCAAAGCGAAGGAGCGAAGGCAACATCTCTTCGTCAAACAATAGCGCTGGAATCCAAGTAGGTGCTCTTTACCTCTTGTTTAATTGTAATTAGGAACATGCATAGCAGCATTGTTTGATTGTTGCTAGACCCTTGCTGGGCTAGTAGGGATCGCCTCTATCCGTAGAGGGGATTTACCTCTCCAACAGGCCTCCAATACAAACTTCATGACTTGCCCTCGAGTCACTCTATAGGTGCAGATATCTTTACGCAAAGACCTCTCAAATCTAATTGGATCACTGCAATTTCAGCAGCGCACTGAGCAGTTGCCTGTTGAACTTCCTCTACGCGCAGTTTAGTGACTGATGTTGTTGAACTGCTACCCTGAATCCTTTCCTGAGTTGCTTGCAGCTACACAAGCTTTGCTTCAATGGATGTTCTAATGTTATATGCCTCATCGATCGATGGCTATAGGCGTGCTTTCAAAATTGCCTCTTTATGCCGAGCGACATCCATCTGCTCCTTGAGCACCTTTTCCTGCTGCATCCTTGCAAGCCTTTGTGTAAGGGCAACCATTAGCGTAGTCCCTTTTACCTCATCATATCTTTGCTTCAGCTCATGCGCCTCTATCTCTAGGTGCTCTATGTTCGGGTCCTCCTGCAGGGTGGTGAGGACCTTGAATGATTGTTCGAACAACTTCATGCAGTCTATCACTACAGTGTCAATCGCTGCCATTGTTGTTGTGATCATAGTGGCACGCTATTCCTTAACCTCTGGAAAAGTTGAAGGTTGCACCTTCAATTTTAATTCTACTATCTGAAGGTTTATCTCCAGTTAAACCCTGGCCATTTCAGCTCTGGCGTCATGCACCCCTGTTGCTAACTTTCGGACATGTGCCTCCATCGGTTCCTTTGCTGGGATGGCCAACTCTAGGACCATCTGGCAAGCTTCCTCCACAACCTACACTATCTGTTTGTTCTCCTCCATGGCCTCGTTGTGCTGTAGGCTCAATTTCTCAATGTTGATATGCTGCTTTCTCATTACTTGTATAGTGCAGCTCTCCTCGGCCCGAAGTTCTACCATGACTCCAACCTACAAAAGATAGAGCATCTCCTGAGGGAGTGTAGTGACGCTTAACCTGACCCCTTTCAAGCTACTGACTATAGGCCTGTTGGCCTCATTCTCTGTAATGAATGCTCCATCTAGCAGCACAATTGTGTTGGTCATCTTGGCGCGCAGCATTTCCTTGGCCTCAGAAGTGCCCACTGCGAGGCTGGTTGACACTGTGCCAGCCTGTGGAGTGTGCACCTACAACTCCTGTATCTATGTCCGGAGAGCCCACAATGCCAACTAGTGTTGCTCCTCAAACTTCTAGAGGGCCTCTGTGGTGACATCCCTCACCGTTTCGCCGATATCATGTAGATCGCCCTTAGTGATGGGGATTGGGTAGAACGAAGTCTTTGAGGCCTTTGTCTTCTTTCATGGCCCCACCTACTCCCTTGGGCATGGATGCTTTAGCTCGGTGGATGTTGTCTGTGGATCCACACCACCCTGTTCCGTGTCAGTCTTCGGTTTGGGTGAAGGTGACTTTTGTTCTTTGTGCTCTTCTTCTACTACTTTTTGCTGCTTTGCCAACTATGCAGTATCGCATGCCGCCTGGGCCTTAGCCACCGCTTCTTCATTCCTGTTCTTTTCCGCCAGATGTACCATTCGCAGTTTTGTCTCTTCCTTCTTCCACTACATGGCAGACTTCTCTACTTCCACTATGGAGCTAGCTGAAGTGCGCCACTCTGGCGGCCAAGACTCAAGGACTACGATTATCACATCATCAATCACCAAATACAATAACTCATGCCATGTCTTCATGGGGTCCTTTCGCGCCCTTATGAAGACATGGTGGAAGTCTGCTTTGAACTCCGTGAAGCTCTGCAGACTGTTGTAGACAGTGGTCAATAACCACGGCTTACAATTTATCCCCATCCTGATGTTCATCTCCACAAGCACCCAAAATATCTTTCTCTCCCTTATCCTTTATGGGTCCATGGTTTCCCACAGTGAAGCATACTTCGCTGCCTATGTAAGGTATTGCGTGATCAATGGGAACTGGTTATCTTCAAGCAACTCCCATGTCACCAGTACTATCGACAATAGGAGCCATGCATAATGAAATGTTTTTCCCTGCTCCTGTGCCTCACGGCAGTTCGCAAGGAACTCACCGCATAGATAGTTTGCCAAGTTGAACTAGACCCCTTCTGTGCACTGCCCCACTAGTGCAACTACTGGCATGGGCACCTCATCTGCGTGGCACTTTCGCATCACTTTTCCTGCCAATATATGTGTCAAGACCTTAATTGAAAGGTTGTTGATGCTGGAGATGGCATACCCTCGCTTCTTCTTTTCCAACTTAATTTTTTTTTTCATGGCCTCCGCGATGGCCAAGTCATCACTTTTTCCCTCTAAAATTTTTTATGGGTCCTTCCCTGCGAAAGGTAGCTGTGTGATCTAGTGAATTAGATGATCTGTGATGGGGATGGGCTCCTCCAACCATAAGCACCCATCGTGCACCAAGCAGAGTAGCTTCTTGATGACAAAAATGGTCATTGGGGCACGGTGGTAACGTGACACCCAGAGCAGGTTTAGAAACCCTGCTTTCTCAACACCTCTGAGCCATTTGCATGGATTCAACTCTATCATTCCATCTGGTGCATCTATCTTATGGTGCATTAGCTTCGCAGTCACTAAATTTGGGAACTTCTCGTGGTCCATGAGGTCCCAATCTTCAAATTTCAGCACGGGAACCTGTCCCAAGTGCACTCCTTCAAACACAATATCGTCTAGGAGTAGCAAGGTTTGTAGAGAGCTCTTGCTCTCATCTATATCCTTGGGTACCTTAGCTTTACCCTTTCATAGAGGAACATATTTCGGCAGCTAGGTGATATGGTCCGCACCTTGGGTTTTGACTTCCATATCTACATCCTCCTCCTCCACCAGGATTTCTTCAAACTCTTCCTCCTCATCGACCTCCAAGTTAATGGCCTTCCCCTTTTCCTCCATTGTGAGCTTGGTCCTCAATGGATTTCTGGGTAAGACATGCACTGGTATCATGGCCTACTTGTCCTTCTTAGGTCTCGGCGTGCGCAGTGATTTAGGGACCTCAGCGATTATTCTAGCGCTCTCTAGGGCTTCTACTTCCGCAATTTCCTACACGGCTTCCGTGGGTGTCGACATCAGTCTAGTTAGAAGGTCCCGCATCTCCTTTGGAAAGGTTTCAAACACTGAACTTTCTCTCAAATCTCAAAGTTTGATAGGTCCATAAACATTGGATAACACAACAACTCAGTTCTCAAAATGCCAAGTGTTGTTGGCTGGACATCCACTTGTAATTTATAGCGCCTTTCGAATTTGAGTTCGACCCTTTCCCCCACATTTGGTCCATTAATGCTAGATTGGTGGCAGATTTTCAAGAATCTAGCGGATAAAGTTAACCTTAAGTGTCTGTCGCTTGCTCCATTTGGCCTCAAACCAAGCATCACATCGTAAATAGTGACTGTAATGGTCACTTTCTAGCAGACCTGCACACCAACACAGCTGTCACGGACCCTGTGACACTTTGCTATTGCACGCAGTCCTGACATCATGTAGTTCCCAAGCAGAGTAGTTTATAGTCTCGTGCCTACTTTCAGCTACCTGGAGTGCTAAGACTATGCTTCAGTTGGCTAGTTAGGTGGTCGGGCCACCTGTGTATGGATTCAAAGGACTACCATTCACTTTTCCTAGGAAAGGATTGCTATTCAACTTTACCAACTATACCGCGCCACCATCTATATTCTCCTTAATAATATATGAACCTAACCAGTGCATTCTAAATTTCCCTGGGAATTTATCAAACTTACTATCATACAACAAAACCAAATTGTTCACCTTGAATGTGTGCAGCTTGATGTGTCATTCGTGCCATGCCTTTTCGCCCTACTTTTGTACCTGCTGGTGGAATCCAGCCAAAAATCTCTCTTCTTCGAGCTCATCCAGTTGCACGAGCCTCTCCTCCAGGGCTCTACGATACTAGGCATGATATATTCCATTGGCCTTACGGCTACCACTTCATAGAAAAGCCTAAAAGGTGTCTGTCCCATCAATTTCTTACATGTCATTTGATAAGACCATAACACTACAGGTATGGATAGGTCCCAATCACTTCGCTACATATTTCATACCTTGGTCAGCGTAGTTTGCAGTACTTTGTTGAATGCTTCTATTGTCCCATTAGCCTGTGGATGATACAGTGTGCTCTTCTGGTGATACACCTGAAACTCTTCCATCAGCGTGCTGATCGTTTCGGTCATGAAGTGTGTACCGCGATCACTCATCAAGATCTTCAGACATCCAAATAGCATCAGTACATGTTCAAACACAAACTTCGTAGTAGTCGTGCTCATGCAATCCTTCATCGGCTGTGCTTCTGCCCAACGAGTCAGATAATTTGTCCCAATGATAATGTAACTCACGCTTGTCTTTCCTTGAGGTTTAATGGGTCCTACAAAATCTATTGCCCATTTTTCAAAAGGTTGCAATGTCATTTGTGGATTCAAAGGCATCTTGTCTCTTCATGATTTCCTACCTGTTCTCTGACATACGTCGCATGCCTTGCAATATTATTTTGAATCCTGATGAAGGGTTGGCCATGACAACCCTGGGCATAGAATCTTCTATGCGATTGCTCTTCCTGCATAATGTCTTCCCATAGCGCCCCCATGAGTTTCCATGAGGATGCTACTTCATTCAAATTCAGGTACATACCTTCATAGTATTTCATCATTCCCCATCTTGTATAGATGCCCAGCAATGACAGAGAAATCTGCCGCGTGCACCTCTAATTCCCTTTTCTTTTGGATAGAGTATCCTTCCAACACATTTCCAGTTGTTCGAAAGTGAATTACATCTTAAAAATGTCCATCTACTATGCACACAACAAAGAGCTATGCATTGGGTAATCCTTCCTCCAAATTAGTAGGTTCGTCTCCAATATCAATGCGTGATAAGTGATCTGGTTCCGCATTCAATCATCTAGGCTTCACTACAACTTCAAAATCACATTCTTGGAATAATAAAAGCCATCTGCAAATGCACCCCCCCAACACAGGCTTATTGACCAGGTATTTTAGCGCAGAGTGATCTATATACATCTTAAAGTGACCTCCTAGCAAGTAGTGTCGATACTTCTGGAGCGCATACACCATAGCTAGCCCTTCGTGCTCAGTGGTGGAATAGTTGTTCTTTGCTTTAGATAATCTACGACTTGTGAACACGATAGGGTGATCTAAGCCTTCTCCACCATCCTGTGTTAATATTTCCCCCAGCGCTATACATGACGCATCAACATGGACATGAAACTCTTTCTTCTAGTTTAAGAAAACAAGAATCGGCTCGGTAACCATCTTTTCTTTCAATATATCCAGGTTTTTCTTATAGTCATCGTTCCAGCAGAACGTGACATCCTTTTTCAACAATTTTTCCATCAGCACAGTGATCTAGTTATAGCCTTTGATAAAATTTCTATAATTTCCTGTATGTCCCAAAGTGGAGCGCAACTGTTTCACACTTCTCGGTGCTTCCAAGTTCAGAATCACTACGAGCTTCGCAGGGTCTACCATCAACCCTTTTCTGTAAACCATGTACCCCAATAGGTTCCCAAAATGAATGAGAAAGACACACTTCTTGTGGTTGAGCGCGATTTTCTATCTTCAATAGGTATCCATCATAAAGCGCAAGCTCACTGCATGGCACTTAACCAGCCTAAATACAGTCAAGTCATCAAAATATACCTCCAAGAACTTATGAATATATTCCTTAAATGCTGCAACGACCACACGCGAAAAGATAGCTGGCGCATTCTTCAATCCAAATGGCATGACATTATATTGAAAGCAACCCCACTCAGTCACGAAGGTTGTCTTGCTCCTATCCTCTAGCACGATTTCGATTTGGTGGTACCTAGAGAACCCATCAGTGAATGAATATGCTTCTTGACCCCCTACATTGTCCAACACTTCATCCATGAATGAAGTTGGGAATGGATCATGCACACAAGCGTCATTCAATTTTTTGAGATCCACGCATATCCTTATCTCGTCCTTCTGCTTCTTCTCTTGCACCACCATTGGGTTTACCCAATCAGATTCTTCCACTGGCTCAATGATGCATGTTGTGAGCATTTTGTCTAGTTCTGTAGAAATTTCACCGTAGATCACCTGATAATGCAATATACTAAATCAAAATACTTGATCTACTTCTACTATCAAACTTTGTAGAAGCTTAATCAACTTGAGCAAGATCAATCGGAACACATATAACAGAGAAGAAGATTCAATCACACATGAAACACAGAAGAATACTCTAGGGAAAGCCTCAGCTAAAAACCCCGCTATTTGTATTATCATACAAGTGGAAATATCTCAGGATTACACAAATATTTATCTCACAAGCTATCCAGCTCTCAATACAATCCCTCACTGCTGCTCATAGAGAGAATAGAAAACACATATGCCTTCCTTCAGTCCTCCAAGCCTCCTATTTCCTTGCGCAGTTTCTCCTGGGTCCTCTGGCTGCCACCTATGTGAATTCACCTCTCACACAACTCACGAAACTTAGAAATAACTGTGCAATCCTGAAGGAGATGATTCCTTCTCCATGGATGAGTTTCCTATATAGGAAAATTCCTCCAATTGATAGTACACTGTCCCATCCTGTGATCTCAACTAGGTCTCTGATTGAACTGACATGCATTAGTTATTTATGAGAGAATATTCAGTTATCTGAAGTACACTAGTTACATGCATGCATGCATTAACTAATTGAACTCACAATCCGTTCCACAAACTATTGGAACTAATCTAACTAGACTTAACTCAGTTAACTGAGCTAACTAAATACAACTCATCCTGATCTCCTTAATTAAGGGATAACTTCATCAATCAAAGGGATAACTGTTGCATGTCTTCACATAGACTTCATGTTTGATTTTCTCTAACTAATTAACTCAGGATGAATTAATTAATTATTTTACAAACAACTGCTAAGATCAAATTCGAATTTTAATTCTCAATTTTAGTTCAGGGACTAACTAAAATTAGAATCTATCTCAAAATGCTATTTTTAGCATTTCTATTTTATCATTCCTTGTTGTTATTTCCAACACTGGTACCTGAAATTCTATTTATAGCAATGCTATTTATATCATTTCTATTTTTAGCATTTATTGTTGCTATTTTCAACACTTCCTCTCAACAAGAAAGGCATTCAACTTGAACCCGATCCTGAACCTTTGGAATGTTCTGCATGCAACACTTCTCCCTAGTGTTGTTTCTCCACAACTCTAGAAACAAAAAATATCCAACCTAAATCAGAATGATGCCTCTGTCATCAAAGTCTCTGACTGCTATTGCCTTTGTCGACTACAAACTCTACACCTTTGTGCCCTTCAATATCTGACTACTCTAGCCTCTGTCACTTTGATCTCTGACTGCATCAATCACACTGATTCCTCCAGCTACATCTGTGCTGCTATTGGTCCTATTTCCCAACACTGCATCCACACTACACCTCCTCTCATCATGTTGCATCGTGCTTCCAACTACTGCACTGCAAGTCAGTTATTGAGAAGTAAGTAATTGATCTCCCAACTGACCTCCCTGTTGGGCTAGAAACACCCTCTGATGCTGAAGCTCCCTCTACCGCTCCATCCGCATCTGTCTCTACCCACTCAGCCAGTCATGCTACTCCTCATCGGGGCTCCTGTAGCAAGGTCTAATCAAAGAGGTTGGGTACCTCAAAGATCCTTCCCCTATTTCAGTCTTCTTGGGACTATCACTCCACATCGCCCCACCTCCCACTTGGAGGTATGGATGCATGTGATCCCTGTGCCCACTTGGCTCGAAATTTCCCCCTATTGGTGGTATCTGCATGAGTGGATGCCTCCACTCGGTCTCCTCTCGGCTTCTCCAGTTGTGGCTACTCGACAACCTCTTGAAGCTGCTTCACCAATTGTGGCTCCTCCGTAATTGTCCGAGACTTCTTCTGGCACTACATGTTGAGAGGTAATGTACTCTCCCTCTCAACCACCAAGTCTCCAATAGTTTCCTTGCTCCTTAAGGATTTACATGCATCTTGAACCTCAAGAGCATACAGGTTCTTGACTCGTGAACCAATCTGCTTCACCTATCTCATGGTGATGTGTCTAAGGAAAACCTTTCCCTTACTAAAGACTACATCATAGCCTTTGTCCTCCAGTATCATGATCGATACCAAGTTCTCCTTCAGTCTTGTCACATACTTCACATCTGTTAAGGTAATGTGAGCTCCATGCTCCCTCTGAAAATAAACCATGCCCACACCTGAAACACTATACTTTTCATCATTACCCATCGCTATGAGTATCTAAAGGTCTTTCTCCTCTAAGGTACTAAACAAACTCTTATCATCAGTCATGTATAATGAGGCTCTACTGTCAAGAAACCAACCACAACCCATCATTGATGAAACCATGCATGTGATGAGGGTAAAATCCAATTCGAACTGAGAGGCCAATGCCTCACCTTCAGGTCCTTCCTTGGATCCCTTCTTGGATTCCTTCAATGGACAATTAGTTGAATAATGGCCCACTCATGACAATTAAATCATCACACTTTAGATTTGTCAATCTTCTTTCCTCCATGAGAAGAACTTGATTTTGGATGAGAATCCTTCTCCTTCCCTTTCTTTGCCTTACTCGCCAAGGCACAATTTTCTTCATCCTCCTTGGATGAAGAACCATCTCTGGTGCTTCTCTTGATCTCCTCCTGCATCAGATCCAACCACGGTTGTTCCCAATCTGGCAGTTTATCTCTTCCATTTACTAAGTCTTGGTAGCTATGCCAACTCTTAGGAAGACCGAGGAGAGCAAGACTCACCATGTCATCATCGGCTGTCATGATTCGTACACTTCCAAGCTCATCCTTTCAGGTAGTGAGCTTGTTCAAATATGTAGAGATCATGTCGCCCTTTTCACACTTAATTTTCTGAAGCTTGTCTTTCAGCACTAGCTTCCTCTGATCGTTGTTGTTCTGATATAGATCCTTCAATTTTTTCCACATTGAAAATGGTTTCTCCTTCCCATGGAGACTCGAGACAATGTGGTCTTGAACTCCCTCCAGAAGAATCCTCCTCGCTCTAGCCACAAATTTCTTCCATTCCACCAATTCTTGGGCATTAGTAGCTGCTAGCTTGGGGACTTCTTGATCAATGAAGTCCTTCAAACCGTTGTCCTCTAATACAACTTCCATGCTATCCTTCTAGGCTTTATAATTCAAGCTACCATCTAGGGCATACTCGAGTCTCAAACCGTTGAATGCCATTAGTGAAATTTGAGATATGATAAGAATTCCATTTTTATAATCAGGAACTTCAAACTTCAAACTTCTCCCTTCTTTGTATATTGTTCTCTTCTTTGATCACTTTTTCTCTCATACCATGTAGAAATTTCACTGTAGATCACCTGATAATGCAATATACTAAAGCAAAATACTTGATCTACTTCTACTATCAAACTTTGCAGAAGCTTAATCAATTTGAGCAAGATCAATCGGAACACATATGACAAAGAATGCTGAGAGGAAAGGAAGGTAGTAGAAATAGTCCAGTAGTATAATGTTGTCTACAATAGCATCATAGCAAGGATCAAGGGCATTGTAGCTAAGTTACTTGGAACGAGTCACATGTGAGTGTTAGGGGCCTATTGGGCCAAAGACTCCACATTTTGAAGAGCGGAGTGTGCAGAGTCCACGAAGATCTATTTACCATGCATAGTCTAAGGGCTTTGAGGTGGGTCAAAGCCCCTCATTTTGTAACAGGTATCAAGGTCTTAGTTTATTGTTTTGTTGATTCCATGGTATGTGGAATATGGTTTTTGTAGCAATGTAATGTATTTAAGGAATTGTAATCCTTGGTCAAAGAGGATAATGAAGAACAAAACATAGAGAGAACACAAGTGATCGAATCTTTTGTTTTGTGTTTTTGGTCCTAAGGAAAGGCTCTACAGCTGAGTGAACGGAGGCCTTGGAAGATTCAGCAACTTAGTGTGTAGACCACCTGCAGCTGGGTGCATAGTTGGACGAATTTTTATTTACTGAATGATCTATCTTAATAAAGAAGAATAATTTTTGGTGAAGTCTTTTGTATCTGTATCTAGAATTTGTGTTCATAAGTATGTTGTGCTTTATTTTTACTTATTTATTTGAAATAATACATGTTATATTATTCTATAATATGTTTGTGTAATAAGTGCAAATCTGTAAAGTAAAAGTATCATTGTGAAGTCTTTTAGGTATGAAAAGTTGTAGATAAGTATCAAACATAAAGAAAATACATGGGTGACACAACACGGTATCCCTCTGGCTACAGAAACTTAGTTCTGCAACCTCCCATAATCACTTTGGGTGAGACTGCGATCTGCTAGTAGGTCATTGCTGAGAGGGCCAATGGTTGAGGGTTTTGTTGGTGCACAGTACACTTTGAACCTGGGTCCAAGCCCCTTAAGCCAACAAAGTGTTTGAATACCCCAAGAAGATAAACTTGTGACTCCTTGCACCGAGTTTGTTTCTTTGTTCCTTAGGTATCAAGGCATAATAGGTGGAACCAAAAACCCTAAGATGCCTCACTAAAGGAATGTGGCCATACCACATTTCATAGGGAGTCTTGTTTTTATCATTATATGGACACCTATTCTTTATATACACAACACATAGAACTACATCAGCCCAAAATATCATTTTAACATTCTTGAGAAACATCATGGAATGTACCATATTTAAGATTGTCCTGTTCATTCTTTCTGCTACTCCGTTTTGTTGGGGATTATAAGGAACGATTGTTTGATGTTTGATCTCATGCTAGAGAAGATAGCTTTCAAATTCATTTGAAGTATATTCTTTTCCATTATCAGTATGAGTATATCAAATATGGATTGTGCATCATTTTCAATCCATGTGTTATCACTAGAAATTATAGTCCATGTATATGATAATTGTCTATAAGTTTTGGAAGAAGACTTAAAGTGCCAATATGATGGAATCCTCTGTTTTCGTAGCATCATATCTCTTGTAATCAATTAGTTTGTTTATGTTATTGTTAAGGTCATTTATGTCAAAAGCCCGAGCTCCCTTCATGCTTGATGAGGAGTCTCGTACAGCAGTGTTTTGATAGGCTATATATAGGAATAACTTAGATGTAAAAAAGGTTGGATACTTAATAGAAAAAGTGTGTTGTTTTGGGCCACTGTAAGACCTTTTTTGACAGTAATAGTAAAACAGAGTTATTCTCTTCTCAAGATTCTCGAAGGATTGTCATGGTCAAATGAAGTGATGATGTGTTATACCTTATGTTATTTTATGGTTTTGTTGTATGCAATCACTCAGAATTCATAATTATATGCTCTGACTTCCTGTGTATACAGCAAGCTATGTGTGGTGGAATATGTTTGACTTGTAATGCTAAGAGCCTTGATTTCTATGAGATCACTGTGTTTTTCTTGTCTACTTGATATTATAGACTCCATAGCCCAATGAGATATCTTTTGGTGTGTTTCCAACCAGTTATGTTTTCATAAGTAAATAAAGAGTTAGCCATCTAGTGTGTGAAGGATTTTATCAAGAGTTTTGAGAGAGCCCTCTCTGATCAAAGAGGCTAATCTTTGGTCTAAAGATAGGTTGAAATAGTTACATGAGACCATGCTTAGTTGCAGCCCTCAGTACTGGTTTTGTGATAACACCATGCATGAAATATCTTGAATGTTTCAAAATATTCAAATTTGTTCTTCAATAAATAAACCCAACACATTCTGGTGTAGTCATCTATATGTTTCATCATATATTTATTACCATTTGCATAAGGAATGGACATTAGGACACAAAAATCAGAATGAATGAGTTCAAGTTTTCAATGTGCTCTGGAATGAGAATCATGAAAAGACTGTTTGTTGTGCTTTCCTATGATACAAGAATCACATTGCTTAAGTTTCCTAGGAATTGTAGGCAAATCAGTAACACCATTTTCTTGAACAAACAAAGGCTTTCATAGTTCGAGTGTCCAAATATAGCATTCCATAAAGGACATGATGGAAATGTACCTCCATCAGAGTGAGAACTATATGAAAAATTATGTGCATGAGCATAAGTTCCTTGCAACTTTAGAAGTGTTTCCTCTTATATCCCAGTCATGACAATTGAGTGATCTATTTTTTTTTTACCTCAACCTTTCCATAAAATATGTGAGTGGAGTGTGATTGCTAGCAGATGTGAACCAAAGACAACAAGTTTCTCCTCATATTTGGGAGGTATAGAACATCATGTAGATGAAATTTTGGAAGACCGAGCAATTTGAGCCTGATGGTGTGAAGCCCTGATGACTTAAGTTTTGACTTGTCTCCAACGTATACTGCTCCATCAAAATTACCTATGAATTATCCGAAGAAATATATCTTGAAATTCATGTGGCAAGTTTCCCCTAAATCAAGAAACTCAGCATATTTCCAGGAAGGAAGTGAAGCATTGAATAAGTCTTCAATTACTCCACTGTTGCAATGTGCCACAACATAATGAGAGGACTCAACTACTTTTCCTTTCCCTTTGTCAGTTGTTTTACCTTTTCCTTCATTTATTTCCTACTATATTCTGTCCCAAGGCACCTTACATGTAAAAGCATCATGTCCATCTCTATTATATCATATGCAGTGAAGATCATACCTTTCTTGGAAATGTCTTCCCCCTTGTCTCTAAAATTCTTCCTTCCTCTTCCTCTTCAGCCACCTCTTCCTCAAGAATAATATTGTGCATGATTCTTCTCTTTTTGCGCAAGGCACAGAACTTCTTTAGTATACTGAGGAGTCGTATTCTTCCCAAAATCCTTCTCTCTTTCAACAAACATATTCTCAAGGGAGTCAAAGGTAATCTCCTTAAGGTTTCCACTTACTTTCAATGACTCAAGATAATGTGAATAGGTGGGATATAGTGCCTTGACATAAGCTATGAGAGGAATATCTATTTCAACACTAGTGGCTTTTATGTCATGCATAATGGATCTTACTTCTAATGCTAAGGAAACAGAATCATCATCTTTTAACTCAATATTGAACAACTTGATCATCAATTAAATAATTTCAAGTTCAGAGTATGATTCATACAATTTCTTCAACTTCTTTAAGTCTTCAAAGGCATTTGAAAATGCTAAAATATGTTGACTCATTTCTTAATTTACTAACGTTGAAATCAAGGAATAGGCCTTGATGTTCTTGTTTTCCCAAATGGAAAGCTCCTTATCTAAAGTGGGATTTCCAGGTGCATTGTCTCCTTCTCCTTCACAAATCCCTTTCCACAACTCATTGAAAATAAGGGTTTATTTTATCTCCCTGAACCACTCATGGTAGTTCTCTTTTCCAATGAGAACTACTAACACTATGGATATGAGTGAATCATAATTAAAAAAAACCTATATGATTTCAAAAAACTTCACTCTTTATTGTGCATATGAATAGTCACACCACCATGTAATATATCACACAATATATTATATTTCTTGTTTTTCTAGTATCTTTCACATAATAGAAAACCATATAATATGCAATTTCATTACCATTCACAACCTCCAAAAATAAACTCAAATTTTATTCATCATCATTTTGATATAATTCTTCACTTCATATACACCTTTTAAAAAAAACACACTCCACCATACTTATGTTTTATGAATTTTTAAACAAAATGGACACACCACATTTTATAATATACTCCATAGGAGCACTATGGAATGTTTGACCCATCAAATTTTATATACCTGTCATGACCTTTCAAAAGGAACCACCTCTCACTATGGTATTTTAAAACTACTCATGTTTATGAATCATCACACAACATATGAAGTGCACCCATTTAAAATAATATAAATAAAATGAATGTGGCCAGGTTTTCAAATAATAACTGCACAATAATGCTTCATCCTCTAAATAAATTAAAGCAGGTATTTCAAGGCTGTAGTAAGGAAAATTTGAATGTTGTTGTGTAAAAAACCCATCGTTCCATTACATCTGTCCATTAAAAGAAACTCAGACTCAAAGCATATATCGACCTTCATTCAACACCCAAAATTTAAAAAACACAACATTATCGACCTTTTCAACTAGGACAACACATATTCATCTAATAATTTCAACGAACGGGCCACAATGGACCAAAAACTTCATCGATCATCCAAAAACTTCAATGCACAATGGAAAACATACGTACCAACATACACAGGAAGCCAACACATAGTCTACACTCCCCTAAGAAGCCATCACACAAGGTCATCATCCTCCATCATAGCATACTCTTAAACACACAATTGCATAGTCCAACCTTCAATTCATTACATCGCCCAGAGGAACATACACACACCAAATAGTTCGATGGAGAAAGAAGAGAATAATGGCAAGGAAATAGCAGTTATAGGAGCAGAGGAAAGCTAAAATGGGGCTGGCTCTGATACCATGTCAATCTAGGAGGGTAAATCCACTAATAAAATTGTTTATTTCATTACTAAGTTCATAAATATATACATGAGTGGAGATACCCTTTGCGTATGTCTCTATGTGCTAGTGTACCCTTGGGAAGTCATATAGAAATTTTCTGCATGATCTTCAAATATCCATGGTGCAAGTTACCCAATATTCTATGCCACAACCCACTGATGTCTTGGCTATGCACCTTCTCTTCTTTTGTTCTCAAAGTAGCACAATATTCTACATCCAATTTGTAGAAGTTCTTTACCCGCACCTTGATCTGCTTCACCTATCTTAAGGCTATGTGAAAACGGAAATCCTTTCTCTTACTAAATATCACATCATAGCCACGTCCTCCAAAATGGCAATTGAAACCAAATTCTTCTTCAAACTTGGAATACACATGACATCTTTTAATGTGAGAGGAGAACCAAACTCCCTCCAAAAGGTAATAGTATTGATGTCAGTCATGTTGTACCTTGCATCATCTCCCATATCGATGTGCATATGGAGGTCCTTCTCCTCCAAGTCACTAAAGAACTCTTTGTTGTCAGTCATATGGAATGAGGCTCCACTATCCAAGTACCACACACTACCCATCACTGGTTTCACAATGCAAGCAATGAGGGTGAAATCCATCTTCGCTCCTCCTAAGGGCTTATTACTCGCCTTCTTGGTCAGGAACTTTGTGGCATAGTGTCCCATCTCGTGACAATGAAAACATTTAATCTTTGATATGTCCTTCTTCTTGTTGCCTTGATTGGAATCTGATTTGGAATGGGATGAATTCCCCTTCCCTTTATTTTCCTTTCCATATAAGGCATAGTTATCCTCATCATCATGCTTGGATGAGGATCACTCTTTGGTGTTTCATTGGATCTCTTTGTATACCAAGTCAAACCACAATCACTCCCACTCTGGTAGCTTTTCCCTCCCATTAACTAAGTCCTGGTAGTTGTGCCAGATCTTGGGAAGTCCTAG
Source organism: Pinus tabuliformis (assembly GCA_031772625.1). Classification (NCBI taxonomy): domain Eukaryota; kingdom Viridiplantae; phylum Streptophyta; class Pinopsida; order Pinales; family Pinaceae; genus Pinus; species Pinus tabuliformis. The sequence continues at coordinate 797,363,480 of CM062808.1, read as the reverse complement.
AAGTTCTAGGCTCACCAGATTGTCTTCAACAACTATAACACCGACACTTCCAAGCTCATCCCAACATTGGATGAAATTGTTCAAGTACTTCGATATTTCATCGCCCTTCTCCATCTTGATCTTTCTAAGCTTGTCCTTTAGTGCCATCTTCTTATGGTCACTATTGTTTTGAAATAGTTTCGTCAAGGCCTTCCACATTAAAAATGGAGTTTCCTTACCCTAGAGGTTTGAGACAATATGATCTCAAAGTCCTTCTAGCATAATCCTTATCGTCTTTTCTACACACTTTCTCCATTATGTCAGATCCCGAGCATCAAATGGCTTAGGAATGTCATTGTCTATGAATTACTTAAGCTCGTTGTCTTCCAACACTACCTCCATCCTTTCCTTCCAAGAAATATAGTTTGAACTTCCCTCAAGGGAATATTTGAGCCTGTTATGCAACCATCTCACAAAATAGAAGAAGAGATAGATGACTGACTTCAAAATTATCCTCTTCGAGAGGGAAACCTCCTTTACATCACATAAATGAACAATTCTTGGATTATTCAAATGAAAAGACCTCCTTTCTATATATAGGAGTCTAAGGGGTCACAATATAATCAGAGCCTACATAACAATAATATTGTAAGGACACAACAATATCAATAGTGGGCTTCCATTGGGGCATAATAATGACAATATGGGAAGTACATGGGCACAAAAATACAATAAGGGGGTTGCATTAATAACAACAAGTGGCTACACTAGTAGTATAAGGACCTAATATTTCCCCTCTCCTCCAAAAATGTGTTGTCCTCAATGCTCGAGTAGTTTTGGATTCTTCTATATAAAATTATCATCCTACCATGTGGAATCTTCAACGAGTAAGTTCTTCCACTTGATGAGATAATCTGAAATCGATCAATTTCATCATTGTCGGGTTCTTGATTCCATGACTACTTCAGGTTCCAATATGATTTTTCCTTCCTCATCAAGTTCCAGCAATATTTTTTAAACTAGGAGCTTGTCACCTATAACCTTCTTTAAGCATGAAACATGGAAAACTAGGTGCACTCAGGAAGATGTAGGAAGCTCCAATTTGTATGCCATAGTACCAATATTTTTCAACACCTTGTAATAACCATTTTACTTTGGTGATAATTTATTATCCTTCTTAGACTGCTTGAGGGACATTTGTTTGTATGGTTGTAGCCATAAAAATACCCAGTCGCCTACATCAAAACTTCTTTCGTTGTGATGTTGATATCCATGTTGCTTCATTTGATTATGCACCAAAGTGAGGCTATCCTTTAAGAGTTGGAGAACTTGTTGTTTATGCTCAATGTGATATTCCACTTCTTGAACCTTAGAATGATTTTCCAAGATTTTTTGGAGATCTAGAGAAATAGATGATTTCAATGTGTGAACCTCTAGTGAACATAATTGTGCAATTACTCCCCATTGATCTTTCTTTAGAAACTTTGTCATGCCATTAGAGATTATTATCTTTCCTATTTTCCCTATGATACCCCTTAATTCAACTTCCTTTTGTTGGAGTGTTTTCTTCTTGAAGGTGTATGAAAAGAGGCCACTTTTGACTGTGGATGACAAATACCCTTAACAATAAAAAAATTCTATAAAATAGTGTGGATCTACAACAAATGATAGAAACAAAACCTGTCAAAGTCCTGATCTATGCAACATAAATAATTAAACAACAAAATGGAATAAGAAAATAAGTGAAAATAACTACAATAATCCCATGGAAACAGATATAAAGAATATATTTTATTAGATGACACCCATAGGTGAGGTAATTAGGATCCTCAACTAAGGCACGAGGGAAAATAGTAATGTTACTGATGGAATGACACCAGGGAAAATGGGGAGAATGGGATTGAGGGAAAAATAAATGACTTCCCTTGTCAGATCATAAAGTGCATGGTTAACCTGGCAGATACTAACTCGACTCTGAAGGGGACGGTGGACAGTATGACTAAAGGCCAAAATGGGTAACATGGGATGAAGAATATGCAAAGATGGATGGAATACTGTGACATGATACAATGCGATGCAAAAAAGACTCCATGGATGTAAAGGTGACTCATTGTGGATGCTCAGAGCAAGGGTGACTTGATGATGCTACCACACAGAATAGTCCCAGTGGGGACCATGAAAACATGAGAAAATAATGGTTTCTCACATGAAAATCGACACATGAGATGACGAGCACCAAGGGAAGGTGGTACCCAAAGTACAAACACCTCATATGAAGAAGTTCGATTTTGAGAGGTGATGAAGTGACCCTTCTTGGAAAAATGGCTTCGAGGCAAAGTATCAAATCATCAAAAATGAAGAGATACCCATTATAGTACTAGATGAGAGCTTTCCAATGGTGCTAATGGTTCATCAAAATTTACTATTGGTTGGTCGCAATGGGTGACATAAAAAAATGTGGGTTTTTCTAGAAAAGGGCTTTTTCCCTCCAATTTAATTCATTTTCTAAGTGAGTTGTGGTGAATTTGGAGAGGAGGAGAAGGCCCTAAATCTTGTGGAGATCATAGCAGATAAACCAACCATCAGAATCAAGATCTTCAACTTTCAGGTAGGTGGCCTTACTTATCTCTTCAATTTCAATGGTTTATTTGTTGATTTTGGTGCCTTACAGCTCCCTGGGAGACCCCTGCTGCTCCTCACGGTCGGCTCACACATTTTTGGGCTTGAAGTGCAATTTGGCTCATAGGAATTAGTTAGAAACCTATGAGCTCGCACTTTTCTAGTTGAAAGCTGCGATCTAGACATGAGAGGGAGGGTGATCTGCTAGGCTGGTGGGGGCTAGAGGCTGAATAGTCAAGACTATTGTTTTCATCTCTGAACTGAAAATACATGTGGTGTTTTGTAGGTATGGATGAGTTGAAAACCAACTGGCATGAACAGGATTTGGATACCCTTCGATCTGAGATCTAGAGGGATCAAGGGCTTCGAGGGGCGTTATCTTGCTATGGGGTTCTCAAGTTGTTATAGAACCCATTGATGAGAGAAGGTGAGCCCTTGTTGTCAAGGATTGTGAGCTATTGGGACCCCAACCAGGATGCCTTTATGGTGCACAAGCATAGGATCTAGCTCACTTTCTAGGACATTTATTTTTTCACTGGACTCCCCCCCTTATGGGTGGTGGGAGAATATACATCCGGTGTTACTTCGTGGGAGGAAAATTGTATAGTTCGTGGATTGCCATTGTCCATGGGGTGTTCGTGTGAAGGGAATGACCATCTCGATCAGTGATCTAGATAGGTTAGAGGCACAGACTATTTCCATAGCAGTGCTACAGATTTTTGGCAGCCATGCATTCCACCACATCATTGGTGGGCAGATGATGCTTGTTGAGAATGTATTGGCAGGGACCTACTATGGGTGTGCCCAAATGATGTTGTCATCAGTGAAACGACAGCTGAGTCTATGCAGGAGACAGATGAATCATGACTATGCATTTTGTATAGTGCTATGTGCTTTCTTCTTGGAGAATATACCTACCATCCACCCTCATGTATAGATCCGGGATGGGGGCCCACAGGAGCCTAGGATGTGCTGGTGAGGGTAGCTACTGGGAAGAGGAGGAGGGGGGTTTGGGCATGCTTTCTCACCTGAATTTTTCACACACTGGGATAAGATGCCCCTTTACATAGATGATTATTCCTATAGTGGTATGAACTACCAAGGTGATCCTAACCTACCACTTCCACCTGGATGAGCATGGGGACCAGACGGTAAGTGTTAAGTTGTATTTTTATGGTGTATTTCCTATTTTTATCACATGTATATAGTACTGAGTGTAAAATATTTGGTATGAAGATATAGCATCGGTGAAACCGGTAGGATACGCAGGCCGAGCTATAGCGCCTAGGGCTACATATCACAAAACATCATTGTCACGCCAGGGTCCCAACGATAGTTCTCTACTCGCTGACATATGTCATAGATGTGATGTGCTCTTGGTCATAGTTTCTGAGCACAGATGCCATGAGCTAGAAGATTAGTACATAGATGAGTGTACAAGTCTTCCCTTAGAGTGGCAAGGGATCATGTGGCACATGGAGATGGTCGATCAAGTAGTATGTGATTTGTGAGTAGGTGGAGTAGATCCTTTGGTGCGGGATCTGCCAAACAGTGAATAGGGACAGGACATGTGGGTCCCTTTGTTTTTATTTTTGTAACATGTTATGGGCATGTCAAATGTATTTAGAGCTATGGGATCCAAACATTTATATGTTTTATGTTATACATAATGTGATTATGCATCTTGATGATGATGGTTTGCCATGTGTTTTGTTTATGATTATCTTCTGTGGTATACATGTGATAAATGTAAATCTAGAATGTTATTTTCAATGGTACATTCATAGTTATTTTGGGCTCTAGGAACATGATTGAAAGTAATGGTTTCAAATTCACATACCAACAATGTAACTCGTAGATATTTTCTAAATAGGACTTGGTTATGCACATGATACACACCATTCAATTGCGTGACAAGTAGCAAGGAATCTAAATGGACATGAAGATGAAGGATGCAATGAGCAAGGGCATCAACTAACAAACCTATCACTGCATCATATTTAGCCTAGTTATTTGTGGCAGATCCAAGGCACACACCGTTAGAAAGGACTAACATATGCAAGGGGGTGAAAATGGCCCATTCTGTTGAGGCTAGATTCCTTGAGAAGTATCTGGCACTGTCAGCATAACTGATATACAATGTGGATGATGGATCCATCTGAAAGGTGCAAAGGACACAAAATGATATGATGCAACCTACCTAAATCCATGACGGAAATAAATACACGCAAATTAATGGGATATGCTATGAGTAAAATTTCTTGAGGTAGAGTGCATTGTGAGGATTAGGAAGAAGTTTTCCTTCGAAATCCTATAAGAGATATTCCCCCTTACCCAAGTCCTTACGAATGATATAAGGTCCTTGAAATAATGATGAGTGAGAGAATGACGAAGGATATAATCACCACAACGACGATAAAGGTCATCGATGATGAGAAGATAGTGAGGGGCCTGGTATAGGATATGTCATCAATCATCATGAGTAAGATGGGGGGCAATATTTTTGGTTTGAAAATATGGAAGGAAGTATGCATGATGGTGCATATCATCCAAAGGTTAATCAAGGGTAGACATGGCTTCCATGATGTCCTCATCATAAATTAATATGGGTGGACAAGAGGAATATTGACTACATGATGCGGCGAAAACACCTGGTTCATCATCCTAAGAAAGAAGGTTCACATACGCATCATATGAGGTGGTAGACGACAAGCTAGTAGATGGAAGATCTACCGATGTTGAGACTTGGCTTTCTGATGAGGGAGGTTTGACAGAAGAGTGCATGGGAACCTCAGAGAGGTTTTCCTATGAGGATCTCAAGGAAGATGACATGTAAAGGATATGGACCATGGAGTCTGTCATCTCGACATCGGGGGGAGGGATCACGATGGTTGGATATGATTCCCCCTATTCTAGTGTACTAGTGGTACCATAATCTACAGGTATAAGAGTATATGATCCACCACGAGTGGCCTTGAAGTCATGAAGCACATGGAGGCAATTGCAAAATTTGTTGAGATAAGGGAAACAATGGGAATAGTGGTTGTAATGATCACACAAAGCACATGGATGATTTGTATGCAAAGATTTAAGTTTCTTGATTGAATTAGATAAGGTAACTTAGGCCTTAGGGATGTTAGACTCAAGAAACATATTGTTGACCAAAGCTTTGAGATGAGGAAGCTCAGGACAGTTATTGGTGGCATGCTTGACAACACTACATAAAGTGCACAAAGGTGTCAACTTTAGAGCCTTGGGAGATGGAGATGCTTGAGGAGCCTTGTCCTTAGGTTCCTTCTCTTGGCCTTTCCCTCCTATCTAGATGCTTTTGCAACAAGGGTGGGTTCCTGTTGATTTTGTGGTGGAACTGGAGCAACAACAGGGGTCGTAGGGACCAGTTGAATTAGGGTCAAAGCATGATATGGTTTGAGCTAACCAGGTGGAGTGCTTGGAGGGGGATCAATGTACCAGACTGGGATCCCCAAAGTCATATTAGGGAGACTCAATGAATCCATGATAGGTTCCTTGATGGTTAAGACCTGGAGTAAGAGTTCGTGGTGGGAACAAAGGAAAGGCAACCAAAAAAGGAGGAGGTCCTGGAGGGGTGGATCTAGACGGCTCTACTGAAGTCACCATAGCAGGGTCCTGTGGAGCTGACTTTTGAATAGAGGTATTAGACTTCTTTTGAGTAGCATGTGACACTTGTAACATGCAAGCGGTCGATACACTAAGCTCAGAGATGGTAAGGGAGGAACCGGGCAAGCACCCAGTAAGGTAGAATCTTTTTAGACTCCAGGTGAAACACTAGTGAGAGGGGTGGTAGACTACTTTCTAGACATTGATGAGATAATGGACTTAGGGGAGGTCAAGGATGATGACTCATAGTACGCCAACTGATCGATAGTGATGATCTTCCCTTCATGGGGGAAGAACATCCTGTGGAAAACCGCAAACGTGACGGATGACATGGAATAAGTGTAACTACAACCCAATAGAATATTGTAATCTATAGGGGAATTGATAACGTCAATGTCTATAGAAACAGTCTTTCCCGAAAGAGTCACTGGACAATTGTAATACATGCTGAGAGGCTGGGAGGGGTTACCCTCCCAAGCATGCAAAGTGATGGTGGATGGGGATAGTTCAAGTGGCTTGAGTTGCTTCCAAATGGCAACAGACATCACATAGGTGGATGCACCCTTTCCAATAATGCATCGAGAGATGATGGCATTATGGACTCGGACTAGTATCTGGAAAGAAATGGATGATGGTAATGGAGGATGTTCTGATTCATCAATAGGAAAGACATTCAAATGATTGTCTGAAGGATCTACTATGTGCAAAGAAGTTAGTAGAGATTTCTTCTAATACAGGCATGACTATAGGTCCTCTAATGTTTACATGGGGGTAGGTAATTGCGCCAAGTCATCTACTATATTCTATGTGTGGGAAGCTTGGTTGGAAGCCACATTACGACACAATGGCCCTTTGGGGATCTTTGGAATTGACTCAACTTTGGGCTGAGGGATCTAGAAAGGACCATTTGATGTCGTAAGAGACTCAGTAGACTCTTTGGTTTTGGGCTTGGTTGCGAACAAAGTCGATGTATTGTCGTATTGATGCGACCGAGTTTGCAAGATGACATCAGAGGTGCTGACCCCATCAGAATTCATCATGAGAATCCGATAGCCACCTGGACTGGAAGGTTGGGAAGGGTGGGCTACTTGATATTTTTGAGGTTCAATAGTAACAAATCCTTGTTGAGGGAAAGGACTCTTAAGCACATCCGATTGAAATGGCGCAGGATTCTAGGGCGGTTACTACATGGGCGTTTGACCTCTAGAAGCTACTTGGGCTTCCCACATTTGGTGCATCTGAGGTAAGAGGGGACGCTCATGAGTATAATGGCCATGTACACCACAACATGCACAAGGCTTGTTCATATGAATGTCCTTGTTTTACTTGGGTTGGTTTCCCTATTGTTGGTTGTTGGTGTTAGGCTAGTTCCCCTAGGGTTGATTAGGTTGATTACCCTAGCTACCCTTGTTAACCTTCATGTTATTATTTTTATTTGAATTTTGGGGATATTCACACTCTACTATGCATACCCTTGACCCTGAGGGGATGGTGCCTACTGGGGTTGAGGATGCATGGTAGGTTGCAGTGCTAATTCCTGTGGGGCTGGAGCGCTCGGCGGTGCATAGATGTAATATGGTGAAGGGGCAACATCTGGTAGACAGGTTGAGAACTAGTTGGCCATTAAATATGTTGATGTGGTTAGGTGAATGCATAAGATGTGCTTTGTCTTGAATACACATTGCTGGCAGAAGGGGCATAAGTGTTGGAGGAACTGGTGGCCCCCTGTGGATAGCCATAACTTTGCTCAGTATACGACGAAGGATGTGAAATAGCTCCAATGATACCGTCGGTGGCATGAAATGCCCCCGATGCATTATCACCACCAGACGAGGGAGATTTGGTATAATAGTATAGACATAACCGATTGAGCATAATTCAAGTCATATCTCAGTGCAATCTATAGAGGCTCTTCCTCTATCTGAGGAAAGTTAGATGTGACATATTTGGAAATGGGTGTTAAAGGAGTCCTAATAAACCAATCGAGATAGACACAGTCTTCGAAGGAAGGAGAATGGCACATGCTCCTCCTTCTATGCCATTCCTGGGCATAGTCACAAAGACAGGTGGCAGAGGACTGACGAAATGTAGTCAAGAGCACCGTACTGGTGTCGTATCAGAGAGGTAACTAAAAATATGAAAGCAATGCTTTAGCAAGCATCCTAAGAGTGGAATGAGAAGTGGAGAGCTGGTCAATGTACCACTCCATAGCATCTCCAGAGAGCGTGCACTGGAACAACCAAAGATTAATGGAGTCATCGGTGATGGAATTAGATTAACACCACATCTAGAAGGAGCAGACGTGATTAGTGGGGTCCTCTCCATAATTACCCTCAATCTTGGGAATGTCTGAGGGAAGATTAGTGTTGGGAAAAGGTCCCCTAGGGTCAATTTTGTGGCACAAGCCCATGGTTTGGGGCAAAAATCCCAAGCTTTGTTGTAAAGAATGTAAATTCTCCACAAGATGTGGTCTCAGAGTACGTGTATAGTAAAGTGTCATAAAGGGTTTTACCCTTCTTTTATATAAGTTGTGTCAGCTTTAGTGGATCTACCCATGGTCCGTGGACCATGGGATTGTATAAAAAGGAGAATCTTAGAGAGTCTAAGGCATAATAGATATCAATCAAGATGATTGTAATGGGTCAGTAAGAGAAAGAGTGAAGAAGTCTTAGAGTATAAGAGAGGCTCTGCAGCTGTGTGCACAAAGGCCTAGAGTAGAGTCTACAGCTGAGCGCGTGGACCCCTGCAGCTGAGTGCGCAAGGAAGTCTTGAATCTGTAAGAAGAACTGAAGTATTAATAAAGAGAGTATTCTAGAAATTCTTGTGTTTATCTATTTATTTTTGTTATGAATGAATGTGCTATTATGTTATGATGAATGATGGGTTTATGAATTTATATTGTATTGATCCACGATTTTACATGATTTATCTTGTTATATGGATGCAAGTAATAATAAATGTTTACATGAAGAATATCCTGTTGCATGTTAAAGTTATCAACACTTAAGCTGATCTGGGTAAATATGGAATTAGGAGTACTCACAGAGGCGCGTAAGTGGTTGATTCACCTGTTTAGGGTCTGCGAAAGATAGTCGTGAACATTCGTGGAGGTATAGAATTTGATTAAGGGAAGTTATATTGATAAGCACTAAAGGCCTATGGGTGCAAAAACTTGGTTCCAAAATCCCCCCATACTGCTTCGGGTGAGACTTCAGTCTGCACTCCATGGGTTGATGCTGAAAGGGCCAGTAGTGTAGGGATTTGTTTGGAAAACTTAACTTTGAACCTGGGTCAGGAACCACTAAGCCAACAAATGGTTCTATTGCCAGAGTATATCCCTCTGCAAAAGGGCAAGGTGAAGGTCCCGAAGGACCTAGACGCCAGAAAATTCTCCCTCAACGCACCCCTCTTGCCGGAGAATATCACCTTTGAAGGTCCGCGCTTAGCGTGGGTCCCACACTTGAAGCTTGAAGACTAGGATTTGGTGGACCACGAGCGGTTCCCCCACCTTGCTGCCGACACTTTGACAGAGGGAGACTTGGACGATATTGGTGATAAGGTGCGAGATACGATAGCAAAAATACTGTAGCAGTTTGCGCAGCAGCAAAAGCAAGCATTAGTCGCGATACAAATGGGTCCACCCAAGCTGCAGATCCAAACAACTAGACTTCAGGTAAGCACAAGATAGAGAAGCGCTGCATCAACCAGTTTGGCACTGGGGACCACTCAAGCAGTAAAGCTGGTTCGCTCAATGGATCTTTGAGTAGTCGCGCTCTATGATGGAGCTTTGCGCATGGAGACGGTCACTGACAAGGCTATTGTCAGCATTTTGAATAAACTTGGTTGTGCTCCCCATTGAGTTCCTTCACACACTGCAGGCAGGTGTGATCACAGATATTAAGGCCCGAGAGCAGTGTGCACTAAGAATGATCAGCGAGTACAAAGTAAACAATGAACAAATGTTCATGGAGAAAACAACATTGCTAGATGCTTGGAAGAAGGTTCAGGTGCAGAATGAGAAAACTGAAGCTGTGCTGGCTGAGGCATGTAGAACAGTCCTGAAAACACATATCCCGGAGGAAGCCTCAATGGATGCAAATATTAGGGAGTTGGTTACAGGTGTGCATGACGTGAAGACGGAAGTGGTCAAGGTTCAGTTTGAATGAAACCTGAAGATAACAGAGCTTGAGTTGAAGTCCCAACCTTCAACTCCACCAGAGGTCAGAGAATAATGTGAAGCAATTGTAAAGGATGGAGTCCCAGTAGAAGATGCTGCAGTGGCAGATTGCACAACGCTCTTTGAGTGGTCCATGGAGGTAGTCATGACGCTCCAGGAAGATCCTAACCTACAAAGGTTGAACATGGAAGACTTGAATTGCAGTAGTAGTATGATGAAGCGAGAGTTATGGCATGCACCTTAGCTATATCACAATGACTAGCCAAGTTGCATGAGGCCAAACAGTTGCTCGATTAGGTGGAGGCAGCGCAAAGGAAAGAGGAGCTCCTCAAGGCCAGATTGGGGCCTTGGCTAGATGAGGCCTATGTTATCTCTGCCACCATTGTGGAGAAGTTGGCAAGCCTATAGAGAACATAGTAGAAGATCAAGGACGATAGTTCAGGACCAGCCACAGAGCAGCTGGTGGAGAAAATCAAGCAGGCAGCCACGCAGAGCACGACTGAGGTAGTAGTAGCACAAGTTGAGTTGGGAGGTCTCTGCAGTAAGTTCTTCACGCTAGTAGAGTGACTCGGGGGCGAGTCACAATATTTTTGTTTGGGGCCTGTTGGGACAAGGTCCCCTAGGATCAATTTTGGGGCAAAAGCCCAAGTTTTGAGGAAAAAAGTCGAAGTTTTGTTGTGAAGAATGTAAAGTCTCCCCAAGATGTGGTTACGGAGCATGTAGATAGTAAAGTGTCATAAAGGGGTTTACCCTTCTTTTACATAATTTTTGTTGGCTTTAGTAGATCTACCCATGGTTCGTGGACCATGGGATTGTATTAAAAGGAGAATCTTAGAGAGCCTAAGGCATAATAGATATCAATCAAGATGAATGTAATGGGTCAGTAAGAGAAAGAGTGAAGAAGTCTTAGAGTAGAAGAGAGGCTGTGCAGTTGTGTGTGCAGAGGCCTAGAGTAGAGTCTATAGCTGAGCGCATGGACCCCTGCAGCTGATTGCGCAGGGAAGTCTTGAGTCTATAAGAAGAACTGAATTAATAAAGAGATTATTCCAGAAATTCCTGTGTTTATCTATTTATTTTAGTTATGAATGAATGTGATATTATGTTATGATCAATGGTGGTTTTATGAATTAATACTGTATTGATGCGCGCTTTTACATGATTTATCTTGTTATAGGGACGCAAGTAATAATAACTGTTTACACAAAGAATATCATGTTACAAGTTAAAGTTATCAAACACTTAAACCAGTCTAGGTAAATATAGAATTAGGAGTACTCACAGAGGCACGTAAGTGGTTGATTCACCTGTTTAGGGTCTGCGAAAGATAGCCATGAATGTTTGTGGAGGTATAGAATTTGATTAAGGGGATTTATATCGATAAGCCCTAAAGGCTTATCGATCTGCATGAAGATAGGTTTATGGCATAAAATGACATCACTCTCATATCTGGGTGTTGAAACTTTGTTTCAGCATCCTTCCATACTTCTTTGAGTGAGACTTCAGTCCGCACTCCATGGGCTGATGCTAAAAGGGCCAGTAGTGTAGGGATTTGTTTGGCAAACTTAACTCTGAACCTGGGTCAGCACCCACTAAGCCAACACTTAGTCGACATAGCTGGCCAACTAGCATCGTGGTGTATGGGGTCATTAATCAACTAACTAAAATCCATGAGACTTAACCTAGCCATGAAATGTAGCAAAGGAGCTGCTGGAATGGTTCTTGTAATGGTTCCACTATATGTGACTACTGGGTTAGAACCAAAGCCACCACCAAGTTGGTTTCCTGCACCTACAATGAGTCCTGACATGATGACGATATGTGGTGAAGGGGGTTTGAAATCGAATGAGCAATCAGATGAACCAGAAGAAGAGTCAGTATGGAGACTCAAGGGAGGACTAACTTGAACCCTGTGGGGAGGAGTAATACGTCCAAGTGGAAACTGGGGATGAAGACCTAAAATTCTCCACAAAAAGCACCTTGGTGGTGCAATGATTACAAGACACAAGTGACACGGAAATGGTGAAGGGAGATAGACAAAATGTCTTTGTCTCTGTTGGGGAGATATATTAATAAATTTAAGTCTTAGCTTGGTGATGTAAAAGAAGCACCCTTCTCTTAAGGTGTTCTTGTGTGTGAAAATATGTGTGTTTATTAATTAAGCCCAGATCATGTTTGAAAAAAGAAAAAGAAAAATATTGTTGAAATATTTTAAATAAACTGAAATTAAAAACAAAAAATAAACAGCAAATCAACTATCTAAACCCCACCCAAATTTCATTTGCAAACAATGTGCTGGTTCATGGCAAAATCAACTGAAAAAACACTAAAATGGCCAAGAGATCTAAGCATCGATGTGACTAGGATCAAATGACACTATGTTGTTAGAAAGTGGTGCAACGACAAAAAAAAACCAGTGAGGAAAATCACTACAAAAGATAGGGTGATGGTTGTGGAACCTAGGGCAAAAGTGGCACCCTAAGGAAAATGACCAAACAAGGTTCAAGAGGGAACTTTGGATGGAAACAACCTATTTTTAAAGATCTGAAAAAGAAAGGTACAAATATGAAATGTATAGTTGAAATCTTTGCAAAAACTCAGACTTCTTACTTAGCTGAACTCCTCCTACGAAGGTGGAAGTGTACTAGAAGCCCTAGGGGTATAAATTCCACTTCGATGGGAAGAACAAAGTAGATCAAGGCCTAAGCAGGCTAAGATAGTGGTCAACGAACCCAGCAGAGTGCTCTCGGCAAAACCTAGAAAATGATAAGAAAAAATCTTGGAAACCCTAAAATCGTAGGTACTAACCTGATTCTAGGGATATAGTACCTTTTTAGCCAAAAAGTGTGTTATGGACCTCCAGATTGCAGGTTTGTTGTTGAAAAGTGTGATTTCTACTCCTCAGTTCTCAGGTGACAAGTTTCAGAAAAAATTGTCATCTCTGTCGCGACTGGTTCTTGTGACCTGCGGAAATAACCAGAAAACTTTTGAAAGTTAGAAATTTAACTGATCTAGGGTTGGAATGCTAGTAAACAATATTAAGAGACTAGAAAAAGAAAAAAGCTAAGTTGAAAACTGAAGGTCCCCTAGGTTTCTAAATCAAAATTAAAAACGCAGTGGAGTCACCATCTGTTGGAGTGTTTTCTTCTCGAAGGTGTATGAAAAGAAACCACTTTAGACTATGCATGACAAACAACCTTAACAATAGAAATGATTGTAAAACAATGTGGATCTACAACAAATGATAGATACAAAACCTGCCAAAGTCCTGATCTATGCAACAAAAATAGCTAAACAACAAAAAGGAATAAGAAAATAAGTACAAATAACTCCAATAATCCCATGGAAACCAGATATAAAGAATATATTTTATTAGATGACACCTATGAAGGGAAAAAATAATGTTACCAGTACCCCTATGTGGGATGGGTTCTTGGCTATCCTCAATGTCTTAATATTTGTAGAGTCTCTCTTTCTACAATGTGTAAACCATGCCTCAAGTCTGTTGCATGCTCACTGATAGGATTGCCAGGATTATTAAGAGGCAAAATATCCCCTCGACCTTTAGACCTCTTAACACCATCCATAGCTCGCTGAGATCTGTTAAAGATCCTGTTGACCCTAAAGACATGAAGGGGGTCTATGTCATTCCCTGTTCCTGCGGGGCCCCATACATTGGTGAAACTGGTCGCTCAATTAATCAAAGGATCAGTGAGCATGCAGCAGACTTGAGGCATGGTAGGGCCAAGTCCTCAGCCCTGGCTGAGCATGCTGAGAAAACTAAACATCAAGTCTGTATCGAAGAGGCTCAAGATATCGCAAGAGTGGCACAATTTCACCATCGAAAATTGAGGGAAGCCCTTGAGATCGAGAAAAGACCTTTGAATATCAATAGGGATGACGACTGGAAGATTAGTAGGTGTTGGATCCCAGCCCTTTTACCTTAGCCTCTTCTTCACCTGACCCCTCTCTGTTGGTTTAGCTGGTCATTGTTTTCTCTTAATATCATTGGTTTAGTAATAGTAATTTCACCCTTTTAATTATTCACCCTAGACCTAGATTATTAATAATTAACTAATTGCAATTTTATTCATTTCACTCATATATTAAAAAAATAATAATAATAAAAAATAAAATAATAAATCAAATAAAATAATAATAATAATAAATAAATAAAAATAAATAAATATATAAAAAAAAGAAAAAAAAAAATAGAGAAAAAGAAGAAGAAGAAGTAAATAAATAAATAAATAAATAAAAATAAAAAATAAAATAAAAAATAAAAAATAAATAAAAAATAAAAAATAAAAATAAATAAATAAATAAATATAATAATAATAATAATAATAAATAATAATAATAAATAATTAATTAATTAATTAAATAAAAAAATAAATAATAAATAAATGAAAATTAATAATAATAATAATAGAATATAAAAATAAAAAATAAATTACCCTAATCTATTATTGATAATAATATTCAAAAATGTTAATTTAAAATTAATATAGTAATATTAACTTGAGGTTAATATAATACAATAATATTACTGTAAATAAATAAATAATTAATTAATTAATTAATTAAAAAATAATAATAATAATAACTAAAATAATAAAAATAATAAATATCTATTTATATATATATATTTACTTTTCGAATCATTGACCGGAGAATCCACAGTATGAGTATTTTTGTACCAACGTTTCAAATCCCAAATGGGATCCATCATCAGGGTTTGAGAATGATGATAAAAGAAGAGCAGAATGGATAGAATAAATACTTAAGAGGACAATTTTTTTTTTTTTTTTTAAGGAACAGCACATGGTCGGCTTGAATCTGAAATTATTTTAATTTTATTCTTATTTTTAATTTATTTTTATTTTTAATAAATTACCTTTATTTTATTGAAATTTTTAATTTTAATAATTAGGTTTATAACCTATAGATTAAAAAGGAAAATGAACTGATACTAAAAAATTTTTCGATAATAGATTGAACTAAAATATATTAATTTCTATATAAATTAATTTAATATATTAAATTAATTCATATTAATAATTATAAATAATAAATATTTATAATTTATCAATATAATAATTAATAGTTATATAGAAATTATTATATTAAAGTATTAAAAAAAAAAAAGTTAATTATTAGGTTAAAGGAGCTATTTTAATAAAATGAAGGGATAATAAATTAATTATTATAGAAATACTAGGGAATATATCAATTTCTACTAGGGAATATATCAATACTAGGGAATATATCATTAGGTTAAAGGAGCTATTTTAATAAAATGAAGGGATCATAAATTAATTATTAAAGAAATACTAGGGAATATATCAATTTCTATATATAAATTAAATTAATATATGAACCAATTTATATTAACAATTATAAATAATTGATATTTATAATTAATTAATATATTAATTAATATATTAATTAATCGTTATGTAGAAATTAATATATTAAAGTATTTTTATGTTAATAATTCTAATTATGATATAGATAAAAAGTACTGACCAATAATAATAGGATAGGAGAGGGAGGGAAAACTTACCTGCTTGAAGGCTTACCTGGGGATGGGTTGACGCTTTTTGATTTCCCTGATCAGGGGAAGCCAGCTCCCGCTAATCTCCATACCACTGTCTCTGTTCAGATTACAAGGATGCTTAATAATTTCAAGTGCTTCTCTGATCTTTCGTCTCTGTTGCTGCTCTTCTCTTGCGATAATTGATGCGTTTTCCAGGCATATGTGGTGCTTAGTCTTCGAGGAGTGTTCTGCCAAGGCTGAGGTACGAGATCTTCCATTCCTGATGTCAGCGCCATGTTCCTTGAGTCTTGTCTGGAGGGAGCGACCTGTTTCGCCTATGTAGCTTTTTCCACAGGAACAGTCTATTTTATAGACTCCTTTAAGTTGCTGCTTGTCAATATCATCTTTAACAGACTTCAAACTTTGCCTGATAGTACCAGGAGCTGAGAATTGTGTTATAATGTTTTTCTTTCTTAGGATTTTAGCGATTTTGTCTGTAACCCCATGGATATAAGGTAGAAAAACCTTGCCACATTGAGGTTGGTCCTGATCCTTAGGTTTGGGAGATGACAACTTCCTTTCAGCTTTCTCCATGGCTTTTTTAATCTCATGATCTTTGTAGCCAATATTCTTAAAAGTTAAAACTAAATGCCTCTTTTCTTCGTTAATATGCTCTGAGTCAGAAATTCGAAGGGCTCTAATGGCAAGAGTATTCAGAACACCAAACTTTTGGGCTGGGTGATGGTGGGAATCCGCATGGAGGTAACTTTCTGTGTGGGTAGACTTCCTGAAAACCTTATGGCCCAAAGAGCCATCCTCTTTTCTGATGATTAGAATGTCCAAGAATGGGATGCTCATGTTTTCTTCAAGCTCCATTGTGAATTTTATTTCAGGAGAGATGGAATTTAGGTGAGTGAAAAACTTGTCAAGTTCTGCTTTACCATGTGTCCATTTTATATTGGTGTCATCGACAAAACGCTTCCACCAGGCTGGCTTTAAAGGATATGATTCCAGGGCCTTCTTCTCAAAATATTCCATGTATAGGTTGGCCACGATTGGCGAGAGGGGTGATCCCATTGCTACACCGGATGTCTGCTCATAAAATGACCCTTGGAAGGTGAACACCGTTGACCTTAAGCAAACTTCAGCCAGCTTTGCAGTCTCTGGATCAGTAACATCTTTTATAACCTGAATGGCCTCATCAAGAGGAATCTTCGTGAATAAGGAAACCACGTCAAAGCTTACAAGGATGTCATCACTTTCCATCCTTTCATTTTTAATAAGATTCACAAAGTCCTGGGAGTCTTTGATGAAGGAATCAGTATTTCCGACCAGGGGTTTTAGAATTTTAGCAATGTATTTAGCAAGCTCATAGGTTGGGGAGCCAATAGTATTAACTATCGGTCTAAGGGGGACCCCTTCCTTATGGATCTTGGGTAATCCATAGATTCTAGGGATGGTTTCACAAGAGGGGGTTAATCTCTTCTTTAATTTTTCGTCAAGGTTGGAATCTGAGATTATCTTTTTTACATCCTTCATGATTTTGGGCATGGGATTACTGCTCAGCTTCTTATAACTGCCACAACTTAGGTGATCATTCATTTTCTGTACATAGTCTTCTTTATCCAAGATGACCGCTGCTCCACCTTTATCTGCTTTAAGAACTACTACCTTGTCATTATTTCGCAAGGACTTGAAAGCTCTTTGTTCTTCCTTACTCAAGTTGCTTTTGGGAGTTTTGGCTTTTCTCATGATGAGAGAAAACTCTTGCCTTAATGTTTCTTTGTCTTCCAGAGGGAGGTTGCTGATCCCATCTTCTATGCTACAAATCATCTTTTCAATGGGGAGGCTTTTAGGGGCCATTGCAAACCCCATACCTTTGCTGAGAACATTAATGGCTACCGGGTCTAATTCCTGGGAAGATAGGTTGACTACTTTTCTTTTTGATATGGACTCACATGAGTTTTCTGAAGACCTACTTTTTTCTTTTTGGAAACTCATGTCTAACTCTTGATTGCTAATGACTCCCGTGCTATCTTTGTAGTTCACTGAATCCTGATTGCTTCTGTTATCTGGAGTATTATTTTTGCATTTATCATCAACCCAAACCTCCTTGTCACCCTTGCTAGGAGCATTACTTTTTACCCTTTCTTGATGGATAAAACTGTCCTTTTTAATGTTTAATCTATGAATTTTCGCACCACCATAGAAATTGTTGACTAGGTCATGAGCACATTCCCTGGAAACCTGCATTCTATCCATAGTATCCAAGCCAACTGCGCTGTAATTGTTTTCCTTCTTCTGCGCCCTGACCAATGAGTTATCATTACCAGTGTAGTTGTTATTTTCTGGTTTGTGTAATTCTTCATTTATAATCACTTCTGCGCACTCATTATCACCAACACTATCATAGTTCGAATTCTCCTGAATGCCATCTCGGTGGCTGATAACACCGATTTCCAATGAATCTGCGCAGTTTCTAAGGGAGCTTGAATAATCTGCGCAGTTTCTACGGCTTTCAATGCTTGAAAAACCTGCGAAGTTTGACCTAATTGCGCAGTTTTTAAGGTTTTCAATGTTTGAACCACCTGCGCAGTATCTCCCGCTTATCTCTTGTGAGGATGGAATAATACATGCGTAATTTCCAGGGTTTAAACTACCACCGCACTTATTACTGCTTTTTTCGTTGCTGGTTTTGTCAACAATTGGGGATTTTACAACACTGTTTTCCATCGTCAATGGATCTGCACCGAGTGACATGTCAAGATTTATACTGCTTGCGTATTCTTTAAGGTTTTCAATGTTAGAACCACCTGCGCAGTATCTCCCGCTTATCTCTTGTGAGGATGGAATAATACATGCGTAATTTCCAGGGTTTACGTCTTTTAAACTACCACCGCACTTATTACTGCTTTTTTCGTTGCTGGTTTTGTCAACAATTGGGGATTTTACAACACTGTTTTCCATCGTCAATGGATCTGCACCGAGTGACATGTCAAGATTTATACTGCTTGCGTATTCTTTAGTGTTTAACTTGCTGGGCTTACATTTAACTGCGCAGTTTTCACTGTTATTAACCTTAACGCTGATGTTTTGTGCAGAATTAGTGGCGGGTTCCAGATTTGTGAATATCACCTGAGAATTTAGAAGCTTGGATAGCTTCTTGCGTTGCCTTGCCTGAGCAGTCTGACCCTCATTTTCTGCTTTCAGAGCAGTCCTGGCATCGATAATGGCCCAGAGATCTTTATCGATGCTGTTGGCTAGCTTAAGGTGGGATGAGAGGGCTAAACGTCCAAGATTTTCCAGGGAGGCTCTAACTCTTATGATTTCTGACCTGATTAGAGAGAAGCTAAGATGAAGAAACGCCTTACTGTTGTATTTGTTATGCATTTTATGTTTAACTTAATGCTTTAATTCATGTTATAATCTAATGATGTATGATTTCATGTTCTAGACTTATATGCTTATATGATCTAACATCTATATAATGAACATTCTTTGAACTACTGCTAGTATATATGCTTTTCTTAAATGAGTTGTAGGTTTTGAAGCATTGGAGGAAGTAGAGGGTTTGGACCCTATGGGAACGACCTCAAACGTAGGACCTTCAGGTACTATTTCTTCTTCCTACTTAAGTAGTTTATGTATTAGGACTAACTCTTTGCTTGCTTCTTGTTGGTGTATGTCCTTCGCTCTGTTGGGGTGCTCAACCCATACCATAGGGTATATTATTCTCGTAACAAAATTAGCGATGCCGCTAGGGAATACTTCTAGTATTTCATAGTTTGGGTTATTTCTCTCTTGATCTCGGCCTTCTTGTTTGGTTTCTTATTTTTCCAGTATCTTTGACTTGTTTGTAACTTGGAAAAAAATTCTTATCTTCTAGATCAGACCTAAATTTTTATTTTTCTTTAATAACTTTTATATACGTGAGTTTATTTGACATAATCGTGTATACACATGCTCTTGTCCAAAGAAACATGTGTATACACGTGTTTCATTGAGAACAACCGCGTATACACGCGGGTCTGTCATTGCATAGTTGTGTATGCTTGGTTTTGAATGAATTTTTCAAATGATGAGTCCAGTAAAGGGTTTTGCCTGAGTTTTCTTGCTTTTGTTTAGTCATTGATTTTCTGGGAGAGTCTCGCTTCTTGTAGTTTTTTAGTTTCCTATTTCTCTTTGTGGAAAGACTTAGTCAACCTCGGGTTTTATTTTTGGTAAAGCGTTGGTTTCTGTGTTTGGGTTCAAGGATTCTCAGTCAATTTCTTGTATGTTTTGAGCCTTTGGAAGAGAGAAATGGTTTCAATTCACCTATAACCCAACCCTTACATTTCTTTTCCTTGTTTTCTTCAAGGTTGCCATCTTTGGTTTCTTCTTTGTTTTTGAGAAAGTTTTTCTTGCAATCTTGAAAAATTTTCTTGGTCTTCTTCGAATATTTCTTGTTTGCTAGATTTTTTATGCTGATATTTAGATTATTTTATTTAAGTTTGTAACCACTTTTCACTTTAATTATTATCATGCTTATGATTCTTATGGCTTGTGAAATTTAGGTCTTTTATGCTTGAATTTGATCTTGGATTCTTTAGTGGATTTTGTTTTCTCAAGAACTCTTTCTATCCTTAAAAATAAAAAAGATAAAAACATCTTTTGTTGCCTTTCTTTTTCTTTTTGGTTTTATTTTCGGTCTTCTTCTCATTTAGAGCAAGTGTGAAGTCTTTTCATTAGGTTAAATCTGCTTGATTTTGGGAAAAAGTTTGTGATTGAATTTGTTCTTCCTTTTTCAAGTTTGGCCTCTTAATCATTTTGAGAAACGCATTTTCTTGTCTTAAGAGTAGTCCTTCGAATCTTGTATTAAGCATTTTAGTTTGCATTAGGATAGTTGCACTATAAGAATTTTTAGACTTTTGGTCTATTTTGAGTGTGTGAGCGTGTGTTTTGAAGAAGAGAAAAGCAATTTTTTCTTTCATAGTTTGTTTGTAGAACCTTGTAGAAATCCCTTTCATCAAAGAAAAAAAGTTGCATGTGCATGTAGGTAGGTTTTCTATTGATTTTTTTTTTGCACCCATAACATCATAAATTTGCACTTCCATTTTACCCCTGACTTAAGAAGAGCCATTGAAATCAAGTGCTAAAATTAAAAATGAATTAGAATTTTTTGATTTGTCATAGTAACATCAACTAGTCTTGGTCATTTAGGGCCTTAGAATAGGTGAGTGGAGAGTTAATTCTCCAAGTCCATTCTAAATTTAAACATAGAAGTTGATTAAAAGGGTGAAATCCAGTGTCGTGAAGTTGACCAGGAAAGCTCTTCTCTTCTGGAAGTTAAGCACGAGCGCAAGTGAAGGTAGGGAAGAGAGATACCCCCTCTCTGACTTGTTCGATCTTGACCGAAGACTGTTCCACCCCGCTGCCAATACAAACTAGTGACGTTAATTGCCTTTTCTAGGAACCACATAGGTGACTGTTGTTACAGGGAAAAGTGTCTATACAGAACTACTTATACCACTAAGGTATGGTAGCTACCTTAGAAACAAACAAAGAAAAGCTACTTTCCTTTTTCCTTTATGAAAGATAGATGAGAGAAGAATAGAGGGGAGACCAACCTCTGTCCTGCGCTTGGCTCCTAGTTCGATTCCTCTCTCTTCTGATAGTCCTTTACTACTTGCTTCCTTGTACACCCAGCTTCACAGAGTACCTGTAGAATCAAAGTAGCATAACACTATACAAGAACATGGATCTATTATCATAAACAATCTAGGATCAAATGTAAATTGACCATACAAATGCATGAAACATAAACGACACAAGAGTATGGAGGAAAACTTGAATAGCTTTTATTGATAATCAAGAAAGAGCCAAGAGAGTTACAACCAGTTATTCTGACCCAGCATCATCCTCTCAGCAAGTAAGCCCTTCTTCACCTCATGCAAAGCTTAGAGAACCCAACACTATGATGTTGCCTCAAGAAACTAGCAGCAATTCCTTACAAGATGCAAAATTCTAGCCTCTGGATCTCTGGGATGAGGGATCCATATATAGATATCTGTAAGGGACATGAGTCAGCTTGTGATTTGATTAGTGTCTTCCCTCTGATAGTTCTTTCTTCCACTTGGATATTGATGATCTCTTACTCATCCTTGGTCGAATTCAGAGAGGCAAGTGTCACAGGAGAAGTTTCTGGAAGATTCCATGCCTCTCCACCTCGCGGATTGACACTGCCATTTGTCACTTCTCGCCCATCGCACCCCATAGAAGGGCTTTTTGAAATGCAACACACCCACAGAGTGTACTTAGGTGAGATGCAATGCACTTTGCCTATGGAGTAGGTGAAATGATCCTGTTTTGACCAGTTCTGAGCAGTTTTTCATGGAGAACTTCTGGGAGAAGCTGTAATCAGTTGACCTTGTTCCTTTAGAGGTTAGAACAACACTTTTAGGGACTTAGGAGCCCTTGGTTTATGGAAATTTTATGCTTGGGGTTGCAGTGCCCAAAAATGTCTATAACAGTTACCCCCTAAAGCATGAGGTCGTTAATCTTTTTGATGTCGAGTGAAATGCTTTATCATGAGGATCCGAAGTTCTTTCAAGCTGAGAGGAGACCTGTAATAAGATACAATACAATACATTATCTTCATAATATTTTCTTGATCTAGCTGAGGTGGGCATTCCCATGCTCAGCTTTATAAATCCATTTTCATGTACATAGGACAGACAATCGTCTGAGTGTAGACTGATGATTCTGGTAGAGTCATCATCCCTTTGATTGGATGATTATCTGTGCAGCAACGATGTACATTTGATGTCTTTGTTTCCCTGAATATATATCGCAGCCTGGATGGGTGAAACTAGATCCAGTGTCTTCAATCTCGTTCGATCTTCACTCGAAGTAAAAGTTGATCCACGTGAGAGATGTTCTGGAGTTGAACATGGAAAGACATCGCCTGATTACTAGCCAATGATGTAAGATGTTAACAGGCGCGAGAGGAATCACTGATAATGATAATGACCCTCAAGGTACTGTAGTACAATTCATGTGGTGTGAATAAAGGACTTGGCGTCGAACACCACGCAAAATCTTTCAGTCGAAGGCCATTGATGTAAACCTGTCGCCGGAAGTGAGAAACTTTCCATTGAGGCATGCAAGCTTCAAAGTACTGAACGGGGTGTTCCTAGATCAACTTCTTGGATAATGAGCTGATGTCGACAAGAAGCGATCCGTCATAGGAGGGCCTTAATGAATCCCACATCAATGACATGGAATGGAGAAAATGATTTTAATGGAGGTGAAAACGATCTGGTGATATAAGGTTCAGGGTGGCGGTCATGAAAGAATGGACCGTAAATGTATTGTAGCGGGTGAGACACAGGTGAATTCTCTGAATGACTTCTCTTGAACATATCGGCGACACTGACGTGATGGATTGGTAGCATTAACCCCAAATGTGGATGGTGTGATGGGACCATGGTGATGTGACCGGTGAATGAAACAACCCAACCCGACTTGGATGCAGAGTGAAAGTGTCATGTTCAAGAGCGACTTGCTACCAACAAAGTTTCTTCAAGTTTTCTTCCCAATTTTTCCCAAGCATTGCTGACTAGTACCTCTTTATTTTTGTCAAGCTTGAGGAGGATAACATATGCTTGTTCTATAATTTTTCATTCGGGAAAACCCATCGCTATGTTTTATCGAGCCTAGCGATAGTGAAACTCGTTCTTGTCTAATATGGACAAGTTTGTTGCTATTAGGTTTTAACGAGTTTAACGACAAAGATAACTCGGTCCTTTTCAATTTTAGAGAGTCTAAAAAGGGACGTAAAGGAAACTCCAAAATTCCTTTTTTGTCATCTAATCCCTTAAGTCCGAAAAAGTATAAAACAATACAGAAGGGATGAATTTTCGATACTTTTAACGAGCTGAACAAAACAAGCGCTCGATCTTTTTGTGTAATAATCCCTCAGGTCAAAAAAGATTAAAATCTAAAGGAGGGATAGCACTTCTGGTCCCTTTAACGAGCTGGAGAGGCCAATGGCTCGGAAATATTTTCATATTTTATGAGTTAGTTGAAAAGAGCTTAAAGGAGACTCGTCTTTTGAGGAACGAGTGATAAAATTGGGTAGCAGCTGATTCCAGGTAAGGTTTGGAATTTTCCAATCACGACAGTGTTACAAGGATGGCTAGCAGGATCACTCTTCGCAGTTGTTCCTCAAAAAGGGGTAAACAATCAAATGGGGGTGAATGATCGGCCAATACAGAGTGGAGGTGATGATGGGAACACGACCAAGGCTTTAAAGGCTAAAGTACTACATTCACGATGGTTATTTACTGGGAAATAGTTCATTTTTTAATGAGCTTAAACGTGGGGAGAAACATTTGCTCATGACTTATGTTTATTTTTTAATGAGTTTGAACTATGTGCGAAAACTGCTCGATGCGGGTTTATTTTTTAACAAGCTTGAACCCTGCAGTAACACTGCTCATGGCGGGCTTATTTTTTAACGAGCTTGAACCCTGCAGTAACACTGCTCGTGATAAGTTTGCATGCCCCCAGCATAATAATGCAAATCGAGGTGCATGCCCCCCAAGCTTCATTGCATTCAACTCGGTGGTTGGAATGAAGGTTTACCTTTGAGATTTGGAAAGGGGATTCGTTTCATTTTTTAATGAGGTTGACACAGTAAAAGAACTATCCTCATGACTCCTTGTTTCATTTTTTAATGAGGTCGACACAAGATAAGAACCATCCTCGAAATCCACTGTATTTACAGTATTTGATAGAAAATCAAAAACTAAAGGATGATTAAGGTCACTGGAACTATCTTCCTTACAATTCGGAAGATGGGAGTGATGGTGGTAATCTTCCCATGGTGCCTCTCCTATCATCATTGATTGAATGATTCCTTCGTCTGTAGAATGTACATGCGACCAAGGATCTGAAGAGGTGCCATATTCCTTAGACCTATCTATCCAAACACTCGATGAGCGTTGATTTGGGTTTTCCCCCCAAGCCAAGAAAATTGATTGCTACAATATTTCTAAAATGGTGATGATCCATGCTGACAAAATGTTTAGGAATCTTCTGAATCCATTAGATATACAAGATTTCATATTGCAGGTTTTCACTGTGGCCACTTCCACCAAATTACTCGGAGGTGATAGGGAAAAAGTACCCATTAAGGTAGGGTCTTTTAGGAGACCTACTCCGATATTTTGAAGCGAATGATCGCTTCCATGGATCATTAGAATGCTTCCCGTAACTTGTGAACTGTTAGGGAGAAATGTTTGTTGGTCGACGATTGTAATTCTTTCTTGAAAGGGAAATGAAATCTTCCTAAACTAGGTCGACACAACTGCGGCCATGGCATCTATCCAGGGCCTTCCTAATAGGATGTTGTAATCGAGGTTTCCGTCCATTACTTCAACATCAATTTCTATTGTTTTGCCCCCTAGCTCAACTTGCAAGTTACTTAGAATCCTGTATGGAGTGTATGATCGTCCATCAAATGCTTTTAACATTGTTGACGATCGCGACAAGGGTGGTGAGCCTAAATTTTTCTAGCAACTCATCAACATAATACATGTAGATGCCCCCTCATCAATAATTGTTCGATGAACAGTTTTGTTGAGGGCTTTCACTTGAATAAGGAAAGCTAGTTGAGCTGGTAACTCAGGGTCATATCCTTTGTGATTAAAGGATACAAGATTGGAATCCGTTGGGTCAATCCCACCTATTACTGATAATAGAGCCTGCTTTTGGGAGAGGCGATTTTGCGATACCTCAAGTGTCGACATAGCGGATGGCGATTGGGCCAAGTCCTCTACTATATTATAATTCTGTGATACTTTGGCACAAGGATTAAATGTCGATTTGTGTACTACTCCCTTTGGTGACTTTATCATTGGCTCAGGAATGATGGGTGGCACAACTTCGGTCAAAGTTGTTGCCGAACTACTAGGTTGTTCATTAGCCTTGTTATTCGACAGCTGTGGATTCCTGTAATCTTTATTCCTTGTCAAAGCATCATTTTGCCGCTTTGAGATAGACAACATAAGCACTTGGGATCGGGAAGCATTTTGATTAGCAACCAGTTTGGTTCCCAGGTTTGGAAATGGATCAGTCAATACTGCTAAGGTTTTTGGACTCTTAAAGAGTTTCTTAACTTCAGCTTTATGTGGACAATCTCTCATCCGATGATCCTCATCGCATATCTGACACCCCGCAGGGGGTTTCCTTTGCCCATAAGGGTTTGTAGAAGGTTTTTTAGGAGATGACTCATCCTGCTTCTTTTTTCTCCCTTTCTTTTTCTTCTTGCCCCCTGGTTGCTTCAGTTGTTTGCCCTTGTCGGTCGACACAGCATTTACTTCCGAGGCAAGAAGTTCTTCTTTTGCATTTTGACTAGAAATATTACGAGTCTTTTTAGATGTAGCCTTTGTCGATCTCGTGTTTGTTGCGCCAATCACGCCATCGCCGACATGAGAGTCATTGTTTGATTTAGGAGGAGGAGGGACCGAGAATTCCAGTCTAGGAGCGTCAGGTATTTTATCGTAGAGCATGCCAGACTGAGTGTAAATCAAGTCTAAATATTGTGCACGAGCGATAACTTGCTCTTCGGTGATGACTCCCCCTTTTGCCACATCTTCTGTGATGGAAGGAAATAATGACTTAATAAACCATTCAGCTAAAAGCTGATCAGGAACATACGTTTTTACCATTCTACGATGACATCGCCACTCATGTATATGATCGGATATGTTAGTGGCCATTGTTTCTTTGAAATTGGTAAGAAGTTATGTTCCCATTTCGTACCTTATCGGTAACTGAAAATGGGTTAAAAAGGTTGTGGCTAGGGTACTGAAGTTGTCAAACGAAGCTCTGGGCAACTCGATATACCATTTTTCTGCCAAACCAGTTAACGTCCTCTGGAAAAGGTGAAGCCTAATCGAATCATCGTTTAGGGTGTTTGATGAACACCACAGATGAAATGTCATCACATGATTCGATGGTTCTTCACCCAGATTTCCATTAAATTTAGGAATATCTGACGGAAGTTTATGCAGAATCACTGGCCACCAAGGGGCATAAGCAATTGGATCATTCAGCAGCCGGTTTAGATCTGGTAATTCTAGAGTTGCTACAAAGGGCCACTGTTGATTCAGGTTAAACGAAGCATACCCAAGATAAGATGGAATCGCCTGAGCAGTGGGTTTTTGCATACCAGCATAATGTATTTGATGCTGGCAACTTTGACAAGGTTGATGGGCATAACCATTATAATATGGTTGTTGATAACCGCTTTGGAAATGCGGTTTCCCATTACTTACAAAGACTTGTTGCTCAGGTCCTTGATATGATTGCTGGAATGGCGGTTATTGAGATTGAACCAACCATGGTTGTTGGACCATTTGTTGTTGCCCAATACTAGATGATTGACCAAGATGAGGAGTCATAGTACTTGTTTGAGCCTGAGTCGCTCCAGATAAGGAGGCATTAATCTGAGGTTGTGATTGAGTTGTCGAGACAAGAGGTTGTTGTATTGCAACCTGAGAAACTTGGGGTTGACATACAACAGGTAGCGCTTGTACTTGCGACGCAGTCACCATAGCAGGTATAGTGGGAATATTCGACACAGGGTGGACTGGTTGCATTGAATATACAACCCTTGGTTGCTGAGGCAGTATCGGTACCCAACCACTGGATGTAATTCCAATTTGACCTGAACTTTGTTGTAAACTCCCATATGGTTGTTCTCCAAGAGGGAACAATGAAAAGGCATACTGCCCTCCATATGGTGGCAATTCAGTACTTAAAGGGTAGATTGGCCTTTGAAGACACATTGGATCAATTTTTTGAGTTTCAACATAAGAAATACCAGATGATAATCTGGATGAAGAAATAGGAACTGACCATGTTGTCGAAACAGTCCCTGATTGGACTCCGGCTTGTTGTTGATAACTTTCCGGGACAGATGGTATACCGGTGAACATCATTGGAGTAGCAACAGGAGGCTTTGCCGCTGCTGCGTCAGATGACACAGTCCTGGATGTTGATGGTTGTTCAGACATATCTAGTCTATCCAAAAGATTTTCTAGCGATTTCGATTGACTTCCTTCCACAATTGCGGATTACTCGATCAACTAAAAATCAAAGGGAAGTATGTTTCCGAATTAGATGAATTTTAGATGCTTTGACACAACTTGTTTTTTCAATTTTTAAGAGTCGAGAAAAAACAAAAGATGACTGTAGTCGCCTTCGATTTTTAATGAGCCTGAAGTGACAAGTGCTCAAATGGACCTTTTTCGTTAAAGAGTCTGAAAAGGAGCGAAAGGGACTGCTCTGGAAATCTAGACAGAGGGATTACCAAACCAATAGCAAAACTGCAGAATACTTTTTACAGTACGGTAGTCAATCTTCCCGAATGCTGTGTTCAGTGCATTGCGATCGATAGGGTGGCAGACACGGCTTCCTATGGATAAAGGATTAAGCCTATTGTGGTCTCCCAAAATATACTCGACGGTACATGGGAGCACAAGTCCGTACTGGCACTTATCGTCTCAAAGTGGAGGAATCACCCAACCAACAGTGAAAACAACAGTTACCAGGCTTTACGACGCCGGAATACATCTCTAGCCTAGACTTCTAGATGTTGTGCATTAGGTTCCAAAGCATTGTTAGATTCATTAAATTTATTTTATAGTTGATCTTGCTTAAGAAATTTGCCTTTCAGGTTCACCGCATGATGTAGATGTACAATTCCTAAAATGCAATCTAAGATGATAAATAGTTGTTTTATCTTCTTTGTGCAATGAAAATCCTAGCTACTAAGGAAAGAGAGACAGTATTCTTTCAACAAAGAGCATAGAGCACACACTATATGCACTATCCTAAATCAAACCAATCAAACAGTCTAAATGCAAATGCTCATGCATGTATTTGTTTTCAGCCTTCTTAATATGTGAATGATAAAAAGAAAGCTAATGCGCAAATCTGAATTACTTTTCAAGCGACAATTACTAACAAGTTTCTTTTCAAAATAAAAAATGAAGACAATCACAACACTTTGCGATTTGGAAATGAATACTTGCTTTCGACACTAGAAAAACTACAAATTCAGATCAAATACAATAGTAACAGGGTAATCGACTATCAAGAGTAATCAGACTCTCTTCTATGAATGAAAACGACACTTGCGACACTTTCAAATCAAGAAACGACAGTACAATTACGTGACTTTTTTGCAAATGAGAACTGAAAATGACTCAACAAATACACAAAAACATTTACAGTTCTTTGCACAATGGAGGTGGAATAATAGCAAGGAAAGGGGTTTCAAACAGAGGTATACTGACTACAGGCAGCAAAATTCTTGAATAGATCTAAAAAGAGTGAACACAGAAATCAAAATCTAGGAACAATGCCTAGTCTAATCAGCGCACCTGAAACACAGTGAATTTGAAATGCAGCGCACCTACTACACTCGGGAAGTGCACTGAATTTCAGATTCACAGAACCGAGAGTGCACTGTGCTAGGGACGAGACTTTGCTTGGGTTCCGGGTCACAGTTTGCAGTTCAGTTTAGGTATTTTGGCCGAGCAAGTGGTAATAAGTAAATCAACAACAGGGGTAGGTCTAAGGAGGTTACTAGAGCCACCACAAGGGAAATTAGAGAGTTTGTAAATCAGATGTTTAATTCATAAACAAAACCCAGAGATTGACTGAAGTGGCATTTATCTACTTTGCATTTGCATAGCAAATGCAGTTCGAAAGCTACCTGGCTCAACTTCAAGCTCCGTCTGTAAGTTTATAAAGTAAACAACAAGGCAGATAAACAAACAACCTAGTCACTCCCCAGCGGAGTCGCCATTTTGTTATAGGGAAAAGTGTCTATACAGAACTGCTTATCCCACTAAGGTGTGCTAGCTACCTTAGAAACAAACAAATTAAAGCTACTTTCGTTTCTCCTTTATGAAAGATAGATGAGAGAAGAATAGAGGAGACCAACCTCTATCCTGCGCTTGGCTCCTAGTTCGATTCCTCTCTCTTCTGATAGTCCTTTGCTACTTGCTTCCTTGTACACCCAGCTTCACAGAGTACCTGTAGAACCAGAGTAGCATAACACTATACAAGTACATGGATCTATTATCATAAACAATCTAGGATCAGATGTAAATTGACCATACAAATGCATGAAACATAAACGACACAAGAGTATGGAGGAAAACTTGAATAGCTTTTATTGATAATCAAGAAAGAGCCAAGAGAGTTACAACCAGTTGTTCTGACCTAGCATCATCCTCTCAGCAAGTAAGCCCTTCTTCACCTCATACAAAGCTTAGATCACCCAACACTATGATCTTGCCTCAAGAAACTAATAGCAATTCCTTACAAGATGCAAAATTCCAGCCTCTGGATCTCTGGGATGAGGGATCCATATATAGATATCTGTAAGGGAGATGAGTCAGCTTGTGATTTGATTAGTGTCTTCCCTCTGATAGTTCTTGCTTCCACTTGGATATTGATGATCTCTTACTCATCCTTGGTCGAATTCAGAGAGGCAAGTGTCACAGGAGAAGTTTCTGGAAGATTCCATGCCTCTCCACCTCGCGGATTGACACTGCCATTTGTCACTTCTCGCCCATCGCACCCCATAGAAGGGCTTTTTGAAATGCAACACACCCATAGAGTGTACTTAGGTGAGATGCAACGCACTTTGCCTATGGAGCAGGTGAAATGATCCTGTTTTGACCAGTTTTGAGCAGTTTTTCATGGAGAAATTCTGGGAGAAGCTGTAATCAGTTGACCTTGTTCCTTTAGAGGTTAGAACAACACTTTTAGGGACTTAGGAGCCCTTGGTTTATGGACATTTTATGCTTGGGGTTGCAGTGCCCAAAAATGTCTATAACAACTATGGGTAGGAATACCCATGCTACATTAGGCATAAATTGTATTACTATCATTAGTACTTCCGAAGGGTTCCCTAGCAAAGCTTCGATACTTGTACTGGAAAAATCTTTTGATTGGAGCTCAACATAACTGTTTTTGTTACCTTTGTTGGTAGGCTTGGGCTGTCATTATCCCAAACTATCTTCGGAACATCCTTTATTTCTCTTTCTTGTATTTTTTTGTCTAGTCCTAATCACTCGAAGCCAAAGTACCTGAAAGTAGCTTGATTGATTGTATCTTTAGGGACATTTCAGTCAGTGCTCTTTGCTCCTAGATTTCCATATCTTTATCATTTTTTGAATCTTTACAAGTTCTCATAATAATTTAAAGTGGTTGATTGACCAGTTCGTCAGTCTAGGAGGCTTTGTGGGCTCTCACCTACGAGTGTCAATCCTTATTCTAGAAGGCATAGGAGAAATTTTGCTAGTGATTTTCAATTAGTAGCAATGAACACATCATAGATTGATCCCCCATGTCAGGCTATAGTTTCAAAGGGCGAACCTAGTGCAAGTCATGATTTGGATAGGGATACTCCTGTCCTTTTTAGGGTTCTCTTCCTGTCAAAAGATGAAGTTGAGGTTGATTATATTCTTGAGTCCCCTATGACTCCTTCTTCACCTCTTCCTCCTAATTATCCAAACGTTCTATTATACGTTGGGACATCGACTCATAGGTCAACAAGCCCTGGTTTTTATTTTCCCTTTCCTTTGATGGCCACTACTGGGAGCTCAAATCTGGCTATGAGTGCTACTAGTGAGCATACTCCTTCTTAAGTTCAAGGAGGATGTACTATTTCTATATCTACTATCACTCCTAGTACTACAATATTTGGCTCTACCTCCATTCAATCTTCGAGTGGGGCCACCCAAGATTTTGCTTCCCACACTGGTTCCTTCCCCTTTGGGATGCCTCCTAGTGAAATTCCCTTAATTCTTCTTTCCATCGTATATGTTGTTTCCACAAATATGACTTTGATGGCTAGTGGTTCAGCCTCTTTTCAGTGTTTTCCTTTTCGAAGTGGTCATATACCTCATTCTAATCCTACTTTAGGATCTATTCCTTTCTCTACTCAAGGGAAATGTTATAAACCTTTTCAAGGATGGACTAACCCTACTTTTAGTGGTTTGGGAACCAGGAATCAATTTTCTTTTGGTCAATAGGGGAACATGCCTTACTCCTTTGTAAGTTCCTTTCAGGCTTATTCTCCCTTCACCTATGCATGTAACCATTACCAAGGGCTCTCCTCTCCTTTTAATACTTTGCTTGGGGGAAATATTCTTGGCTACGGTAACTTTTCGGCAGGAGTTGGTCAAACTCTAAATTTTTCTAGACCATAAGGTTTTCCTTATGGTTCAGTTTCTTCTACGAACAATCCTTGGCAACCTGATGTTGTAGTGTTTTCTTCTCAATGATGAATGAAAATAACCCACTTAAGATCATGGATCACAAATGATATCAATAATAGAAATGACTGGTAAACATTGTAGATCTGCAACTATTGATAGAAACAAAACCTACCAAAATCCTGATCTATGTTGCAATCATAGTTAAACAGTAAAATGAAGAGTAATAACCCCAAAACATCCAATGGAAACCATATTTGTAAAGAATGATTTTATTATAACACCTATGAAGGGAACAAACATATGTTACTAGTCCCCCTCTATGGGATGGTTTATTGGCTATCCTCAAATCTCTTCAGCTTCTGTAGAGTCTCTCTCCTCTATAATGCATATACCCAACAAAAAATATGATGTGCGACAATGAAAGTAATTAGAGTTACAACAGTGAGTGCAACAATGAAAATAACCAAAAGTGAATAATGAATGGAAACCCTCCTATTTATAACAAAATATTGAGTTATCCTCTAATAATGAGCAATAATAAAATATTATTGATCCCATTCTTGGAATTACCTCTTGGAATATTTTATTATATTTGTTTAGGAGGGAAAAATTATTTAAAACTTTTATTTAGAAATAATAAATAAATAAATGATTTATTTATTATCTAAATGAATTAGTTAAGGAATAATAAACAAATAAGGATTTATTTATTTATTCCTAAGGGATTTAGTCAAATTTAACAAAGAATAATAATTAATTAGTGATTAATTAATTATTCTTAGAGAAAAATAAGAAAAATAATGATTTATCTATTTATTTTTCATGATTGGGTCAAATTTAACAAGGAATAATAATAGAACAATGGTTTAATTAATTATTCCTAGAGTAAAATCAAATATATAGTGATTTATTTAATTATTCTTCATGGGTTTAACTATAAATTACTTAATAAAGGTAATTTATTCGGTAATTTCTCATAGTGAAAGCAATTTTACAATGATAAAATTGGATTTACATGGTGTACTTTGATCCATCTAGTAAATTGCGCTAGATGATCAATTTTTTGGTGATAACAGATTGCCCCCCAACGTACGAGTGTTAGGAGAAAAACTTATGACCAAAGTATGTTGTAAATACACAATCACTTAGATAACACAAGGGAGTCAAGGACAGAGAGAGAGAGAGAGGCTAATGAAGCTAAATCTAAGAGAGGATAGTGATAGAGGGAGTGAGACTAATCCAAGTCTCCTTTTATGTTGTGGTTCCGGACCTCAATGAGGTGGAGGAGGCATACCCATACCCACCGAGATAACTTAGTACAAAAATAATGGTTCACCCAGAAGTATGAAACTGAGCAATAAAGTACATGTTGAGTGGTACATGACATGATGGCATAACAAAGCCAGAAAATAATAGAATGTGTCCCATATACATAATGCACCTAGTAAAAACATGAACTAGGACTGAATACAATAATATCTGAGTATATTAGATACAAATCCCCTTCCCTCAAGAAATGGGTGGGAGAGAGGGTAGAACAACCAGAGAAGCCCTGTTGAATAGGGAAGGGCTCTGCAAAACTGAATGGATCATCTGAAGGAGATGTGCATGATATGGACACTACAATCGGTAGGAACCGAACCCATCAACTCTATGGAACTGCATCTGAGGCTATAGCATAGTAGGTATGCATCTAGGCATTTGGGGGGCTACTTGAAGGGCCACCCCCTCATGAGGTCTGAAAACATCTCACACACACCCAGGAATCACTGGTATAGTCTGCTGCATCACTGGACCATCAAGTGTATGGATCACGAACATGAAATGGCCAAGTCAAAGGTAAATAATGGGACCCTCTATTCGATCCAAGGCACCGAACGAGAATGGAAGCTAGAAATGAGATACACGACCCTCTAGGTCGTTCTTTTGGAATGAATGAGTTGATGTCGATAGAATAGGGCCCGCGATAGATGAGGCAATGAGGATCCTCAACTAAAGCATGAGGGAAAATAGTAATGTGAATGATCGAATGACATCAGGGATAATGGGGAAATGGGACTAAGGGACAAATAGACGACTACCCTTGTCAGAGCGTAAAGTGCATGGTTGACCTGGCAGTAACTGACTCAACTCCGGAGGGAACAGGAACAGTATGACTGGAGGCCAAAATGGGCAACACAGGATGAACGATATGAAAATATGGATGGAGTATTGTGACATGAGATGATGGTACATGCAATATACCCCAAGAATGCAAGGGTGACTCATCACGGATGCTTTGAACAAGGGTGGCTCAATGACGCTGCCACATAGACTAGGCCCGGTGGGGACCATGAAAACCTGAGTAAATGATTATTACTCATGCCAAAATTCGATATATGGTATGAAAAGTATTAATAGGAAATACACCTCAAAGTAAAAGTGTTGCTTTATGACCAAATTCGATTTTGAGAGGTAACAAAGTGACCTTTCATGGAAAAATGGCTTCCTAGTGAAGTATCAAATCATCCAAAACTGAGGAAGACCCATTATAGAGCTCGATGAGAGATTTCCAACAGTGCTAATGGTTCATCAAACTGAGATATAGTCAAGTCGCAATTGGCGATAGAAAAATTAGGAATTTTTCTATAAAAGGGTGTTTTCCCTCCAATTTGGATTCATTTGCTAGGTGAGCTGTGGTGAATTTGGAGAGGAGGAAGAGGCCCTAAATCTTTTGGAGATCGTAGTGGAAAAACTGACCATCGGAGTCAAGATCTATGACTTTTAGGAAAGTGGCCTTACTTGTCTAAAGATGGCCTTAATGCTTCTTGGAACAATGGTTCCTGGTGAAGAATTAAGGCAAGAGGAAAACGAGAATGAACTATGAGAGGAGGTATAGAATCATCCTCACCCATGAAGTCAAATATGGGGACTATGTGGACATAGAGTAGAATATTTGAAGTTATGGTATCAAACGTCTACGATATACAGTGTGCATATGGCTCGCCGGGGAAGCCAGTAGGACAAACTATCCAAGGAATGAGAGGATAATCGACCATACCTAGATCTAGTGGGATCTAGGCTGAGACTTGAGAAGATGGCCATGGGAAAACCATCATGCCCCCAAGCATGGGATGCTAATCTAGTACACAAAGATGGGAATGATGCCCAATAGCACAAGGACTTTTTGGAGTGCCATTGTGTTCCAAGTGCTTAGAAAAGGGATTCAAGCATCTTGGCCCATCTTGGCACGAGATCCTCCAAAGGAGATGTAGGGGCCTATGTGACCCCCCAGTATGTTATGGGCATACCAGATGTATTTAGAGCTAATGGCTCCAACCACTTGTATGATACATAATATGATTATGCATTTTATATGACGATGATGGTTGACCATTTTTGTGGTTATCTTTTGTGGTATACATGTGATAAATGCCAATCTAGAATGTTGTTTGCAATGGTATCAACATAGTGATTTTGGGCTCTAGGTACATGACTGAGTGTAATGGTTTCAAATTCACGTACTAGTAGCTTCACTCATAGATATTTTCTAAATAGGACTTGGTTATGCACGTGATACACACCATTTAATTGCAAGACAAGTAGAAAAGAATCTAAATGAACATGAAGAAGAAGGATGTGATAAGCAAGGGTGTTCACTAACAAACCTATCACTGCATCATATTCAGCCTGATTATTGGTGCAAAATCCAATGCACACGCCGTTTTAAAGGACTAACATATGCAAGGGGTTAAAAATGGCCTAGGCTACTGTTATAGACATTTTTGGGCACTGCAACCCCAATCATAAATGTCCATAAACCAAGGGCTCCTAAGCCCCTAAAGGTGTTTTTCCAACCCCTAAAAGAACAAGGTCAGCTGATTACATCATCTCCCAGAAGTTCTCCATGAAAAACTACTCAGAACTGGTCAAAACTGGATCATTTCACTTGCTCCATGGCCAGGGAGCGATGCATCCCACCTAATACACATGGGAAGTGTGATGCATGTTGAAAAGCCCTTCTATGGGGTGTGATGGATGAGAAAAGACAAGTGGTGGAGACAGTTTGCGAGGTGGATGATCATGGAATCTTCCAGAAACTTCTCCTATGACACTTGCCTCTCAGAATCGCCCAAGGATGAGTAAGAGATCAATGAGATCTCCAAGTGGAATCAAGAACTATCAGAGAGAAGACACTAATCAAAAACCCAGAGCTGACTCATACCTCTAAAAATATCTATATATAGATCTCTCATCCCAGAGATCCAGAGGTTGGAGGATGGAATTTTCTATCTTGTAAGGAAGTGTTGTTGGTTTCTTGGTGCAATATCATAGTGTTGGGTGATCTAAGCTTTTCATGAGGTGAAGAAGGGCTTTCTTGCTGAGAGGATGATGTTGGGTCAGAACAATTGGTTGTAATCCTCTTTGCTCTTTCTTGATTATCAATAAAGCTATTCAAGTTTTCCTCCACATTCTTGTATGATTGATGATTTATGCATTTGTATGGTCAATGTACATCTGATCCTATATTGTTTATGATAATAGATCTATGTTCTTGGATAGTGTTATGTTGCTTTGATTCTATAGGTACTCCTTGAAGCTGGGTAGACAAGGAAGCGAGTGGCAAAGACCTACCAGAAGAGAGAGGAATCAAGCAAGGAACCAAGCGCAAGACAGAGGTTGGTCTCCTTATTCTTCTCTTATCTTTTTCTCATAAAGGAAAACGAAAGTAGTTTTTAGTGTGTTTTTTTCTAAGGTAGCTACCGACCTTAGTGGGACTAGAAGCTCTGTAGAGACACTAGTTTTTCCGATAACAGCTACTGAGGCTAGATTCTAGGAGAAGTGACTCACACCATCGACATGGGAAATATAGGGTGTGGATAATGGATCCATATGAAATGTGCAAAATACAATGGATTATATGATGCAATCTACCCAAATATATGGAAGAAATAAAGACACACAAATAAAAGTGATGTGCTATGAGCGAAATTTCTTGAGGTAGAGCGCATGGGGAGAACTAGGAAGGAGATGGCCTTTGAAATCCTATTGAAGGAATGCCCCCTTACTTAAGTGTAGGGTTAATAAGGGGTAGCCATAGCTTCCATGGTGTCCTCATCAGGATGGGAGATGGGCAGACGAGAGGAAG
Organism: Pinus tabuliformis; assembly: GCA_031772625.1. NCBI lineage: Eukaryota > Viridiplantae > Streptophyta > Pinopsida > Pinales > Pinaceae > Pinus > Pinus tabuliformis. The sequence goes on along the minus strand of CM062808.1, from coordinate 797,326,119 downwards.
TCTGACTACATGATGTGGCGACATTACTCGGTGCATCAAATTGAGGAATAAGGTTCACATACATATCGCCTTGGATGGCAGATGACGGACTGGTAGATGAAGGAGGGTCTACTAATGTTGAGACCTCAAATTCTATCGAAAAAGGTTAGATATAAATGTGTGCAGAAACCTTAAGAAGGTTTGTTGGCAAGGAACTCAAGGATGATGACAGGTAAAGAATGGGGCCTGTGTTGTTCATCATCTCGATATCGAGGGAGGGGATCACACTAGAGGGGCTAGAGTTTCCCTATTCTGGTTTATTGGTGGTACGATAATCCACAGGTAGAGGAGTAGTGACTCTACTATGAGTGGCCTCGTATTCACAAATCACCCCGAGGCAATCGCGAAACTCATCAAGACGAGGGCAATAATGGGAATAGTGACCATGAAGATCACAAAGGGCAGAAGGATGGTTTGTTCGAAGCGTTTTTATTTTCTTATGTGGGACCGGTATGTCAACATGGACTTCCAAAATATTTGACTCGTGGAACACTTCATGAACTAATGGTTTCAGTTGAGGAAGTTTGGGACAATTGTTGGTGGCATGCCCAACAACTTCACACAAAGTGCATGGCTTTGGGGCCTTAGGGGCTAGAGGAACTTGGGGAGCCTTGTCCTTAAAATCTTTCTTTTTTGCTTTTCCCCCCTGGCCAACTACTTTTGCAACAGGAGTTGGTTCCTGTTGAGCTTTTGATGGTACTGAAGCAGCGGCAGGGGTCATGGGGACCGGTTGAAGAAGGGTCAAAGTGTGATATGGTCATAGCTGACAAGGCGGAATGTTTGTAGGGGGTTCGATGTACCATAATGGTATCTCGAGAGTCATGTTAGGAAGGACCAACAAATCCATGATAGGTACAGAAAAAATTCCTGGAGGGGGGAATAAGAAAGGTATCTGGCTGGTAGGATAATGCCCTGGTGGAATAGCTCCTGGATGGTTGATACCTAGCGGAACTGTTCTGGGTGGGAACATAGGAGAGGCACCCAAAAATGGAGGAGGTCTTGGGGAGTTTGTCTGGAGGGTTCAACTAGAAGAGAAATAGGAGGATGCTGAGGAGCTGGTTGTTGATCAGGTGTACCAAACTATTTAAGGGTAGCTCGTGACGCTTGTAACATGCAAACACTCATGGAAGTAGGTTCAGAAATGGGAGGGGGAGGACCAGGGAAGGCACCGAACAATGAGGAAGCTTTATAGACTCAAGGTGAAACATTGATACAAGGACTGTATGACTGTTTATCATATACTGATGAGATGATGGACTCGGGGGAGGTCATGGATGCTGGCTCGTAGTAAGTCAACTGATCAATGGTAATGATCTTCCCTTCATGGTGGAAGCACATCTTACAGAACATTGCAAATGCGATAGCTAACATGGAATATGTATAACTATGACCTAAAAGGATGTTGTAATCCAAAGTGGCATCTATGACTTCGATATCGACATGGACAGTCTTTTCTGCAAGGGTCAGTGGACAGTTGTGGTACATGCCAAGGGGCTAGGAGAAGTGTCCATCCCAAGCATGCAAAGGGATTGTGGAGGGGGACAACTTGGGTGACTTGAGTTGTTTCCAAATAGTAGCATACATCACATAGGTGGATGCATCTCCGTCCATAATTCATCTGGAGATGATGGCATTATAGACTCTAATTGGTATCGGGAAAGAAACAGATGAAGGAAATGGAGGGTGCTCTGATGTATCAACTAGGAAGACAATCAAGTGATCGCCGAAGGGTCCACTACACCCAAATAAGTTAGTAGAGCCTTCTTTTGGGAAGGGCACAACTAGAGGACTTACAGTGTCAACATGGCCGTAGGTGATTGTGCCAAGTCATCTACTATATTGTATGTATGGGCAGCTCTATTAGAAGCTACATTACAGCTTAATGGTCCTTTTGGGATCTTGGGAATGGCCTCAACTTTGGGTTGAGGGATATGTAAAGGATCGTTTAGTGTCCTAAGCAGCTCAGCAAACACATTGGTTTTGGACTCGGAAATTGACGAAGTGGAGGGCTTGTCATATTGACGCGACCAAGTTTGTAGGTTGATATTAGAGGGGTTAACCTCATCAGAGTTCATCATCAGGATCTGGTAGTCACCAGTACCATAAGGTTGGGGGAGGTGGGCTACTTGACCTGGCTGAGGTTGAGAAAAAAAAAATCCTTGCTGAGGGAAAGGATTTGTGAGCACGTCCGATTGAGGTGGCATAGGATTCGGAGGCGATTGTTGACCTCGAGAAGTTGCTTGATATTCCCATAGTTGGTGCATCTGAGGTAAAAGGGGACACTCATGTGTATAGTGGCCATGTACACCACAACATGCACAAGGCTTATTCATACGAATAGCCTTGTTTTGCTTGGGATGGCCACCATGTTGTTGGTTATTGGTGTCATGCTAATTCCCCTAGGCTTCACTAGGATGGTTACCTTGGTCACCCTGGTTACCCTTGTTACACTTCCCCTTATTCTTTTTTTCGAAATATGGGGATTGGTATCACTCTGTTGTACAAACACTTGACCCTAAGGGGGTGGTGGCTACTAGGGCTGAGGATTCATGGGAGGTTGTGGCACTAATGCTTGACGGGCTGAAGCGCAAGGTTGTGCATAAGTAGGAGCAATAGTTTGGTAGATGGGTTTGAGCCCTGGAAACATGTTGCTAGTAGGAGGGGCATAGATGTCAGAGGAACTAGTGCCCCCCTGTAGGTAGCCATAACTCTACTGAGAATATGGTGAAGAGTGTGAATGGATCCAACGATACCGTCGGTGACGTGAGATTCCCCCGGTGCATCAGCACCTCCAGGACAAGGGAGCTATGGAATAATGGTATAGAGATAACCTGATTGAGCATAAATCAAATCATATCTCAAAGCGGTCTAGAGAGCTTCTTCCTCGGTCTGAGAAAAATGGGACACGAAATCTTTCCCGATGGGGGATAAAAGGCTCTTGAGAAACCAATCTAGATAAACACGGTTTTCGAAAGGTGGGGCACGACATGTGCTCCTCCTTCGATGCCACTCTTGAACATGGTCAGAAAGTTGAGTAGCTAAGGATTGACAGAATGTGGTCAAAAGCTCAGTACTAGTGTTGTACCAGAGAGGTAACTAGAAATAGGACAAGAACACTTTAGCAAGCATCGCGAAAATGGAATGAGAGGTGGCAGGCTGGTCTACATACCATTTTGTAGCGTCTCCAGCGAGCGTGCATTGGAAGAGTTGAAGACGAAAGGAGTCATTAGTTATGGAGTTGGATGAACACCACATGTGGAAGGATCAAACATGGTTGGTAATATCCTCTCCACCAATACCCTTGAACATTAGGATGTTTGAGGGAAGCTTAGACAACATAGAGGGCTAACCAGCATCATGGTATATGGGGTCATTTATCAACTGGTTAAGATCCGGTAGACTTAACCCAACCATAAAGGGGTGCATGGGGGCTACCGAAATGGTTCCTGAGACTATTCCGCCTACTGGTATATCACTAGATCCACCACCAGATTGGTGTTTTGCACCAGCTGTGGGTCTAAACATGGTAATGATATGTGATGAAGGAGGTTTGGAATCAGATGAGGAATCAAGAGAAGAGTCGAGATGGGGACTTAGAGGGCTATGAACTCTAACTCGACAAGGAGGAGTAATACACCCAAGCAGAAACTGAGGTTGAAGGCCTAATAGTTTTTGCGACTCACACCTTGGTGGTGCAATGATGGAAGGACACACAGAACACGGAAATGGTGAAGGGAGATCAACAATATATCTTTTGTCTCTGATGCAGTGAGATAAATTTATCATGTTAAGTCTTGGCTTGGTGGTGTAAACCATGCACCCTTCACTTAAGGTGTCCTTGTGTGTGTAAGTGTATTAATTGATTAATCCTAGATCGTGTTTGTAAAAAAGAAAAAAGCTTGCTACAAATAAATTGAAATAAATAGCAAAATGATTAACTAAACCCCACCCAAATTGGGTTTGCAAACATTATACTGCTAGGTGGATAAACTGATGGAAAATAAACTGAAACAGTCAAAAAATCTAAATGTCAGTGTGACTGGGATCAAGTGACTCTAACCTGCTAGAAAGTGGTCCAGCAACAGCCAAAAACCAGAGGGGAAGATTGCTGCAGAAAGATAGGGATATGGGTGAAACACCTAGGGCAACCAATGGGACCCTAAGGGAATGACCAAACAAGTTTGAATGTGAAACTATGGATGGTAGAAACCTATCTTATTAGATATGAAACAAAAGGTTACAGATCTGGAAAATGTGGCTAAAAGTGCTGTGGAAACTCAGACTTCTCACTCAGCTAAACTCCTCCTAGAAAGGCGGAAGTGTACTAGAAGCCCTAAGGGAGTCTAAATTCGACTTTGATGAGTAAAATAGAGTGGATCATGGCCTAAGTGGGATGAGATAGAGATCAGGCACCCAACATACAATTCTCAGCAAAACCTAGAAACAGATATGAGAAAAACCCTAAAACCTAGAAATTGTAGGTTCTGACCTATTTTTTATAAAATCACACTTTTTTGGTAGAAAGCTACATTCTGGAGTCCCGATCGCACCTTTTGGGCTGAAAAATGTGATTTTTGATCTGAGGCTTTTGGTCTAGAAATTTTAGAAAAAAGTGTCGCCTTTTTCGTGACTAGTTCATGTGACCTGCAGAAATGACCAGAAAGCTTACGGAAGTTAGAAATTTATCATATCTAGGGTTAAAACACTAGGAAAAATTAATAGAATTGAAAAAATAAGAAACCCTAATATGAAAACCAAAGGTCACCCAGGTTTTTGGATCTGAAGTATAAAACCTAGCAGAGTCACTAATTTTTGTATTGGAGACCCAGGTTTCTGAATCAGAATTATTTGCTAGCGGAGTCACCAATTTGTTGTAGTGTTTTATTCTCAATGATGTACAAAAAGAAACCACTTAATATTGTGGATGACAAACGATCTCAACAATAGAAATGACTACTAAACATTGTAGATTGGCAGTTGTTGATAGAAACAAAACCTGCCAAAATCCTGATTTATGATGCAATCATAGTTAAACAGTAAAATGAAGAGTAATAACCCCAAAACATCCAATGGAAACCAGAATTGTAAAGAATGATTTTATTATAACACCTATGAAGGGAACGAATATATGTTACCAGTTCCCCTCTATGGGATGGGCTCTTGGCTATCCTCAAATGTCTTCAGCTTCTGTAGAGTCTCTCTCCTCTATAATGCATAGACCCAACAAAAAATATGATGTGCGACAATGAAAATAATTAGAGTTACAACAGTGAGTGCAACAATGAAAATAATCAAAAGTGAATAATGAATGGAAAACCCTCCTATTTATAACAAAATATTGAGTTATCCTCGAATGATGAGAAATAATAAAAAATTATTGATCCCATTCTTGGAATTACCACTTGGAAATTTTATTATATTTGTTTAGGAGGGAAAAATTATTTAAAACTTTTATTTAGAAATAATAAATAAATTATTTATTATCACAATGAATTAGTTAAGGAAGAATAAACAAACAAGGATTTATTTAATTATTCCTAAGGGATTTAGTCAAATTTAACAAATAATAATTAATTAGTGATTAATTAAATAATCTTAGAGAAAAATAAGATAAATAATGATTTAGCTATTTATTTTTCATGATTGGGTTAAATTTGACAATGAATAATAATAGAACAATGGTTTAACTAATTATTCCTATAAAAAAATCAAATAAATAGTGATTTATTTAATTATTTTTCATATGTTTAACTATAAATTACTTAGTAAAGGTAGTTTAATAGGTAATTTCTCACAATGAAAGCAATTTTACTATGGTAAAATTGGCTTTACATGGTGTACTTCGATCCATCTAGTAAATTAGGCTAGATGATCAATTTTTTGGCGATAACACCTGGTGCCTCTACAAATCTAGGATATTCTTTTCAAAATGTTGGGAATCATTCTCATAGTGGGTGGAATTCTTAAGATCCTCTATGCTTACCATTCTTGGAAACTCTAAATTTTCTACATCTCTCAAAATTGATGAATGATCTGATCCGATATAATCCGAATTGGCCTTTGGTTCCCACCAAACTTCAATATGATATTCCAAAATTTGAAGGAAAGTCTGGGGAGGATCTGGCTGACCATATAACAACATTTCATTAATGGTGTTCTTCTAACTCCCTAATTGACGACTCAAACAGGTTGAGATTATTCCAACAGACCTTAATTGGAAATGTTGTTATATGGTATATAGAGCTTAATGGGGGTACCTTTTCTTCATTTGGTGAATTGGATAATATGTTTTTGAACCATTTTCAGTTGCCTGTTCTATATGATGCTCAAACTAAGCTATTGGCTAGTTTCCAACAATATAAGGAAACTCACATTTCTGACCATATTCAAGAATGGCAAAGAACGAACAAGCTCATAAAAGCTTATACTCCTAATGAATTCCTTCTTGAATGGTTTTTAAAATCTTTACAGCGAGAAATTTCTAAGGATGTATCACTCTCTGTGGTGTTCACCGAAGAACAAGCTATCTTTAGAGCCCAACAATTAGAACTTATATATTCTCAGTCTAGGATTCTTGAAAAGATTTTTCCTGATGCTCCTCTATCCAAGATCGATTTATCCAAACCGAAGCCTGGTCCCCATGCTGACGGGATAGTCAGATCGATCAATAATAGCATGGCTAACCTACTAAGTGAATTGTTGTAGTTGTCTTTATAAACTGCGTCTTCGATTCAGGCATCATCACCAATGCCTATGCCTTCTCAAACTTTAGCTATTAACATTGTCCAATATTCCAACCCCAAAGGAAATCAACAATCTGATGGGAAGAAAAAGGGATGAGGTAAGAAGAAAGATAAGGATGGGAAAGGTAATGTGAAAAAAAACTAGTAATAATACTGGGGAGGGTAGAAAGGAGTCCAAAAATAAAGTTAAGTTTCCTTCCAAATTGTGCAATGGAGACCATTTAAATCATATTTTTCCTAAGATTCAGGATTCTCAACACTTTTTAGTAGAGCAGGGTTCTTCTAGTTCCCATGCAGTTCTAACTAACCCTTTTCCCTAAGGGCAACAAATGTTTGGTGGCGCAAATGCTAATACTGGAAACACCACAGGGGGAAAACAGGAAGGGTAAAATCCATCGAATGTATACATGATGAGTTCTCATGTTGATGTTGCTACAAGTCACATGATTAAGGTGGACCAGAATCCTCTAAGGCTAAGGCTGCTCCCAATGTTCTAGAGCCGCTCCACATTGAGAGGCTCGCAGTTGAGTCTAAACCTCAGATGCCGAAAGGCTCTGTAAAACATTCGACGATTAGCCCTAATGCCAAGGCTGCCAAGAACTACTCCATTGTTGACGATCTGGCTCAAATTCCTTGTGTGATGTCTGCGTTAGAGGTACTCCATTCGTGTCCATCACAAAGGAGTGTGATTCTCACTGCAATCGGGGCAATAAATCCAAAAAACTCTCTTATTGTTACATTTGACATGTCGAATATTAAAAATAGACTACCTCATCACATGTATTTCCAAATTAAATCTACATATCGAAAGATCAATATCTTTTGAACTATAGTGGATGAGGGAGCTTCCACATGTGTCATGTCGATTGTATGTTGGAAAGATATAAGATCTCCTCAAGTTGTTCCTTCACCTACTCTCTTGACTGCATTTGATGGTCATTCTCATAGGTTGCATGGAATTATTCCACCAAACAGTTTGATGGAGAAAGAAGAGAATAATGAAAAGGAAATAGGAGTTACAAGAGTAGAGGGAAGCTAAAATGGGGCTAGCTCTGATACTGTGTCAAGCTAGGAGGGTAAATCCACTAATAAAATTATTTATTTCATTACTAAGTTCATAAATATATATATGAGTGGAGATACCCTTTGCATGTGTCTCTCTACTCTAGTGTACCCTTGGGAAGTCCTACAAAAATTCTCTACATGATCTTCAAATATCCATGGTGCAAGTGACCCAATATTCTATGCCACAACTCACTGATGTCTTGGATCTGCACCTTCTCTTCTTTTGTGCTCAAAGTAGCACAATATTATACATCCAATTTGTAGAATTTCTTTACCCACACATCGATTTGCTTCACTTGTCTTGAGGCTATGTGAAAAGGGAAAGCCTTTCTCTTACCAAATATCACATCATAGCCATGGTCCTCCAAAATGGAAACTGAAACCAAATTCTTCTTCAAACCTGGAACACACATGACATATTTTAATGTGAGAGGAGAACTAGACTCCCTCTAAAAGGTAGCAGTATTGATGTTGGTCATTTTATACCTCGCATCATCTCCCATATCAATGTGCATATGGAGATCCTTCTCCTCCAAGTCACTAAATAACTCTTTGTTGTCGGTCATATGGAATGAGGCTCCACTATCCAAGTACCACACACTATCCATTACTGATTTCACAATGCAAGTGATGGGGGTGAAATCCATCTCGAATTGTGAAGCAAGAGCTTCACATGTCACTCCTCCTAAGGGCTTATTACTCGCCTTCTTATTTAGGCACTTTATGGCATAGTGTCCCATCTCGTGACAATGAAAACATTTAATCTTCGACATGTCATTCTTCTTGCTACCTTGACTGGAATCTGATTTGGAATGGAATGAATTTCCCTTCCCTTTATTTGCATTTCCATATAAGGCATATTTATCCTCATCATCATGCTTGGATGAGGATCAATCTTTGGTATTTCATCGAATCTCTTCGTATACCAAGTTGAACCACAATCGCTCCCACTCTAATAGCTTATCCCTCCCATTAATTGAGTCCTGGTAGTTGTGCCAGCTCTTGGGAAGTCCTAGAAGTGTTAGGCTCACTAGATTGTCTTCAACAACTGTAACACTGACACTTCCAAGCTCATCCCAACATTGGATGAACTTGGTCAAGTACTTCAGTATTGTATCGCCCTTCTCCATCTTGATCTTTCTAAGCTTGTACTTTAGTGCCAACTTCTTATGGTCACTATCATTTTGAAATAGTTTCGTCAAGGCCTTCCACATTGAAAATGGAGTTTCCTTACCCTAGAGTTTTGAGACAATATGATCTCAAAGTCCTTCTAGCATTATCCTTCTCGTCTTTGCCACACACTTTCTCCATTCTGTCATATCTTGAGCATCAAATGGATTAGGAATGTCATTGTCTATGAATTCCTTAAGCCCATTGTCTTCCACCACTACCTCCATCCTTTCCTTCCAAGAAATATAGTTTGAACTTCCCTCAAGGGCATATTTGAGCCTGTTATGTAACCAGCTCAGAAAATAGAACAAGAGATAGATGACCAACTTCAAAATTATCTTGTTCAAGGGGGAAACCTCGTTTACATTACATAAATGAAAAATTCTTGAATGATTCAAATGAAAAGACCTCCTTTCTATATATAGGATTCTAAAGGGTCACAATATAATCAAAGCCTACATAACAATAATATTGTAAGGACACAACAATAACAATATTGGGCTTCTATGGGGCACAATAATGACAATATGAGAACTACATGGGCACAAAAATACAATAAGGGGGTTGCACTAATAACAATAAGTGGCTACACTAGTAGTATAGGGACCTAACATTCCCCTCTCCTCCAAAAATGTGTTGTCCTCAACGCTTGAGTAGTTATGGATGCTTCTATATAAAATTCTCATCCTCCCATGTGGAATCTTCAGCGGGTAAGTTCTTCCACTTGATGAGATAATCTAAAATTGATCGATTTCATCATTGTTAGGTTCTTGATTCCATGACTTCTTCAGGTTCCAATATGATTTTTCTTTCCTCATCAAGTTGCAGAAATATTTTTTAAACTAGGAGCTTGTCACCTATAACCTTCTTTAAGCATGAAACATGGAAAACTAGGTGCACTCGGGAAGATGTGGGAAGCTCCAATTTGTATGCAATAGTACCAATCTTTTTCAACAACTTGTAAGGACCATTTTACTTTGGTGATAATTTATTATCCCTCTTAGCCTGCTTGAGGGACATTTGTTTGTATGGTTGTAGCCGTAAAAATACCCAGTCACCTACATCAAAACTTCTTTTGTTGTGATGTTGATCTCCATGTTGTTTCATTTGATTATGCGCCAAAGTGAGGCTATCCTTTAAGATTTGGAGAACTTGTTGTTGATGTTGGATGTGATATTCCACTTCTTTAACCTTAGAATCATTGTCCAAGATTTTTTTGAGATCTATAAAAATAGATGATTTCAATGTGTGAACCTCTAGTGAACATAATTGTGCAATTACACCCCGTTGTTCTTTCTTTAGAAGATTTGTCATGCCATTAGAGATTATTATCTTTCCTGGTTTATACGCCTTAATTCAACTTCCTTTTGTTGGAGTGTTTTCTTCTCGAAGGTGTACGAAAAGAAACCACTTTAGACTGTGAATGACAAATACCCTTAACAATAAAAATCGCTATAAAATAGTGTGGATCTACAGCAAATGATAGAAACAAAACCTGCCAAAGTCTTGATCTATGCAACAGAAATAGCTAAACAGCAAAATGGAATAAGAAAATAAGTGCAAATAACTCCAATAATCCGATGGAAACCAGATATAAAGAATATATTTTATTAGATGACACCTATGAAGGGAATAAATAATGTAACCAATACCCCTCTATGGGATGGTTTCTTGGATATCCTCAATTTCTTCAGCTTTGTAGAGTCTCTCTCCTATATAATGTGTAAACCCAACAAAAAGAATGTTTGAGCTCAATGAGAACTCAAAAGAAAAAGGCAAACGGTGAGCAACAGTGATAATAATCAGAGTTGCAACAGTGAGTGCAACAATGAAAATGATCAAAAGTCAAGTATGGATGTAAAACCCTTCAATTTGTAACAAAATATTAGGTTATTCTTGAATAATGAAAAAAAAAAAAAAAAATTAACCAAATTCTAGAATTAATCATTTGGAATATTTTATTATATTTGGGTGGAGGAAAAAAGTATTTAAATTAGTTAAATACTTGTATTATAAATAATAAATAAATAAATGATTTATTTATTATCTCAAGGAATGTGGTTAAGGAATAATAAACAAATAATGATTTATTTAAGTATTCCTAGAGGATTTAGTCAAACTTGACAAGGAATAATAAGTAAATAAAGATTAATTAATTATTCCTAGAGAAAAATAAGATAAATAATGATTTATCTAATTATTTCTCATGACTAGGTCAAATATGACATGGAATATTAGTTAAAAAATGGTTTCATTAAATATTCCTAAAAGATAATTAAATAAATAATGATTTATTTAATTATTCTTCGCGGGTTTAACCAGAAATAACGTAACAAATGTGGTTTATTAAGTAATTTCTTATAGTGAAAGAAACTTTACTATGGTAAAATTGGCCCTACATGGTGTACTTTGATCCATCTTGTAAGTTATGGCTAGATGATCAATTAATGGTGATAACAGATTTCCCCCAAATGTATGAGCTTTATTAGAAAAGCATATGACTGAAGTATGTTGTAAGGACATAATCACTAAACACCGAAGGGGAGTTAGAGGGAGAGAGAGAGACCAATGGAGCTGAATCAAAAGAGGATAGTAACTGAGGGGGTGAGACCAACTAACTGATGTAAGTCTCCTTTTATGTTGTGGTATATGATCTCAGTGAGGTGGGGGAGGCATACCTGTACCCACTGAGATAACTCAGTAAAAAGAATAATGATGAACCCGGAGAAATGAAATTGAACACTAAAGCACATGTTGAATGGTACATGACATGCTGGCATAAATGAGCCAGAAAATAATACAATGTATCCCATATACATAATGCTCTTAGAAAAACATGAGCCAGGACTAAATACAATAACATCTTAGTACATGAGACATAATGGACCTTCCCTCAAAAAATGGGTGGGAGGGAGGGTATAACAACCAAATAAGCCCTACTAAACAGGAAAGGGCTCTGTAAAACCTGAATGGATCATCTAAAGGAGACATGCATGCTATGAGCACTGCAAGCAGTAGGAACCGAACCCATAAAATCTACAGAACTGCATCTTAGGTTGTAGGATAATATGAATTCATCCAGGCATGTGGGGGGCTACCTGAAGGGCCACCCCCTCATGAGGTCTGAAACATCTCACACACACCAGGGAATCACTAGTATAATCTGTTACATCATTGGACCATCAAGTGTATGAATCATGAGCATGAAACAATCAAGTCAAAGGGAAATGATGATTCCCTTTGCTTTATCTGAGGCATCGAACAAGAGTGGAAGCTGGAACCAACATACACCACACTCTAGCCTGTTCTTCTAGAATAGATGTGTTGATGTTGACAGAATAGGGCTCACCATAGGTAAGGCAATGAGGATCCTCAACTAAGGCATGAGGGAAAATAGTAATGTTACTGATGGACTGACACCAAGGAAATGGGGAGAATGGGACTAAGGGACAAATAGACGACTTCCCTTGTCAAATCATAAAGTGCATGGTTAACCTGGCAGCTACTAACTCAACTTCGGAGGGGATGGTGGATAGTATGACTAAAGGCCAAAATGGGAAACATGAGATGAAGGATATGCAAAGATGGATGGAATGCTATCAAATGATACAATGGGATGCAACGAAGACTCCATGGATGTAAAGGTGACTCATTGCAGATGCTCTAAATAAGGGTGACTCAATGATGCTTCCACACAGAATAGGCCCATTGGGGACCGTGAAAACATGAGAAAATAATGGTTTCTCATCATGAAAATCAAAACGTAAGATGATGAGCACCAAGGGAAGGTGGTACCCAAATTACAAGCATTGCATATGAAGAAATTCGATTTTGAGAGGTGATGAAGTGACCCTTCTTGGAAAAATGGCTTCCAGGCGAAGTATCAAATCATCAACAACGAAGAGAGACCCATTATAGTACTCAATGAGAGCTTTCCAATGGTGCTAATGGTTCGCTAAACTCACGTACGGGTTGGTCACAATGGGCAACATAAAAAATGTGTGTTTTTCTACAAAAGGGCTTTTTCCCTCCAATTTAATTCATTTGCTAAGTGAGATGTGGTGACTTTGGAGAGGAGGAGAAGGCCCTAAATCTTGTGGAGATCATAGCAGATAAACCAACCATCAGAATCAAGATCTTCAACTTTTAGGTAGGTGGCCTTACTTATCTATTCAATTTCAATGGTTTACTTGTTGACTTTGGTCCCTTATAGCTCCCTGGGAGACCCCTGCTGCTCCTCATAGTCAGCTCACACTTTTTTGGGCCTAAAGTGTGTTCTCTCTCACATGAATTAGTCAGAAACCTATGAACTCACACTTTTCTGGCTGAAATATATGAGATGGACATGAGAGGGAGGGTGATTTGTTGGGCTGGTGGGGGATGGAGGTTGAACAGTCAAGACCAGTGTTTTCATCTCTGAACTGAAAATACATGTGGTGTTTTGTAGGTATGGAAGGGTTAAAAACCAACTGGTGCAAACGAGATTTGGATACCCTTTGATCCAAGATCCAGGGGGATCAGGTGGTTCGAGGGGTGTTAGCTCACTATGGGTTTCTCAAGTTGTTAGAGAACCGGTTGATGAGAATAGGTGAGCCCTTGTTATTGAGGATCGTGAGCTATTGGGACCCCGACCAGGAGGCCTTTATGGTGCATGGGCATAGGATTGAGTTCACTTTCCAGGACATTTATTTTTTCACCTAACTCCCCCCCTTAGGGATGGTGGGGGATATACATCTAGTGTTACTTCGCGGGAGTAAAATTGCATAGTTTGTGGATCGCCATTGTCCATGGGGTGTTCATGTGAAGGGAACGACCATCCCGATTAGTGATCTAGATAGGTTAGGGACACATACTATTGCCATAACAATGCTACAGATTCTAGGCATCCAGGTGTTCCACCACATCACAGGTGGGCAAATGATCCTTGTTGAGAGTGTATTGGTAGGGACCTACTATGGGTGGGCCCAAATGACGTTATCATTAGTGAAATGACAATTGAGTCTGTGTAGGGGCTAGGTGATCACAACTGTGCATTTTGTATAGTGCTATGTGCTTTCTTCTTGGAGACGATACCTACCATCTACCCTCATGTACAAATCTGGGATGGGGGTCCACAGGAGCCCAGGATGTGTTGCGAAGGGTAGCTACTATAGAGAGGATGAGGAGGGGGTTCGGGCATGTGTTTCGACCCGAATTTTTTGCACACTGGGATCAGATGCCCCTTTACATAGACGATTATCCCTATAGTGGGATGAACTACCAAGGTGATCCTGACCTACCACTTCCACCGAGATGAGCATGGGGACCAGACAATAAGTGTTAAGTTCCTATTTTTATGGTGCAATTCCTATTTTTATCACATGTATATGGTACTGAGTGTAAAATATTTGTTATGAAGATATAGCACCGGTGAAACTGGCAGGATACACAGACCGAGCTGCAGCACCTAGGGCTAGATATCAGAGAACATCGTTGTCACACCAAGGTCTCGATCATAGTGCTCTACTCGTTGACATACGTCGTAGAGGTGATGTGCTCTGGGCCGTAGTTTCTGAGCGCGAATGGCATGAGCTAGAAGATCAGTACACAGATGAGTGTATAGTTCTTCCCTTAGAGTGGCAAAGGATCATGTGGCACATGGTGATGGCCGGTTGGGTAGTACGTGATCTGTGAGTAGGTGGAGTAGATCCTTTGGCACAGGATCCACCAGACAGTGAATAGGGATGGGGACATGTGGGTCCCTTTGTTTTTATTTTTGTGACATGTTATGGGCATGTCAAATGTATTTAGAGGTATGGGCTCCAAACACTTATATGTTTTATGTTATACATGATGTGATTATGCATCTTGACAATGATGGTTCACCATGTGTTTTGTTTACGGTTGTCTTCTGTGGTATACATGTGATAAATGGCAATCTAGAATGTTATTTTCAATGGTACGTACATAGTTATTTTGGGCTCTAGGAACATTACTGAAATTAATGGTTTCAAATTCAAGTACCAACAACTTAACTCATAGATATTTTCTAAATAGGACTTGGTTATGCACATGATAACCACCATTCAATTGCATGACAAGGAGCAAGGAATCTAAATGGACATGAAGATGAAGGATGTGATGAGCAAGGGCATCGACCAATAAACCTATCATTGCATCATATTCAGCCTGGTTATTGGTGGTAGATCCAAAGCACACACCGTTAGAAAGGACTAACTTATGCAAGGGGATGAAAATGGCCCATGCTGTCGAGGCTAGATTCCTCAAGAAGCGACTTGCACCGTCGGCATAACCGATATACAGTGTGGATGATGGATCCATCTGAAAGGTGAAAATGACAAAAAATGATATGATGCAACCTACCTAAATGCATGATGGAAATAAATACATGCAAATCAATGGGATATGCTATGGGTAAAATTTCTTGAGGTAGAGTGCATTGTGAGGATTAGGAAGAAGTTGGCCTTCGAAATCCTCTAAGAGATATTCCCCCTTACGCAAGTCCTTACAAATGATGTAAGGTCATAGCCATAATGATTAGTGAGACAACAACGAAGGATACAATCAGCACCATGACGATAAAGGTCATCATAGATGAGAAGATAGTGAGGGGCCTAGTATCGGATATGTCGTCAATCATCACAAGTAAGATGGGGACAAGATTTTTGGTTTGCAAATATGGAAGGAAGTACACACAATGGTGCATATAATCCAAAGGGTAATCAGGGGTAGACATGGCTTCCATGATGTCCTCATCATAATGGAAGATGGGTGGACGAGAGGAAGATTGACTACATGATGTGGAAGAAATACCTAGTGCATCAACCTGAGAAAGAAGGTTCACATACACATCATATGAGGTGGTAGATGACGAGCTAGTAGATGGAAGATCTATCAATGTTGAGACCTAGGTTTCCAACAAGGGAGGTTCAACAAAAGCGTGTGCGGGAACCTTAGAGAGGTTTTCCTACGAGCATATCAAGGATGACAACATGTAAAGGATATAGACCATGGAGTCTGTCATTGCAACCTCGGGGGGAGGGATCATGATGGTTGGATCAGATTCTCCCTATTCTGGTGCACTAGTGGTACCATAATCTATAGTTATAGGAGTAGACGATCCACTACGAGTGGCCTCGAAGTCACAAAGCACATGGAGGCAATCACGAAATTCGTTGAGACAAGGGAAACAATGGGAATAGTGGTCATAATGACCGCACAAAGAACATGGGTGATTTGTACACAAAGATTTAAGTTTCTTGATTGAATTAGGTAAGGTAACTTTGACCTCATGGATGTTAGACTCAGGAAACATATCATTGACCAAAGCTTTGAGATGATGAAGCTCAAGATAGTTATTGGTGGCATGTCCAACAACACTACACAAAGCGCACAAAGGTGTCGAATTTAGATCCTTGGATGATGGAGGTGCTCGGGGAGCCTTGTCCTAAGGTTCCTTCTTCTTGGACTTTCCCCTCTATCCAGATGCTTTCGTAATAGGGGTGGGTTCATGTTGATTTTACATTGGAACTAGAGCAACAATAAGGGTCGTAGGGACTAGTTGAACCGAGGTCAAAGCATGATATGGTCTAAGTTGACCAGGAGGAGTGCTCGCTGGGGGATCAATGTACCATACAAGGATCTATAAAGTCATATTAGGGAGACTCAACGAATCCATGATAGGGATAGAAAAGATTCTAGGCAGAGGAAACAAGAAAGGTATTTGTCCTGTAGGATAATGTCTTGACGAAATGATTCCTTGATGGTTAAGACATGGAGGAAGAGTTCATGGTGGGAACAAAGGAGAAGCAGCCACAAAAGGAGGAGGTCCTGGAGGGGTGGATCTAGATGGCTCGGCTGAAGTCACCACTGCAGGGTCTTATGGAGTTGACTATTGACCAGAGGTACCAGACTACTTTTGAGAAGCCCGTGACACTCGTAACATGCAAACGGTTGATGGGATAGGCTCAGAGGGTGAAACACCATTGAAAGTGGTGCAATACTACTTGCTAGACATTGATGAGATAATGGACTCAGGGGAGGTCAAGGATAGCGACTCATAGTATGTTAACTGATCGATAGTGACAATCTTCCCTTCATGGGGGAAGAAAATCTTGTGGAAAACTGCAGATGTGATGGATGACATGGAATAAGTGTAACTACAACCCAATAGAATGTTGTAATCCATAGGGGCATTGATAACCTCAATGTCTACAGAAACAGTCTTTCCCACAAGAGTCACTGGACAATTGTGATACGTGTCGAGAGGCTAGGAGGGGTGACTGTCCCAAGCATGCAAAGTGATGGTGGATGGGGACAGTTCAGGTGACTTGAGTTTTTTCCAAATGGCAGTGGACATCACACAGGTGGATGCACGTTTTCCACTAATGAATCAAGAGATGATGGCATTATGGACTCGGATTGGTATCTGGAAAGCAACGAATGATAGTAATGGAGGATGTTTTGATTCATCAACAGGAAAGACAACCAAATGATCATCTGAAGGATCTACTACACGCAAAGAAGTTAGTAGAGATTTTTTCTAATATGGGAATGATTGTAGGTCCTCCAACGTTTACATGGCAGTAGGTGATTGCATAAAGTCATCTACTATACTGTATATGTGGGCAGATTGGTTAGAAGTCGCATTACGACACAATGTCCCTTTGGGGATCTTCAAAATTAACTCAACCTTGGGCTGAGGGATCTATAAAGGACCATTTGATGTCATAAGAGACTCAGTAAACTCTTTGGTTTTGGGCTCGGTCGTGGAAAAAGTTGATGGCTTGTCATATTGATGCGACTGAGTATGCAATATGACATCAGAGGTACTGACCTTGTCAGAATTCATCATGAGAATCTGGTAGTCACCAAGACCAGAAGGTTGGGGACGGTGGGCTTCTTGACCTTTCTGAGGTTCAGTAGCAACAAATCCTTGCTGAGGGAAAGGATTCCTAAGCACGTCTGGTTGAAATGGCATAGGATTCTAAGGTGGTTACTACATCAGTAGTTCACCTCTAGAAGCTACTTAGGCTTCCCACATTTGGCACATCTAAGGTAAGAGGGGACACTCATGAGTATAATGGCTATGTACACCACAACATGCACAAGACTTGTTTGTACGAACATCCTTGTTTTGCTTGGGTTGGTTTCCCTATTGTTGGTTGTTGGTGTTAGGTTGGTTCCCCTAGGGACCCTGGTTACCCTTGTTATCCTTCCCATTATTATTTTTCTTCGAATGTTGGGGATTATTCACCCTCTGCTATGCATACATTTGACCCTGAGGGGGTGGTGGCTACTAGGGCAGAGGATGCATGGGAGGCTGCAGCACTCATGCCTGAGGGGCTGGAGCACTTGATGACGCATAGGTGTAAGATGGTGAAGGGGCAATGGTCTGGTAGATAGGTTGAGCACTAGTTGGCCTTGACATCTGCCGATGTGGTTGGGTGAATGCATAATATGTGCTTTGTCCTGAATACACATTGCTGGTAGGAGGGGGATAGGTGTTGGAGGAATTGGTGCCCCCCTACGGATAGCCATAACTTTGTTGAGTATATGGTGAAGGATTGTGAAATATCTCCAATGATACTGTCGGTGGCATGAGATGCCCCTGTTGCATTATCACCATGAGGATGAGGGAGGTCTAGTATAATGGTATAGACATAACTGGATTGAGCATAAATCAAGTCATATCTCATAGCAGTCTAGAGAGCCTTTTCCTCTGTCTGAGGAAAGTTAGATGTGACATCTTTGGCAATGGGTGCTAAAAGAGTCCTAATAAACCAATCAAGATAGACATGGTCTTCAAATGAAGGAGAATGGCACATGCTCCTCCTTCTACGCCATTCCTAGACATATTCAGAAAGGTGGGTGGCAGAGGACTGATGAATTGTAGTCAAGAGCACCATACTAGTGTCATATCAGAGAGGTAACTAAAAATATGAAAGGAACGCTTTAGCAAGCATTGCAAAAGTGGAATGAGAAGTGGAGGGATGGCCAATGTACCACTTCATAGCATCTCCAATGAGCGTGCATTGGAACAACCGAAGATGAATGGAGTCATTGGTGATGGAATTAAATGAACACCACATATGGAAGGAGCAGACGTGATTAGTGGGGTCCTCTCTAGAATTACTCTCAATCTTGGGAATTTCTGAGGGAAGCTTAGTGTTGGGACAGGGTCCCCTAGGGTCAATGTTCGGGCAAAAGCCCAAGTTTTGTTTTAAAGAACGTAAAGTCTCCGCATGATGTGGTCACGGAGCATGTATATAGTAAAGTGTCATAAAGGGTTTTACCCTTCTTTTATGTAAGTTTTGTCAGCTTTAGTAGATCTACCCATGGTCCATGGACCATGGGATTGTATAAAAAGGAGAATCTTAGAGATTCTAAGGCATAACAAATATCAATCAAGTTGAATGTAATGGGCCAGTAAGAGAAAGAACGAAGAAGTCTTAGAGTAGAAGAGAGGCTATGCAACTGTGTACGTAGAGGCCTATAGTAGAGCCCGCACCTGAGCGCGTGGACCCGTGCAGCTGAGTGCACAGGGAACTCTTGATTCTGTAAGAAGAATTGAATTATTAATAAAGAGAGTATTTTAGAAATTCCTGTGTTTATCTATTTATTTCTGTTATGAATGAATGTGATATTATGTTATGATGAATTATCGGCTTATGAATTAATATTGTATTGATGCACGATTTTACATGACTTATCTTGTTATATGGATGCAACTCATAATAAATGTTTTTCATGGAGAAGATCTTGTTGCATGTTAAAGTTATCAAACACTTAAGTTGATATGGGTAAATACGGAATTAGGAGTACTCACAGAGGCGCGTAAGTGGTTGATTCACCTGTTTAGGGTCTATGAAAGACAGTTGTGAAAGTTTGCAGAGGTATAGAATCTGATTAACGGGAGTTATATCGATAAGAACTAAAGGCTTATCGATCTGTACGAAGGCAAGTTTAGGGAATAAAATGACATAATTCTCATCTCTGGGTGCAAAAACTTGGTTCCAGCATCCCCCCATACTGCTTCGGGTGAGTCTTCAGTCTGTGCTCTGCGGGTTGATGCTGAAAGGGCCAATAGTGCAAGGATTTGTTTGGAAAACTTAACTCTCAACCTGGGTCAGGACCCACTAAGCCATAAAATGGTTCCATTTTCAGAGTATATCCCTTCGTAAAAGGGCAAGGTGAAGGTCCCGAAGGACCCAGACGCCGGATAGCTCTCCCTCAACACACCCCTATTGTTGGAGAATATCATCTTTGAAGGTCCGTTCTTAGCACGGGTCCCATACTTGAAACTTGAAGATTGGGATTTAGTAGACCATGAACGGTTCCCCCACCTTGCTACCAACACCTTGACAGAGGGCAACTTGGATGATATTGGCGATAAGGTGCAGGATACGACAACAGAACTGTTGTAGCAGTTTGAGCAGCAAAAAAAGTAAGAACTGGTCACCATACAGACGGGTCTGCATGAGCTACAAATCCAAACAACTAGACTTTAGGTAGGCACAAGACAAAGCAACGCTACATCAACTAGTTTGGCACCGGTGACCACTCAAGTAGCAGAGCTGGTTCGCTCAATGTATCTTTGGGTAGTCGCACTACCTAATGGAGCTTTGAGCACGAAGGCACTCGCTGACAAGGCTATTGTCAGCACTTTGAATAACGTGGGCCTCAACTTGGCCACACTCCCCAGTGAGTTCCTTCACACATTGTAAGCAGGTGTGATCACAGAGATTAAGGCCCGAGAGCAGTGCACACTGAGCAAGATCAGTGAGTACAAGGTCAAAAACGAATAAATGTTCATGGAGAAAATAACAGTGTTGGATGCTTGGAAGAAATTTCAAGCGCAGAATGAGAAAGCTGAAGCGTTGGTGGCCGAGGCATGTAGAATAGTCCCTAAACTACATATCCCAGAGGAAGCATCGGTGGACGTAAAGATTAGGAAGTTGGCTGCAGGTGTGTGTGACACGAAGATGGAAGTGGCCAAGGTTTAGTTTGAACTAAACCTGAAGATAACAGAGCTCAAGTTGAAGTCCCAACAGTCAACTTCAGTAGAGGTCAGAGAAAAATACGAAGCAGCTGTAAATGATGGAGTCGCAACAGTAGATGCCGCGATGGAGGATTGCAAAACACTCTTTGAGCAGTCCATGGAGGTAGTCACAACACTCTAGGAAGATCCTAACCTATAGAGGTTGAGCATGGAATCCCGTGAATTTCAACAGTAGCATGATGAAGCAAGAGTGATGGCATGCACCATCGTTATATCACAGCTACTAGCCAAGTTGCATGAGGCCAAACAGTTACTCGAACAGGTGGAGGAAGCGCAAAGGAAAGAGGCAGTCCTCAAGGCTAGATTGGGGCCTTGGCTGGATGAGTCCTATGTTATCTCTACCACCATTGAGGAGAAGCTGGAAAACCTATAGAGAACACAGCAGAAGATCAAGGACAATAGTGCAAGACTAGCCATAGAGCAGCCAGTGGAGAAAATCAAGCAGGCAGCCATGCAGAGCGCGACTGAGGTAGCAGTAGCACAAGTTAAGTTGGGAGGTCTCCACAGTAAGATCTTCATGCCAGCAGAGTGACTCAGGGACGAGTCATGATAGTTGTGTTGGGGGCCTGTTGGGATAGGGTCCCCTAGGGTTAATTTTGGGGCAAAATCCCATGTTTTGGGGCAAAAAGCCCAAGTTTTGTTGTAAAGAATGTAAAGTATCCCTGAGATGTGGTTACAGATTGTGTAGATATTAAAGTGTCATAAATGGTTTTTCCCTTATTTTATGTAAGTTGTGTCGGATTTAGTAGATCTACCCATGGTTCGCAGACCATGGGATTGTATAAAAAGGGGAATCTTAGAGAGTCTAAGGCATAATAGATATCAATCAAGATGAATGTAATGGGTCAGTAAGAGAAAGAGTGAAGAAGTCTTATAGTAGAAGAGAGGCTCTATAGTTGTGTGCATAGAGGCGTAGAGTAGTGTCCGCAGCTATGTCGCAAACCCTTGCAACTGATTGTGCAGGGAAGTCTTGATTTTGTAAGAAGAACTGAAGTATTAATAAAGAGATTATTCCAGAAATTCCTGTTTTTATCTATTTATTTCTGTTATGAATGAATGCGCTATTATGTTATGATGAATGATGGGTTTATGAATTAATATTGTATTGATGTGCGATTTTACATGATTTATCTTGTTATATGGACACAAGTAATAATAACTATTTACGCGAAGAATATCATGTTGATTTTTAAAGTTATCAAACACTTAAGTCAATCTGGGTAACTACGGAGTTAGGAGTACTCACAGAGGCGTGTAAGTGGTTGATTCACCTGTTTATGGTTCGTGAAAGACAGTCGTGAATGCTCGTGGAGGTATCTAATTTGATTAAGGGGATTTATATCGATAATCCCTAAAGGCTTATCGATCTGCGTGAAGGTAGCTTTAGGGCATAAAACGACATCACTCTCATCTCTGGGTGCGGAAAATTGGTTCCAGCATCGCCCCATATTGCTTCAGGTGAGACTTCAGTTTGCGCTCCGCGGGTTGATGTCGAAAGGGCTAGTAGTGTAGGGATCTTTTTGGCAAACTTAACTTTGAACCTAGGTCAGGACCCACTAAGCCAACACTCAGTCGACATAGCTAGCCAACTAGCATCGTGGTGTATGGGGTCATTAATAAACTGGCTAAAATCCAAAAGACTTAACCCAACCATGAAAGGTAGCAAAGGAGCTACTGGAATGGTTCCTATAATGGTTCCACTAGATGTGACAATCGGGTTAGAATCAGAGCCACCACTAGGTTGGTTTCCTACACTTGCAGTGAGTCCTTACATGATGACAGTATGCGGTGAAGGAGGCTTGAAATCAGATGAGGAATCAGATGAACCAGAAGAAGATTCGGTATGGGGACTCAAGGGAGGACTAATTCAAACCCTGTGGGGAGAAGTAATATGTCCAAGAGGAAATTGGGGATGAAGACCTAAAAGTCTCTGCAAAAAACGCCTTGGTGGTGTAACGATTGCAAGACACAAGTAACAGAGAAATTGTGAAGGGAGATAAGCAAAATGTCTCTGTCTCTGTTGGGGAGATATATTAATAAATTTAAGTCTTGGCTTGGCATTGTAAATGAATAACCCTTCTCTTAAGGTGTGCTTATGTGTGCAAAGATGTGTGTTTATTAATTAAGTCAAGATCATGTCTGAAAAAAAGAAAAAGAAAAATATCGTTGAAACACTGTAAATAAAATGAAATTAAAAATAGAAAATAAATAACAAATCAACTATCTAAGCCCCACCCAAATTCCATTTGCACACATTGTGCTGGTTCGTGGCAAAATCAACTGGAAAACCCTAAAATGGCCAAGATATCTAAGTGTCAGTGTGACTGGGATCAAATGACACTATGTTGTTGGAAATTGGTGGAACGATAGCAAAAAACCAGTGAGGAAAATCACTGCAAAAGATAGGGCGATGGTTGTGGAACCTAGGGAAAATAGTGGCACCGTAAGGCAAATGACCAAACAAGGTTCAAGAGGGAACTTTGGATGGAAACAACCTATCTTTAAAGGTCTGAAAAAGAAAGGTACAAATCTGAAATGTATAGTTGAAAGCTCTACAAAATCTCAGACTTCTTACTTAGTTGAACTCCTCCTACAAAGGTGGAAGCATACTAGAAGCCCTAGGGGGGTAAATTCCACTTCGACAGGAAAGACAGAGTAGATCAAGGCTTAAGCAGGCTAAGATAGTGGACAACCAACCCAGCAGAATGCTCTCAGAAAAACCTAGAAAATGATAAGAAAAATTCTCGAAAACCCTAAAATTGTAGGTACTGACTTGATTCACGGGAGATCACACTTTTTCGACCAAAAAGTATGCTCTGGACCTCCAGATTGCAGGTTTGGGGTAGAAAAGTACGATTTCTACTCCGCAGTTCTCAAGTGGCAAGTCGCAGAAAAAAGTGTCGTCTCTGTCGCGGTTGGTTCCTATGACTTGCGGAAATAACTAGAAAACTTTCAGAAGTTAGAAATTTGACTAATCTAGGGTTGGAATGCTAGTAAACAATTTTAAGAGACCGAAAGAAAAAGAAAAAACCTAAGTTGAAAACTAAAGGTCGCCCAGGTTTCTAAATCAAAATTACAATCTCAGTGGAGTTGCCATCTGTTGGAGTGTTTTCTTCTCGAAGGTGTATGAACAAAAAAACTTTAGACTGTTGATGATAAACAACCTTAACAGTAAAAATGGTTGTAAAACAGTGTGGATCTGCAACAAATGATAGATACAAAACCTGCCAAAGTCCTTATCTATGCAACAAAAATAATTAAACAACAAAATGGAATAAGAAAATAAGTGCAAATAACTCCAATAATCCCATGGAAACCAGATATAAAGAATATATTTTATTAGATGACACCTATGAAGGGAAAAAATAATGTTACTAGGCCTCCTCTATGGGATGGGTTCTTGGCTATCCTCAATGTCTTCATCTTTGTAGAGTCATTGTCTTCTACAATGTGTAAACTCAAACCAAATGTTTGAGCTCAATGGGAACCCAAAAGAAAAAGGAAAATGGTGAGTGATAGTGATAATAATGAGAGCTAGAACGGTGAGTGCAACAATGAAAATGATCAAAAGTCAAGAATGGATGTAAAACCTTTCAATTTATAACAAAATATTAGGTTATTCTCGAATAATGGAAAATAATAAAATACTATTAACCAAATTCTAGAATTAACCATTTGGAATATTTTATTATATTTGGTTGGAGGGAAAAAGTATTTAAATTGGTTAAACACTTTTATTTAGAAATAATAAATAAATAAATGATTTATTTATCATCTCAAGGAATGTGGTTAAGGAATAATAAACAAATAATGATTTATTTAAGTATTCCTAGAGGATTTATTCAAACTTGACAAGGAATAATAACTAAATAAAGATTAATTAATTATTCCTACAGAAAAAATAAGAAAAATAATGATTTATCTAATTATTTCTCATGACTGGGACAAATATGACAAGGAATATTAGTTAAACAATGGTTTAATTAATTATTCCTAGAAGATAATTAAATAAATAATGATTTATTCAATTATTCTTCATGGATTTAACTAGAAATAACTTAACAAATGTGTTTTGTTAAGTAATTTTTTATAATGAAAGCAATTTTACTATGGTAAATTGGCCCTACATGGTGTACTTTGATTCATCTAGTAAGTTATGGCTAGATGATCAATTTTTTGTGATAACACCTTTTCTTCCCAAAAAAAATTCAAGAAAATTTCTTGAAAATTAAAAGCTATCATACCCAAAGATTGTAACCATTGGACTCCTAGTACAACATCAGCACCACCCATTGGAATGGAAAGAATTGGACTATTCAATACATATTCTCCCATGGATAGCCTGATATTATGACACTTTCTGGAGCAATTTATGGTTTTCCCATTTGCAACCATCACTTGACACCCTAGTGCTGGATATAGAAAGAAATTCAATTCCTTGGCTATCTTAGAATGAATAAAATTATGGGTACTACCCATATCAATCAACATTGTTACCTTTTTATTCATGATATGTCCTTCTATCTTTAGAGTTTGAGGAGTGGTAAGTCCTCTCAATGCATTACAATATTTGGTCAGATTCATTTCTTCTTTCTCTGGGGTTGATTCTTGGTGTATATCCTCTTCTTTTGATGTTTCTTGTTCCTTTTATTCCTCCTCTTCTACATATATTTAAATTAATTTCTTCTTAGCACACTTATGACCTTTAGTGTATTCTCTATCACTACTATAACAAAGCCATCTTGCTCTTTTTTCTTCCAATTGTTGTGGCATCAACCTTTTAGATTGTGGAAGTCTAGGAGCAACAACACTTCCATCGTTATAGTTATGAGTGGTAGTCTTCCTTGTTGCCATATTTTTTCTTTCAATTTTTCTTGCCAGCCTGAATGCCTTCTCCAATGAATCAGGTTCCCAAAGGAAAACCTCATGTTCGATGTTTATATCCTTTAAAGTCCCTATGAAGACATCAATCCTATGTTCCTCTGGAATATCATTTACCCTTATATTCAATTTTTCGAAGTCCTCAATGTGCTCTTCCATTGAATCCTTTTGTTTGAGATTTATCAATTGGCTAAAGAAGGTGTTGCTTTTTGTATCCTCATAATGTGCTATCATTTCCTGCGTAAAAATTGACCAAGTGACAATGTGTTTAAGAGATAAAATCCATTGATACCATATTGTTATAGCATCATTTATCACCTTTATATACTTGATTCTCTAAGTCATGTCCTTAGGTGGCACTTTCCTTTTAAACTTGGTCCAATTATTAAAAAACATTATTTTAAATTCCATACGTGACTCTCCCCTTCAAAAAATGAATGAACACCTGGGTTTAGCTATACCCAACCCGCATATATGATTTAAAATATGAAAAAAATATAAATCCCTATTTTTGGAGGGGGGTTTACGAGTTACACCAGACGCCTACCTATAGGAGCCCGTGGCCTAACTATATCCCAACTAAAAAAATTGTTTATAGGTGATATAAATACACCTCATGGGGAAGGCCTAAGGGGAGAGAAAGAAAGGATATTGACATTATATCCAATTAGTCCCTGATCCATTCTAATTTATCCCTATTCCTCCTACACTCCCAACTATAGGAAACGCTTGTTTCCTCATAGATATGGCTATCTCCTTTATATGGCATCCATGTGTATGAATTTGAAAGAGGATTGTTGAGGCTTGGGTTGGAAGGATCCGGAGGAAGGTTTCACTTGGATCTGTGGATGAATCAGGTTGTATTCTTCCAAATTATTTTGTTGTCATCAATAAAGAAGCTTCGTCTTGTTCCTGATGTTACGATCTTAATGGTTTAATTCATGTTATAATCTAATGATGTATGATTTCATGTTTTATACTTATATTCTTATATGATCTAAAATCTATATCATGAACATGCTTTGAACTTGTTGGCTTGTTGGGGCCTAACCCAGGTTCAGAGTTAATAAGCAAAAAAAATCCCTGTACTACTGGCCCTTTCAGCTACAGTCCACGAAGCGCAGACTAAGGTCTCACCCGAAGTAGTATGGGAGGGTGCTAGAATCAAGTTTTTGCATCCTTGAGATGTCTGAGAGGTTCAACTGGTCCATTGCTTGTTCTTGTGAGCAAGTTGCTTCCCACACTTTCCCGCTCCTCGCAGCCTGATACACTGCCTTCACGCAGCCCTAACTAGGGGCTGTGGAGCTCCCGTTCCATTCTCTTCTCTATTAACTGAGATCTTACTTATCTTACAGTACTAGTTAATTACCTTCGCCTACTTGAATGTCTTAAGTTATAATTAGCTATACAAAACATTCATACAGGTTCAGCACAGTAAATAACTAGTATACTTGCAAATTATATCTAATCATGCATTAAACCAGGAAAATATACGTAGAAATATAGTAAAACTTCTCTTTATTGGTTCTCCCAACAGTTAGAGAATGGACCTGCCCTATGCACTTAGCTGTAGGGGTCTGCGCACTCATCTGTGAACTACTAGGCCTCTGCGCACTCAACTATAGAGCCTTCTCCTACTCTATGACCCACAGACACACTTTAGCCTTTGACTCAATCACTTAGACTTCTCTTCTTCTTCTCTCTTCTATTCCATCTTCTATTAGTTATCTTATACACTTAGAGCCTTGCTCTATTTATACAATTCCATGGTCTGCGAACCATGGGTAGGTCTATCTAGCCAACATTACATTACAAAAACTAGGGTGAACAACACTATAACTCTATTACAATTTTGCGCCTTGCGCCCACAGTTCACAGAGCTTTTACAAGAAGACTCGGTCAAAACTTGGTCTTTAAGCCCAAAAACATGCCTTGGGGGGATTCCATTCCCAACAGGCCCCCAACACAAACATCGTGACTTGCTCTTAAGTCACTCTGTTGGCGTGGAGATCTTTGCGTGGAGTCCCTCCAACTTTTCTCAAACTACTGCAAGGTCAGCAACGGACTGAGTAGCTGCCTGTTGGATCTGCTGCATGCGTTGTTCCAAGACCATCGTGTCAGAGGTGCTTCTCTACGTCAGTGCATGTATCCCTTACGTGTACGTGAGCTTGCCTTCAATTTCTATTGTGATGGTGAAGGCCTCATCAATCCAAGGCTGAACGTGCGCCTTCAAGACTGCTTCCTTGTGTCATTCCGCGTCCACCTATTCTTTTAGTGCTTTGGCCTGTTGCATCTGCATGAGCCTCTGAGTGAGGGCCACCATCTACGTAGTTCCTTTGACGTTGTCATCCTACTATTGGAGTTCTCACACCTCTGTCTCCAAGCGTTGTATGTTGGGATCCTCCTGCAGATTTGTGAGGACCTCAAATGATTCTTCCAACATGCTATTGTAGTCTCGCACTACACTACCAATTTAGTCCAGTCCCACTATGATAGCGCTAGTGCGCTGTTCTCTGACTTCTAAAGCAGTGGATGGCTATGCCTTTAACCGCAACTTGGCGATCTGAAGGTTCAGTTCCAGCTAAACCTTTTTCATTTCCTCCCTCACCTCACATACAGCTACTACTAACCTATGGATGCATGCCTCTACTGGTATGTCTGCTAGGATGGCCAGCTCCAGGACGCTCTGGCAAGCTTCTTCTATTACCTGTACCAGTTGTCGATTCTGCGACACCACTTCGTCGCGTTGCAAGCTCAATTGTTCCATATTTATTTTCTACTCACTGAGGACTTGTAGTGCGTGGCTCTCCCTAGCTCGCAGCTCTATAGTTATCCCATCCTGCAAAACATACAAGGTCTCTTGCTGGAGTGTAGCCATATTGATACCAAGGCCCTTCAACACACTAACTGTAGGCATGTCGGCCTCATTTGTTGTCACTAGTGCCCCTTCTAGCAGCACTATGGTATTCGTCACCCGAGCATGCAACATCTATTCTACTATCGTTGTTCTGACTGAGACGCTGGTCAAAAGGTTACTAGTCTAAGGAGGTCACCCATACAACTCCTGCAGCTATGCTCTAAGGACCCCCAACACAATTTGGTTCTCCTGCATCAAATTTTGGAGAGCCTCGGAGGTGATATCACACACTGTCTCGCCGATGATTAGCTCCTCCAAATCTTCTTCTTCTTCATTGGTCTCTATAGTGACAACTTTCCCCTTCTCCTCCTTTTACATCTTGGTGCGTAGTGGGTTTCGCAAGGAAACATGTACGAGAACCATCGCTTGTTTGTCCTTCTTGGGTCTTGGCATGTGCAGTGATTTCAGGATTTCTGCCACAATCCCAGCACCTTCTGGAGCATTTCCCATAGTCAGGGCCTACGCAGCCTCTTCGATGGTTAGTTCTGTTATCTCCATAACGTCATCAACTATTGCCATCATGTCCATCTAGAAATCTAGCACTCGCAAACTCAGGGTCTCAATCAACACTCGACACACAACAATAAGGGCTCTACTCAATAGCTCAATTCACAAATGACCTAGCGTTATTTGTTGGGCAGTCCCTTGTAATTTATAATGCTTTTTTAATTTGACTTTGACTGTACCCAGCAAATCTGGTTCATTATTGCTCCCTTGGTGGCCGATTTTCCCAAATCTTGGCCATAAATCGCGTCTTAAATGCTTACCGCCTGCTCCATTTGGTCTCAAGTCGAGCATCCCATCATGAATAGTGACTTCAACAGTCACTTTTTGGCTAACCCGCATGGTAGCACAGCCCTCCATGTGCAATCGTGGACCTTATGACTCTTTGCTTCTACATGCAGCTCCAACATTGTGCAGCACCCGAGAAGAATAGTTTATAGTCCTGCACTCCCTTTCAACTACCTGGAATGCTAAGACTATACTTCCTTTGGCTAGTGAGGTGGTCGCACCACCCGTATAAAGTTTCATCCTCTCATTCATCATGTTTCTTGGAAAATACCCACCTTTCATTGTTACAGTCAGCATCGCACACTTTACCATCTGCAATGGACTACCTTGGTCAATTCGCTTAGTAATGTGCGGTCCAAGCCAAGGCATCAAACTAATCAATTCGTGAGCGATAGGCCTTAAACCTCTCATCGTGATCATATTCATCCTGCCTTATCACCCTGGTCTTTTTTCTAAGAAAATATTCCTTTATCTTGTCCTCTAGCTTCTTGACTTCTGCGTCCACCAGAGCATTTTTCTTCCTTAATCGTACCCTTTTTTCTTCAAGTTCTTGGAGTCTAAAATTTCCCTTTTGGATTTTTGCTTCTAAGGTTCCACGAACTGTCATATCTACTAGTGCTGTCATGTGTGGTCTAAGCTTTCCAAGTACTATAGGGCTTACCGTGATTGCTTCAAACTCCAACCTCGGCGGTGCCTGCACTGTCAAGTTCTTGCACGTGGTCCTATAAGCCCATAGGACCGATGGTACGCATAGGTCCCAGTTAGTATGATTCACATTGTGTACCTTGTTTAGTGCTTCACATACTTTTTTAAAAGCTTTTGTGTGGATATTCTTTTGTGCACTTGGTCTTTCCATACTTGGTCCCAACCAGAGGGGTTGTTCACACCATTGCCTTACCCACACTTGCTTATTGATCGTGTCTCCTACAGCGAGGACGGTGTGCATTCATGCAGGTTTCACACCATATCCTTGTATCCACCAAGATAGGTGGGTGCACGGGCCGGTTTGTCCGACAATTTTATCCATTAATTGCATCGGAGGCTTCCCAAATCACATGTGCATCATCTTTCTACATTCGTGCCAGTCTTCAAAACTTCTCTAGTGCGTCCCCCACCATCTTGTGGGTGTAGCACGTAGTACCCATTTTAGAGCGTTGAAGCGCTACTGTTCTAGTACTTCTCTTTCAAATTTGTTTAGGAAGTCATCCACCTCGCTTAACCCGTCATACGTAGGCAGATCTCTTACCTTTGTTGTGACACAGCACAATGACCTTGTCATCATGTTACATTAGACTGTGGTTACCTTGTGTAACTGGTTTTACCATCGTTCTATCTCCTCCTCAAAATTGGATGTGTCGGAGCTTTCATGCTCCCATGAGATTCAGCCATCCACAGTTGGATTTACCCAGTCCTCCTCCCACGTGATTATCCTGTAGATGCAATCCAAGTCATCGTCACTATCGTATTTGCACACCAGCTCCGTGTAGCGTGATCCTTCTGCAGGGTCTAAAGGTACCACTACGCGCAGAGACTTTTTCTCAAAGATCATCTTGTGCTTCTTTAGATTTATCACTCCATTCATGTCAGTGGCCCAATCTATTCCCAATATCATGGGGTAGGGATTGCTATCATCAACAATCTCTATTACTTCAAAGTCTGCTAGCACACTTGCTCCTTCAATATCTACCATGATTCCCTGTAATCTTCCCATAGGTAGGATATTTTGCTAGTTCGCCATTCACAGTTGGATAGGAGACCATTGCAATGCAGACCTACCCATGTGCTCCCATGTCTATTTTGGCAAGACGTTCGTGTCTGATCCTAGGTCCAGAATCACTTGGTCCATCTCATATTCCCCAATCTATGCGGTCAATATCATTTCCCTTCCTGTTCGCGTCGTGTGTTTCCTGAGCTTCTGAACTACGCGTGGTTCTCCTGGCATGGTCCCAGCGCATCTAGTTATGAGTTCTTATAGCTCTTTTATAGCCTTGATGTCATGCAGCAGTTTCATGCATGTCTCCAAGAACGTAGTGAGCATCGATGGGTCCATTCCTGACTCTAGTCTGTCTTTATTTCCTGAAGTGGAGGCATCAGCGAAACTCCTCTTAGCTTCCATGAAGGTCTCCTTAGCACGCTCCAAATCAAATTCTGGTTCCTTCGTTGGAGCTTTGTGAACCCAAGTACTTTCTTCCGGCTGCTTGCCTTTGTCATCCCCTATCATAATTCCACTCCAGAGCACGATATTTACATTAGGGTCTTCCTCATCATTTGCAGGTTCTGAGTTAGGGGAGGTTGGAGTGCTCCTTTATCGCACAACCTTGCTATCATTGTGGGATAGTCCTCCATCTCATGATCAAGCAATGTACAATACAAGCATGATGGTTGCGTTGGATTCATACAATCATGGGCATAATGCCCTGGCCCTCCGTAATTGTAACATATCAGCTGTCCGTGACCTCTTCCTGGTCCCCATCCACCTCGGCCTCGTCTACACCCCGGAAATCTGGTGCACACCATTCCTGTGTTTTGATCAAGGGCCTGTGTTTCAGCCTGAACTCGATAGGTAGGAGTTTGATCCATCATCAGTTCATAACTTCTATAGGTGTGCTCATCATGTCCCACTGACCTACAAAAATTACAAAACAATTGTTGTGAATTCTGTGTATACTTCTATAAGAGATGGTAGTTATCTGTAGCATGCTTTCCTCCTATCTGACAAATCACTCACCATAATGCAAGCGTCATGCTTGGTCCTACTTGTGCCTCTGGTCTTAGTGGCATTGGTCCTCCTCTTGCAAGGTAATTCACAAACACTGAGCAGTGGTCCTTGTCGTGCCCCTGGCCCTTGCATTTTACAGACCATACCTCATCATGCATCTCTGGGTGGGTTGTCTTGACTTGTTTCAAACTTTCCATCTCCAAGCACAAGTTTTTCAACTGCGCATGAATCTGCTAAACTCCCAGGTTAGGATCTTGTATCAGAGTTTCATGCAATCTCATCACGATCTCCAAAGCCTGAGCCTCACTGGTTAACCTTTGTTGTGTCAGCGCCTTTCGTACATGTGGCATTAACGATGCTACAAACCATTCACGGTGTTTCCCATTTGTTAATTTCATTCTCGCTTCATGCATTGTGCACTTTAGTCTTTGATCCAATTCCCATAGGGTCTTTCCCTGTAGCATTTTGATTTCCTTGAATCCAATGATTGGCTGTGCCTTTAACTTTGGCCTGCTAAATTCTTTGTTTAGCACAACTTGGATATCCGCGATCCCCACATTTGGATTGTCGTTGGAATGCTTAATGTACTAGGTCAACGTCCGATCCTGTAGAGCACTGACCAAAATTGCCTTCTTTATATTTTCATCTGTGACACCTTGTGCTTCCCATACAGCTTTTATAACGAACCAAAACTGGTCTGGATCTTCATTCCTTACTCCCTTAAACAATGGTAGCTTTATCTCACTTGCCATACTGCTTCGTAGTGGTGGCAGAGGTGGTATGGGTGAAGACGGGGGTGATGATGGTGAAACTGGTGATGGTGTTGGCTTAGCGGGGCCTCACCAAGGTTCAAAGGTGATTTAGCGAAGAAAATCCCAGTACTACTGTCCCTTTCGGCAACATTCCATGGAGCGTGGACTAAGGTTTCACCTGAAGTAGTATGGGAGGGTGCTAGAACCAAGTTTCCACACCCTTGGGATGTTTTATGGGCTTCTGGAGGTCCGCGGTATGACCTGTTGCTGCGTCTTGCGATCCCTTCGCAACCTGCGGTGCGGCTCCCGTGTAGCCCTACTCAGGGCGCAACCTGTATAATAGCCACGATCCTTGCTAATTAACCGATTACTTAACTCGTGTGCATAATATTTATGGTTATTACAACATATTTATCAATTATATCAGTGCGTGCAATACATAACTGGATGAAAACATAAAGAAGATAATGCACAACAAATACACAGGAATAGAAATCAACTTCTCTTTTATTAATCTTTAATCGTGCTTACAAACCCATCACCGCCCTATGCACTCAGCTATAGGGGTCTGCGCACTCACCTGCGGACTCTACCAGGCCTTTGCGCACTCAGCTGCAAAGCCTCTTCCTACTACTACAACTCAAGACACTTAGAATACTACTCTAAGCTCAAACCATTCCTTTGCTATTCTCTCTATTCATCACTCATTAACTAACTTTAAAACTTAAAGCCTCACTCTATTTATAAAATCCCATGATCTGCGAACCATGGGTGGGCCGACTTTACACTATTTTACAATACAATGTTTAGGACAGACAACCCTATGACTCAATTGTACACTTCGCACTCCGCGCCCACAATTCGCGGGGTTTTACAACATTTCTGACAAAAACTTGGGCTTTGAGCCACAAAAACCTACTATGGGGGGATTCCATGCCCAACAAGTCCCCAACACAATCATCATGACTCATCCCGAGTCACTCTGCTGGTGCAGCGATCTTGGCATGAAGCCCCTCCAACCATTCCTTTGCTTCCCGGAGGTCCACTGCGCACTAATCTGCAGTCTGCTGGATTTGCTCCACCCTCTCAGCCAAAGTCTCACTGTCAGGGGAAACTCCCTATATTAAGGCATGCATTGCCTTTATCTGTGTGAGCTTTCCTTTGATGTCTACAATGATGAGGAAGGCCTCATCAATCCAAGGTTGGATGCGCACTTTAAGGACCGCCTCTTTCTACCACGTGGCATCCACCTGTTCCTTCAATGCCTTTGCCTGCTATAGAGAAAATGTCTCTGCGTGTAGTTGTACCATTAGACCCTGTAGAAGGATCATGCTACATGGAACCAGTGCTTGACTATGACAGCGAAAATGATTTGGACTGCATCTACAAGATAACCGTGCAAGAACAAAATTTGGTGAATCCAACCATGGATGGACGAATCTCATGGGAGCGTGAAAGCTCCTACGCCTCGGATTCCGATGAGGAGATAGAACATTGGCAGAACCGATTACACGAGGTAACAATGCTGAACTATAACATGATGACGAGATCATTGCACTGTGTATCATCGGAGTAAGGGGTCTGCCTACGTATGATGGGTTAAGTGAGGTGGATGACTTCCTGAATAGATTTGAAAGAGAAGTGCTAGAACAGCAACATTTCGAAGCTTTGAAATGGGTACTGCGTGCTATGCCTGCGAGGTGGTGGGGTACGCACCAAAGAAGCTTTGAGGACTGGCACGAATGTAGGAGGATGATGCTTATGCGGTTTGGGAAGCCTCAGATGCGATTAACAGATAAAATTGTTGGACGACATGGTCTGCGCACCCACCTATCCAGATGGATACATGCATATGATATGAAACCTGCGCGGATGCACATAGTCTTCGTGTTAGGAGACACAGTCAGTAAGCATGTGTGGGCGAGGATGGCGCAAACGACCCCTTTGGTTGTAACCATGGATTATGGAAAGACCAAGTGCACAGAAGGTTATCCATGCCGAAGCCTTTAATGAAGTATGCGAAGCACTAAACAGGGTCCATAATGCGCAATGGAGTGACTGGGAATTGCGTGTACCAACGGTTCTATGGGCTTATAGGACCACATTCAAGAAACTAATGGTGCAGGAACCTCTGAGGCTAGAGTATGTAGTGAACACTATAATCCCCATAGGGCATAAAATTCCTATTCCACGCATAGCAGCACCGGCAGATATGACGGTTCGCGAAGCCTGGGAAGAAGGGATCGTATAGCCGAATGAAGCAGAACGCTTGGGACCTTAGGAAGAAATCCAACAGGGTAATTTTAGGCTCCAAGAACATGGGAAATAAAGGGTGCGATTAAGGGAGAAAATCACTCTCATGGAAGCAGAAGCCAAGAAGTTAGAGGACGGGATCAAGAAGTATTTTCTCGATAAGGAGACCAGGGTGATAAAGCAGGGTGCGCATGATCACGTTGATAAATTTGGGGACTATCACCCCGAATTGATCAGCCTGATGCCTTGCATTGGACCACATATTACTAAACGGATCAACCATGGTGGCACGTTGCAGATGATAAGATGCACAACGCAGCTAGTAACGATACAAAGTGGGTATGTTCCAAGAAAAGTGATGGATGACCAGATGAAACCCTATACAGGTGGCACGGCCACCTGACTAACCATAGAGGGTAAAGTCTTAGCACTCGAGGCAGTTGAAAGGAGGCATGGGACTATAAACTACTCTTCCTGGGGGCTGCACGATGTTGGAATTGTGCGCGAGAGCAAAGTGTCATAAGGTTTGTGCCCGCATAAGGGGGGCTACACTGCCACGCGAGTTGGCTAGAAAGTGACCATTGGAGTCACTATTCACGATGTGATACTCGACTTGAGACCAAATGGGGTGGGCGGCAGGCATTTAAGATGTCATTTATGGGCAATATTTGGGAAAATTTGCCACCAAGGGGGCATTAATGAACTGGATTTGGAGGGAACAGTCGAATTCAAATTCAAAAGGCGCTATAAATTAAAAAGGGCTGCCCAGCAAGAAACACTTGGTCATTTGTGAGTTTAGTTGTTGTATACCCTACGTCTTTTGAGCAGAGCCCTATTTTCCTTATGCCGAGCATTGATTGAGCCCCTAATTTTGCGAGTGATAGATTTATGGATGGACACGATGGCAACATCTAAGGAAGTTATGGAAATTACTGAGATGACTGTCGAAGAGGCCGCGCAGGCCCTAACTATGGGAGATGCCCTTGAAGGTGTCGGGATTGTGGTGGAAATCCCTAAATCACCACACACGCTGAGGCCAAATAAAGACAAACAACCGATAGTTCCCATACGTGTGTCCCCACAAAACCCGCTGCACACCAGGTTAACGATGCAGGAGAAATGGAAAGTCGTTAACTTGGAAACAGACGAGGAGGAGGAAGACCTAGAGGACCTTATCATCGAAGAAGACGAGGACGAAGGCATGGAGGAAGAAAATAAGCTTGTGCACCCTCCAACAAAGCTACCCACCTATATCCCCCCGCAAAAGGGGAAGGAAAAAGTGCCCAAGGATCTCAATGAGAGTAAGAGATCTCTGCAAACCCCGCTCCTCCCAGATGACATCATTTTTTAGGGCACGCACCTGGGATGGGTGCCTAGCTTGAAATTTGAGGATTGGGATCTCGCTGACCACGAGAATTTCCCTCACCTCGAAACCACGCAACTCATGAAGCCCAAGAAGAACACCGCGGTAGGGGTTACCGAATTAGAGCCACGAAAGTGGTTACGCAGAGTGGAAAAGGCAGGGTTACTAAACCTACTCTTGATGCCACATTTC
The DNA here is from genome assembly GCA_031772625.1 of Pinus tabuliformis. NCBI lineage: Eukaryota > Viridiplantae > Streptophyta > Pinopsida > Pinales > Pinaceae > Pinus > Pinus tabuliformis. The sequence continues at coordinate 797,289,172 of CM062808.1, read as the reverse complement.
CACCATCCCCCAATAACAATATTCGTTAGCAGGAATTTGCTCTGCCTGGTGCATGGTGGATGTTTATGGCTGGAGGAGCCCATCCCCATCACGGACCACTTAATTCATCGCATTACCCAGCTCCCCTACAAAGGAGAGGACCCCGCAAACATCTCGAAGGGGAAGAGCAGTGACTTGGCCATCGCGGAGGCCATGAAGAAGAAATATAAACTGGAGAAGAAGAAAATGGGTTACGCCATATCTAGCATCAACAAAAAAGCAGTAAAAGTGGTGACCCAAATACTTGAAAGTAAGGTTATGTGCAAGTGTCATGCGGACGAGGTACCTGCGCCGGTGGTGGCACTTGTTGAGCAGTGCGCGAAGGGGGTCCAATTTAACTGGTCTGAGTTCCTGAGCAAGAAGTTCTTGGAAAAATGTCGCGAGGCCCAGGAACAAGGCAAAACATTCCACTATGCATGGCTTGTGTTGTCGATAGTGCTCGTGGTAGGGGAATTGCTGGAGGATAGTCAGTTCCCCACAATTGATAGAGATCTACTAGTGGTCGTGAAGTAGACTTCACTCTGGGCCACAAAGGATGCAAACCAGATCCGTGACAACAAGATATTCTGGGTGTTCATGGAAATGAACCTTAGAATGGGGATTAACCACAAGCCGCAGTTATCGCCCACTGTCTACAATAGCCTGCAAAGTTTTACAGAGTTTAAAGTGGACCTCCATAGCATATACATCAGAGCGTGCAAGGACTCAGCTAATAAATGGAGTGAGCTACCCTTCATAGCCATAGACGATGTAATTTTAGATGTACTGGAGATATGGATGCCAGAGTGGCACACCCCAGACATTACAGCAATGGAGAAGTCTACAGCACCAAGGAAGAAAGAGGAGGCCAAACTGCGCATGGCGAAGTTCGCAAAAAAAAGAAGGCAAGAAACCACAGCAAAAAAAGCGCAGGAGGCGTGGGACACTGCACAGACAGCAACAGAACAGAAAAAGGCCACAGCAGCAGTAGCAGCATAGGAGGTAGCTGAGCAGGCGCGCGAGGGCCAGAAGTCACCTTCACATGGGCAAGAGACAGAGGAAGAGGAGGGTGGCGCAGACCCAAAAACCACATCAACATAACTAAAGCACCAGTGCCCAAGCGAGCGGACGGGGCCACGCAAGAAGGTCAAGGCATCAAAGTTGTCTATTGACCCGATCACCCTTACTAAGGGTGATTTGCACAACATCAGCGAGACGGTGCACGATGTCACCTCCGAAGCCCTCCAGAACTTCACGCAAGAGAACTAGATTGTGTTGGGGGCCCTTAGAGCGTAGCTGCAGGAGTTGCAGGTGCGCACTCCTTAGGCTGGTACCCTTTTGACCAGCCTCACAGTAGGAACAATTGCAGCGAAGCAGATGCTGTGCACTCAGACAGCAAATACAATAGTGCTACCGGAAGGGGCACTGGTGACAACAAATGAGGCCGACAGGCCTACGATTAGTGTGTTGAAAGGTATCGGGATCAACATGGCTGCACTCCCACAGGAGACACTATACGTTATGTAGGATGGGATTACTACAGAACTGCGGGCTAGGGAGAGCCGCGCGTTACAAGTACTAAGCAAGCAAAAGATCAACATGGAGTAGTTGAGCTTGCAACATGACAAAGTGGTGCCATAGAACAAGAAGCTAGTCCAGGTATTGGAAGAAGTCTGTCGAAGGGTCCCTAAGATGGCCATCCTAGCAGATGCACCAGTAGAGGCGTGCATCCATAGACTAGTAGCAGGAGTGCGCGAGGTGCGGGAAGAAATGACTAAGTTTCAGCTGGAGCTAAACCTTCAGATAGTAGAGCTACGGTTGAAGGCGCAGTTGTCCACCCCTCCAGAAGTAAGCGAACAGCGTGCCATCACTATTACATCAGGGCTGGAAGAGATCGACAGTGCAGTACGGGACTGCACCAGAATGTTGGAGGAGTCATTTGAGGTCCTCAAGAATCTGCAGGAGGACCCCAACATCCAGTGCTTAGAGATAGAGGCGCATGAGCTCCAGCAGCAGTACGACAACATCAAAGGGACTGTGCAGATGGTGGCCCTCACTCAGAGGCTCACACGAATGCAACAGGCTAGAGTGCTGAAAGAGCAGGTGGATTCAACACGGCACAAAGAAGCAGTCTTGAAGGCACGTGTTCAGCCTTGGATCGACGAAGCCTTCACTATCACAGTAGCAATTGAAGGCAAGCTTTCACAAATGCAAGGGATGCAATAATAGGTCTATGGAAGTAGTTTTGACACCACAATCTCAGAATAACGGGTATAAGAGATCCAACAGGTAGCTGCTCAGCGCGTTGCTGACCTTGCAGCAGTTCGAGCAGAGTTGGAGGGACTCTATCCGAAGATCTCCACACCGATAGAGATGTTTGTTTTGGGGGCTTGTTGGGCATGGAATCCCCCCAAGGCATGTTTTGGGGCTTAAAGCCCAAGTTTTGAACAAGTCCTTTATAAAGACTCCACAATTTGTGGGCGTAGAGTGCAAAGTCATAATAGAGTCACAGGGTTGTCTGCCCTTGTTTTTGTAATGTAATGTCGACTTGAAAGATCTACCCATGGTTCGTGGACCATGGGATTGTATAAATAGAGCGAGGATCTAAGTGTAGAAGATAGGGAATTTATCTCTAATAGAAGCATGATGAGTTTAAGAGCTCGAGTTAAAGTGTAAAGTGTGTCTTTGGGTCATAGAGTAGGAGAAGGCTTTGTAGCTGAGTGCACAGAGGCCTAGTAGTCCACAGCTAAGTGGGAGGTCCCATGCAGCTGAGCGCGTAGGGCAGGTTGAGTTTGTAACTGTTGGGCATCAGGTCCCCCACAACAGGTTTTGGGTGCAAAACCCAAGTTTTGGCAAACAATATTGTAAGTCTCCATGAATTGAGGGCACGAAGTGCGAAGTGTACAATTGAGTCATAGGGTTGTCTGCCCTAAACATTGTATTGTCAACTAGTGTAAAGTTGGGCTACCCATGGTCTGCGGACCATGGGATTGTATAAATAGATCGAGGCTCTAAGTTGTAAGGCAAAATCAATGAATGAATCGGTGAATTAGATAGGCTTAGCGGAGAGTCTAATTGTCTTGGGTTGTAGTAGTAGGTAGAGGCTCTGTAGCTGAGTGTGCAGAGGCCTAGTAGAGTCCGTAGATGAGTGCGTGGACCCCTACAACTGAGTACGCAGGGCGGAGTCAAGTCTGTAATCAGGACAGAAAGCTAATAAAGAGAAGTTTATCCTAATTATGTGCATCTACTCTTGAATTGTTATTCTATTGTTATGCATTACTTTTACTCTAATTATTTACTACGCGCAGTTGAGTAAATTCTTGTATGGTTTAGAATACTTATATATGAAAATAATCTAAGTAATTAGCTAACAGTGCATAATTAGGAAAGACTTGGGTAAATAACAAGGATCATGCTGCGAATAGGACTGCGCAAAGACAGCATCGCAGGCCGCGAGGTGCCCACTAGTGCACGTATCACAGTTAGCGCGAAGGTTGGACCGCGTACCAATCCCAACATATCAGACATCCTCGGGTGTGGAAACCTAGTTCTAGCACCCTCCCATACTACTTCGGGTGAGACCTTAGTTCGCGCTTTGCGGACTGTTTTCTGAAAGGGCCAGTAGTATCGGGATTTGCTTGGCTAAATCACCTCTAAACTTGGGTCAGGCCCCACTAAGCTAAAAAATGGTTCTGTTTCTGGGACTGGGATTTGCATAAAGGATGTTTGATGTCACGCCACTAGAATCCTATAAAGAAAGAAATTGAAGAGTGGTTAGACAAGAAGATTCACGAGTTCGCGACATAGGAAAATAGAAATTCGTGAGTATCTAAGGCATAGTGGTTGGATCGCTACTTGTACACTAAAATCCACGAAATTTTCTTTGCATCTTTTCCATCTGAGCTGTATGAGTGGATCACAAAGTTAGCAGACAGCCAAGGAAGGTGTAGGCTCAACAAACCAATAGTGTTGACTCTGGAACTAGTGCACAGACTAGAAACCTCAGAAGAGAAGATAGCGTGAGCTGTGGACCATTGGCTTGACCGAATAATAGGAGGACTTATCACTGAGTTCACGGTAGACACGACCGTCAGCTACAGTGAGGCAGAGCGACGTTTTCTCAAGGGACCGCGAGGTAAGTATATCAAATCTTTGAACTCTTGGGTTAAGATGCTATTGTGTGAAAAGTGGGTTGTGCAAATAAATTAATGTTTGGGACTACGCGAAGCAAAAAGATCTATAGAAGCAGAAGTAGTGAGGAGTTGGAAAATAGTCCCTTAATTTCACCCTAGCAGGAAAGTGAGGAGGAGCTCGCGAAAGTCTCTCCGAGAAGCGCGGTTAGTTTGATAAGATAGAGAATTCCATGTTTACCACCCCCACCCACACCGCCACCCGTTTCAACCCCCTCACCTCCATCTCCACCCACTCCACCTCCACCACCACCATAGCTCGGTATGGCGAGTGCAATCAAACTACCAATGTTCAGAGGAGTAGGAAATGAAGATCCGGACCAATTCTGGTTCATGGTAAGAGCAGTATGGGAAGCACAGGGCGTCGTGGATGATAATATTAAAAAGGCTATGTTGGTGAGCATGCTGCAGGATCACGCATTAACGTGTTATATCAAGCATTCTAATGACCATCACAATGTTTCCTTCATGTGGAAACACATTACTCGAAAGAAGGAAGAGACAAGATCTCCCATGACGTAAACATAGTCACGACCAAGGAGTAGTTTAAAATATAAAGGGCCTTGGACAACCATCACGTCTATATAGACATTCTTTCCTCCCAAAGTAATAGGTAACTTACAAAGGATCCCTAATGGCTAACTGGTTCCTCTGTTAAAAGCTAACAGATTCTGGGTGACAGGGACAAGCCGAGGAGAACCTAAAGATTTCCAAGAAATTGAGGACATGATGCTAACAGATGTGCCCTCGTCTATGACTGTGTTAAGTACATCCATATGGTAAGCATGTACTATAATCTGGAAAGGCACATAAGATAAAAGATGATATCCGACCAGTCAAATCCAATCAAAATAAGTGACCAAACTACTTGGAGGGGGTGTCGTAGGAACGTGAGAGTTGTTCTCTTGATCTGTGAGAACAGGAAAGCTACTCTCATGCACCTCAGGAATGGGAGGACTTCCCTGCAGTTCATTTGAAACTGAAGAAACCAGAAGAACTTGAGCAGTATGAGGTTCACTCTCTACCAGAAAGGTACGGTTAACTGAAGGTGGAGTCAAGTCTACTATTTTCTCAGCCAATGGTTGGTTGAGAATGGACTCACTGGACTCACTTTTGGAGAAAGCAGAGTTGACCAAAGATGATTTTTTATCAATCTCATGATCAAGTAGCGAAGGATTAGGGGAAAGATTTCGATACCTAGTCGGAAGACGAGGTTGAGAAGTTGTAAGGTTTTCCAACACTTTGGAAGCTTCATCCATTAAAGGAAAAAGGTGAATGGGATGATTACCTTCACACAACTTACAAGGAAATTTGACTTTTCTCTTTTTCCCATGGGATTTTCTAGTTGAAGGCTTATCACCAACATGATCACCAGAGGCTAATGACGAAGGTCGATGTGAACCCATAGACCACACTTCTAAGACCTTGGGAATACCAATACCATTTTGAAGAAGGTGGTCACCCGTATCTAACATGCAAGGTAATTTTACTTTCCGGGGCTCGTTGGAAGATTTTTTTTCATTAGTTGCATCCGTAGAAATGGTTGTTTGGTTGTCCCCTTGCTTATTTTGCTTCTTCTTCTTCGACCTCTTATTCTTCTTCTTAGCTTCCTGATTACTAGAATCTAGACTTTCACTAGGCAAAGAGGAAGAACGGGGTGAAGAAATAGGCGAAGAAGGAAAGGGGTCAACTTTAGGATCAACATGAGGTTGATGTTGTTCAGGGGGAGGAGAACTCGGTTGAAAAGTAGTTTTGACACTCGGAATCACTGATGTCAAAAATAACCAAACTGGCAGACCAATGTTCAAACCAGGTAGGGACAATGTCTCCATATAGGGAGCAACAGTATTTCCAAAAGACGAAAAAGGACTAGGATTCCAATCAAAGGGGTTTCCTTGATTGGTAGACTCAAAAAATGTTGCCATTGGTATTAACCTAAGATCTACTAAGGATTATTTCCACAGGAAGGATGTTGTTCCACGGTCAATTAATTTTAGAATTTGAAACAAAAAAATTTCCTTTTCATGTTTTAAGAGTAGAGAAAGGGACGAAAATGTGACTCTAGTTGCTTTCGTTGGTTTAGCGAGCTTGAAAGGACAAGTACTCGATGATATTTTCAAGTTTAAGGAGTCAAAAAAGATCGAAATGACTACTCAGGATAATCTAGGAAAAAGGGATTACCAAGTAACTGTGAACCACAATATACACCTTAGAAAATAAATTTACTAATGACTTTATGTACGTGCAGGCAATCTCCCCGAATGTTGTTTTAGTGTATCACGTTTACAGGGCAGCAAAATTGGCTTCCTATGGATAAAGGTTTGCAACCTATGAGGGTCTACCGTTATATACTCGATGATATGGGGAGCACAAGTCCATGCTAGCATTGTCTAATCTAAGAATATTGCAAACGACAGTTATTGAGTTTTATAGACATTGGAACACGTCTCTTTCCTAGACCACTAAGTATGAGTGTTAATGTTTCAAATGCTCCTTAGATTAATTGATAGATTTTAAATTTTATCTTGAAATTATGTTTTGGTTTGAAGCCACAAAACGATGTCACCTGAACACCTATGATGCAACTATATGAGAAAAGAAAAACTTTTCGTTTCAGTGAAAGCTAGACTAATCAAGGGAAAAAATTTCAATCAATAATTCATCAAACAAAACGCATCCTTCCAAATGTGTTCCACTAACTTTCACTTTCATCTTCCAAATGCAATTCCAAAAGTAAAAATGATTTTAACTTTTCACTATCCTAAATGCAACTTTTTCAAAAGAAAAACGATTTTACTTTACAAATATGCAGTTATATGAATTATGTTTTTCTTTTCATATTGAATGATTTGATGCACCTCATACAGTCTTTAGCTTCCAATCACTGAAAAACGTGGTCTATTTTCAATGATGAATCTCAAAAATTAACTTTCCAATGAAACTAATCTAATGCATTTTCATGAAAAGTAAATTTCGAAATACAATCTAAAACAAATGCAAAACGATGTTTTCAATGTTTTCCACATAAAACAACACTCAATCAATCAGCAAAAGAAAGATCTCATTGACACCAACAAGCAGCAAGTGATGACCAATTGACTATAAACCCTAGAACTCAATCAAATTCCACTTCAAATCCAATGAGACAAATTTTGCAAACCAATCAAGACAACCAATCAAAAAATTGACAAATCCAAGCATACAGGATAGGAAAATACCTTAGGGGCCAAGACACACTAGATTCTAAAGAAGTAACCTTAAAAATTATCACATTCAAGGATCATCACTACTATATATACCCAAACCCATGATGATTGGGTTATCATCGCTACTTTTCATAGGCAATCCCGCGATGGTCAGCGTCATCATCACTACTTTGTATAGCAAAAGTAGTGATGATTTCAGTTCGACCAAATAATGAAGAATTTTTTTTCCATTGTGACTATACAGGTAAAAACTCGTGATGCCATCGTGACTATTAAGGAAAAACCCACGACGGGCAAGGAATATGGGAAAAAAAAAAATATTCCAAGAAACAATTCAAACTTAGCACTCTAAGGCAGTAATCAGTGATGGTATAAACCCAGACTTATACAAACAAGTCGAGAAATCGACAATTGGTCTAACTAGTCAAAGGATCTAATTGAAGGAATGGATGGAAAGAGTTACATCTTCCGTAGTAGAGTCGCCATTTTTTTGTCTAGGTAAATCCTCTATGCAGACAGAGACATACCCTCTAACCCAATGAGTGGGTCTAGTAACCTAAGAGACAATCTACCAGACACTTTTTTGAGTTACAATTGAAATGAGAGATGAAGATGGCCTACCTCATTCTGATGCTATCTCGATCTCCTTTGTTGAAGACCTTGAATCACTTGCGTCACGAGCTCATTCTTACTGCTCACATCATTTATGCACCTACACAAGAGATCAAGACACAACAAGGCATGCAAATACCAATAACATATTCAAAAGCAACCTACTTAACTAATCAAGGAATGTTAAGCTAAATGATACATGTGCATACACATTTAGAGAATATGAACCAACAGTTGTATATTAATAGAATAAAGAAGGAAGCATACAATCAAGCCTTGATGTCAATAGTCTCTCCTTTAATGAATATCCAAGTCCAAACTAAGCTCTCCAAGCACTCTTTCTCCAAGCCAAATGAGTAGCATATAGGCTCAATCTCAGCGTAAGGGTGCAAATAGACATACACCAACCATTTGGGAATGGGAGAGGATCAATATATAAGTTGGGAAATGGAGTCAGGATCTCTGTAAAGATAGGAGTTGGCCCTTATCTCAAGGAGGTAGCTCATAAGGATAAGACCAAGAGGCCAAGTTAGGAGAATTCGACCTCATCTATGCCAAAAAACCTCCATCTTGCCACTCTAGAAGCTTCTAGATCATGAAACTTCTCATCCGCTTTGGGAAAATTTCCTTTTTTGGATCATCACAGGTATACAAGTGAATAGAGCGATGCCATCATAGTTCTAGTGCAGTGCAATAAGTGATCATCACTATTTTTAGTCTCATAAGTGAGATGATTCTCAAATTAGGGTTTTAGAGCTATTTCCTTCAAGGGAATCTCAAGGCATGTTCTAATCAAAGTCTTAGGAAGGATCTAAACTACATATATGAATGAATACACTACATAATGGTCATGTTTCGGGAACTTTGGGGTATGTGACAGGGAAGTGCAGGAGGTGTGACAAAATATTGTGTAACACTATGACATGACCCAATATCCAAGTTCCAGTTATGGATGTGGGGTCTACTAACTGGAAACATACTGAAACCTCTCAAGGACATCATATTATCTAAGTGTCAGACCATAACCCCTCGTGCTCAGGCCCTAAGATGGAATTTCTTTTTAACTGAGCTCATAGCCCAACCACATGAATAAGACACTATGAGTGTGGTTGGAAGGCTCCAATCACACGGACATGCCTCCCTCCATGAGGTTGCAACTGAAGTTTCCAAGTTCCATGCATGCGACCATGAAATTAGTGCCAATTTTCAGGAGTATCTTATAGGGCACTTCCCAAAACAACCCAAAACCTTCCAAAATCAATTTTAAGGTGATGAAAAGTCTATACAATAAGTTATAAGGCTAGAAGTTGCTCATAAGTTTCCAAACACATGAGAACATTTCATTAAACACATTCTAAACATAATAGCTACAAGTCATGAATCCATATTTTTTAAGGTCTCATTAGCTTCATCAAGCAATCATTAAGAAGTCTCAATTCCCTCTCAAATTAGCTACATCAAAACTTGTTAGCCCATGCATTCATATAACGATTCTTAACTTAACAATCATGAAAAAGATTCATAACCCAAGAAAATCATTTAGCTAGGCCTAAACCAGCATATAACCATAATAAATCCATGACAATCAATCGTAAAATCACCACAATAATCAAAACATGTGATCATTAATCACAATAAGGAAGTATCTCATATTAACATATGTAAATGCCAACCAAGTCAAGGACTTCCACATACCATGCAACCATAGATTGGGCTGAACCAAATCTCCCTTTCATCCAATCACCCGCATGGCATATTCCAAGCATGAATGTGGGACCATATTGGTTAAACCAAGATAAACCAACCAAGGCTTCCAAAGGCCAAACCAACTCATCCCTCAACCACAATGATTTCACCTAAACCAATCCAAAAATCACTAAAACCAAACAAGCTTGGATTCCTCCAACTTTATTCACCACATCTAGAGGAATTTTCCTGTCACCACCCATCCGTCAAGAGTTCTAAGAGAAATCCCATCTCCACCCTTGACCCTTTGGAATTTCACTAGACCACCTCACCAGGATCTAAATTCTACTAGCCATCCAAAACTTAAACTAAAACAAGACACCCACAACACCATGGCTATCTAGGAAATGGGAAGGCAAGGCTGAAACCACTATCAATCTACTCAAATCCCATGATAATGAAAACAAATGAACCTAACAACCAAATGCATGTACCATGAATTCGAATCTCAGTAATGAAATCACACATGCAACCTGTTACCTGCGATGTACACTAGTTGTATTTGTTGTTCCAAGATTTTCCTTGCACTCCCTTATTTTCATTTGCTTTCTTTCTTATCCAATTGTTCCATCTCTCTTCTCTTATAGCTTGATTTATGAAAGTGATCAAAGCTCGAACTGACAAAAGTTGAGCCAAAAGATATGAATTGTTTCTCTGATGCCCTTTTATCATTGATGTCTTGTATCTTCCTTTCATTTTCCTTTTTTCTTCATTTTCCTCTAATTTCTCTCTAATTTCCTTTGCATGCATATTTGTGGCTCTTCATCTTTCTTTTCTCCTATTTTTCTTTATTTCTCATAATAATTTCCATTTATTGCCTCTTTTCCCTTGACAATGTATTTGCCAATTTCCATATCCATTAATTAACCACAAGTGATGCACAATGTCGTACTTGTTTCTTGTAGGTAGTTCTTGGCTGCAAAACTATGCCGAGAAACCAACTCGACCGGTCTTTAGGTTCAAGTTGGCCCTTGAACCAGAGCGGGCTCCCTCAAATGTCACGAGGCTTTTTTTAACGTTGTTCACTATAACTGGACAACAATCTATGGAGCATAATGGCCAGATATATGATTTATTTTGGATGGTTGCTAATGATTGTCCAATATCTGTTCATAAATAAATCCCTCTCTTACAGAGTCCTTGGTCAAAATTTCATCATCTAATTTGACAGAATAACATGATTTTTTAGAGAATTTGATAGAATAATATAAGAGAATTTATGATAATTAAGCAGTCATACCGAATACTTAATGAACCATACATAGTGGATGCTTGTAGAAAATATCTACAGCTAAATAGAACAAATTCAAGATATGATAGAAGGCAACAATTAACAGATGTAGAGGAATTAACCAAGACAGACAGTTCAATTAATTAATCTTTTTAAATGATTATAACTTTGCAAGGGGCTTTCAAAGAGATTGACACTCAATCTATTCTTACCCAAGTCTCCTATGATACCTTGAACATGTGCATAAATAAGGTATGAAAGTACTGGAAAAAAACAACAGGAAAAATAAATTATTTCTTGAACTCGATCTAGAATACTTAAATTAGGAACATTGTAATAAAAGTTTTACAAAGCGATAGGGTTTTGGCTTCAAAATCCAACCCTTTGAACATTACAATTGAAAAAATATATAGAACATTACATTAAGATGAATGTGTCTAGTGTTTTTTGGAATAAAAATTTGAACAATAAACTAAAAATAAAAAGCATCTCTGAAAAACTGGAGGAAATTTGGAGTTGTTTGCAAGTATTTTGCCTTGAACTCTTGAGCTGCTTAAACTAGCTAGAAAAATGCACTTTGATCCCAGCCTATTGATATTCTGTTGCTAGGTGTCATTTTAATGCTGATATCTCTGCCTCTAAATATGAATAAGAATGACTGTTGATCTTCCTCCATCTTCAAATACTAAAATCATGTCTATAATCTAGGTGACTGATCTTTTTTCCTAGGTGTCCTTTGAATCTCCAATGCTTGAATTGACCAATGATTTTATGTCACTTTTCAAAGTACTTTACCATTGTCATAAAATATTTGGGAAGAAAATGTTTTGATAAATGTTTTCCAAATATTTTGCTTAAACCTGTAAATTCATATTTGTCTATTTTCATAAATTCCATAAATGAAATCTCAAAATATTTCCTCAAATAATTTCATCTAAATCCATCCATTGTTTGAAATCCATGTCTTGTTTTGAAATATATGTCTTGTTTTTCCCTGAATTTATATATTTATGAATAAATAAAATTCATAAACATATTTCATAAAACCATCAATTGATTTCCTTCCCATGGTTTTGAAAACCATGTGTTGTCCATGATTGGTAAAATATCTCTTAGTTTCCTTTTTTACTCCTGTAAAATATTTGGATAAGAATTTATCCAAATCTTATGTTCCCATACATTTTCTCTTCATAATTTATTTTCCTCCTTATCTCTGTAAAACTGTTGTTGGTTTTTCTCCCATGGTTTTGATTTTAAAAATAATTAAAATTATTTTCAATTTCAAAGCTATGTGCATAATTTATATAAAGTTTTTTTAAATTAAAACTTTTTTTAAATATTACTTTGTGCCGACATACAGGAAAATAAATGAACATAAGTGACTTTTCCTCTTGGCTCAATTCCTTCTGTCAATTTTTCGCTTGAATTTCATTTTTACCTCTATATGGCGATCCCATAAGGAAGAAATCTCTTTCTAGCATTGGAAACTTCATCCTCCTGGGGTCTAAAATGAACAAGAGGATGACAACTGTAAAAAATGGTAAATGTGAAACAACTTAGGGGACAGGGGTAGGTTAAAAGTCAAAAAGGAAACCCTTGATCTGGATTTAAACATGAATGCAATAAATTACATAGATAACCATAAATACAGATATGCAGCGAAAATAATACTTCATTTCATTAATGTAAAATATTGAAATCTGCTTACAAATAGAAATGGAAATAAACTAGCTATGACGATGGTAGCTTATCTCTGAGAAGAGATGTGGTGGCTACATGCCTCTGAACTGTGTTACAATGAGGCTCGAAGGCCTATTTATTGTTGAGAACCAATCGAAAACCCTAAACATCCAAAAACCTAACCCTAAAAGATGAAACGCCAAACTGTGGGCCCTGTTTTGGGTAGATTGGTACATCAACTTCCCGGGGTCGTAACTTTGGCATGCAATCTCCATTTGACACATACAATAGCTCGTTAGAAAGATCTATCCAAGAACTATAACTTTGGGAATAGCAACATCAGTCCATGGACCCATGTTTCTCCCAGACTTCCCAAAAAAATGTCATTTAGGGCCTCAAAATGGCTCCGGAAGTTCAGGACCCGAAAAACTACTAAAAATAGTAAATTGTGCTACAATTAAGGAAACTGAAAAATTGAAAGAGATAGTTGTGGGGGTCCAAGTGGGATAGGTGGGTGGCCACCAACATCCACCTGGTTCATTCCTCCCCCCTTAGCAAGCAATGGTCCCCATTGTGTTGAGTTCCTCCATCTGCTAAACTTGGTCCCTGGTGAGTTGTTCTGCAATTTCGGATGTGTCCAGTAATAGTGGGAAGCATAGTCGAGGATGGTACACATTGAACACTTGGTGCAAGCAAAGGAATGAGGAATACTGTGCTCCAAAGCATTGTTTCCCACAACCTTGGTAATGGTATAAGGACCATGTTGGAGTGGTCTGAGCTTCTGATGGGTTCTAGTAAGGCGTTCTTTCTGCCGATGCAACCAAACTTTGTCACCCACCTGAAACTTGTGTGGTACCCCTGTGGGTGAGGAGAAGTTGTTCCTATGTTCTTTCATGACTGTATCCCTTTGTTGTTGCTGCTGCGAGGAGGAACCCTTCATGGGGGTCATGGATGTGGCGACGATCTTCCCCTTACTTTGGGAGCGAACCAGACAGAAAATGAATTTCCTAGTCTGGGAGATGAGCTTGCTACATTTCTTAGCAGTGATCAAAGAGGTGGCAATAGGTGGGACTACCTCCGGTATCCTATATAATGAATTACACAAAGAAATAATGACAGAGTGAGGCCTTGAATCATACATAGCATGTCACCTCCACAAGTATGGATGGCCTAATAAGACATCACAAACATCAAGCGGTGCAACATCACACAATACCTCATCTGTGAAGGGCTTGATGTTGTAGGGAAGGCGGCATTGCTGGCAGACTCAGATATCTCATCCTTTGTGAAGCCACCCGATATTGTACGGCTGTGGGTGTGGTGTAGTCAATAGGCCCAACCGCTTCACAACCTCTACTGAAACGAGGTTCTTTTGGCTTCCACTGTCAACAATGAATTGTAGCAGCAAACCCTTCACCCACATCTATGAGTGGAAAAGACATTCCCCCTCCTCTGGATCTTTAGGCTCATTCTTCTAGATCTTGGTAGTGGCAACAGCAATGCTGGGCTATGCATCAATAATATACTTCCCTTTTCCATTCTCCTTGTCGGGTTCTGACTTAGGGTCAGAACATGCATTTGATTCTAAAGCCTTCAACTCAGCCACTAGTGAATGCTTGGTCTGACACTCAGTTGTGTTGTGGGTGGGGCTCTTATGGAACTTGCATCACTTTCTTGTGTCCTTATTCGACTTCATGGTGTTTTTTTTTTCTTATGGCTTCGAAGGGTGGTCTTAGGTTTCCCCATCTTGGCTTTGTCCTTGGTTCTACAATTTGAGGAAGCCTTTCCCTTGCTTCGGATTTGCAGATCCAAAGTCTTACTTCTTTTGTTTGAACTTTTGCTTGATTTTGACAATGTATCGGTACGCCGTGCCGAGCAAGGAGATGTTCAGGAACTCCATCTCTTCTTGGATGTATCTGTGTAGGCAGACGTGGTATTTGAGTACCAAATGTAGCTTAGAGTCCTTGATACCCAACTGTGTGCGAAGGGTATGAAAAATGTTTGTGAACTCTGGCACATCTTGATCCCTTCCCTGTCGCAGCGTGGTCCACTTTATGTATTTGTCCTCATAGATTTTGATAGGGTAATATTGCTCCTTAATAGCATCTTGAAATGAATTCCAAGTGGGTGTGACTGAGAATAGTGAGCCTGTACTTTCATCCTTCTGCTCGCAGTAGGTTTCCCACCAATCCTTGACGTGGGGGGCTGCTTTAAGAAGAGTGAAAATAATCTTTTCCCGACTAGAAAAATCATGAACAGAAAAATACCCATCTAGCAGATTTAACCATTTATCTACAACATCTGTGTCTATTTCACCCTCGAAGATGGGGATTTCAAAATTAACTTGTACCTTAAAGGGTGTGGCATTTCCAGAGTAGTTGTTGGAAGCCGATGCGTCGCCTCTGGGTAGCTGCTGAGGGATCTTGGCAAAGTTGTCCATCATCGCGTTCCTTTGTCGCTCATGGGCTTCTTTGAGCAAGATTTTGATAGGATCTCCTACCCCCTCGTCTTTATTTTCATCCGCCATGGGAGGCTGTAAGGATTTGCGAGGCTAGTCTTGCAAAGGTTCGACCAGTTCAATCCCTAATTCCTTATATCCTGACCTCGTTGGGGACATACAAAGAAAAACAGAGAAAAAACAGACCGCTCTGATACCACTGATCTAGATTTAAATAGGAACGCAACAAATTACAGAAATAACCATAAATACAAATATGCAGTGGAAATAATACTTCATTTAATTAATGTAAAATATTGAAATCTACTTACAAATAGAAATGGAAATAAACCAGCTAGGGCGATGGTAGCTTATCTCTGAGAAGATATGTGGTGGCTACATGCCTCTGAATTGTGTTACAATGAGGCTCGAAGGCCTATTTTTTGTTGAGAAACAATGGAAAACCCTAAACATCCAAAAACCTAACCCTAGAAGATGAAACGCCAAACTATGGGCCCCGTTTGGGTAAATTGGTACATCAACTTCCTAGGGTCGTAACTTTGGCACCCGAACTTCGTTTGACGCGTACAATAGCTCATTATAAAGATCTATTCAAGAAATATAACCTTGGGAAGAGCAACATCGGTCCATGGACCCATGTTGCTCCAAGATTTCCCAAAAAACATCGTTTAGGGCCTCAAAATAGCTCTGGAAGTTCAAGGCCCGAAAAACTGCTAAAAATAGTAAATTGTGCTACAATTAAGGAAACTGAAAAATTGAGAGAGACAGTTGTGGGGGTCCAAGTGGGATAGGTGGGTGGCCACCAACATCCACTTGGATCAACCCTCCTCCAAAACCATTGATTTGACATTTCACAAATCTTGATACATTTAGATTAGGGTGGTTTAATTATTAAGTGCGAGGTGGGGACACAAATTTAATTTGACTTTTTAACTTTGCTGATGTATATAATACGATAATAAATGTGGTTCCTATAGTTTAGAGGTTGGTTTTTTTATTTTTAAACTAATTTTTAGTATTTTAAATAAATAATTTTATAAAAAATATAATTATATATATTTTATAAAATTGAATTTCATTTAAAATAAAAACTATTAAAAATATTTCGGAGACATTTATAAATACCTCATACACCTCATGCTTTAGCAATGGAAAAGGTTAGATGGAATGATATTTAAAGGAAGGTATTTGTCAAGACAAGGATAAAATTGGAGGAAGGTGACAAATATTTTTTTATTTACTTTTGTAACTTCTATGGTGTCAAAGTAAGTTACAACACCCACTATAGTGTTTTCCCTCCATTCAGCTTGAAATATGTGTCCCATGACCTTGGCTCAATTTGTTTACATGGAAAATTAACCCAAGGATGTTACACATATGACAGAAGATCCTAAAAGTACATTATGAGTTCACTCTCTATCTCCTAATGTTCTACCATCCAGGAGTCATCTGTCACTTTGAGGGAGAAGATAGGATTATGGTGTTAATGCTTTACCAAGGATCTATGGAAGATGTGAATATTTCTATCCCCTTCACAAAGTCACTCGACTCGATATTTCTGATGCCACAAGATCTCTTCCTTCTTCCTTCAAGACTCTAGATCTTTGATTAGCCTTCCTTCCTTCACCACCAAGTCTTCCGTACAACCCTCCTGAATGATGTTAGCCTGGAGAGCCTCCATTTTCTCTTCCATTTTTCTCTTTTCCTAAAAAATGTCTCCAAACACAAGTCAATTCCATCGTTTGATCCTTAGCATGATATTTTTCAACTTTAGTTGCATTTTCTGCATTCTATTATTTCCAAATATATCGATATCCTTTAATCAGTCCGCCAATTGTGCCAAGAAGTTGGGGTGTTGGAGCCAAAAGATTTCAAAGTGAAGTGGCATGTTCTTTGGTGCCATCTTTAGATCAATCTCCAACTTTACGGGTCAATGATATTACCCCAAGTTGGGTAAGATTTCCCCCTCAACATAGATGTCTTTCTCAATGAAGTCCTCCGAGAGAAGGAAGTGGTCCAATATGCACACGATCTATGTTTTCCTCCTCTTCAATTGTTACAGGTGTACAATCCATTGATTGTATCTACCTCTACCAATTTCATCTCCTGAATAAGGTATTGGAAGATAAGTGTTAATGGATATAGATGATAGGCCCCCCCTTTCTTCTCCTTCAGCGACCGAATCAAGTTGAATTTGCCTCCTAAAATCTAACCCTCACCTCCAATCTGTCTCTGGGTGTCCCCAAGGGGTTGATGGTCCATAGATCCCTATGATCCACAACCAATCCCAAGATCGCAGGGTTCAAAAATGATCCGCAAATTTTCGTGGATATTCCACTGGATAGTTCGTCACAACAGATCTGACAATATTATATTAAAAAACTCTGAGATTCTACATTATTACAGTTTTATTTAATTTCTAGATCTTTAAATTAACTATAATTAGTGCATGCATGTAAAATTAAATCAAGAAAAAAAAATTAGAGAATGAAAAAGTAGGCTCACACACATATAATACACAAGATATGCTTTATGGGAAACCCTTTCAGGAGAAAACTCAGCTGGAAAGTGAGGATACTTCACTCTCTTTCTCTCTCTGGAAATATGGCTATAGATATAAAGAAGTAATATTTGTGGCCTGTGGGCTGCTACAATGCACAGATCCTTTTTGTTTGCTCTATCTCCTATCTCTCCTGGCTATCTTTTCTCAACTATGAAACAAAATTCTCTCAAAAGAATGGAATGCCTCTTCCTCCTATATCCTGGTTATAACAGAGCTTGATAGCCTACTAGTGGTTAAGTTTGACTACATCAAATCTTAACTAGAGTTACAAAATAGACTCTTCTAGAGTCTTTTACATCAAAAACATGTGGCTAGCCCTTTTTCCATGAATAATGGGGCTCACGAGGCATCCTCTTGAACTATAGGTGTGAAAACAGGAAGGTCAACTTCTGAGTGGCATAACTTTTGCATACGGACTCTTATTGACATGACACTTGCACCATTGGAAAGCTCTCTGTGTGTAGAATAGCATGAAAAGATGATGAATTGGAAACAAATTTTTACACCAAAAAATGTTGTTTGATTCCTTAAAACACTCCCAAAAGGTTTTGGACCCCGTTTTGCCAAACTTGGTCCTGCTGTAAAAACGATCCCGTGAGCTGATTCCTCTCATTTTTCCACTCCAAATACATCGTGATGGATGAAAAACAATATAATGATCCAATTTGGATCACACCCCCCATTGTTGAAGGCTTTTGGTCCCCAAAAGCTTTTACTGAATGAGGTGAGGAAATTTTTCCTCCACCTTCTCTTTGGTGTACCATTTAGCTTTACCTAGAATTTGTCCCTTCAACCCAATCTGCCAAAGGTCTTGTTTCCCTTGTCTTGTAGTCCTGGACCTCTTCTGCAAAACTATATATTGTGTCAACTCTTCCTGAGCATCTAGTGACTAATCCTCCACAGAAGGTAGGACATGTTCCTCTTCCTGATCTAGCATGGAAGATTCATAGAGTTTCAAATTATCTACATTTACAATAGAGTAAATGTGCATATATGGTGGTAAACTGAGTCGATAGGAATTATCACCCACTTTTTCTAGTATCTCAAAGGGACCATACCTAAGAGCCTTGATTTTCTTACCAGGCCCCTGCAACCTCTCCTTGTTTAATTGTAGCCATACTCTGTCTCCCACCTTGAATGATTTCTCTGTTCTGTGCTGATAACGTTTGGCCTTATACTTCACCCGTGACTTCTGCAGTGTTTCTTGTACTTGTAGATGGATCTGCCTAATCTTCTCTATAAATTTTTCAGCCCTCAAAGCATCTCCTGTAATGTATTCCTTCACTCCTCCTTACTACCCATATGAAATATCCAAAGGTGAAGGTGGAAAATATCCAAAACAAGTTTCAAATGGGGACTTTCCTATAGAAGTGTGGATCGCTCTATTATAAGAATGTTGTATATATAGCATATTTTCATCCCACGTCTTCAAATGATTCTAGTTGTAACCCTTAGAAGTTGCACCAAAGTATTGTTGCCTACTTTTGTCTGTCCATCTGTCTGTGGATGGAATGTTGTAGATCTCTTCAACTTCGTGTTCATCTTCTCCCAGAATATAGTCTAGAATGCACTAAGATATCTTGTATCTCTGTCTGAAATGATGCTCCTTGGTATCCCAAAGTGTACCCAGGCCTTTCCAAAGAACAAGTTTGTTGCTTCTTGTTTGCTGATGGTTTTTTATAGGGCATCAGAACACACATATTGCTGAACCTGTCAACTACCACGAACAGGTAGTCATGCCCCTTCCTGGTTGTCGGTAAACCTCCCACAAAGTCCATGGAAATGCTTTCCCAAGGATGAGTATGTACAGGTAAGGGATGATACAGACCCTGTTTCCTATTGTTAGGCTTGCAGGTACAACAAAACATGCATACTGTTATGAACCTAGCTACTTGTTCTTTCATCTTGGACTAATACACATACCTCTACAAGTTAACCATGGTCTTCCCTACACCAAAGTGTCCTGCAACCTTTGGAGGTGTGAGCCTCTATAATTAGATGTAAATGCTCACTTTTAGGAACACATAGCTTATCCAACCTGTAGAGTAACCAATCTTGGAGATGGTAGTCAACGGTATTGTCGCCATCATGCACATGAGTTTGACTTTGCAACTGTTGATACACCTTCTTAAAGTCCTCATCTTCTGAATATGTCCCTCTATATGCATCATGGGTGAATGGATCCATGTGCATAAGAGTCCCCAAAGCTGTAATCATTGATGTGGGTGGCCTTGAAAGCATATCGGCCAAATTGTTTATGTTTCCCTTCTTATACTTGATATAAATGAAACCACTGTAAAAACCCCATCCACTTGTAATGCCTAGTCTATTGTAGCTTATTTTGGGCATGCAGGGACTGTAACGACTGGTGATCTGTGTGGATTGTTGTCTCCTTTCCCAGTAGATAGTGCTTCCACTTCTTCACATCTTGCACCATGGCATAAATATCCTTATCATAGGTAGGGTAGTTAAGAACTGCCCCATGACATACTTCAGAATGGTAGAAAATGAGCCTTCCTCCTTACATCAAGAGAACTCCCATAGCATACCCACTCGCATTTGTCTCCACTTCAAAGGGTCATTCCAATTTTGGTAATGCCAAAACTGGTGATTCGCCGTTATTCTTATTTAACTCATCGAAAGCCTTCTACTGCCCTTTTCCCCACTGCAAACTCTCGCCACTTGCTATTATGGCATTGAGCGGTGCTACTAATGCTGAAAATGAGGCTATGAATTTCCTCGGGTATTGTGCTGCTCTAATGAAACTCCTAACCTTAGTAACATTAGTAGGCACTGGCCATTTCATGATGGCCTCCATCTTGGAAGGAACTATCTTCAATTCTCCTCCACCAATCACATGTCCCAAATACACCAAGGACAATTGCGCAAACTCACACTTCTTGAGATTTGCTAGTAGCTGGTGCTTCTTCAATGTTTCCACCACCTTCACCAAATGTGAAATGTGCTGCTCCCAGGTATCACTATTTACCTGTATATCATCCAAATAGACAATAACAAATGAATCTATAAAAGGGTGTGGTACATCATTCATTAATCTCATAAATGTCGCTGGTGCATTACATAGGCCAAATGAAATAACTAACCACTCATACAAACCTTTCCTGGTTTTAAAGGTGGTCTTCCATGTATCTTCTTCTTTGACTCGAACTTGGTGATATCTAGAATTCAAGTCCAGCTTGGTGAAATAATTTTCTTGTTGCAATTGATCTAGCAAATCGTCTATCATGGGCAGGGGTTATGTGTTCTTGAGCATGATTTTATTCAATGCCCTGTAATATATACACATCTGCCAAGTACCATCCTTCTTTGGCACAATGATGATGGGTGACCCACATGATGATGTACTCAGTCGAATGACACCCTATTCTAGTAGCTGCTACAACTATTTCTTCACCTCACTTGCTTCTATAAGAAACTACCTGTACAACCTAATATTTGGCAATGGGGAGTCTGGCAATAGTTGGATCTCGTGCTCCACTTCTCTCTTAGGGGGTAGCCCTTTAAGCTCTCAAAACACCTCCTTGTATGCCTGTAACAACTCCTATAATTGTTTGTTTTTGTTTCTTAGTACACCCCTCTAGGGATGCCTTGCCTCTTATTGAATCCTATACATACTGATTTTCTCTTAAAAACAATAACATACTTCTTGCTAGAACTGATCAATTTATTGGTTTGGTTGGCACTTACCAGTGAAATTTTCGACTTGCCTTTGTGTGTGTTGATGATGAATGTTTTTCCATCCTTGATGAGACAGTACTGGTTAGCTCTCCTCATGAATATTTCATCATGCATGTACATGTATGGACTCCCAAACACGACTCCACATACATCAAGGGGAACCACATCCATATCTACTTCATCAATAAAATCAACATTGATAAAAAAAATAAAATTTTTCATTATTTTGTTACCTTTAGCTCTGCATCTTTATGTACCCATCCCAGTGGATATGGGTTTGGATTATAACGAACTCGTAGCCCCAACTTCTTGACTAGATCTGTTGCAATGAGATTTTCCTGTGATCCCGAGTCAAAGAGAGCATCAATATTCGTCTTCTTGACTTGTATCTTTACATGGAATATTTTGGTCATTTATTTCTCTTCTTATTGTTGAAGGCTACTCAGATTCACCTCCTTCTGCACTGACGTATAGATGATCTTCTCATCCACGTTCAAACTGCTTTCAACTTGGTTGCTCGAATCCATGGCCATGCGATTTTTCTTCTTATTATCTTTTTCTTGTTCTTTGGGTTATCTCTAGATGCAATTTCCAGCACTTCTTCTCTCTATGGCCATCAATTTTGCAGTGGTTACAGTGGTTTCTAGGATCTTTGCACTGGTGTGCTATGACTATCATCTTTTTATCCTTTCCCCCTTTTTGCTTCTTTTTCCCATCCTTAGAAGCGTCTTGTTGCTCCTTTTGCTTTGATCCACTTGATTGTTCTCTTTTCAGGCCTATGTTCTCTAGGTAGTGTGCTTGTACACAAGCCTCGTCCATCATTTTGGGCTTGAACAACATCACTTGCTCATGCAGATGGTGGTGAAAACACTCCAAATAATTGAGGAGTACATATGGGTTCTTTTTAGAGATACCCAACATTATAGCCATGTTTCTTAATTGTGTGGTGTACTCTTGCATGCTTTGGCCCGACTTTTGCCTAAAGTAATGCCACTAGATCCATTGGTCTTCTACGTACCCAATGGGATAAAACTATGACTTAATGAGGGTTTTGAAATCCTCCCACTTAGTCACTGGAGGTTCTCCTTCCAACCTCAAGGTTTCCATGTGGTTCTCCCACCAAGTCAGAGCATGGCCCTCCAATTTCAACCACGCGAATGAGATCTTTTGCCCTTCTTCGATCTGATGGACACTAAAATAAACTTCTAGTTGTTGCAACCAGTGGTTCAACTTCAGAGCGTCAATCTCGCCGTGGTATGGCTTGATATCGAATTTTTCTTCCACTTTAAACAAGGATTGGTTCACAACACTTGAATTGGGTTGATCTTTTCTGAGTTCTTTCTTCCGCTGGTTATTTGCGTCTTCCCTATCTCCCAATCCCCCTTCTGATTTTTCCTCTGCATTCGCACCCCCTTCTTCTCCAAATATCCTAGATTATATCTTAGGGCCACCATGAGGAGGTTTACATTTCGGTTTATATCCACGACTTGTTCTTCGATCCACAAAAACCTCACCTCTGTAGGATCACGAGGTTCATTTACAGATTCATCGCCCATTATTAGGGTTTTACAATTTTCGGCCTCACCGATTTAGATCCTTGCAATCTCCACAAGATACCCAAAGAAACATGCTCTGATACCAAATGATCTGTAAACTTTCGTGGATATTCCACTGGATAGTTCATCACAACATATATGATAATATTATATTAAAAAAATATGAGATTCTACACTATTACAGTTTTAGTTGATTTCTAGATCTGTAAAATTAATTGTAATTAGTGCATGCATGTAAAAGTAAATGAAGAAGAAAAGTATAGAATGACAAAATAATCTCACACACACATAATACACAAGATTTTCTCTCTGGGAAACCTTTTCGAGAGAAAACCCAACTGGAAGGTGAGGTCACTTCGCTCTTTTTCTCTGTCTGGAAATATTGCCGCAGATACAAAGAAGTAATGTTTGTTGGCCATGGGCTGCTATAGTGCACAGATCCTATGTGTGTGCTCTACCTCTTATCTCTCCTAGGTATCTTTGCTCAACTATGGAACAAAATGCTCTCGAAAGAATGCAATGCCTCTTCCTCCTAGTGGCCTGATTGTAACAAAGCCTTATAGGCTACTAGTAGTTAAGTTTGACTACATCAACTCTTAACTAGAGTTACAAAATAGACTCTTCTAGAGTCTTTTACATCACAAACACGTGGCTGGCCCCTTTTCCATGAATAATGGGGTTGACGCAACATCTTCCCGAACTATAGGTGTAAAAACAGGAAGGTCGACTTCAAAGTGGCATAATTTTTGCATACGGACTCCAATTGATGTGATTCTTGTTCCATTGGAAAGCTCTCTGTGTGTAGAATATCATGAAAAAATGTTGCATGGGAGCAGCAAAGTTTTACCCCCCAAAAAAACATCATTTGTTGCCTCAAAACGCTTCCAGAAGGTTTCGGACCACGTTTTTCCAAATTGCGTCCCGCCAGTAAAAATGGTCCCGTGAGCTGATTCCTCCATTTTTTCCACTCCAAATGCATCAAGATGGATGAGAAACAATATAATGATCCAACTTGGATCAGAAAATGACCAATCAACATATTTGGGCTTGCTCTCCAGTCTTCAAAAGTAATTCCTCTTGGATGACAAGTGAGGGATAGCCCTCCTCCACTTCTCCTCGCATCTAAACTCATTAATTCACTTCCCCTCCAACAACACTCCATGATTTCCTCCAACTTCATCCTAGCCACTTTTGTTTCTTGTAGCAGTACAATATATGGTTTCTCTTTGTCTATTCGAGCCTTCCGATACCTTTTCTTTCCCTTACTATTGAGGCCTCAAATATTCCATGATACTATATTCATACTTTACCCAGTTCTTGGTGGAGAAAATACTTCTTGATATTATTTATTTGCCCCGAATTCAATAATAACTCCCTTGTTTCTCTTAGAACCTCCCTGGTTGTCTTGCACCCCTTCTAGTTGCAATATGTGGTGGCATGTTCTTTTTTTGATAAGGTTGGGGCGATCCTTTGCACCCCACAGAACTGCAAGACGATCTCCCATCTGGGCTAGGGTTTGACTTTCTCCAAGCACCATACAGGTGGAGGAAGTGTTCAAGCTACTCAGTTGGGATCGCCTGGGCCTTTGTTCAATCCCAGGTTCACATGAATGCTAGCATTGTCTTTTTGTCACTGCTAAGGTTGTCCTATCTGAACTTTGCTTCCATGATTGATGTTGTATTAGGTGGGAGTTTTTTTAGATATGAATAATCCATCGGATCCACGATGGATTTATGTTTCAGTTGGGACTTCTCTGGGGTCGATGGTTCCTCCACGTCGAGTTGTTTCTCTTCTGTTGGTGTTGTTTCATTTACCTCTTCTATTTCCTGTGCCTCCTCTTAATCTAAGATTTCAAATAGGATTTTTACTTTGCCTGTTTTTGATCCAGGTGGATGTTGGTGGCCACCCACCTATCCCATTTGGACCCCCACAACTGTCTCTTTCAGTCTTTTTAGTTTCCTAAATTGTAGCACAGTTTACTATTTTTAGCAGTTTTTCGGGTCCTGAACTTCCAGAGCCGTTTTGAGGCCCTAAACGACATTTTTTTGGGATTCTGGGGCAACATGGGTCCATGGACCCATGTTGCCTCCCAAAGTGGTAGTACTCAGATAGATCTTTCTGACGAGCTATCGTACGTGTCAAACGGAGATCGTATGCCAAAGTTACGACCCCGGGAAATTGATGTACCAATTTACCCAAACGGGGCCCACAATTTGGCGTTTCATCTTCTAGGGTTAGGTTTCGGGATGTGAAGGGTTTTCCATTGTTTCTCAACAATAAATAGGCCTTCGAGCCTCATTGTAATGCAGTTCGGAAACAGTTCAGAGGCATGTAGCCACCACATCTCTTCTCAGAGATAAGCTACCATCGCCCTAGCTGGTTTATTTCCATTTCTGGTTGTAAGCATATTTCAGTATTTTCCATTAATGAAATGAAGTATTATTTCCGCTGCATCTCTGTTTTTATGGTTATCGCATCTCTGTATTTATGGTTATCTCTGTAATCTATTGCGTTCCTGTTTAAATCCGGATCAGTGGTATCAGAGCAGTCTGCTTTTTCTCTGTTTTTCTTTGCATGTCCCCAATAAGGTCGGGATATAAGGAGTTAGGGCTTGAACTGGTCGAACCTTTGCAAGACCAGCCTCGCAAATCCCGACGGCCTCCCATGGCGGATGAGAAGAAAGACGAGGGGGCAAGAGATCCTATCAAAATCTTGCTCGAAGAAGCGCTCGAGCGACAAAGGAACGTGATGATGGATAGCTTCGCGCAAATCCTTCAGCGGCTACCCAAAGGCGACGCATCGACTTCCAACAGCGACTCTGGAAATGCCACACCCTTCAAGGTACAAGTTAATTTTGAAATCCCCATCTTTGAGGGTCAAATAGACGCAGATGCCGTAGATAAATGGTTAAATCTGCTAGATGGGTATTTTTCTGTTCATGAATTTTCAAGTCGGGAAAAGATTGTTTTCGCTCTTCTCAAAGCAGCCCCCCACGTCAAGGACTAGTGGGAAACCTACTGCGAGCAGAAGGATGAAAGTACAGGTTCACTATTTTCAGCCACACCCACTTGGAATGACTTCCGAGATGCCATCAAGGAGCAGTACTACCCTGTCGGAAGCTTTGAGGACAAATACATCAAATGGACCACACTGTGGCAGGGACGAGACCAAGATGTGCCAGAGTTCACAAACATTTTTCATACCCTTCGCACACAATTGGGTATCAAAGATTCTAAGCTGCATCTAGTACTCAAATACCGCGGCTACCTACACAGATACATTCAGGAAGAGATGGTGTTCTTGAACATCTCCTCACTCGGCACAGCATACCGATATGCTGTCAAAATCGAGCAAAAGTTCAAACAGAAGAAGCGAGACTTTGGATCTGCAAATCCGAAGCCCAAAGGACAAAGCCAAGGCGGGGTGACCCAAGACAACCCGTCGAAGCCGCAAGAAAAGAACAACACCACAAAGCCGAAGAAGGACACAGGAAAGTGGTGTGAGTTCCACAAGAGTCCCACTCATAACACAAGTGAGTGTCGGACCAAGCAGTCGCTGGTGGCCGAGTTGAAGGCTTCTGAATCAGATGCATGTTCCGACCCTGAACCAGAACCCGACAAGGGGAACGGCAAAGGGAAGCAGATCATTGATGCGGATCCCAGTGCCACTGTTGCCACCGCAAAGATCCAGAAAGATGAGCCCGAAAATCCAGAGGAAGGGGAGCGTCTTTTCCACTCACAGATGTGGGTGAAGGGTTCGCCGCTGCAATTCGTTGTCGACAGTGGTAGCCAAAAGAACCTGGTTTCAGCAGAGGTCGTGAAGCGGTTGGGCCTACCGACTACACCACACCCACAGCCATACAGTATCGGGTGGCTTCATGAAGGACGAGATCTGAAAGTTCGCGAGCAGTGCGCCTTCCCTACAGCATCAAACCCTTCACAGACGAGGTATTGTGTGATGTTACACCTCTGGATGTTTGTGATGTATTATTAGGCCAGCCATACTTGTGGAGGCGACATGCTGTGTATGAGTCCAGGCCTCGTGCTGTCATTATTTCTTTGAATAATTCATTATACAGGATACCGGAGGTAGCCTCACCTACCGCCACATCTTTGATCACTACCAAGAAAGGCAGCAAGCTCATATCGCAGACCAGGAAATTCATCTGTCTGGTTCACTCGCAAAATAAGGGGAAGATCGTTGCTACATCCATGACCCCTGCAAAGGGTTCCTCCACGCAGCAGCAGCAGCAAAGGGATACGGTCATGACAAAACACAGGAACAACTTCTCCTCACCCACATGGGTACCACACAAGTTTCAGGTGGGCAACAAAGTCTGGTTGCATCAACAGGAAGAACGCCTTACCAGAACCCATCAGAAGCTCAAACCACTCCGACATGGTCCTTACAGCAGTACCAAGGCTATGGGGAACAATGCTTTGGAGCACATCATTCCTCCATTCCTTCGCTTGCACCAAATGTTCAATGTGGACCGTCGTCGACCATGCTTCCCACCATCACTGGACACATCAGAGATTGCAGGACAAGTTCAGCAGATGGAGGAACTCAACGCAATGGGGACCATTGCTTCCTAAGGGGGGAGGAATGATCCAGGTGGATGTTGGTGGCCACCCACCTATCCCATTTGGACCCCCACAACTGTCTCTTTCAGTCTTTTTAGTTTCCTAAATTGTAGCACAGTTTACTATTTTTAGCAGTTTTTCGGGTCCTGAACTTCCGGAGCCGTTTTGAGGCCCTAAACGACGTTTTTTTGGGATTCTGGGGCAACATGGGTCCATGGACCCATGTTGCCTCCCAAAGTGGTAGTACTCGGATAGATCTTTCTAACGAGCTATCGTACGCGTCAAACGGAGCTCGTATGCCAAAGTTACGACCCCGGGAAATTGATGTACCAATTTACCCAAACGGGGCCCACAATTTGGCGTTTCATCTTCTAGGGTTAGGTTTCGGGATGTGAAGGGTTTTCCATTGTTTCTCAACAATAAATAGGCCTTCGAGCCTCATTGTAATGCAGTTCGGAAACAATTCAGAGGCATGTAGCCACCACATCTCTTCTCAGAGATAAGCTACCATCGCCCTAGCTGGTTTATTTCCATTTCTGGTTGTAAGCATATTTCAGTATTTTCCATTAATGAAATGAAGTATTATTTCCGCTGCATCTCTGTTTTTATGGTTATCGCATCTCTGTATTTATGGTTATCTCTGTAATCTATTGCGTTCCTGTTTAAATCTGGATCAGTTTTTGGTGGATCTTCTTGTGCTTTCGGCGGGGGTCTTCCTTAGTGTCCTCGTTTGGTGCCTGCTTATCTTTTGAAAACTGACAAGAATTTGTTCAAGTTCTCTTGCTCCTGGAGAGCTTGTTGCTATGTTATTGTGATGGGCAGTCCCTAATCAGGTGCCCACACTCATGACACTTGTGACATTTAAAAGGGACATGCTCGTAGTCCAAAGGTTGTCTCTAGACCTCGTCATGATATTCTGGGTCTATCGACTCTGGAAAAGGATTTGATATGTTCACATGTACACAGATACGTGTGTATGAGGCATGCCTTCTTCTTTTTGTAATCTCTGAGATCTTCACAAAGTTCTCGAGGGCATTCCCAATCCCTTCCAAAATATTCAGTTCCCAAAAGTCATCTAGGAGGGAGAAGAGTCAAACCCAAATCGGTGCTAAAAGGAATTTCTCCTTATCTAGGCTATAGAATTCCTCCCATAACCCCATCAATAGGTCAGTGTTGTTCATGAAATAGGATATGTTCTCAAAAACCTTTTTCCTGTCATCCAAATTTACAAAAATAAAGGTGAAGAAACCCTTGGCTCACAACCTCTGTGCTACAGACCCTTTGGGTTTCCATTTTAGCTAGATCAAGGTTACTATGTCTTGTTCAGTGTAGTGTTGTTAATGAAATAGGATATGTTCTCAAAAACCTTTTTCATGTCCTCTAGATTTGCAAAAATAACGGTGAAGAAACCCTTAGCTCGCAACCTCAGTTCTACAGACCCTTTAGGTTTCCATTTTAGTTAGATCTAGGTTACTATGTCTTGTTCTTTGGGCCAGATACCCATGAACTTGCATATTAAAGTGTGATCCTTCACGAGGGACCAAGATTGCTTCAATCGATTGCTTGGTATCACAAAGTTTGGGTTTTCAGTTGCCTTCGGCCAGTAGCGACACTTCAAACATGCTTGCCATCGAGCCCTAGGACATGGGTCTCTCCATTGTTGGTCAAGGCCCCTATTGGACTTGTTGCTCTTCTGCCACCAAGTTTGGTGCTCGAGCCATTGACTACATTTATGTAGAAGGGGGCATCCCCTCCCCCCAAGGGATTCATGCTGTCACTGAATGCCTCAAGGATTGGAGGGCCACGTCGCTGACATGTCCAGAAAATTGATCATCTGCAAAATTTTCAGAACTACGGACCACTCATCAAAACCCCCTAACGCTCAGATTATTTTCTTTATTGTAATAAATTATCATTAAAAATATGTTATGGTAAGTTGTAATTAAAATCAATGTACATATACTCTTTAAATGAAATTTAAAGAGCAATGTGAAAAAAAAATAGTTGAAATATATTCACATAAATAGATTTGAAATTTTCGTTTTAACCTTTTAAATAATTGTAAATTTATGTTTAAATTTTTTATCTTTTTATTATTAATATTAAAAATCAGCTTAAAATAAATTATCTTTTATTTTTTAATTAAAAACTCAAATGAAATAAAGGATTATATTTTATGATTGAATTGTTGTGTTATATGTGTTGAATGTAATATTAACATGAAGTGGCTAGTATGCCATAAAATTGTTTTTGCTTGGTTAAGGTTTACGGCCCAAGACCCAAAAGCATTTTTTTTGTCTCTTTATAGTCCACCGGTGGGTAATTTTAAGTGGTGTGGTTTTCCTTGAATAATAGTGATTTTCCTTGAATAATAATGATGAATCAACCTGCGTTCACCGATAGGAGCCACTGATGATTGTCTCACTGCTAGTTTGATATTTGCCCCCTTATAGTCCACCAGTAGGTAATTCTAAGTGGCGCGGTTTTCTTTGAATAATAGTGATGAATCAACCTGCATTCACGGATAGCAGTTAGTGATGATTGTGTCATTCTAAGTGGCGCAGTTTTCTTTGAATAATAGTGATGAATCAACCTGCATTCACGGATAGCAGTGAGTGATGATTGTGTTGCTGCTAGTTTGACGTTTGCCCCCTTACAGAGCCCACCAATGAATAATTCTATGTAACATGGTTTCCCCTATATTATATGATTTTCCTTGAATAAACTCCTAGTTTGACAATTAAATTATAATAAATTTTCTTTTAAAGTGATTCATACCATCTTTTTTATTAAAAATAAATTAGTTATTTGATAAAACTAAACTCTATGTAAATTAATTAATTTAATTAAACAGAATCTATGCAAATTAATTAATTTAATTAAACAGTATAATATTAAATAAAATATACTTTACAAGTCAAATACTCGTGAATATTTTTATAACGTGAGCAGAGCAGCATTGAATGCTGTGAGTCCCTCTCCTTTCTGTGGGCCGCCAGCATGAACGCAGGTCGACACCAACAGAATTTTTCGGCGGATTTCTTATTCACCCGGCCAACCTGTCATTTGTACGTGTTTCTATTTTTCATAATCAAACCCCACACCAACTGCCCGGGTTCAAAATGAACAGTTGAAATCTCGCTAGATATGTCATTAATATATGGTTGCTCCTGTCGACTTAAGAGAACGTAATGCTCGCGTTTTGACTATGGCTTTTCAGTGGAGCCGAATATTTTTATAACGCGAGCAGAGCAGCATCGAATACTGTGAATTCCTCTCCTTTCTGTGGGCCGCCGGCATGAATGCAGGTCGACACCAACAGAATTTTCGGCGGATTTCTTATTCACCGGGCCAACTTGTCATTTGTACGCGTTTCTATTTTTCATAATCAAACCCCACACCAACTGCCCGGATTCAAAATGAACAGTTGAAATCTCACCGGACATGTCATTAATATATGGTAGCTCCTGTTGACTACAGAGAACGTAATGCTTGCTAGCTGCATGCATAGGAAACAACATCCCCGTGGCCGTCTGCAGGAGCCGAAAGAAGAAGAAATATAATATTGCAGAGGGGCGGCATGTCGATCAGAATCCACTGTTCTGTCAAACTGCGTATGCAACGCGTCTATTTCTGGGTTTTTTTTCATTGACCCACGGTGTTACAGTCTTGGAACAGGAGAAATATTGATAATAATCAATGTCGGTTGGTTGTGGTATAGCAGCACAGTCAATATTTTCATGGAGTGTTTCGTTAAATTTTTCTCGAGACACCGAAGACTTCTTGAAAATCTAAATACCTTTTCTCTGTTTTGATTGGGAGATGAAAAGGAGCCATGCTGACTTAGAACTTCCATCAATTCTTTATGTATCTGGATCCATTTATAGCTAGACATAATCCTTGAGGCGCGGTACTACCATGTAAGGAATTTATATTTTAAAGATTTGGATCCATTTATAGATAGACATAATCCTTCAGGCGCGATACTACCATGTAAGGAATTTTATATTTTTAAAGATTTGGATCCATTTAGACTTAGAAATAATATTTGAGGCGCCATTCTATCATGTAAAGAATTCAATGTGAGATGCAAAGGAAGAAACTCAAGAAAGTCAAAAAGTAGAACCAAAAACTCAAAAAGTAAGTCAAATAAACATTCAAAAAAGCCCATATCAAAAAAGTCTCGGGAAAAATAAAATTATAAAATAAGTTATATAAATATTAACTTTTAATATTATAAATATTCAAAGATGGAATCTTTGTTCCGAGTTTTTCTTTAACAATTTTTATGAAAATTTATTTGACCTACCTCTATTGAGTTTGTTTTTTCACTTTTGACTTTCTTGAATTTCTTTTTTCATCTCTCATTTATATATTCAATTAGAATGGAGCAGATTTCTCATTAACCACATTAAACCTGACCCCAAATATTACATTGATATAATATATTTTAAAGTCTTTACATCAGGTTAAAATAGAGTTTTTTTTAACCTTAAATACGTTCTATTTTTTTGGTTTAATATAATTCTTTTAATATTATAACTTTTTATTATTTACTTGTATTTTTGGTTTAATATAATTCTTTTAATATTATAATTTTTTATTATTCACCTTGTATTTTGGAAAGTAGGGATGAATTCAATATTTTTGAACACTTTTGATTATATAAATTATGTAATTTTAATAAAATTTTCATATAATTTAAAACGATACATTATAATGGTTTTAGGTTTATAAATTACATCGTTGATATGTAATTTTAACAAAATATATTTCAATTTTTCTGATTTTAAAATAGTGAATTCTCAGTTTTGTTTTTCTCATCTAAATTTAATATAATAATTATACTAATTTTTTATTATTTAAGTTGTGTTTTTTTGAAGTTTGGCAAGATTTTTTCATTTATTTTCATTAAAAAAAAGCATGTTACATCTATATTTTCATGGTTAGGTGACCTCAATTTGGCCAGTGGGAAACTAGACAAAGTGACCAACTAACCCCATTATAATGCATCCAAAAACATAATAGTTTAAGATTGTCTAGTAAAACTATAAATGTTTGAGTATCCTTAATTCTCCTAGTATAGATAACCAAAACATAATGTAAAACTCTATAAAATCTTCATCTATACAGAGAAAAATTAATGCCAAAACTCTACAAACCATGCTACTAACCATCCGAAGAGTCCAAAGGTGTTGGATCTTTCACACTCGAAACAAGTAATTCCGTCTGAGGGAGACATGGAATATGTTTCTCTATGTGATTGAGGTGGGTATTCTGTTGTTAAATGTGGAATTGGCTAAGCTGAAATTCATTATGAATTTCGAGGATCAGCCTTGGAGGGACCAACTTAAGGAGTCGTGAGAGCTCTTACCACTATATTCTTCATCAACCAATAAAGATAGACAATTTATTTGTATTGAGAGGATCCGACACCAGGTCTAGCCATTCCTCCATATATAAATTTGCACCAGCTACTTGTTAGTTTAGTTTTGGTACCTAGTTTGATATTAAGTAACAAATCCAAGGTTCCATGTCAGTGTGGTATGACTGGGAAAATTCTCGAATGAGGCTCGAAGCGGACTGACGACCCCTACCCCAAATTGGACGTGGTTGGGGTTGGTTGCTTCCCCATCGCTGACCTGCATTTCTATTATGACCACGACGTCTATTAGCCAAGGTTCCTCTACTAAAGGAGAGGCACACCATGTTACACTTTGACCAAACAACAAAATGATATGAACCTTGAAATAGAGAGCCAAGACCTCGAGCTAGAGGCGATTGACAAGCTTAAGGTCTCGATGCACACATTGAAAAATTATACATGTAAGTGTACCACAACAGAAATCCATATAACTAGTAAAGTCAGAAACCAAACATTTTCCCACGGATATGAGATGGGCATGCCAAGAGAGGCCAAACACATCAACCCAAGGCTCCCCGAGCCATCTTAAGACAAAACACATAATTGATTTGGGCGTATCCTTATGCAAGAGACCTCTTCCTTAAATGCCAACGATTCAGGTGTATCCTTACGCACGAGACCCTTTCTCTTAAATGCCAAGAGGTTCATTGAAAAAACAAGATAACAGACACAATCATCCATGCAAGAGATGCATACTAAATTCAGTGCACAAACTGTGAATACATGCCCATCCAAGAAAGTAAGATTCCATAACAAAAAGAAATAATTTCACAATATTCAGACAACACATCAGAAAAAACAACCCTTTCCTCCCAAATTTCACTGATGATTTTCTTTCTAACCCGATACATCGGCTTTGAAACGCTTCTCCAGTGTAATATCATATGGACTTGAATCACAGAGGAAAGAATGTAAGAGGAGCACACTGAAAAAACATACCCGGTGTCGCCAACCACAAGGAGGAGGACGACACCCTCCGCACCAGAGCGGCGGACCTCGTGAAGCTCCTTCGTATTCATCCCAAGCTTTCTAGAAAACCCACAACCATTCCAATAGCAATACCTCCTAAACATTCAGAATGACTAACATAAAACCCCAACAAAAAGATGTACCTTAGTCCATTCCAATCACCATTAATAACTTATATGGATGATGCCACCTTACGATTAAGAGCAAATATGTGAGAACCATAACATGATAGCCCGTCGATGTCCATGACACAAATCCCATAAGTATCCTAGTGTATTTTTAAATATAAACAAATTATATTTTTAATATATACACAAATTCAACATTCTGAAATATCTTTAACTATTCAAACTACGGAAATAACCAATAAGTTCAACAATTTTCCGAATAATTTAAAAAAATATCCAAATCGAATAATTGCACGCCACTGCCCACGTAAACTAAGTTGACTTTAGAGCATTAAACAAAATTAATAGTTTTATTAAAACATCGGGAGAACAAAGTAATTGAAACTCGAAAGAAAAAATGGCAAGCAGTCCGCAGAGTTGTGTCGCCGTGACGTCGGAGAAAGAGCCGGATCCTCTCCCTTTTTGGTCTATTACAATAATAATTAGCTGGCCTTACTTGGCCACAGGATCCAAGCTGCAACGAGCGTGATCCTCTCCCTTTTTGGTCTATTATAATAATAATTAGTTGGCCTTACTTGGCCACAGAATCCAAGCTGAAACTGCGTTGTTGGTCCAGTTGTTGGCCATTCGAAGCTGAAACTGCGTTGTCGGTCCAGTAGTTGGCCACAGAATCCAAGCTGAAACTGCGTTGTCGGTCTGGTGCTGTTACAGTCTGTATGACTGTCCCTGGCAGACCAAGCCTTTTACAGTGTTGAAAACTTGCTCGTTACGGTAATGGATGTATTTTTAAAATTTGAGAGCCTCGGGCGGCGGGCCTTTCGCAGTGGAAACTTGTATGAAGTTCAACCAGTCGCGTGGAGGTACTTATGTGAATTTGAGTTTCCAAGACAAAGAATCAGGAGGTACTTATGTGAATTTGAATTTCCAAGACAAAGAATCACTGAACTTCCAAAACGTTGGTGTGGGTGATATAGAATAGAGATTTTGATTAATTTTCAAATTTATTAAGTTTTTTTTGTTATTTTAATTAAATTGATTAATTAAAAAAATTGTTATATAAAATGAGTTGTGATTTTTTCAGTGTGGTATTGATAAGTTATGGTATTAATCTATGATACTGTAACAAAATTTATTTGCAAATAATAATGAAATGATATTTTAAGGTCCACTAGACTAAAAATAGTCTATGAGACCAATATTAATAGTTAAAATGATGGTGTATCTTAATAGTTAAGAAACTTGTTGCATGTGTTTTTAAATATATATATGTTTAACTTATATATTAATAATAATAATAATAATTTAGTTAATTTTTATGATTTTTTAATTTTAGCAAAAGTAAGTGTTTTGATGTTTTTAATGGATTGATGGCTATTGTGTTTATATCACTAGCTATATAAGTAAAGTGATTGATGAATGTGGCTAGGCTTAAGATAGCAATGCAAGTAGGAAAAACAACTCTGATAACAAGGCAAGAATTCAAATCTTAGGTTTGGAAGTGAGCTACATAAATAATCACAATTCATCATTTTTAAAGTACAATTAAAAAATTTAATCACGATTATTAAATAACTACAAGAAGAATATTCTTTTTACCTAAATATTGTAAACACAAATAATATTTGTAATTAAAAAACTTTAAAATCTAACACTCTTTTCATAATATAAATATGTCCATTGACTAAATAAAAAGATCTTTTAATAATGTAAATAAATACAATATAAATAATTTAATAAATTTAATCATAAACTTTGACAATCCAAAAAATTAATTAAATCTTAAATATATAAGCAAACTTTAAAATCCAATAGACACCTATAAACGTAACTAAATTTTAAACAAAATTAAAAAACAACAACAGAAACATTCCATTCAATTAAACAAAGTTTACTATTCTTACTAGACAACGCACTTCTCACACATATTTCGTTTACGAACGATTTTCATAATTACCTTTTTTAGAGTGAAAAGAGATTTGATACCTATAAATGCTTGGTAGATCTGAATTAAGATGGATCTAGATTGGTTTAATTCCCCTCTTTAAATATGCTATATTTCACATGTATACCATGAGTGAATACCATGAAGTTATTTTTATTTTAACATGATTTTTATTTCATTTTTATTTTATATCCATATAGATTCTCATACACTCGAGGCTCAAAAACCATCCTAATTTGACCAAAATGAATATGTACTAATTAAATAAATATATTCAAGTTTAATTGATTAAAACTAAAAAATATTCAAATTTAATTGATTAATACTAAAAAATAATTAAAATTTTATTATTTCATTTTATCTTATTTTTTTATTCTTACTTTTATTTCTATGTAATTTAACAAAATCAAAATATTTACAGAATAAGATATTACAATATATCTTCAAAACATCTCCCAACTTAATAAAAGCTTAAACAAACCACTACTCATAACATAGAGCTACATTATATAACTATAGCTAAAAAAATTTAGGTTTTGGTGATCTTTTCCAAAATTCAACAAACTTTTAAAGTATTAAAATCATTTTTAAATTGTTTAAGATATATATGGTTATTGAGTTTACTTAAAAGACCTTTTAAATTTTTAAAATTTTGTATTGCAAGTTAATTATGTATGTAATTATATATTTTTGTAATTCTAACAAAAATTAAAATGTGAATAACTAAATTATAAATTATAATTATGTTAATAAGTGTGCATATTTTAATATAAGGTTTCTAGAAATTTAGTTTAATTATTAAGAATTATTATGTGGATAGTATGTATTTAACTTTCACAAAATAATATAGAATATACTTAATAATATGCACAAATCAAAGGTTGAGATTTACAAGTGTTATATGAAATGAGTTATATTTTTTTTGGACATGTGGTATTGATAAACCATTATATTGGTCTATAATATTGTAACAAAGTATATTTGCAAATATGATAGAGTAGGGATGAATCTTAATAGTTAATAATCTTGCTATATATATGTTTAACCTATAGATTAATTCTTTTAATAATAATAATAACAATAATATAAATTTATAATTTAGTTAATTTTTCTTTTAATTTTTTTTAATTTTAGTAAAAGTGAGTGTTTTGATGCTTATAATGGACTAATGTTTATGTATGTATATATATATATATATATATATATATATATATATATATATATATATATATATATATATATATATATATAATGATTATGGTTAGGCTTAGGATAGAGAAAGACGATTCTGACAACTTTGTTGGCAAAAATTCAAATCTTAGGTTTGGAAGTCAACTACGGAAATAATAAAAAATTATCATTTATAAAATGCTAGTAACATAATAAATTTAAACACAATTTTTCATCAAACAGTAGCAACAAAGAATACCTAAATCTTGAACATACAATATTTGTAATTAAAAAATTTAAAATCTAACATCCTTTTTATAATATAAATACATCCATTGACTTAATAATAAAAAAGTCTTTTAATAATGTACATAAATACAAATCAAAATTTCCAAATTGTAAATAATTTAATAAATTTAATTATGACTTTTTATTTAACCAACCTAGATCCATCTTAACTCTGGATCTATCAAGTGCTGAGAGGGATCAAATATATGGAGGTGCAAACCTCTTTTTTGAGTGCAAAACTTGAGGAAATGTTTGCACCTCGAGAGATTTGATCCCTCTCGGCGTTTGATAGATCTGGAGTTAAGATGGATCTAGGTTGGTTTCAATCGTGTGCAACCAAGGAAAATCTATCGAACATATGATTAATTTTATCAATAATATGTAAATACATATAATATTAATATAATCATTTTAAATATGCTAAATATGTCTGAGATTTATCTGGTCATTTTAATTTTAAATTTGCTTAGTTACCTTAGTTTGTTGAGATGATAAATATCATTAATAACTTTAATGATGAAAAATGATGAAATAAAAATTTTGAATGCAAAGTGACAATGTAATAGTGTTGAATGATAGAAAATGCAAATAATAAGAATGTAGTCTATTACAAATAGTCTTCATTGTGATCAATATTAAACTATTTTCTTGTACTATTGTTATTGTCATTGTTGTTAGTTTTGTCAACTATTGTAGTAAACATCATACATTGTCTATCTTGCTCTCCAATATTAATAGGTTGAATTACTATAACACAAAAATCAATGTGAATTGTCAATATTTTTGTGTGTTTACAATGAAATTAACGCACACTGTTAATTCAATCACTTTAAAATTAATATACCATCATACATCCAATTACATCAAATCAAAAATCAACATCTACACTGAAATCAATGCATCTAATGCAAGCAATCAAATAAGATTAGAAAACAACATCTACACATAAATCAATGCATCTAATGCAAGTAATCAAATAGGATTAGAAATCAACATCTACACTTAAATCAATGCATCTAGTGCAAGTAAGCAAATAGGATTAGAAACCAACATCTACATTGAAATCAATGCATCTAGTGCAAGCAATCAAATAGGATTAGAAATCACCATCTACACTCAAATCAATGCATTTAGTGCAATCAATCAAATAGGATTATAAATCATCTACATTGAAACCAATGCATCTAGTGCAACAAATTACGTATAATTAGAAATCAACATCTACATTGAAATTAATGCATCTAGTGCAAACAATCAAATAGGATTAGAAATCACCATCTACAATGAAAACAATGCATTTAGAGCAAGAAATCAAATAGGATTAGAAATCATCTACATTGAAATCAATGCATTTAGTGCAAGTAATAAAATATGATTAGAAATCAACATCTATGCTAAAATAAATGTATCTAGTGCAAGCAATAAAATAGGATTAGAAATCACCATCTACACTGAAATCAATGCATATAGTGCAAAAAAAATTCTTCCCTCTCCCCCCTCCATCTATATATATATCTCCCTCCATATATCCTTATTTTTCTCTCTATCTCACCCCCCCAAGCTCACACACTCTCTCACTCCATATCTATCAATCTCTTTTTCCCTTCCTCCCCGTCTCCATCTCTCTCTTCTTCCCTCTCTTCACGTTGCATCTATATCTCTATCTCCCTCTGTCTCTCTATATTACGCCCAAAACATGCACTCTCTTTTTCCAATCTATCTATCTATCACTCCCTCCTCCTCTCCCTCTCTCTCTCTTACCCTTATCTCCCTCTCCCTCGCTTCTATCTCTCTTCCCTCATGTTGTCCTCCCTCCCTCTCTCTCTATCTTCCTTATCACTCCCTCTCTATCTCTCCACCTTTCTCTTTATGTTTATATATATGTGATGCATGCCAGTCTAGGATTTGATTAGCTATGAAATCATTTGTATGGTTTTGATCCCTTGGTATATGTGTAAATGTGATATGATCAAAATGTCGAGCTAACCTTTGTGCATGCAGATACTTCTGAAAAATGCGTGAATCACAAACTTGAAAGGTCTTGTTCAACCGTGATACAATGAGATGGGAATCAAGGAATGCATGCAGGTGAAAGATACCTAAGTGGGAGGCATTGGGCAAGAGACCTATGACGACGTCGTATTCAGCTTGATTGTTGGTGGCTGACCTGATACAAAGTCAATTAGAGAGACGAGGTGTCCGGTCAGGAGAGTATATGGCCTAAGTTGCGATAACGAGGTTTTATGACCATTGAGGCACCATTAGAAAATTTGTTCTGATAGGCTTGTGGATGATCCATCTGTGATACATGATGAGAGAGTGATTTTTAGAGTGGGTACACGATGAGGTGATCATCATTCAAAATATAAGTCATGGTGCATACATGTACATTCTAGGCTTACTTGAGCATTTTTATGGGTGAAATTTTTTGAGGTAGAGACCATTGACGGGATTTTTTAGGCAAGTCCCATCAGGCTCTGATAAGATGTATGCCCCCTTGAGGAGGCAATGTTTGATAATGTATGGGCCCTTTCATAGTGTTTTGAAAACCCTGGGTCCTACCACTTCTTGGGAAACATTGTAGCAAAGGGCTAACTCCCCTTTGGTAAATGTCTGAGGGGTGATGTTGTGATCGAATGAGGCATTGACCCTCTTTTTGTGTGCTTCGGTATTCTAGAGAGATTCTCGTCAACTTTCATCGAAAAGCTATAGCTTTACCAACCTTTGTTCCAAAGGTTTGGTGTCACAAAGAAGCTTGATGGCAAAGTCTAAGGTAGGGATCTCACACTCAATGGGAAGTACAACTTCGACTGCATATACTAGTTGGAAGGGTGTAAACCTTATATGTTGGCTTGTTGGGGCCTGACCCAGGTTTGGAGTTAATTAGCCAAACAAATCCTTATACTACTAGCCCTTTCGGCAACAGTCCGCAGAGCGCAGACTGAGGTCTCACCCGAAGTAGTATCGGGGGGTGTTGGAACCAGGTTTTCACACCCTTGAGATGTCTGAGGGTTTGATTCGGTCCAACTGCTCGTCCCTGCACACAGCTTGCTTCGCGTACTTCCCTGGCCTACATGCCCTGATACACTTACCTTCGCATAGCCCTAGGGGCTGTGGGGCTTCCGCACTGCTGGAGCAACGCTCTGCACCATTTCCCTAAGTCACACCTGAGATCTTACCTATCTTCATATGCCAGTTAGTTATCTTCGCGTAAATAGAAGCCTTGTGTTATATTTATTTATACAACATACCCACATAAGTTCGCGCAGCAAATAAATAGTACACTTGCAATTTATACCCAATAATATATTAAACAGGAAAATATACATAGAAATATGGTAAACTTCTCTTTATTAATTCATCCAACGGTTACAGACTCGACCTGCCCTGCGAACTCAGCTGCAGGGGTCCGCGCACTCATCTGTGGGCTACTAGGCCTCTGTGCACTCAGTTGCAGAGCCTTCTCCTACTCTACGACCCAAAGACAAACTTTACACTTTGACTCAATCTCTTAGACTGATCATGCTTCTTGTCTATTCCTTTGCTAGATGCTATCTTCTACACTTAGAGCCTCGCTCTATTTATACAATCCCATGGTCCGCGGACCATGGGTGGATCTTTCAAGTCGACATTACATTACAAAACCAAGGGTGGACAACCCTATGACTCTATTATGACTTCACGCTTCGTTCCCACAAATCACGAAGTCTTTACAATGGACTTGGTCAAAACTTAGGCTTTAAGCCCCAAAACATGCCTTGGGGGGATTCCATGCCCAATAGGTCCCCAACACAAACATCGTGACTCGCCCTCGAGTCACTCTGTTGGCGCAGAGATCTTCGCACGAAGTCCCTCCAACTCTATCCGAACTGATGCAAGGTCGGCAACGCATTGAACAGCTGCCTGCTAGATTTCCTGTATGCGTTGTTTCGAGACTACGGTGTCGGAACTGCTTCCCTGCATCTGTTCCCGCGTCCCCTGTATTTGTGCGAGCTTGCCTTCAATTGTTGTCATGATGGTGAAGGCCTCATCGATCCAAGGTTAAACGCGTGCTTTTAGGACTGCTTCTTTGTGCCGTTCTGCATCCAACTATTATTTCAGCACTTTGGCCTATTGCATCCGTGCGAGCCTCTGGGTGAGGGCCACCATCTATGAAGTTCCTTTGATGCTATCATACTACTACTAGAGTTCACATGTCTCTGTCTCTAAGCGCTGGATGTTGGGGTCCTCCTGTAGATTCGTGAGGACCTCAAATGACTCCTCAAACATTCGGGTGCAGTCCCTCACTTCACTATTGATCTCGTCCAGTCCTGCTATATAGCACTGGTGAATTGTTCTCTTACTTCCAGAGGGGTGGAAAGCTATGCCTTCACCCGCAGCTCTGCGATCTAAAGGTTCAGCTCCAGCTGAACCTTAGTCATTTCTTCTTGTGCCTCATGCACCCATGCTGCTAGCCTATGGCTGCGCGCCTCTGCTGGGATGGCCAGCTAAGGGACGCTTTGACAAGCTTCGTCCAGTACTTGTACCAGCTGTCATTTCTATGACACCACTTCATCGTGCTGCAAGCTCAACTGCTCCATGTTGATCTTTTTCTCACTTAGTACTTGTAGCGCACAGCTCTCCCTAGCCTGCAGTTCTGTAGTAATCCCATCCTGCAGAATGTATAATGTCTCCTGCGGGAGTACAGCCATGTTGATCTCGATACCCTTCAGTATATTAATCGTAGGCCTATCAGCCTCATTTGTTGTCACCAATGCCCCTTCCAGCAACACTATTGTATTTTTCATCCGAGCGCGCAGCATCTGCTCTGCTGCAGTTGTCCCTACTGCGAGGTAGGTCGATTGGGTAACAACCTGAGGAGTGCACACCTGCAAATCTTGTAGCTATGCTCTGAGGGCCCCCAACACAATCTGGTTCTCTTGTGCAAAATTCTGGAGGGCCTCGGAGGTGACATCGCGCACTGTCTCACCGATGTTGTGCAGATCACCCTTAGTAAGGGTGATCGGGTCAATAGACAAATTTGATGCCTTTACCTTCTTGGGTGGCCCCATCCACTCACTCGGGCACTGGCACTTCAGCTGTGTTGACGTGGTTTGTGGGTCCTTGCCCCCCTCCTCTTCATTTGCTTCCTACCCACGCGAAGGTGACTTTTGGCCCTCGCTCACCTTCTTGACTGCCTACTGTGCTGATGCTACTTCTACGACCTTTTTCTGTTTTGCTACTGTCTGTGAAGCATCCCGCACCTCTTGCGCTTCTGATACCACTGCTTCCTTCCTTCTCTTCTCTGCCAACTGCGCCATGCGCAGTTTGGCCTCCTCTTTCTTTCTTTGCGCCGCAGACTTCTCCATTGTCGTGATGTCTGGGGCATGCCACTCTGGCGACCATGTCTCCAGTACATCAAAAATTACATTGTCCATGGCTACAAAGGGTAGCTCACTCCATTTCTTAGCCGGGTCCTTGCGCACTCTGATGGATATGCTATGGAGGTCTGCTTTAAACTCTGTAAAACTCTGAAGGCTGTTGTAGACAATGGATGATAACTGCGGCTTGCATTTAATCCCCATCCTGAGGTTCATTCCATGAACACCCAGAATATCTTACTATCGCGGATCCGGTTTGCATCTATTGTGGCCCAGAGTGAAGCGTACTTCGCGGCCTTTGGAAGATCCCTATCAATTGTGGGGAGCTGACTATCCTCCGGCAATTCCCTTGCCACGAGCACTATGGACAATAGAAGCCATGCATAGTGGAAAGTTTTGCCTTGTTCCTGAGCCTCATGGTAGCTTTCCACGAAATCCTTGCAGAGGATCTCAGACCAGTTAAACTGGACCTCCTCCGCACACTGCTCAGCAAGTGCTAACACCGGCGTGGGTACCTTGTCCGTGTGGCACTTGCGCATAACCTTACTTGCTAGTATTTGGGTCGCCACTCTTACTGCTTTGTTGTTGATGCTGGATATGGCGTAGCCCCTCTTCTTCTTCTCCAGTTTATATTTCTTCTTCATGGCCTCCGTGATGGCCAGGTCACTGCTTTTCCCCTTCGAGATATCTACGGGGTCCTCTCCTTTACATGGAAGTCGGGTAATGCGGTGAATCAAGTGGTCCGTGATGGGGATGGGCTCCTCCAGCCACAAACACCCACCATGCACCACGCAGAGCAGCTGCCTGATGGCAAAAATTGTTATTGGGGCATGGTTTAAATGCAACACCTAGAGTAGGTTTAGTAGCCCTGCCTTTTCCACTCCGCGCAACCACTCTCGTGGCTCTAATTTGGTAACCCCCACTGCGGTGTTTTGATTAGGCTTCATGAGATGCATGGTCTCTAGGTGAGGGAACTTCTCATGGTTAGCGAGATCCCAATCTTAAAATTTCAAGCTAGGCACTTGTCCCAAGTGCGTGCCCTAAAAAATGATGTCGTCTGGGAGGAGTGGGGTCTGGAGAGAGCTCTTGCTCTCGTCAAGATCCTTGGGCACTTTAGCCTTCCCCTTTCATGGGGGGATATAGGCAGGAAGCTTTGTTGGAGGGTGTGCAGGCTCAGTTTCTTCTTCCATGCCTTTGTCCTCATCTTCTTCAATGATAAGGTCCTCGAGGTCTTCCTCCTCCTCGTCGGTTTCTATGTTAACGACTTTACCTTTCTTCTCCATTGTTAGCCTAGTGCGCAATAGGTTTTGCAGGGACACATGTACGGAAACCATCGACTATTTGTATTTCTTTGGCCTCTGTGTGTGCGATGATTTAGGGATTTCTGCCACAATCCTGACACCTTCAGGGGCATCGCCCATAGTCAGGGCCTGCACGGCCTCTTCGGCGGTCATCTCTGTAATTTCCATAACTTCCTCAGATGCTACCATCATGTCCGACTAGAAATCTATCACTCACGTATTCACGGGCTCAATCAACATTCTACATAGGCCAAACAGGGCTCTGCTCAGGCTACGCGGGGTATACAACAGCTCAATTCATAATTGACCAAGTGTTGTTTGCTAGGCAGCCCTTTGTAATTTATAGCGCCTTTTGAATTTGAATTCGACTGTTCCCCCCAAATCCAGTTCATTAATGCTCTCTTGGCGACAGATTTT
Organism: Pinus tabuliformis; assembly: GCA_031772625.1. Classification (NCBI taxonomy): domain Eukaryota; kingdom Viridiplantae; phylum Streptophyta; class Pinopsida; order Pinales; family Pinaceae; genus Pinus; species Pinus tabuliformis. Next base: position 797,244,630 of record CM062808.1, on the reverse strand, counting down.
CCCAAATCTTGCCCATAAATCACGTCTTAAATGCTTGTCGCCTGCTCCATTTGGTCTCAAGTCGAGCATCACATCGTGAATAGTGACTTCAATGGTCACTTTCTGGCCAACCCACGTGGCAACGCATCCCCCCTTGCACGGTCGCAGACCTTGTGACTCTTTGCTTTTGCGCACAACTCCACCATTGCGTAGCTCCTGGGTAGAGTAGTTTATAGTCTTGCGCCTCCTTTCAACTTCCAGGTGTGCTAAGATTGTACTTCCCACGGCTAGTCTAGTGGTCATGCCACCTATATAGGGTTTCATCTAGTCATCCATCACTTTTCCTGGAAAATACCCACTTTTATTGTTACTGGTGGCGTCGTGCACTTTATCATCTACAGTGTGCCATCACGATTGATTCGTTTAGTAATATGTGGTCCAAGCCAAGGAATCAGACTGATCAATTCGTGGCGATAGTCCCCAAACTTGTCAGCGTGATCGTGCGCACCCTATTTAATCACCCTAGTCTTCTTATCGAGAAAATATTCCTTTATCTCGTCCTCCAGCTTCTTGACTTCCACTTCCACCAAAGCACTTTTTTTCCTTAATCGCACCCTTTCTTTCTCAAGTTCTTGGAGCCTAAAATTACCCTGTTGGATTTCTTCCTTAGGTCCCAAGCGTTCTGCTTCATTCGGTTATGTGATCCCTTCTTTCAAGGCTCCGTGAATCATTGTATCAGCTGATGCTTCCATGCGTGGATTAGGCATTTCATGCTCTGTGGGGATTACAGCGTTCGCTTCATACTCCAGCCTCGGAGGTGCTTGCGTCGTCAGTTTCTTGCATGTGGTACTATAAACTCATAGAACCACTAGTACACGCAGGTCCTAATCAATCCTTTGTGCATTGTGGACCTTGTTCAGTGCTTCGCATACTTTGTTAAAGGCTTTTGCGTTGATAACCTTCTGCGCACTTGGTCTTTCCATACTCTGTGGTTCCAACCGGAGGGGTCATTCGCGCCATTGCCTCACTCGCGCCTACTTACTGACCGTGTCTCTTAATGTGAAGACTGTGTGCATCCGTGCAGGTTTCGTATCATATGCCTGTATCCATCCGGACAGGTGGGAATGCAGACTGTTTCATCTGGAAATCTTGTTTGCTAATCACATCTGAGGCTTCCCAAACTGCATGCACATCATCCTCCTGCATTCGTGCCAATCCTCAAAACTTCTTTGGTGTGTACCCCACCACCTCACGGGCGTGGCGCTCAGTACCCATTTCAAAGCTTCGAAACGTTGTTGTTTTGGCACTTCTCTTTCAAATCTGTTCAGGAAGTCATCCATCTCACTTAACCCATCATGCCTAGGTAGCTCCCTTACCTTCGTTGATACGCAGCGCAACGATCTCGTCATCATGTTACAGTTCAGCGTGGTTACCTCATGTAACTGGTTCTGCCATCATTCTATATCTTCATCAGAATCTGATGTGCAGGAGCTTTCGCGCTCCCATGAGATTTGTCCATCTATGGTTGGATTCACCCAGTCTTGTTCTCACGCGGTTATCTTGTATATGCAATCCAAATCATCGTCGTTGTCGTAGTTGCACACCGGCTCTGTGTAGCATGATCCTTCTGCAGGGTCCAAAGGTACAACTACGTGTAGAGACTTTTTCTCAAAAATCATCTTGCACTTCTTCAGATTTATCACCCCATTCATGTCAGTGGCTCAATCTACTCCTAATAGCGTGGGGTAGGGATTTTTGTCATCAACAATCTCTATTACTTCAAAATATGCTAGCGTGCTTGCTCCTTCGATATCCACTGTGATTCCCTACAATCTCCCCATAGGTAGGATCTTTTGCTGGTTCGCCATCCGCAGTTGGATAGGAGACCATTGCAGTGTAGGCCTTCCCATGTGCTCCCATGTCTGCTTCGGCAGGACGTTCACATCCGATCCTAGATCCAAAATCACTTGGTCCATCTCATATTCTCCAATTTGTGCAGTCAATCTCATATCCCTTCCCATTCGCATTGTGTGATTTCTGAGCTTCCGAACTACACACGATTCTCCTAGCGCAGTCCCAGCGCATCTATTTATGAGTTCCTGTAGCCCCTTTACAGCCTTGCTATTGCACAACAACTTCATGCATGTTTCCAAGAACGTTGTGAGCATCGATGGGTCCATTTATGGCTCCAGTCTGTCTTTACTTCCTGAAGTGGAGACATCAGCGAAGCTCTTCTTGGCTTCCATGAAGGTTTCCTTAGCGCGCTCCAAATCAAACTTTGGTTCCTTCGTTGGAGCCTTGCGAACCCAAGTACTTTCTTCAAGCTACTTGTCTTTGTCATCCCCTATTGTAATTCCACTTCGGAGCATAATATTTATATTAGTGTCTTCCTCGCGTGGCTTAGACCTCATCATTTGCAGGTTCTGAGTCGGAGGAGGTTGGAGTGCTCCTTTATCATGCAACCTCGCTATCAGGGTGGGACAATCCTCCATCTCATGATCAAAAAATGTACAATACAAGCATGATGGCCATGTTGGATTTGTACAATCGTGGGCATAATGTCCTGGCCCTCCGCAATTGTAACATATCAGCTCTCTGCGACCTCTTCCGAGTCCTCCTCCATCTCGGCCTTGTCCTCGCCCCTGAAATCCAGTTCGCGGCATCCCTACGTTTTGGTCAAGGGCCTGTGTTTTGACCTAAACTCTGTAGGTATGAGTCTGATCCATCATCAACTCATAACTTCTAGAGGTGCGCTCATCATGTCCTACTGATCTATAGAAATTACAAAACAACTGCTGTGAATTCTGCATTTACTTTTGTAATAAATGGTAGTTATCTGTAGCATGTTTTCCTCCTATTTGAAAAATCGCAAACCATAATACAGGCGTCGCACTCAGTCCTGCTTGTGCCACCGGTCTCTATGGAATTGGTCCTCCCCACGCGAGGTAGTTCGTGAACACTAGGTAGTGATCCTTGTCATGTCCTTGACCCTTGGACTTTATGCACCATATCTCATCGCGCACTTATGGGCGAGCCATCCTGTCTTGTTTCAAACTCTGCATCTCAAGGCACAAGTTTTTCAACTGCACGTGGATCTGCTGAACTCCCAAGTTGGGATCCTGTATCGGGGTCTCATGCAATCTCATTGCGACCTCCAAGGCCTCAACCTGAGTTGTTAGCCTTATTGTGACAATGCGTTCCTTAAATGCGGTGTTAACGATGCTACAAACCATTCGTGGTGTTGTCCATCCTTCAATGTCGTGTTAGCTTCGTGAATTGTGCACTTCAATCTCTGATCCAACTCCCAAGGGGTCTCGCCTGGTAGCATTGTGATTTCCTTGAATCTAATGATTGACTGCGCCTCTGACTTCTGCCTACTAAATTATTTGTTTAGCATAGTTTGAATATCTACGATCCTCGCATTTGGATTGCTATTGGAATGCTTAATGTACCAGGTCAACGCACGATCCTATAGAGCGCTGACCAACGGCGCTTTCATTATATTGTCATCCGTGACTTCCTGCACTTCCCATACAACTTTTATCATGAACCAAAACTGGTTCGGATCTTCATTCCCTACTCCCTTGAACACTGGAAACTTTATCACGCTCGCCATTATTGGGCAGTGGATCCCCCCATAGCATGTTTTTGGGGCTTGATGCCTGAATTTTTGTCAAGTGTAATGTAAAGACCTCGTGAAATGCGGGTGTGGAGCGCAAGAGTCTAGGGTTGTCTGCCCTAAGATAATGTAATTTAATATAAAGTGTTTTGGCCTACCCATGTTCCGCGGACCATGGGATTGTATAAATAGAGTGAGGGTCTAAGTGTAAGGGGAGTCTTAGTTTTTGACAAGTAATAAACAGATGCAAAGGCATGGTTAGAAGATAGAAGTTGATCTAGAGGTATTGGGTCGTAGTGATAGGTAGAGGCTCTGCAGCTGAGTGCACAGAGGCCTAGTAGAGTCCGTAGTTGAGTGCACGGACCCCTGCAGCTGAGTGCGAAAGGCTGAGTCAAGTCTGTAACTAAACTTAAGTATTAATAAAGATAAGATTGATTCAGAATATTTTGCGTCTTTTTGTAGATCTGTATTTCCATGTTCTAGTTATCTTTATGCATTTATATTGTTTTTAGAGTATGCATGCTAATCTGAAATTTAAACAAGTAATAACAATAATGGGCTCGCACAAACTAAGCACTATTATACTAGACCAGTAAGGATCAGATCAGAATAACACGATATTCACAAAGGGTGCACGAATTTCGAAGAATACAAAGTTGCGCGAAGCAACGTAGTGCATAGATTAGGATCGTGAACCTCCAGAACCCTCATCAAGACATCCCTAGGGTGTAGAAACCTGGTTCTAACACCCTCCCATACTACTTCGGGTGAGACCTCAGTCCGCGCTCCGCGGACTATTGCCAAAAGGGCTAGTAGTACTAGTATTTGCTTGGCTAAACTCACTACTGAAACTGAGTTAGGCACGTAGCCAACAAATGGTTTCATTGCTGGGACCAGGATCTGCTTAAGGGATGTCTGATGTTGTGCTACTGGAACCCAACAAAGAAGGAAATTGAAGAGTGGCTGGACAAGAAGATTCACGAGTTCATGACATAGGAAAACAGAACTCTGCAGGTATCCGAGAAAAGGTGGCTGGATCGCTACATGTATACAGAAATCCACAAGATCTTCTTCACATCCTTTCCTTCTAAACTACATGAGTGGATCACGAGGTTAGCCGACAGCAAGGGAAGGTGTAAACTTGACCAATCGATAGTGTGGACTCCAAAATTAGTTCGCAGACTAGAGGCATCAGATGATAAGATCACGCAAGCTGTGGACCGTTGGCTCGACTGGATAATAGGGGGATTTATCACTGAGTTTGCGGTAGACATGAGCTACAGCGAAGTAGAACAATGTTTTCTCAAGGGACCGTGAGGTAAGTACATTAAATCCCTCAATACCTAGATTAAGATGTTGTTATGTGAAAAACAGGTTATGCGAATACATTAATGTTTGGAATGACACAGAGCGGAAATATCTACAAAGGTAGTGGGGAATTAGGAAACAGTCCCTTAATTTCACCTTCGCGAGAGAGTGAGGAGGAGCTCGCTCAGGTCTCTCCGAGAAGTGCAGTCAGTTTGATAATACAATGCATTCTGCAGTTACCACCTCCACCCACGCCACCACCCGCTTCACCTCCTTCACCTCCATCACCACCCACTCCACCTCCACCAACCTCGCAGTTCAGCATGGCAAGCGCGATCAAGCTACCTATATTTAGAGGAGTAGGGAATGGGGATCCGGACCAGTTTTGGTTCGTGGTAAGAGTAGTGTGGGAAGCGCAAGGGGTCACAGACGACAAAATTAAGAAGGCTACATTGGTGAGCACGCTACAGGATCGTGCGTTGACATGGTATATCAAGCACTCTAATGACCACCCAAATGCAGGGATAGCAAAGATCCAAAATGCATTGAACAAATAATTTAGCTGGCCAAAATCAGAGACATAGTCAATCATCAGGTTTAAAGAGATCGCGATGCTTCCAGGCGAGACCCCCTGGGATCTGGATCAGCGACTGAAGAGTACGATCTGTGAGGCTAATATGATGCTCATAGATGCACAACATCACGCATGGTTTGTAGCATCTCTGACACCACACCTGAGGACGGTGCTATCACAATAGAAACTTTCTACCCAGGCCGAAGCATTGGAAATGGCAATGAGGTTGCACAAGACACCAATACAAGATTTGGGGCCAGGATTTCAACAAATCCATGTGCAACTACAGAATCTCTGCCTAGAAATGCAGAGCTTGAAGCAGGATAGGGCACCGTGGCCAGAGGCGCATGAGGAAGTATGGTGCATAAAATGCAAAGGCCAGGGCCATGACAAAGACCATTGTCCAGTATTCGCGAACTACTTGGCAGGAGGGGGGCCAATGCCATTGAGACTGAAGGCACAGGCAGGGCCAAGTGCAACACCCATGTTATGGTGCACGATCTATCAGATAGGAGGAAAACACATGACGGATAATTGTCATTTGTTGCAGAAGTATACACAAACTCCCCAGCAGTTGTTTTGTAATTTCTACAGGTCAGTAGGCCACAATGAGCATACTTGTCACAGCTACAAGTTAATGATGGATCAGACCCCAGCCTATAGAACGCAGATAAAAACGCGAGGCCTTGAACTAGCTGCGGGGATGGCGCACGCTGGATTTCAGGGGCGAGGTCGAGGATGAGGAGGAATGGGACCAAGAAGGGGCCGCAGATAGTTAATTTGCCACAATTGCAGGGGACGAGGGCACTACGCCCACGATTGTACCAACTCGACGAGAATATCCTGTTCATACTGTGCTTAGTTTGATCATGAAATGATAGATTGTCCTATGTTGATCGCACAGATGCATGAGAAAGGGGTACTCTAGCCTCCTCCGACTCAGAATATCCAAATGATGAGGTCTGAACCATGTGAAGAAGACCCAAATGTGAACATGATGCTTAGAAGTGGTGCGACCACAGGGGAGGATAAGGGGAAGCAGCCTGAGGAAGATACATGGGTTCGCAAGGCTCCTACAAAGGAACCTGAGTTTGACCTAGAACGTGCAAAGGAGACATTCATGGAAGATAAGAAGAGCTTCGCGGAGACCTCTACTTCAGGTAGTAAGGATCAACCAGAGCCAGGAATGGATCCTTCTATGCTTACTACCTTTCTGGAGACATGCATGAAATTGCTGCGCGACAATAAGGCAGTTAAGGGACTACAGGAGTTGATCACCAGGTGTGCAGGGTTAGGGGAACCACGTGTAGTCCGGAAACTGGGAAGCATGCATTGCGCACTGGGAGGGAAATGAGATTGACGGTGAAGATTGGTAAGTATGAAATGGATCAGGTAATCCTAGACCTGGGTTCGGATGCGAATGTATTACTGAAGCAGACATGGGAACGTATGGGTAGGCCCATGTTACAATGGTCCCCTATTCAATTACGAATGGTGAACCAATAGAATATTTTTCCCATGGGGAGGTTGCAAGGGGTACCAGTTGATATCGAAGGCACGAGCACACAGACGGACTTTGAAGTAATAAAGATTGTTGATGATGGCAATCCCTATCCTACATTGTTAGGAATAGACTGGGCCACTGATATGAATGGAGTCATCAATATGAAGAAGCGAAAGATAATATTCGAGAAAAGGTCCTTACCTGTAGTAGTCCCACTAGACCTAGCCAAAGGAGCGCACTACACTGAACTAGTGCATGAAGATGAAAGCGACGATGAGCTAGATTGTATTTACCAGATAACGGCGCGAGACCAGGATTGGGTGAATCCGACTGCAGATGGAAGGATCTCGTGGGAGCGTGCGAGTTCCTTCTCCATAGATTCAGACGAAGAAGATGAACATTGGCATAATTGATTGAACGAAGTGACAATGTTGAATTGCAACATGATGATTAGATCACTGCATTGCGTAACAACCCAGGCTTGAGGTCTGCCAACATATGATGGATTGACAACGGTGGATGAATTCAGAGTAGGAACCTCTGTTCTGGAGGGAACGAGCCACAACCTTCTCCCGCGTGTCAGAGTCATTCACTATCCTTGACCTTTTAATCCTTTAAGATCGGGGTTAGAAAGGCCAGGAAAGGTATAACCTTGCTTGCCTTCTTACTTCCCTTTGGGTAAGTAGCCATCAAGATAGGACATTCGGGTCCCTATAGACGGATATAGTATTTCGTCTATAGAAAAAAAGGTATACTGGATAAGACCAAAGGGAATATGGTAGATGGGACCACGGTGAAGAGTACCACCTGGTCAGGGTCTTCATCGGGGGGGGGTACTGGCTCTCTGAAGGGAACCAGGCACCAGGATGGACAGGGACAACCTGGGCTAGGGGGAGGGGACTATTGAATTGATATAAGTCCCTTTTCTATATAATAAGGTAGGCTCTTTCTTTGGTTTCAGCATCTTTGATATAGTAGGCACACGTGATTCTCTAGGTTTGAAAGTGCCCTTTCCTTATTCATTTAGTAGGCCAGCCTCTATTATGAAAAAGGGCCATAACACACGGACCTCAGCTTGCCTATTTATATAAAGGGCCACTATTATTATTTATTAAAAGAGTTGTTTCACTATTCGCTCGCACTAACACCTTTTGAGATCCATGCACTCGCAGGATCAATCATAGCGGTCCTGTAGTAGCCCCGGCCATTATTTCAGTGGCATCTTTCGCCACCTCTGCTTATTCAAGCAAGCAATTGGTAATATTATTCGCTCACTTGAACGGGCCGACTATTTGTAGGTTCCCTTATAATAGTAGGGGTACCAACCGATTGATGGCTTTATCTTTATAAGGGGAAAGGGTTGAACCATTTTGCTCACCTCACCATTGAAACGTGAGTCAATAAAGGTTGCTCTTCCTCCGCATGTGATCGATATTATAGGACATCAAACTAACTAACTTCGTTCCTCATTTTAGTGGGTGACCCAGGCGAAAATGCCTGCTGAGCAAGGCTGATGTGGATAGTGTGCACTGATGATGTGTCTCCAAAAGAGTTCTAAGGGTCCAGCTGAGTGGACGGTGTGCAATGACCAGAGTCAAATGCAAGGCCTATGAAACTGATGCAATCGGCTTACGGTGACAGTGACGACAATGATGATGATGGAATGATAATGACAATGAAAAGAACTAGGATAGATGCCTCGTCTCTGATATCTCAGGGCTTATGCGAAACCCAACCTCCCTCACCTCAAGACTCCTGTACAATAGTTTGCACGAAATGCTTAAACTCCTCTGCTCTAATCAATAAGCTTGCTCTACCTGGTTTTGGTCTTGATACAAGGTCGCCGCTGGCCTTAGGGTGTTTTCGGGGGTAGGGTACTAAAGGTCCTCAGACTTCCAGCCGGGTTTGGCTAGTTGTTCACCATTGGATCTCGCCCAGCCCCCTATGGTTTTGTGTTGGGATATCCTTTTTTCCATTGTTCCCAGAGAGTTGTTTGGTAATAAGCTCCCATGCTGAAAACAAGCAGTAACCATTGATTTTCACCTTGTCGCTCCTCGTCGACGGGAGGCAGCAGCTCCAGAAATATTGAATGTGAAATGCTCCTCCATATCCTTCACCCGGCAGCCCACATTGTTCATTCGTCTCCGGGTATTTCTTGCTCGGGTACGCTTGGGGGAGCAGGTAGGTAGCTTGGTCACTCTTGGTCCAGATCAGCTTGATCTCCAAGTAGGACTCTGACTTGAAGCTATGACTTGATCAGCCTTCGCTAATGCTCACTCATTCTCATCTATGACTTGGTCGTGATCTGAGATAGTAAGTAGTGCTTTTAGTGGCTATAGTGTTTGGCTTATTGCCCAACTCATTGGAGGGCCCCCTAAGCGCGCAAGCGCCATGAGATAAGGTAGTTGAAGTGAAGTGGAAGAGAAGGACCGAAGGCTTATCTCTTGCCCCTATTTGAGATCAGTAGTTGTGAAAGAAATGGGGAATGAGGAATGGGGGCGGGGGGAGAGCTACTCGAACGGTTGGACGGAATGAGGACGTTATGTTGGGTGGAACAAAATTGGGTCGTTTGTTCTAGGTTGTTACCACTATCTAAGCCTTCTTTGTGAGCTGAGAGGCCTCCAACCAAGTAGCGGGGTGGGACATCAAAACTTGGGCTATGATCTCCTCCTTGATACCATGTATAAAAAACTCCTTGAAGAACTCACCAGTCATCTCTTCTATGCGTATTTCCAATCACTCCAAAGAAGCAATATAGTATTCCACTGTGCTTGTTTGACGCAACTTGGTCAACATCCCTAAAAAATGGGTCCATGTTACACAAAAATATTGTCACCATGATTATTTGCAATCAGTATGGGTCTATCATCACTTGTGCTGTCCTCCTAAGCAAGTCTTAGACCTCAGCTCTTCAAGTCAAGCTTTGAAAATGAGAGAAAGACATTAAAAACCAATGAAACTCTGGTTCCGCACTTTCTCTCACTGTCACCTATGGTCCTGCACCTTCTGTTTACAAAAACTGCGGACCTGCCCGCTAGTTGTGGGGAAAAATGCCTATGCAGGATGATCCTATCCACCTAAGGTGTGACAGTGCCTTAGCAACAAATAGAGACAGCTATTCTAGTATTCCTCCTTTATGAATTAGAATGAGGAGAGATGGATGGACTAACCGGTGTCTTCGTTTGTCCCTCGATCTAGTTTCTCTTCTCTTGGAGAGTTCCCAGCTACTTGCCTTTTCGCTTGCCCAGCTTCAACGGGTTTCTGCAAGATCACAAGAGAAGAACACTACACAAGACATAGATTCATATTCATAACTAGTTCAGGATTAGAAGTAAACTAAACATACTAATGCAATCATACATCAAAGATACATCAGCATATAGGAGAAACCAAGATAGCTTTATTGATGAATAACAAGGTTCAGGAAGAGATACAACCCAGAGGGCTCCAATCCAGCATCTCCTTCCCAGCAAAATGGAATTCCTATCTTCACCTCCCTTCAAAGCATTAAGCACCCAATGATTCTGATCTCAAACCAACAGCAATTCTTTGCAATAACAAAATTCCAACCTCCTAGATCTCATGGAGGAGAGATCCATATATAGATGTTTGGAGAGAGGATGAGTCAGCTTGAGATCTGACTAGTGTCCTCTCCCTCTGTCAGTTCTTGATTCCACTTGGAGGTTCTTGCTTCCACTTGGAGATTTGTAACCTCTTACTCATCACCAGTCGAATTCACTGAGGCAAGTGTCATTAAGGAAGATTTTGGAAGCTTCCTGATAGTGCCTTAGCAACAAACAGAGATAGCTATTCTAGTATTCCTCCTTTATGAATTAGAATGAGGAGAGATGGATGGACTAACCGGTGTCTTCCGTTTGTCCCTCGATCTAGTTTCTCTTCTCTTGGAGAGTTCCCAGCTACTTGCCTTTTCGCTCGCCCAGCTTCAACGGGTTTCTGCAAGATCACAAGAGAAGAACACTACACAAGACATAGATTCATATTCATAACTAGTTCAGGATTAGAAGTAAACTAAACATACTAATGCAATCATACATCAAAGATACATCAGCATATAGGAGAAACCAAGATAGCTTTATTGATGAATAACAAGGTTCAGGAAGAGATACAACCCAGAGGGCTCCAATCCAGCATCTCCTTCCCAGCAAAATGGAATTCCTATCTTCACCTCCCTTCAAAGCATTAAGCACCCAATGATTCTGATCTCAAACCAACAGCAATTCTTTGCAATAACAAAATTCCAGCCTCCTAGATCTCATGGAGGAGAGATCCATATATAGATGTTTGGAGAGAGGATGAGTCAGCTTGAGATCTGACTAGTGTCCTCTCCCTCTGTCAGTTCTTGATTCCACTTGGAGGTTCTTGCTTCCACTTGGAGATTTGGAACCTCTTACTCATCACCAGTCGAATTCACTGAGGCAAGTGTCATTGAGGAAGATTTTGGAAGCTTCCTGGGTTTTGACACCTTGTGGAATGAACTTGCCACATGTCAACTCTCGCTCAGCACAGGTAGCCAGTGTTGGCTTTGACATTCAGCGCAGGTAGCCAGTGTTGGCTTTGACATTCAGCGCAGACAGCTAGTGGAGTCACTGAATTGATCCTGAATTGACTTGTTTTTGAGCAGATTCTGGTGGAGAACTTCTGCGAATTGATGTGGTTTGTTAGCCTTGTTCCTCTAGGGGTAGGAACAACATGTTTAGGGACTTTGGATCCCTTAGATTATGGACATTTCATGCTCAATGCTGTAAGGCACAAAAATGTCTATAACAGTTGCCCCCTAAAGTATGAGGCCGTTTATCGGGTGAAATGCTTTATCCAGGAGGGTCCGAAGTTCATCCAATGCTGGGAGGAGACCTGTAATAAGATACAATACAATACATTATTTTTCATACTGCTTTCATGATCTAGCTGAGGCGAGCATTCCCATGCTTAGCTTTATAAATTCATTTTTCCGTACATAGAACAGACAATCGTCTGATGGTAGACTGATAATTTTGATGAAATTATCATCCTTTGAGTAGGATGATTATTTGCTGCAATGATGTACATGTCAATGTCTTTATCTTTCCTGAATATATATCGCAGCCCGGATGGATGAAACTAGATCCAGGGTCTTCAAACTCGTTCGATCTTCACTCTAAGTACAAGTCGATCCATGTGAGAAATGTTCTGAAGTCGAACATGGAAAGACATCGCTTGATTACCGGTCAATGAGGTAAACCGTTAACAAGCGCGAGAGGAATCACCGATAATGATAATGACCCTCAAGGTACTGCAGTACAATTCACGTGGTGTGAATAAAGGACTTGGCGTCGAACACCACGCAAAATCTTTCGGTCGAAGGTCATTGATGTATACCTGTCGCCGGAAGTGAGAAACTTGCCATTGAGGCATGCAAGCTTCAAAGTACTGAAGGGGGTGTTCCTAGATCAACTTCTTGGATAATGAGCTGATGTCGACAAGAAGCGATCTGTCAAAGGAGGGCCTTAATGAATCCCACATCAGTGACACGGAACGGAGCTAGTGATTTTGATGGAGGTGAAAACGATCTGTGACATATGATTCAGGGTGGCAGTCATGAAAGGATGAAGGATAATGTATGGCAGTGGATGGGACACGGTTGACTTTTCTGAACGACTTCTCTTGAACATATGGCGACACTGATGTGATGGATCGGTAGCATTACCCCAAATATGGATGGTATGGCGAGACCATGGTGATGTGACCGGTGAATGAAACAACCCAACCCGATTGTGGTACGGAGGAAAAGTGTCATGTTCAAGAGCGACTTGCTACCATCAAAGTTTTCTTTAGTTTCTCCCAATTTTTCCCCAGTCATTGCTGACCAGTACCTCTTTATTTTTGTCAAGCTTGAGGAGGATAACATATGCTTGTTCTATAACCTGCCCTTCGGGCAAGCCCATCGCTATGTTTTAACGAGCCTAGCGATAGTGAAACTCATTCTCGTCTAAAGACAAGTTTGTCGCTGTTTAATGATTTTAACGAGTCTAACGACAAAGACAACTCGGTCCCTTTTCATTTTTAGAGAGTCTGAAAAGGTACGTAAAGATAACTCCAAAGTTCCTTTTTCGTCATCTAATCCCTTAGGTCCGAAAAAGTATAAAACAATACAGAAGGGATGAGTTTTCGATAGTTTTAACGAGCCGAACAAAACAAGCGCTCGATCTTTTTGTGCAATAATCCCTCAGGTCCAAAAAGATTAAAATCTAGAGGAGGGATAGCACTTCCCATCGCTTTAACGAGCTGGAAGGCCAAAACTCGGCAATCTTTTCATATTTTACGAGTCAGTTGAAAAGAGCTTAAAGAAGACTCGTCTTTTGAGGAACGAGTGATAAACAGGGTTAGCAGCTGATTCCAGGTACAGGTTGGAATTTTCCAATCACGGCAGTGTCACAAGGATGGCTAGGTGAAATCACTCTTCGCAGTTGTTCCTCAAAATGGGTAAACAATCATATGGAGGTGAACGATCGGCCAAATGAAAAGTGGAGGTGACGGTGCAAACACGACCAAGGCTTTTAATGGCGGATAATGTTACATTCACAGTGGTTATTTACCGGGTAGTTCATTTTTTAACGAGCTTAAACGCGGGTTGAAACACTTGCTCGATCTTATGTTTATTTTTTAACGAGCATGAACTATGTGCTAAAACTGCTCGATGATAAGTTTGCATGCCCCCAGCATAATAACACAAATCGAGGTGCATGCCCACCAAGCTTCATTGCATTCAATTTGGTGGTTGGAATGAAGGTTTACCTTTGAGATTTGAAAATGGGATTTGTTTCATTTTTTTAATGAGGTTGACACAGTAAAAGAACTATCCTCACGACTCCTTGTTTCATTTTTTAACGAGGTTGACACGAGATAAGAACCGTCCTCGGAGTCCAAATCCATTAGATATAGAAGGTTTCATATTCCACTGTGGCCACTTCTGCCAGATTACTCGGAGGCGGTAGGGCAAAAGTACCCATTAAGGCAGGGTCTTTTAGGAGACCTACTCCGATATTTTGGAGCGCACGATTGCTTCCATGGATCATTGGAATGTTTCTCGTAACTTGTGGATTGTTGGGGAGAAATGTTTGTTGGTCGACGATTGTAATTCCTCCTTGGAAGGGAAATGCAATCTTCCTGAAGTAGGTCGACACAACTGTGGCCATGGCATATATCCAGGGTCTTCCCAATAGGATGTTGTAATCAAGGTTTCTGTCGATTACTTCAACATCAATTTCTACTGTTTTCCCTCCTAGTTCAACTTTCAAGTTACTTAGGATACCATATGGGTTATATGTCCTTCCGTCGAATGCTTTTAATGTCGTCGAAGATCACGACAAGGTTGGAGATCCTAAAGTTTTCCAGCAACTCATCGACATAATGCATGTAGATGCCCCCTCATCAATAATTGTTCGATGAACAGTTTTGTTGAGGGCTTTCACTTGAATAAGGAAAGCTAGTTGAGCTGGTAACTGAGGGTCATATCCTTTATGATCAAAGGCCACAAGATTGGAATCCATTGGGTCAATCCCACCTATTGCTGATAATAAAGCTTGCTCTTGGGAGAAGCAATTTTGCAGTACCTCAAGTGTCGACATAGCGGACGGCGATTGGGCCAGGTCCTCTATCTGTGTTATTTTCGCACAAGGATTAAATGTCGATTTGTGTACTGCTCCCTTTTGCGACTTTATCATTGGCTCAGGAACGATGGGTGGCACAACTTCGGTCAAAGTTGTTGTCGAACTACTAGGTTGTTCATTAGCCTTGTTGTTCGACAGCTTTGGATTCCTGTAATCCTTATTCCTCGTCAAAGCATCATTTTGCTGCTTTGATATAGACAACATAAGCACTTGGGATCGGGAAGCATTTTGATTAGCAACCAGTTCGGTTCCCGGGCTTGGAAACGGATCAGTCAACACAGCTGAGGTTTTCGAACTCTTAAAGAATCTTTTAAGCTCAGCTTTGTATGGACAATCTGCTGTCCAATGATCCTCATCGCATATATGACACCCCGTAGGGGGTTTCCTTTTTCTCCCTTTCTTTTTCTTCTTGCCCCCTGGTTGCTTCAGTTGTTTGCCCTTGTCGGTCGATGCGGCATTTACTTCTGAGGCAAGAAGTTCCTCATTTTCATTTTGACTAGAAATCTTACAGGCCTTTCTAGATGTAGCCTTTGTCGATTTCGCATCTGTCGTGCCAATCACGCCATCGATGGCATGAGAGTCATTGTTTGATTTAGGAGGAGGAGGAATTGAGAATTCCGGTCTAGGGGCGTCAGGTATTTTGTCGTAGAGCGTGCCAGACTGAGTGTAAACCAAGTCCAGATATTGCGCACGAGTGATGACTTGCTCTTCCGTTACGACTCCCCCCTTTGCCACATCTTCCGTGATGGCAGGAAGTAATGACTTGATAAACCATTCAGCTAATAGCTGATCGGGAACGTACATTTTTACCATCCTATGACGACGTCGCCACTCATGTATATGATCAGATATGTGAGTGGCCGTTGTCTGTTTGAAGTTGGTTAGGATTTCCGTTCCCGTTTCATACCTTATCGGTAACTGAAAATGGGTTAAAAAGGTTGTGGCTAGGGTACTGAAGTTGTCGAATGAAGCTCTAGGAAATTCGATATACCATTTTGCTGCCGAACCAGTTAACGTCCTCTGAAAAAGGCAAAGCCTAATCGAATCATCGTTTAGGGTGTTTGATGAACACCACAGATGAAATGTCATCACATGATTCGACGGATCTTCACCCGGATTTCCATTAAATTTAGGAATATCTGACGGAAGTTTATGCGGAATCGCTGGCCACCAAGGGGCATAAGCAATTGGATCATTTGTCAGCCGGTTTAGATTTGGTAATTCTAGAGTTGCTACAAAGGGCAACTGTTGATTCAGGTTAGGTGAAGCATACCCAGGATAAGATGGAATCGCCTGAGCAGTGGGTCTTTGCATACCAACATAATGTATTTGATGCTGGCAACTTTGACAAGGTTGATGGGCATAACCATTATAATATGGTTGTTGGTAACCGCTTTGTAAATGCAATTGCCCATTACTTACAAAGACTTGTTGCTCAGGTCCTCGATATGATTGCTGGAATGGGGGTTGATGAGTTTGAACCAGCTCTGGTTGTTGGACCATTTGCTGTTGTCCAATACTGGATGATTGACCAAGATGAGGAGTCATAGTACTTGTTTGCGCCTGAGTCGCTCCAGATAAGGAGGCACTAACCGGAGGTTGTGATTGAGTTGTCGAGACAAGAGGCTGTTGTATGGCAACCTGAGAAACTTGGGGTTGACATACAACAGGTAGCGCTTGTACTTGCGACGCAATCACCATACCAGGTATAGTGGCAACATTCGACACAGGGTGGACTGGTTGCATTGAATATGCAACCCTTGGTTGCTGAGGCAGTATCGGTACCCATCCGCTGGATGTAATTCCAGTTTGACCTGAACTTTGTTGTAAACTCCCATATGGTTGTTCTCCGGGGGGGAACAATGAAAAGGCATACTGCCCTCCATATGGTGGCAATTCAGTACTTAAAGGGTAGATTGGCCTTTGAAGACACATTGGATCAATTTGTTGAGTTTCAACATAAGAAATACCAGATGATAATCTGGATGAAGAAATAGGAACTAACCATGTCATCGAAACAGTCTCTGATTGGACTCCAGCTTGTTGTTGACAATTTGCCGAGACAGATGGTATACCAGCGAACATCGTTGGAGTAGCAGCAGGAGGCTATGCCGCTGCTGCATCGGATGACACAGTCCTGGATGTCGACGGTTGTTCAGACATATTTAGTCTATCCAAAAGATTTTCTAGCGATTCTACAATAACTTGCGATGAAAAGAGACTAACTTCGAAGACCAACGAGGGAATGGTGATGATTATTCCGTTTAAAATAACTTTTAACAACGCTTAGACACAACTTGCTTTTTCAATTTTAAAGAGTCGAGAAAAAGCTAAAGATGACTCTAGTCTCCTTCGATGTTTTAACGAGCCTGAAGTGACAAATGCTCAGATGGACTTTTTCTGTTATAGAGTCTGAAAAAGGCCAAAAGGAATTGCTCTGGAGTTCTAGGTAGAGGGTCTGCCAAACTTTTCGCAAAACCGCAGAATACTTTTTAGGGTACGGGCGGTCGATCTTCCTGAATGCTATGTTCAGTGCATTGCGATCAGTAGGGCGGCCGACACGGCTTCCTAAGGATAAAGGTTTTATTCCTATAGGGGTCTCCCAATATATACGCGACGGTACATGGGAGCACAATCCGTACTGGTGCTATCGTCCCTTAGGAGGAATCACCCACCTTCAACGAGATCGACAGTCACTGGGCTTTACGACGCCGGAACACGTCTCTAGCCTAGACCTCTATGTTGTGCGTTATGTTGCAAAGCGTTGTTAAGTTCATTCAGTTTATTTTAAGTTGATCGTTTTAGAAGTTTTCCTTTCTTGATCACCACGAGATGTATGGTACAATTCCTAAATGCAGTCTAAAGATGATAAGCAAGCTTTATATCTTTTCAACTTTGAAAATCCTAGCTACTAAGGGAAAAGAAAGACACCATCTTTTCTCAAAGAGCAATCAGCACACTCTAATGCACTTTTCCTAAATCAAGCATGCAAACTATCAAAAATGCAAATGCAAAATGCAGGTTTTTGTTTTCCTCTTTCTTAGTATTGATGCCTACAAAGAAAGCTTTTTGTACAACTTTGAATTTGCTTTTAAATGACAAATACAAACAAGTTTACTTTTTTCGAAATCAGAAAGGGTAGAAGAGAATACAACACTTTACGACTTTCAAAATGAACACTTGTTTCGACACTTAAAAGAGACAAACTCAAACCAATAAGCAAAAATAAATGTATAATCAACTGTAAACAGCCAATGAATTCTCTCCTAA
This sequence comes from Pinus tabuliformis, assembly GCA_031772625.1. Taxonomy (NCBI): domain Eukaryota; kingdom Viridiplantae; phylum Streptophyta; class Pinopsida; order Pinales; family Pinaceae; genus Pinus; species Pinus tabuliformis. The sequence continues at coordinate 797,226,709 of CM062808.1, read as the reverse complement.
GATCACAATGAACAGATCTGAATCAAGGGCTACAAGATGATTATTTCACTCATGCAAAGGAAAACTGTAAATGACGCCACAAACACATAAAAACACTCACAGTCTTTTTATACAAAAGGAGGCGGAATTTAAGCAGAGAAAAGGAATTATCAGACTGGTACCTATGCTAGTTACAGGCTGCAAAAATCAGAGATCAAAACAGGGCAAAACAGAGCAGAGAACCCCAGCTGCACAAGGCCAAACTGGTTCAGCGCAACCTCAACACTGGGGTTTTGACATTCAGCGCGGGTAGCCTTCACGGGACCTGCGTTGAAATGCAGAACCTCTTCACAGGGGTCACGCTGAAGGAGAAATGAGAGTTTCTCACTGGGTTCTAGGTCACAGTTTGCTGATTAATCTACGGTTTCAGGCCAAATAAAAGCAACAAGCAAGGTACAATCAAAGGGATGCTTTGAGGGAGTACTAAGATCTATCACAAAGGATCATCAAATCATTTGTGAGTCCATTGTTCAGCTCATAGACAAATCCAGTGATTGGATCAAAGCAGCAACTGTCTACTTTGCATCTGAGAAGAGCAGATGCAGTTCGATTGTTTCTGCTGAGTCTATGAAACAAACAATGATAGAGACACAAATAAAATGACTAAACGGATCTCCCCAGTGGAGTCGCCAATTTGTTGTGGGGAAAAATGCCTATGCAGGACGATCCTATCCACCTAAGGTGTGACAGTGCCTTAGCAACAAACAGAGACAGCTATTCTAGTATTCCTCCTTTATGAATTAGAATGAGGAGAGATGGATGGACTAACCGGTGTCTTCCGTTTGTCCCTTGATCTAGTTTCTCTTCTCTTGGAGAGTTCCCAGCTACTTGCCTTTTCGCTCGCCCAGCTTCAACAGGTTTCTGCAAGATCACAAGAGAAGAACACTACACAAGACATAGATTCATATTCATAACTAGTTCAGGATTAGAAGTAAACTAAACATACTAATGTAATCATACATCAAAGATACATCAGCATATAGGAGAAACCAAGATAGCTTTATTGATGAATAACAAGGTTCAGGAAGAGATACAACCCAGAGGGCTCCAATCCAGCATCTCCTTCCCAGCAAAATGGAATTCCTATCTTCACCTCCCTTCAAAGCATTAAGCACCCAATGATTCTGATCTCAAACCAACAGCAATTCTTTGCAATAACAAAATTCCAGCCTCCTAGATCTCATGAAGGAGAGATCCATATATAGATGTTTGGAGAGAGGATGAGTCAGCTTGAGATCTGACTAGTGTCCTCTCCCTCTGTCAGTTCTTGATTCCACTTGGAGGTTCTTGCTTCCACTTGGAGATTTGGAACCTCTTACTCATCACCAGTCGAATTCACTGAGGCAAGTGTCATTGAGGAAGATTTTGGAAGCTTCCTGGGTTTTGACACCTTGTGGAATGAACTTGCCACATGTCAACTCTCGCTCAGCGCAGGTAGCCAGTGTTGGCTTTGACATTCAGCGCAGACAGCTAGTGGAGTCACTGAATTGATCCTGAATTGACTTGTTTTTGAGCAGATTCTGGTGGAGAACTTCTGTGAATTGCTGTGGTTTGTTAGCCTTGTTCCTCTAGGGGTAGGAACAACATGTTTAGGGACTTTGGATCCCTTAGATTATGGACATTTCATGCTCAATGCTGTAAGGCACAAAAATGTCTATAACACCGCTCTGTCCCTAAAGGTGTGGGTGCGGACCCCTGTGAAAGTCAAAAGGCGCAAGTTTTATCTTAAAAAACTCACTTTAGGTTAATTCTAGAAGATTCTAGAGGGAATTTTGACATGGATTGTTCGCTCTGAGGTGGTTCATGCATCCCAAAAGAGAAGGAGCTAATCCCTTGATGAGAGGAGCTATCCCTTTGAAGGAGGGCTTTATCCGTTTGAAGGAGGACCTAGTAACCTCCCTCCATTGCACTATAAATTCAGACATTGGGCTGGTTGCTGGAGAGGTTAGAAGCTGAACATTTTTTAGGGTAAATGTTGGTGAAATTAATCTTCCTAGTTGGGCTTAAGAGGAGAGATCACATACCTTTTTGGCTTCATTGGCAAGAGAGTGAAACTTGTCAAAGTAGAGGAGACTTCTTGCTGGACCCTGGGAGGAGCTTGTACAGCGTCAAGGCACAGGTTGTAAAGTTCTTCTTCTTTTGAATTAATACAATCAAACTCATTTTTCTCAACAAGTATCTCATGTTATTTGTTTCATGAACTCCTTGACTTTCATGTTGAATATGTTTTATGATATTGGCTTTTCAGGTGCTATTTAATTTGTTTTCCTTGTTTGTGTTTGCAGATTCGCGACAAAGGAGCTCATTTGGATCGAAGGAGCGAGGGCATCCACAAACTTGCGTTGGACCTAAGGTAGGCCCTACAAACACTTGTTTGCCTTTGTTTATAAAAGCATAATTAGAGAAAGATAGTGTCTGGTTGGTTTGCTTGTCATTAGGTCTTCTTTAGATTCTAGGAAGGTCTATCTTGTCTGTAAGATCGACTTATTCCGTGTGACAAAATGGCGACTCCATTGGGGACTTGATTGTTTTCCTTGTTTTTACTTTGACCTGAGAAACTGTGTTTTTGTTTCTATTTTTGGCTTGTTGTGTGTAAAATTGGGTAGAGTTTGTAGATCCAGGGCTATTTTTCGTTTTTCATAGCTTTGGGAGACGACCGCACCCTAGCCTTTTGACACAGTGCGTACTTATCCGCACCTTTTCTTTACCACAGAGTGGGACCGCACATGTGTCAACTGTGGGCCTGCGGACCCTGTCAAAATTTTGAAAAACCTAATATTTCCTCTATTAGTCAGCTTAGTTTTTGTTTAGAAATTGTTATCCACTGCCTAGACCTGCATATAACTTGTCAGAAGCTTTCCTTAGGTTGATTTCATTAGTGTTAGGGTTTTAGGTGAAATTCCTAGGAGTTTTGCTTGTTGGGCTTGTTTTTCATTTTGGTTGTGTAGTGGCTCTGAGCTTAGAAGCTGTAGGGACCTCAGATCACCTTGGTGTCTACCAGCCTTCTTATGAGTCTGACCATTTATGAAATCTCCCCTTGTTGAGGAATCCGCTTTGAGTTTTCTCTTTACAAAACTTCGAAAAGCTTGTGTTTAAAAGTTTGGATTTTCATTTTCAAAAAGAAAACAAAATTGGTTGTTCTTGACTGATTTGTGATTCTGCATAAATTGGTCCTTAGCTTACATCTAGCTAAGTAAAACATCCTTAAAAAAGACATCTAGTAGGCTTTAACTTCAAATAGGTTTTTATAATTTATAGATCTCAAAGTTAGTCATTTCCATAGTTTTGAGTGTTTTATAAAAAAAATAAAAAATCTCTTTTGGAAAAAGTTTGTTTTTTGTAGTGGTTGAGTGCTTTGAAACGAAAAAGGGAAATTTTTGTGAAATAACTAGCTGTCTCGTTTTGAGTGCATTGGAAAAGGCAAAAGCTCTTCTTTTAATTTGTTTGATTAAGAAAGATTTGTGTTTACAAAGTATTTGCATTCTCAAACTCTTTCTTAGTTTAGAAGTTCATCAAAGAGAAAAGATTGTTTAAATCACCTTAGGTGCATTTTTAGTGATTTTGAGTCGAGTCTTCATACCACGAGTTTCATCTCCGCACCTTTTGACTTAAACAAAAACCAATAAAAATAACGCTTAAAGTAAAATTCATCTAGTAACATTTTTATTTCTAGGGCTCTGATACACCAACTTAGCTTAGGCTAGTGTCTTGGAGTAGGAGAGTAATTAACTCTCCAAGACAGTAAAAACAAACAAGTAGCTGTATCTTGTGGTAGGGAAGAAATCCAATTGTTGCATTTATGCTCTGGGAAAGCTCCTCTTAAAGGAGAAGCACGAGATCGTGTCCGAACCAGTGTGGGAATCAATCCTTCCTCATTGGGAACAATGCCAGATATTCACGTATTAAAAACAGTAAACCTCAGATTAACCATTGTCGAGGAGCCTGGGGTCACTTGTTGGTAAACCTTGGATTATGTCAAGGAGCCTTCAAGGGGATTGAGCTTGCTACTCTTCCCTTGCGTGCGTATCGGATCGTAGACTGTTCCCCTAGGTATATTTGTTTTGGTTGGTAACCTTAGTGGCCATATTCTTTAGGATTCTTCCTGAGGTGACAGTGGTGGGAAGATCCCACTGTACCTGGAGCAGACGTCGACTAGACTCACTTGGATTTTCTGGGGGGTTCTCTTCACTCGAGACGGTTAAGTGGAGGAACTTGTGCCAGTCTATTCATTAAGCAGGTTGCCGGGGTAACTGTTCCAACCGCCATTTCTGTATTGAACTCTGCGACGTTGGATTTCATCACCAACTAGTGTTTTCAGTACAGAAAGTTATTGTTTGTGTGTGTTTGATCTCCTAGATTCTTTAGGCGTGTGATTCAAATTTGTTTGGTTCTTTAGAGCCTTTAGGTGGTTTTCATTGAGATTTTACTTTGTTTGCGTGTGAAGTAGTTAAAAGTTGTTAACCGTGGCTGAATTACCAAGGCAGTCTCGTAGACTTCGGGGCCAACCTCCTGAGTTTTTAACCGTGGCTGATTTACTGAAGAAGTCCCGTAGACTTCGGGGCCAACCTCCTAAGGAAGTCCCGAGCCAGCTTGAAGGCTTGAAAGTCCTCGTAACTCCTAAAGACAGTAGAGTTGGGTCACCTGAAGAAGGAGAATCTTCTTTGATAGTACATCCTGATTTTCAAACGTTAGTGGCAGATTATAATCCACAGTTAGTGTCTGTTTCCGAAGTTACTGGTAGCTTTTCATCTACTAGTGATATAGGTGAGGAACCTGAAATATCCGAGCCTGAAAGTGAATTTGTTGCTACTCCGACATCGGGGTTTGTTTCTCCAGCTTCTAGTGGTCCTGGTTCACCTAGGGTAGAAAGAGTAATCACCCAAGATCTTCCTTCTAGACTTATTGCTATTGAAGAACTTGCTACTCCGGAAGAAGAAGTAGGCATCCCTATCCCTAAAAGTCAACCTGTTATTGAGCTAAGGGAGCGTGAATCAATTTTTTATAGTCCACCTAGGAGCAGTACTTGGTATCTTTCTTTGACTAATTTCTTAGAAAACTCAGGGTTAAGTTTTTCACCACCTTGCGTTCCTTATCACCCAACACTGAGAGGTTATTATCCTCCATTAAATATGTCAAGATAGTCATCCATGTTTACTCAATCACCCAAAACCTTATTGTACGGCGGTCCTTCTGTTCCCTCTGGGTATCAGTCACTTTCTGGTACTTTTTCGGGAGCATCTCCTCAACCCATTGAGAAAGGGTTATTAACTGGAAGCAATGGTACTAAGCCGTTGAGCGTAGAAGACATTCTCATGATGTCAGGTTCTATTCCCAATCCTCAACCTCAAGGTGGCCAGTTACCGCCTGGGGGGCAGCCTCAATTATCGCCTGGGGGGCAACCTCAAGGTACCCAATTTGCATCTGGGGGGCAACCTCAAGGATAGTACATACCTACGGGACAGTACGTTCCTCAAGGTCAACCCCAGACTCAATATGTACCCCAAGGTCAACCCCAGTATCAATTTATACCTCAAGGTCAACCCCAGTATCAGTACGTGCCTCAAGGGTATCAACCCCAAGGTCAGTACTCGAACCAAGGTTTCCAACCACCCTCCGGTCAAACGTATGTTCAAGGAACGAGAAATGTACCTTTCAATTATCAATCCTACCCTCAACCCGGTTATGGTCCTCAATATTCTCAACCTGTTATGGGTCAGTACCCCAGAATGAATATAGTGTGGGATCCATCGCAAACTCAACAGGTGTTGCAGCCAAACGTACAGTTGTCATCTCAAACTGGACAACCCTTAGTTTCTGGTACACCCCAGCAACCAGTCCAGTCTAACATTCAAACTTCTGTATCTTCGGTAGTTTCTCAGCCTGGGCCTAGTACACCTCGTACTCCACCTCAAACGACTGCTACAACTGCCACAACATCTGTTCAATCTACCCCACCTACTTTCGGAGTATCGACAACTCCAGTTTCTACTGTTCCTGTATCTACTCCTCAGACATCTTTACCACCATCTGGATCTACGATTCAAACTTCGGTTCAGATGCCTGTAGGACAACTTGGTTCAAGTACGGTTGTCACAAGTCAACCACAATTTACTTATCAACCATACCAGGGATAGTACCAATTCGGTCCTGCTGTGCAGTAGCCAGTCTATCAGTATCAACCGTACCTTGGGTACACTTATCAACAACCTCAACAACCCCAGTACGGTCCGGTTAATCCTGGTTTTCCGGGAGGATACAATATCCCAAATGCAATTCCTATTCGTAGTTATCCTAGATATCCTCCTCCTGGGGTTGGTCTCATGACCCAGAGTTTTAGGGACCCTAATCATCAATTACCGTTTATCGCAACTTTGGACTTACATGACTTGTCACGCCTAACGAACGATCCCATTAATTATCTTCCGTTTTGGCCGCCAATGCCGAATAAGTTGCCCAGTGACATTCCTAAGTTCGAAGGTAAATCAGGAGAGGACCCGTCGAACCATGTGATGACTTACCACCTCTGGTGTGCGTCTAACTCCATTTCAGATGATTCAATCCGTCTTAGACTTTTCCAGTGCACTCTAATTGGTCTCGCGGCCAAGTGGTACATTGAGTTACCGCGAGGCACTTTTTATAATTTTAGTCAGTTAGCTACCTCATTTTTAACTCATTTTCAGTTGCCAGCCCGATATGACAATGGCACGGAATTGTTAACTTCGTTAAAACAATCGACATCCACTTATATTTCAGATCATATTAATGAGTGGAGACGTCGACGGCGTTTAGTGAAGGTTTTTATTCCGGATCAGATTTTGGCTTAGTGGTTTGTAAAATCTTTGTTGCCAAAGATCACTAAAGATGTAGCTAAAGCTGGAGTTGTTACCGAGGAGCAAGTAATTGCTCAAGCACAATACCTTGACTTGGTCTATACTCAGTCAGGTACGTTACACGAGAAAATCCCCGATCTTCCCAAGCAAAATCAAATCGCTGCAACTCCTTTGGGATCTCATGCCGCCGATGGTATGATTGGTACGGTTAACACTAAAAGTAAGAAGAAGTCTTCCAAGAATTCTTCTCCTATCATAACCTTGCCTGATTCCCCAACTGGAAATTCTTCTGTAGAGATTTCCGCCGATATTCACGTTGTAGAATCATCTACAGCCAAATCAAAATCTGGTGGGAAGAAGAAAGGAAAGAAGAAGAATAAAACAGACAAAAATTCAAAGGAGAAACCTGAAAAATCGGAATCCAATGATGAAAAGTGCAAACCTCGTTATCCTTGTCTCATTTGTGACGATGAACATTTTACAAGAGACTGCCCTCATCGTGTAGAGGTTGCGAAGATTGTCAAAGGTTCCCAAACTCCTGCTGTTTTGAAGGATCCTTTTCCAGCTCAAGACAGTAAGATGATAGGTTCATCCTCGAGTGCCAATGAAGAACCCATACTGATGATGTCCCATGTTAGGATTGCGACTCGATCGCAAGATTACCGTAGTAAAAGTCCTGTTGATGGTAAAGAAGCAGAATCTTCTCATTCTAACCCATCAACCTCAGCTCCCGGTTCCGATCCACTACAGATCGAGAAACCTAATCCAGACTTGGTAATCAAACCGCCCGCCAAGGGTATACTTCGAAAGTCAGCTTTCAATCCACATGTGAGAGTGGCTCAGAATTATAACATTGTTGAGGATTTAGCTGTTTCACCCTCAACAATGTCGGCTTTGGAAGTGCTGCAATCATGTCCAGCACAGCGTAAATTACTTTTGTCGGCTGTAGGAGCTGTTGACGTTCAGGACTCGAACCTAATAATTTTCGATCTAGAAAATAGTACACCGTGTTTGCCTCATCAAATGGCTTTCCAGATTCCAGTGATAGTAAAAAACAGGCCTATTCATCAGACTGTAATTGATGAGGGAGCCTCAACGTGTATTATGTCGATACAGTGTTGGAGATCGCTTGGTTCTCCTTCGCTAAATCAATCCCCAATGATTCTAAAGGCCTTTGATGGCCGTGGGTTTCATCCTTTTGGCATTCTACAGGATTTGCCTATAGGGGTTGAAGGAAAAACCGTTAATCTAGATGTGGAGGTGGTTGATGTCCCTCTAGATTACAACCTTCTCTTGGGTCGAAGTTGGTCTTACGCTATGACAGTGGTCGTTTCATCGGTCTTTCGAGTAATAAAGTTTCCACATAATGGAAAGATCATAACAATAGACCAGCTGGCTTACTTTTCATCCGACCCAGCCTCTTCGGAAAGTATTCAGCATGTCGGTAAAACGACTATCCCATACAAGGATGTTGGAGTAGGACTAGTTAAAGATGCCGGTTTACTGGGAACTTTTCTTTTTCCTTTGATCAACGCATCGTCTTCATTTGCAACCATTCATATGATTACATCAGACACCATTGTTTATGATGATCCTTGGATCATTCCTTCTGAATCTGAGATAGACTCATTTGGTGATGTCATGCCTTTAAGTCCATATGAAATTACGTATGAGGCCATGCAATCGTTTACCGACCCATCTTCAACCGAAATTGACTTAATGAATGTGGTCCATGAGGAATCACTTTTCACATCAACCTCGGATTTAATCACGTTTTCTGAACTTGTTCACTCTGACGAGCAAATTCGTGAAATCCTATGTGTAGATGATTTACCATGGGACGATCTCCATCACAGATCTTCGGTTTTACCCGAGAATGATCGTTTTGAAAATGATTTCTCATCAATTTTTACGACTGAATATGTCAAGGAACCTCAGAATCCCATGAAACATCCTGATTCAGAGTTAAATTTGGGAAACATCTCTCGAACTATTCCTATTGACATTTCAGTTAAGCCCGGAATTGTTGAGAACATTCATATAGGTGCCTTGTGTACAAATGACGAAATTCAGATATATAAGGCCCTATTTCAAGAATTCCGTGACGTGTTTGCCTGGTCCTATGAGGAAATGCCAGGAATTGATCCCGCGATTGTTGTTCATGAGATCAAGACTTACCCGGACGCTAAACTCGTCCAGCAACGTTTGCATCAGATTCACCCAAGAAAAGCTGCTGCAATTAAAGCAGAAGTTTAAAAATTACTCAAAGCAGGTTTCATTTATCTGATCCCGTTAACGGATTGGGTATCGAATATTGTTCCGGTTAACAAAAAGCAGGGAACAATAAGAATATGCATCGATTATAGGGACATTAATCGAGCCTGTCCAAAGGACAATTACCCAACTCCCTATATCGATCAAATCATTGATGATTGTGCCGGCAACGAAATATTCTCCTTCATGGATGGTTTTTCCGGATACAATCAAATCAATATTCTACCTGCCGATCAACCAAAAACGACTTTCATTTGTCCATGGGGGACATTTTCTTATTGCAAGTTACCCTTCGGGCTTAAGAATGCCAGAGCAACTTTTCAAAGGGCCATGTCTTATGTGTTTCATGACATCAAGCGCATTGTGCAACCGTATCTCGATGACTTGCCTGCTCATTCATTACATCGAGCTGATCACCTCGTCCATTTACGAGCAATCTTTATGAGGTGTAGGCATTATCGGATTCGGTTGAACCCACACAAGCGTGTTTTCTATATAGAAACAGGTCGATTATTGGGGTTTGTAGTTTCGAAAGCTGGCATTCGCGTCGATCCCTCGAAGGTCGAAGCTATTGTAAAATTGCCTCCTCCTTCGAGTCTTCGCTAACTCCAAAGTTTGCAGGGGAAAGCAAACTTTTTACGACGATTCATTCCTAACTACGCTGAGGTTACAAAGGGTTTTACCCGGTTATTGAAACAAAATACTCCATTCTATTGGGATGAGATAGTTCAGAAATCTTTTGATGCACTCAAACACACATTGAACCATGCACCGTTATTGCATCCTCCCAACTACAACTAGGATTACTTCTTGTATCTCGCCGCCTCTCATTCCACCATTGGAAAGGTCTTAGTTCAGGAAGATGAATTCGGAACTGAACATGTGATATATTACCTTAGTCGAACTTTAAATCCAACTGAGCTAAAATACTCACATGTGGAGAAATTGGCATTGGCAGCTGTTCAAGCTGTCCAACGTTTTCGTCACTACATTTTACTACGTAAAACTACAGTAATTTCGGATTGCAACCCTATGATCTACATTTTGAGCAAGCAATTGCTAGGGGGAAAGTGTTATAGACATTTTTGTGCCTTGCAACTCCAAGCATGAAATGTCCATAAACCAAGGGCTCCTAAGTCCCTAAAAGTGTTGTTCTAAGCCCTAAAGGAACAAGGTCAACAAATTACAGCTTCTCCCAGAAGTTCTCCACCAAAACCTGCTCAGAATAAGTCAAAATAGGATCATTTTAGCTGCTCCACTGGCCAGGTGCGTTGCATTGCACCTAAATACACTGGCTAAGTGCGTTGCAACGCACCTAAATGCACTATGAGGGTGCTTTGAGCGAGAAATGACAAATGGCAGTGTCATTCCGCGAGGTGGAGAGACAATGGAAGCTTCCATAATCTTCTCCTATGACACTTGCCTCACTGAATTCGACCAAGGATGAGTAAGAGGCCTTCAGTCTCCAAGTGGAAGCAAGAACTGACAGAGAGAAGACACTAATCAAATCACAAGCTGACTCATCCTCCTTGCATACATCTATATATGGATCCCTCATCCCAGAGATCCGGAGGCTGGAATTTTGCACATTGTAAGGAATTGCTGTTGGTTTTGAGACAAAGATCAGAGTATTGGGTGATCTATGCTTTGTTGGAGGTGAAGAGGGGCTTCTTTGCTAGGAGGTTGATGCTGGGTCAGGAATGATCGGTTGTAACTCCTCCTGGATCTTCTTGTTTATCAATAAAAACTATTTGAGTTTTTCCTCCATGCTTTTGTATCATTGATGCTTGTTACATTCGTATGGTTAACTTAAATCTGATCCTAAGTTATTTATGAATATAGATCCATGTCTTTGCATAGTGTTCTTCTTCTGTGATCTTACAGGTACTTGGTGAAGCTGGGCAAGTAAGGGAGCAGGTAGCTGGAAGCTGTCAAAGAAGAGAGGGATTGGATCAAAGGATTAGCGCAAGACACAGGTCGGTTCTTTCTACTCCTCTCTATCTATAGTTCATAAAGGAAATACAAAAGTAGTTTTCTCTGTTTGTTTCTAAGGCAGCTGTCACACCTTAGTGGGATAGAGCAGTTATGTTATAGACATTTTTGTGCCTTACAACATGAAGCATGAAATGTCAATAATATCAGGGATCCAAAGTCCCTAAACATGTTGTTCCTACCCCTAGAGGAACAAGGTCAGCAAACCACAGCACTGAATATCAGTTCTCCACCTGAAAACACTCAAAAACAAGCAAATTCTGGATCATGTCAACTGCTCCACTGAGCATCTGCGCTGAATGTCAAGTGCTCCACTTTGTACCTGCGTTGAATGTCAACTCCAACAAAGGCTACCTACGCTGAGTGTACTTGGACAAGTGGCACAGTCATTCCTCAAGGTGTCAATGCCCAGGAAGCTTCCAAAATGACACTTGGATCAGGGAATTCGCCTAGTGATGAGTAAGAGGTTCTTAAACTCCAAGTGGAAGCAAGGATCTCCAAGTGGACTCAAGAACTGAAGAATAACTGAAGTGGGAGAGGACACTAGTCAGCTTCATGCCAGCCTCAAGCTGACTCATCCTTTCTCCAAAACTCCTATATATAGAGCTCTCTCATGAGGTCTAAGGAGGCTGGAATATTGTGAATGTAAGGAAGTGCTGTTGGTTTGAGTTTAGAGCTATTGGGTGATTGCTTTGAAGGAGGTGAAGAGGAGATTTCTTTCTGCTGGGAGGTGTTGCTGGATTGGGCCTCTTATGGTTGTAACACTTCCTGAACTTTACTTCTTCCATTAATAAAGCATTTGAGTTTCTTCTATATGCATGTGTCTCAATGGTGTATTGTTATACTTGTGTATTTGATTTATTCTAATCCTTGAATCAATTATGAATGTATGCTTTTTGTAGTTTCCCTCTCTTGCCTTTCTGCAGGATCTTTGTGTAGCTGGGCCAGTGAAAGAGCAAGGAGCTGGGAGCAAGCAGCAAGGAGAGGAGATTGGATCAATCATTAGCGAAAGACATCGGTTAGTGGATCCCTTTCTCCCCTATTTTACTTTCATAAAGAAGAAATCTTAGATAGCTTTGCTTCGGTTGTTGCTGAGGAACTATCACCCTTAGAGTGGGATAGGGTCATTCCGTATTGGATACTTTTCCCTACAACAAATTGGCGACTTCGCTGGGGATCGTATCTTGTTGGTTGCTTGTGTTTTTTCTATTCATTTCCTAAACACAGGGAGTACCGAATCGAACTGCATTTGGATCTTTCAAATGCGAAGTAGAGGGCAGCTACTCTAGCTCAGTTTCTGGGCATGTTTATGATTTGAAGAGCTGATCCACAAGGACTCTGAATAGCTCTTAGTGATAGCTTTTCATCCTCCTAATTACCCTTTAGTGTGTACTTGATTGTTAGCTTCTGATTTGGCTAAAAACTGTGAATTTTTGAGCAATCTGTGACCCGGAAACCAAGAGAAACGCAAGTTTCTCTCTTCAATGCAGGCACTGTGAAGGCAGTCTGCATTTCAGCGCAGTTCCCGAAGGGGCTACCTGCATTGAATGTCAAACTGACAGTGTACTACCTGCGCTGAACCAGTCTTGCCTTGTGCTACTGAGGTTCCCTGTTGTTTCTTGCCCTGTTTTCATCCTTGTTTTTGCAGCCTGTTGTCAGTCAATATACCTATCTAAAACCAACTTTCCTTGCCACTATTCCGCCTCGGTTGTATAAAGAAACTGTGATTGTTCTTTGTGTATTTCTTACATCATTTACAGTTTCCCATAACGAAAAGTGAACTAGTCTTGCTGTGGCCTCTTAGATCTAGACCTGTGATAAGTGTCGTATTGATCTTAAGAGTTAGTTTGTTTGCTGTTCATAGCTGATTGAGCTTTTGCTTTCGTCATATGGTTTGAATTTATGTATTTCTAGTGTTGAAACAAGTAAATCTTAAGGTGTCTTTTGATTTTGGACAAGCTTGTTTGTTTTCACTTGAAATTGAATTCAAAATTATACAACAGCTTTCTTTTTGTAATACATCAACATTAAGAAAGAGAAAAGAAGTACCTGCATTTTGCATTTTGCATTTGTAAGTTTGCATGTTGATTTAGGAGAAAGTGCATTAGTGTGTGCTTTGTGATCTGTGTCAAAAGATGATGTCTTTCTTTTCCCTCACTAGTTAAGATTTTCATAAGTCGAAAAGATTGAATAAAGCTTGCTTATCATCTTAGACTGCATTTAGGAATTTGTACCAATACATCTCGTGGTGATCCTGAAAGGCAAACTTTAAAAAGATCAACTTAAAATATATTGAATGAACCTAACAACGCTTTGCAACATAACGCTCACAGTAGAGGTCTAGGTAGAGACGTGTTCCGGCGTCGTTAAACGTAGTGACTGTCGATCTCTACGAAGGTGGGTGATTCCTCCTGAGAGACGATAGCACTAATACGGACTTGTGCTCCCACGTACCGTCGCGTATATATTGGGAGACCCCTATAGGCATTTATCCTTTATCCTTAGGAAGCCGTGTCGGCCGCCCTACTGATTGCGATGCAGTGAACACAGCATTCACGAAGATTGACCACCCGTACCGTAAAACGTATTCTGTGGTTTCGCGAAAGGTTTGGCACACCCTCTGCCTAGATCTCCAGAGCAGTTTCTTTTGGCCTTTTTCAAACTCTATAACTGAAAAAGTCCATCCGAGTTTTTTTCACTTCGAGCTCGTTAAAACATCGAAGGAGACTAGAGTCATCTTTAGCTTTTTCTCAACTCTTTAAAACTGAAAAAGCAAGTTATGTCTAAAAGCGTCTAATAAAATTCATTCAATTTGGAAATATAATTCCCCTTTTGTATTTTAGTTGATCGAGTAATCCGCAACCGTGGAAGAAAGTCAATTGAAACCCCGTCATTCGCGGAGGCTTGCGAGTCAACCGTCTTTGTCTCCGGAATCGAAAGTAGTACAGACAAAGCGAACTCGCTTGACCGGGTCAAAATCTCCCATCAAAGTTAGAACGACAGTTCCAACAACATCAGAGATCCCGGTCACTCCAAGCATTTCTGGAACCCCTGCCTCTATTGAAGAAGTTCAACCGCCACAGAGGGACAGTAACACTGATCCTGGTCTGGGAACAAGTACTTGCATAACTGAACCAGTTCCATCTGTAACCGGTCCAGAGAGTCTTGTTGCTCAAACAACTGTCGTTGTCGAAACAACCCCTTCTTCGACACCAGAAATCTTTTACGGACCTGACGGTCTTCCTCTTCCACTTGGTTTGATTGCAATAGAGGAAATCGTAGAGGACTCACAAGCAAATACTCCAACTCATTTTGGAGTAGGTGTCACTCTTTTTCCTTCTACATCAGAAGTTTGTCCATCACCAGCGGAAGTTCCTGTAGAATCGCTAGGCAGTCTATTGGATAGACTTAAAATGTCTGAGCATCCGTCGACATCTAGGACTGTGTCGAACGACACAGTGACGGCAGAGCTCCCTGCCGCCACTCTGACGATGTTTGCCGGCGTACCATCTGTCCCAACTAGCTCTCAACAGCTAGAAGGAGTCCACCCAGGGACTATTTCGACAGTGTGGTCTGTTCCAGTTTGTTCTTCCGGTATAATACCCGGTAATTCTTATGTTGAAACTAGACAAATTGATCCCTATGGAGGTCAATTTGGGCCATCCAGTCCTCAAAGGCAAGCCATACCCTTGAGTTCCGGATTGCTACCGTATGGGGGGCAATATGCCCTTTCATTACCCCCTCCGGGAGGATACCCATACGGCAGTTCTCAACAGTGTTCAGGTTTGACTGGAGTTACGACAAGTGGTTGGGTACCTATGTTACCCCAACAACCAAGAGTTGTGTACCTATGTCTAGCATCCCGACGATGCCAGCTATTGTAACCGTGTCGCAGGTTCAAACGATGCCTGTTGTATGTCAACCCCAGGTTGTAATGCAACAGCCCCTTGACCCTGCAACACAACCACAATCGCCAACTGCCGGGACGACACAGGTCCAAACGGGTACAATTACCTCGCATCTTGCTCCGTCGGTTAGTATAGCACAGCAAAACATGGCTTCACAGCCATGGATGGTGCAGTACCAACAACCACAGTTCCAGCAGGTGTACCAAGGATCTGAGCAACAGATCTTTGCGAATAGTGGACAACCCTATATTCAAAACGGGTTAAATCAACCACTTTACAGTGGTCAAGTCCACCAGCCGTATCAGTCATACCAGCATCAATTGCATTATGCTGGTATGCAAAGGCCTACTACTCAGGCGATTCCGTCGTATCCTGGGTACGCCTCGCCAAACCTGAATCAACAGTTACCATTCGTGGCAACTTTAGAATTACCAGATTTACATAGATTGACGAACGATCCAATTGCCTATGCCCATTGGTGGCCAGCGATTCCTCACAAGCTTCCGTCGGACATTCCTAAATTCAATGGAAATCCTGGCGAAGACCCGTCGAATCATGTGATGACTTTTCATCTGTGATGTTCGTCGAACACCTTGAATGATGATTCGATAAGGCTTCGCCTTTTTCAGAGGACATTGACAGGTCCGGCGGCTAAATGGTATATTGAACTACCTAGAGCCTCTTTCGACAATTTCAGTTCCCTAGCCACAACTTTCTTAACCCACTTTCAGTTACCTATAAGGTACGAAACTGGAACAGAGATCTTAACCAATTTCAAGCAGACAACAGCCACACATATCTCCGATCATATACATGAGTGGCGTCGTCGTCGCAGAATGGTAAAGACTTATGTTCCAGATCAGCTATTAGCTGAGTGGTTTATAAAGTCACTTCTTCCTGCTATAACAGAAGATGTGGCCAAGGGAGGGGTCGTAATAGAGGAGCAAGTTATTGCTCGTGCCCAGTATTTAGACTTAGTATACACTCAGTCTGGCACGCTCTATGACAAGATACTTGACGCCCCCAGACCGGAATTTTCAATTCCTTCTCCTCCTGGATCAAATAGTGACTCTCACACCAGTGACGGTGTGATTGGCACTGCAAACGCAAAGTCGACAAGGGATTCGAATAAGAAAGCCCTTAAGACTTCGAATCAAAATGCAAATCAAGAAATTCTTGCTTCGGAAATAAATGCCATATCTGCGGATAAAGGCAAAAATTCCAATCAACCAGGAAGCAAGAAAAAGCAAAACAAAGGGAAGAAGAAGAAACAGGGTGAGTCATCCCCTCAAAAAACTTCTTCAAACCCTCCTGGAAATAGGAAATCTCTTTGTCAAATATGCGATGAGGAGGATCATAACACAAAGAATTGCCCATTCAAAGCTGAGTTAAAGAGGTTCTTTAAGAGCTCCCAAACCTCAGCCGTGTTAACTGATCCGTTTCCTAATCCGGGTCAAAATATGGTTGATAGTGGAAATGCTTCCCCGTCGCAAGTACTAATGTTATCGATCTCTAAGCAACAAAATGATGCTTTGATTTCGACAAGGAGTAAAGATTACGGGAATCCACAGGCGTCGAACGACAAAGGTAAAGATCAACCTAGTAGTTCGACAACAACTTCGGCAGAAGTTGTACCCCCCATCACACATGAGTTAACAATAAAACCGCCAAAGGGAGTAGTACACAAGTCGACATTTAATCCTCGCGCCAGGGCGGCGCAGCATTATAACATAGTGGAAGATTTGGCCCAATCGCCATCCGCTATGTCGACTCTTGAGGTACTGCAAAATTGCCCATCCCAAAGGCAGGCGTTGTTATCAGCAATAGGTGGAGTGGATCCTAAGGATTCCAATCTTGTATCCTTTGATCACAAAGGATATGATCCTCAGTTACCAGCTCAACTAGCTTTCCTTATTCAAGTGAAGGCACTCAACAAAACTGTTCACAGAACAATTATTGATGAGGGGGCATCGACATGTATCATGTCGATGAGTTGCTGGAAAACTCTCAGATCTCCAACCTTGTCGCGATCTTCGACGACATTAAAAGCATTCGACGGAAGGACGTACACCCCGTACGGCATCCTAAATAACTTGAAGGTTGAACTAGGAGGAAAAACAGTGGAAATTGATGTTGAAGTCATCGATGGCAATCTTGACTATAACATCCTACTGGGAAGACCATGGATATATGCCATGGCAGCTGTAGTGTCGACTTATTTTAGGAAGATCGCATTCCCATTTGAAGGAGGGATTACGGTCGTCGACCAACAGAACTTCCTCCCTAATGGTTCACAAGTTACAGGAAGCATTCCCATGATCCATGGGAGCGACCATTCAATTCAAGATATCGGAGTAGGCCTATTGAAATACCCCACAATGATGGGAGCTTTCGCGTTGCCACCTCCTATCCATATAGGAAATATCCCGTTTGTAGCAACATGCAACATGATATCTTCCTTGAAGGTCGCAGAAGACAAAGTCGTCATGGATCATTCGATGGTTTTGCCACCAAGCCCTATAGAAATATTGTAGCAATCAATGTTTCGGGCATGGGAGGCGAACCCAAGTCAACGCTCGTCAAGCGTTTGGGTAGATAGGTCTAGAGAATATGGTACCCCATTAGATCCTTGGTCGAAAGTGCATGGGACTGACGAAGGAATCTTACAATCAATGTTGATTGAGGGGGCACCATGGAATGATCACCACCATCGTTCCCTTCTTCCGGAATGTGAAGAAGATACTCAACATGACCTTTACCACCCTTCAGTTTTTGAATTCCTAACAAATACTGTAAATACGGTGGATTCCGAACGAAACTTATCCAATATTGAAGAGACTATAGCCATAAATATCTCGACAAAACCTGATGTTGTAGAGAATATTCATGTCGGCAAAAGTTGTTCCCCTTCAGAATTGGAAATATATGACGCTCTTTTTCGCGAGTTTAGAGATGTCTTTGCGTGGTCATATGATGAAATGCCAGGCATTGACTCGAGTATTGTTGAACATGAAATTAAAATGTATCCTGATGTCAAACCAGTAAGACAACGGCTTCGACAGGTGCACCCGAAGAAAGCCGCTGCCATTAAGGCAGAAGTTGAAAAACTTCTCCATGCTGGATTCATCTACCCGGTTCCTCTAACCGATTGGGTATCGAATATTGTCCCTGTTATGAAGAAACAAGGGACGATAAGAGTGTGTGTCGACTATAGGGATGTAAACCAAGCTTGTCCAAAGGACAACTACCCTACACCCTTCATCGACCAGATAATTGATGAATGCGCTGGATGTGAGATCTTTTCCTTTATGGATGGATTTTCCGGGTATAATCAAATAAATATCCGCCCACAGGACCAGTCTAAGACTGCATTTATTTGTCCGTGGGGCACATTCGCTTATCGAAAATTACCCTTTGGTTTAAAGAACGCAGGGGCGACGTTTCAGAGGGCAATGAATTATGCCTTCCATGACATCAAGAACATCGTTCAACCATATCTCGATGACCTTCCAGCTCATTCGCGAAAGCGGAATGATCATCCGCAGCATTTAAGAGCGATATTTCTACGTTGCCGACACTACAAGATAAGACTCAATCCACACAAGTGTGTGTTTTGCGTCGGTTCTGGTCATTTACTTGGCTTTGTAGTCTCTAAGGATGGGATTCATCTTGACCCCTGTAAGGTTCAGGCAATCATTAATTTGCCTCCACCTTCAAATGTGCTTCAGATTCAGAAACTCCAAGGGAAAGCAAACTTTCTGAGGAGGTTCATTCCAAATTACGCAGAACTTGCTAAAGGTTACACTCGTCTTTTGAAAAAGGATGTACCTTTTGTCTGGGACCAGGTCGCGCAAGCTTCCTTTGATGCTCTGAAAGATTCTCTAGTAAGAGCGTCATTAATGTACGCCCCAGACTATCAAAGAGATTTTAACCTGTATCTAGCTGCAGCGGATACGACCATTGCGATGGTTTTAGTGCAAGAAGTCGATGGAATTGAACATCCTATTTATTATTTAAGTAAAAACTTAAATGATACAGAAAGCAAATATTCCTATGTTGAAAAACTAGCGCTTGCAGCTGTTCAAGCGATTCAAAGGTTTTGACATTACGTCCTCTTTCAGAAAACTACCATTTTATCAGATTGCAACCCCATGACATATATACTGTCGCGACAGTTGCTTGGGGGCAAATATTCAAAATGGATAGCAATCCTTCAAGAGTTTGATCTAGAATTTGTAAAATCCAAATCAAAGAAAGCTCTAGTTTTCGCGGAATTATTGTGCGATCTCCCATCGTCGTCCAACGATGAAACATTGGAAGAGTCAATCGTGGATGAAAATTTGTTTCTGATATCTACAAGCGATGAGTGGTATGGAGATATCATAGTTTATCTCCAAACCCAAAAGTTTAGGCCTAACACCTCTCACTCTGAATAGAAACGTATACGATACCAAGCTAAAGACTACATGATCGTCGGTGATACGCTTTACCGTCGTGGTATCGATACAGTTATGAGGAGGTGCCTTACCCATGAGGAGGCCGAAAAAGCCCTGAATGAGTGTCATTCAGGCGCGTGTGGGGGTCATCAATCTGGATTTGCAACAGCACAAAGAATCTTACGAGCAGGATACTTCTGTCCAACCATGTTCAAAGATTGCATAATCGCAGTCAGAAATTGCCATGCATGTCAGATTTTCGATAGCAAAACCAGAAGACCACCCGCACCTTTACAGCCAATAGTTGCTGTTGGGCCTTTCGCCAAATGGGGCATCGATTTCATGCAATGTAACCCCACCTCAACCGGGGGGCATGGGTATATTATAGTCGTCGTTGACTATTTTACCAAATGGGCCGAGGCGATGCCTACATTGGATAACACTGGTGAAACAGCTGCCCTTTTCTTTTTCAATCATGTAGTCGCCAGGTTCGGCGTACCACAGGCTATAGTTACAGATCATGGATCGCATTTTCGCAATCACATGATGGTTGAATTAGCTGCCAAACTAGGGCTATCTCACGATAGCTCTACCCTGTATTATCCGCAAGCCAACGGACAAGTTGAGGCAATCAACAAGGTCCTGAAGCGTATGTTGCAAAGGATGATCGGGGTTCACAAAAGAAGGTGGCACCTAATCCTATACTCAGCCTTGTGGGCTTACCGAACGTCGGTAAAAAATGCCACTGGGTTCACACCGTTTCAACTGGTGTATGGCCTGGAGGCAGTCTTACCAATCCAGTGCGAAATTTCGTCTCTTAAACTCGCGATTGACCTCCTCCCCGGAACTTCAGAAGAAGAGGCCCGTTTCTTGGAATTAATCCAGTTGGATGAAACCCGTCGTGACGCCGCTCTGGCTAACGAAGCCCATAAGAAACGAGTCAAGGCACAGTTCGACAAGAATGTCAAACCTCGTGTCTTCTCTGAAGGTGACTTGGTCTTGCTTTACGACCAAGAATCCGACAAATTGGGAGCAGGAAAATTTAATTCTTTATGGATGGGCCCCTATATTGTTAAACGGGTGTTAGCAAAAGGAGCCTACGAGTTAATGGATTATGACGGAATTCCGCTGGCACAACCTCGCAATGGGTTGTACCTTAAGCGTTACTATGCTTAAATAGTGACCAATATGCATGCACCTCGATTTGCGTTATTATGCTGGGGGCATGCAAGCATATTCGAGCAGTTTTAGCACATAGTTCATGCTCGTTAAAAAATAAACACAAGATTCGAGCAGTTTTAGCACATAGTTCATGCTCGTTAAAAAATAAACATAAGATTGTGAGCAGGCTTTCCCTTAGAGTTCAAGCTCATCCATAAAAAATGAACCGGTAAATAACCATTGTGATCGTAAATTTATCAGCCATAAAAGCCTTGATCGTGTTTGCACCTGTCACCTCCACCATCATTTGGCCGATCGTTCACCTCCATATGATTGTTTACCCATTTTGAGGAACAGCTGCGAAGAGTGATTTCACCTAGCCACCCTTGTGACACTGCCGTGATTGGAAAATTCCAACCTGTACCTGGAATCTGCTGCTATCCCTGTTCATCACTCGTTCCTCAAAAGACGAGTCTTCTTTGAGCTCTTTTCATCTGACTCGTAAAATATGAAAAGTTCGCCGAGTTTTGGCCTTCCAGCTCGTTAAACGACTGGAAGAGCTATCCCTCCTCTAGATTTTAATCTTTTTGGACCTGAGGGATTATTGCACAAAAAGATCGAGCGCTTGTTTTGTTCGGCTCGTTAAAAGTACCGAAAACTCATCCCTTCTGTATTGTTTTATACTTTTTCGGACTTAAGGGATTTGATGACGAAAAAGGAATTTTGGAGTTAACTTTCTGTACCTTTTTAGACTCTCTAAAAATGAAAAGGACCGAGTTTTCCTTGTCGTTAGACTCGTTAAAATGATTAAATAGCGACAAACTTGTCTTTAGACGAGAACGAGTTTCCCTATCGCTAGGCTCATTAAAACATAGCGATGGGCTTGCCCGAAGGGTAGGTTATAGAACAAGCATATGTTATCCTCCTCAAGCTTGACAAAAATAAAGAGGTACTGGTCAGAAATGACTGGGGAAAAAGTGGGAGAACCTCAAAGCTTTAATGGTAGCAAGTCGCTCTTGAACATGACACTTTTCCTCCGTACCACATCGGGTTGGGTTGTTTCATTCACCGGTCTCATCACCATGGTCTTCGCCAAACCATCCACATTTGGGGTAATGCTACTGATCCATCGCATCAGTGTCGTTATATGTTCAAGAGATGTCGTTCAGAAAGAGTCAACCGTGTCCCATCCACTACCATACATTATCCTTCATCCATTCATGACCGCCACCCTGAATCATATGTCACAGATTGTTTTCACCTCCACTAAAATCATTAGCTCCGTTCCGTGTCACTGATGTGGGATTCATTAAGGCCCTCCTTTGACGGATCGCTTCTTGTCGACTTCAGCTCATTATCCAAGAAGTTGATCTAGGAACAACCCCTTCAGTACTTTGAAGCTTGCATGCCTCAATGGCAAGTTTCTCACTTCCGGCGACAGGTATACATCAATGACCTTCGACCAGAAGATTTTGCGTGGTGTTCGACGCCAAGTCCTTTATTCACATCACGTGAATTGTACTGCAGTACCTTGAGGGTCATTATCATTATCGGTGATTCCTCTCGCGCTTGTTAACGGTTTACATCATTGACCGGTAATCAAGCGATGTCTTTCCATGTTCGACTTCAACGCAGTTCTCACATGGATCGACTTGTACTTAGAGTGAAGATCGAACGAGTTTGAAGACCCCGGATCTAGTTTCATCCATCCGGGCTGCGATATATATTCAGGAGATATAAAGACATTTGTCGTGTACATCATTGCAGCAGATGATCATCCTACTCAAAGGATGATAATTTCAGCAGAGGATTATCAGTCTACCATCAGACGATCGTCTGTTCTATGTACCAAAATGAATTTATAAAGCTGAGCATGGGAATGCCCACCTCAGCTAGATCATGAAAGCTGAATGAAAAATAATGTGTTGTATTGTATTTTATTACAGGTCACCTCTCAGCGATTGAATGAACTTCGGATCCTCCGGATAAAGCATTTCACCCGATAAACGACCTCATACTTTAGGGGGCAACTGTTATAGACATTTTTGTGCCTTACAACATGAAGCATGAAATGTCAATAATATCAGGGATCCAAAGTCCCTAAACATGTTGTTCCTACCCCTAGAGGAACAAGGTCAGCAAACCACAGCATTGAATATCAGTTCTCCACCTGAAAACACTCAAAAACAAGCAAATTCTGGATCATGTCAACTGCTCCACTGAGCATCTGCGCTGAATGTCAAGTGCTCCACTCTGTACCTGCGTTGAATTTCAACTCCAACAAAGGCTACCTGCGCTGAGCGTACTTGGACAAGTGGCACAGTCATTCCTCAAGGTGTCAATGCCCAGGAAGCTTCCAAAATGACACTTGGATCAGGGAATTCGCCTAGTGATGAGTAAGAGGTTCTTAAACTCCAAGTGGAAGCAAGGATCTCCAAGTGGACTCAAGAACTGAAGAATAACTGAAGTGTGAGAGGACACTAGTCAGCTTCATGCCAGCCTCAAGCTGACTCATCCTTTCTCCAAAACTCCTATATATAGAGCTCTCTCATGAGGTCTAAGGAGGCTGGAATATTGTGAATGTAAGGAAGTGCTGTTGGTTTGAGTTTAGAGCTATTGGGTGATTGCTTTGAAGGAGGTGAAGAGGAGATTTCTTTCTGCTGGGAGGTGTTGCTGGATTGGGCCTCTTATGGTTGTAACACTTCCTGAACTTTACTTCTTCAATTAATAAAGCATTTGAGGTTCTTCTATATGCATGTGTCTCAATGGTGTATTGTTATACTTGTGTATTTGATTTATTCTAATCCTTGAATCAATTATGAATGTATGCTTTTTGTAGTTTCCCTCTCTTGCCTTTTTGCAGGATCTTTGTGTAGCTGGGCCAGTGAAAGAGCAAGGAGCTGGGAGCAAGTAGCAAGGAGAGGAGATTGGATCAATCATTAGCGAAAGAGATCGGTTAGTGGATCCCTTTCTCCCCTATTTTACTTTCATAAAGAAGAAATCTTAGATAGCTTTGCTTCGGTTGTTGCTGAGGAACTATCACCCTTAGAGTGGGATAGGGTCATTCCGTATTGGATACTTTTCCCTACAACAAGTTCTAAATAGACACTTTTCCTGGTAACAAAATGGCGACTCCACTGGGGACGATTGTCTAATTAGTTTGTTTGTGTATCTCTTTGTTGTTTGTTTCATAAACTTATAAGTAGCATTCGAACTGCATTTGCCATAACAAATGCAAAGTAGACATCTGCTGCTTCAATCCATTCACTGGATTTGTTTATGATTTGAATAGCTGATCCACAAACTATCTAATTGCCCTTGTGATAGCTCTTAGACCCTCCTTAGATGTACCCCTGATTGTGCATTACTGATTGTTTTTTACTCGGTCAAAAAACCAAAGACTGAACTGCAAACTGTGACCCAGAACCCGGACAGATTCTCGTTTCTGGCCCAGCGCAGGTACTGTTAAGAGATCCTGCATTTCAACGCACTTCCTGAAAGGGCAACCTGCGCTGCAATGCAGTTTCTCTGTGTTACAGGTGCGCTGATCAGACTAGACCTGTGCAGCTGAGGTTCTTGTGCTTCATTCTTTCTAGTTCTGTCTCTGAATTTTGCAGCATGTGATCAGTATATGTCTGTTTAAAACCCCTTTTCCTTGCTGTTATTCCGCCTCCTTTGTACAAAAGAACTGTAGATGTTTTTGTGTGTTTGTTGAGTTGTTTACAGTTTTCCATTGCAAAAGTAGAATAGTCGTACTGTCGTCCTTTGATTTAGATCTGTCGCAAGTGTCGATTTCAATCATAGGAGAAAGTTTGATTGCTGTTGATGGTCGATTATACTTTTACTATTGCCTTTGGTCTGAATTTGTGATTTTCTAGTGTCAAAAACGAGTATTCATTTCAAAATCGTAAAGTGTCGTAATCGTCTTTATCTTTTGATTTCGAAAAGAAGCTTGTTTATGTTTGTCGCTTGAAAGCAAATTCAGATTTGTACATCAACTTTCTTTTTAGCATCAATACTAAGAAAGTCGAAAACAAATACATGCATGTGCATTTTCATATAGACAGTCTGTTTGGCTTGATTTAGGAAAGTGCATTTACAGTGTGCTCTTTGCTCTTTGTGAAAAGATTGTGTCTTTCTTTTCCTCTAGTAGCTAGGATTTTCATTGCAGAAAAGAGATAAAAGTTTGTTTATCATCTTTAGATTGCATTTTAGGAATTACATCTACATCTCGTGGTGAACCCAAAAGGCAAACTTCATAAGAAAGATCAACTTAAAATAAATTCAATGAATCTAACAATGCTTTGGAACTTAATGCACAACATTTAGAGGTCTAGACTAGAGACGTATTCCGGCGTCGTAAAGCCTGGTAACTGTTGTCCTCACTGATGGTTGGGTGATTCCTCCACTTTGAGACGATAAGTGCTAGTACAGACTTGTGCTCCCACATACCATCGAGTATATTTTGGGAGACCCCTATAGGCTTAAATCCTTTATCCATAGGAAGCCGTGTCTGTCACCCTATCGATCGTAATGCACTGAACACAACATTCGGGAAGATTGACTGCCGTACCGTAAAAAGTATTCTGCAGTTTTGCGATTGGTTTGGTACTCCCTCTACCTAGACCTCCAGAGCAGTCCCTTTCGTTCCTTTTCAGACTCCTTAACGGAAAAGGTCCATCTGAGCACTTGTCACTTCAGGCTCATTAAAAATCGAAGGAGACTAGAGTCATCTTTTGTTTTTCTCGACTCTTAAAAACTGAAAAAACAATTTGTGTCAAAGCGTCTAAAATTCATTTAATTCAGAAACATACCTTCCCTTTATTTTAGTTGATCGAGTAATCCACAATCGTGGAAGAAAGTCAATTGAAACTCCGTCGTTCACGGAGGCTTACGAGTCAACCGTCTTTGTCTCCGGAATAGAAACCAGTACGGACAAAGCGAACTCATTTAACCGGTTCCAAATCTCCTATCAAAGTTAGAACAAGTGTTCCAACGGCATCAGAGACTCTGGTTAATCCAAACATTTCTGGAATCCCTACCTCTACAGAAGAAGTTCAACAGCCACAGAAGGACAGTAATACTGATCCTAGTTTGAGAATAAACACTTGTGTTACCGAACCAGTTCCATCTACAACCGGTTCAGAGAGTCTTACTCTTCAAACATCTGTCGCTGCCAATTTCACACCTTCTTCGGCACTAGAAATATTTTATGGACCTGACGGTCTTCCCCTTCCACCTGGTCTGATTGCCATAGAAGAAATTGTAGAAGATCCTCAAACAAATACTCCAATGCACTTTGGAGTCGGGATCACTCTATATCCTTCTTCGTCAGAAGTTAGTCTACCACAAGCGGAAGCTCCTGTAGAATCGCTAGGTAGTCTTTTGGATAGACTACAAATGTCTGAACAACCGTCAACATCTAGGACTGTGTCATCTGACACAGCGACGACAGAACTCCCTGCTATCACTCCGACAATGTTCGCCGGTATACCATCTGTCCCGACTAGCTCTCAACAGCTAGAAGGAGCCCACTCAGGGGCTATTTCGACAGTATGGTCCGTTCCTGTTTGTTCATCTGGAATAATATCCGGAAACTCTTATGTTGAGTCTCAACAAATTGATCCATTTAGAGGTCAATTTGGGCAGTTCGGTCCCCAAGGGCAAACAATTCCCTTGAGTTCTGTATTACCACTGTATGGGGGGCAGTATGCCCTTTCATTATCCCCTCCGGGAGGATATCCATACGGGAGTTCACAACAACATTCAGGTTACACTGGAATTACCTCAAGTGGTTGGGTACCTATACTACCTCAACAAACAAGAGTTGTGTATTCGATGCAACAATGTGTACCTATGTCGAATATCCTGACTATGCCAGCTATTGTGACGGTGTCACAAGTTCAAATGCTGCCTGTTGTATGCCAACCTCAGGTTTCTCAGGTTGTAATGCAACAACCCCTTGACCCTGCGACTCAACCACAATCGCCGACTAGTGGAGCGATGCAGGTCCAGATGGGTACAATTACCCCTCGCCTTGGTCAAACGGTTAGTATCGCGCAACAACACATGGCTTCACAACCATGGCTGGTGCAATACCAACAACCGCAATTCCAACAAGTATACCAAGGTCCTGAGCAGCAAATCTTTGCGAACAGTGGACAACCGTACATTCAAAACGGTCAAAATCAACCATTTTACAATGGTCATGTCCACCAACCTTACCAAACATACCAGCATCAAATGCATTATGCTGGTATGCAAAGACCAACTGCTCAGGCAATCCCATCTTATCCTGGGTATGCTTCACCTAAC
Source organism: Pinus tabuliformis (assembly GCA_031772625.1). Classification (NCBI taxonomy): domain Eukaryota; kingdom Viridiplantae; phylum Streptophyta; class Pinopsida; order Pinales; family Pinaceae; genus Pinus; species Pinus tabuliformis. The sequence continues at coordinate 797,199,754 of CM062808.1, read as the reverse complement.
CTGAATCAGCAGTTACCCTTTGTGGCAACCTTAGAGTTACCTGATTTAAATCGGTTAACGAACGATCCAATTGCTTACGCCCCTTGGTGGCCAGCAATTCCGCATAAACTTCCATCAGATATTCCTAAATTTAATGGAAATCCGGGTGAAGATCCATCGAATCACGTGATGACATTTCATCTATGGTGTTCATCAAACACCCTAAATGATGATTCGATAAGACTTCGCCTCTTTTAGAGGACGTTAATGGGTCGAGCGGCAAAATGGTACATTGAATTGCCTAGAGCTTCGTTCGACAACTTTAGTACCTTAGCCACAACCTTTTTAACCCATTTTCAATTACCAATAAGGTACGAAACGGGAACAGAACTTCTTACCAACTTCAAACAGACAACGACCACTCACATATCTGATCATATACATGAGTGGCGACGTCGTCGTAGGATGGTAAAAACGTACGTCCCCGATAAGCTCTTAGCTGAATGGTTTATCAAGTCATTACTACCTTCCATCACGGAAGATGTGGCAAAGGGGGGAGTCATAACAGAAGAGCAAGTTATCGCTCGTGCACAATATCTAGACTTGATCTACACTCAGTCCGGCACGCTCTACGACAAAATACCTGACGCCCCTAGACCGAAATTCTCAATTCCTCCTCCTCCTAAATCAAACAATGACTCTCATGCCAGCGATGGCGTGATTGGCACGACAGACACGAAATCGACAAAGGCTATATCCAAAAAGGCCCGTAAGATTTCAGGTCAAAATGCAAAAGACGAGCTTCTTGCTTCGGAAGTAAATGTCGTGTCGACAAACAAAGGCAAAGAAACCAAACAACCAGGAAGCAAGAAGAAAGGAAAAGGGAAGAAGAAGAAACAGGAGGAATCATCACCTGAAAAATCTTCTTCAAACCCTCCTGGAAATAGGAAACCAAAAACTCCATGCTTTATATGCGATGAGGATCATTGGACCTCAGATTGTCCACACACAGCTGAGCTTAAAAAATTCTTCAAGAATTCAAAAACCTCCGCAGTGTTAACTGATCCGTTTCCAAATCCAGGAACAAATCTGGTTGAAAGTGGAAATGCTTCCCCGTCTCAAGTGCTAATGTTGTTGGTTTCAAAACAGCAAAATGATGCTTTGATATCGACAAGGAACAAAGATTATGGGAATCTGCAGCTGTCGAACAACAAGGATAAAGATCAACCAAGTAGTTCGACAACAACTTCGACAGAAGTTGTGCCACCCACCATTCCTGAATTAACGATAAAACCGCCAAAGGGAGTAGTACACAAGTCGACATTTAATCCCCGCGCTAGAGCGGCACATCATTATAACATAGTGGAAGATTTGGCCCAATCGCCATCCGCTATGTCGACTCTTGAAGTACTACAAAATTGCCCATCCCAAAGGCAGGCTTTATTATCAGCCATTGGTGGGATTGACCCAAAGGATTCCAATCTTGTATCCTTCGATCATAAAGGATACGATCCTCAGTTACCAGCTCAACTAGCTTTCCTTGTCCAAGTGAAAGCCCTCAACAAAACTGTTCATCGAACAATTATTGATGAGGGGGCATCTACATGCATTATGTCGATGAGTTGCTGGAAAACTTTAGGATCTCCAACCTTGTCGCAATCTTCGACGACATTAAAAGCATTCGACGGAAGGACATATACCCCATATGGTATCCTAAATAACTTGAAAGTTGAACTAGGAGGGAAAACGGTAGAAATAGATGTTGAAGTCATCGATGGGAATCTTGATTACAACATCCTACTAGGAAGACCGTGGATATATGCCATGGTAGCTGTTGTGTCGACCTATTTTAGAAAGATTGCATTTCCCTTTCAAGGAGGGATTACAATCGTCGATCAACAAAACTTCCTCCCCAATGGTTCTCAAGTTACTGGAATCATTCCCATGATCCATGGAAGCCCCCATTCGCTTCAGAATATCATAGTAGGCCTACTAAAAGATCCTATACTAATGGGAACTTTCACTCTTCCACCTCCAATCAATTTGGAGGAAGTAGCGTCGATAGGAACCTACAACATGATATCTTCTACAAAGATCTCAGAAAACGATATCGACATGGATCATGCAGTGGTTTTACCCCCAAGCCCAATGGAAATATTATAGCAATCAATGTTCCTAACATGGGAGGCAAACCCAAATCAACGCTCATCAAGTGTTTGGATAGATAGGTCTAGAGAATATGGTACTCCTTCAGATCCTTGGTCGCGAGTGCATGTCACCGACGAAGGAATTGTCCAATCAATGGTAATTGAAGGAGAACCATGGAATGATTCCCACCATCGTTCTCTTCTTCCGGATTGTGGAGAAGATACTCAAAATGACCTTTATCATCCTTCAGTCTTTGATTTTCTGTCAAATACTGTAAATACGGTGGATTCTGAGTGAAACTTGTCCAACATTGAAGAGACTATAGCCATAAATATCTTGACCAAATCAGATGTTGTAGAGAATATTTATGTTGGCAAATGTTGTTCTCCATCAGAACTGGAAATATATAACGCTCTTTTTCGCGAGTTCAGAGATGTATTTGCTTGGTCATACAGTGAAATGCTAGGCATTGACTCGAGTATCGTTGAACACAAAATTAAGATGTATCCAGATGTCAAACCAGTACGACAACGGCTAAGACAGGTGCACCCCAAGAAAGCCGCTGCCATTAAGGCAGAAGTTGAAAAACTTCTCCACGCTGGTTTCATCTACCCGGTTCCTCTAACCGATTGGGTATCGAATATTGTCCCTGTTATGAAAAAACAAGGGACAATTAGAGTGTGCTTCGATTATAGGGATGTAAATCAAGCTTGTCCAAAAGACAACTACCCTACACCCTTCATTGACCAGATAATTGATGAATGCGCCGGATGCGAAATCTTTTCATTCATGGATGGATTCTCTGGGTATAATCAAATAAATATCCACCCACAGGACCAGTCAAAGACTGCATTTATTTGTCCGTGGGGCACATTCACATATCGAAAATTACCCTTTAGTTTAAAGAACATAGGGGTGACGTTTCAGAGGGCAATGAATTATGCCTTCCACGACATCAAAAACATCGTTCAACCATACCTCGACGACCTTCCGGCTCATTCGCGAAAGCGGACTGATCATCCACAGCATTTAAGAGTGATATTTCTACATTGCCAACACTACAAGATACGACTCAATCCACACAAATGTGTATTTTGCGTCAGTTCTGGTCGTTTACTTGGCTTTGTAGTCTCAAAAGATGGGATTCGTCTCGACCCATGTAAGGTCCAGGCAATCATAAATTTGCCTCCACCTTCGAATTTGCTTCAGATTCAGAAACTCCAAGGGAAAGCAAACTTTCTGAGGAGGTTCATTCCAAATTACGCCGAACTTGCTAAAGGTTATACACGTCTTTTGAAAAAGGAGGTACCCTTTGTCTGGGATCAGGTTGCGCAAGCTTCCTTTGATGCTTTAAAAGATTCCCTAATGAAAGCATCATTAATGTACGCCCCTGATTATCAAAGAGATTTTAACTTGTATCTGGCTGCAGCAGATACCACCATCGCAATGGTTTTAGTTCAAGAAGTCGATGGAATTGAGCACCCTATATATTATTTAAGTAAAAACTTAAATGATACAGAAAGAAAATATTCTTACATTGAAAAGCTAGCACTTGCAGCTGTTCAAGCGATACAAAGATTTCGACACTATGTCCTCTTTCGGAAAACTACCATTCTGTCAGATTGCAACCCCATGACTTATATATTGTCGCAACAGTTACTAGGGGGCAAATATTCAAAATGGATAGCAATCCTACAAGAGTTTGATCTGGAATTTGTAAAATCCAAGTCAAAGAAAGCTCTAGTTTTCACAAAATTATTGTGCGATATCCCATCGTCGTCCAAAGATGAAACATCTGAAGAATCAATCGTGGATGAAAGTTTGTTTCTGATATCTACAAGCAATGAGTGGTATGGCGATATAATCATTTATCTCCAAACCCAAAAATTTAGGCCAAACACCTCCCACTTTGAACAAAAACGTATTCGATACCAAGCAAAAGACTACATGATCGTCGGTGATACACTTTACCGTCGTGGTATCGATACAGTTCTCAGAAGGTGCCTCACCCATGAGGAGGCCGAAAAAGTCCTGAATGAGTGTCATTCAGGCGCGTGTGGGGGCATCAATCTGGATATGCTACAGCACAAAAATTTTTATGAGCAGGATACTTCTGGCCAACAATGTTCAAAGATTGCATAACCGCAGTCAGAAGTTGCCATGCTTGTCAAATTTTTGATAGCAAAATCAGAAGACCACCCGCACCTCTACAGCCAATAGTTGTTGTTGGGCCATTCGCCAAATGGGGCATCGATTTCATGACATGTAACCCCACCTCGACCGGGGGGCATGGGTATATCATAGTCGCAGTTGACTATTTTACCAAATGGGCCGAGGCGATGCCTACATTAGATAATACTGGTGAAACAGCTGCCCTCTTCTTTTTCAATCATGTAGTTGCCAGGTTCGGCATACCACAGGCTATAGTCATAGATCATGGATCGCATTTTCGCAATCACATGATGGTCGAATTAGCTGCCAAACTAGGGTTGTCTCACGACAGCTCTACTCCATATTATCCGCAAGCCAACGGACAAGTTGAAGCGATCAACAAGGTCCTGAAACGCATGCTGCAAAGGATGATCAGAGCTCACAAAAGAAGATGGCACCTAATCCTATACTCAGCTTTGTGGGCTTACCGAACATCGGTAAGGAATGCAACCGGGTTCACACCCTTCCAAATGGTATATGGCCTGGAAGCAGTCTTACCAATCCAGTGTGAAATCTCGTCTCTCAAACTCGCAATTGATCTCCTCCCCGGAACTTCAGAAGAAGAAGCTAGTTTCTTGGAATTAATCCAATTGGATGAAACCCGTCGTGACGCCGCTTTGGCTAACGAAGCCCATAAGAAATGAGTCAAGGCGCAGTTCGACAAAAATGTCAAACCCCGTGTCTTCTCAGAAGGTGACTTGGTCTTACTTTACGACCAAGAATCTGATAAATTGGGAGCAGGTAAATTTAAGTCTTTATGGATGGGCCCCTATATTGTTAAACGAGTGTTAGCAAAAGGAGCCTACGAGTTAATGGATTATGACGGAATTCCACTGGCGCAACCTCGTAATGGGTTGTACCTCAAGCGTTACTATGCGTAATGGTAACCGGTATGCTTTTGTTAACACTCGTTTAACAATATAGGGGCCCATCCATAAAGACTTAAATTTACCTGCTCCCAATTTATCGGATTCTTGGTCGTAAAGCAAGACCAAGTCACCTTCTGAGAAGACACGGGGTTTGACATTTTTGTCGAATTGCGCCTTGACTCGTTTCTTATGGGCTTCGTTAGCCAAAGCGGCGTCACGACGGGTTTCATCCAATTGGATTAATTCCAAGAAACGAGCTTCTTCTTCTGAAGTTTCGGGGAGGAGATCAATTGCGAGTTTGAGAGACAATATTTCACACTGGATTGGTAAGACTGCTTCCAGGCCATATACCAGTTGGAAGGGTGTGAACTCGGTTGCATTCCTTACCGATGTTCGGTAAGCCCACAAAGCTGAGTACAGGATTAGGTGCCATCTTCTTTTGTGAACTCCGATCATCCTTTGCAGCATGCATTTCAGGACCTTGTTGATCACTTCAACTTGTCCGTTGGCTTGCGGATAATATGGACTAGAGCTGTCGTGAGACAACCCTAGTTTGGCAGCTAATTCGACCATCATGTGATTGCGAAAATGTGATCCATGATCTGTGACTATAGCCTATGGTATGCCGAACCTAGCGACTACATGATTGAAAAAGAAGAGGGCAGTTGTTTCACCAGTATTATCTAATGTAGGCATCGCCTTGGCCCATTTGGTAAAATAGTCAACTGCGACTATGACTATGCGTAATGGTAACCAGTATGCTTTTGTTATGTTTTTGTTTTCGCTAAAGGGTTTGTTTTGGTCGAGTAATCCACTTTTTACATTTACTGCAGATGTAAAACCTATTGGAGCCATGTGTTGGATATGCCGACAGAGCGAGTCGTAGTTCGCGGAACCTGTCCTCCGCAGCTTGGGCCATTTTTGATCCAAGCGGCGAGTTAGTAAGTTTCAGAGGTGTATGTATTGGTCGATCAACGAATAACATCGCTAAGTATAGCGCGTTGATAGAGATTCTCTCTGATGCCATCACTCATGGTATACGCCGACTAATTGTCAGGCTAGACTCACAACTCGTAATACTACAACTCAATGGTATATATTCCGTCCGAAACCCAGCTATTTATCACATGTTCCTAAGGGTTAAGATTTTGGAAAGACAATTTGATCTTATTCAATATCAACATATTTCCAGAAACTTAAACACATTAACTGACTCATTAGCAAACTATGTGTTAGATAAACATTTGCAACATTTATAAAAAGAAACACATCATCAATGTTTTGCATGTGGATCATGAAGCTCAACAAAAATAAAGCTCCGAAAATCAAAAATATATATAACTGTTTATGGTTTACACATAATGTTCTGTAACCAAGACAAAATCGGTCAAACGACCCAAAAACTCAAAATGCTAGGGGGCACCCTAGTCTAATGATGCTCGTGATAGCAAGTCACAGCCTGTGCGATCATGCGTAGGAGACGAGTCCATCGTCTGGGCACACCAGTAGTATGCCGCTGTAACCGCAAAGGTAGCTCGTCGGTCCTCACATCTGGAATACTGAGAGTGAGGCCCTCAACCTACTCCTGCAAAGCTGTGAGAGTCTCGGCCACATCAAGGTCACGAAGAATAGCCCTTCTGACGGCCTCTCCTACTGGGACAACAGCTGGTACTCTCAGGTGAACTAATGGACGAATGGGACCAACATCTGCATGTACACATGAGTTTGATTAAAGTCTTGATAGAGTAAAGCACAAGGACATTATAAACAAAAAACGATAAACAACAATATGGTCAAAGATTTTACCAATGGCGCCCCACTGCTCACCATCCGGCAGTACTAAATCTGGATCACCCCGGAAGTCCATGCCGGCGTATGGATACTCAGAATAAACCATCTCCTGACGATCAAACCACTTGAAGAAGGTATCAAAAAATGAAATCTGAGACTGGCCAGCATGCCTAGACATATGGTCAACCCATCTCTGCATACGTGGTTCAGTAGGAGAAGGTAAATCGAGTGCAATGTACTGCGGCTGCATCAGTGGTATCTTCTCCAAGGCAAAGGTGGTCAAAATAGAACCATACCCAAAGTTCTTCAACCTCCCGTTCTTTATCTTGGTCAACTGTTCTTTCATCACAAGAAGTACTGCGTCGCACCAGTTGAACACCTTCGGTTGGAGGCATTCCAAGGCATGATGCATATAAGATCGATTGGCTACATGAAGAGACGCACTATCGGCCATCCTACCAAAAGTAAACAGAATAGTCCTAAGGGACCTGTCAGTGACATCACGGATGATGATCTTGTCATCTTTACTCGGCTGAGATCCTTCTCTGCAGTACCGGCGGACATAATCTCTCACAGAATCGCCTCCTCGGGCCGAACTTGACAAAGAGATGGGGGCACCCCGCCTCGACAAGCAAGTCAAGAAATAGATGTCTACTGCAGTCAAGGGGATAGATTTGCCCCTGATCTGGAAAACCTGATTGGTAGGATCCCAAGCATCGAGCAAATACTGCAGTAAGTTGATCTGTTGTCTCATGCTAGAAATGTAGAAGAACTTCAGCAAGCCATAATTCCGCAGTGCGTTCACTGTAACTGGATCATGTAGGGCAAGCATGTCCTCTTCTTCATGCTCACGTTCTTGCCATGTAATGGTCATCTTGCTCCAAATATCTCTGAAAAAAAAACAAGAGAGGATTTAGGTCCTGATTTTGGTGAGAAACAGGAAAAAATTCCATCAAAAATTGTGCATCAAATTCCCTTTTTGCGCCCAACGCACCTGCAGCAGTGTTCTAGGTGTGTTGAATGTCAGATAGCCTTTAGACAGGCCAACATTCAACGCAGGTTTCGATACACTGAGGGTGCGTTGATGGCAGAACGAGTTCCTTAAACCCCAGGGGCTCAGAAAAGCTAGGAATCACGCTCAAAATGCAAAAATGGAAACCATGAAATGAAAGAGCTCAGGTTTAGCTCCTACCTGGTCCAGACGGCGCCGAGAATTGTCCACATAATCTCCCGAAATCAACTGATGAAAATCGAGGGGGAAAAGCACCTCCAAAGCTCCAACAAACCAAGTTCAAATGAAATGGTAAAATGAGAGGTAAAAAACACTTTTTCATTACTTTTACGTAGTTCAAAGTAAAATATTAGCATTTTAAACTCATTTTCAAGCAAATATTGTTCATTTCTGACTAGTTTGATGAAGTAGTTGAAAATACAGTATGATCTTTGAAAGGACAAAGCCATTTATGGTAAAATCAAAACAAGACCATCTAATCAAGCAGTGTTACCGCAAGGTTCAAGCTCGTTAAAAAATAAACCCGCACCGAGCAAATGTTTCCACCTGTGTTTAAGCTCGTTCAAAAATGAACTATTCCTCGGTAAATAACCACCGTGAATGTACTACTTCAGCCATTAAAGCCTTGGTCGTGTTTGCACCGTCACCTCCACTTTTTCATTGGCCGATCATTCACCTCCATTTGATTGTTTACCCATTTTGAGGAACAGCTGTGAAGAGTGATTTCACTAGCCATCCTTGTGACACTGCCATGATTGGAAAATTCCAAACCTTACCTGGAATCAGCTGCTACCCATTTGATCACTCGTTCCTCAAAAGACGAGTCTTCTTTAAGCTCTTTTCAACTGACTCGTAAAATATGAAAAGATTGCTGAGCCATTGGCCTCTCCAGCTCGTTAAAAGGACAGGAAGTGCTATCCCTCCTCTAGATTTTAATCTTTTTGGACATGAGGGATTATTGCACAAAAAGATTGAGTGCTTGTTTTGTTCGGCTAGTTAAAACTATCGAAAATTCATCCCTTCTGTATTGTTTTATACTTTTTCGGACTTAAGTGATTAGATGACGAAAAAGGAATTTTGGAGTTACCTTTACGTACCTTTTCAGACTCTCTAAAAATGAAAAGGACCGATTTATCTTTGTCGTTAAACTCGTTAAAAAGATTAATAGCGACAAACTTGTCTTTAGACGAGAATGAGTTTCACTATCGCTAGGCTCGTTAAAACATAGCGATGGGTTTGCCCGAAGGGCAAATTATAGAACAAGCATATGTTATCCTCCTCAAGCTTGACAAAAATAAAGAGGTACTGGTCAACAATGACTGGGGAAAATTGGGAAGAAAACTCAAAGAATATTTATTGGTAGCAAGTCGCTCTTGAACATGACACTTCCACTTCGTGTCCGAGTCGGGTTGGGTTGTTTCATTCACCAGTCACATCACCATGGTCACACCATGTTGTTGGGAAAAGTATGCAATACGGAATGACCCTATCCCACTCTAAGGGTGATAGTACCTCAGCAACAATCGAAGCAAAGCTATCTAAGATTTCTTCTTTATGAAAGTAAAATAGGGGAGAAAGAGATCCACTAACCGATGTCTTTCGCTAATGGTTGATCCAATCTTCTCTCCTTGCTGCTTGCTCCCAGCTCCTTGCTCTTTCACTGGCCCAGCTACACCAAGATCCTGCAAAATGGCAAGAGAGGGAAACTACAAGAAGCATACATTCATAATTGATTCAAGGATTAGAATAAATCAAATACACAAGTATGACAATACATCATTGAGACACATGCATATAGAAGAACCTCAAATGCTTTATTAATGGAAGAAGTAAAGTTCAGGAAGTGATACAACCATAAGAGGCCCAATCCAGCATCACCTTCCCAGCAGAAAGAAATCTCCTCTTCACCTCCTTCAAAGCAAATCACCCAATAGCTCTAAACTCAAACCAACAACACTTCCTTACATTCACAAGATTCCAGCCCCCTTAGACCTCATGAGAGAGCTCTATATATAGGAGTTTTGGAGAAAGGATGAGTCAGCTTGAGAGCTGACTAGTGTCCTCTCTCACTTCAGTTATTCTTCAGTTCTTGAGTCCACTTGGAGGTTCTTGCTTCCACTTGGAGATCTAGACCCTCTTACTCATCACCAGTCGAATTCCTTGATCCAAGTGTCATTTTGGAAGCTTCCTGGGCGCTGACACCTTGAGGAATGACTGTGCCACTTGTCCAAGTACGCTCAGCGTAGGTGGCCTTCTTTGCAGTTGACATTCAGCGCAGGTACAGAGTGGAGCACTTGACATTCAGCGCAGATGCTCAGTGGAGCAGTTGACATGATCCAGAATTTGCTTGTTTTTGAGTGTTTTCAGGTGGAGAACTGTTATTCAGTGCTGTGGTTTGCTGACCTTGTTCCTCTAGGGGTAGAAACAACATGTTTAGGGACTTTGGATCCCTTAGATTATGGACATTTCCTGCTTCATGCTGTAAGGCACAAAAATGTCTATAACAGTTGCCCCCTAAAGTATGAGGTCGTTTATCGGGTGAAATGCTTTATCAGGAGGATCCGAAGTTCATTCAATCGCTGAGAGATGACCTGTAATAAAATACAATACAATACATTATTTTTCATTCTGCTTTCATGATCTAGCTGAGGCGGGCATTCCCATGCTTAGCTTTATAAATTCATTTTGGTACATAGAACAGACGATCGTCTGATGGTAGACTGATAATTCTCTGCTGAAATTATCATCCTTTGAGTAGGATGATCATCTGCTGCAATGATGTACATGTCAAATGTCTTTATATTTCCTGAATATATATCGCAGCCTGGATGGATGAAACTAGATCCGGGGTCTTCAAACTCGTTCGATCTTCACTCTAAGTACAAGTCGATCCATGCGAGAATTGCGCTGAAGTCGAACATGGAAAGACATCGCTTGATTACCGGTCAATGATGTAAACCGTTAACAAGCGCGAGAGGAATCACCGATAATGATGATGACCCTCAAGGTACTGCAGTACAATTTACGTGGTGTGAATAAAGGACTTGGCGTCGAACACCACGTAAAATCTTTCGGTCGAAGGTCATTGATGTATACCTGTCGCCGGAAGTGAGAAACTTGCCATTGAGACATGCAAGCTTCAAAGTACTGGGGGTTTTGTTCCTAGATCAACTCCTTGGATAATGAGCTGAAGTCGACAAGAAGCGATCCGTCAAAGGAGGGCCTTAATGAATCCCACATCAGTGACACGGAACGGAGCTAATGATTTTAGTGGAGGTGAAAACAATCTGTGACATATGATTCAGGGAGGCGGTCATGGATGGATGAAGGATAATGTATGGCAGTGGATGGGACACGGTTGACTCTTTCTGAACAACATCTCTTGAACATATAACGACACTGATGCGATGGATCGGTAGCATTACCCCAAATGGATGGTTTGGCGAGACCATGGTGATGAGACCGGTGAATGAAACAACCCAACCCGATGTGGTACGGAGGAAAAGTGTCATGTTCAAGAGTGACTTGCTACCATTAAAGCTTTGAGGTTCTCCCAATTTTTCCCCAGTCATTTCTGACCAGTACCTCTTTATTTTTGTCAAGCTTGAGGAGGATAACATATGCTTGTTCTATAACCTGCCCTTCGGGCAAGCCCATCGCTATGTTTTAACGAGCCTAGCGATAGGGAAACTCGTTCTCGTCTAAAGACAAGTTTGTCGCTATTTAATCATTTTAACGAGTCTAACGACAAGGGAAACTCGGTCCTTTTCATTTTTAGAGAGTCTAAAAAGGTACAGAAAGTTAACTCCAAAATTCCTTTTTCGTCATCTAATCCCTTAAGTCCAAAAAAGTGTAAAACAATACAGAAGGGATGAGTTTTCGATAACTTTAACGAGCCGAATAAAACAAGCGCTCGACCTTTTTGTGCAATAATCCCTCAGGTCCAAAAAGATTAAAATCTAGAGGAGGGATAGCTCTTCCGGTCACTTTAACGAGCTGGAAGGCCAAAACTCGGCAAACTTTTCATATTTTACGAGTCAGATGAAAAGAGCTTAAAGAAGACTCGTCTTTTGAGGAACGAGTGATAAACAGGGATAGCAACTGATTCCAGGTACAGGTTGGAATTTTCCAATCATGGCAGTGTCACAAGGATGGCTAGGTGAAATCACTCTTCGCAGCTGTTCCTCAAAATGGGTAAACAATCATATGGAGGTGAACGATCGGCCAAATGACGGTGGAGGTGGCAGGTGCAAACACGACCAAGGATTTTTATGGCTGATAAATTTACGATCACAGAGGTTATTTACCGGAAATAGGTTCATTTTTTATTTAAAAATGAGCTTAAACTCTGGGGGAAACATTGCTCACTGCTTTTATTTATTTTTTAACGAGCATGAAGACCGCGTTAAAACTGCTCGGATCTTGCGTTTATTTTTTTAACGAGCATGAACTTTATGCTAAAACTGCTCGATATACCAGTCATAAGATAAGAAATGTCTCCCGTGAGATCTCTATTTTTTAAGGAGTTTCATCTTCACTAAGCTTTACTCCATATCCTTTCTTTATGCAAGTTCGGAAACGACTAATCCAAAAAAAAGATAAATAACCGCTCTTTGCTTGCACTCCAAAAGGTTTGCATGCCCCCAGGTATAAAATACAATTTCAAGGCTGCCCCTCCTCCTTCCCACCTCTGTTTTTCTTTGGGTGTTCACAGCTACTTGTCGTCTTGCCAGTCTAATGTTAACGATACTTGTCTTCTCGTTATTTTTAACGGGTCTTACGCGATACTTGTCTTCTCGTCAGCCCAACTTTTAACAGATCTTTTGCAAGATCGCAAGAGAACAGCTACTTGCGACAAGAGAGCAACTACTTGCGACAAGAGAGCAACTACTTGCGACAAGAGAAGAACACTACTCAAAGACAAAACATTTGTGTTATTGAGGGAGGCTTGCCTCTTTCTGGTTACCCAAGGATTGTTTCGTTAATCTTTCAAACAAAACACTTCCTCGGCAATGTCTACCGAAGTAGACAGAGGTGAGTGACGACCCCCGCCCTCTCACATAACTTTGACAAGAGAATCCTATTCCAGAACAACCCCTCTTCCATCCACGGACGGGGTACGGACTAGTCATATTCTCTCGCGGAAATTCTACCTTATACCCAGGGTTTTTTCTGCCCGAAGCAGACCAGGATGCATGCCCCCTGGGTTCCAGTCTTATCTTTCCGAATCACTCGCACTCATCGGGAAGAAGGACTGGGGGTGGAGACATTTCTTGATTGAATAGACCATTCAGGGTTGGTATATGACTATTTGCGATGCGTGATCCTGGAAATGAAAGTTGGTCTACGAGTTTGACCATTCTTCCTTCGTGTGGAAAACACATTACTCTAAAGAGTGAGGAGACTATAGCTCCCATGCAATATATATAGTCTCGTCCAAGGAGTAGGTTATAATCCAAGGGTCCTTGAACGACCATCACGTTCATTTGAACGGTCTTCCCTTTCAATGTTATAGGCACATTGGGGAGGATCCCTAATGGTCGACTGGTTCCTTTATCGAAACCCGAGAGATTTCTTATCTCAGGCAAAAGCGCCGGGGAACCCAGTGCTTTCCAAGCAATAGAGGAAAGGATACTCACAGATGCCCCTTCATCAATGATAGTGCCAGCCATTACCATTCTGTATATTTGGACTATGATTCTGAATGGTATACTGGCTGGCAACCGGGGTCTGCCTAGTTGATTCCAATCAAAGGATACAACCAGGTTGCTTGGTGGTGGGACCGAATATACGGCCGGATATGACCCTGACGATGTTCCTTCCTGCGATAAAGGAATGGGCGCATTGCCCTGATGCTCATCAGAGTCTGTGTTGATGAAAAGAATCTGGATGGTGTCATCCTTATTCTCTTCAATGAGGGTGTCATTTGAAGATGAGTCTTCAGTGACGGTGTCATTTGAAGATGAAACTTCTGAAGGGAGAACCGGGTCAACTGCCGTTTCGACCTTTGGACTTTCATCCAGTCTGGATTCAGTAGGTTCATTTTCAGTGACTGACGCTTCAGCCGACCACTTGAGCGGGCCAGCTGTATTCTCAACCAACGAAGGACTTGGCACGAGTTTTTTGTATCCAGGAGGAAGTCTCAACGGTGAAACCAGACGATCTTCCAAAACTCTCTTCGCTTCGTCTAAGAAGGGACAACGGTGGATGGCGTGATCGCCTTCACACAGTCTGCAGGGGAATCTTACTCCCCCTCTTTGTCTTGAACCTTCACTTTCGCTGGTTGACGGTAAGCATTCAACATGGCTATCAGAGGTTGATGCTCCCGAATTGTGCAAACGAGGGGACCAGTCCCTTAGTATCTTGGGAATACAGGGACAATCTTTATGGAAGTGGTCTCCTCTACATATGAGACATGGCGATTTAGGCCCGGTCTGTGCTGTGTGTGGATTTTTGTCGGATGTCTTTTGCTTGCCCCCAGTCGCCTTAGGCTCCTTCTTCCTCTTCTCTTTCTTCTTCTTCTCCTTCTTCTCCATGGGAGCTTGGCTTTTGCCGGCTCTACCTTGCGAAGACGAAGGATTGGAGGAAGAGTTATAGGAAGTAGAAGGCTGGTGGGCAGCTCTAGACTGATCTAACTATTGACTCGACTGTTCAGGAACCATGGTGTTCTGAACTACATTGGTTGAGAATAGCCAAATTGGCAGGCCAATTGTCAGTCCTGGAAGCGACAATGTGGCCATGTGGGGCGCACCAACTTCTCCCCAAGAGGAGAAAGGACTAGGATTTCCATCATGGGGAATTCCTTGGTTGGGGCGTTTCATGTTCTCAACCTATAGATCAACGCAGGAATAGGAGGTGATTATGTTCCGTTTAAAATAAATTTTATAACGACGCTTTAGACACAACTTGCTTTTTCACTTTTTAAGAGTCGAGAAAAAGCTAAAGATGACTCTAGTCTCCTTCGATGTTTTAACGAGCCCGAAGTGACAAATGCTCGGATGGACTTTTTCAGTTATAGAGTTTGAAAAAGGCCAAAAGAAACTGCTCTGGAGATCTAGGCAGAGGGTGTGCCAAACCTTTCGCAAAACCACAGAATACGTTTTACGGTACGGGTGGTCGATCTTCGTGAATGCTGTGTTCACTGCATTGCGATCAGTAGGGCGGCCGACACGGCTTCCTATGGATAAAGGCTTTGTTCCTATAGGGGTCTCCCAATATATACGCGACGGTACGTGGGAGCACAAGTCCGTATTGATACTTATCGCTTCACCGTGGAGGAATCACCCAACCACTCAACGCTAAGATATCACGTTTAACGACGCCGGAACACGTCTCTAGCTTAGACCTCTATGTGTTTGCGTTATGTTTCAAAGCGTTGTTATGTAAATTCAATTCATTTTAAGTTGATCTTGTTTAGCAGTTTGCCTTTATGGATCACCACGAGATGTATAATACAACTTCCTAAATGCAGTCTAAGATGATAAGCAAGCTTTTCAATCTTTCAACTTTGAAAATCTTAACTACTGAGGGAAAAGAAAGACATCATCTTTTCACACAGATCATAGAGCACACACTAATGCACTTTTCCCTAAATCAACATACAAATTGTCAAAATGCACATGCACAATGCAGGTATTTCTTTTCTCTTTCTTAATGTTGATGTATTACAAAAAGAAAGCTATTGTATAATTTTGAATTCAATTTCAAGTGAAAGCAAACAAGCTTTGTCCAAAATCAAAAGACACCTTAAGATTTACTTGTTTCAACACTAGAAATAAATAAATTCAAACCATATGACGAAAGCAAAAGCTCAATCAGCTATGAACAGCAAACAAACTAACTCTTAAGATCAATACGACACTTATCACAGGTCTAGATCTAAGAGGCCACAACAAGACTAGTTCACTTTTCGTTATGGGAAACTGCAAATTATATAAGAAATACAAAGAACAAATACAGTTTCTTTATACAACCGAGGCGGAATAGTGGCAAGGAAAGGTGGTTTCAGATAGTTACATTGACTGATAACAGGCTGCAAAAACAAGGATGAAAACAGGGCAATAAACAGCAGGGAACCCCAGTTGCACAAGGCAAAACTGGTTCAGCGCAGGTAGTACACTGTCAGTTTGACAGTCAGCGCAGGTAGTCCCTTCGGGACCTGCGATGAAATGCAGACTGCCTTCACAGTGCCTGCAATGAAGAGAGAAACTCTCGTTTCTCTTGGTTTCCGGGTCACAGATTGCTAAAAATTCACAGTTTTTGGCCAAATCAAAAGCTATCAATCAAGTACACACTAAAGGGTAATTAGGAGGATGAAAAGCTATCACTAAGAGCTGTTCAGAGTCCTTGTGGATCAGCTCTTCAAATCATAAACATGCCCAGAAACTGAGCTAGAGTAGCTGCCCTCTACTTTGCATTTGAAAGATCCAAATGCAGTTCGATTCGGTACTCCCTGTGTTTAGGAAATGAATAGCAAAAACACAAACAACCAACAAGATACGATCCCCAGCGGAGTCGCCAATTTGTTGTTGGGAAAAGTATCCAATACGGAATGACCCTATCCCACTCTAAGGGTGATAGTACCTCAGCAACAATCGAAGCAAAGCTATCTAAGATTTCTTCTTTATGAAAGTAAAATAGGGGAGAAAGAGATCCACTAACTGATGTCTTTCGCTAATGGTTGATCCAATCTTCTCTCCTTGCTGCTTGCTCCCAGCTCCTTGCTCTTTCACTGGCCCAACTACACCAAGATCCTGCAAAATGGCAAGAGAAGGAAACTACAAGAAGCATACATTCATAATTGATTCAAGGATTAGAATAAATCAAATACACAAGTATGACAATACATCATTGAGACACATGCATATAGAAGAACCTCAAATGCTTTATTAATGGAAGAAGTAAAGTTCAGGAAGTGATACAACCATAAGAGGCCCAATCCAGCATCACCTTCCCAGCAGAAAGAAATCTCCTCTTCACCTCCTTCAAAGCAAATCACCCAATAGCTCTAAACTCAAACCAACAGCGCTTCCTTACATTCACAAGATTCCAGCCCCCTTAGACCTCATGAGAGAGCTCTATATATAGGAGTTTTGGAGAAAGGATGAGTTAGCTTGAGAGCTGACTAGTGTCCTCTCTCACTTCAGTTATTCTTCAGTTCTTGAGTCCACTTGGAGGTTCTTGCTTCCACTTGGAGATCTAGACCCTCTTACTCATCACCAGTCGAATTCCTTGATCCAAGTGTCATTTTGGAAGCTTCCTGGGCACTGACACCTTGAGGAATGACTGTGCCACTTGTCCAAGTATGCTCAGCGCAGGTGGCCTTCTTTGCAGTTGACATTCAGCGCAGGTACAGAGTGGAGCACTTGACATTCAGCGCAGATGCTCAGTGGAGCAGTTGACATGATCCAGAATTTGCTTGTTTTTGAGTGTTTTCAGGTGGAGAACTGTTATTCAGTGCTGTGGTTTTCTGACCTTGTTCCTCTAGGGGTAGGAACAACATGTTTAGGGACTTTGGATCCCTTAGATTATGGACATTTCATGCTTCATGCTGTAAGGCACAAAAATGTCTATAACACACCATACCATCCACATTTGGGGTTAATGCTACCAATCCATCACATCTGTGTCGCCGACATGTTCAAGAGAAGTCATCCAGAGAAGTCACCTGTGTCCCACCCGCTACCATACATTATACTCCATTCTCTCATGACCGCCACCCTGAACCGTATATCATCAAATTGTTTTCACCTCCATCAAAATCATTTGCTCTGTTCCATGTCATTGATGTGGGATTCATTAAGGCCCTCCTGTGACAGATCACTTCTTGTCGACATCAGCTCATTATCCAAGAAGTTGGTCTAAGAACACCCCCTTCAGTACTTTGAAGCTTGCATGCCTCAATGGCAAGTTTCTCACTTCCGGCAACAGGTTTACATAATGACCTTCGACCGAAAGATTTTGCGTGGTGTTCGATGCCAAGTCCTTTATTCACACCACGTGAATTGTACTACAGTACCTTGAGGATCATTATCATTATCGGTGATTCCTCTCGCGCTTGTTAATAGTTTACATCATTGACTAGTAATCAAGCAATGTCTTTCCATGTTCGACTTTGGAACATTTCTCACATGGATCGACTTGTACTTCGAGTGAAGATCGGACGAGATTGAAGACCCCGGATCTAGTTTCATCCATCCGGGCTGCGATGTATATTCAGGAAAATAAAGACATTAAATGTACAGCATTGCAGCACAGATAATCATCCTACCAAAGGATGATGGCTCTATCAGAATCATCAGTCTATAATCAGACGATTGTCTGTCCTATGTACATGAGAATGAATTTATAAAGTTGAGCATGGGAATGCCCGCCTCAGCTAGATCATGAAAAACAGTATGAAGATAATGTATTGTATTGTATCTTATTACAGGTCTCCTCCCAGCATTGAAAGAACTTCGGATCCTCATAATAAAGAATTTCACCCGATTAACGGCCTCATACTTTAGGGGGCAACTGTTAAAGACATTTTTGTGCCTTGCAACTCCAAGCATGAAATGTCCATAAACCAAGGGCTCCTAAGTCCCTAAAAGTGTTGTTCTAACCCCTAAAGGAACAAGGTCAACAAATTACAGCTTCTCCCAAAAGTTCTCCACCAAAAACTGCTGAGAATAAGTCAAAACAGGATCATTTCAGCTGCTCCACTGGCCAGGTGCGTTGCATTGCACCTAAATACACTGGCTAAGTGCAATGCAACGCACCTAAATGCACTATGAGGGTGCGTTGAGCGAGAACTGACAAATGGCAGTGTCATTCCGTGAGGTGGAGAGACAATGGAAGCTTCCAGAATCTTCTCCTATGACACTTGCCTCACTGAATTCAACCAAGGATGAGTAAGAGGCCTTTAGTCTCCAAGTGGAAGCAAGAACTGACAGAGAGAAGACACTAATCAAATCACAAGCTAACTCATCCTCCTTGCATACATCTATATATGGATCCCTCATCCCAGAGATCCGGAGGCTGGAATTTTGCACATTGTAAGGAATTGCTGTTGGTTTTGAGACAAAGATCAGAGTATTGGGTGATCTATGCTTTGTTGGAGGTGAAGAGGGGCTTCTTTGCTGGGAGGTTGATGCTGGGTCAGGAATCATCGGTTGTAACTCCTCCTAGATCTTCTTGTTTATCAATAAAAACTATTTGAGTTTTTCCTCCATGCTTTTGTATCATTGATGCTTGTTACATTCGTATGGTTAACTTAAATCTGATCCTAAGTTATTTATGAATATAGATCCATGTCTTTGTATAGTGTTCTTCTTCTGTGATCTTACAGGTACTTGGTGAAGCTGGGCAAGTAAGGGAGCAGGTAGCTGGAAGCTGTCAAAGAAGAGAGGGATTGGATCAAAGGATTAGCGCAAGACACAGGTCGGTTCTTTCTACTCCTCTCTATCTATAGTTCATAGAGGAAATACAAAAGTAGTTTTCCTGTTTGTTTCTAAGGCAGCTGTCACACCTTAGTGGGATAGAGCAGTTCTAAATAGACACTTTTCCCGGTAACAGAAAGTACTCTAAATGGATTGTTATCCTGTAGGAGTTCGACTTGGAATTTGAAAAATCCAAGTCTAAGAAATCTTTAGTTTTTGCAGAGTTAATGTGTGACTTCCCGCGTGCTGACACGGAAACTGTGGCTGAGGAGCCCATTGCGGACGAATCCTTGTTTCTAATCAGCACTTTAGATCCGTGGTATAGGGATATCATCATTTATCTCCATACCCAATCCTTTCGGCCAGAATTTTCAAGGTCAGAACATCGAAAAATTCGATTCCAGTCCCAACAATTCAGGATTATTGGAGATACTCTTTATCGCCGTGGGGCAGACTCTGTTTTTCAACGTTTCTTAACTCACGAGGAAGCTGAAAGGGTTCTTAATGACTATCACTCTGGAGCATGTGGCGGTCATATGTCTGGGTATGCCACAGCCCAAAAGATATTGCGCGCTAGCTATTTCTGGCCATCTTTGTTTAAAGATTGTATTACGGCGGTCCGAAAATGCCACAACTGCCAAATTTCTAATCGAAAGATGCGCGCTCCACCTACTGCTCTCCACCCTATAATTGCCGTTGGTCCTTTTGCTAAATGGGGTATCGATTTTATTACATGTAACCCTCACTCGGCCGGGGGGCATGCGTATATCATCCTTGCGGTAGATTATTTTACCAAGTGGGCCGAGGCGATGCCTACATTTGAGGCAGACGGAAAGATAGCTGCAATTTTCATGTTCAATCATATAATTGCTAGGTTTGGTGTCCCGCAAGCGATAATCACTGATCATGGGCATCATTTTCGAAACATTATGATGACCGAACTTACAGGCCAGCTTGGTTTACGTCACGATAGTTCAACTCCTTATTATCCACAAGCTAATGGTCTGGTTGAATCCATCAACAAAGTTTTAGTTATCATGATCTGACGAATCATTGGGATTCATCGGTCGAATTGGCATAACATGCTATTTTCAGCACTTTGGGCGTATCAAACTTCAGTAAAAACATCAACAGGGTTCACTCCTTTCCAACTAGTCTATGATTTGGAAGCTGTGTTACCCATTGAATGCGAAATACCATCACTGCAAATGGCCATCGAGTTACTTCCAGCCACTTCCGAAGAGGAAAAGTGTTTGTTATACTTGGCTCAATTAGATGAGAATCGACGTGATGCTGCATTGGCGATCGAGACTCACGCAAAACACATGAAAGCTCAGTATGATCGAAATGTGACCCCTCGAAATTTTTCGGAAGGAGATCTAGTCTTAGTTTACGATCAAGCTAATGATAAATTAGGCACTGGAAAATTCATTCCTATGTGGCATGGTCCCTATGTTGTCAAGCGAAAGCTAGCAAGAGGGGCCTATGAATTGGTAGACTTTGACGGGGACTCTTTGGGTAAACCCAGAAATGGTCTTTACTTAAAGAGGTATTATGCTTAAAGAATGGGTATGGAGATTTTTAGTTAGAATAGTTTTTCTTCCTAGCTGGTGTGTTTTAGTTTAAACAATGTGCTTAGCTTAGAGAGTGTTTTTTTCGTCATTATACCTGCTTATCTTGGTTTTACTCTTGATATTGCAGATGTCGATGCCTCTCCAAACATACATTAGTTTCGCTGATGGTGCTTGTCGTAATACACGGAACATTTCTTCCGCAGCTTGGGTTATCTATTCGCCCTCTGACGAGTTAGTATCTATGCATGGGGTAAGCCTCGGTCAAACAACGAACAACATTGCTGAGTATAGTGCAGTGATTGAGTTATTATCTGAATCTATTTCATTTAGGATTCGAAGTTTGATAGTGAGGTTAGATTCTGAACTCATTGTATTACAACTTAATAGAGTGTATGCCATTAGAAATCCAGTGTTATTAAGATTATTTTTGAGAGTGCGTCTCTTGGAACGTGAATTTGATTATATTGAATATCAGCATATTCCAAGATCTTTAAATACGTTAGCAGATGCAATTGCTTCTCGAATGTTAAATAGACATTTGCAATAATCATACATGTAAATTTAAAACCATTCCATAACATGATTTACAAGGTAAGCCGGTAATAGTGATATATATAGAGAGGAGTGTGTCAAAAAATACATCGTCCTCGATCATAGGTTGAAAAACACCTTATGATCGGCAAAAATGATAAGTACAAAAAAAACAAAAATGTCATATGTGCCCACAATAGGCGATCATCCTATCACTGGTGATGATCTCGATAAGAAACCACTGCACGGGCCACCTTGCAAAGGAACCTCCTAAAAGGTCCTGGGACCCCAATCACATAGCGCTGAAGTCGATGAGGAATGTCATCTATAGTGGTCTCCGGAATATCTCCTGTCAAGCGCTCGAGATGACCCTCCAACTCGGCCAAAAACTCTGCTGATTCGTCCTGTGGGGCTGGCGCGGCTGCAACTGGTTGTTTCCTCTCATAAGGCCAGAGAGCGACTGGTCGTTGTGGACCCACATCTGCATTTGAAACTTTTGCTATCAGTTTTGGGACGATGGAAAAATAAAAAAAAAATTAAATAGGAAAAATGTTGAAAATGATTTTACCTGAGTCATCCCACTACTCTCCTGGTGGAAGAACCATGTCTGGGTCACCACGAAAATCTACCCCAGCGTAAGGGAAGTCCTGAAGAGAAAAGACCTGGTTTTCCAACCATTGGAAATACTCAGGTTTGAATCGAGCAACCTCTGTCCTCTCGTCCGGGTGACGGGCCATAACTGCGACCCATCGCATCAGTTTGGGCTCTTGAGGAAGCCGAGCTCCAACAGTAAGGTGCTGCAGGATCAACATGGGAACGCTCTCCAAGCCAAAACTCACAACCAAATCCCCATAACCAAAGGTCTTTAGTTGTCCGTTTTTGGCCCTGGTCAGTTGGCCTTTTAGATTGGCCAACACAGCATCGCACCAGTTGAAGATGGTGCCTCGAAAGTAATCAACTGCCATACGCATCTGGGATCCGGTGGAAATATGTAATGCGGCAGCCCCGCAAAGTCTGGTGACAGTAAACGCAATCACCATAAGTTCAGGATGGGATATGGTCTTTATGTCTATCCCTTTGTCTCTAGCCTGGCTGTTGCAGAACTCTAGCTGGAGGCTATCGACAAACTGGCCACCTGGCCTAGCCCCAAACAGAGTCAAGTCTTTGCCTCTCTTAGGCAAACCAGTCAAGAAATATATATCCGTCGACTCGATTTCGAGCTGGTGGCCACCAATGAAGAAGCACTGGTCCTGTATGCTCCATCTGTCAACCAACCACTGTAAGAAATCCACCTGAGCCCTCATGCCAGGAATGGCCCAGAATTTGTACAAGCCGCACGCCCTCAAAGCATCAAGTGAAGGCTAATGATTCCATGTGGCAGCATCCACGTCCTCATGCTCTCGTTCACGCCAATCTAGCATGATGTACTCTCTGCATCAAGTAAAAAGATAAATTAAAATGCTAGAAATTATTTTGTTTGGTCCAATTTTGAGAATTTTTGGGTTAAAAACCCTTGCGATGGGGACCGCACCCTCCGGGTTAGACACAGTGCGTGGGACTACACCTTGTCTACATGGAAGGTGCTGACTCCTGACTTTTTCCCAATGGAGAAAAAGTCGGGGTCCGCAGGCCAGCAGTGGTAAACCTACGGGCCCCTGCGCACGGGTTTGAAGCCTAAAAACCCTCCAAAAATGAAATGAATGGCTAAAACAAAAAATGAAACGGTTAAAAATGAAGAGTAAGATGATGTGGATTACCTGGAGAAGACGGCGTTCGATTCCGATGGTTGGATTTTCCGCAATCTTCACGGGAAGTTTTCTGAACAAAAGCACTATTTTCTCACCCAAAACTCAAACAGTAAAAATGAATTGACGAAGGCCCTTTTTATAAGTTTTTTGAGTAAATAAATTGCAAATTTGTTTATGTTTCAGTTTGGAAAGGTATTTTTGCGACATTTTTATCCATTTCAAACAGGTATGAGTAATGTTTGTGTTTTTGTGTAGGATAACGGATTATTCAGGCGAAATCTATCATTTTCGATGAAAAAACATTTAGAGTCACCTTTAAGCTCTTTTCTGACTCCTAAAACATGAAAAGATTGCCGAGTTTTTCTTTTAAACTCGTTAAAACAGAATTAAAAGACGGTCCACTTACAACTCTTTTCCGACCGTAAAAACATGAAAAGATTGTCGGATTTTTGTCATTTCAAATTCGATATTGGTTATAAAACGACGTGTCGTTGATCGCTTTTTTACTTTTTCGGGTTAAGGGCACTAATGACGAAAAGTACTCCTTGGTCGTAAAAGATCAAGCGGTTCTCTCAAGTATTATTTTATACTTTTTCGGGCTTGGGAGACACAAATTTACGAAAAAGGTCAACCCTGGAGTCTTCTTAAGTTTTTTCAGATTCTCTAAAATTGAAAAACGCCGAGTTTCTCCTATACTGGACTCGTTAAAATTTCACAGTAAAGGACCTGTTCAATTACAAATAGGAATGAACCACTCCTTCTTAGGGTTCGAATTTAAACTAAGTTGGACTCATATGAAGGATGAGCTTATAATCAAGCAAATGTTATCCTCCTCAAGCTTGTCAAAAATAAAGAGGTACTTGCCAGAAATGGTGGCGAAAAAGAGAGAAAAACGAGCCTGTTTGTCATACTTTGTAACCACTCTTGAACACGACACTTTTATTCACTTGGGTTGGGAAATCCTTTGCCTAACAGTTGATCAAACCACATTGAAAGTCTTTAGCCGGTTTCTGGGTATTAACTTTGGGTCAATTGTCACCAAGCCATCTGTCGTGTCGTTATGTGTTCAAGAGGTCACTGCCAATAAGCCATTCATCTGCAAAATATCTGTCATCCATCTTGACCATCCCTGAGTCAGTCCTTGCAACTAAATTTCTTCAGCTTGATCTATGATTTCGTGTTGTGGGTTTGCCTACAACGGATCGCTTTCTATCGACTTCAGCTCATTATCTAGAAAGATGATCTAGAAATCGTCAGTACCTTGAGATCTGCATGCCTCAATGGCCATTTATTCGCATCTCATGGATTGTACTAGGTACTTTGAGAGCCATTGACATCACTGGTGGTTTCTCTCACACTTGTTAACAATTTACATTATTGACTGGTAATCAAGTGGTTTCTACCATGTTCGACATCAACACATTCAATCGCATGGATAGAATCGTACTGTTTCGGGAAGTAGAAATGAAGACCTTGGATCTAGTTTCCACAATCCAGGCTGCGAGGAATTTTGTATTCATTATATAATGGACTATTCATAAACAGATGGCTGCGTCCATACTGTGTCCACATGAGTCTATACTTGTGATGTTTTACAAGATCATTCCTGTATTAGAACAGTAGTTAGTTTTCTAAGTTAGTTTTGATCTGAGTATGGGAATGCCTACCTCAGCGATGATATGATCTCATATATATATCTTGCATTGAATGTTTTTATAGGTTCCAACCGGGCTCTCCACAAGATGATCCTCGAAATGATAAAGTACTTCACTCTTCCTAAATGATAAATGAAATCCTCATCTACTACAGACTTCGCACTTTAGGGGGCAATATGTTACACAAAAATATCCTCACCATGATTATTTGCAGTCAGTATGGGTCTATCATCACTTGTACTGTCCTCCTAAGAAAGTCTCAGACCTCAGCTCTTCAAGCCAAGCTTTGAAAATGAGAGAAAGACATTAAAAATTAATGAAACTCTGGTTCTACACTTTCTCTCACTGTCACCTGCGGTCCTGCACCTTCTGTTTACAAAAACTGTGGACCTACCCGCTCTGTCCCTAAAGGTGTGGGTGCGGACCCCTGTGAAAGTCAAAAGGCGCAAGTTTTATCTTAAAAAACTAACTTTGGGTTAATTCTAGAAGATTCTAGAAGGAATTTTGACGTGGATTGTTCGCTCTGAGGTGGTTCATGCATCCCAAAAGAGAAGGAGCTAATCCCTTGATGAGAGGAGCTATCCCTTTGAAGGAGGGCTTTATCCCTTTGAAGGAGGACCTAGTAACCTCTCTCCATTGCATTATAAATTCAGGCATTGGGCTGGTTGCTGGAGAGGTTAGAAGCTGAACATTTTGGAGGGTAAATGCTGGTGAAATTAATACTTCCTAGTTGGGCTTAAGAGGAGAGATCACATACCTTTTTGGCTTCATTGGGAAGAGAGTGAAACTTGTCAAAGTAGAGGAGACTCCTTGCTGGACCCTGGGAGGAGCTTGTACAGCATCAAGGCACAGGTTGTAAAGTTCTTCTTCTTTTGAATTAATATAATCAAACTCATTTTTCTCAACAAGTATCTCATGTTATTTGTTTCATGAACTCCTTGACTTTCATGTTGAATATGTTTTATGATATTGGCTTTTCAAGTGCTATTTAATTTGTTTGCCTTGTTTGTGTTTGCAGATTCGCGACAAAGGAGCTCATTTGGATCGAAGGAGCGAGGGCATCCACAAACTTGCGTTGGACCTAAGGTAGGCCCTAAAAACACTTGTTTGCCTTTGTTTATAAAAGCATATTTAGAGAAAGATAGTGTCTAGTTGGTTTGCTTGTCATTAGGTCTTCTTTAGATTCTAGGAAGGTCTATCTTGTCCGCAAGATCGACTTATTCCGTGTGACAGTCCACCTAGAGGATTATCGAGGAGCTAGACCAACGTAATCAGCATCACGCAAGGATGATTTTTGGATATGTCCCCCGCAATGGTCAAAGCCTTAGTATTACTGTACTGATAGAATGTTTCAATTCCTAATATTCCAAGTTATGTAGGAATTTCACTGCCTGTGCTGTAGAGGCTAGGGTTTGCAGGGTTCTAGACTCAGATGCTTAGATCAGCCTCTGCCGAAAGAGAAAGGATCCTCAACATGGAAGTTATGTAAAGCAGCGGCCCCTATTATGAAAAAGAATCTCTCGTGGATTCCGGGAAAAAGAGCATACGGTTGTGGGAGGTTTTCACATCTTTCCCTCCTATTAGTGAGAAATCGATGGCGGCCTTATCAGTCGAGCCCCTGTCGGTGATGGCGGCCTTATCAGTCGAGCTTGCTGTAGCATCCTTATGGTCGAGAGTTTGTTACCTCACCCT
The DNA here is from genome assembly GCA_031772625.1 of Pinus tabuliformis. Taxonomy (NCBI): domain Eukaryota; kingdom Viridiplantae; phylum Streptophyta; class Pinopsida; order Pinales; family Pinaceae; genus Pinus; species Pinus tabuliformis. The sequence continues at coordinate 797,173,124 of CM062808.1, read as the reverse complement.
AGATAATGCCCATTTCGTGGTAACATCTATAAGGAAGAAACTGGGCACAAATCATGGTCGTAAGTTGGTTGAGGCTGAAACTATTACAAGGGGAAGCAGCTGTTTCATCCGGCTTTCTTTCTTCTTTTTTCCCTTCTTCACTCGTTTCTTCCCCCTAAAGGTCACCAAGGGTCAGCGTGCCCTGTCGGCATGTTCCTGGAAGACCGCTTGGGTCTTCTTGAATGAATCCATATCTCCTGGTAAGATGCTCCAGGAATATCCGCCAGAAGCTTCAGCGAATATCTTCTTGCAGAGGCAGTCCCACTAAGTCATTTAGTTGAGTGGTCTCACGCTTTCCAATCAGAGCATATAGATCCATGAATGGATTTGTATGCCACCTAGCGGACAAAATAGCGATGTACCAACCAAAATGGCTAATGCTCCTTCTGATGTCCAATTCCACCATTGACAATTCCGGTTCCACCACCCACCCCATTAAAACATACGTAAGTGGCTGAGTGCTTCCATCCCCAAAAGTGATAATAATAGTGGGAATGCTGTCATTGGGACAGACCACACAAATATAGACCACTGAACAAACTTGGTAGACAAATTCCCGTGTCTCCCCGACAAATTCCCCTTTCTCCCCGGTCCGAACACCTCTTTCCTACGCATGCTCTTCACCGTTGGCAGCTTCGCCCATATTTCTTTTTCCTTAGAGAAAGATAAGAAAAGGAGGCCTCCTCCTACTAATGAATGAATCATGAGATCCGATGAAATGGAACATGGGCAACGATATAGACCAATGGACAAACCTCACGAAACATAGGCAAAGGAAATAAGATATTTTTTAAATACAGATTTTCAAAAGAAAGGTTTCAATGAAAATGGTAAAATCAGCAGTACTAACTACGCTACACTATCTATCGCCTACCGTAGATGGAGGAAGGCACCGGAGGGCCATCCAGTCATCAATACCCTTTCCACTAGCCAATGAAATGAGGATTTATCCTTTGCTCGCCCGCTCGATAATAGGAGGAGAGGTGAAAAATATGTATGTTCCAGATAGGAGCACTAACTATACCAGCAAGGGGATGCCTCCTTCTCCCAATCCCTAATTAGTGACCTGATTAGGCAATCTAAAATGAAAACCTTTCTATCGGGAGCAAGCCAACCAATCAATCTATCTTTAGACCTAAGAATGAATCCAGCTGCTCACTAGATGCATCAATCAGTAGATGTAGCAGGAAGTACTTATTGATCCATATTCAAATATGGTGAATCGTGAGTTCCACTAGGTCCCACTAGGTGTGGGTGGGTAGGACCGGGGCTTACTACTAGGTCCTCTTCCCACTCTCCAGCCACGGAATTCATAATAGTAGGGCCCCATGCTACTCTGATCTTATTAATGAAGTTGTGCCTGGATGCGTGCATTTCACCGCTATATGGTAATGGTACCCTCCGCCTTCATGAGGCTCTTGGGTGACTACTACGATCAATTGAAGAGTGTCCTAACTCTTCTCTGGCATTCTTGTTTGTTGATCCAGCTCCTTTATCCTCTTTCTGCATGGTAAAGTGTTCTAAGACGGTCGTAGATGGCTTGGTTTAAAGGTTGTGTTTCTATAATGGGGTTTTCTGTTGGAAATAATACTGAGAGGGGGGGTGAATCAGTATTATCAAGTTCTTTTAATAAATCTTCTTTATTTATTCTTTGAATTATTTTTGCATGTCAGTACCATAAAATAATGAGCATGAACAAAGAAAACAGATAGTCACACCAAAGAACACATGATGTAAGGTGGAAACCCAATGTGGGTGAAAACCACCTGCTGCAATATGTCTCTATCTTCTTTCAAATTAGAAACTCTTTTTACAATGGTTTTGTACTGGTGCAGTCCTTTACCAGTATGCAGGCTGCAACCTGCAGAGAGCTACAACTCTCTCTCGTTTTCCAGTCTCTCCTGGAAGGGAGCTACAACCCCCTACTTCTTTTCTTTCAAGGACCACTTTTCATAAATTTTCAAACTGGATCCAAGAACATCAAAAACCCATCAATCTCTGATTTCACCAAAGCCAACCCGCATACAGATCTGCAAATATTTCCTTATAACTTTGCAGTTGTTACATCAGACATACCCAGATCATAACATGTGTAAAATAAAACATGCATCAATAATTCAGACCCAGATTATTAGATTTATAGATCAATCATATGCCACATATCACAGATCAAAATCATATAGAGATACCACTATTCCAGCCTTAAGATTTTGACCCATCAATAGAACTTATCCTTCTCCTTACGCTCAGGTTCCTTCTTCATTCAGATCCAGATCTGCACCAAAACCCAATCACAATATTCCAGATCTAGCACTTTATCAGATATTCGATAATTCAGAAGATGCTTTGCCAAATGATCTCCTTCCTCTTTTATAGTCTTAGGCCTTTCACAATACCACGGGCCAAAACCATAGGATCAAAAAAACTGTTGGACTAATACCATGAACCAACCATGAAAGTACGTGAGATCAACACTTTTGGATGCAATACCACGGGCCAAAACCATAGGATCAAAAACTGTCAGACTAATACCATGAACCAACCATGAAATTGCGTGAGATCAACACTTTTGACGAGGTACCATGGTCCAAAACCATAGGTTCAAATACCAAGGACTAACTACCATGGACCAAAGGTAAGTTCTCCAACATATACGCGCTTTTCCTTGCATGAAAGTGCATACCATGGTCCAAAACCATAGGTTCAAATACCAAGGACTAACTACCATGGACCAAAGGTAAGTTCTCCAACATATACGCGCTTTTCCTCATAGGTTCAAATACCAAGGACTAACTACCATGGACCAAAGGTAAGTTCTCCAACATATACGCGCTTTTCCTCATAGGTTCAAATACCAAGGACTAACTACCATGGACCAAAGGTAAGTTCTCCAACATGAAAGTGCGTGAACTTTTTCTCTACATGAAATAAACTTTTCTCTGCATAAAAGTGCGTGAACTTTTCTCTACATGAAATAAACTTTTCTCTACATAAAAGTGCGTGAACTTTTCTCTACATGAAATAAACTTTTCTCTGCATATAAGTGCGTGAATTTTTCTCTACACTATAATTTATTGTTTGAGATGAGTGGGTTGCCATCAAGTACAACATATGTATCATAATGCCTACAATCTCCCCCTTTGGACTTGATGGCAACAACAACCAATCACTCTCCCCCTTTGACATCAAGGGCAAAGGGTTATGCTCCCCCTAAGAACATGCTCCCCCTGACTATAAACCAGATCTGTAAAGAAGAACGATAATCCATGACCATGAAAGAGATAGAGACGTATTGCAGCAATATTCAGACCAGCATCCATGATCTCCTTCTGTACTTCCTCCATAATGCCAACAATGCATGATATGCTCCCCCTGAACCTGTGCCATTCGATCTTTGACCAATCCGCAACCCAGCACATGTACGCATATACTTCAGATGAACCTTGCGTACAACCAACAATCAGAAGAGATTCAACAACAAGATGATGCATCAACAACCCCCAGCTTTTGCCTGAGGTATTCAAAGGTCTCCCTAGGCAATGGTTTGGTGAGTATATCAGCAACCTGTTCCTTAGAAGGAACATACTCCAACTTGACCTTTTGTTCAAGCACTTGTTCCCGGAGAAAGTGATACTTGATTGGTATGTGCTTGGTTTTTGAATGCATGACTGGGTTCTTTGAAATGATGATTGCACTTGTATTATCACATAAGATGGAGATGGGTGGTGTACAAGTGATTTGAAAATCCTGCAAGGTCTGCATCATCCAAAGGAGTTGAGTGCAGCAAGATGCAGCAGCAACATATTCTGCTTCAGCTGTAGACAAGGCAATCAAACTCTGTTTCTTGCTGAACCAAGATACTAATCTGGAACCCATAAAGAATGCACCACCACTTGTGCTTTTCCTGTCATCCACGCTTCCGGCCCAATCTGCATCTGTATAAGCATGAAGTGTGAGATCTGTATCTCTAGGATACCATAAGCCATAGTTTTGAGTCCCTTGAAGATATTTGAAGATTCTCTTTACTGCCTGAAGATGAGTTTCCTTTGGATTTGCCTGAAATCTTCCAGCTATTCCCACTGCATGCATGACGTCTGGTCGGGTACCTGTCAAATAAAGTAGACTTCCAATCATAGATCTGTAAGTTGGTTGATGCACTACTGCTGATTCATCATTTGCACTGAGGTTACATCTTGTGACCATGGGTGTACATACTGGTTTTGCTTCTTCCATACCATATTTCTTCAAAATCTGCTTGAGATACTTGGTTTGAGACAAGAAGATCCCTCCTTCATTTTGTTGGATTTGCAAACCAAGAAAATATGTCAGTTCTCCCAGCAAGAACATTTTGAATTCTTTCTGCATCACCAAGGCAAAGCTTCGACTCATAGCTTCTTCATTGCTGCCAAAGATAATGTCATCTACATACACAACAAGTATCAGCAATTTGTCATTTTCAACTTTTATATAAAGATTGTTGTCTGTTGATCCTTTTGAAAAACCTTGTTGATGAAGATATTTGTCCAAACGATAGTACCAAGCCCTTGGAGCTTGTTTGAGGCCATAGAGAGCCTTTTTCAATCTGCATAAAAGATTTGGATCATTTCCAAGAATGAAACCATCTGGCTGCTCAATGTATACTTCTTCTTCCAAGTCTCCATTCAGAAAGGCTAATTTCACGTCCATTTGAAATTCTTTGAAGTTTTGAAAGCTTGAGAGAGCAAGGAACATTTGGATGGCCTCAAGTCTTGCAACAGGAGCAAAAGTTTCTTCAAAATCTATTCCTTCTTGCTGCGCATACCCTTTACAAACAAGTCTGGCCTTGTTTCTAATTACTTCTCCATTTTCATTCAATTTATTTTTGAAGACCCATTTTGTTCCTATAACATTCTTATCCTTTGGTCTAGGAACCAACTCCCAAGTGTTGTTCTTTTCGATCTGCTCAAGTTCTTCATCCATTGCTTTGACCCAACATTCATCTTTGCATGCCTCTTTCACATTTTGTGGTTCAGTGGAAGAGAGTAATGCCAAATAGCTTGAAGCTTCTGCAATTGTTCTTCTTGTTTGTACACCTGCTTCTTTCTGTCCCAAAATCTGAGATTCTGGATGATTCTTCTGAACATATTTGGATGGAGTCTTCTCTTCTATCCTTATCTGCTCCTCTGGTTCTTCTTGAGGTTCTTCTTCTTCATCATTCTGTCTTTGAGGATGGCCTTCATCTTCTTCGATATCTTCATGATTTACTTGCCTAGGAATGTATCCCTTCTCATCAACCACTACATCAATGCTGTCAACAATTCTTCCAAGTCTTTAATTATAGCACTTGTATGCTTTGCTGTGTGGAGAATAACCAAGAAGGATGCCTTCATCTGCTCTAGGTTCAAGTTTGCCAAGTTGCTCATCAGTATTTTTAATATAGCATTTGCTCCCAAAGATTTTGAAGTGCTTTACCGAAGGAGTCTCACCATACCAGAGCTCATGAGGGGTTTGAGTGCTATTCACTCGGACATTTGTTTTGTTGAGAATAATAACCGCAGCATGTGCTGCTTCACCCCAGAAAGTTGCGGGAGTTCCAGATTCATCAAGCATAGCACGAGCCATTTGTTGGACAGTTCTGTTCATTCTTTCCACCACTCCATTTTGCTGAGGAGTTCTAGCTGTAGAGAATTCTCTTCTTATCCCATGTTCTTCACAGAAATCAAAAAATTCATTTGAGGTAAACTCCCCACCTCTGTCGGATCTAAGACACTTAATTTTGTATCCTGATTCATTTTCAACCAAGGCTTTAAAGGATTTGAATTTTTCGAATGCTTCATCTTTGTGCTTCATAAGTCCTAACCAGACAAACCTGGAGAAATCGTCAATGAATAATATCAAGTATTCTTCTCCTCGATGTGTCCTTTTCCTGAATGGACCACATGTATCTATATGTACTAGCTCAAGAGGCATGCTAGCTGATCCTTCCTTTTCTGGAAAGGTAGTTCTAGTTTGCTTTCCAAACTGACATGATTTGCATATGGTGTTGTCTGGAACTTTGATATCTGGAAGACCAAGAACTGCCTGATATTTGCATGCTTTCCTTATTTGTGAAAAGCTTAGATGCCCCAACCTCTGGTGCCATAACCAGTGCTCATCATCCTTGCTCAGATAGCATTGTTGTTGTCCTTCTTCAAATATGTATAGATTATTTGGAGTTCTTTTACCTTTGATCACTGTTTTACCTGTATCAAGATCACAAACAAGGCATCCATTTGATCTGAATATCACCTCGGTTCTTTGATCACACATCTGGCTGACACTTAGAAGATTATGTTTCAATCCATCAACATACAAAACATTTCCAGCTTTGACCTTTTCTTTTAACTGAGCAGTGCCTTTTCCTTTTATAGTTGCAGGAGTATCATTTCCAAAAGAAACTTTCTTTCCTTTTTCTAGAGCAGAATATGATTCAAGTTTTTCTTTATCACCTGTCATATGCTTCGAACATCCACTGTCAATGTACCATAGATTTTCCTGTCCCTCTACATAAAATGCTATACCACATCTTTCTGTTTGTGGTTCCTTTATTCTCCATGTTTTGGTGCTTGAGGCTTGTTCCTTTGTCTACTGAAACTTGCTCCTGCATTCAGAATCTTCATGACCAAAGTTATTGCAAATAGAACATTCAACTTCATTTTCAAGAACCGAAAAGTTGTTATAGGTCCTTTTTGTAATCCCGGTCATACTTCTTTGTTTTTGAGCTTCTCTAGTCATGATCGTTTTATATGCAACACATTGAGCTGCTTTGTGACCAAAGTTATGGCAAGAAAAGCATTTTCCATTGAAGAAATTTCTGCGGTTATCAAATCTTCCGGCCAAACGATTGTAATTTCTATTGTCATTCATTCTTGAAGCAAATTGAGAGGATTTTACCTGTGGCTGGTTGAAGCTTTTGTTCATCCTTAAGACAGATTGCCCCTGATTTGCCTGATAGTCTTTGTTTGTAATTGGTCCCTGCTTTACTTGGTGATCTCCATTGTGCTTTTGCTCATTCCTTCTTGCTGCATCAAGATAACTCTTTGAGGTGGATGCTTGAGAAGTTTCTCCATTATAGCCCAGACCTGTCTTGTTTAGAGGAGAGCGCTGTACATTGATGATCTCATCCAGAGTTTCAGATCCTTTGACAAACTTAAGATTAATAGCCTTTGTTTTCTCAATCTCTTTTCTAAGACCAACAATTTCGCCTTCTAACTTTTCAAGATATTTTTCTTTTTCATCAATTTGAAGTTGTAGAGTATCAATGATCCTATTCTTTTCTTCTATACATGTCTTGAGTCTAGAAATTTCTTCACAAAAGCTATCCACATCTATAGCATCCATGTAATCATCATCTTCAAATGCCATTAAGAGTTTATAGTCATTACCTCGTTCATCTTCGTCACTATTTGATAGACCATCACTATCCTCATGAGTGTAGTAGCTTTTCTTATTTGCAATCTGTTTCTTGTTCCATCTAGCAGGTTCCTTTCCTTTATCCTTATGAGGACATTTTGCAGCATAATGACCTACTCTTCCACAAGAAAAGCATTTAAAAGGTAACTTACCTCTGAACCTTCCAGTTCCCCTTTGAAGATTTCTGACAAAATTTGATTCTTCGTCTTCTTCTTCTGGCACGTGACTTGCTTCATAATAGTCTCCTTTGCCTGAAGCCTTGAAAGCAGCTTCTCTTCTGTCTGATGGACCTCCCTTTCTCATTTCATAAGCAGTTAGAATTCCGTGTAGCTGAGACATAGTAAGAATTCGTAGATTTTCCTTTTCTTCTATTGCAGACACTTTAGATTAAAACTTGGGGGACAATGATCTTAGAACTTTTTCAACCACAATAGCCTCTTTTATTTCTTCACCCAAGTTTTTCATGCAATTCACAATCTCATCTACCCGAAGGAAATAGTTAGCCACACTTTCATCATTATACATTCTGAGATTCTCATACTGAATCCTGAGGGTTTGAAGTTTAGCACGCTTTACCTGTTCATCTCCTTCGTAGCTCAAGACAATCTTGTCCCCTATTTCTTTTGCGGATTTATATTGCATAACCTTAACGAATTCTGTTTGAGATAAGCATCCCAGCAGAGTATTGACTGCTTTAGCATTTGTTTCATATTTCTTCTTTTCGGCCGTATCTGTAGGAGTAGCTGAAGGAAAAGTGTAGCCTGTATCTATGATATCCCAAACTTCTGTACCAAGAGATTGAAGATAGGCAGTAACTCTTACCTTCCAATAATTGAAGTTTGTCCCATCAAAAATTGGTGGCCTGATTGATGCTTCCCTCTCGTAGTTGCTCATGATGAATGATCTTCCTTCAAGCGATCAAGCTTCTCTGAAGGACCTGCTCTGATACCAATTGTTGGAAATAATACTGAGAGGGGGGGTGAATCAGTATTATCAAGTTCTTTTAATAAATCTTCTTTATTTATTCTTTGAATTATTTTTGCATGTCAGTACCATAAAATAATGAGCATGAACAAAGAAAACAGATAGTCACACCAAAGAACACAAGATGTAAGGTGGAAACCCAATGTGGGTGAAAACCACCTGCTGCAATATGTCTCTATCTTCTTTCAAATTAGAAACTCTTTTTACAATGGTTTTGTACTGGTGCAGTCCTTTACCAGTATGCAGGCTGCAACCTGCAGAGAGCTACAACTCTCTCTCGTTTTCCAGTCTCTCCTGGAAGGGAGCTACAACCCCCTACTTCTTTTCTTTCAAGGACCACTTTTCATAAATTTTCAAACTGGATCCAAGAACATCAAAAACCCATCAATCTCTGATTTCACCAAAGCCAACCCGCATACAGATCTGCAAATATTTCCTTATAACTTTGCAGTTGTTACATCAGACATACCCAGATCATAACATGTGTAAAATAAAACATGCATCAATAATTCAGACCAAGATTATTAGATTTATAGATCAATCGTATGCCACATATCACAGATCAAAATCATATAGAGATAACACTATTCCAGCCTTAAGATTTTCACCCATCAATAGAACTTATCCTTCTCCTTACGCTCAGGTTCCTTCTTCATTCAGATCCAGATCTGCACCAAAACCCAATCACAATATTCCAGATCTAGCACTTTATCAGATATTCGATAATTCAGAAGATGCTTTGCCAAATGATCTCCTTCCTCTTTTATAGTCTTAGGCCTTTCACAATACCACGGGCCAAAACCATAGGATCAAAAAAACTGTTGGACTAATACCATGAACCAACCATGAAAGTATGTGAGATCAACACTTTTGGATGCAATACCACGGGCCAAAACCATAGGATCAAAAACTGTCGGACTAATACCATGAACCAACCATGAAATTGCGTGAGATCAACACTTTTGATGAGGTACCATGGTCCAAAACCATAGGTTCAAATACCAAGGACTAACTACCATGGACCAAAGGTAAGTTCTCCAACATATACGCGCTTTTCCTTGCATGAAAGTGCATACCATGGTCCAAAACCATAGGTTCAAATACCAAGGACTAACTACCATGGACCAAAGGTAAGTTCTCCAACATATACGCGCTTTTCCTCATAGGTTCAAATACCAAGGACTAACTACCATGGACCAAAGGTAAGTTCTCCAACATATACGCACTTTTCCTCATAGGTTCAAATACCAAGGACTAACTACCATGGACCAAAAGTAAGTTCTCCAACATGAAAGTGCGTGAACTTTTTCTCTACATGAAATAAACTTTTCTCTGCATAAAAGTGCGTGAACTTTTCTCTACATGAAATAAACTTTTCTCTGCATAAAAGTGCATGAACTTTTCTCTACATGAAATAAACTTTTCTCTGCATATAAGTGCGTGAACTTTTCTCTACACTATAATTTATTATCTGAGATGAGTGGGTTGCCATCAAGTACAACATATGTATCATAATGCCTACATTTTCCCCCCACTATTAGAATGAGGGAGGTTTGTAGCAACTTTGTTCCAAAAGAACTCGTCGTATCTTCCCAAATGATTCTGTAGAAAAGGGGTTTTGTTATTTGTAGATGCATATGTTACATATGTGTTAACAACTTGCATTTTCTGGTTTCATAAAAGCGATTAGTTTCTTTTTAGAGAGTTTGGTTGCTTAGAAAAAGACTTGATTTTCTTAGGGCTCCCCTGATCCAAAATGCATAAATAAATATCTCTTGGGAAGACCTTCTCTCCAAGCTCGATATCAAGCTTAACTCCTGGACCTTTAGAGCTATCAACCTTAATAATAATAGGTAACTATTAGTCTCTTAAAAAGTGTTATTGCTCTCCATTATGAACAAGAACTCGTCCCACCTTTTTTGCAATAATACGGTATCAAGACGAATCGATCCCATGCCTTTCTTTTGCGTTGGCCTACCATTACTAAGGGCTAGTATGATAGATATCAGGCCTGCCCCTGGTTGGGTCAACCGCTGGTCTTACTATCCATGGTTAGCGCAGCGCCGCGTCTGAGTACAGAAGAACAATACCTGCCGGGGTAATCTTTCTGTATACGAGCGAAACTGGTGGGGAGAGAGCGGCATAGGAGAAACATTATCCCGATCAAGTCAATTAGACGGGATCGACCGGCCTCGATCACCGAAAGAATCTCTTCCAGCTTTCCAATTCCCCCTATTTCCGAACTGGGGGATGAGGAATCGCCCTATTCGTACGTAGCCGCAGCTATTCAAGAGAAGTAAGTTCTACCCCTACAAGAAACGTGTTCGATCGTAACAAAGAAAGACTGGAGCTTCCCTCTTCTCTGCATTAAGGCAAGGCCCCACCCTTCAGGATACAATGGTTGGGGTTTAGCAAGGGTCCTTTTGAGATCCCGAGAGACGTTATCTCTAAGCTTCTCTTACCGTCTATAACTCTAAGTCTCCCATAGCATCTCTAAACCTCTCTTGCCGGCCTAACGGCAATGGCTTTTCTCTCTCTACAGCCTGTCTTATAGCGGTTTAACTCAATGCTTTAGGTCTTGCCAATAGCCTTTCTTTCTCACTATTAGGTATTACCCAGTACTCTTTTCTAGCTAACTGATTGGGTTGTTCTGTCTTATCAACAACCTTTCTCTAGCGCTTTACTAATCGCAGTAGGGCTTACTACTTCTCTTGCTCTTTGGGGTTTACTAACCGCTGTGGGGTTTCATAACGTCCTCTCTTGCAGTAGATCCTACCGCTTTTATTACCCTAGCTAAGAACAGACCCTAGGCTTGGTGTGATTTTCACCTTTACTGGTAGCTGTAGGGCTGACTAACCACCTATCTGTAGGGTTTCATAACGTCCTCTCTTGTTGTAGGGCTGCCTAAATATCTCTCTTGCCTGACGTTATCTCTATCTTGCCGGGCTTCATAACCGCTGTAGGGTTGCCTGCTACCGCCAAGACCTACCGCCAAGCTTTAGTCTCCCTCTCTTAGCCTTGAAATCCGGTCTGCCTGCCTATTCGGTCGGTCGGTAAGGAGTAACCGTTCCCTCCCTTCTATAAGGAAGGAGATAAGGTCATTCAGATATCTATAGGCCGCTAACGGCACTACTTCAGTAGATAAGGTACACCTCCTATTGTCTATTGAGTTAGTAGTTGGGATTCCGATATTCAAGCAGGTTAGGTTATACCTTTTGAAAACGGAGCTACGTGTAGGCCAGATTGCCCATGATCTCTTGGGGGCAAGACGCGCGTTTTAGTGCCAATTATTGTAAAGCCAGCCCCTCTTCCCAGCACTATAATTCAGAACTGTGGGTGGTAGAATTAATAGCAAAACACGCAGAGATGTGTTGCTATCACGAGGCAGCTCGGCTCTCTCGGTATTGAATCAATACCTTTAGAGCCCGCCTGGCTAATAACTGATCATAAGCTGGGCAGTGGAGATCTCTAGATAAACTACGAATGCCGGTGGGCCTCCCTATCCAAAAGAAGGCACTACTCTAAAGAGAGCGCTTGAATTCCAATAAGTAACCACGCCACGATAGGACCAGTCATTCTCCGACGAGAGAGGGAAGGGCTCGTTCTGCTTACAGAGCAGCGAGCGTGAAAGGCATGGCAGGGCTGGCTGTTTTGGACATTGAAAATGGTAACAAAATTTCTTCTTCTTCCCAGAATAAGACCAAGCCTGCTAACGAGAAGAATGAACGAAACGAAAAGGAGTGGGTTCTTTACCTCCTACCTACCTATCTACTCACCCTACCTAAGTCTCTGAGTTTACGAATGCCCACCCTACCACCTTGCCCACCCTACCACCATGCCCACCACCTTCCTTTCCTCTTGATGGGTCGGTTAGCTGAAGGCTGAAGGATTGAGGAGCTTCTTCATTAGGCTGAAGTCTCAAGGCTCAGGGTTTAAGGCTTATGGTTCAAGGTTCCAGGCTTCTGTCTCAAGGCTCAAGATGAAGGGATTGGATAGATTATGCAAAGATGTGACCTATATAAGAAGGCGCTTTTCATCCTCTGATCCACCCTTTATAGGCCTTATAAATGGCTTTAGAAATGAACTGTATTTGCTCGTGGAACTACTCTCCTATTGGCGGTTTGTCGTGCTTTGCGATTCGTGCGGTTTGTCGTGCTTGCTTTTCGTGCGGGGTTTCGCGCGTGTAGTGAGCGGGGTCGTGAGGGCTCGTGGTGGGGCTTCCGGCTTCCGGATTTCGCGTGTTGTGGGCTTGGAGTGATGATTCTGTTTCTGTGTCTGTGCCTGATGAGTCAGCTTATGGTAGGTACGGTTCCTATCCTACGAGGCTTTCTAGTGAACTGCACTATTAAGCTCCCCTTGTATGGTATTGTATTGATTGTCAGTTTCCCAGTTTCAAGGCACCATCCCGGCCGGTGGGTGGCGGGATAACCTATGGGCGGGTAGGGTTATCAGCCGGGATGTGCTCCCTATCGTTGGTTGGAGGTGATGTTGAGGATGGTGGGGTTATTTGATCTGCCCCTCCTTTGTCGATCGGGTTACCGCAAGTTCAGGTGATCCATTCGAGTTGTAAGATAGGAATAGTTTGATGAAAACTCTTTTTTTCATCGAATCAAATCACTGCCGGTGCGCCTCTCTCATAAGACTAAGAAGTTTATCCTCTGTCCGCACCTTCCAGCCAGCCTCATCATAAGACTAATCAGTCTCAATCAATCAATCATTCACTTCCGTTGTACCGCCCCACCCCTGAAACATGTTGGCTGTTGTCTGTCTGTTGAACCGCCCCAGCTCCAACTATGTGTGGCATCAATTGAATAAATCACTCTTCGTTGGTGACCCCGCACCTCACACACATTATTGGTTGAGTATGGATTCGTCCGTTCGTAGGCCCACTCATTTCGAAGACCTCTCTACCCCGGCATCTTAGTCCCGCCGGAGTATCAATCAAATTTGATCCACTTACTTGTCTTTCCTTCTTCGACAATACGTGTCCAGGGCGTAATCCTCCTCCTCCTTTGTTACGCGTAGTGGTCCTTTGGTGACGTGTCCTGGGCGTACTGAATGCGTACTGGGTATAATGCGGCTTGCACGTAATGCGTCCTCGTATTGGGCCGTGAGATGGGTCAGTGGTTGGAACGCCTCTTTTGTAAGATGGGTCAGTTGTGGGATCACTTTTCTCGGAAGAAGTTATCAAGTGAATCAATGCCAATCAATCAATGCCTCTGCTGGAAGATGGGTCAGTGCTTGGTCGGTAACGCCTTTCTTGGCAGGTCAGTTTTTAAGGTTGCATTATATACGTTATAATACAAAACAATTGGCTTAGCGACCTCTCGGTGATAAGAGAGCTAATTATTCTGTCACTTAGGGGGACTTTCTATTGGGAGGTAAACTTTGATTGGCAGAAGGTTCAGCAGTTGTAATGCCCCCCCTCGTAAGATGTTGGCAGTAGCGGATTGAACAGAAAGCGGAGGTAAAGGGGAAGGTAAGGTTCGTTCGTAGGCTGCATGGAGTGTAAGGTCCTAGGAGGTGTGGCGAAGAAGAAGAATTCACCCACATACTGACTCGGAATAGTCCTGGGAACCTCAGAATCATATACCTTGAAAACTACCTTTGAAAACTATGTCTTTGGGTGGGTGGGAATAGCCTTTGGAACAACCTACGCCCTACAGCATATGACCTCACCCTTGGTAACTTCAAACTACTAGACCTTCTTCCTTGCACTAGGAAGCGCAAGCCCCTCCGGGACCTTGGTGGGATCTTGAAACTCCTTTGGACCTTCCTGACACTATAACTTAACCTATGCTACCTACTACTGACCCTCCTGACACTCAGCCTTTGGAACCTTTGCATCAGAATTTCTCCTTTAAGTAAATGAAGAGGTTTTGTCAATATGTGACAGCTAAACTTTATTGCCTTGGCGGCTAACCTCGTTGGTTGATCTCCTTGACATTGGAACCTACCTATGCTCTTATGGACCTAGTTCAACTTCTATATGCCGGTATAGTATTTGAACGGACTACGGGAGGACTCCTGACACCCTAATACGGGATCTCTGCTTGGTCGAGCCTCAATGACAACATCCTGCCACGAGGGAAAAGTCCGGAAATGGCCTAGTTAATATAGCTGAAATTACACTTTAGGTCTCCAGATGGGAGTGATTGATCAATTTGATTTATGATGAGTCTGCTGCTTCCCCTAACGCGCCCAGGCGCCTGTACTATAGCATGGTATTTGAAGAATTTCAATTGATAAGTATCCGTTATATCTACGTATATATAACACTGCAGCTATGTGATATGGGCTATGGCTCATAGTGTAAGCTAACTCACTACGTGCTCACAACGTAATAACGCCCACGACATTCCGGAATGACTCACAAACGGCCCCTAACTAACCAACCTCATTGTTGCATATCGTTCGTTGTGGCACCTCAATTGTAAAGCTCCATCGGTTCCCAAACAGAAAAGAAGGCATTGCATCCTGAGATCAACTAGCGACATCTACATCTGATTCGAGTACCGGCATCGCGATTGCATAAACTCTTGGGCATTGAAACCTGGGATCGACTACCGGCGGCTATCGGCTATGATTGGCTCTTATATTATATAGAAACGCCGTAAAGGGTATAGTTCATTAAGAGGAAAATACACATCGCGGGAATACAACTATATTTTCTCTTGACTTAAATAGGCACTTGAAATTAGTTTCTATAACCGGGATGCCCTTTCCCCCTTCACTAGCCAGAGGATAAGGAAACATTTCCCACATATTCCCAACAGATGAGAGAGATTGAGCTATGTCGTTTACTTACGAGCATATCCAATTTAGCCACGTTATCGCCAGAAAAACGAGATTGATCAATCTCAAATATACCCTTAGGAAGTTGACCTATGATTGCCGGGATGCCACTAGTCGATTCAGGTGGCGATCCACTCGGTGACGATGGATTCTTTTCTTTTTGCGAACGATCGCTAAGGTCATTCAATCGTTCGTTATATATGAGATTATTACGTTTTCCCTGCATCGTATTAGGTGGGAAATGATTGATAGATAGTTCTTTTTTTAGGTTTTTTTCGCTAGACCTCCTCTTCGGGAAGCACTAGATCGGCCGTCCAGATAGTATATCAATCTCCTCACGAACTCGTACAATCGATGCCACAGAGATGGTCAACTCCATCATCGGAGAAATAGGTAAACGAGCGACGATTTGACACCAGATATCTGGAGGTGCGAAAAAAGCTGCTGTGGGAAGCGGGGAAACCATGAAAAAACGACGATTCTTCGTGGAAGTTTTCACAGAAATACCCTTATCTGGCAAACGGATCACAATTACGGGTACTTGGGAGCATATTGATGAAATGAACGAAATACGAACAGTTGACATAATATGGTCAAAAATCTTAGGTTGTAACTTGATCATGAGCAAATTAGTTGATGTTGTACCCGCAAAGCATGGGAAGTGCCGAACATTGGGAACTACCCGGGAAAGAGTGAGAAACAAGAACGGGAAGAAGCGAAAACCACTTGGGTAAAAAAATTGATTGTATCTCGCCCTTCGTTCTCCGTAGCAACTGGGGATCGAAGAGCACCAAATTTGATAACTTATGGAGGGAAAGACGGAGTAGGAGCATGCTACTGGAGACGTAGTAACACATGTTGAAGAGGCCTCCGTCAATCGTGTACGAACGGAATACGGGTCCAAAGGCAGGGTCGGAGAGGGTTTAGCTGATGGAAATATTGACTCTTCCGGGAACCAATGACGCGTAAACCATGTCGAACTAAGACCAATCAATATCCGAACGGAACGAATTCTAGCTTCTCCCGGAGGAGTTTTCGATGCAAAATTCGTATGATACGGATGAAAGATTCATACAATATTCGCTCGTCCGTCCAGCGCAACGGGCGCCAACATCTTCGAGGGAAAGGGATACCGGGGAAGGGATAACGGGAAAGGAAGCAGCACTTTAGCAAGTGGGTGCTTCAGAATTTGTGTAGGGATAGTTTCAGGATAGTGAGTGACAGAATTTGCCTTCCCTACTTATATTTATTCCCCTCAAAGGGCTCTGCGAAGTCCTGGTCTTACCTGCCTGCCTGCCTGAGTGAGCTAGCTCTGCAAGGTCCTGGCCCTTGATTTCTTCCCCTTGGTCGAGGGGAAGGAATCAATATAGGGATAAACTTACCTACGGGAAAGGGATCTTCGCTACGGGTCCTGGCTGGGCATAGCCCTTCGCGGAGCTTGCCTCTTCCGGCACAGGACCTTTTCAGACTTGATTTCAGGTGTTCCTCTCCTTATCAGTCGAGCCCCTCACCATCAAAATAGTGAGTGACTCTGTCCCTTTGGTCCTCTCCTGGGGGTCGAGCAACTAAAGTTCCTCTCCTTATCAGTCGAGCCTCGTTGCCGGTCCTTGATGCTTATTGGGTGGCCCCTCTCAAATAAGTAACTAAAGGGTGGTCGAGCCTGCTTGCGCATCCTCATCCTTTTCTCCTTTTTCATGGGCAAGTGAAGGCATATTAGTATTTATACATTGCGCTTCTACCTCTTTCCGGTCCCAGACAGATCACTTCCCCTTCTTCCTGCAAGTCTCAGTCAGATCCTAACCCGAATGAACAGCTTCCCATCCATTGAGATAGTCTCAGGCAGAGTCCCGCCCAGAAGAAAGATCCCTATTGGATTCAGACAGCGAATTGAAATCGGGAGATCGCCAGATGGAATTCGACCATCACGAACACAGGTTCCTCCATGTCGTCCGAGAAAACCCAGATCTGAAATACCCTCCTTCCATTGCTCAATCCAGCCTTTACGGTTCCCAGATCTCCACACATGGGCGAGTTGTACCTCCAACCGATCGGCTACCCGACCACCCTACTTTTATCTAGCCTTCATCACAGCGGAGTAATCCCGAGGGGCTTCCCGGGAGAGCGATTAGGTGCTCCTTTTCCTTTTGAACAGTTCAGGACCTTGCCGGATTTATGCCTGTGGAAAGATGTTCAAACCTCCGCCTCCTAAAAATGCTATAATAGTAGGGGAATCTTGAAAACCTCCGCCTCCTCTCCTTTTAGTCGAGCCTGCTTACGCATCCCCAAATGGCCAAATTAGGCTATTTCTTAGGTCTACGCAGCCTTTGGAACCCCAGACCAGCTTGGGCATGTCAAGTAGCCATAAAACGCACGCAAATGCCCTTTCAGATGATTTCTTAGGTCTACGCAGGTTCCCCAGCTTGGGCATGTCAAGTAGCCGTAAAACGCATGCAAATTCCCTTTCAGACGAGATTCCACGGGGCTCTCGATGCATGCCTCTGGAAAACTACCGCAACATAGGCTGGCTAAAGAGAGATAGATCGAGTAACTACTACATTTGAATCTCTATTTTATGAAGCCGCAACTACTACATGCTCATATATAACTAACTACCACCATGCCCAGGTACGTTAGTGACTCGACCAACGGGAGAGGAAAGAGGAGGTGGGTGATTCTATGTGCGTTAGCTGTATCTAGCCACCAAGCTACTTACGGAGGAGGCTTATAAACCGCTCCATTATGGTAACCCTTCGACCCAGGAGGCTTATAAATCTTCCCATTATGGTAACCCTTCGACCCAGGAGGCTTATAAACTACCCAATTATGGTAACCCTTCGACCCAGGAGGCTTCTTCCTATTATCCATCCTCTCCTTATCCTTCCACCAGGATGGCTCTTTCGGCTTATGGGTGGTTTTACCTAATTTACCCTCCAGTCTAGCGACCTCTTCATTCTTCTGTTTCATAATACTAGCATTCATCTCACGCAGATCATCAAGTTGATCACGCAGATCCTCAAGTTGAGCATCCTTATCCTGAATAACCTTCTGAATACGAGTATTATAATCAACCGTAATCTTAGCCTGATCATCTATCATCTTAGATAGACCATCAATCCGCTCCTGTTGAATCTGATTCTGATCCCGCAGCTCCTGATTCTGATCCCGCAGCTTAATCAAGATATCATTCTGAGAATGCTGCTTCTCAGTCAGACTATCAATCTGCTCCTGTTTCACCCAATAACTCTTCATTAGATTATCAAGCATATCCTCCTTTTCATTATTACTCATCATTAGATGATCAATAATATCATCTTTTTCATGCTTACTCTTAATGAGACTCTCAATCTGCTCCTTTAGACTAGCATTCTGTTCATACAAACCAGCCAT
Organism: Pinus tabuliformis; assembly: GCA_031772625.1. Lineage (NCBI taxonomy): Eukaryota > Viridiplantae > Streptophyta > Pinopsida > Pinales > Pinaceae > Pinus > Pinus tabuliformis. The sequence continues at coordinate 797,154,488 of CM062808.1, read as the reverse complement.
ACCCTCAATATGACTAGCCATCTCTTCATGCAGAAGAGCATTCTCTTCAAGCATACTAGCATAAGATTGATGAATCTTCTCATTCTGGTCATACAAACCAGCAATCTGGTGAGCCAGAACATCCTTCTGAGCTGATTCTTCCTCTTTCTTGTCTAACTGCTCTTGAAGAATCTGATTTTCAATTTTGAGAATAGTGCTATCTTGACCACCGAAGTCTATGACATTCTTAGGCTTTGTACCTACCCAAACCTCTTCGTTAGAATATACAGGATCCCTTTTGGTACCAACTTTGGTTCCAAGTTGTACTTGGATTTCCTTTTTGGAAATTTCAAGGGTATGCCAATTGATTCTGAAGTTAGATGCCACGGTCATCTGCTTAATGAGAGAAGCATTCTCTAATTGTAAATCATACCATTCAAGACTGACCAAGCTTCTTGTAGGGCCCTTTTGCTTCAATATATGACCTTTATCTTCTTCTAGTAATAAACTATAACTCTTTGCAGCCAAGAATATCCCTTTCTTAACAATGTACTCAAGCTTACACTTACCCAATTCAATTGAAGAGACTTCATCTTCCTGAAGAGGGCTTCCTAGAACAACTGACTCAGTATCAATATAGTAACAGTTTGGTCTGGAAGTGTATTTGTACATATGAATACGAGCACAAGCCGTAATAGCTGCTGCCAATTGAACAACCGATATATGTGGAGGATTCCAGTCTAAGTCGTCAACCTGTCCTGTATTACTCAAGTAACAATATAGTAATGATCGCTAAGCTTATCCCCGAAGATCAGATTCTCATTCTGCGTTAAAGTGTCATATCTTTCTCTATTGACAACCTCTGTGAGAGTACTTTGTGGATTGATCCCAAATCTCCCGTACAGGGAGTTCATGAGTATCTCGTAAACATAAGCCATAGCATCATGACCAGACACTTTCGCTTCTTGTCTTCGGGAGAATAGTTCTGACACAAAGCTGCTGAAAGGACTAGCCCGCTCCTCGAACAAGTATCCCCTTAGTGGTATAATCGTGTAACCCAAGTGGCGAGCATATTTTAACTCTTTGCTATAATACACACCTACGAATTTCCCTGTTGGGAACAATAAAGTATTATTAGCCCTATATGGTAAGAATGGTCGAGTCATTGTAATCAGACATACCACATATGCCTCAATAAATCCATACAAGTTTGACAATTCCAGGCCTTGCAAATCCCCATGCCATACTAGGTTGCCACCCAGCATATTGAATGTTTTCATGATATATGGATATAAGGAGTTTACATCATAGTAGTATAGATTTTCCCCATATGGGATATACGTATCCGCATGGCCTCCATAGTACCCACGCCGAATGAATGTATCTTTGTTCCTACTTGGTAAATGGATAGGAAAACTATTAGGATCGTAATAGCTCATACGATCAATTTTCATAGCTAGAGAAGACACTGTCAAGCACTTCAAGATATCAACTTTGAACTGAGTCCAATAAATCTCTTGGGCTTTCAGCATCACACCACCTAACAGACGTATATCTTGTTTAAGGTATTCCAACAATTGATCTCTACGATTCTCCAGAGTCTCAACTTGAATCTCTTCATGTGGAATTGAGCCTTTGTCTCCTAATTGAGGACATAAAGTTTTAGCCAATGTATCCAGACTACTTGGGAGCAGAGCTAATGAATCTCTTAAACGTAACACCACTTTATTACCCCGAGACACCACTAACTCGTAAAGCCTAAGGTTCCTCATAAGAGGTTTTATGGAGTACGTATCGCCATGTTTAGCATAAAATTTCATGAAAAGGAGACCATCGAAGCGGGATAAGTTATGGAAATAAACCATTAGAATATTCTATTTCTCCGCTACCCTTGCTAAACGCTCGATAAAATCATACAACATTTTATTACTCCTGTCTTCAAATGAAGGTAGGACCGATAAGGGCATTACCGATACCCCTTGCCCAGTTCAATGTGTTCGCTTTTACGTGCCCAGGAGGTTAGGTTATTAGACCCCACCAGTTGCAATACCCCGTGACCTGGAGGGAGATAGTTGTCCATGTGTGAACAGTTCGACGTGACCAGTCGTAGATCCCCCGTACACCAAAGGAGGTGTTCGTGCTTTATAAGTAACAGTATGTGAAGAGGATAGGGAAGTTATACGTGCCTTGTTCTTGGTCAAACATCCCAGGAAGCAGGTGATGATTCTAAGCGTGTTACCTTTTCTCGATAACATTTGCCCAGTGAGTCAGTGAGGGGCATTCCCGATAGCCCGTGCCCTGGAATGAGGTGGTGGTGATCCTACTACGTGTGTTACCAGCTCGACGTTAACAGGAAGTAGGTTGTCAACGAGTTTCAGATACACGGGATATAGAAGAACAAACAGTTTATTGCTTGCTTTCTTAATGCAGCACATGACACAAGGATCAATGAAACGGATAATAGCTGCTTCAGAGCTTCATTACACAAATGAGGTTACTTGATGATGATGTTACTCGATGAGGGATTATGATCGCTACCGCTTGCCCATAGATAGCCGCTGTCAATACAGGTGTTGATTCACTTTATGCCAGTCATTGCTGGGATACTAAGCTACTTGGATCGGTTGGGCTTATTGCATTGGTTACTTTACTTGGATAATCGGCTTGGCTTCCGGTTATAGAAAACATACTCATTCCACATTGGGACCTTAACCAAAAGCCGGGGTACCTACCTGCTGATTGATCTCTCTTCCTGCCTGCCCTTAACAACCCATTTCTTCAGTCAGAAAATAATACTTAGTGGGTGGCTAAGACAATATCTTTCTTGTCGGGCCAGACTTCACCTGGTCAACTCGTTTTATCTACATTACAATGGCATTCTACGAACTTTAGATTCCTCTTTTAATATGTTAGTCCTTTGCAAACACCCTTACGATTTACCTGGCATAGGCTCACTTACCTTAACTTACTTATCACGGGCTGGCTTCCCATAGAGCAGAGCTTTTCCACCGGCTTCCAGCCAGACAACATTCACAGGCAGACCTGGAATCACACTTGCTTTCAGATGCTGCTGGGTACCACGTATTACCTATTGGTACAGCCGAGCCTCAGGATACAATTCAGAAATTAGAACCCACTAGCTAGGAAAGAATAGACTGACCTTTATAGAAGGCAAGGGGGCCAACAGACATGTAACCAAGATGGGGCCTATACAGAACACTGAGTTCCTACATGAATGCTATGAGAATGCTTACTTACAATGCACCTGTTTAGGATCATCGAACAACAAACACATGGCCTGGGTTCATTCACGCTGGGAAGGTTGTGCCCGTAAGGGAGGTGGGTTGGACTTGCCCAGAGAGATCTCGATTGATAGCTAACATATTCGAGATGGGTTCCAACAGACTAGGTCGATATGGGTTACCACGGACAGACGACTGAGGACTAACCGACCCCACTAGGAGACTTGAACATAGCACCCATACCTACTCGACGGATGATGCACCTGTCAAGCTTTATTGACATACACATAGGGAGGGACATTCATGCTAGGAAATTCATGCCAGCCAGGGAAGTGGGTTGAGCTTGGATAGATCTTAATTGAGTCGTTGATCAATACTGAATGTCTTCTGAGAGGAGGGACCATTGAACAGTCTTACGGGTGGCCCAGGTGCAAGGCTCTTATTTCATATTAGATGAGAATAGGATCAACCGTTATCAGGAGAATGCGGGTTACACTAAGTTACTAAGATCGGAATAAATCCATTCAAGTCCACTTTCTTTATATACATAATTATCTCTCTCAACTTTAGTGTCATTCTCAATATGTCTTTTTAGTCAATTGGTTCCCCTTTCCCTCATCCCTATTTGGATACCAGATTCTGTAAGGAGAAGGAAGATGAAGTGAGTCAATTTTGTTGTCCCTCTCATTTTAGGCAGGCGTCCTTATCGTTATAGTGCTTCTGATGCAATCACTTGGGAATCAAAGGTATTCGGAAACACAAAATTTAGGCAGTATGGCCTTCGGTTAAGGTCAATTCAGTTAAGATGTGAAATCCTCTTCTTCGTATTCGGGATCCTTGGCGGATGACTACCATTGTCTACGGCTACTGCTGCTGTTGACCCTCTCTTCTCTGGAATCTGTTCCCCTTTTGCCTTAGCTGGAGCCTGGTTGTTTTTATTGTTATCCACCACATCCTGACTTGGATTTATCGCTGCCAGGCTGGTCTTATTCACCACCGCTTCCTTCGTTGTCTGCTTCTAGTTCTAAACTCCTTCCTATACTCCAAAGCCTTAAAGCACTTTGACCTTTGAAGCTGACTGAGTTTCGTGGTAGGGTTGAAGTTTTCCCTATCCAGAGTTATAGAGACTCCCTTCCTTACTAGGCTTTGATGTGCCTGCTAAAAGGGAGAGAGAAGAGCCCCCATTCGACCCTATCCTCGACTTAGCATACCGTTGGTTGTGGGTTCTCAACGTTCTTCCTTTCTCAGATTCACGGCCCTCGGTCGGGTTGGAGGGTGACGTGCTCAGATAGGTTATGGAGAGATATATAGTTGAGAGACATGAACTAGAGAATGGAGTTGTATTAGTGGGTGCTAATAGGAGGATTGAGATTGTCCTATCGATTAATTATTAAACAAAGATCCGACATAGTCTCCAGTCAGGTTCGCTTCCCGACCTCCTCCTTTCGCAGCAACTTCATTTCACCCTCTCGTGCCTAATGCGCTTTGAGGTCTTTTGGGTTTGCCTACATTATCCTTCAAGCTTCATGGAGCGTGGAGCATGGAGATCGCATCTTTTTTGATGTCGATTCTGGCCAACAGAAAGAAAGGAGTTATAGCTATTCGAACCAAGGGAGCTACCTATGGGATATAGTAGAACTTATAGTTGGATATATCGCAGATTGAAGTGCAGAGCCTATTACTGTAGAGAGTGCATATCCATAGTGAGCAGTCCCTGTTTTTTCGGTTTACTCAGCAGAGTCCGGTACAGCTAAGCCAGAAAGCTCAGAAGTAGTTTCAGTTCCAGATCGATACCCAGTTACTACGGATCCATTACCTACAAAGGCGCACACAAGTTGGGGTATAGACAATAGCTGCACTAGTAGAAGTATACCCAGATTAGTAGCACCAATAACAGCAATAGACCCATACTCACACCGGCGAGCCATTCAAAGAAGGGACTTAGAGGCTTAGGTGGGACAAAGAGAGTAGAGGGAGAATCGGTCAGTTAGAGCGGCAGCTTAGGGAGGGAAGGGACCACTTAAGAATTAGGGTGAGAAATACACTCATTCATTAGGAGGTGCTTCTTTTGATTTCTTGCATTGAGGATGCGAAAGCAGGCTCGACCATAAGGGAGAGGCTTTCTTCCTTTTTTTCAGTTTGGGACCAATGAAAGGTCCTGGAGGGGCTTGCGCTTATGAGGGCAAGGAGATTTCTTAATTTATAACCATGGGGAAGCTCCGGATGAGTATACCATGGCGCAGCAACAACAGTTGATAACACCGTGGATTATAAATTGATAGTAGGATAACTAGATAAGCTTGGAGCGGATGGTGTGCTGCGATGGTGTGTACTAGAACATGAGCGCGACATGGTATAGTACGAGGTGCATGAAGGAATCGCAGGGGGGTGTGGGAGACCAATGAAGAAAGTACTGCGTGCGGGGGTGGCCTTCATTATTTCAGGAAGCTCAATAGTTTTATCAGTGTTTACGTATGTCAGAGGATTAGTGCTATTTCCAATTACAGCGCTAGAACCATTTGACAAATGGGTGGGCGATTTCGTGGGACTGAGAAATCCTCCAGTGAAAAGGATAGTAGCATGCTATATTATTACTACGACAGAATCTTTTACGTGCTGGGCGGAAGCCACACCAATTCAAGATTGCACCGTGCATACTGCCGTTTTGTATTTCTTTTTTAACAAGTCCAATATGATATGGAAAACATTCAAATTGAATGAGTCAAAGGAATGAAGGGGACCAAAGATATTATTTCATAACTAAGGGAATACACGAGTTTCGATAAAGTGGGTTTGTTCCTAAGTGCATACATTCCAAGGGCAGGGGGCATTCCACATATAAAAGTATTGAAATCATAGTTAGCAGCTGTAGGACCCTTGACATAGTCAAAGTGGGCAGTGTTCCATCTAAAGGATTCTCCAATAAAGGATGCCACTACACATATTTCTAGGAAAACCATATGCGGATCACGCGTACCCACTGCATCAATGGTAATCATACATGAATCACGTGTTTCCATCATGTTTGGTTTTATACTATTCTATTCCACCTGTTATGATTAAGATAAGATAACCTTCCATGGGATTAGTAGTGGCATATTACTTATTCCAGTTATCGAATTATCCCAGTCATTCGTAGCTATAGTGATACCCATACTAAGAGCAATAATAGAAAGTACCAATAGATATACTGAAATTCTGAGGCATAGATATGCATAGATGGTTCATAGCTTTGGTGCTTATCATTCTCACGGTGTGATAACTCTTTCTTCCAAGCCTACCCATTATAGTGAATAGCCATTCGAGAGTTCCTGCCCAATGATAGCTATAGATTGATTCTACCCAAGCATAGTGGGAGTAGCGTAACCAGGAATTGTTCGAAGAGTTGGACAGCCCACTCAACAAATGGAATAGATCCTGGACTGTGTCCCACAGCTTGTCTCGAGAGAGTGGAAGACACAACTTCTTAAACCCATCTATGCATAATAACTGCATGATGCAGTAAAGCCAGTAGCAGGGGCAGAAGCTATGCTTGGCGGGTGCTATGCTCACTGGGCAGGTGCTATGCTTATGGGGCAGAAGCTATGCTCACTCCTTGCCCTTAGAAGCGCAAGCCCCTCCGGGACCTTCAGTGGAGCTATGGGAGTAAGGCGGGAGTAAGTAGGTGAGGGGGTTGTAAAGGTGGATCAAGTAGGAGTTGTAGGTCGAGGTAGAGGGCATAGTTTCGAGGGTTGAGTAGGAATTATCATCATCGCATCTTCATCTCTCTTTAGAGAAATGCTATAAGTCAGCGAGTTGACTAATGACAAATGTTAGTTCTGGACCCCAAATGGATCATATGCCCCCGAACACCTCCACACAAGGATTCGCTTGATACAAAAATGCATTGAATTAGAAGGTTTTTGAGCAGGTAGTAAGTAACAGAAGTAAGGGGTAAGGGTAAGGTATCATGCTATGCCATGCCATCTCGGGTCTATAGCTGTTCCTCCTAAGATGAATTCATCGAGTGGTCTAGGTAAGGTAGAAGAGGTATAGTTCTTAAGGTGGGTACGAAGGGTTATAGTAGGAACAGGGTCTCTGAGATCTATTCCAATTCAAAAGAGGCATTTCTAATTCCTAATGAGTCTGTCTCCAGCCGGTACAATAAGAAGAGTGGTACCGATATGAATTAAGTAAGTGTTCTGGACGCTCGCTGGTGAATGCTGTATGAAGCCCAACGAAAGGGGTAGGTTTGATTGGAACTCGACTATTGACCGATCATCTTGCTTTGTCATTTCGAGAAACTTTAAAAGCGTAGTACTGAAACAACAGTGGTTCGATGCATTGAAGTGGGTGCTGCATGCAACACCTATGCGCTGGTGAGGAACACATCAAGGAAATTTTGAAAACTGGCGCAGATGTAGAAGGATGAAGTGCCTACGATTTGGGAAACCGCAACTATGGATAGAAGATAAATAAGATGGACGAGATGACCCACGCACACACCTTGCTAAATGGACCAAGGCTTATGGGGAAGAACCTCAGCCTGAATGGGTACACTTATTCTACCATACCCTAGATGTCATACCCATGAATTGGTATACTAAGATGGAATTTCGACATGGTACGGGCGAATGGGATGTCTTGCATGAAGGATTTTTGTTAACATTCACATTTCAAGACCAATGGTCGGATACTGTTGATGACGCACTGCAAGCCGTAAAAGCCGCTATCTTCAAAATACCACGGGAACCACGACAAGTAGTTCAACCAGCATGGGAAACCCAGTTAAGTAGTGCCCTAGAATGTTATAACATGAAAGTAGAGGAGGATGATGACGACCCCTAAAATATTAATATTCCAGAAACTAAAGGGTGTCGCGAAGTTCGAGGACCATCAATTGAGGATCCTGACATCACTGTGCTGCTAAAAACAAGGCAAGTAAACATTGGCATAGACATGGAGGGGAAGTACACAACGCTTGGGGACTACTGGGACGATGCTACGGTAGATAAGGTCGCTGAGTTACTCCGTGAATATTAAGATTTGTTCCCGACCAAAATCACGGACTTAAAGGGGATCATTGATGACTTAGGGATCATGAATATCACTCTAAAACTGGATATGAAGCCAGTTAAACAATGACCTTACCATTTGAATCCAAAGTATAAAGAAAAGGTCTATGATGAATTAGACAAAATGCTTGCAGCTGGAATTATTGAACCAGTGGAAGAATCCGACTGGGTGAGTCCCATGGTAGTACAAGAGAAAAAACAGAAGGGCGAAATTAGAATATGCGTGGCCCTCAGGAAGCTTAACGATGCTTGTGTTCACGATCCATTCCTGATACCATTTATAGATGAAGTATTGGAGAATGTTGGTGGTCGGGAAGCCTACTCATTCATAGATGGCTTCTCAGGGTACCATCAGATCAAGATCACACCGAAAGATAGGAGCAAGAAAACCTTCACAATCAAATGGGGCTGTTTTCAATACACCGTTATGCCCTTTGGACTGAAGAATGCACCAGTGATATTTTCGCACGTAGTGGTGGCCGCGTTCAAGGAATACATCCACAAGTTCTTGGAGGTTTATCTGGATGATTGGACTATATTTGGGTTAGTTAAACACCATATAGCAAGCTCACATTTGATGCTAGATACTTGCCAACGACACCAAATTGCGCTGAATCTTAAAAAGTGCACCTTCCTCATGCCCTTTGGAAACCTGCTCGGCCATGTGGTCTGCAAACAAGGCTTGATGGTGGATCCTGTGAAGATTGTTATTCTCAATCTGGAAGCGTCGCGAAGTGTTAAACAACTACGTGCTACGTTGGGCACACTGGTTACTATAGAAAGTTTATCAAGAGCTATGCACAAATAACAGCGCCAATGGAAAAACTATTGAAAAAGGACGCTACATATTGTTGGAATGATGATTGTAGGAAAAGTTTGGATGTTCTCAAGGAGAAAATGGCATTTGCTTCCATCTTGGTCTTCCCAAAATGGGACATAGAATTTCATGTACATGTTGATGTGTTGTGTATTGCACTGGGAGCTGTACTTACGTAGGAAGGCACAGAAGGCGTGGATCAACCAATCTTGTTCGCGAGTCAGAGGCTTTCCAAAGCTAAAAAGAACTACTCTACTACTGAGTGTGAAGGGTTGGCAATGGTATATGCATTCCAGAAATACTGACACTATTTACTTGGCGGGCACTTCAAGATGTATACTGATCATTCCGTGTTGAAATACCTGGTGAACAAGCCTGTGTTTGGGGGGTGCATATGCCAATGGCTGTTATTGTTTCAAGAATATGACTTTGAGGTCATCATAAAGCCAGGATGCCTAAATGTAGGACCATATCACTTATCACGAATTGAAACCGACGAGGAGCCAACAAATTTGGAAGAAGGACTACTTGATGCACAGCTCTTTGTAGTGTGCGTCGCGGATGATCACTTCGAAGATATAATCCATTTTTTAACCATAGGGACTGCGCTGAAGGAATATTTAGTCCAGCAGAAGAAGGAATTGGTGGTGCGCATGGAAGAATTTTCTGTCATCACGGGGCACCTCTACAAAATGGGAAACGATGAGATATTGCGAAGATATGTACCTGAATTTGAACAAGGAAAGATCCTCGTGGAAGCACATGGGGGGGCTGCAGGAGGACACTATGCAGGATGTGCAACAGCAGAAAAGATTCTTCGTGCTGGGCTATGGTGGCCAATCCTACATCAAGATTCAAAAGCACACTGTTGGGCCTGCGAAATATGCCAGAGGACTTGGAAACCATCACGAAGGGATGAGATGCCATTCAATCCATAGATGACACTGTAGCCATTCGAAAAATTGGCAGTTGACTTTGTGGGACCAATCAAACCTCAGGGAAAGACGGGTGCATGCTACATCATCACCGCGATAGAGTACCTAACTCAATGGGTGGAAGCACAGCCAATTAAGAACTACACGGTTGCTACAGCTACAAAATTTTTGTTTGACAACTTGTTGACACGGTTTGGTTGCCTGAAAATTTTAATGAGTGACTATGGAACACACTTCATAAATGAAACCATTAGCACACTCACCGAGATATTCCAGGTGTATCATCAGCAAAGTACACCATACCATCCACAAGCTAATGGGACAATAAAATCATTCAACAAAATTCTAGAGACTGGGCTGACCAAAGTATGTAATGCACAGTGAAATGACCGGGACCTATGCATACTTGCCGTATTATGGGCATACACAACCACGTGCAAAAAATTGACAGGCCAGACACCTTTCAGGTTAGTTTGTGGCATGGAAGCAGTCATGCCAATGGAATACATTGTACCTAGTTTGCGGATAGCAGCAATTATAGGCATGTCTGACCTCGAAGCCTTGGAAGAGAGACTTGCGCAATTGGAAGAACTCGAGGAAGAATGGTTTCTGGTGGGATTCCAATAGCAGGTACAGAAACAGCGCGAGAAAGCTTGACACGATCGCCATATCAAGTTGCTCACATTCAAGGTAAACGATTTAGTGTTGCTGTATGACAACAAGTTCGAAAAATTTCCTAAGAAATTCAAGATGCATTGGTTAGGACCATATGTGGTAAAATGAGTCACAGACGGAGGCGTAGTCTAGCTAATCAAACTTAATGGAGAACCCTTCCCAGGAAGAGTAAATGGCAGTCACCTGAAGCCCTACACGGGTGGGCCTCCTATTTGACTAACTGACCAAAGAATAGTCTTTGTGACCTAACAAGCCAGACAAAGGTGTAGGACTATAAACACAGGTACTAGAAGCCGACATCAAAGTAGAGAATCAAGCCAGACGTAGATGATTCTCAATCACAAATGGAGTAGATCTAGATGACGGTAGCACGTTGCGTTGCGGACCTTCGCACCGCACATGCACAATTGGATGGACTTCGTGCATAGATTGCCACACCAACAGAGTGACTCGGGACAAGTCATGATGATTGTGTTGGGGGCCTGTTGGGCAGCGGTTCCCCCCATAGCATGTTTTTGGGGCTTAAAGCCCAAATTTTGGTCAAGTGTAATGTAAAGACCCCGTGAAATGTGGGCGCGAAGCATAAGAGTCTATGATTGTCTACCCTAAGATAATGTAATTTAATATAAACTGTGTCGACCTACCCATGGTTCGCGGACCATGGGATTATATAAATAGAGCGAGGCTCTAAGTGTAAGGGGAGTCTTAGTTTTTGACAAGTAATAAATAGATGCGAAGGCATGGTTAGAAGATAGAAGTGGATCTAGAGGTATTTGGTCATAGTGATAGGTAGAGGCTCTGCAGCTAAGTGTGCAGAGGCCTAGTAGAGTCCGCAGTTGAGTGCGCAGACCCCTGCAACTGAGTGTGCAGGGTGGAGTCAGGTCTGTAACTAAACTTAAGTATTAATAAAGATAAGATTGATTCAGAATATTGTGCGTATTTTCGTAGATCTGTATTTCCATGTTCTGGTTATCTTTATGCATTTATATTATTTTTAGAGTACCCGCGCTAATCTGAAAGTTGAACAAGTAATAAGAATATTGGGCCCACACAAACTAAGCACTATTATACTAGCCTAGTAAGGATTGGATTGGAATAACACGGTATTCACAAAGGGTGCATGGGTTGCGAAGAATAGAAAGCTGCATGGAGCAGCACAGTGCATAGATTAGGATTTCAAACCTCCAGAACCCTCATCAAGACATCCCTAGGGTGTGGAAACCTGGTTCTAGCACCCTCCCATACTACTTCGGGTGAGACCTCAGTCCGTGCTCCGCAAATTGTTTCCGAAAGGGCCAGTAGTACCGAGATTTGCTTGGCTAAACTCACTGCTGAACTTGGGTCAGGCCCCATGTAGCCAACAACCATATTGATTCGCGGTGGTGGCAGAGGTGGTATAGGCAAAGGTGGGGGTGAAGATGGTGAAACTGGCAGTGGTGTGGGTGGGGGTGGTATGCGTGGAATCCTTTGCCTTATCAAATTGATCGCACTTCTTGATGACACCTTAAAGAGCTCTTCTTCGCCCCCTCGTGGAGGTGAAATCAAGGGGTTAGTTTCTAGTTCTGTACTACTTTCGTTTCTGTAGATTCTCCCACTTCACATAGCCCCAAACCTCAATTTATTCGCATAACCCATTTTTCACACAGTAGCATTTTAATCCAAGTGTTCAAATATTTAACGTACTTACCTTGCGGCCCTTTGAGGAAGTGACATTCTACCTTGCTATAGCTGACTGAAGTATCTACCGTGAACTCGGTGATGAATCCTCCTATAATTCGACTGAGCCAGTGATCAATAGCGCACACGATCTTATCCTTCGATTCTTCCAATCTGTGCACCAATTCTGGAGTCCACACAATAGGTATATCAAGCTTACACCTTCCTTGGCTATCTGCTAGCTTTGCGATCCACTCGTATAGCTCAGTAGGGAAAGATGTGAAGAAAATTTCGTGGATCTCTGTGTATAAGTAGCAGTATAACTACTCTTCCTTTGATAGTTGCAAATTCTTGTTCTCCCACGCCGTGAACTCGTGAATCTTCCTATCCAACCAATCTTCAATTCCTTTCTTTGTTGGATTCTAGTGATACGACATCAGACATCTCTATGCAGATCCCAGTCCCAGGAATGGAACCATTTGTTGGCTTGTTGGGGCCTGACCCAGGTTCGGAGTTAATTAGCCAAACAAATCCCTGTACTACTGGCCCTTTCGGAAATAGTCTGCGGAGCGTAGACTGAGGTCTCACCCGAAGTAGTATTGGGGGGTGCTGGAACCAGGTTTCTACACCCTTGAGATGTTTGATTCGGTCCAACTGCTCATCCCTATACGCAGGTTGCTTCGCGTACTTCCTTGGCCTTCGTGCCCTGATATACTTGCCTTCGCGTAGCCCTAGGGGCTGTGGGGCTTCTGTGTTGCTGGAGCAGCGCTCTGCACTATTTTCCTAAGTCACACCTGAGATCTTACCTATCTTCCTACGCAGTTAGTTATCTTCACGTAAATAGAAGCCTTGTGTTATATTTATTTATACAGCATAGCCATATAGGTTTGCGCAAGAAATAAACAATACACTTGAAATTTATACCCAATAATATATTAAACAGGAAAAGATACACAGAAATATGGTAAAATTCTCTTTATTAATTCTTCCAATGGTTACAAACTCGACCTACCCTGCGCACTCAACTGCAGGGGTTCACACACTGAGATGCGGATTACTAGGCCTCTATGCACTCAGCTGCAGAGCCTTCTCTTACTCTACGACCCAAAGACACACTTTACAGTTCGACTGAATCTCTTAGACTCATCAGGCTTCTTGTCTATTCTTTCACTATATGCTATCTTTTACACTTAGAGACTCGCTCTATCTATATAATCCCATGGTCTGCAGACCATGGGTGGATCTTTCAAGCCAAAATTACATTACAAAACCAAGGGCGGACAACCCTGTGACTCTATTATGACTTTGCACTCCGCACCCACAAATCGCAGAGTCTTTACAATGAACTTGGTCAAAACTTAGGCTTTAAGCCCCAAAACATGCCTTGGGGGGATTCCATGCCCAACACTATATATGCATTGACCACTGTGCGGTATCCCCACAGGGCTAAGAACACCATATGGTGCCAATTGGTTTTGTGATTGTTCACCATATGCTGCAACATTGTTTTGAGAACCTTGTTGACAACTTCTACCCGACCATTGGACTAAGGGTAGTATGGGAAGAAAACTCATGAGAGAAGCTAAGGTGTTGGGATAACTCTTGAAATATTCTGAAGACAACTCCTTGGAAACACCAAACCATGTTATGAAATTGTTAAAGAAAAATTGTGCATCAGTTTCTGCAGTGTTATTATATGTGGGCATTTCTTTTTACCATTTGGTGAAGTAGTTAATAACAACCAAAATGTACTTGTGGTTGCTAGATGATGGGGGTTACAGGTCATGAAGTAGATGCCCCATTTTCAGAAGGGGCTAGCCACGATGACTGGATGTAGTGGAGTGGGTGGTGCTCGTGCCTTATGAACATATCATTGGTATCACTCACATCTTCTGACTGACTGTATGTAATCGTGGAAGAGGGTGGTAAAAAAATAACCGACACTGAGGATTTTTTGGTCGGTGGCCATCCCCGAGAGGTGGTCTTCGCAAGCCCCACTATGGAAATCATTTAAGGCTTGCCTAGCTTGTTGGTGGGTGAAGCATTGATGTATGATGGTTTCGATGCCTCATTGATAGAGGAAATCCCACAAAAGAATGTATCGCGGGGCTTGGTGGCATATGTGCTTCTTATCATTGCAAGTAAGCTGGGGTTTGAAATTTTGAGTTCGTAAAAAGAGGAGGGTGTCACCGTACTAGGGATCATCTATTGATACTAGAAATAAATGTTCACTGGGAAGAGCATCATTAATGGGAGAGCCTTGGGTCTCTGTTGGGAGATTTGTGATGAACTCGGTGAGGATGAGTGCCTTTTTTCTCTTAGGAGAATTAAATTGTAGATCAAATTCTTATAGAATAATGATCCATCGATCATATTTATGGTTCATCATACGACGAGCGAGAATATACCTCTTGAGAAATTTCAGAGTAATCCCATGCAAAAATATCCCTGTATTCTTGGAACAAGGATGTGTATGCCATTATTTCTTCTAGAGAGCATGTTGCCTCCAGGGAGACCTGTTGGACTTTTCTAGGTTTGTTTGAAATATTTACCTTAATGGTAGTGAAATATTTGACATGTTCCCTTCCTTAAACGCATCAGGTGCTTGGATGGGATATTTGAACCAATTGACCAATCCTGGTGGGAGGAAATATTTTGACTTGATGGCACAAATATCGTGGGTTGGTGTGCTAGTGTGTACAAATGTTTTTTCATGTAGAAAAAATGAACAATGGTGCAAGGCATCCTAAAGACATTCGTGTTCCATCATGGATTCTAGTATATCTTTGTCTGAGTGAAAAATATTATCTAGTGTTGACTTGGGTTGACCTCAACCTGCCAAGTGAGAAACTAGACAAAGTGGCCAACTAACCCCATTATAATGCATCCAAAAACATAATAGTTTAAGATTGTCTAGAAAAACTATAAATGTTTGAGTATCCTTAATTCTCCTAATATAGATAAATAAAACATAATGTAAAACTCTGCAAAGTCTTCATCTATACAGAGAAAAAATTAACGCCAAAACATTGCAAACCATGCTACTAATCATCCGAAGAGTCCACAGGTGCTGGATCTTTCACACTCGAAACAGGTAATTCCATCTGAGGGAGACATGGAATATGTTTCTCTGCGTGACTGAGGTGGGTATTCTGTTGTTAAATCTGGAATTGGATAAGCTGAAATTCATTATGAATTTCCAGGATCAGCCTTGGAGGGACCAACTTAAGGAGTCGTGAGAGTTCTTGCCACTATATTCTTCATCAACCAATAAAGATAGACAATTTATTTGTATCGAGAGGATCCGACACCAGGTCTAGCCATTCCTCCATATATAAATTTGCACCAGCTTCTTGTTAGTTTAGTTTTGGTTCCCAGCTCAATATTAAGTAACAAATCCAAGGCTGCATGTCAGTCTGGTATGACTGGGAAAATTCTTGAATGAGGCTCGAAGTGGATTGAAAACCCCTACCCCAAACTCGATGTGGTTGGGGTTGGCTACTTCCCCATCGCTGACCTGCATTTCTATTATGCCCACGACGTCTATTAGCCAAGGTTCCTCTACTAGAGGAGAGGCACACCATGTTGCAATTTGACCAAACAACAAAATGATATGAAACCCTGAAATAGAGAGCCAAGACCTCGAGCTATAGGCGATTGACAAGCTTAAGGTCTTGATGCACACATTGAAAAATTATACATGTAAGTGTACCATAACAAAAATCCATATAATAATGAGTAGTAAAGTCAGAAACCAAACATTTTCCCATGGATATGAGATGGGTCTGCCAAGAGAGGCCAAACACATCAACCCAGGGCTCCACGAGCCATCTTAAGACAAAACACATAATTGATTCGGGCATATCCTTACGCAGGAGACCTCTTCTCTTAAATGCCAACGAATCAGGTGTATCCTTACGCATGAGACCCTTTCTCTTAAATGCCAACAGGTTCATTGGAAAAAAAAGATAATAGACACAATCATCCATGCAAGAGATGCATACTAAATTCCTGTGCACAAACCGTGAATACATGCCCATTCGAGAAAGTAAGATTCCATAACAAAAAGAAATAATTTCACAATATTCAGACAACACATCAGAAAAAACAACCCTTTCCTCCCAAATTTCGCTGATGATTTTCTTTCTAACCCCATACATCGGCTCTGACATGCTTCTCCAGTGTAATATCATATGGACTTGAATCACAGAGGAAAGAATATAAGAGGAGCACACTGAAAAAACATACCCTGGTTGGATGAAACCCTCCGCACCAGGGCAGCGGACCTCATGAAGCTCCTTCGTATTCATCCCCAAGCTTTCTAGAAAACCCACAACCATTCCAATAGCAATACCTCCTAAACATTCAGAGTGACTAACATAAAACCCCAACAAGAAGATGTCCCTTAGTCCATTCCAATCACCATTAATAACCTGTATGGACGGTGCCACCTTACGATTAAGAGAAAATATGTGAGAACCATAACATGATAGCCCATTGTCCTTTCTTATTGAAACGATGTCCATGACACAAATCCCATAAATATCTTACTTTATTTTTAAATATAAACAAATTATTATTAAGCTCCCTTTACGTTTTCCCAATGTAGGAATTTACAGGGTAAGTTCCTCAGACAGAACACCAAAGGACACCGTTCACACACAGATCACAGATCAATACACCAGTATTTTGACGTGGTTAAAACCCTCAAAGAGGGAAACAGTCCACGGCTTGAGCCAACGCGGCCACTTCAGGCAATTTATTAATAAAAGAATGAAAATTTACATAAGCTTCTCTCATGCACGGTTAACCTACAAATGACCCTCCATGCTCTTTAAATAGAGATCATGGACCAATCGGGTGTTAAGCCACGGATCAAGTGTCGGTAATACCGAGGAGAGAATGAACCGTCGGATCACTACATATCATGACCGTCAGATTGTAAGTTACAAAATGTACATAGTAAAGAAACACACTTTACCTAACTCTATACTAGACCAAGTTATACTTAACTATTTCCTATGTGTCCGAATATCCTAACATCCCCCCTTAAGAACAACTTGGGATAGGATTGAAGGATTTACAAATATGACACAATAGGAGAAGGAAGGAGTCACTAAAGCCTATCCCCCCTTAGTGACAACTTCCTGAACTCCAACCATAAATCGAAGTTTAGTGAACTTTGCCTCTGTGAGAGCCTTTGTAAAGATGTCTGCAACTTGATCATCTGTTGAACAATATTGCACTTCAAGAACATGGTCGTGAATGAGCTTTCTAATGAAGTGCATGTGTAGTTCAATGTGTTTGCTGCGCTGATGTTGGACTGGATCTTTGCATAGTTGAATGGCACTTTGATTATCACACCAAAGTGTAGTCGGATGCTGCTGCTGAAAGCCAAACTCTGACAGGATCTGACGAAGCCACAAGGCTTCCTTACTGGCTTCTACAGCACCACGATACTCTGCTTCTGCTGAAGAAAGAGAAATGGCACCTTGTTTCTTGCAAGCCCATGTAATAGGTCCTGAACCAAGAGTGAACACATAACCTGCAATAGACTTCCGATCATCAGGGTCACCAGCCCAATCGGAATCAGTGAAACCAACCAATAGAGGAGATGCTTTGGCACTGTAATGAATCCCAAACTGAACTGTAACTCGAACATAACGAAGTATTCTTTTAGCTACTTTCCAATGACTTTCACGTGGGTTTTGCATAAACTGAGCAACAAGGCCAACAACAAAGGAAAGGTCAGGACGAGTATGGGTTAGATACAAAAGTTTTCCTACAAGTTGATGGTATAAGGTAGCATCAACTTCAGGAGAAGTACAAGTGACTGAAAGTTTGACTCCAGACTGAAAGGGAGAAGGGGTTGGCTTACAGTCTTCCATGTGAAAATGGCGTAGAATATCACAGGCATACTTGGACTGGGAAAGGGAAATACCTTCCTTGGATTGCAAGACTTGAAGACCAAGAAAATAATGTAAGTGTCCTAAGTCTGTCATTTCAAACTTCCTTTTAAGGCTAGACTTCACATGGTTTATAAGGTTGGGATCACTACCAGTTAGGGTAAGATCATCAACATAAAGAACAAGAATGATAAGAGACTTTCCCACTTTCTTGCTGTAGACAATATTATCAGAATGACACCTAGAAAAGCCATTTTCTAAAAGAAAGTTATCCATTTTGGCATACCAAGCTCGAGGAGCTTGCTTGAGACCATGAAGGGATTTCTTAAGCCGACATACAAGGATGGAGTCTGTTTGTATAAAGCCAATAGGTTTTTCCATATAGATTTCTTCATGCAAGTCCCCATGCAAGAAGGCGGATTTAACATCCATTTGATGGACTTCCCATTTGAAAGAGGTAGCAAGGGAAAGAACAAGGCGGATAGAGTTCATTTTGGCAATAGGGGAGAAGGTTTCAGTGTAGTCAATGCCTTCAATTTGTGAAAAACCCTTAGCAACAAGACGAGATTTATGTTTATCAAATTTCCCATCTGGTCCATACTTGGTTCTGTAAACCCATTTGCATCTAACAAGTTTTCGTCCCTTTGGTAGAGGAACAAGATCCCATGTATCATTTGCCAATAATGAATGATATTCTTCATTCATAGCTGCTTCCCAATCTGGATGGCCTGAAGCTTCTGCAAAGGTGTCAGGATCATAATTCACTGAAGCTTGAGCCAGTAAAGAAGAGGCTCTATCAAACTGAGAACATGTACGTCGCTGATCTGTAGGATCACCGACAAGATCACCTGCTGCATCTCGAGTAGCACGGACCCATTTTGGAAGCCGAGGAGCTGAAGGAGGATCCTGAGAAGGTGGGGGAGGAGTTTCATCCTCACTTTCATCATCTGAAGAAGAAATATTTTCAAAAGTAGAAGAGATAGGGAGAGGTGGCACATCCGCCGAACTAGGCTTGTAGGCCGATATATTTTCAGCAAACTTTACATCTCTTCTAATGATAACATTTTTGGACTTAAGTGGAATAAGTCTATATCCTTTGACATCTTCAGAATATCCAACAAAAATACATTTTTCACTCTTAGGTTCTAAAGCTTTATGTTTCTCATCTGGAATATGGGCCCATGCTTCACTTCCAAAAACACGAAAGTGACTTACATCTGGTTTAATTGAGCTCCATGCTTCTTCTGGAGTGATATTCTTTAAAACCTTAGTAGGAGTGCGATTTATTATGTAATTTGCACAGTTAATTGCTTATGCCCAATAATTAAGACTAAGTCCTTTAGATTGAAGCATACAATTAGCCATTTTCTTTAAGGTGCGATTCTTCCTTTCAGCGACACCATTTTGTTGTGGAGTATATGGAACAGTATGTTGCATTTGAATTCCATTCTCAGTGCAAAAGTTGATGAATTTGTTGTTAACATATTCTCCACCATTATCAGATCTTAGCTTAAGAATTTGATGTCCAGATTGTTTTTCAACAAAGGCCTTAAAGGCCAAGAACATGTTAAATACTTCACTCTTGAGTTTTAAGAAGTATACCCAAGTGCGTCTGGAGAAATCATCAATGAAAGTTAAGAAATACTTGTAGCCAGAGAATGAAACAACTGGAAGTGGACCACATAAATCACTATGCACGAGCTGTAAAGGGGTTGAGGTGTGCCAAGAGGCACGTTTTTCAAAACTGTCCTGATGATGTTTTCCAAGTACACATCTGGAACAAACACCATCTCTGCAAGATACCATTGGAAGACCTGTCACTATATTTTCTTTACATAGATTCTGAAGAGAGCGATAGTTTAAGTGACCAAATCGCTCATGCCAAAGTTTGCTCACTTCATCATTATTAGCAACAAATACCGAGGGAACATTTGATGACCCAAAGTTGTGAAACTTATACAACCTTTTAGAATCATCAGCAATGCCAGTAGCTAAAATCTGTCTAGGATATCTTAGGTCCTTAATTACAACATCGTGAGGTGAAAATTCAACGATTTTACCTTCACCTGAATGAGTTATCTGATATACAGATAGAAGGTTGCAGGATAAGGTTGGAACACATAATACATCATTAAACTGACCATTGTCTATATGAACAGTTCCAGTCCCTACAACACTAAGAGATATATCATCACCAACATATATATTTTTGGTGTTACAATCATTTAAAGAAGAAAACATGGCTTTGTTTTGGGCCATGTGATAAGAAGCTCCAGAATCAATGAGCCACTCATGAGAATGAGAAGAAGAAGATACGTTTAGTGCATAGCCAGACCGATATGCTTGACAACCACATGCAGAAAGTGCCATTCCTGAAGATGAAGTTGAAGTTGAAGAGTGCTCCAAATGGATGTTATGCTTCTTCATTGCTGCTTCCAAGGCTTGCATCTTCTTAAAGCATTTGGATTCTAAGTGGCCATCTCGATTACAAAAGTTGCAATGTCTATCAGTATTCTTCCCTTTGTTTTTATTTGTCTTATCATTTTGTTGAAATGATTTTTCATTTTGAGGCTGAAATTGCTTAGGACCCTTGTTTGGTTTAGGACCATTCCTTTTAGGATACAACTTCTTAAGATTCTTTGGATTTGGTTGTTGCTGGGTGGCTAACGCTTTCTTAGAAGAGTTTCCAAGATTAAGAAGACCAAGGTGTAAGAGTTTTTCTTGTTCTCTTATTAAAGAATCACAAAAAGAATCAAAGGAAGGGGACTTGTAGTCTTGTCCTTGAGAAATGAAGGCTTCTCTTGTAGAATGGAAGGTGGAAACAAACACAGAGTAGGCTGGTCCCAACTTAGTAAGAATGGAATAGATAAGGTTACTATCTTCTTTCTTAACCTTAACACCTTCCAAGAGAAGTCTAAGGGTCTTGAACTTGGACAAAAAGTCTTCAATGCAAGAAAAATTATTGGGGTCCAATGTATGCAACTCATTTTCAAGTTGATAGGCTCTAAGTTCATTTTTTATTCCAAAAACTTTAGTAATCTGTTTCAATGCTTCATCAGGAGTATCAAGTTCTGTAATATGGAATCTAAGATCTGGAGAAATAGACATCCCTATCAATCCACGTGCTTGATCTTGCCTATTTTCCCATTTAGTTGCCTTATCTTCATCTTTCGGTTTGGTTTCTTGGCCTGAGGCTATTCTGTAGAGACCTTTACTTCT
This sequence comes from Pinus tabuliformis, assembly GCA_031772625.1. Taxonomy (NCBI): domain Eukaryota; kingdom Viridiplantae; phylum Streptophyta; class Pinopsida; order Pinales; family Pinaceae; genus Pinus; species Pinus tabuliformis. The sequence continues at coordinate 797,133,005 of CM062808.1, read as the reverse complement.
AAGTAAATCCATAATGTAGGACCACCATTGGAAGTAGTTGGTGCTGTCAATAATAACTTGGCATGGAATTTCCATTTTAACAGAAACTGAAGCCATAGATGCTGAAACTAAGTGTTCCAATGGAAAGATCTCGAAAAATTAGGCTGTTTCAAAAAAAACGGTTCTGAAAACGGCTTCCGGATGAAGAAGTTATGGCTTTTTGAAGAAAATTTGATGAAGATGCCGACGAAGTGCGGGAATGTGCGGAAATGAAAAATCCGCCCCCACAAAAAGGAGACTTGAACTCAAGACCTCTACTCTCATAAATTAGCTTTGGACCAAGTGAGCTATACAAAAATTTTGAGAGAGAGAGAGAGAGAGAGAGAGGGCGGGGGGTTGAAGCTTTGGTTTGCGTGCTTGCTTTGAGAAAGCTCTTTTTCCCTACAAAACAAAAAACACAAAACCCAACACGGACATACAAAAAAAAAGAACCTTGCGGCTCGAAGTTAGCTTTAGCCGGAAACTAAATATTTTCCTCAATGTTTTTGATTTTCCGAGATCACACTAAGGCGCAGTGGAAAAGAGCATACGCATGAGAAAAATCCTTCCTTTCTGTTTCTTATTTGCCTAGATCGCACAGAGTCACAGGGCAAAGAGCATACGCAGAAATTAAAGGTATAGATCTGGTAATAAAAAAGGCTAAATAAACCGAAACCGAAATAAACAGAGAGAAAATAACTGTAAACTGCAAATAAACACTGTATACCTCCAGATCTTAAAAATGACGTAGCTAGGGCTACCGGAAACCTTTTCGCATGAAACGAAAGGGGTTTCTCACTGGAACAGATGCTCCCAACACAATAGAGTAGTCCTCTCGGCTCGAAAGTAGTCAGAAACAATAGATCTAGGAAACGACAGTCGGATGCAGTTCTACCGGCTTCAGATTTGGATCACCAACGGACGCGGCCCTCAAATAGCTCTGATACCATGTAGGAATTTACAGGGTAAGTTCCTCAGACAGAACACCAAAGGACACCGCTCACACACAGATCACAGATCAATACACCAGTACTTTTGACGTGGTTAAAACCCTCAAAGAGGGAAACAGTCCACGGCCTGAGCCAACGCGGCCACTTTAGGCAATTTATTAATAAAAGAATGAAAATTTACATAAGCTTCTCTCATGCACGGTTAACCTACAAATGACCCTCCATGCTCTTTAAATAGAGATCATGGACCAATCGGGTGTTAAGCCACGGATCAAGTGTCGGTAATACCGAGGAGAGAATGAACCGTCGGATCACTACATATTGTGACCGTCAGATTGTAAGTTACAAAATGTACATAGTAAAGAAACACACTTTACCTAACTCTATACTAGACCAAGTTATACTTAACTATTTCCTATGTGTCAGAATATCATAACACCCAACTGCCGCTGACAATTATAGAAGTAAATTGCAGTTATTTCCTTCATTTACTAAAACCAACTGCAGTCATTTCCTTAAATTACAAAAATTAACTGCAGTTAATTAATCTCTTGTTGGGAGCTTCTGGAGTGGTCCATTACTCCCTCTATAGTTCTCTACCATGATCTGTGGAACACTTGACACATAGCCAACAGAATCTTGATGGAAGCTTGGCTATAAATATTTTAGTTTGGTCCCCAAGCTCACTAACTCAATCCCCTTTAGCCTTACACCATCAAGTTAGAGTGAACAGAGCTTGGAAGTGCCTTCAGATTTTCTGTATTCTTTTTCTTTCTGCTTGCGTGAAGATTGTGTTACGATATTTACCTTCATGGGTGTCTACGGCGTGGATAAAACAAGGATGTTGCTCCTCATTGTTCGATTCAGATGCGTAGGTGACCCCACCTTTGAGTGAAATATTCGCCATAATACATTCTGGCGGTTGTCCCAGACGTTCAAGCGGGATCCCCCCTCTTAACTTCATGGGTTTGCTCTTTTATTTGTAAAAGAATGGAGAAATTTCAGGTTGCATGGAATGATCCAGGGGACATGCAGAAAGGAAGGCAGTTTTTGCAGATATAAATAATTTGTATATCAGTTTTATTTCCATTCTAGTACCTTTTGAAATCTTTAGAACTTTAAACTTGGATTGCCAAGTATCATTGCCATCGCAGTCTCTGGAGGGTTGGTTTCCATCCTCGTACTTATGGTTCTAATCGTTTATCTACTGAGATATATTGGTGTGGTGAAGAGGAAAGCACTCAAATCTGAGGAAGATATTGTGAAGTGGCCCAGAAGCTTTGCATAAAAAACACATTGTGAGTGTGAGTAGCATCAATGGCTGGACGTATGTTTTTTTTGGGCATCAAATTTTTTACGATTCTTTTAAGTATTTATTCCGCATTAAAGAATCATTATTTAGTTATCATTTGGTATCGGAGCAATTTTTTATCTCTACCTTGGTATTTATAAACATGCTCTATTATGCTAATGTTATATTTTGAGAATTTTCTAAATTAAGGCATTTATTTGGAAATATGTCTAATTTTTGCTCATTTTTTATGCTTATAATATTTATTCAATTATATGCATTTTGGATAATTGTTGTGCAAAATTTATTACCTATGCTTGTATTTAATTTGCATGAATTGATTATTTCTGTTTTAAATTAAAACATGTTATTTTGGATGAGTATACGAGACCCATCGTTGAATGTTATGCATGAATATTATAGTTTATTTCAAGCTATTTTTTTATGCATAAAAGAAATAATGTCTAGTGATCCATATAATTTTAATTGATTGGAGAATAGCCACAACATCTCTAATTAAATAATATTATATATTATGATTGATTAGGATCACATAAAGAATATTTAGACATTAATTGTAATTAACTATATTAAATATAATAAATTTTATCCCACATGAATTTTTATTATATTTATATAATTAATTAGGATAAAATATTCATAACTTACCCACAGGAATTATGAATTAATATCCTTGAACTTAAGGGACATAACTATAAGGTCTGGAAGGAGAGAATTCTCCTTAATTTAGGGTGGATGGACATAGGCTATGCTATTATGAAAGATGAACCACCGACACTCACTAATACCAGCACTGCAACAGACATCATGCTTTATGAATGATGGGAGCAATCTAATTGCCTAAGCATGATGTTCATTAAGACTAAAATTTTAGCTAGTATTCGTGGTTCCGTTGATCAGCATGAAAAGGTCCGAGACTTGCTGAAAAACATTGGTGATCAATTCGTTACTTCAGACAAGGCACTAGCAAGCACCCTAATCATGAAGTTTCATCCCTAAGGCTCACTAGTGTAAAAGGTGTGAGCGAGCACATCATGCAAATGAGGGACACTGTGGCTCAACTGAAGAAAATCGATGTTGAAATATTAGAGTCCTTTCTGGTGCACTACATTCTGAACACCCTTCTGCACCAATACAGACCCTTCAAAATCTCATACAACACACATAAGGATAAATGGTCAATTAATGAATTCATGACCATGTGTGTTCAAGAGGAAGAGAGACTGGTGATCGAACTGGGAGAAAGTGCAATGTTGGTAACGCGTGGAAAGGGAAAATATCAAACCAATAAGAAAGGGATAGGTAAAGTACCTCCCCAAGCTGATATCAAGAAGGATTCCAAGTGTTTCTTCTGTAAAAAGAAGGGACACATGAAGAAGGAATGCGCCAAATTTCAGAAATGGCTTGTAGACAAAGGTAATCCAATCTCGTTTGTTTGTTATGAATCTAATATGGTTAATGTCAATATTAACACCTGGTGGATTGATTCTGGATCACAATTCACATTTCGAATTCCTTGCAGGGTTTGCAAAACCTAAGGAAGCCAGTGAGAAGTGAGCAAAGCATCTTATCAAGAAACAAAATGGGCTCCCATGTGGAAGCTATAGGAACATGCTATTTAACTTTAAGTAGTGGCTTTGTTTTAGAATTAGAAAAGACCTTTTAAGTTCCAAGTTTTTCTAGAAACTTGATTTCAGTTTCAAGGCTTGTACCTTTTGGATATTCCTTTAACTTTTTAGAAACATCCTTTATTTTATTTTATAAATCTAATTGTGTTGGGAATGGTATTTTGTCTAATGGTCTTTACTGCATTAATTTACAAAACAACGTCACTTATGATTCAATGCATGTTCACACTGGCACTAAAAGATGTGTTATTAATGAAGATTCCTCTAAATTTTGGCACCGGAGATTAGGTCATATCTCCATAGAAATAATTAGAGGATTAGTAAATGAAGGGGTACTTAATACTCTAGATTTTACTGATTTTGAGACTTGTGTGGACTGCATAAAGGGAAAGCAGACCAACAAGTCAAAGAAAGGTGCCAATAGGAGTTCGGACATATTCGAGATCAGACATACTGATATATGTAGTCCAGACATGGACTCACATGGTCAGAGATACTTCATCTCTTTTATAGATGATTACTCACGATATATGTATCTCTACATGCTTCATAAAAAGAGCGAAGCATTAGATGCCTTTAAGATCTTTAAGACTGAAGTAGAGAAACAATGTGGCAAGAAAATTAAGATCGTGAGATTAGATAGAGGTGGAGAATATTATGGTAGATACATAGAAGATGGACAAGCACCTAGGCCATTCGCAAAATTTCTTCAAGAGCATGGGATTGTTGCCCAATACGCCATGCTTGGTTCACCCAACCAGAATGGTGTAGCAGAAAGAAGAAACCGAACATTATTGGACATGGTGCGGAGTATGCTTAGCAGCTCTAATCTTCCTAAATCCTTGTGGACTGAAGCACTTAAGACAACATTGTATATATTAAACCGAGTTCCAACCAAGGTTGTTCCTAAAACGCCATTTTAATTATGGAAAGGTTGGAAACCGAGTTTGCGACATATGCGTGTTTGGGGATGCCTTTCTGAAGTAAGAATATATAATCCACAAGAGAAGAAGCTGGACCCAAGGACCATTAGTGGGTAATTCATTGGATATGCTGAAAGGTCTAAAGATTATAGATTTTATTGTCCATCTCACAACACTAGGATTGTGGAATAAAGAAATGCAAAGTTTCTTAAAAATGACTTGATCAGTGGGAGCGATCAAACTAGGAACATAGTTTCTGAGAAGGATCATTCAGAATCTCAACCTTCCACCTCAACTGATAAATTGGTTATTGTTCATAGCACCCCTCAAGTACAAACTTGTGTTGAACTACCAATTGTTGAAGTTCCACAAGCTGCTGACGACATTCCAGTAGATCAGGTAGTTCAAGAGTTGCCAAGAACTTTTGAACAATGAGTTGAACCACATACTTCTAAGGAAGATGATGGTACAACATTAAGAAGATCTACTACACCAAAGAGATCAGAAGTTCCTGATGATTATGTTGTGTATCTGCAAGAATCTAACCACAACATTGGAGCCGAAAATGATCCTGAGTCTTTTTCACAAGCCATGAGTTGCAAAGAATCAGAATTATGGTATGATGCCATGAAGGAAGAGATGAATTCTATAAAGAGTAACGAAGTCTGGGAACTTGTTGAGTTGCCTAATGGTGTAAAAGCCATTGGATGTAAATGGGTCTTTAAGACAAAGAAAGACTCATTGGGAAACATTGAGAGATACAAGGCAAGATTTGTTGCTAAGGGATTCACTCAGAAAGAAGGAATCGACTACACAGAGACTTTCTCTCCTATATCTAAAAAAGATTCCTTGCGCGTTATTATGGCATTAATAGCCCATTTTGACTTGGAGTTGCAACAAATGGATGTGAAAACAACATTTCTCAATGGAGATCTAGAGAAGGAGGTTTACATGAAACAACCTGAAGGATTCCCCTCTAGTGATGGTGAGCAATTGGTTTGCAAGCTCAAGAAATCCTTATACAGATTAAAACAAGCATCCTGCCAATGGTATTTGAAATTCCATAACGTAATTTCTTCTTTCAGTTTTGTAGAAAACATTATGGATCAATGTATATACCTGAAAGTCAGTGGGAGTAAAATCTGTTTTCTTGTTTTATATGTGGATGACATTTTTCTAGCAACCAATGATAAGGGTTTGCTACATGAGGTGAAACAATTCCTCTCTAAAAATTTCGATATGAAGGATATGGGTGAGGAATCTTATGTCATTGGCATTAAGATCCATAGAGACAGATTTCAAGGCATATTGGGTCTGTCTCAGGAAACCTATATTAATAAAATTTTAGAGAGATTTCAGATGAAGGATTGTTCACCAAGTGTAGCTCCCATTATGAAGGGTGATAGGTTCAATTTGAACCAATGCCCGAAGAACACTTTGAAAGGGAACAAATGAAGAACATTCCATATGCTTCTGCTGTCGGAAGCCTAATGTATGCTTAGGTCTGCACAAGACTTGACATTGCATTTGTTGTGGGAATGTTGGGACGATATCAGAGTGATCCAGGTATAGACCATTGGAGAGCTGCAAAGAAAGTAATGAGGTACCTTCAAGGAACCAAAACCTACATGCTTATGTATAGACGGACGGACAATTTGGAAGTAATTGGCTACTCAGATTCTGACTTTGCTGGACGTGTTGATTCATGCAAATCAACATCATGATACATTTTTATGATGGCCAGTGGAGTTGTATCATGGAGGATTGCCAAGCAGACTTTGATTGCCACTTCCACTATGGAAGCCGAGTTTGTCTCCTATTTTGAGGCTACTTTGCATGGTGTATGGCTTAAGAGTTTCATTTCTGGGCTTAGAATTATGGATTCTATCTCTAAGCCATTGAGACTATTGCAACAATTCAACTGCTGTTTTTATGGCTAAGAACAACAAAAGTGGGATTCGAAATAAACACATCGACATTAAGTATTTAGCTATAAGGGAATGTGTTAAAGAAAAGAAAGTGGTCATTGAACACGTAAGCATTGAGTTGATGATCGTTGATCCTTTGACTAAGGGCATGCCACCATTTAAATTCAAGGATCATGTAATGAATATGGGACTTGGTTCCATTATGTAGTTTCTCATTGTATGGACAATGTTATTTTAATGAAATTCTTAATTATTGTGATGTTTTTCTCATATTTATGTGCACCTTAATTTGATTTGAGAGAATTCATCTATGTAAGACCAAGAATAAACATAGGGTTTATTCATTAAGAAATTGTTACCACATAAATTATAATAGAAATAAATACATAGTAATACATGGAAGATAATACTCGTCATTAGAGGACTTATCGTCATTATTCATGTATCTATTACTTAATACAGATTATCAATGGGTTTTAAGATGAGACATTAAGATTGGAAGTATGGACCAAGTGGGAGAATGTTAAGCTCCCTTTACGTTTTCCCAACTGCCGCCGACAATTACGGAAGTAAACTGTAGTTATTTCCTTCATTTACTGAAACCAACTGCAGTCATTTCCTTAAATTACAGAAATCAATTGCAGTTAATTAATTTCTTGTTGGGAGCTTCTGGAGTGGTCCATTACTCCCTCTGCAGTTCTCTACCATGATTTGTGGAACACTTGACACATAACCAACAGAAGCTTGATGGAAGCTTGGCTATAAATACTTCTGTTTGGTCCCCAAGCTCACTAAATCAATCCCCTTCAGCCTTACACCATCAAGTTAGAGTGGACAGAGTTTGGAAGTGCCTTCAAATTTTCTGTATTCTTTTTCTTTTTGCTTGCGTGAAGATTGTGTTATGATATTTACCTTCATGGGTGTCTACAATATTTTTAGGCGTGGATAAAATGAGGTTGCTGCTCCTCATTGTTCGATTCAGATGTGTAGGTGACCCCGCCTTTGAGTGAAATATTCACCATAATACATTCTGGCAGTTGTCCCAGACGTTCAAGCAGGATCCCCCCCTCTTAACTTCATGGGTTTGCTCTTTTATTTGTAAAAGAATGGAGAAATTTCAGGTTGCATGGAATGATCTAGGGGACATGCAGAAAGGAAGGCAGTTTTTGCAGATATAAATAATTTGTATATCAGTTTTATTTCCATTCCATTACCTTTTGAAATCTTTAGAACTTTAAACTTGGATTGCCAAGTATCATTTCCATCGCAGTCTTTGGAGGGTTGGTTTCCATCCTCGTACTTATGGTTCTGATCGTTTATTGTGGAGATATATTGGTGTGGTGAAGAGGAAAGCACTCAAATCTGAGGAAGATATTGTGAAGCGGCCCGGAAGCTTTGCGTACAAAACACATTGTGAGTGTGAGTAGCATCAATGGCTGGAGATATGTTTTTTTTGGGCATCAAATTTTTTACGATTCTTTACAATTCTTTTAAATATTTATTCCACATTAAAAAATTGTTATTTAGTTATCAATTATATTTTTAATATATAAACAAATTCAACATTTTGAAATATCTTTAACTATTCAAAGTTCAAACTATGGAAATAACCAATAAGTTTAACAATTTTCTGAATAATTTAAAAAAAAATATCCGAATCGAATAATTGCATGCCACTGTCCACGTAAACTAAGTTGACTTTGGAGCATTAAACAAAATTAATATTTTTATTAAAACATCCGGAGCAGGCTTGGAATTTCAAATCCTCTTTGCCTGTCAAATGAAAATTTGATGATGGTTTTGCAATTTTCATGCCCTTCATTTTAAGTTTTATCTAAATTTATGAGTGTAAATTTTTCTGTATGGAAATTCTCTTTGCGACTATTCTTATATCTCAACTTTCATTAATCTTTTTTTTAAAAAAATCATTTTGGCATTTTTTAATAAAATTTTTATTTAATATACACTTGTTAATAAAGCACATTTTTTATAATCATTAATCTTTAAAAAGTTAAATGAATTTCCAGATGAAATGAACAACACTTCAAATTTGAAAGTTGCTCACCACACTTTCGAAGGAATCCTAGAACACTCAATATTTTTTAGGTTTTTACAACTTGAAATTACAATTTCAAGAAATCCCTACCTAATTTAAAGCAAAATTAACAAAAATAAATAAATAAAATATGACTAGGAAAAAAAGAAAAGCTCTTACTACTCCTTTAAACTGCTAAATTAACCTACTTAAAAAATCATGAATAAATAAAAAATCAACATCAAACTTTTTATATTAAATCTCATTGCATCACAGTAAAATAAATATATTTTGTGTATATAATCGTTTAATAACGAACTCGGAAAGGGGCATGAAAAAAAAAACTTGAGTTTATTTTATTCACCTTATTTTATGAGAAATATAAAGACATGTTCACAACAAAATTAACTTAACCTTTGAAATTTAAATGACCATTTATTTTTAGATTTTATTTTATTCGCCCTTATTTTATAATAAATATAAGTTAACATTCAAAATTGAAATGACCATTTATCTAAACATTTATTCAGGCAACAATGTGTCTCTTTTATATTTGTATTATACACGTTCTGCATTGTACATTTATTTATGGAACCATTTAACGATGATAAATAAATATAAGAAGTTTTGTTCTTCTTAGATTCAAGATCCAAGGTTAAGAAGAAGAACCAGAATTTTAATCACATTAAAACATAAAACAACTTTGAAGTTTAGAAGAGAGTGTGGTTCAAATGAGTTAGATAATTTATATTATGAATGGTGCAAAATCCATATAATGTTGAAATAAAACACCATAATAAATACATGAGAAAAGCTCTTGAAATTATAACTTAAAAAATCAAGAAAGCTATTGTACTAGTGACAATCACTTTGAGATTGGAAGCATTGGTTCCTTGAGTAATTTCTTAAGTAGTGGAGGCTGATTCAAACTAACCTTTCCCGTTACTGAAGTCCCATCATTGAATTAAACCCTACGGTGAAAAACAACAAATCCTTTGTGAAAATATGATTTTATTAAGAAATTGTAGCTATAATATGATCTCTGTATATATCAATCTCAAATTCGCATCAATGCCTTCCCAACTAACGAAACAAAATATGGTCATGAAATATATGGTCTCGCAGAACGCAGATGAAAGATACATCAAATGAATGAATATGCTACATGCCTGACATGGACGGAATTCACAAAACAACAATGTTTACTTTCACAACAAAGTCTCCACTTCTTCCACTTCTTCAATATTCCTAGTTTATTGAAATGAATGGTCCCTCACTTTGCCCACACTCTTTAAAATTCCTCTGCAAACACTAACATATAAAAAATCCAGAACACAACACCTTTTCTACCTTTTTTTTTGGCCACCCTGCTGGCCTTGTATCCACTTAGGCTTTCGCAGAATTAAACGTAAAGAAACACTAATTTACTTTGGGAACTAAATACGCTACTAATATCTCAATTAAGAGCATATAAATTCATTAGATCTACAGCGTATAACTGCGTTTTTATTACTAAGGTCCAATCTCACCATTTTTGAAGACTTTTCTTATAATATTATCAAACTACGGATTCAGAATCTGGAAATGGAAACTTAGCACTGTCATGCTTGGAGGGTAGGCTAGAAAATAAATTATTAACAGAATGATGCTCTATATGTTCTATAGTGATATTTAATTAATTAGTACCTACTACCGGCTTCAACCAAATACCATAAATTATGACGGGTTGAATTTGAATTTGAACGTTAGTTTCACAGATTATCCAGCTATGAGACCCGTCAAACTTGACGTTGAAAAAAAATTGTCACTAGTCAAATACGTTCTAAAAGATGAAATACGTCCTGTAGGACGTCAAATCCCAGGCCTGATCTGGAGAACAAAGAAATTGAAACTCAAAAGAAAAAATAGCAAGCAGTCCGCAGAGTTGTGTCGCCATGACGTCGGAGAAAGAGCCCGTTCCTCTCCCTTTTTGGTCTATTATAATAATAATTAGCTGGCCTTACTTGGCCACAGAATCCAAGCGGCAACGAGCCGGATCCTCTCCCTTTTTGGTCTATTATAATAATAATTAGTTGGCTACTTGGCCACAGAATCCAAGCTGAAACTGCGTTGTGGGTCCAGTAGTTGGCCACAGAATCGAAGCTGAAACTACGTTGTAGGTCTGGTGCTGTTACAGTCTGTATGACTGTCCCTGGCAGACCTGGCAGACCAAGCCTTTTACAGTGTTGAAAACTTGCTCGTTACGGTAATGGATGTATTTTTAAAATTTGAGAGCCTCGGGCGGCGGGCCTTTCGCAGTGGAAACGTGTATGAAGTTCATCCGCAAAGAATCACTGAACTTCCACGAGTTTCCAAAACGTTGGTGTGGGTGATATAGAATATTTTTAATAGTATATTTAAATTAAAGATTTTGATTTATTTTTAAATTGTTTAGTTATTTTAATTAAATTGATTAATTAAAACAAATATTATATGAAATGAGTTGTGATATTTTCTATATGTGGTATTGATAAGTCATGGTATTAGTCTATACATTGTAATAAAGTTTATTTGCGAATAATAATAAAATGATATTTTAAGGTCCACCAGACTAAAAAAATAGTCTAAGAGACCAATATTAATAGTTAAAATGATGGTGTATCTTAATAGTTAAGAAACTTGTTGTATATGTTTTTAAATGTATATATGTTTAACTTATATAATAATAATAATAATAATAATATAATTAATTTTTATGATTTTTTAATTTTAGCGAAAAGAAGTGTTTTGATGTTTTTAATGGATTGGTGGCTATTGTGTTTATATCACTAGCTATATAAGTAAAGTGATTGATGAATGTGGCTAGGCTTAACATACCAATGCAAGTAGGAAAAGCAATTCTGATAACAAGGCAAGAATTCAAATCTTAGGTTTGGAAGTGAGCTATATAAATAATCACAATTCATCATTTTTAAAATACAATTAATAAATTTAATCACAATTATTAAATAACTACAAGAAGAATATCCTTTTTATCTAAATATTGAAAACATAAATAATATTTGTAATTAAAAAACTTTAAAATCTAACACTCTTTTCATAATATAAATATGTCCATTGACTTAATAAAAAATCTTTTAATAACGTAAATAAATACAATATAAATAATTTAATAAATTTAATCATAAACTCTGGCAATCGAAAAAATTAATTAAATCTTAAATATATAAGCAAACTTTAAAATCCAGTAGACACCTATAAATGTAACTAAATTTTTAAACAAAATTAAAAAACAACAACATAAACATTCCATTAAAATTAAATAAAGTTAACTATTTTTACAAGACAACACACTTCTCACACATATTTCGTTTACTAACGATTTTCATAATTACCTCTTTTAGAGTGAAAAGAGATTTGATACCTATAGGTGCTTGGTAGATCTGAGTTAAGATGGATCTAGGCTAGTTTAATTCCTCTCTTCAAATATGCTATATTTCACATGTATACCATGGGTGAATACCATAAAGTTATTTTTATTTTAACATGATTTTTATTTTTTCATTTATATTTTATACTCATATAGATTCTCATACACTCGAGGCTCAAAAACCATCCTAATTTGACCAAAATAAATATGTACTAATTAAATAAATATATTCAAATTTAATTGATTAATACTAAAAAATATTCAAATTTAATTGCAAAAGAAAATAGAATTTTACTATTTCATTTTATCTTATCTTTTTATTTTTACTTTTATTTCTATGTAATTTGACAAAATTACAGAATAAGATATTACAATATATCTTACACAAAGATCTCCCAACTTAATAAAAGCATAAACAAACCACTACTCATAACATAGAGCTACATTATATAACTATAGCTAAAATTGTTTAGGTTTTGGTGATCTTTTCCAAAATTCAACAAACTTTTAAAGTATTAAAATCATTTTAAAATTGTTTAAGATATATATAGTTATTGAGTTTACTTAAATGACTTTTTAAAATTTTGTATTGCAAGTTAATTAGGTGTGTAATTATATATTTTTGTAATTCTAATAAAAATTAAAATTTGAATAACTAAATTATAAATTATAATTATGTTAATAAGTATACATATTTTAATATAAGGTTTTTAGAAATTTAGTTTAATTATTAAGAATTATTATGTGGATAGTATATATTTAATTTTCACAAAATAATATAGAATATACTTAATAATATGCACAAATCAAAGGTTGAGATTTACAACTGTTATATGAAATGAGTTATGGTTTTTTTGGACATGTGGTATTGATAAGCCATTATATTGGCCTATAGTATTGTAACAAAGTATATTTACAAATATGATAGAGTAGGGGTGAATCTTAATAGTTAATAATCTTGTTAATTTTTTTAAATATATTTATATATGTTTAACCTATAGATTCATTATTTTAATAATAATAATAATAATAATAATAATAATAATTTTTATAATTTAGTTTTTTTTTAATTTTTTTTAATTTTAGTAAAAGTGAGTGTTTTAATGCTTATAATGGACTTATATATATCTATCTATCTATCTATATATATATATATATATATATATATATATATATATATATATATATATATATATATATAATGATTATGGTTAGGCGTAGGATAGAGAAAGACGATTATGACAACTTTGTTGGCAAAAATTCAAATCTTAGGTTTGGAAGTCAACTACGGAAATAATCACAAACTATCATTTATAAAATGCTAGTAACATAATCAATTTAAACACAATTTCTCATCAAACAGTAGCAACAAAGAATACCTAAATCTTGAACATACAATATTTGTAATTAAAAAATTTAAAATCTAACATCCTTTTTATAATATAAATACATCCATTGACTTAATAATAAAAAAATCTTTTAATAATGTACATAAATACAAATCAAAATTTCCAAATTGTAAATAATTTAATAAATTTAATTATGACTTTTTATTTAACCAACCTAGATCCATCTTAACTTTGGATCTATCAAGTGCTGAGAGGGATCAAATATATGGAGGTGCAAACCTCTTTTTTGAGTGCAAAACTTGAGGAAATGTTTGCACCTCGAAATATTTGATCCCTCTCGACGCTTGATAGATCTGGAGTTAAAATGGATCTAGGTTGGTTTCAATCGTGTGCGACCAAGGAAAATATATCGAACATATGGTTAATTTTATCAATAATATGTAAATACATATAATATTAATATAATCATTTTAAATATGCTAAATATGTCTGAGATTTATCAGGTCATTTTAATTTTAAATTTGCTTAGTTACCTTACTTTGTTGAGATGATAAATATGGTTAATAACTTTAATGATGAAAAATGATGAAATAAAAATTTTGAATGCAAAGTGACAATGTAATAGTGTTGAATGATAGAAAATGTAAATAATAAGAATGTAGTCTATTATAAATAGTCTTCATTGTGATCAATATTAAACTATTTTCTTGTACTATTGTTATTGTCACTGTTGTTAGTTTTGTCAGCTGTTGTATTAAACATCATACCTTGTCTATCTTGCTCTCCAATATTAATAGGTTGAATTACTATAACACAAAAATCAATGTGAATTGTCATTATTTTTGTGTGCTTACAATGAAATTAACGCACACTGTTAATTCAATTAGTTTAAAATTAATATACCATCATACATCCAATTACATCAAATCAAAAATCAACATCTACACTGAAATCAATGCATCTAATGCAAGCAATCAAATAAGATTAGAAAACAACATCTACACATAAATCAATGCATCTAATGCAAGTAACCAAATAGGATTATAAATCAATATCTACACTTAAATCAATGCATCTAGTGCAAGTAAGAAAATAGGATTAGAAACCAACATCTACATTGAAATCTATGCATCTAGTGCAAGCAATCAAATAGGATTAGAAATCACCATCTACACTCAAATCAATGCATTTAGTGCAATCAATCAAATAGGATTAGAAATCATCTACATTGAAACCAATGCATCTAGTGCAAGCAATTACATATAATTAGAAATCAACATCTACATTGAAATTAATGCATCTAGTGCAAACAATCAAATATGATTAGAAATCACCATCTACAATAAAATCAATGCATTTAGTGCAAGAAATCAAATAGGATTAGAAATCATCTACATTGAAATCAATGCATCTAGTGCAAGTAATAAAATATGATTAGAAATCAACATCTATGCTAAAATAAATGCATTTAGTGCAAGCAATAAAATAGGATTAGAAATCACCATCTACACTGAAATCAATACATATAGTGCAAAAAATATTCTTCCCTCTCCCCCCTCCATCTATATATATATCTCCCTCCATATATCCTTATTTCTCTATCTATCTCACCCCCCCAAGCTCACACACTCTCTCACTCCATATCTATCAATCTCATTGTCCCTTCCTCCCTGTCTCCATCTCTCTCTTCTTCCTTCTCTTCACCTTGCATCTATATCTCTATCTCCCTTTGTCTCTCTATATTACCCCCAAATCATACACTCTCTTTCTCCAATCTATCTATCTATCACTCCCTCCTCCTCTCCCTCTCTCTCTCTTACCCTTACCTCCCTCTCCCTCGCTTCTATCTCTCTTCCATCCTGTTGTCCTCTCTCCCTCTCTCTCTATCTTCCTTATCACTCCCTCTCTATCTCTCCACCTTTCTCTCTATGTTTGTATATATGTGATGCATGCCAGTCTAGGATTTGATTAGCTATGAAATCATTTGTATGGTTTTGATCCCTTGATATATGTGTAAATGTGATATGATCAAAATGTCTAGCTAACCTTTGTGCATGTAGATACTTCTGAAAAGGCGTGAATCACAAACTTGAAAGGTCTTGTTCAACTGTGATACAATGAGACAGGAATCAAGGAATACATGCAGGTGACAGATACCTAAGTGGGAGGCATTGAGCAAGAGACCTATGACGACGTCGTATTCAGCTTGATTGTTGGTGGCTAACTTGATACAAAGTCAATTAGAGAGACGAGGTGTCTGGTTAGGAGAGTATATGGCCCAAGCTGTGATAACGAGGTTCTGTGACCATTGAGGCACCATTAGAAAATTTGTGCTGATAGGCTTGTGGATGATCCATCTGTGACACATGATGAGAGAGTGATTTTTAGAGTGGGTACACGATGAGGTGATCATCATTCAAAATATAAGTCATGGTGCATACATGTACATTCTAGGCTTACTTAAGCATTTTTATGGGTCAAATTTTTTGAGGTAGAGATCATTGACGGGACTTTTTAGGCAAGTCCCATCAGGGTCTGATAAGATATATGCCCCCTTGAGGAGGCAATGTTTGATAATGTATGGGCCCTTTTTGTTGGGTAGCGGAGGTCCTGCGTAATAGTTTTGGGGCTGAGAGCCTCTGAGTAGGATAAATATATTGTAAAACTCTGAACAATGTGGAGCGCAAAATGTAAATGGTCGAGTCAAAGGGTTGTCCACCTAAGAAATAATATAGAATAATAGGAAGTAAGTCGATCTGCGGACCATAGGAAGATATAAATAGAGCAAGGCTCTATGGGTAGAAGGTAGCTTTTGGTATGTAATCTTGGATCTGTTATGGGTTGTTGAGAAGAAGTTTTGAAGCGTCTATAAGTCTGAGTCGAGGGTTTTGGGTAGTAGATAGAGGCTCTGCAGTTGTGTGTGCAGAGGCTTGAAGAGTCCGCAGCTGTGTGCGCGGACCCCTGCAGCTAAGTGCGCAGGACGGATTTGGATGTATTAGTAAAGAAAGTGAATAATGATAAGTTTCTTCTGAATTTCTGTGTTAAATCTGAACTATCGCGGATCTGGTTAATGTATGTTTAATATAACTGTTTGATCTATGCACGCATGCTCATATCATGAATTTATATGAATCTGTATCTATTCTAAGTGTGCGAACTAGTTAATTCTGATAAATGTTTGCTTAAAGACCATAAAAAGTAGATTGAATCTATAAACAACGCATTAATAAGTATCAAGGAGTATTCTAGGACAGGATCTGCGCAAAGCAGAGTGGCGTGAAGCCACGAAACGGTGCGTGAAACCTCCATACCACATCAAAGACATCCCAAGGGTGCAGAAATCTGGTTCCAGCACCCTCCCCTGCTACCTTGGGTGAGGCCTCAGTCCGTGCTTTGCGGGTTGTTGCCGAAAGGGCTAGTAGCTACGGGATTTGTTTGGCTACATAATTCTTCCGAACCTGGGTCAGGCTCATATAAGCCAACAAATGGTTCCGTTGCTGAGACCAGGATTTGCTTAAGGGATGTTTGATATGGAACACAAGGACTCTATAGAAAAGGAATTGAAGGATCGAAGGGACCAGGAGTAGTAGTAGTTCAGAGCACATTAACAAGGTTGACAATAACGAGCGCGATCTAGCTACCGGTATTCAAAGGAGCAGGAAGCGAAGATCCAAAACAATTTTGGTTCGTGTTAACATCAGTATGGAACGCACATAGAATTGTGGATGAGAATATCAGAAAGGCTACCTTAGTTAGCATGCTGCAGGACCGAGCACTGACATGGTATATAAAGTACTCAAGCGTTAACCCGAATGTGGGGACAACAGATATCCAAACTGAACTAAAGAAAGAGTTTAGCTGGCCGAAGTCAGAAACACAGTTGCTCATTGGGTTCAAAGAGATAGCGATGCTACCGGGTGAAACCCTGTGGGATCTAGATCAGAGGTTAAAAAGCACAATTCGCGAGGCTAACATGACATTGACGGATGCGCAGCACTGCGCATGGTTTGTGGCATCACTGACACCAAATCTGAGGACAGCGCTATCACAGTAAAAGATCTCAACCCAAGCCAAAGCATTAGAAACCGCAATGAGATTGCACGAAACCCCAATACAGGATCCGAGGTTGGGAGTTCAACAAATCCATGCGTAGATACAAAACCTGTGTTTAGAGATGCAGCAGTTAAAACAAGAACAGGCACCTCGCCTAGGAGCCCGGGAGGAAGTATGGTGTATAAAGTGTCGGAGCCAGGGTCATGATAAAGATCACTGTCTGGTTTTCGTAAACTATGTGGTAGTAGGGGTGCCAATGCCATTACGACCAGAGGCACAGCAGGGCCAAGTACGGCGCCTGTACTCTAGTGTGCGATATGTCAGGAGGAAGGAAAGCATGGCATGGACAATTGTCATCTATTACAGAACATGAGACAACCCCCCCCCCCCCCCCCAAGCGGCTGTTTTGCAACTTTTACAGATCAGTGGGCCACAAAGAACGAGACTGCCGTAGTTATCAACTATTGATGGACCAGTCACCTGTCTATAGAATGCAGACTGAAGTGAGAGGTCAGGATCTAGCCGCGACGATAGCATGCGGTGGGTTCCAGGGACACAGACGAGGACGGGGCAGAATGGGGCCAGGAAGGGGTCACGGGTAGCTAATCTGTTACAACTGCGGAGGACTAGGACATTACGCACAGGATTGTACCAACCCAACTAGAATATCATGCACATACTATGAGCAATTCGATCATGAGCTGATAGATTACCCCACATTAATAGCACAGATTCGTGATAAAAGGGCAACGTAACCTACAACGACTTAGAACATGCAGATGATGAGGTCTGAACCCCAAGACAAAGACCCCCAGGTAAGCATGGTACTAAGAAGTGGCATGGCCACAGGAGAGGATAAAGGGAATTTAAGTAAGGAAGACACAAGGTTGGCAAGGAGACATATCTGGAAGCGAAGGTCTCTACTCCAGGTAGCAAGGATCAACCTGAGTAGGACAGGGATCCCTCGATGATAGCTACCTTTTTAGATACATGCATAAAATTGTTGCGCGACAATCGGGCGGTTAGAGGCTTGCAGAAATTAATAAACAGGTGTGCGACGACGCGGGAACCTAGCATGGTTCGCAAACTAGGAAAAAATGCAACATGGACGGGGCGAGAGATGTGATTAACGACACAAATTGGTGACTATGAGATGGATTAGATTATTTTGGATTTGGGCTCGGATGCAAATGTACTGCCTAAACAAACTTGGGAGCGTATGGGTAGGCCTACACTACAATGGTCTCCTATTCAATTACGGATGGCAAACCAATAGAAGATCTTTCCCATGGGAAGATTGCACCGAATTATGGTAGATATAGAAGGCGCGAGCACCAGAACAGACTTTGAAGTAATTGAAATTGTGGATGAAAGTACGCCTTATCCTGCATTGTTAGGAATAGACTGGGCCACTGACATGAATGGGGTTATTAATTTAAAGAAGCAGACAATGATATTTGAAACGAAGTTGCTCTGCGTAGTCGTTCCGCTAGATCCAGCTGAAGGACTGCACTACATTGAACCTGTGCACGACGAAGAAAGGGACGACGAATTAGACTGTATCTACAATATTTCTGCACAAAGGCAAGAATGGGTCAAGTCAACGGAGGATAGAAGAATATCACGGGGCTATGTAGAGTCCTGCACCACCGATTCAGATGAAGAAGACGAGCGATGGCACAATAGGTTGAACGGAGTAACCACGCTACACTGCAATATGGTGACTAAATCTCTGTACTGCGTGAGGGCCCAGGATCGCGAACTACCGATGTATGATGGGCTGACAATAATAGATGAATTTCTGACCAAATTTGAAATTGCGGTACCAGAGCACCAACAGTTTGATGCGTTGAGATGGGTGTTGCACGCGACACCTGCGCGATGGTGGGGCACACATGAAGGGACTTTCGAAGATTGGCATGGCTGCAGGCACATGATGAAGATAAGATTTGGGAAGTTAGAACTATGAATAATGGAGAAATACGATGGACATGATGACCTGCGCATGCACCTTACTAGATGGATCAAAGCCTATGGAGAGGAACCTCAACCAGAATGGGTGCACTTATTTTATCATACCATGGACATCATTCCCAGAAACTAGTATACTGAAGCAGACCTTTGACATGGCACAGGTGAGTGGGATATCTTGTGTGAAGGGTTTTTGTCAACATTCCTCTTTGAAGATCAATGGATGGATATTGTGGACGACGCATTACAGCTGGTGAAGGCCGCCATTTTTAAAATGTCAGTGGAACCGAAGAAACCGTGCAGCCTGACTGGTTGCGACAGCTGAGCCAGGCCCTCGAATGCTACAATGTCTAGGTAGAAGATGATGAGGATGACCCACAAAACATCAATATTCTGGAATCAGAGGGGAGCTGTGAGGTGCGCGGACCCGAAATCGAAGATCCAGATATCACGGCGCCATTGAAAATGAAACAAGTAAATATCGGAATAGAAGAAGAGCTGAAGTATGCAACGTTTAGGGACTATTGGGATGATGCCACAGTGGAAAAGGTCGTCGAGTTGCTTCGGGAATATCGAGATTTATTCCCAACAAAAATCATAGAGCTAAAAGGGATCCTAGGAGACCTAGGAGTGATGAAGATAACGTTGAAGCCGGACGCGAAGCCAGTTAAGTAGCGACCCTATTGATTGAATCCAAAATACAAAGCAAAGGTTTGCGAAGAACTGCACAAGATGATGGCAGCAGGAATCATTGAACCCGTCAAGGAGTTTGACTAGGTAAGTCCTATGGTCGTGTAGGAGAAGAAACAGAAAGGTGAGATTCACATCTGTGTGGATCTAAGGAAGCTCAATGATGCCTGTGTTAACAATCTGTTTCCAACACCCTTTATAGATGAGGTACTAGAAAATGTGGGTGGGCAGGAAGCCTACTCCTTCAAGGACAGGTTCTCAGGATACCACCAGATCAAGATTGCGCCAAAGGACAGGAGTAAAACAACGTTCACTACTGAATGGGGTTGTTTTCAGTATACGGTGATGCCATTTGGACTAAAGAACGCACTGGCGATATTCTCACGCATTGTGGTAGGGACATTCAAGGAATTTATACACAAGTTCTTAGAGGTCTATCTTGACGATTGGACCATCTTCGAATAGGTTAAAAAACACATAGCGATCTTACGGTTAATGCTGGATACTTGCCGATGACACCAGATTATGCTAAACCTAAAGAAGTGTACTTTCCTCGTCCCCTTCGGGAACTTGCTTGGCCATGTGGTTTGTAAGCAAGGCTTGATGGTGGATCCGACAAAGATCGTTGTCATACTCAATCTGCAAGCACCGCGAAGTGTCAAGCAACTACGTGCCACACTCGAACACACGGGTTACTATCGGAACTTCATCAAAAGCTATGTCCAGATCACGGCTCCAATGGGACAGTTGCTGAAGAAGGATGCTACTTATTGTTGGAATGAGGAATGCAACAAAAGTCTGGAAATGCTTAAGGAAAAGATGGCATCTGCCCCTATATTGGTCTTTCCAAAATGGGACATTGAATTTCATGTGCATGTTGATGCGTTGTGTATCGCGTTGGGTGCGGTACTCACTCAAGAAGGAGTGGAGGGAATAGATCACCCAATTGCATTCACAAGTCGCCAGTTGTCAAAAGCTGAGAAGAATTACTCCACTACTAAGCGAGAGGGATTGGCGATGGTATACACACTTCAAAAATACCGCCACTATCTGCTCGGCGGACACTTTAAGATGTATACTGATCACTCTGCGCTAAAATACCTAGTGAATAAGCCTGTGTTGGGGGGGCGCAATTGTAGGTGGTTTCTGTTATTCCAGGAATATGACTTCGAGGTCGTCGTAAAGACGGGACGTCTGAATGTAGGTCTGGATCACTTGTCCCGAATTAAGACCGGCGAAGATCCCACAAATTTAGAGGAAGGACTCCCGAATGCACAACTATATGCAGTGCGAGTTGCGGATGGCCACTTTGAGGATATAATCAATTTATTAACTACAGGAACCATGCCATAGGGATATTCTATTTAGCAGAAGAAGGAATTGGTGATACGTGCGGCAGAATTTACTATGATTACAGGGCATCTCTACAAAATGGGCAACGATGAAATCTTACACAGATATGTGCCTGAATTCGAGCACGGAAAAATATTAGACAAAGCACATGGCGGGGTGGAAGGAGCACAAGACCATAGAGAATATTCTTCGCGCAGGACTACGCTGTCCAACCCTACATCAGGATTTGAAAGCATACTGTTAAGCCTGCGATGTTTGTCAACAGACTGGGAAACCATCACGGAGAGATGAAATGCCGCTCTAGCCCCAGATGATGCTATAACTATTTGAGAAGTGGGCAATCGACTTCAAAAGACATATCGCACCGCAAGGGAAGACGGGCATGCACTATATCATCACTGAGACAGAATATTTGACTTGTTGGGCAGAGGCACAGTCGGTTAAGGACTGCATGGCTGCGATAGCTACGAAGTTTTTGTTCGAGAACATACTGACAAGGTTTGGATGTCCCAAAATTCTCATGAGCGATCGGGGAATGCATTTTCTGAATGAAACGATCAGCGCACTCACTAAGGAATTCCAGATATATCACCAACAGAGTACGCCATACCATCCGCAAGTGAATGGAACCGTTGAAGCATTCAACAAAATCTTGGAGACTACATTGACCAAAGTCTGTAACCCGCAATGAAATGACTGGGACTTACGCATCCCTACTGTGCTATGGGCATACTGAACCACGTGCAAGAAGCTGACGGGCTAGACACCTTTTCGGTTAGTCTATGGCAAGGAGGTCATTATGCCTATGGAATAAATCGTGCCTAGTCTACGGATAGCAGCAATAATAGGTATGGCAAACTACGGGGCTTTAGAGGAATGGATCGCGCAGCTAGAGGAACTGGAGGAGGAATGGTTTTTGGCTGGATTCCAATAGCAAGTACAGAAACAGTGAGAGAAATCACGGCATGATCACCATATCAAGGTGCGCACCTTTAAGGAAAATGATCTGGTATTACTATATGACAGCAAGTTCGAGAAATTCCCTGGCAAACTCCGAATGCATTGGTTGGGACCCTATGTCATCAAGGAAGTTACTGATGGGGGCATGGTTCATCTTGCCAAACTCAATGGAGACCCCTTCTCGGGAAGAGTTAATGGCAGTCGCTTGAAGCTCTACACAGGTGGGTTGACCGCCTAACTAATTGCCCGAGGGACAGTCTCACCGCTCCAACCAGTTGAAAGGGAACGCGGGACAATAAAGCAGTCTTGAGGAAAGAGGTGTGATTGCCAGGATATGCGTAAATTTGGCCAATCACAAAGGTCATGGTTGCGCGGAAAGGAGTGTGTGGATATGCTAAGAGGAGAGGTGACCGTTACTGTCACTATTCATGACAAGATGTTTTCCTTATGGAGCGGGCGGTGGGAAATTAAGAGAAGGGGTACGAGCCAGATATGGAATGAGCTGCCACAGATTTAACACGAGGACACCAGAACAGGCGGGAGCCAGTGAATTTGAAATTTGACATGCTTATAAATCACAGAGGGGCATCCACCGGGCGACCTACACTTTTGGAAAACACAAGCTGGTTACCGAGATGGAACTTTTCATTATCTCTGCACAAGGAGTAAGCCCGAGGGTGGTGATCTGGCCGATGGAAAGGCAAGGCTCTATGAGGAACATGGTGTTGACAGCTACGGGCATCACGCAGAGTTTAGCATCAACAGTAGGGGATGTATAGGAGAATGGGAGACACGAAGCAGAATTGGTCCAGATGCCGTCGCCTTATGCGGAGGAAGGCCGACGAACTACAACAGAAAAGAGAAAGGATGGAAAGATGGAGACCACTAGTAGAAATGTAGTTAATATCTCATCCCTGATATACCTTGAGGATTGGGATCGCGTGGACAGTAGCAAGGGTCTTGCAAAATTGCAACACAAGCTACAGTGGACAGTGTGAAGAGAAGATACGAAGCTAGGAAGTGGCTGCGGTGGTACAAGGATGTCCCGTATGCGGCTCCCCCACTCGAGCTAAAATCCTATGAGGGGGTGTTCTGTGTTAACTAAGAAAAGCAGAATGAGCATTATCAGTCACAAGAATTGGTAGAAACAGCGAAGCAGGAGCTGGACGAAGCGTTGTAGAAGACAACGAAGGAGTAGCAGGACGACGACTGTCACTCAAAGGGAGGTGAACCACGAAGCCACGACAACGTGTCTTGCCACACTGACGAGTGACTCGGGATGAGTCACGATGATTATGTTGGGGGACTGTTGGGTAGTGGAGGTCCCGCGTAATAGTTTTGGGGCTGAGAGCCTTTGAGTAGGATAAATATATTTTAAAACTCTGAAATATGTAGAGCGTGAAATGTAAATGGTTGAGTCAAAGGGTTGTCCGCCCAAGAAATAATATAGAATAATAGGAAGTAAGTCGGTTCGCAGACCATAGGAAGATATAAATAGAGTGAGGCTCTATGGGTAGAAGGTAGCTTTTGGTATGTATATTAGATCTGTTATGGGTTGTTGAGAAGAAGTTTTGAAGCATCTGTAAGTCCGAGTCGAGGGTTTTGGGTAGTAGATAGAGGCTCTGCAGCTGTGTGCGCAGACCCCTGCAGCTGAGTGCACAGGACAGATTTGGATGTATTAGTAAAGAAAGTGAATAAAGATAAGTTGCTTCTGAATTTTTGTGTTAAATATGAACTATCGCGGATCTAGTTAATGTATGTTTAATATAACTATTTGATCGATGCGCGCATGCTCATGTCATGGATTTATATGAATCTGTATCTCTTCTAAGTGTGCGAACTGGTTAATTCTGATAAATGTTTACTTAAGGACCATAAAAAGTAGATTGAATCTATAAACAATGCATTAATAAGTATCAAGGACTATTATGGGACTGGATCTGCACAAAGCAAAGTGGCGCAAAGCCACGGAACGGTGCACAAAACCTCCAGACCACATCAAAGACATCCCAAGGGTGCGGAAACCTGGTTCCAGCACCCTCCCTGCTACCTCGGGTGAGACCTTAGTCCGCGCTCCGTGGGCTGTTGTTGAAAGGGCCAGTAGCTGCAGGATTTGTTTGGCTACATAATTCTTCTCAACCTCGGTCAGGCCCATATAAGCCAACACTTTTATAGTGTTTTGAACATCCTGGGTCCTACCGCTTCTTGGGCAACATCGTAGTAGAGGGCTAACTCCCCTTTGGTAAATGTCTGAGGGGTGATGTTGTGATTGAATGAGGCATTGACCCTCTTTTTGTGCGATTCGGTATTCTAGAGAGATTCTCGTCAACTTTCATCGAAAAGCTCCATCTTTACCAACCTTTGTTCCAAAGGTTTGGTGTCACAAAGAAGCTCAGTGGCAATGTGTAATGTAGGGATCTCACACTCAATGGGAAGTACAACTTCGACCCCATATACTAGTTGGAAGGGTGTAAACCATATATGTTGGCTTGTTGGGGCCTGACCCAGGTTCGGAGTTAATTAGCCAAACAAATCCCTGTATTACTAGCCCTTTCAGCAACAGTTTGTGGAGCGCGGACTGAGGTCTCACTCGAAGTAGTATTGGGGGGTGTTGGAACCAGGTTTTCAAACCCTTGAGATGTCTAAGGGTTTGTTTCGGTCCAACTACTCGTCCCTACACGCAGGTTGCTTCACGTACTTCCTTGGCCTGCGTGCCCTGATATACTTGCCTTTGTGTAGCCCTAGGGGCTGTGGGGCTTCCGCGCTGCTGGAGCAATGCTCTGCACTATTTCCCTAAGTCACCCCTGAGATCTTACCTATCTTCCTACGCCAGTTAGTTATCTTCACGTAAATAAAATCCTTGTGTTATATTTATTTATACAACATACCCATATAAGTTCGCGCAGCAAATAAATAGTACACTTGCAATTTATACCCAATAATATATTAAGCAGGAAAGGATACACAGAAATATGGTAAACTTCTCTTTGTTAATTCTTCCAACGGTTACAAACTTGACCTACCCTGCACACTCATCTATGGACTACTACGCCTCTACACACTCAGCTACAGAGCCTTCTCCTACTCTACGACCCAAAGACACACTTTACAGTTCGACTCAATCTCTTACACTCATCATGCTTCTTGTCTATTCCTTCTCTATACGCTATCGTCTACACTTAGAGCCTCGCTCTATTTATACAATCCCATGGTCCACGGACCAAGGGTGGATCTTTCAAGTTGGCATTACATTACAAAACCAAGGGTGGATAACCCTGTGACTCTATTATGACTTCACGCTTCGTGCCTACTGTTACATAGTAATTTGTCACTATCTTCACTCCAGTCTTCCTACTGTGTCATGAGTCCAAAGTCATTCATGCTCATGCTCTCTGATGTTGCCAAATGACCCACTTTTCCAAAGTTTCTGCCTCATCGCGTTTGTTGGCCAAATAAACGCGTTGAAGGGTGCTTCAAAATAGTCCATAAGCGCTGCCATCGCGGAAGTACACGTGATTCCTGTGATGGTTGAATTTCATGTGACAGCACAACTCTCGCTTGTATTCTCTCGCGATGATTTGACTAGCTACGTTATTCAATAGTGATGTCAGCACGACAGACCAGTTATGTTTCCGCGATGATCCAAATTGGGTGAATTTGTTCGAAAAGTCGGCCTTCCAGATGACTCCAGACCTGGTTGTTGGCCTAGTTTATGTCACCCTCCTTTCTCTGGCGTGGTTGTTCCGTCATTTGTGCTACCTTCCTTGGAGATAAGCTCATCTTCCCACCTTTCATGGAGACTCCTTCTCCTATTTAAACTCTCACCATTGCTATGTGCTGCTAGTTTTGGAGTTCTTAGTTTTGGGGAATGGTTGCTGATAGTGTTGTTAGTGTTTGTGAGTTTGCTAGATAGCTAGTGTGAGTGTGACAAGTGTGGGATTGTTGATAGCTTGAGGAAGGTTGTGAAGTGCCCTTAATCTTGTGTAAAACTTGTGAGTGAGAGAGACTTGTGTATTGGGAGATCCATCTTCAAGAGTGAATGCTTGAGGAACATGCTGGCTGGATCCCTCTGAGAAGGCTTGCGACGTCAAGACTTTGGTTGTAAGCTTACTCTTAT
Organism: Pinus tabuliformis; assembly: GCA_031772625.1. Lineage (NCBI taxonomy): Eukaryota > Viridiplantae > Streptophyta > Pinopsida > Pinales > Pinaceae > Pinus > Pinus tabuliformis. Next base: position 797,106,309 of record CM062808.1, on the reverse strand, counting down.
TTCATAATTAATGCAATCAATGATGTTTTCCTATGTCTTGTATGTAATGTACTAGATAGGTCATGACTTCTTGACTTTGTGGGTAAATAGATCATTGTTGTATCCGGTTACATGCTTTGTTGTATTTCCTTTGCTTTGTTTTAGGTTGATTACTCATTAGGAAGCGGAAGCTCGAGCAGCACAACGGAACTCCATCGACCACCGATTGAGGTAGGCCTCCAACTTGAACTGTTTCAGGAAAGCTATTGTTGATTTGTCCTTGTTTGTGACTAGACCCACTCTAGGGCTAGAGGGGTTGCCTCTGTCCGCAAAGGGAACACTTTCCTGCATCACAAATTGGCGACTCCACTAGGGAGTTTGGCCTTTGTTCTTCCTTTGTTTGCTCTTGTTTTGATTTTTGATTTGGTCTCTTTTGAAGTTTTTGGGATTAATTATTAGTCTTTCGAGTTTCCTGGGTTGATCTGGGAAATACCTCTATTTGATTGAAGGGTTGACTGGTTTTGGTTTGGGAGTTTTTGTTCATTTGTCATTTTTTTTGCATCATCGTGGAAAAAAGCCTAACAGTCACGATGTCATCGCACTTTTTAGCTTTTTACCCGTGATGATCTTGGGTTGCTAGCTTAATTCCCGTGACGACTCTAAAATCGCATCATCGTGGAAAATAGGTGTTTTTCCGTGATAATCTCGGGTTGTCTGTGTAAAATTTGCGATGACATCTCGGGTTGTCTATGTAAAATTTGTGATCATCTTAGGTTGTCAGTGTACAACTTGCGATGATTCCTGAAAAGTTGTTTTTATAACTTTACCTCCTGAATTCATCAATCTTGCTTATCCCCTGTTGTTTCTTGTCTCTCATTAGATTGTTTTAAATGCTTTTGGTTAGGGTACTGTCTCTTTGGTTTAATTTGAGTGAGTCTTGTGTTTTTTAGACCATGTGACCAAGCCCTTTAGAAGTTTCATCGAGAAACCATTTGCTTGGGTTACTTGTATGTTCAAGGTTCGTCCACAACCGTCTTATTGATTTTCTTAAGGCTTTTTCACTGCTTGTTTTCTTGCTGGTTGATTTTTAGTGTCGATTATTGAACCAATTTTTTATGTTTATTCGATTTCTTCACTACCAAGCATAGATCACAATTGTTTGGATCAATTAGTTCACACTTGCTTGTTTGTCTCTTTGAATTCACAAAAAAAATGAAAATCAACAGTTTGCATTCATTTAGCATATGAAAGTGAAAGTACATTTGCATTACGAATTTTCATGTTTGAGATATTGGAAAGCGAATTTCAATCTTTCATTAGTAGTATCGATGCATCCTGAGATTAGTGTATTGATGCATTGTGTTTATTAGTGTTTGCATTCACTTTTCTTGGTTTGAGAATGAACTCTCTACCTTTTTGTAAGTAGGTGTTCATTGAAATGAAAGATGCTTCGCTCATTCTAGCTGCATCCTAGGTTTTTGATATACATACGGTAAGGCCTGGAAACTTAAACGTAATCCAAGATAAACTTTAAAATGAATTGAATAAATCTAACAATGCATTGGAACATAACACTCATTATTTAGAGGTCTAGGCTAGAGACGTGCTTCGGCGTCGTTAAACCTAGTCACTTTTGTTTCCACTCAAGGCTGGGTGATTCCTCCTTCTGTGACTCAATAGTGGTCTAGTACGGAATTGTGCTCCCACGTACCGTCGAGTATATGGGGATACCCCACTAGGTTATCATCCTTTATCCATAGGAAGCCGTGTCTGCCGCCTTACAAGCCGTAACGCACCGAACACAACATTCGGGAAGATTGACTGCCGTACGGAAAGTCCTTGGTTTTCATATGACTGCCAAGGTGTATATGCAGTTTTACGGATTTGTCTGGTAAACCTTTTGCCTAGTTCTCCAGAGTAGTCACTTTCGTTCCTTTTTAGACTCCCTAAAAGAAAAGGTCCATCTGAGCACTTGTCACTTCAGGCTCATTAAATATTCGAAGGTGACTAGAGTCATATTTTTGTCCTTCTCTCGACTCTTTAAAGATGAAAAGGTCCAGTTCTGTTCCTGTGTCTTAAAATTTATTCAGCCACGATTCACATTTACCCTATTAGATCTTGTTTGCATTAGCTTCAGTAGGGTTCTTTCTCATTCTCGATGGAAACATTCCCTGAGTCTACTGGTCAAGGTTTTCCCCCAGATGGAAATCCTGGTCCGTTTCCCTCATTTGGAAATGTCGGTGCTCCATATATGGCAACCTTGTCTTTGCCTGGGTTAACCATTGGTTTGCTCGTATGGTTGTTTTCAACTTCGGTGGTCTCGAGTGTCATGACTCCTGTTCCACCGTCTCCTTCATCCGAACCAAAACATGTTGATTCCAAGGTTGAGCCTACGCCTTCTTCCCCTGTTTCTTCCTCCTCCTCTCCTCCTTCGCCTGGTGAAAACTCCATATCTAGTAACCAGGAGACTAAGAAGAAGAAGAAGTCTAATAAATCCAAGGCCACCTGTGCAGTTACTGCTCCAAGTCCATCCCAGGTCGAACCACCTTCTGCTCCTCCGCAGAAGATTAAGTTTCCTTGTAAATTATGCAAGGGTGACCATCTTCTTCGTGATTGTCCTGGCATTCCAAGGATCATAGAAGTATGGGTTCATTATCTTCTTCATCCCTCATCGTCCTCTGAAGCTCAAGGTGATGCTATCCTAGCAACTGGCAATAGTAAGAAGGATGGGAAGATTTGATTCCCCCGTAGGCTATGTGAAGGCATCCATCCCCTTCACCTTTGTCTGCTCATGGATAAAGCTTCCTCTGTTTTGGAAAGTCTTACAGCTTCTTCACCCCAACTTCTTGTTAGTTATCAGTGGCTCTCTTCAAACCCTCTCCCGATTGACAAAGAGATTGACTTAGATTCTTCTCTTGTCTGTTCTCCTCCTTCCGACCCTGGCTGTGCTAAGCCTGTTCCAGACCAACCATTGGTCAGAAAGAGTGTCAACTTGGGTTCACCCCTGTTGATCACTCTGTCTCGAAAGAGTGTCATGCTCATGTTCTTCTCATCTCATCAGATTCTCCAGCATCTGAAAACAACTCTCCTATCTCAGCTGATCCCGAGAGTCCTTCTTCGGTTCCAGGGGGGCAATGTGGCAATCATACGATTCCCCCACCAAGTAGTTTGGCCATCACCTTTGACTGGAGTCACTTGACTGCTTTCCGTCTTCCATCCTATGTGCCTTTCGAGATTACAGTACACGCCTATGATAAGGCAGTATCTGGCACTGTCCTAGATGAGGGTGCATTTGTCAGTCTTATGCCTTCCACTACTTGGCAAGCTTTGGGTTCCCCACAGCTTGTGTCGGTCACACAGAATCTGTTGGCATTCGACGGAGAACCATGTCAACCTGTAGGGATCCTCCCAAAGTTTCTAGTTACTTTGGGGGGCAAAACCCAAAGTTTCCAGTTACTTTGACTAGCTACGTTATTCAATAGCGATGTCAGTGTGGCAGACCAGTTATGTGCCCGCGATGATCTAGATTGGGCGAATTTGTTCCAACAGTCAGCCTTCTAGATGACTCTAGACCTGGTTGTTGGCCTTGTTTATGTCGCCCTCCTTTCTCTGGCGTGGCTGTTTCATCATTTTTGCTAACTTCCTTGGAGATAATCTCATCTTCCCACCTTTCATGGAGACTCCTTCTCCTACTTAAACTCCCACCATTGCTATGAGCTGCTAGTTTGGAATTCTTAGTCTTTGGAGTGTTGCTGATAGTACTGTTAGTGCCTGTGAGTTTGCTAGATAGTTGGTGTGAGTGTGACAAGTGTGGGATTGTTGATAGCTTGAGGAAGGTTGTGAAGTGCCCTTAATCTTGTGTAAAACTTGTGAGTGAGAGAGACTTGTGTATTGGGAGATCCATCTTCAAGAGTGAATGCTTGAGGAATATGTTGGATGGATCCCTCTCCTTTTCCTCTGATACTCTGTTTCGCCATCTGCCTCTTGTTCCTTATCTCATGTCGTTGATGGGGGAAACATTATGGCCCTCCTGCGATGGGTCGTCTCCTTTCGACATCATCTTGTTATCCAGGAGATCGATCTAGAGACCCCTTTTGGTACCTTCGAGCTTGCATGCCTCAATGGCAAGTTCTTTGCACCTGACGGTCGACTTTCATCATTATTCGTCGATTGGGTGATTCCACGAGTGTTTGACTTCAACTCCTTTTTCACACTTCATGGATTGTGCTAGACAGTACCTTGAGAGCCATTGGCATTATTGGTGGTTTCTCTCACTCTTGTTGATGGTTTTCATCATTGGTCGATAATCAAGCGATTTTATATCATGCTCGACCTCAGCACATCTATTCGCATGTTAGGATTTGTACTATGATCGGATGGGTTCAAGACCTCAAAATCAGATTACACATGTTCGGGCTGTGTGGATTGGTTTTATGATTACATGACTCATTGATGGATGGATGCGACCATACCTTTCTCATCATCGTCGATTCATTAGCAGGATGGCTGCATCCATACCACAAACCCATGTCTTTTGGATGGCTGCGCCAATGCCTAGACTACATGTAATTCATTATCAGATATATCAGTTGTACTTGCGTGAAGGTTCTTTCAGATGGTGCTCTAGTTCAGTCGGTTCGTAAAGCATTTCACCCCTCCCTCTCTCTCGGGCTTCATACTTTGGGGGCATCTGTTACATAGTAATTTGTCATTGTCTTCACTCCAGTCTTCCTACTGTGTCATGTGTCCAAGTCATACATGGTCAAGTTAGACAAGTGCTCTATGATGTTGCCAAATGACCCAGTTTTCCAAAGGTTTCTGCATCATCGCGTATGTTTGCCAAATAAACGTGCTGATGGGTGCTCCAAAACAATCCAGAAGTGCTGACATCGTAGAAGTACACGTGATTCCCACGATGGTCGAATTTCATACGCCAGCGCAACTATTGCTTGTAGTTTCCCGCGATGACATGACTAGCTACATTATTAAATAGCGATGTCAGTGCGACAGACTAGTTATGTGCCCGCGCTGATCCAGATTGGGCGAGTTTGTTCCAACAGTCGGCCTTCTAGATGACTCCAGACCTGGTTGTTGGCCTTTTTTATGTCACCCTCCTTTCTCTGGCATGGTTGTTCCATCATTTGTGCTACCTTCCTTGGAGATAAGCTCATCCTCCCACCTTTCATGGAGACTCCTTCTCCTATTTAAACTCTCACCATTGCTATGAGCAGCTAGTTTGGAATTCTTAGTCTTTGGAGTGTTGTTGATAGTACTGTTAATGCTTGTGAGTTTCCTAGATAGCTGGTGTGAGTGTGACAAGTGTGGGATTGTTGATAGCTTGAGGAAGGTTGTGAAGTGCCTTTGATCTTGTGTAGAACTTGTGAGTGAGAGAGACTTGTGTGTTGGGAGATCCATCTTCAAGAGTGAATGCTTAAGGAACATGCTGGCTGGACCCTCCTGAGAAGGCTTGTGACGTCAAGACTTTGGTTGTAAGCTTACTCTTATTTCATAATTAATGCAATCAATGATGTTTTCCTATGTCTTGTATGCAATGTACTTGATAGCTCATGACTTCTTGACTTTGTGAGTAAATAGATCATTTGTTGTTCTGGTTACGTGCTTTGTTGTATTTCCTTTGCATTGTTTCAGGTTGATCACTCATTAGGAGAAGGAAGCGGAAGCTGGAGCAGTGCAACGAAACTCCATCGACCACCGATTGAGGTAGGCCTCCAACTATGACTGTTTAATGAAGGCTATTGTTGATTTGTCCTTGTTTGTGACTAGACCCACTCTAGGGCTAGAGGGGTTGCCTCTGTCCATAGAGGGAACACTTTCCAGCATCACACCTACAAATCACGGAGTCTTTACAATGGACTTGGTCAAAACTTAGGCTTTAAGCCCAAAAACATGCCTTGGGGGGATCCCATGCCCAACAGGCCCCCAACATAAACATCGTGACTTTCCCTCGAGTCACTCTGTCGGTGCGAAGATCTTCGCGTGGAGTCCCTCCAACTCTATCTGAACCAATGCAAGGTCAGCAGTGCACTGAGTGGTTGCCTGCTGGATTTCCAGTATGCGTTGTTCTGAGACCGCGGTGCCAGAACTGCTTCCCTACATCTATTCGTTCATCCCCTGTATTTGTGTGAGCTTGCCTTTAATTGTTGTTGTGATGGTGAAGGCCTTGTCGATCCAAGGCCGAACGCGCACTTTCAGGACTGCTTCTTTGTGTCCTGCTACATCCAACTGTTCTTTCAACGCTTTGGGTTGTTGTATCCGCGTGAGCCTCTGGGTGAGGGCCACCGTCTACGCAGTTCCTTTGATGTTGTCATACTGCTGCTGGAGTTCACACGTCTCTGTCTCTAGGCGCTAGATGTTGGGTTCCTCCTGTAGATTCGTGAGGACCTCAAATGACTCCTTGAACATTCTGGTGCAGTTCCTCATTGCACTGTTGATCTCATCCAGTCCTGCTGTAATAGCGTTGGCGCACTGTTCACTTACTTCTGGAGGGGTGGACGGTTGTGCCTTCACCCGTAGCTCTGTGATCTGAAGGTTCAGCTCCAGCTAAACCTTAGTTATTTGTTCTCATGCCTCACTCATCCATGCTGCTAGCCTGTGGCTGTGCGTCTCTGCTGGTGTGTCTGTTGGGATGGCCAGCTAAGGGACGCTTTGACAAGCTTCGTCTAGTACCTGTACCAGCTGTCATTTCTATGACACCACTTCGTCATGCAACAAGCTCAACTGCTCCATGTTGATATTTTGCTCGCTTAGTACTTGCAGTGCATAGCTCTCCCTAGCTCGTAGTTCTGTAGTAATCCCATCCTGCAGAATGCATAACGTCTCCTGTGGGAGTGCGACCATGTTGATCTCGATACCCTTCAGTGCATTGAACGTAAGCCTATCGGCCTCATTTGTTGTCACCAGTTTCCGTTCCAGCAACATAATTGCATTTTTCGTCCGAGCGCGTAGCATCTGTTTTGCTGCAGTTGTCCCTTGTGCGAGTCTGGTAGATTGGGTACTAGCCTGAGGAGTGCACACTTGCAAATATTGTAGGTACGCTCTGAGGTACCCCAACACAATCTGTTTCTCTTGCACAAAATTTTGGAGGGCCTCAGAGGTGACATCGCGCACTATCTGCCCGATGTCATGCAGATCACCCTCAGTAAGGGTGATCGGGTCAATAGACAATTTTGATGCCTTGAGCTTCTTGCGCAGCCCCGTCTGCTCACTCGGGCACTGGCGCTTCAGCTGCGTTGACACGGTTTGTGGGTCCTCGCCCCCCTCCTCTTCGTCTGCTTCCAGCCCATGCGAAGGTGACTTTTGGCCCTCGCGCACCTTCTCAGCTACCTCCTGCACTGATGTTGCTTCTATTACGTTTTTCTATTTTGCTATTGTTTGTGAAGCATCCTGCACCTCCTGCACTTCTGCTGCCACTTCTTCCTTCCTTCTCTTCTCTGCCAACTATGCCATGCGTAGTTTGGCCTCCTCCTTCTTCCTTTGCGCCGTAGACTTCTCCATTGTCGTGATGTCTGGGGCGCACCACTTTGATGACCATGTCTCCAGTACATAAAAAATTACATCGTTCGTGGCTACAAAGGGTAGCTCACTCCATTTCTTATCTAGGTCCTTGCGCACTCTGATGGATATGCTATGGAGGTTTGCTTTAGACTCTGCAAAACTATGAAGGCTGTTGTAGACAAGGGGTGATAACTGCGGCTTGCAGTTAATCCCCATCCTAAGGTTCATTCCATGAACACCCAGAATATCTTACTATCGCGGATTCGGTTTGCATCCTTTGTGACCAGAGCGAAGCGTACTTCGCGGCCTCCAGCAGATCCCTATCAATTGTGGGGAACTGACTGTCCTCCTTCAATTCACTTGCCAAGAGCACTATGTATAGCAGAAGCCATGCATAGTGGAATGTTTTGCCTTGTTCCTAAGCCTCAGGGAAGTTTTCTAGGAACTCCTTGTAGAGGAACTCGGACCAGTTAAACTAGACCCCCTCTGCGCACTACTTAGCAAGTGCTACCACCGATGTGGGTACCTCATCCGCGCGGCACTTGCGCATAACCTTACTTGCTAGTATTTGGGTCACCACTCTTACTACTTTGTTGTTGATGCTAGATATGGCGTAGCCCCTCTTCTTCTTCTCCAGTTTATATTTCTTCTTCATGGCCTCTGCGATGGCCAGGTCACTACTTTTCCCCTCCGAGATATCTGTGGGGTCCTCTCCTTTACATGGAAGCTAGGTAATGTGGTGAATCAATTGGTCCGTGATGGGGATGGGCTCCTCTAGCCACAAACACCCACCATGCACTAGGCAGAGCAGCTACCTAATGACGAAAATTGTTATTGGGGCGTGGTGGAAATGCAGCACCCAGAGCAGGTTTAGTAGCCCTGCCTTTTCCACTCCCCACAACCACTCTCGCGGTTCTAATTTGGTAACCCCCACCGCAGTCTTCTGCTTAGGCTTCATGAGATGCGCGGTCTCTAGGTGAGGGAACTTCTTGTGGTCAGCGAGATCCCAATCTTAAAATTTCAAGCTAGGCACTTATCCCAAGTGCATGCCCTAAAAAGTGATGTCGTCTGGGAGGAGCGGGGTCTGGAGAGAGCTCTTGCTCTCGTCAAGATCCTTGGGTACTTTAGCCTTCCCCTTTCGCGGGGGGATATAGGCGGGAAGCTTTGTTGGAGGGTGTGCAGGCTCAGTTTCCTCTTCCATGCCTTCATCCTCATCTTCTTCGATGATAAGGTCCTCGAGGTCTCCCTCCTCCTCGTTGGTTTCTATGTTAATGACTTTCCCTTTCTCCTCCACTGTTAGCCTAGTGCACAACGGGTTTTGCGGGGACGCATGTATGGGAACCATCAATTGTTTTTCATTCTTCAGCCTCGGTGTACGCAATGATTTAGGGATTTTTGCCATAATCCCAGCGCCTTCACGGGCATCCCCAATAGTCAGGGCCTGCACGGCCTCTTCAGTGGTCATCTCTGTAATTTCCATAACTTCCTCAGATGCTGCCATCGTGTCCGACTAGAAATCTATAACTCATGTACTCAGGGGCTCAATCAACATTCTGCATAGGTCAAACAGGGCTCTTCTTAGGCTACGTGGGGTATACAACAACTCAATTCAAAATTGACCAAGTGTTGTTTGCTGGGCAGCCCTTTGTAATTTATAGCGCCCTTTGAATTTGAATTCGATCGTTCCCCCCAAATCCAGTTCATTAATGCTCTCTTGGCGACATATTTTCCCAAATCTTACCCATAAATCGTGTCTTAAATGCTTGCCGCCAGCTCCATTTGGTCTTAAGTCGAGCATCACATCATGAATAGTGACTTCAATGGTTACTTTCTGGCCAACCCGTGCAGCAGCGTAGCCCCCCTTGCACAGTTGCATACCTTGTGACTCTTTGCTTTTGCGTGCAGTTCCACCATCACGTAGCCCCTGGGCAGAGTAGTTTATAGTCCCACACCTCCTTTCAACTTCCAGGAGTGCTAAGACTGTACTTCCCACGGATAGCCAGGTGGCCGTGTCACCTGTATAGGGTTTCATCTCATCATCCATCACTTTTCCTAAAAATACCCACCTTTTATTGTTACTGGCGGCGTCGCGCACTTTATCATCTGTAGTGCACCATCACAGTTGATTTGTTTAGTAATATGCGGTCCAAGCCAAGGAATCAGACTGATCAATTCATGACGATAGTCCCCAAACTTGTCAGTGTGATCGTGGGCACCCTGTTTTATCACCCTAGTCTTCTTATCGAGAAAATCTTCCTTTATCTCGTCCTCCATCTTTTTGACTTCCACTTCCACCAAAGTGCTTTTTTTCCTTAATCGCACCCTTTCTTTCCCAATCAGTCCTTTGCGTATTGTGGACCTTGTTTAGTGCTTCGCATACTTGTTTAAAGGCTTCTGCGTGGATAACCTTCTGCACACTTAGTCTTTCCATACTCTGTGGTTCAAACCGGAGGGGTCGTTCATGCCATTGCCTCGCCCGTGCCTACTTACTGACCGTGTCTCTTAATGCGAAGACTGTGTGCATCCGCGTAGGTTTCATATCATATGATTGTATCCATCTGGAAAGGTGGGTGCGCAGACCATTTCGTCTAGCAATCTTGTCTGCTAATCACATCTGAGGCTTCAAAAACCACATGTGCATCATCCTCCTACATTCGCGCCAGTCTTCAAAACTTCTTTGGTGCATACCCCACCACCTCCCGGGCATAGCGCTTAGTACCCATTTCAAAGCTTCGAAACGTTGTTGTTCTGACACTTCTCTTTCAAATTTGTTTAGGAAATCATCCACCTCACTTAACCCATCATACGTAGGTAGCTCCCTTACCTCCGTTGATACACAGCGTAGCGATCTTGTCATCATGTTACAAATCAGCGTGGTTACCTCGTGTAACTGGTTCTGCCATCATTCTATCTCTTCGTCAGAATCCAATGTGCAGGAGCTTTCGTGCTCCCATGAGATTCGTCCATCTGCGGTTGGATTCACCTAGTCTTGTTCTCACGCAGTTATCTTGTATATGCAATCCAAATCTTCGTTGTTGTCGTAGTTGTGCACCGGTTCTGTGTAGCGCGATCCTTCTGCAAGGTCCAAAGGTACAACTACACGTAGAGAATTTTTCTCAAAAATCATCTTGCGCTTCTTCAGATTTATCACTCCATTCATGTCAGTGGCCCAATCTATTCCTAACAATGTGGGGTAGGTATTGCTGTCATCAACAATATCTATTACTTCGAAATTTGCTAGCACACTTGCTCCTTTGATATCCACTGTGATTTCTTGCAATCTCCCCATAGGTAGGATCTTTTGCTGGTTCGCCATCCACAGTTGGATAGGAGACCATTGCAGTGTAGGCCTTCCCATGTGCTCCCATGTCTACTTCGGCAGGACGTTCGCGTCTGATCCTAGATCTAGAATCACTTGGTCCATCTCATATTCTCCAATCTGCGTGGTCAATCTCATCTCCCTTCCCATTCGCGTCATGTGATTTCCAGCTTTCGAACTACACATGGTTCTCCTGGTGCAGTCCCAGCGCATCTATTTATGAGTTCCTACAGCCCCTTTACAGCCTTGCTATCGCACAACAGCTTCATGCATGTTTCCAAGAATGTTGTGAGCATCGATGGGTCCATTTCCAGCTCCAATCTGTCTTTACTTCCTGAAGTGGAGGCATCAACGAAGCTCTTCTTGGCTTCCATGAAGGTTTCCTTAGCGCACTCCAAATCAAACTCTGGGTCCTTCGTTGGAGCCTTGCAAACCCAAGTACTTTCTTCAAGCTGCTTGGCTTTGTCATCCCTTGTCGTAATTCCAATTCGGAGCATAATATTTACATTAAGGTCTTCCTCGCATGACTTAGACCTCATCATTTTCAGGTTCTGAGTCGAGGGAGGCTGGAGTGCTCCTTTATCACGCAACCTTGCTATCGGGGTGGGACAATCCTCCATCTCATGATCAAACAATGTACAATACAAGCATGATGGCGACGTTGGATTTGTAAAATCGCAGGCATAATGTCCTGGCCCTCCATAATTGTAACATATCAGCTCTCCGTGACCTCTTCCGGGTCCTCCTCCACCTCGGCCTCGTCTATGCGCATGAAATCTAGTTCGCGCCATCCCTGCGTTCTGGTTAGGGGCCCGTGTTTTGGCCTAAACTCTGTAGGTAGGAGTCTGATCCATCATTAGCTCATAACTTCTAGAGGTGCGCTCATCATGTCCCACTGATCTATAGAAATTAAAAAACAACTGCTATGAATTCTGCGTGTACTTTTGTAATAAATGGTAGTTATCTGTTGCATGTTTTCCTCGTATCTGACAAATCACGAACCATAATACAGGCATCACACTCGGTCCTACTTTTGCCACCGGTCTCAATGGAATTGGTCCTCCCCCCCGCGAGGTAGTTTGCGAACACTAGGTAGTGATCCTTGTCATGTCCCTGATCCTTGCACTTTATGCACCATACCTCGTCCCACACTTCTAGGTGAGCCGTCCTATCTTGTTTCAAACTCTGCATCTCAAGGCACAAATTTTTCAACTGTGCGTGGGTCTGCTGAACTCCCACATTGGGATCCTGTATTAGGGTCTCATGAAATCTCATCACGACCTCCAAGGCCTCGACCTGAGTTGTTAGCCTCTATTGTGATAGTGCATTCCTTAAATGCGGCGTTAACGATGCTACAAACCATTCGCGGTGTTGTCCATCCGTCAATGTCATGTTAGCTTCGCGAATTGTGCACTTCAGTATCTGATCCAACTCCCAAGGGGTCTCGCCTGGTAGCATTGTGATTTCCTTGAATCCAATGATCGACTGCGCCTCTGACTGCTTGCTAAATTCTTTGTTTAGCTCCCCGCATTCGGATTGCTATTGGAATGCTTAATGTACCAAGTCAGCACGTGATCCTGCAGAGCATTGACCAACGTTGCTTTCATTATATTGTCATCCGTGACTCCCTATGCTTCCCATACAAATTTTATGACGAACCAAAACTGGTCTGGATCTTCATTCCCCACTCCCTTGAACACTGGGAACTTTATCGCGCTCGCCATTTTTGGGCAGCGGATCCCCCCATAGCATGTTTTTGGGGCTTGAAGCCTGAATTTTGGTCAAGTGTAATGTAAAGGCCCCGCGAAATGCGGGCGTGGAGTGCAAGAGTCTAAGGTTGTCTGCCCTAAGATAATGTAATTTAATATAAAGTGTGTCGGCCTATTGATGGTCTGCGGACCATGGGATTGTATAAATAGAGCGAGGCTCTAAGTGTAAGGGGAGTCTTAGTTTTTGACAAGTAATAAACAGATGCGAAGGCATGGTTAGAAGATAGAAGTGGAATTGGAGGTATTGGATCGTAGTGATAGGTAGAGGCTCTACAGCTTAGTGCGTAGAGGCCTAGTAGAGTCCGCAACTGACTGCACAGACCCCTGCAGCTAAGTGTGTAGAGCTGAGTCGGGTCTGTAACTGAACTTAAGTATTAATAAAGATAATATTGATTCAGAATATTATGCGTCTTTTTGTAGATCTGTATTTCCATGTTCTGGTTATCTTTATTCATTTATATTGTTTTTAGAGTATGCGCGCTAATCTGAAAGTTGAACAAGTAATAAGAATATTGGGCCCGCACAAACTAAACACTATTATACTAGCCCAGTAAGGATCAGATCGGAATAACACGGTATTCACAAAGGGCACACGGGTTGCGAAGAATAGAAAGCTACGCAAAGCAGCGAAGTGCAGAGATTAGGATTGCGAACCTCCAGAACCCTCATCAAGACATCCCTAGGGTGTGGAAACGTGGTTCCAACACCCTCCCATACTACTTCAGGTGAGACCTCAATTCACGCTCCATGGATTGTTGCCGAAAGGGCCAGTAGTACCGGGATTTTCTTGGCTAAACTCACTACTGAACCTAGGTTAGGCCCCATGTATCCAACAAATGGTTACGTTGCCAGGACCAGGATCTGCCTAAGGGATGTCTGATGTTGTGCCACTGCAACTCAACAAAGAAGGAAATTGAAGAGTGTCTGGACAAGAAGATTCACGAGTTTGTGACACAGGAAAATAGAACTCCATAGGTATCCAAGAAAAGGTGGCTAGATCACTCTGTGTATACAGAAATCCATGAGATCTTTTTCGAATCCTTTCCTTCTGAACTGCATGAGTGGATCGCGAGGTTAGTTGACAGCTAGGGAAGGTGTAAACTCGACCAACTGATAGTGTGGACTCTGGAATTAGTCTGCAGACTAGAGGCATCAGACGATAAGATTGCGTGAGCTATGGACCATTGTCTCGACTGGATAATAGGGGGATTTATCACTGAGTTTGCGGTAGACATGAACGTGAGCTATAGCAATGTAGAATGACATTTTCTCAAGGGACCATGAGGTAAGTACATTAAACCCCTGAATACCTAGATTAAGATGCTGTTATGTGAAAAGCGGGTTATGCGAATACATTAATGTTTGGAACGATGTGCAGTGGAAAGATCTACAAAGGTAGCGGGGAATTAGGAAACAGTCCCTTAATTTCACCTTTGCCAGAGAGTGAGAAGGAGCTCGCTCAGGTCTCTTCGAGAAGTGCAGTCAGTTTGATAAGACAACGCATTCCGCAGTTACCACCTCCACCCACGCCACCACTTGCTTCACCTCCTTCACCTCCATCTCCACCCACTCCACCTCCACCAACCCCGCAGTTCAGCATGGCGAGCGTGATCAAGCTACCCATATTCAGAGGAGTAGGGAATGAGGATCCAGACCAGTTCTGGTTCATGGTAAGAGTAGAGTGGGAAGTGCAAGGGGTCACGAATGAAAACATTAAGAAGGCTACATTGGTGAGCGCACTGCAGGATCATGCATTGACATGGTATATCAAGCACTCTAATGACCACCCAAATGTAGGGATAATAGAGATACAGAATGCATTGAACAGAGAATTTAGCCAGCCGAAATCAGATACATAGTCAATCATCGGGTTTAAAGAGATCACGATGCTTCCATGCAAGACCCCATGGGATCTGGATCAACGACTGAAGAGTACGATCCGCGAGGCTAATATGACACTCACAGATGCACAACATCGTGCATGGTTTGTAGCATCTCTGACACTGCACCTGAGGATGGCACTATCACAACAAAAAATTTCTACCCAGGACGAAGCATTGGAAATGGCGATGAGGTTGCACGAGACACCAATACAAGATCTGGGGCTGGGAGTTCAACAAATCCACGCACAACTAAAGAATCTCTACCTGGGAATGCAGAGCTTGAAGCAGGATATGGCACCGTGGCCAGAGGAGTGTGAGGAAGTATGGTGCATAAAATGCAAAGGTCAAGGCCATGACAAAGACCATTGTCCAGTATTTGCGAACTACTTGGCAGGAGGGGGGTTAATGCCGTTGAGACTGGAGGCATAGGCAGGGCCAAGTATGACACCCACGTTATGGTGTGTGATCTGTCAGATAGGAGGAAAACACAAGACGGATAATTGTCATTTGTTGCAGAAGTATACATAGACTCCCCAGGATTTGTTTTGTAATTTTTGCAGGTCAGTAGGCCACGACGAGCGTACTTGTCGCAGCTATGAGTTAATGATGGATCAGACCCCGGCCTATAGAATGAAGACAGAAACGCGAGGCATAGACTCAACTGCGGGGATGGCGCACACTGGATTTCAGGGGTGAGGTCGAGGACGAGGAGGAATGGGACCAGGAAGGGCCCGCAGACATTTAATTTGCTACAATTGCGGGGGACCAGGGCACTACGCTTGCAATTGTACCAACCCGACGAGAATATCCTGTTCATACTGTGCTCAGTTTGATCATGAAATGATAGATTTTCCTATGTTGATCACACAGATGCGTGAGAAAGGGGTACTCCAGCCTCCTCCGACTCAGAATATCCAAATGATGAGGTATGAACCGCATGAAGAATACCCAAATGTGAACATGATGCTCAGAAGCAGTGCAACCACTGGGAAGGATAAGGGGAGGCAACCTGAGGAAGATACATGGGTTCACAAGGCTCCTACAAACGAACCTAAGTTTGACCTAGAACACACAAAGGAGACGTTCATGGAAGCTAAGAAGAGCTTCGCAGAGACCTCTACTTCAGGTAGTAAGGATCAACTAGAGCCAAGGATGGATCCTTCTATGCTTACTACCTTTTTGGAGACATGCATGAAATTGTTGTGTGACAATAAGGTAGTTAAGGGACTACAGGAGTTGATCACCAGGTGCATAGGTTTAGGGGAACCACAAGTGGTCTGGAAACTGGGAAAGCATGCATTGTGCACCAGGAGGGAAATGAGATTGACGGCCCAGATTGGCGAGTATGAATTGGATCAGGTAATCCTAGACCTGGGTTCGGATGTGAATGTATTACCGAAGCAGACATGGGAATGTATGGGAAGGCCCACATTACAGTGGTCCCCTATTCAATTACGAATGGCAAACCAACAGAAGATTTTTCCCATGGGGAGGTTGCAAGGGGTACTAGTTGATATCGAAGGCACAAGCACACAGACGGACTTTGAAGTAATAGAGATTGTCGATGACAACAATCCCTATCTTGCATTGTTAGGAATAGACTGGACCATTGATATGAATGGAGTCATCAATTTGAAGAAGTAGAAGATGATATCGTGAAAAAGTCCTTACGCATAGTAGTCCCACTAGACCTAGCCAAAGGAGCGCACTACACTGAACCAGTGTGCGAAGATGAAAGCGACGATGAGCTGGATTGTATTTACTAGATAATGGCGTGAGACCAGGATTGGGTGAATCTGACTGTAGATGGAAGGATCTCATGGGAGCATGCCAGTTCCTGCACCATGGATTTAGACGAAGAAGACGAACACTGGCACAATCGATTGAATCAAGTGACAACGCTGAATTGCAACATGATGATTAGATCACTGCATTGCGTAACAACCTAGGCCCGAGATTTGCCAAAATATGATGGATTGACAACGGTGGATGAATTCTTAAGCAAGTTTGAAAGCATAGTACCGGAACAATAGTGGTTCGATGCGTTGAAGTGGGTTTTGTGCGCGACAACTGCGCGCTAGTGGGGAACACATCAAGGAAATTTCGAAAACTGGCGCGGATGTAGAGGGATGATGTGCCTACGATTTGGGAAACCGCAACTACAGATAGAAGATAAATACGATGGACGAGATGATTCGTGAATGAACCTCGCGAAATGGACCATGGCCTATGGGGAAGAACCTTAGCCTGAATGGGTACACTTATTCTACCATACCCTGGATGTCATACCCATGTGTTATCAGGAAATCTAGTGTCCACTCGGATCTACTAGTCCCACTAAGACTGGTAGCTATCTTAGAAACAAACAAACTAAAACCACTTTCATTTTCCTTTATGAAAAGTAGATAAGAGTGGAATTAAGGACACCAACCTCAGTCTTGCGCTTGGTTCCTTGCTTGATTCCTCTCCTTTCTGATAGATCCTTGCCGCTTCTCCTTCATCTACCTAGCTTCAAAGAGCACCTATGGAATCAAAGCAGCATAATACTATCGAAGAACAGAGATCTACAATCATTAACAATATAGGACCAGATATATATTGACCACACAAATGCATATATCATCAAACATACAAGAATGTGGAGGAAAAATTGAATAGCTTTATTAATAATCAAGAGTAGCAAAGAGGATTACAACCAATTGTTCTAACCCAACGTCATCCTCCAGCATGAAAGCCCTTATTTCACCTCATGAAAAGCTTAGATCATCCAACACTATGATGTTCCAACAAGAAACCAACAACACTTCCTTACAAGATACAAAATTCCAGCCTTTGGATCTCTGGGATGAGGGATCCATATATAGATGATTGCAGGGTGGTGAGTCAGCTTCTGGGATTCTAATTAGTGTCCTCTCTCTGATAGTTCTTGATTCCACTTGGAGAATGATGATCTCTTACTCATCCCTGGGCGAATTCAGAGAGGCAAGTGTCACAGGAGAAGTTTCTGGAAGATTCCATGATCATCCACCTTGCAAACTGTCTCTGCCATTTGTCCACTCTCGTCCATCACACCCCATAGAAGGTCTTTTCAGTATGCATCACACCTCCTGTGTGCATTAGGTGGGATGCATCGCACTTTGACCATGGAGCAGGTGAGGTGGTCCAGTTTTGACCACTTCTGAGCAGTTTTTCATGGAGAACTTCTGGGAGATGATGTAATTAGCTGACCTTGTTATTTTAGGGTATGGAACAACACTTTTAGGGACTTAGAAGCCATTGGTTTATGGACATGTATGATTGGGGTTGCAGTGCCCAAAAATGTCTATAACAATTGCCCCCTAAAGCATGAGGTCGTTAATCTTTTGATGTCGGGTGAAATGCTTTATCATGAGGATCCAAAGTTTTTTCGAGCTGGAAGGAAACCTGTAATAAGATACAATACAATACATTGTCTTCATAATATTTTTCATGATCTAGTTGAGGCAGGCATTCCCATGCTCAGCTTTATAAATTCATTTTCATGTACATAAGACAGAAAACCGTCTGTGCGGGAGACTGATGATTTTGGTAGAGTCATCATCCTTTGATTCAGATGATCATCTGTGCAGCAACAATGTACATTTGATGTCTTTATTTTCCTAAATATATCGCAGCCCAGATGGATGAAACTAGATCCGGGGTCTTCAAACTTGTTCAATCTTCACTCGGAGTACAAGTCGATCAATGTGAAAGATATTTTGGAGTCAAACATGGAAAGACATTGCTTGATTACCAGCCAATGATGTAGGCTGTTAACAGGGGCGAGAGGAATCACCTATAATGATGATGACCCTCAAGGTACCACAGTACAATTCATGTGGTGTGAATAAGGGACTTGGCATCGAACACCACGCAAAATCTTTCAGTCTAAGGCCATTGATGTAAAATTGTCGCGGGAAGTGAGAAACTTGCCATTGAGGCATGCAAGATTCAAAGTAATGAAAGGGTTGTCCCTAAGTTGACTTCTTGGATAATGAGCTGATGTCGACAAGAAGCGACCTGCCATAGGAGGGCCTTAATGAGTCCCACATCTATGACACGGAATGGAGTAAATGATTTTGGAGGTGAAAATGATCTGATGATACAGGGTTCAGGGTGGCAGTCATGAAAGAATGGAGCATGAATGTATTGCAGCGGATGAGACACAAGTGAATTCTCTGAGCGACTTCTCTTGAACATACCGACAACACTAACATGATGGATTGGTAGCGTTAACCCCAAATGTGGATGGTGTGATGGACCAATGGTGATATGACCAGTGAACAGAACAACCCAACCCGACTCGGATGCGGAGTGAAAGTGTCATGTTCAAGAGTGACTTGCTACCAATAAAGTTTCTTCAAGTTTTCTTCCCAATTTTTCCCCAATCATTGCTGACCAGTACCTCTTTATTTTTTTCAAGCTTGAGGAGGATAACATATGCTTATTCTATAATTTTCCCTTCGGGCAAACCCGTCGCTATATTTTAACGAGCCTAGCGACAGTGAAACTCGTTCTTGTCTGTATCGACAAGTTTGTCGCTATTTGGTTTTAACGAGTTTAATGACAAAGATAACTCGGTCCTTTTCAATTTTAGAGAGTCTGAAAAGGGATGTAAAGAAAACTCCAATAATCCTTTTTCGTCATGTAATCCCTTAAGTCCGAAAAAGTATAAAATAATATGAAAGGGATGAATTTTCAGTAATTTTAACGAGTTGAACAAGACAAGCGCTCGATCTTTTTGTGTAATAATCCCTCAGGTCCAAAAAGATTAAAATCTAGAGGAGGGATAGCACTTCCGGTTGCTTTAACGAGCTGGAGAGGCCAATTGCTCGGCAATCTTTTCATATTTTACAAGTCAATTGAAAAGAGCTTAAAGGAGACTCGTTTTTTGAGGAACGAGTGATAATTTTGGGTAGTAGCTTATTCCAGGTAAGGTTTGGAATTTTCCAATCATGGCAGTGTCACAAGGATGGCTAATAGGATCACTCTTCACAGCTGTTCCTCAAAAGGGGTAAACAATCAAAAGGAGGTGAATGATCAGCTAAAACAGAGTGGAGGTGATGATGAGAACACGACCAGGGCTCAAAAAGCTGATGATAATGCATTCACAATGGTTATTTACCGGAAATTGGTTCATTTTTTAATGAGCTTAAACTCTGGGGAACATTTTCTCATTTCTTATGTTTAAATTTTAACGAGCTTGAACTCCACATAAAAACTGCTCGTGGCGGGTTTATTTTTTAACGAGCTTTAACCCTGTGGTAACACTGCTCGTGATAAGTTTGCATGCCCCCAGCATAATGACGCAAATCAAGGTGCATGCCCCCCAAGCTTCATTGCATTCAACACAGTGGTTGGAATGAAGGTTTACCTCCGAGATCTTTGAAAGTCTCAACTTGGATTTTACAAGATCATAATCAAAGACTCGATTTGGAAAGGGAGTTGTCTCATTTTTTAATGAGGTTGGCATAGTAAAAGAAATATCCTCATGACTCCTTGTTTCATTTTTTAACAAGGTCGACACGAGATAAGAACTGTCCTCAAAATCCACTGAATTTACAGTATTTGATAGAAAATAAAAAACTAAAGGATGATTAAGGTTGCTGGAATAATCTTCATGGTAATACGGAAGATGGGAATGATGGTGGTAATTTTCCCATGGTGCCTCTTCTATCATCATTGACTGAATGATTCCTTCATCTATAGAATGTACATGCGACCAAGGATCTGAAGAGGTACCATATTCCTTAGACCTATCTATCCAAACACTCAATGAGCGTTGATTTGGGTTTGCCCCCCAGGCCAAGAAAATTGATTGCTACAATATTTCTAAAATGGCGATGATCCATGCTTGACAAAATGTTTAGGAATCTTCCGAATCCATTAGATATAGAAGATTTCATATTGTAGGTTTCCACTGTGACCACTTCTGCCATATTGTTTGGAGGCGGTAGGGAAAAAGTTCCCATCAATGTAGGGTCTTTTATGAGGCCTACTCCGACATTTTGAAGCTGTTGAGAGCTTCCATGGATCATTGGAATGCTTCCCGTAACTTGTGAACTATTGGGGAGGAAGGTTTGTTGATCAACGATTGTAATTCCTCGAAAAGGAAATGCAATCTTTCTGAAGTATGTCGACACAACTGCAGCCATAGCATAAATCCAGGGCCTTCCCAGTAGGATGTTGTAATCGAGGTTTCCATCAATTATTTCAACATCTATTTCTACTGTTTTTCCCCCTAGTTCGCCTGGCAAGTTACTTAAAATCCCGTATGGGGTGTATGTTCATCCATCAAATGCTTTTAATGTTGTTGAAGATCACGACAAGGGTGGAGATCCTAAATTTTTCCAACAACTCATCTCCATGATGCATGTAGATGCCCCCTCATCAATAATTGTTCGATGAACAGTTTTGTTGAGGGCTTTCACTTGAATGAGGAAATCTAGTTGAGCTGGTAATTGAGGGTCATATCCTTTGTTATTAAAGGACACTGGATTGGAATCCGTTGGGTCAATCCCACCTATTGCTGATAATAAAGCCTGCTTTTGGGAGGGGCAATTTTGCAGTACCTCAAGTGTCGACATAGCAGATGGTGATTGGGCCAAATCTTTCACTATATTATAATGCTGTGCTACTCTGGCACAAGGATTAAATGTTGATTTGTGTACTACTCCCTTTGGCGGCTTTATTGTTAGTTCAGGAATGATGGGTGGCACAACTTCGGTCGAAGTTGTTGTCGAACTACTGGGTTGATCATTGGCCTTGTTGTCCAACAGCTATGGATTCCCGTAATCTTTATTCCTTGTCAATATCAAAGCATCGTTTTGTTGCTTTGAAACCGACAACATTAGCACTTGGGATGGGGAAGCATTCTCACTAGCAACCAGATTTGTTCCTGGATTTGGAAACGGATCAGTCAATACTGCTGAGGTTTTTGAATTCTTGAATAATTTTCTAAGCTCAACTTTATACGGGCATTCTCTTGTCCAATGATCCTCATCACATATTAGGCATGGATGATTTGGTTTCCTTTCTCCAGAAGGATTTGCAGAAGATTTTTCAGGGGATGACTCTTCCTATTTTTTCTTCTTCCCTTTCTTTTTCTTCTTGCCTCCTGATTGCTTGGTTTCTTTGCCTTTGTCAGTCGATACGGCATTTACTTCTGAGGCGAGAAGTTCTTCATTTGCATTTTGACGTGAAACCGTATGGGCTTTCTTTGACTTAGCCTTTGCGGTTTTCGTGCTGGTCGTTCCTATCACGCTGTCCCCGGCATGAGATTCTTTGTTTGATTTAGGAGATGGGTGAACTGAAAATTCCAGTCTAGGAGCATCATGGATTTTATCGTAGAGCATGCCAGACTGAGTATAGATCAAGTCTAGATATTGGGCACGAGCAATTACTTGCTTTTCAGTGACGACTCCTCCATTTGCCACATCTTCTGTAATAGATGGTAACAACGACTTAATAAACCATTCAACCAATAGATGATTAGGGACATATGTTTTTACCATTCTACGATGACGTCACCACTCATGAATATGATCAGATATGTGAGTGGCCGTCATTTGCTTGAAATTGGTAAGAAGCTCTGTTCCTATTTCGTACCTTATGGGTAACTGAAAATGGGTTAAAAAGGTTGTGGCTAGGGCACTTAAGTTATAAAACGAAGCTCTAGGCAATTCGATATACCATTTTGCTACCAGACCAGTTAACATTCGCTGAAAGAGGTGAAGCCTGATCAAATCATCATTTAGAGTGTTAGATGAACACCACAAGTGAAAGGTCATCACATGATTCGACGGGTCTTCACCTGGATTTCCATTAAATTTAGGAATATCTGACGGAAGTTTGTGAGGAATCGCTGGCCACCAAGGGGCGTAAGAGATTGGATCGTTTGTTAGCCGATTTAGATCTGGTAACTCTAAAGTCGCCACGAAGGGTAACTTTTGATTCAGGTTCGGCAAAGCATACCCAGGATAAGATGGGATTACCTGAGTAGTGGGTCTTTGCATACCAGCATAATGCATTTGATGCTGATAACTTTGATAAGGTTGATGCATATAACCATTATGAAATGGTTGATGTTGACCGTTTTGAATATACGGCTTCCCATTACTTGTAAAGACTTGGTGCTCAGATCCTTGGTAAACTTGTTGGAATTGTGGTTGTTGATATTGCACCAGCCATGGTTGTGAGACCATGTGTTGTTGTCCAATACTGGTTGTTTGACCAAGATGAGGGGTAATGGTACCCATTTGAGCCTGGGTCATTCCAGTTAAGGAGCCACTAACCGATGATTGTGGTGGCATCGCAGGGACAAGGGGTTGTTGGATTGCGACTTGAGAGACTTGAGGTTGGCATACAACAGGTAACACTTGTACTTGTGACACCATCACAATAGCCGGTGTAGTGGGGATATTTGACATAGGCAAACTTTGTTGCATTGAGTATACAACCCCTGGTTGTTGAGGCAGTATTGGCATCCAACCACTAGATGTAATTCCAGTATAACCTGAATTCTGTTGGGAACTCACATATGTTTGACCTCCTAGAGGAGACAATGAAAGGGCATATTGCCCCCCATACGGTGGTAATCCAGTGCTTAAGGGAATTATTTTCCTTTGAGGACCGGACTACCCAAATTGACATTGCGAAGGATCAATTTGCTGAGACTCAACATAAGAGATTCCAGATATTATTCTGGACGAACAAACGGGAACAGACCATACCGTCGAAACAGCCCCTGGATGGATCCCCTCCAGTGATTGTGAGCTAGTTGCGACAGAAGGTACGTCGGCGAACATTGGCAGAGTAGCGGCAGGAAGTTCTGCCGCTACTGTGTCAGATGACACAGTCCTAGACGTTGACAATTTTTCAGACATATCTAGTCTATCCAAAAGGTTTCCTAGTGATTCTACAGGAACTTCAAATAATGGTAGACTAATTTCTGATGAAGAAGGATATAGAGTGACCCCTACTCCAAATTGCGATGGAGTACTAGATGGTGGATCCTCCACAATCTCTTCTATAGCAATCAAATCGAGTGGAAGAGGTAGACCATCAGGTCCGTAAAATATTTCTGGTGCTGAAGAAGGTATAGATTCTATAGCTACTGATGTTTGGGGAACAACACCATCCGAATCAGCTATGGATGTAGCCAGTTCCAGCATAGAAGTGTTTAACTTCACACTAGGATCAGTTCTACTGTCCCCTTATGGCTGCGAAACTTCTTCTGTAAAGGCAGGGGTACCAGAAATGTTTGGAGTAACCGGAGTCTTCGAGGGTGTTGGAACACTTGTTCCAACCCGACCAGGGGACTTTGAGCTGGTTAAAGGAGTTCTCTTTGTCCGAAATAGTTTTGATTCTGGGGACAAAGATGGTTGACTTGTAAGCCTCCGTGAATGACGGGGTTTCAATTGACTTTCTTCCACGATTGCAAATTACTCGATCAACTAAAAATAAATGGGAAAATGTTTCCGAATTAAATGAATTTTAGATGCTTTGACACAACTTGTTTTTTCAATTTTTAAGAGTCGAGAAAAAACAAAAGATGACTCTAGTCGCCTTCGATTTTTAATGAGCCTGAAGTGACAAGTGCTCAGATGGACCTTTTCCTTTAAGGAGTCTGAAAAGGAACGAAAGAGACTACTCTGGAAATCTAGACAGAGGGATTACCAAATCAATCGCAAAACTACAAAATACTTTTTACGGTACGACAGTCAATCTTACCGAATGCTATGTTCAATGCATTGCGATCGATAGGGCGGCAGACACGGCTTCCTATGGATAAAGGATATAGCCTATTGTGGTCTCCCAATATATACTCGACGGTACGTGGGAGCACAAGTCCATACTGGCACTTGTCGTCTCAAAGAGGAGGAATCACCCAACCAACAGTGAAAGTGACAGTTACCAGGCTTTACGACGCCAGAATACATCTCTAGCCTAGACTTCTAGATGTTGTGCATTAGGTTCCAAAGTGTTTTTAGGTTCATTAAATTTATTTTACAGTTGATCTTTCTTAAGAAATTTTCCTTTTAGGTTCACCGCGTGATGTAGATGTACAATTCCTAAAATGCAATCTAAGATGATAAACAATCATTTAATCTTCTTTTTGCAATGAAAATCCTAGCTACTAAAGAAAGAGAGACAATATTCTTTCAACATAGAGCAGAGAGAACACACTAGATGCACTGTCCTAAATCAAACCAACAAGCAGTCTAAATGCAAATGCACATGCATGTATTCGTTTTCAGCGTTCTTAATGTGTGAATGACAAGAAGAATGCTAAGTACAAATCTGAATTATCTTTTCAAAGCAACAGTACTAACAAATTTCTCTTCAAAACGAAAGGAAGATAATGACGACACTTTACTGTTTTGAATTGAAAAATGATTTCGACACTTGAAAAACTACTAATTCAAATCAAATACAAGATTAACTGTATAATTGACCATCAAGAATAATAGGATTCTTTTCTTTCACTAAAAATGACATTTGCGACACTTTCAAATCAAAAGACGACAATTCGACTATGCTACTACTTTGCAAAAGAGAATTGAAAATGGTGGAACATACATAAAATCATTCATAGTTATTTCCACAATGGAGGCGGAATGATGGAAAGGAAGGGGGTTTCCACACTGGTATACTGATCGCAGACAACAAAACTCCAGAATAGAGCTGAAAAGAATGAAGAAAAACCAAGACCTAGAGGCAAAATTAGCCTTTTCTGATCATCGCACCTGTAACATAGGGAAACAGGGATGCATCCCACCTACTGCACACGGGAAGTGCAATGCATCTAGATTTCCTTGAAGAGAGGGTGTGATGGTACCAGGACGAGACTTTACTTGGCTCTTGGTCATAGTTTGCAACTCAGTTCAGGGATTTAGGCCGAGCAAATGATGTACAGTAAATAGAAATCACAGGGGCTGATCTAATGAGGTTACTAGAGCCACCACTAGGGCAATTAGAAAGTTTGCAAATCAATTGCTCAGTTTATAAACAAAACCAGAAGACAGACTGAAGCAACATTGATCTACTTTGCACTTGCATAGAAAATGCAGTTCGAAGGCTAGCTGGCTTGACTTCAGGCTCCGTCTGTAAGTTTATAAAACAAACAAATATAGACAAACAAACAATCTATTCGCTCCCCAGCGGAGTCGCCATTTTGTTATCAGGAAATCTAGTGTCCACTCGGATCTGCTAGTCCCACTAAGACTGGTAGCTATCTTAGAAACAAACAAACTAAAACCACTTTCGTTTTCCTTTATGAAAAGTAGATAAGAGTGGAATGAAGGACACCAACCTCAGTCTTGCGCTTGGTTCCTTGCTTGATTCCTCTCCTTTCTGATAGATCCTTGCCGCTACTCCTTCATCTACCTAGCTTCAAAGAGAACCTGTGGAATCAAAGCAGCATAATACTATCAAAGAACAGAGATTTACAATCATAAACAATATAGGACCAGATATATATTGACCACACAAATGCATATATCATCAAACATACAAGAATGTGGAGGAAAAATTGAATAGATTTATTAATAATCAAGAGTAGCAAAGAGGATTACAACCAATTGTTCTGACCCAGCATCATCCTCCAGCATGAAAGCCCTTCTTTCACCTCATGAAAAGCTTAGATCACCCAACACTATGATGTTCCAACAAGAAACCAATAGCACTTCCTTACAAGATACAAAATTCCAGCCTCTGGATCTCTGGGATGAGGGATCCATATATAGATGATTGCAGGGGGGTGAGTCAGCTTCTGGGATTCTAATTAGTGTCCTCTCTCTGATAGTTCTTGATTCCACTTGGAGAATGATGATCTCTTACTCATCCCTGGGCGAATTCAGAGAGGCAAGTGTCACAGGAGAAGTTTCTGGAAGATTCCATGATCATCCACCTCGCAAACTGTCTCTGCCATTTGTCCACTCTCGCCCATCGCACCCCATAGAAGGGCTTTTTAGTATGCATCACACCTCCCGTGTGCATTAGGTGGGATGCATCGCACTTTGACCATGGAGCAGGTGAGATGGTCTAGTTTTGACCACTTCTGAGCAGTTTTTCATGGAGAACTTCTGGGAGATGATGTAATCAGCTGACCAGGGAAAATTTTAAGAACCCCCCCTAAATTTACATGTATAATAAATGGGCGAATCTCCATGGTATATAGGAAAAATGGAAGGCAATTTTATCAATAATATGATATGTATATATAATTTTTTGGCGAATCTCTCACCAGGCATGGCGAATATTTTACTCAATTATAAAATCTTGTGTTTATTGAATACACAAATGAAATCATTGCATTTCTTTAAAATATCTTTTGAAATCAAAATTACTGAAATTACATATCGAGAACCTAGTAGGTGTAGGATAAAATTCACCCGTGCCATTCACAAAAAGCATGAGAAAAAACCTAATACTATATATAAAACCAAGAAAAATTCAAATTCTTTAACCACCCCCAATACACAAGTATGTTCCTGTTTGCAATTAGAAAAATTACCCAAATTACAATCTGTTTACTCCAGCATATGTTGGAAAGTTATAGAAGGATGACTAGTGTAATCAATCCATTCCTTTTAGCTCTGGATTTGTTTTAGTTTAAAACAGGAGTATACAAATATACTTGTCCAATGTCTATGCTTTAACCATTCACCTTAAGATGTTTTTACAATATAATTTCCTAAGTCTATTTAATATCTTCATTATCATAAAAACCAACCTATATCCATCTTAACTCCACATCTACCACTCTTAGGGGGATGAAATCTATTTATCCCTCTGAGCACTTGGTAGACCCAGAATTAAGATGGATCTAAGATGATAGAATTTCCCCTTTAAATAGTCTATGCTCACATGAATACCATGGTATTACCATGGGTCAATACCATGGGTTATCATAAACCTGGAGCTTAAAAATTACTATTAGTAATTTATAAAATTAATAAAATTAATAGTTGATTTTTATTTTTTATTTTATTTTAACCAAGCTAAAAGGTTTAACATACATTAAATTACAACATCCATTTTTACTCTTGATCGGATCAAATATTTTTTCACTCTATGCTAGTTTGCATATCACGATATTTGATACCTCTCAGGGGTTAGTAGATCCAGAGTAAAGATGGATCTATGCTGGTTTAATTCCCCCATTTAAATAGGCTACATTCCAGGTGAATACCATGGGTCAATACCATGTGCCATTTTTATTTTTATTAATACTAATATTAGGGTTAATAATGTTTTTTTGCATGGTATTAATAACAATCTAGTCCGTGGTATTTGTCCCATAGTATTTTTCCCATAGGTTTCACCTAAATATAACGCATTTTTTGAGTGTTCGTAAATATAAGGTTCAACTTATGGAGTAAATATAAAAAAATGTTTTACTTGTTTATCATACCTCTCGTTTATTTATATTTTTATTAATTTACCATACCTCTTTTAAAAATATGGTATTTGGCCCATAGGATTCACTTAAATAAAACCTCTTTCTTGAGCCTTCATAAATAGAACGAGGGTTATGGACTAAATATAAAAAGAGGTTTTATTTATTTACCATGCGTCTAGTTTATTTATATTTTTATTTATTTACCATACCTTTTGAGTAAGTATAAAAAAATGTTTTATTTATTTACCATACCTCCACTTTACTTATACTTTTATTTGTTTACACCCTTGCATGTATATAAGGTGACTTATGGAGTAAATATAAAAAAATGTTTTATTTATTTACCATACTTCTCATTTATTTATATTTTTATTAATTTACCATACCTCTTTTATAAATATGGTATTTGGGCCTTTGGCCCATAGGATTCAATTAAATAAAACCTATTTTTGAAAATGGGCGAATGGATTCACTTAAATAAAACCTATTCTTTAAAGTGGGCGAATGAAAGGTTGTAACTCCTAATTTCAAGGGCTAAATTTACCTTTTTTACCCTCTCCCTTAAAAGAAGGAGGGCTATTTGAGGTGATTTGTAAAAATGTACTATGATACAAAATAATCGCCCACTAAAAATTTAAAACCCCTTAATTTCGCCAAAGGGCGAACATTCGCCCCTAAAATCACCCCTACAGCTGACCTTGTTCTTTTAGGGTATGGAACAACACTTTTAGGGACTTAGGAGCCTTTGGTTTATGGAGATGTATGATTGGGGTTGCAGTGCCCAAAAATGTCTATAACACCATGACTTGGTATACTAAGACAAAACTTTGACATGGTACGGGCAAATGGGATGTCTTGCACGAGGGATTTTTGTTAACATTTACATTTGAAGACTGATGGTCAGATACTATTGATGATGCACTCCAAGCTGTAAAAGCTGCCATCTTCAAAATACCACAGGAACCACGGAAAGTAGTTCAACTAGCATGGGAAACCCAGTTAAGTAGTGCCCTAGAATGTTATAATGTGGAAGTAGAGGAGGATGATGACGACCCTCGAAATATTAATATTCCAGAAACTGAAGGGTGTCACGAAGTTCAAGGACCATCAATTGAGGATCCCGACATCACTACACAGGTAAACATTGGCATAGATGCAGAGTCGAAGTACGCGATGCTTGGGGACTATTGGGATGATGCTACAATAGGTAAGGTCGTCAAGTTACTCCATGAATATTAAGATTTGTTCCTGACCAAAATCACGGACTTAAAGGGGATCATTGGCGACTTAGGGATGATGAAGATCACTCTGAAACTGGACGTGAAGCCAGTTAAACAGTGACCTTATCGTTTTAATCCAAAGTATAAAGAAAAGGTCCATGATGAGTTAGACAAAATGCATGCAACTAGAATTATTGAACCAGTGGAAGAATCCGACTGGGTGAGTCCCATGGTAGTACAGCAGAAAAAACAGAAGGGAAAAATTAGAATATGTGTGGACCTCAGGAAGCTTAATGACGCCTATGTTCATGATCCATTCTCGACACCATTTGCAGATGAAGTATTGGAGAATGTTGGCAGTCAGGAAGCTTACTCATTCACGGATGGCTTCTCAGGATACCATCAGATCAAGATCACACCGGAAGATAGGAGCAAGACAACCTTCGTAACCAAATGGGGCTGTTTTCGATACACCGTTATGCCCTTAGGACTGAAGAACGTGCCAATGATATTTTCGCATGTAGTGGTGGCAACGTTCAGGGAATACATCCACAAGTTCTTGGAGGTTTATATGGATGATTAGACTGTATTTGGGTTAGTTAAACACCATATAGCAAGCTTACGTTTGATGCTGGATACTTGTTGGTGACACCAGATTGCACTAAATCTTAAAAAGTGCACCTTCCTCGTCCCCTTTGGAAACCTGCTCGGCCATGTGGTCTGCAAAAAAGGCTTGATGGTGGATCCTATGAAGATTGCTGTTATTCTCAATTTGGAAGCACCACGAAGTGTTAAACAACTACGCGCTATGTTGGGACACACTGGTTACTATAGAAAGTTTATCAAGAGCTATGCACAAATAACAGCGCCAATGGAAAAACTATTGGAAAAGGACGCTACATATTGTTGGAATTATGATTGTAGGAAAATTTTGGATGTTCTCAAGGAGAAAATGGCATCTGCTCCCATCCCGGTCTTCCCAAAATGGGACATAGAATTTTATGTACATGTTGATGCGTTGTGTATTACGCTGGGAGCTGTACTTACGCAGGAAGGTGCAGAAGGTGTGGATCACCTGATTGCATTTATGAGTCGACGACTGTCCAAAGCCAAAAAGAACTACTCTACTACTAAGTGCGAAGGGTTGGCAATGGTATATGTGCTCTAGAAATACCGACACTATTTACTTGGCGGAGCTTCAAGATGTATACTGATCATTCCGCGTTGAAATACCTGGTGAACAAACCTGTGTTGAGGGGGCACATATGCTGATGGCTGTTACTGTTTCAAGAATATGAATTTGAGGTCATTGTAAAGCCAAGAATCCTTAATGAAGGACCAGATCACTTATCACAAATTGAGACTGGTGAGGAGCCAAAAAATTTGGAAGAAGGACTACCTGATGCACAACTCTTTGCAGTGCGCATCGCAGATGGCCACTTCGAATATATAAACCATTTTTTAACCACAGGGACTGCACCAAAGGAATATTCAGTCCAGCAAAAGAAAGAATTGGTGGTGCACGCGAAGGACTTTTCTGTCATCACAGGGAACCTCTACAAAACAGGAAATGATGAGATATTGCAAAGATATGTACCTGAATTTGAATGAGGATAGATCCTCGTGGAAGCACATGGGGGGGCTGCAGGAGGACACTATGCAGGATGCGCGATGGCACAGAAGATTCTTCGCGCTGGGCTATGGTGGCCAACCCTACATCAAGATTCGAAAGCACACTTTCAGGCCTATGACATATGTCAAAGGACTGGGAAACCATCACAAAGGGATGAGATGCCACTCAATCCACAGATGACGCTGCAGCCATTCGAAAAATGGGCAATTGACTTTGTGGGACCAATCAAACCTCAGGGAAAGAAGGTGCATGCTACATCATCACCACGATAGAGTACCTAACTCGATGTGCAGAAGCACAGCTGGTTAAGGACTGTACAGCTGCTACAGCTGTGAAATTTTTGTTCGAAAACGTGTTGACACGATTTGGTTGCCTGAAAATTTTAATGAGTGACCGCGGAATGCACTTCCCAAATGAAACCATCAGTGCACTCACCGAGGAATTACAGGTGTATCATTAGCAAAGTACACCATACCATTCGCAAGCTAATGGGACAGTAGAAGCATTCAACAAAATTCTGGAGACTGTGCTGACCAAAGTATGTAATGCACAGCGAAACGACTGGGACCTGTGCATACCTACCATATTATGGGCATACAGAACCACGTGCAAAAAATTGACGGGTCAGACACCTTTTAGGTTAGTCTATGGCACGGAAGTAGTCATGCCAATGGAATACATCATACCTAGTTTGCGGATAACAGCAATTACAGGCATGTCACATCGTGAAGCC
Organism: Pinus tabuliformis; assembly: GCA_031772625.1. Taxonomy (NCBI): domain Eukaryota; kingdom Viridiplantae; phylum Streptophyta; class Pinopsida; order Pinales; family Pinaceae; genus Pinus; species Pinus tabuliformis. The sequence continues at coordinate 797,074,835 of CM062808.1, read as the reverse complement.
TTGGAAGAGAGACTCACACAATTGGAAGAACTCGAGGAAGAACGATTTCTGGTAGGATTCCATCAGCAGGTACAGAAACAGCGAGAGAAATATTGACATGATCACCATATCAAGTTGCACACATTCAAGGTAAATGATTTAGTGTTGTTGTATGACAGCAATTTCGAAACATTTCTTGGGAAATTTAGAATGCATTGGTTAGGACCATATGTGGTAAAAGGAGTCACAAACGGAGGTGCGGTCCAGCTAGCCAAAATTAATAGAGAACCATTCCTAGGAGGAGTAAATGGCAGTCACCTGAAGCCCTACATGGGTGGGTTAGCTGTCTGATTAACCGAGCAAAGCACAATCTTCGCGACCCGACAAGCCAGACAAAGGTGCGGGACTATAAACATAGGTACTAGAAGCTGGCATCAAAGTAGAGAATCAAGTCAGACACAGATGATTCAGAAGCACAAATGGAGCATATCCAGACGATGATAGCATGGTGCATTGCGGACCTTCACGCCACACAGGCACAGTTGGATCGACATTGCACATAGATCGCCGCACCAGCAGAGTGACTCGGGACAAGTCATGATGATTGTGTTGGGGGCCTGTTGGGCAACGGATCCCCCATAGCATTTTTTGGGGCTTGAAGCTCGAATTTTGGTCAAGTGTAATGTAAATACCCCATGAAATGCGGGGGCGAAGAGCAAGAGTCTATGGTTGTCAGCCCTAAGATAATGTAATTTAATATAAAATGTGTCAGCCTACCCATGGTCCATGGACCATGGGATTGTATAAATAGAGTGAGGCTCTAAGTATAAGAGGAGTCTTAGTTTTTGACAAGTAATAAACAGATGCGAAGGCATGGTTAGAATATAGAAGTGGATCTGGAGGTATTGGGTCGTAGTGATAGGTAGAGGCTCTACAGCTGAGTGCATAGGGTGGAGTCGTGTCTGTGACTGAACTTAAGTATTAATAAAGATAAGATTGATTCAGAATATTGTGCGTCTTTTTGTAGGTCTGTATTTCCATGTTCTGGTTATCTTTATGCATTTATATTGTTTTTAGAGTACGCGCTCTAATCTGAAAGTTGAACAAGTAATAAGAATATTGGGCTCGCAGAAACTAAGCACTGTTATATTAGCCCAGTAAGGATCAGATCGAAATAACATGGTATTCACAAAGGGCGCATGGGTTGCAAAGAATAGAAAGATGCACGAAGCACGCAATGCATAGATTAGGATCATGAACCTCTAGAACCCTCATCAAGACATCCCTAGGGTGTGGAAACGTGGTTCCAGTACCCTCCCATACTACTTTGGGTGAGACCTTAGTCTGCGCTCCGTGAACTGTTGCCAAAAGGGTCAGTAGTACTGGGATTTGCTTGGCTAAACTCACTGCTAAATGTAGGTCAGGGCCCACATAGCCAAAAACCATATTGATTCGCAGTGGTGGTGGAGGTGGTATAGGCAAAGACGGGGGTGAAGACGGTGAAGCTGGCAGTGGTGGTATGTGTGGAATCTTTTGCCTTATCAAATTGATCACACTTCTCGGTGAGACCTTTGCGAGCTCTTCTTCGCCCCCTCATGAAGGTGAAATCAAGGGGCTAGTTTCTAGTTCTGTACTACCTTTGTTTCTATAGATTCTCTCACTTCACGTAGCCCCAAACATTAATTTATTCGCATAACCTTTTTTCACACAGTAGCATTTTAATCCAAGTGTTCAAATATTTAATGTACTTACCTCGCGGTTCTTTGAGGAAGCGATGTTTTGCCTCACTATATCTGACTGAAGTAGCTACTATGAACTCGGTGATGAATCCTCCTATAATTTGACTGAGCTAGTGATCAACAGCACGCGTGATATTATCCTTCGATGCTTCCAATATATGCACCAATTCTGGAGTCCACACAATAGGTATGTCAAGCTTACACCTTCATTGACTATCTACTAGCTTTGGGATCCACTCGTATAACTCAACAGGGAAAAATGAGAAGAAAATTTCATGGATCTCTATGTATAAGTATCAGTCTAACTACTCTTCCTTTGATAGTTGCAGACTCCTGTTCTCCTGCGCCGTGAACTCGTGAATCTTCCTATCCAACCAATCTTCAATTCCTTTCTTTATTGGATTCTAGTGATACGACATCAGACATCTTTATGCAGATCCTGGTCCCAGGAATGGAACCATTTGTTGGCTTGTTGGGGCCTGACCCAGGTTCAGAGTTAATTAGCCAAACAAATCCTTGTACTACTGGCCCTTTCGGAAATAGTCTGCGGAGTGCGAACTAAGGCCTCATCCGAAGTAGTATGGGGGGGTGCTGGAACCAGGTTTCCACACCCTTGAGATGTTTGAGGGTTTGATTCAGTCCAACTGCTCATCCCTGCATGTAGTTTGCTTCACATACTTCCTTGGCCTTCGTGCCCTGATATAATTTCCTTCGCGCAGCCTTAGGGGCTGTGGGGCTTCTGTGCTGCTGGAGCAACGCTCTGCACTATTTACCTAAGTCACACCTGTTTTCGGGAAATGTGTCTATTCAGAATGACCCTATCCCACTGGGTTGTGACAGAGACCTCAGAAACAAACAAGGAAAACTATTCTTGTATTCTCCTTTATGAACTAAAAACGAAGATGAATAGGATGAACCAACCTTTGTCTTGCGCTAGTCCTTTGATCCGATCTCTCTTCTCTTTGGCAGCTCCCAGCTATCCGTTCCCTCACTTGCCCAGTGTCACCAAGTTCCTGTAAGTTCACAAAAGAAAGAAACTACACAAAGACATGGATTTATGTTCATAAAAAGCTTAGGATCAGATTTAAGCTAAACATACAAATACAACACACATCAGATATACAAGCATGTAGGAGAAACTCAAATAGTTTTATTGATAAAACAAGAAGATCCAGGAGGAGTTACAACCGATGATTCCTGATCCAACATCAACCTCCCAGCATAGAATCCCTTCTTCACCTCCAACAAAGCATAAACCACCCAATACTCTGATATTTATCACAAAACCAACAACAATTCTCTGCAATGTACAAAATTCCAGCCTCTGGATCTCTTGGTGAGGGATCCATATATAGATGTATGCAAAGAGGATGAGTCAGCTCATGAATTGATTAGTGGCTTCTCTCTGTCAGTTCTTGCTTCCACTTGGAGACTGAGAGCCTCTTACTCATCACTGGTCGAATTCAGTGAGTCAAGTGTCATTGGAGAAGATTCTGGAAGCTTCCATTGTCTCTCCACCTCATGGAATGACTCTGCCACTCGTCATTTCCCACTCAACGCACCCTGGTAGTGCATTCAAGTGCATTGCAACACACCTAGCCAGTGTATTTGGGTGCTTTGCAACGCAGCTAGCTAGTGGAGCATCTGAAATGATCCTGATTTGACTAGTTTTGAGCAGTTTCTGGTGGAGAACTTCTGGGAGAAGCTGTAATTTGTTGACCTTGTTTCTTTAGGAGCTGGAACAACACTTTTAGGGACTTAGGATCCCTTGGTTTATGGACATTTCATGCTTATAGCTGTAAGGCACAAAAATGTCTATAACAGTTGCCCCCTAAAGTATGAGGCCATTTATCGGGTGAAATGCTTTATTAGGAGGATCCAAAGTTCTTCTGATGCTGGGGAGGAGACCTGTAATAAGATACAATACAATGCATTATTTTCATACCGTTTTCATGATCTAGCTGAGGCGGGCATTCCCATGCTCAGCTTTATAAATCCATTTTGATGTACATAGGACAGACAATCGTTTGATGGTAGACTGATGATTCTGATGAAGTCATCATCCTTTTGGTGGGATGATTATTTGTGCTGCAATGCTGTACATTTCAATGCCTTTATTTTTCCTGAATATATATCGCAGCCCGGATGGATGAAACTAGATCCGAGGTCTTCAATCTCGTCCGATCTTCACTCTAAGTACAAGTCGATCCATGTGAGAAATGTTTTGAAGTCGAACATGGAAAGACATCGCTTGATTACCAGTCAATGATGTAAAATGTTAACAAGCACGAGAGGAATCACCGATAATGATAATGACCCTCAAGGTACTGCAGTACAATTCACGTGGTGTGAATAAAGGACTTGGCATCGAACACCACGCAAAATCTTTCGGTCGAAGGTCATTGATGTATACCTGTCGCCAGAAGTGAGAAAGTTGCCATTGAGGCATGCAAGCTTCAAAGTACTGAAGGGGTGTTCCTAGATCAACTTCTTGGATAAGATGTCGACAAGAAGCAAATCGTCAAAGGAGGGCCTTAATGAATCCCACATCAATGACACGGAACGGAGCAAATGATTTTGATGGAGGTGAAAACGATTTGATGATATATGGTTCAGGGTGGCGGTCATGAAAGAATGAAGTATAATGTATGGTAGTGGATGGGACACGGGTGACTTCTCTGGATGACTTCTCTTGAACATGTCGGCGACACTTATGTGATGGATTGGTAGCATTTACCCCAAATGTGGATGGTATGGCATGACCATTGTGATGTGACCAGTGAATGAAACAACCCAACCCAACTCTGGCACGGAGTGGAAGTGTCATGTTCAAGAGCGACTTGCTACCAATAAAGTTTCTTTGAGTTTTCTTCCCAATTTTTCCCCAGTCATTGCTGACCAGTACCTCTTTATTTTTGTCAAGCTTGAGGAGGATAACATATGCTTGTTCTATAATTTGCCCTTCGGGCAAACCCATCGCTATGTTTTAACGAGCCTAGCGATAGTGAAACTCGTTCTCGCCTAAAGACAAGTTTGTCGCTATTAATTCTTTTTAACGAGTCTAACGACAAAGATAACTCGGTCCTTTTCATTTTTAGAGAGTCTCAAAAGGTACATAAAGGTAACTCCAGAATTCCTTTTACGTCATCTAATCCCTTAAGTCCAAAAAAGTATAAAACAATACAGAAGGGATGAATTTTCGATAGTTTTAACGAGCCGAACAAAACAAGCGCTCGATCTTTTTGTGCAATAATCCCTCAGGTCCAAAAAGATTAAAATCTAGAGGAGGGATAGCACTTCCTGTCTCTTTAACGAGCTGGAAGGCCAAAAATCGGCAATCTTTTCATATTTTATGAGTCAGATGAAAAGAGCTTAAAGAAGACTCGTCTTTTGAGGAACGAGTGATAAAATGGGTAGCAGCTGATTCCAGGTAAGGTTTGGAATTTTCCAATCACGGCAGTGTCACAAGGATGGCTAGTGAAATCACTCTTCGCAGCTGTTCCTCAAAATGGGTAAACAATCAAATGGAGGTGAATGATCGGCCAATGGAAAAGTGGAGGTGACGGTGCAAACACGACCAAGGCTTTAATGGCTGAAAATGCTTCATTCACGGTGGTTATTTACCAGAGGATAGTTCATTTTTTAACGAGCTTAAACGCGGGTGGAAACATTTGCTCGAACTTATGTTTATTTTTTAACGAGCTTGAACTATGCGCTAAAACTGCTCGATTAATCCAGTCATATGATAACAATGTCTCATAAAAAAACGGCAACTTTTAGATTTTTGCCCCACATCCTTTCTTTATGCAAGTTAGGAAACGACTAATCCAAAGAAAACAGATAAATAATAGTTCTTTCACTTGCATGCCAAAAGGTTTGCATGCCCCCAGGTATAAAATATGGTTTCAAGGTTACCCCTCAATTTGCAGGCAAAACATTTGTTCTATCAGGAGAGGCCTACCTCTTACAGGTTACCCAAAGATTGTTCTATTCGCGGTGCAAACAAAACACTTCTTTGGCGATGTCTACCGAGATAAACAAAGGCGAGTGACTCCGTCTGTCAACTCACATAACTTTGACAAGAGAATCTTATTCTAGAATAACCCCTCTTCCACCGACGGACAGGGTACAGACTAGTCATATTCTCCCGCGGAAACCTACCCTATACCCGAAGTTTTCCTGCCGAAGCATACCAGGACGCATGCCCCCTGGGTTTCAGTCATATCCCTTCGAATTACTCGCGCTCATCGGGAGGATGGACTGGGAATTGAGACATTTCTTGCGTGAAGAGACCATTTAGGGACGGTATATGACTATTTGCTATGCGTGATCCGGGAAATGAAAGCTAGTCCACGAGCTTGACCACTCTTCCTTCGTGCGGAAAACACATTACTCTAAAGAGTGAGGAGATGATGGCTCCCATGCAATAAATATAGTCTCGTCCAAGGAGTAGGTTATAATCCAAGGGTCCTTGAACGACCATGACGTTCATGCGAACTGTCTTCCCTCTCAATGTTATGGGCACATCGGGAAGGATCCCTAAAGGTCGACTGGTTCCTTTATCAAAGCCTGTCAGATTTCTCATTTCAGGAAACAACGATGGTGAACCAAGCGCTTTCCAAGCAATAGAGGAAAGGATACTCACAGAAGCCCCCTCATCTATGATGGTGCCAACCATGACCATTATATATATTTGAACGATAATTCGGAATGGTATTCTTGCTGGCAAACGGGGTCTGCCTAGTTGATTTCAGTCGAAGGATACAACTAGGTTGCTTGGAGGTGGGACCGAGTAGACGGCCGGGTATGGCTCTGACGAACTTCCTTCCTGCGGTAAAGGAATGGGTGGATTGCCCCCATGTTCGTCGGAGTCTGTGTTGATGAAGAGAATTTGGACGGTGTCATCCTTATTCTCTTTAGTGACTGTATCATTCGAAGATAAAACCTCTGAAGGCAAGACCGGGTCAACTGCCGCCTTGACCTTTTGACTTTCATCTGGTATGGATTCAGTTGGTTTATCTTCAATGATAGACGCTTCAGCCGACCACTTGAGCGGGCCAGCTGGGTTCTCAACTTTTTTGTATCCAGGAGGAAGTCGTAATGGTGAAACTGGACGATCATCCAAAACTCTTTTAGCCTCGTCTAAGAAGGGACAACGGTGGAGGGCATGGTCGCCTTCGCACAGTCTACAGGGAAATCTAGCTTTCCCTTTTTGTCCTGGGGCTTCACTTTCACTAGTTGACGGTGTGCTTTCAACATGATCTCCAGAGGTTGATGACACCGGATTGTGCAAACGAGGAGACCAGTCCCTTAGTATCCGGGGGATGCAAGGACAATCTCTGTGAAAGTGGTCTCCTCTACAAATGACACATGGTGATTTAGGCCTGGTCGGTGCTGTGTGTGGATTTTCATTAGACGACACTCATTTTCCCTTATTCGCCTTTGGCTCCTTCTTCCTTTTCTCTTTCTTCTTCTTTTCCTTCTTCTCCTTAGGAACTTGGATTTTAGCTTTGCCAGTCCTGTCAAGCGAAGAGGAAGGAGGAGAGGAGGAATTAGAGGAAGTAGAAGGCTGGTGGGTAACTCTGGACTCGTCTAATTGCTGATTCGATTGTTCAGGAATAGTGGTGTTCTGAACGACATTGGTTGAGAAGAGCCATACTGGCAAGCCATTTGTCAGTCCTGGAAGCGACAATGTGGCCATATGGGGCGCACCAACATCTCCCCAAGAGGAGAAGGGACTAGGACTTCCACCAAGGGGAATTCCTTGGTTGGTAGGCTCCATTTTCTCAACCTAAAGATCAACGCAGGAAAAGGGTATGAATATTCCGTTTAAAATAAATTTTAACACGCTTTGACACAACTTGTTTTTTCAGTTTTTAAGAGTCGAGAAAAAACAAAAGATGACTCTAGTCTCCTTCGATTTTTAATGAGCCTGAAGTGACAAGTGCTCAGATGGACCTTTTCCGTTAAGGAGTCTGAAAAGGAACGAAAGGGACTTCTCTGGAGGTCTAGGTAGAGGGAGTACCAAACCAATCGCAAAACTGCAGAATACTTTTTAGGGTACAGCAGTCAATCTTCCCGAATGTTGTGTTCGGTGCATTGCGATCAGTAGGGCGGCCGACACGACTTCCTATGGATAAAGGTTTTATGCCTATAGGGGTCTCCCAATATATACTCGACGGTACGTGGGAGCACAAGTCCGTACTAGCACTTATCATCTCAAAGTGGAGGAATCACCCAACCATCAGTGAGGACAACAGTTACCAGGCTTTACGACGCCGGAACACGTCTCTAGCCTAGACCTCTAAATGTTGTGCGTTAAGTTACGAAGCGTTGTTAAGTTCATTGAATTTATTTTAGGTTGATCTTTCTTATGAAGTTTGCCTTTTGGGTTCACCATGAGATGTAGATGTAATTCCTAAAATGCAATCTAAAGATGATAAGAAAGCTTTTATCTCTTTTCAGCAATGAAAATCCTAGCTACAAGGGGAAAAGAAAGACACAATCTTTTCTCAAAGAGCAAAGAGCACACTGTAAATGCACTTTTCCTAAATCAAGCCATACAAACTGTCAATATGAAAATGAACTTGTGCATGTATTTGTTTTTCACTTTCTTAATATTGATGCCTAAAAAGAAAGTTGTTGTACAAATTTGAATTCGATTTCAGGTGAAAAACACAAACAAGCTTCTTTTCGAAATCAAAAGGTAGAAATGATTACGACACTTTATGATTTTGAAATAAACACTTGTTTCGACACTAGAAATTCACAAATTCAAGCCAAAGGCAAAAGTAAAAGCGTAATTGACTGTCAAAAGCAAATAAACTTTCTCCTAAGATCAAAATCGACACTGACGACAGATCTAAATCCAAGGACGACAGTATGACTAGTTTACTTTTGCAATGGGAAACTGTAAATGATGTAACAAACACACAAAAACAAAAACAGTTTCTTTTATACAGCTGAGGCAGAATTAAGGCAAAGAAAAGGGGCTTTTAAATAGACAAACACACCGATCACAGGCTGCAAAAATCAGAGGCAAAACTGGAAAAAATGAGCAAAGAACCTCAGCTAGGCAAGGCTAGGCTGATCAACGCACCTGCTACACAGAGAAACTGAATTACAATGCAGGTATCCCTCTCGGGAACTGCGCTGAAATGCAGAGTCTCTTCACAGAGCCTGCGCTAGAGCAGAAATGAGAATTCTCTCTGGGTTCTGGGTCACGGTTTGCAGTTTAATCTATGGTTTTTGGCCGGGTAAAAGCAATCAATAATGCACAATCAGAGGGTTGATTTACAAGAGGTTTGAGAGCTATCACAAAGGGTAATAAGATCATTTATGAATCAACTGTTCAGATCATAAACAGATCCAGTGAATGGACTAGAGTAACAGATGTCTACTTTGCATTTGTAAATGGAAAATGCAGTTCGATTCACTACTCCTAAGTTTATGAGATGAATAACAATAGAAACATAAACAAACTAACTAGACACGATCCCCAGCGGAGTCGCCATTTTGTTTTCGGGAAAAGTGTCTATTCAGAATGACCCTATCCCACTGGGTTGTGACAGAGACCTCAGAAACAAACAAGGAAAACTATTCTTGTATTCTCCTTTATGAACTAAAAACGAAGATGAATAGGATGAACCAACCTGTGTCTTGCGCTAGTCCTTTGATCCAATCTCTCTTCTCTTTGGCAGCTCCCAGCTATCCGTTCCCTCACTTGCCCAGTGTCACCAAGTTCCTGTAAGTTCACAGAAGAAAGAAACTACACAAAGACATGGATTTATGTTCATAAAAAGCTTAGGATCATATTTAAGCTAAACATACAAATATAACACACATCAGATATACAAGCATGTAGGAGAAACTCAAATAGTTTTATTGATAAAACAAGAAGATCCAGGAGGAGTTACAACCGATGATTCCTGATCCAGCATCAACCTCCCAGCATAGAATCCCTTCTTCACCTCCAACAAAGCATAAACCACCTAATACTCTGATATCTATCACAAAACCAACAGCAATTCTCTGCAATGTACAAAATTCCAACCTCTAGATCTCTTGGTGAGGGATCCATATATAGATGTATGCAAAGAGGATAAGTCAGCTCATGAATTGATTAGTGGCTTCTCTCTATCAGTTCTTGCTTCCACTTGGAGACTGAGAGCCTCTTACTCATCACTGGTCAAATTCAGTGAGGCAAGTGTCATTGGAGAAGATTCTGGAAGCTTCCATTGTCTCTCCACCTCGTGGAATGACTCTGCCACTTATCATTTCCTGCTCAACGCACCCTGGTAGTGAATTCAAGTGCGTTGCAATGCACCTAGCCAGTGTATTTGGGTGCTTTGCAACGCAGCTAGCTAGTGGAGCATATGAAATGATCCTGATTTGACTAGTTTTGAGCAGTTTCTGGTGGAGAACTTCTGGGAGAAGCTGTAATTTGTTGACCTTGTTTCTTTAGGAGCTGGAACAACACTTTTAGGGACTTAGGATCCCTTGGTTTATGGACATTTCATTATTATAGCTGTAAGGCACAAAAATGTCTATAACAACACCTGAGATCTTACCTATCTTCCTACACAGTTAGTTATCTTCACATAAATAGAAGCCTTATGTTATATTTATTTATACAGCATACCCATACAAGTTCGTGCAACAAATAAATAGTACACTTGCAATTTATACCCAATAATATATTAAATAAGAAAAGATACACAAAAATATCGCAAACTTCTCTTTAATAATTCTTCCAACGGTTACAGACTCGACCTGCCCTGTGCACTCAACTGCAGGGGTCCGCACACTAATATGTGGACTACTAAGCCTCTACGCACTTAGTTGCAGAACCTTCTCCTACTCTACGGCCCAAAGACACACTTTACAGTTCGACTTAATCTCTTAGACTCATCATTCTTCTTGTCTATTCCTTTGCTATATTCTATCTTCTACACTTAGAGACTCGCTCTATCTATATAATCCAATGGTCCACGGACCATGGGTGGATCTTTCAAGCCGACATTACATTACAAAACCAAGGGCAGACAACCCTGTGACTCTATTATGACTTCGCACTCCGCGCCCACAAATCGCGGAGTCTTTACAATGAACTTGGTCAAAACTTAGGATTTAAGCCCCAAAACATGCCTTGGGGGGATTCCATGCCCAACATTATATATGGATTGACCACTGTACGGTATCCCCACAGGGCTAAGAACACCATATGGTGCTAGTTAGTTTTGTGATTGTTCACCATATGTTGCAACATTGTTTTGAGAACCTTGTTGACAACTTCTACCTGACCCTTGGACTAAGGGTAGTATGTGAAGAAAACTCGTGAGAGAAACTAAGGTGTTGGTATAAATCTTGAAATATTTTGAAGCCAACTCCTTGGAAACACCAAACCATGTTATGACATCGTTAAAGAAAAACCATGCATCAGTTTATGTAGTGTTATTATAAGTGGGCATTGCTTTCTACCATTTGGTGAAGTAGTTAATAACAACCAAAATGTACTTGTGGTTGCTAGATGATGGGGGTTACATGTCATGAAGTAGATGCCTCATTTTCAGAAGGGGCCAGTCATGATTACTGGATGTAGTGGAGTGGGTGGTGCTCGTGCTTTATGAATGTATCATTGGTATCATTCACATCTTTTGACTGACTGTATGTAATCGTGGAAGAGGGTGGGAAAAAAATAACCGACACTGAGGATTTTTTGGTTGGTGGCCATCCTTGAGAGGTGGTCTTCGCAAGCCCCACTATGGAAATCATTTAAGGCTTGCGTAGCTTGTTGGTGGGTGAGGCACCGATGTAGGATGGTTTCAATGCCTCGTTGATAGAAGAAATCCCCCAAAAGGATGTATCGGGGGGCCTGGTGGCATATGTGCCTTTGATCGTTGCAAGTAAGCTGGGGTTTGAACTTCTGAGTTTGTAAAAAGAGGAGGGTGTCACTGTACTAAGGGTCATCTATTGATACTAGAAATAAATGTTCATTGGGAAGAGCATCATTAATGGGAGAGCCTTGGGTCTCTGTTGGGAGATTTGTGATGAACTCGGGGAGGATGAGCACCTTTTTTCTCTTTGGAGAATTAAATTGTAGATCAAATTCTTATAGAATAATGATCCATTGATCATATTTATGGTTCATCATATGACGAGCGAGAAAATACCTCTTGAGTAACCTCAGAGTAATCCCATGAAAAAATGTCCCTATATTCTTGGAACAAGGACGTGTATGCCATTATTTCTTCTAGAGAGCATGTTGCCTCCAGGGAGATCTCTTTGAATTTTCCAGGTTTGTTTGAATATTTACCTTAACGGTAGGTGAAATATTTGACACGTTCCCTTCCTCAAACGCATCAGGTGCTTGGATGGGATTTTTGAACCAATCGACCTATCCTGGTGGGAGGAAATATTTTGACTCAATGGCGCAAATATCGTGGGTTGGTGTGCTAGTGTGTACAAATATTTTTTCATGTAGAAAAAGTGAACAATGGTGTAAGGCATCCTAAGGACATTCATGTTCCATCATGGATTCTGGTATATATTCGTCTGAGTGAAAAGGATTATCTAGTGTTGACTTGGGTTGTGCCAAGTCTTGAGGTTGGGGTTTAAACCTGCTTGTATTGGTTGACAAGAAAGAATTTGATTCATTGCTTGATGTCATAGAACCAATGGAGGTTGAAAAAGTGCAGATGGGATGGGTCTATACCATCGATGGTGTTACCATTGGTGGGGTGGATTTTGCGGTCTCGACACCGAAAAATGATGAGCAGATAACACGAATCGTGGTTCCTAGGGATGAGGAAATGAATTGTATATGGTGTTGCACGTAATCAACATTAGGCAGTGGTAGAATTTCAATTATGGTGGGTTGATGCCACGTGGGAGGAATTTCTTGCATTCTTGTTTGTGTACAAGGGGAAAAAGTATCTTCCTCAATAGGATTTTGACGTTGAATCCTAAGCTTCCAAAATGTTTGTAACATATGGCATGTCTCGGTGCTATGAGAGGTACTGGTACAGACACTGCACACTGGACTAGAACTAACTGAATACATAGTGTGGGTGGTGGTACTGCTCATAGTATGAGATGATTATGCCTGGTTGATGTCATGATATGGGACATCCTGAGGTGGTAGCCATCTCTGGATCTTAGTATTATTGTGATGTGATTTCCCGGTGTGGGTTTACCTCAGTGTTTCTCTCTCCACGCGAAAAAATGGAAGGTACTAACAATTCCTCGTATGATGTGATTGAGAGTAGATGCGACAATAACAACGTGTGATTTTCTCTTGATTGGAGAGACGGATTTGTGGAATTTTGACAACTAAGAGAAATATGTCATTAAACTTACTCAATTCATGACATTGATTTACCAAATGGTTGGGTTAATTACATAGGGCACATGTGAGGGGTGACCTTTTTTTGCAAACAGCCTTAGAACATTTTTTTCCAATATAGATTGATGATGGTGAGGGGAGAGGTAATGATGGGGACCTTGCTGAATTGCTAGCGACCATTTCTCCTCAAACAAACATAAAACAAACCTACATGATTCATTCCCTAGTGGTGGGGTATGATCTAATGATTTTGTATCTAAATCGACTAAATTAGAATTCTCAGTGATAAATCACCACATGAATCCTAGCATAGAACAGAATCAAGAAAGGTAGGGAAAATGTTGCACATGATTATTTCCTACAAAAATATGGCAATTGTGACATTTGTGCCTGGGTCTGGTGCTTTGAGCGATGCGGTAACCAGATACAATTGCTTAAAGCCCCTTAAACCGGGACATTGGCTGTCCAAATGATTTGGTTCATCACATAAAGTGCTTATGGGCATTGGTAAGGGTGTTGCTGGTTCGGGTTGCCTCTGATCATGGTGGGATTTTGATGGACCAGATGAGGGATAGGAGTAAGAAGCTTCTTCCCTTACGACATAAAAAAAATGTTTTTGGATCCATCCTCTGCTGGGAGTAATGGGGTATTAGTTTGGGCGAGTGCACCTAACGCATCTCGATATCGAGTGAGTTCAAGGAAATGATGAGTGTAATGCACATGTTCTGCACATACAATGCATTTGTGATTAGCGCGCAATGCCTTATGACACGTGGATGTGCTCTTTTCTTTGGAAGAGGGAGGAGGGTTCACAGGTGCTTTTGGGGCATGAGAAAGAGCTTTGAGCTTGTTTAACTCAGGGAACCTACTGGTGGGGTGCCCAACTGTTTCACACAAAGCATAGGGTTGAGGGACCCTAGAGGAGGGAGAGTTTGAAGCTTCCACATTTTTACCTTTTTTCTTATCCCTTGTTCTAGCATCGACTGATGTCAAAGAAGGAACTGCTTATGGTGTAGGTGTTGTTTGTGGTGTCATGCTATCTTGAGGAGGAATATGACTGATGCATGTTGCAGTGATTCCTGAGCTTGTTGACATGGCCTAAGGGGAAAAATACCAGAATGGTATCATAAGAGCCATTGCTATTGGGAATAATGCACAAGTGGTTGTGGTTGAAATACCCTCTCAGATCTTCCCCGGATCCAAGGCAAACTTTTTAAGATTAGCTGCAACTATCACAAAGAAAAATACATATACTCATATCAATCTATGATTGACAAATCAAAGGGAGAAGGATTACCTCAGTCCTTGGTGTAGCCCTGCTGGAGAACTCAATGTGGAAAAGTGGAAGACCTCTCTGCCAACTCCTAGATCAAAACCTGTACATAGACAAGACAAAGCGTAATCCTACAACATATAAACCTTGATAATAAAAAAATCAATATATGAGAATATAATCTAGCATGCATCTAAGCGATTTATTACTCACATAATCGAATCAACATGTAAAGGAAAATGATATCGACACCATCAAGTAGACAATACAAAAACAGATCTATATTATTAGATAGAAGAAGAATTATTACAACCATCTTGGCTATATCAAGCCTCCTCTAGTCCTTCAACTCTTCTCTCTCTCTCTCTCAACTTCTTGGTAGCATAACAATACTAAATCTCTCGTAAATTTTTGAAAACCATTTGACCTCTTCTACAATGATCGAGCCTTCAATATATAGATGGAGAGAGGATCATCCTTTCCAATTCTTTCATGAGCTCCATTGAAGCAAAAGCTTGGATGTTTTCTCAATTTATTTCTCTTTCCCTTCCCATGATACTCCATTAGTAATAGTAATGTCCTTAGTTAGGCTGGAGGTAGATGTTTCATGATTTTCAAGCTAACATTTGAGTAAAATGAGGAGTGTCAGTTAGCCAACTCGTGCTTTGACCTCTAGAATCTCATAAATATCTAGTAACACTCCCATTTAGGAAAAACAGGGCATTAACCTAGGGACTAACACCTTTGTATGAGAGATGGAAAGAGTTATAACTTTCCTTGTCTGTTTCTAGGGTGTATTACCCTGGAAAATAGGTCTATAATTCAGGTGTTATCTTCAACCAATGTGTCTTTCTCCTATGAGATGATGAGGAGGTCATTTTCTGTTGACACCTAATCTTCATGATTGGGGGAATTTTGTGTAAATAAATAAATTAGGAATGTGAACAGTCATCGGGAAATGAACTGAACAATCACTCCTATTGTATAGAACAATGACCTACCTATGGGATAATAGACGAATCAGTTGTTTGTTTTGTGGAGTTACTGCCTGGCCTGACATGGTATCAGAGCCAGCTCCTTGTTTTAGCTATTATGCTCCTTGTAACTCCTCTATCCTGGCCTCTGCCTCTGCCTCTGCTTTATTCCCTTCTGTTTTGAAATAATCTGCCTCCGCCGCACTGCACTTCTGTCCATACTGAGACCTGACGGTTCCACTGTAGAGATACGCCACCAGATCTTGTATGTGTTGTTGAATGGTATGCGAATGAGATACCTGTATTGTTTTAACGCTGTCCAATTTTTTTAACAAATAACACATCAGTTAAAACGACTGTGGTATCTGCGTTGCTGAATGGTATAATGTTGAGGAATGGTATATTGAACTGTCCCATTAAACTGCGCTGAATGGATTTTAAAACAACGTTCAAGCCATTTTTAACACAGTGTTCCTTCTCTCTACAAGTTGCTCATTTCATATGATTCCAGGATATACGAGTGGGACATTTGAATGTGCTGTCTCATGGTATGCACTGTCTAATAATCCAGTGGTTTTAACGCTGTCCAGTTTTCCTATTTAACTGCGTTGAATGTATATATTGAACTGCGTTGAATGCGTATTAACGCTGTGGGTTTACTCACTATTCCACGGCTCTTTTAATCTGGAATACTAACGCTGTTTATATGGTATTTGAAACGTTGACATGGTATTAACGTTGTTGAATGGTCCAGCGTATATATGATATTAAAGCTGTGCGCTGTGGGTTTATGCGTAGAATGGTATATATTGACCAGCATATATATTGAATGATATATATTGACCAGCATATATATATTGAATAGTTTGTAGATATTTGAATGCGTTGAATGGAATATGAACTGAGTTTGTAGAATGGAATATGGTGGATGTATTATATGAGGATCCTTTTATAAACATTGGAGGGATTTGAAGAAAATATAGTGCATAAAGTATTTGAAATCTTTTTGCCCTTTTGAATACAATTTCATTGTATATCAGCAGAAGTATTTTTTCTATCAGCAGAAGTATTTTTTTTTACAGAATGCATTCAATCATCTCTATGGTAGGAATAGTTCTCACTGGCAAGGAGAACTATCCTGAATGGTCCCGGATGATAAAACACACCCTCATCTTCAATGAGTTGTGGAAAGGAGTGTGTGTCGGAGAAGGAGACAATGACCCAGTACAACCTACCTCAGACAAAGAGCTCGTCATTTGGGAAAACAAGAACAACAAAGCCTATGCATTAATCGCAGCATCTGTAAATGAAGAGGTGAGTCACCATATTTCATCATATTCAATTGCCTTTGAAGCTTTACAAAAGCTAAAAGAACTCTATGACTCACATTCTGCACTTGAAGTTGTTCAGCTCATGATTAAACTCTTCACTCTTGAACTGAAAAATAATGATCCTCTTGCTCTTGCATCTGAAGTAAAGTCTATAGTGCATGCTATCAAATCCACTAAGGTTGAGCTGGATATCCCTCTTATTTCTTTTCTCAAGGCACTCTATCCTACTTACTCCAATTATCTTGAGTCCTTACAAGCAAATGGAAATATTAAAGATATAACCTTTGACTCTCTTGTGAAAAAGTTCACTGAAAGAGAAAAAGCCTTTGGAAAGAAGACAGCCCCTGAATCTTCTGAAGAGACTGTGTGCCTTGCTCATAAAGAAAAGCATCCTGCTCAAGATTCTACAAGAGGAAGAGGTGGACGAAGAGGAAGAGGAAGATATTTCAGAGGCAGGGGGGGTAGACATTCTCAAGAAGAAAAGGCAGACTTACATTGCATTCACTGCAAAAGAAATGGATCACATGATGCCTCTACATGCAAGCTACCATGGGACAAAATTGAGCAGAAAAGAAACCAACAAAAAGGTAAAACTGATGATATAGACAAAGGTAAAGCACCTGAATCTGCTCACTATATTGAGGCACAATGTAGCATTGGAGTAAATGAAGATTTGTTTAATGCTTCACTTGCTTCTTCGAAAAATGATTGGTTTCTTGATTTAGGAGCAACCTGTCATATGACTCATAGAAAAGATTTTTTTGAAGATTTCACTGATAATGTTGATGGAGCAATATACTTTGCAGATCAGTCAAAAATCAAGCCATCAGGGCTTGGCACAATCAGGCTTAAACTGCCTGGTCTTCCAGAATTTCTTCTGGATCATGTTCTATATCTCCCACAGCTCAAGAGAAACTTGTTGTCCTTGGTCCACATCCGCCAGCAAGGTCACTCCATTCATATGTTTGATGGCAAGCTTGAGGTAAGAAAAGCTTCTGACCACTCACTTGTCATGAGGGGAATAGAAGAAGAAAGGCTTCTCAAACTGCAAGGAACCTCTGCTCATGCACAACATTTCTCATATATTTCTCATCATGGAGAAGGTACACTTCCATCAATTTTATTATGGCATGCTAGATTTGGACATTTAAACTATGACAGTCTCCGCTTATTGAAGAAAAATGGTGTTGCTGGTTTGCCTACAATTCCTAGGAAACATAAGCAATTTGATGCTTGCATTCTAGGAAAGCATAGCAAATAGTCTTTTCATGATTCACATTCAAGAGCACATAGGAAGCTTGAACTCATTCATTCAGATTTATGTGGTCCAATGCATGTTCCTTCTACAAATGGAAATAAATATATCATGACATTTATTGATGATTACACCAGAATGTGTTGGGTTTATTTATTGAAGAACAAATCTGATGCCTTTCAAACATTCAAGAATTTTCATAAATGGATTGAAAATGATGCACAATCTCATATTGGGTCTATTCGCATTGATAATGGAAAAGAGTATACATCAAATGAATTTGAAAACTATCTTCGCCAACATGGGATCAAACATCAAACAACTGTGCCTTATAATCCCCAACAGAATGGTGTAGCTGAAAGAATGAATAGAACAATATTGAATATGGTACGATCCATGCTTTTCTTCAAAAATGTAAAGATAATGTTTTGGGCTGATGTTGTTCTATGTGCTGCATATATAAAGAATAGATGTCCATCTAATGCTATAAGAAACAAGACTCCTTATGATTTATGGTATGGACATGTTCCTTCGGTAAAACATCTCAGGATCTTTGGTTCCACCTATTATGCTTTGATACCAAAGGTACATAGAAACAAACTTGGTGCTAGAAGTCGTAAGAGTATCTTCCTGGGGTATTCAAACACCTCCAAAGCATACCGCCTCTATGATGAAGTAAATAAAAAGTTTGTTGTATCTAGAGATGTAATTTTTCTTGAATCATCCAAATCTGACAATGTTGTTGAGCGACAACTTGATCGCTTGGATAGATTCGCAAAAACGAAATCATTTCAAGAATTTGATAATCAGATTCCACATCTTGAAGGGGGGATTCCTATACTAGATCAACATGTGGAATCTTATTCTGAAGAACAATCTCCCCTGCATGAAACTCCAACAACGGATGATGCTTTAAGTGATGTAATTGATAGAATTGGGAGACTCAATCTTGATTCAGTCCCAACTCAATCAACAGAGCAGCCTGGACCATCTCAGAAAGGTCCCCAAAGTGGCTGACAAAGACACTTGAAAGTGTTCATCCTGATGAAATTGGAAAAACAGGGACCAGAAACTCAAACCAAAAAAATGGAGGTGATGTAGATGACTCTAATTCACCTGTTGATATGGATGTTACTTATGATTGTGAATTGAACTTGTCTACAAATTTTGAACCAACTTCCTTGAAAGAAGCTTCTTCTCATGATGAATGGAAAGAAGCGATGCAAAAGGAGTATGATGCCCTCATAAAGAACGACACTTGGAAGCTGGTTGATCCTCCATTTGGAACCAAACCAATTGGCTGCGAGTGGGTCTACAAGAACAAGTACAAAGTTGATGGCTCACTTGACAAGCACAAAGCTAGGCTTGTGGCAAAAGGTTTTGCACAAAAGGAAGGGGTCGATTATGAGGAAACTTTTGCCCCCACAGCAAAATGGGCCACCATCCGGACACTCTTTGCACTAGCAGCTCAGAACGGTTGGAAACTCCATCAAATGGATGTAAAAACTGCCTTCTTGAATGGAGATCTAAAAGAGAATGTTTTTATGTCCCAGCCTGAAGCATTTGCTGTGAAAGGACATGAACATAAAGTATGCAAACTTGTGAAATCCTTGTATGGCCTCAAACAAGCACCGCGAGCTTGGTATGAAAAACTAACTAAGCATCTTCTGAAAGTTGGCAAAATAGTTGTATATCTTGTAGTATATGTAGATGATATTTTAATGACAGGGAACAATGAAAGCTACATTGCATCCATAAAGAAGGAATTGGGGAAAAGTTTTGAAATGACTGATTTGGGCTATGTTCATTACTATCTTGGCATTGAAGTAACCCAACATCCAAAATCCATATTTCTTTCTCAAAATAAATACATTGGAGATTTTTTAAACATATTTGGCATGATAGAGTGCAATCCTCTTTCGACTCCAATGGAACAAAACTTGAAGCTCACATCTATTGAAGGAAAGGAATTTGAGGATGCAACAAAGTATAGATAGCTTGTAGGAAGTCTCATCTATCTCACTACTACCAGACCAAACATTTCATTTGCTGTTGGAATCCTCTCCAGGTTTATGCAAAAGCCTTGTGAGGGACATTGGTCTGCTACAAAAAGAGTTCTAAGGTACTTGAAGGGAACTCAAGACCTTGGAATCAAGTATACACAGGTGGACGACTTTAGCTTGATTGGATACTCTGATTCAGACTTCGATGGAGACAAAGAAACTGGGGTATCTACTTCAGGATATGCTATGAGTCTTGGATCAGGAGCTGTCTCCTGGAGATCATGCAAACAATCAGTTCCAGCAGATTCCACAACAGAAGCAGAATACGTGGCAGCAGCTGAAGCAACGAAAGAAATTGTGTGGCTTAGGAAAATTCTTGAAGATTTGCAGGTAAAACAAGTACAATCAACTCCACTCATGATTGACAACACCTCTGCAATAAAGTTGGCCAAGAACCCAAAGTTCCATGATCGAACAAAGCATATCAATACTAAATATCAGTTGATTCAACATCATGTTGAGGCCAAAACAATCCATCTTCGTCATTGTTCCACAAATGAGCAAATTGCAGACATCTTCACTAAAGCACTTGGAAGGGAAAAGCTTGAATGATTCAGAATGATGCTTGGACTCACCAACACCCCTTTAGATTAAGGGGGGGAATGTTGACACCTAATCTTCATGATTGGGGGAATTTTGTGTAAATAAATAAATTAGGAATGTGAACAGTCATCGGGAGATGAACTGAACAATCAATCCTATTGTATATAACAATGACCTACCTATGGAATAATAAACGAATCAGTTGTTTGTTTTGTGGAGTTACTGCCTGGCCTGACATTTTCCTGTATAACAAGTGCCCCCTAAAGTATGAGGTCAGAGATGAAGGTGATGGCTGAAATACTTTATAGATATTATAGTAAAAAATAGAGAAAGGATTGGAGCTTTGGGACTGCAGGAAACCTGAAACAAACAACATATGTCAAAAATATAAGATCATGTCCTGAGTTGGGCATTCCCATGCTCAGTGGTTGTGTTAGAATGATTTCCCAAAAAGAGATATGATGATCATATCCACTGATCAATAGAATGTGGAACTGTGTCATAATATGATCAACCTGGCAAGATGTCTCCAAAAAGAATATACACATCTTGGTAGAGGAAACAAGGCTGAGTGATGTAAGCCTCTACCTAAGGTCTTGGTCGCCACTTATCTAAATAACATATTTTTTCACATGTGAATAAAGGAGTTGAAGTCAAAAATGTTAGAAATCATCTGATTACCAGTCAATGTTGAAAACTATTAACATACGTGAGGATGGCCACCAATAAGGATGATGGTCTCCAAGATTCATAGTACAATCTAGCGAGTGTGAGAAGGATGTTGTCGTAGAACACTCATAGAATCATCAACTGGGATCCAATTATGAAAACCCCCTATCAAACACAAGATAACTTGCCACTGAGGACTACATGTTCCAGGGTACTGATATGTTTCTGGATCTGCTTCCTAGATAGAGGTTTGAACTTGATAGGAAGAGATATGTCAAAAGGGAAGCAATGAGGTGTCCTACATCAGTTGACATGAAACGGGACAAGAATTATTGTTTTGGAGATAAATTTTGAGAAATGGGTCAAACAAATAGAGGGAATTTTTGAAGTATATGAGGGATGGTTGATATAGGAAGCAGAGGATAAATGGGTTCCTTGAATAATAGAAGGCATGACACAAAGGTTTACCAGGAAGCTTAGACTCATGAACACCAAAGAGTGTTAGGATACAAAGATGTAGGAATATTAGAGTATGAAGGCTAAACTCATAGGATGGTAAGGTTCAGTGAGAGGCTAACAAAAGAGGTTTGCTGAGGGAGTGCCATGTTCAAGGGGTCCACTATTGCCAAAAAATATTTACGAATACAAATATTGAGTCACTGTGTTGTCCAATTTTTTCCCATCTGATTAAGTTCAATGAGTCTAGATAGGTAAACGCGGTGGTATTTTCATATTTAGAGAGTATGAAAATATCGTAAAGAGAAACTCCATGGGGTACCTTTGTCATGGTTGATGACCTGGTGTGACAAAGGTTTAATAGTATACCTGACACAATTCCTTTTCCCTAAGTTAGTCTACCGAGTCTAGATAAAGTGATAAACCTATGCTCAATAGACGTCTACCTCATTTTGTTACGAGTATGAGGAGGTAAAGTAAACTCGATATTATTCATGAAATTTTAATGATTCAAGTGAAGAGAAACTCAATAGATCTTCATAAAATTTTAATGAGTCAGATGAAGAAAAATTGATATGTATTTTTGCAGTTTAGGGAGGGAGAAAAGGGAGATAAAAGAACTTCTCAGGTCTTCCTCATAGGAGTTTTATGAGTCTGAAGAAGGAAAATCAGGGATTTTTTTAGTTAAAGAGCAAGAAAAGGTCTAAAAAAAGAAAGTTCTCATATCTTCTTCGTAGGAGTTTTACTAGCCTAAAGAAGGTAACTCAAAGATTTTTCAGTTTAAGAGTGAGAAAAAAGTCCCAAAAGAGAACATGCTCATATCTTATTTGTAGTATTTTAACAAGCCTGAATAAGTAACTCGAGGTATTTTCAATTTTATGAGTGAGAAAAAGTCCCTAAAAAGCAGGTTCGAATCTTCTTCATGTAAGTTTAATGAGCCCGAAGAAGGAGGCTCGAGGTTTTACAGATTAATGAGTAAGTAAAATACCATAAAAATAATTCTCGGTCTTCTTCGTGGTAGTTTAATGAGCCCAAATAAGGAGACTTAAGATCTTTCAGCATTAATGAGAAAGAAAAATACCATAAAAAGAATGCTCGGTCTTCTTTGTGGTAGTTTAACGAGCCCAAAGAAGGAGACTCGAGGGTTTTTGGATTAACGAGCAAGAAAAATACCATAAAAAGAATGCTCGGAGCTTCTTGATCTCATGCTCGATAGTAGAAGGATCTATGCCGAGAATTTCCTCATAAGACCAAGGAAAAACATCGCAAAAGTCCTTAAAAGGGTACGTGAAGCTTGCAATTTCCTCAATATTGCAGTTAGCTCCAATCTAAATGTTTTCCACGACACCTGTTTTGACTGAGATATCGATAAGCATAGTCTTGGAAATATTTCCCAAGTTCCCTTTTGAATCCATAGTTTGGACAGTCATATAAATCGAGGGAACAATCTCAGGTGGTTCAAAAGGAAGGTGTTTTATAGTTGTCACATCCAAATAAGATATCGAAGTGCGATGGTGAGAAGTTTCCCAAGGTCACTCTTGTAAAGACATGATCTCATGAATAACTTCATATGTAGGTAGGACTTCATTGAGGATATCATTATAAGGAGTCGTCACAGGAGAGGAGGTGGTATTGTTGGTTGTAAACAAAGAAACAAAATAATCAGATGCAGATTCAATGGCTTGATAAGCCAATTCAGCTGGTGAAAGTGACATTTGTTCTCCATAGGAGCTAATGTTTGAAGGGGACGAGAGGATCTAGGGATCAATTGAGTCATGAGGAATGGTGGAGACTATAAAAACCATTTGTGAAACCTTGGGTGGTGGGAGAGGAAAACAACCAAAAAGAGAATAACTCTTCAAAAGACTAGTAAAACACTAACATAAGAGTAAGGTATGCCACCCATTAAGGGCACGGTGCCGCTAGGTAACATGAAGTAATATGGGGTACAAAAGGACAACTGGTTCACTGTGGCTATTTTCCCATCAAATGGAAAGAGGATGAGTCGAAAGACCGAAGAAACAATGGCAGTCATGGCATAAGTCCAACTATAGCCCAAAAGTAGATTATAGTGAAGATGACGATCTACGACTTCAATGTTTGCCATTACCATTTTCCCACACAAAGTGATTGGGTGGCTGGCAAGGTATCCTTTTGGGATGAACATGTGGCCATCGAATGCTTTAAGGGAATTCAATTGCGGTGGAAGGGTTAGAGAACCCAGGGTAAGCCAACATGAATTAGACATGACGCAGGTCGGAGCGCCCTCGTTAATGACCGTTCTATGGATAGCTTCACCTTTTGAAATAACTTGCACCTAGAATGCAAGTTGGTGGAAATGGTGAGGCTTACATTTCTCCATGTCGAAAATTGCTAGCATGCAATCCTGAGGGTCAAATCCACCAATTGCCGAAACAAAATCTTTCCGTTGTGCTGGAAAGGTTTGTAATACTTCGAGTAAAAACATGGCTGATGGTCCTTATGCCATATCTTCTACAATACTGTAGTTTTGGGCAACACGTGTAGAGGTATTATGTTTCGTGTGACGAAGTGCTTCTTTAGGGGGGTGGATCACAATATCAGCAATAGGTGTTTTGATATGAAGGTCATTAGGCGACAGTGGATTTGAAATCGAGGAAGTTTCTGAACCATTAGTGATTGGAGTTACATAAGTTTTGTCTCGCATTTGAAGATCAAGCATTTCAAAGGTGTAAACAGTTTATGATCCTTCATGAGAGGAAGGATGGTTTGAAATGTCTTTGCTCCCTTGCAGGGGTTGTGGTGGCTTCGAAATAAGTTGTTTCCGCTGCTGAGGAGGGAAACAATTGTTTAAGACTGCAAGGGTTTGACCAGTTTACTTTAGAACAAGAAGATCTGTGCATTCTTGAAGATGAGGAAATTTGTGTGTCATGTGGTCCTCCACACAAATTTTGCAAGGGAACTTGAAATATTTTTCTTTTCCACCATCAAATTTGGTAGCAGATTTTTGTTTGGGGTTGTGCTGCGTAGCGGGCTACTCTTTAGAAGGAGAGGTATTTTTCTTGTTATTCTTGTTCTTGCCACTATGTTTGTGTGTAGACTGCACAGAGTTTATCACAATGGTTGGAAGAGAAATTGATTGGGTAGAAGTAGTGGTATCGATAGACAAATGGGAAATGTGCCCGCTAAGTTGTTTTATTGTAGCCCCAAAGGTAGCGCCAATGAGACCATCAGAGTGCACATTGGGTTGCTGAGTAGTGGGAGCATTGGAAGTTCGAGGGGAATGGGGGATTATATTGTATAGCATTCCATAGTGAGAGTAAATTAGATCTAAATGTTGGGCACGATGAATGGATTGGTCTTTCGTGACATCACCACCTAAGGCAACGTCCTTGGAAATTTGAGGGAGAAGTGATTTATAGAACCAAACTGCTAACAGGTAATCCAGAATGGGGGCTTTGAAAAGCCTCTCCCTATGTCTCCGTTCATGGATGTGGGTGGAGGTGTGTTGGCGCAAGGTAGTAAGGAGTTCCATTCTAGTTTCATAACTCATAGGAAGCTGAAAGTGTTTTAAACATTCCATTGCCAGGGCACAAAGGTATTGACTGACACGTGTGGTAACTCAATGTACCACTTGGAAGCATTTCCAGTAAGGATGTAAGAGAAGAGCCTAAGTTAGATACTATCATCTACCATGGAGTTTGATACGCACCATAGATGATAGGTGGTGACATGTGTACCCAGATCATCCCCTTGTTTCCCTTCAAACTTCGAGATGTCGATAGGTATATTTTGTGGGATTGGGCGCCAATTCAAGTTATGATAGACAGGGTAATTAGTCAGTTTATACAGAATGAGTATATAAAGCATTTCCAAAAAATATAAAGTGTTTGGTGCCCCTGAGTTTGACCAGGGTGATGAAGAATGAATTGAAGGAACCTAGGGTCCTCCTATCACATCGTTTCCAACATGATACATAGGATTCATTGGATAATAGCCTCCGTGCTATGGTGGAACAATGATATACGGTGGCATTCCATAAGGGATACTAGGCTTGGGGAAAAAGACTGGTTTCCCCAAGGATAAAAAGTGCCCCCTTGACTCAATTGAGGTTGAGGAGGGGGTGCCCAAATAGACGGACCAATACTAGGTTGAGGGATTACGCTAGCCATATAGTTTTCCATAGGTACATGAATGACACTAGAATAGTGTCCACTTGGAGGAGTTAAGTTGATCAATGATGATCCAGGTTGTCCTATAGGCAGAGGGGGGACAATGATGCCCTTGACCGGTATGTTCATGTTGGGAACATTGCTCCCAAGCATCTGAGCTTGGGGGTTTGAACTTAGCAAAGGGTTCCAACCAAAACGATTATTGAAGGTAGCCTTTCTAACCGCGCTACTAGGAGAAATAGACAAAGGTATAGAAGCAAACATAAAATGGGAAGAAACCGAGATGTACTGGGTTCCACTCATAGCAGGTGTAACTAAGTGGCTCAGACTACGTATAGTTTGGATAACAGGGTAACCAATCAGTTGTGTGTTACTGATTATAGGCGGGGGAAGTGATGGTGGACCAAAGTTGTCCACAAAATACCACAACCCATTAGTTTCTGAAGGGATCTTGGATGAAGGTACCGTCGAAGACATGATAGGTATAGGTGCTACTTGAATCAACATTAGTCCAAGAGGATTGGAGAGGGGAGGATTATAAGGAGGTACAACTCCTTCGTTAAATAAGTCCTTAGGAAGTACGGTGTCTTGGGAAGTATTTTGTGATTCAATGTTAGACACTAGAGACTGATTTACTAAAGAATGAGAATCTGGGTCACCAAGGCTTGGCTGATCCTCGAGGGTCAACGAAGGAAGACCTTGTTATCGCTTAGATTGACAACAAGGGCTGTATGTAGCCATGGTGACCGATATATTTTATCAAAAAGATTTTAAGTGATTTTTGTTATAATCTCAAAGATAACAAACCAACACCTAAAAATAAAAAAATACTCTAAAAGTCAATCAACAAGCAGTCAGGGGATATGAATCTGTCTGATAACCACCATTCGCTAGAGATGAAACCCAGTATCACAATAGCTAAAAGAGAGAGATGGCCAAATGTATAGTTACAATTACTCCTAAGCTTCACCTGAACCTTAGATTAAGGGGCCAAGTATTCTCGTGAAGATGAGCTCCCTCCCAAAAACCGAACACAAAGTAGGGTCGTCTCTTTAGGTACCAGGGAAGCCTATCCCATTCACCTTATGTTCATCCCTAAAAACTATTAGCCACTATGGTTACCTCAAATCATAGACACCACCAGGGGGGACATGGTCGTAGACAATACGCTGTGTGGGCAGGATAACTGAGTCCCCGAATCAACTCTGATATCCCTGAGGGGATCCCCAATATGCATAATACCCAATGGAGATGTAATCAAAGGTGGGCTACCTTCTCTCACATTCTAATGTTGTATCTCATTTAACTCCTTTCTGAGGGGAACAATCCCAGATGATATGCGTGCAGTAGGATTTTACTCTCTTTAATGACACTAGTCTTAGTTTTGTGATCTTGGACAATTTACTCACCAATGCCTAGCCCAAGATCCTAGCCTAGAATAATATGTGTGTGTGCTCAAAAGAGTTGCTAATTGATTTTATTACGAGATTGATTTTAAAGGTACTTTATTAATGTCTTCGAAGGGGGTGTTGATGTATGAAGTTTTCATTAGGGGAATTTTGAGGTCTGAAATGGGCTTCCTAAGAAAAATGGCAACCAAAATAAACTTTATAAGAACCAATAGGATTCAAGATGATGATGTCAACCATGGGGGATGATTCACCATTTTCGGAGTAAAAAGGTAAAAACATTAAAAAATAATAAAATAATAAAACTACTTTTTCGACTTGTATTTTAAACTTATCTCCCTAAGGTTCTACTCACATTTCAAACGGGAGTACTCTTTGGATGAAAAATATAATTCCTCATCCAAGAAGTACCCATGTTGCATACTTTCGATGAACCCCGCTACACGTAAAATGAGAAATACATGGAAAAACGTGATTGCAATCATGTTTTTCATGTATTTCTCATTTTTCATGTAGCACGGTCCATCGAAAGTATGCAACATGGGTACTCTTTAGATGAGGAATCAAATTATGCATCCAACAAGTGTTTCCACTCAAAATTTGAGTAAACCCATAAAGAGATAAGTTGAAAATACGAGTTGAACAAATATTTTTTTATCTTTTACCTCTAAAATTTGATAATGTAATGTAATCTTATTTTATTATTTCCACTATTATTTTATATTTTCCTTAGGGGGCCCATTTTAGACCTCCAAGTTACCTTAATGATGAGACTCTAACTCAAACCATGTAGAAAATATTCTTTTGAATCCAGTACCATGTATCCAATACAGTAAACACATGCACACCTTGCAGACATGAAATGCTCTCTAACAACTAACCCAATATACATATGCAGAATCAGACCAACTAAAACAAAAATTTTAAACAATTTTTTTCATTTTCTTTCCATGAAAAACAAATGGACTTAAGCTATTTTCCTAAAAAGAAAAATGATCATAGAAGCAGGCAAACAAACACAGTGCATAGTTGTAGATCCCTAAAACATACTACAAGCAGCCTCCCAACCCACGAATTCATAGAACAAGGTGAACATCAAGATACTAGTTGGCTAATGTTTCTCAGAAGAAGGTATAGAGCGTTAATAACAGGACTAATGCTCTGTCCAAAAGCTGAGGGGGCATTATAACTCAATGGACTTCATAGCTAGGATGTGTTATAGAGGCAAAGGCTATAAAAAGGGTCATTCAAGGTCCGATTGAAGGTTGTTGATAGGATAGGAGGTTGTGAAGGATCCTGAGCAGTTAGAATGGGAAGCAGGAATAATAGGAAGGCTTGGAAAGAAAGAGAGATCCGAGAACTTGAAAGATCAAAACCAGGAACTAAGTATTAGTCCCTAGTAGAGTCACCATTTATGCTATAGGGATTAATGCATGGGTGGTTGTGGCTCAAATACCCTCTCGAATCTTCCCAGGATCCAAGGCAGATTGTTTAAGATTAACTGCAACTATCAAAAAGAAACATACATATATTCATATGAATCTATTGATAAAGCGAAGGGAGAAGGATTACCTTAGTCCTTGGTGTAGCCCTGCTAGAGAACTCAATGTGGCAAAGTGGAAAACCTCTATGCCAACTCCTAGATCAAAACCTGTACATAGACAAGTTAAAGCGTAATCCTACAACATATAAACCTTGATAATCAAAACATCAATATATGAGAATATAATGTAGCATGCATCTAAGATACTTATTAATCACATAATCAAATCAACATGTAAAGGAAAATGATCTCGACACCATCAAGTAGACAACAAAAAAACAGATCTATATTATTAGATAGAAGAAGAATTATTACAACCATCTTAGCTATATAAGGCCTCCTCTAGTCCTTCAACTCTTCTCTCTCTCTCTCTCTCAACTTCTTGGTGGCATAACAATACTAGATCTCTCACAAAGTTTCAACAACCATTCGACGTCTTCTACAATGATCGAGAATCCAATATATAGATGGAGAGAGGCTCATCCTTTCCAATTATTTCATGAGTTCCATTGAGGCAAAATCTTGGATTTTTCCTTTCTTTATTGTTGTTTCCCTTCCCATGAGATTCTGTTAGGAATAGAAATGTCCTTAGTTAGGCCGGAGGTGGATGTTTCCTACTTTTTGAGCTAACTTTTGAGTGAAAAGTGGAGTGTTAGTCAGTCAATTCACTCTGTGACCTCCAAAATCTCACAAATATCTAGTAATGCTTCGCTTTAGGCAAAGCAGAGTGTTAACCTAGGGACTAACACATTTGGCTAAGATATGGAAAGCGTTATAACTCTCCTTGTCTATTTCTGGGGTGCGTTACCCTGGAGAATAGGTCTATAATTTAGATCTTGTCTTAAACCAATGTGTCTTTCTCCTCTGAGCTCATGAGGAGATCATTTTCCTGTATAATAGCCATATGGAGCAATGAGAGCGTTGCGATGATTTGGTGTGAGACAAAACCAGGTGGGGAAAATAGGAAGGGAATTTGAGTGATGGAATATCGTACACTGGTTCTTGAGCTTGGGGGGTGTTTGAAGAAGTCATCATTCACACCAATGCTCCTATGCTTGGGGAAAGATCCTCTATCATAAGAGGGTATCCTGGGAATGTCCCTAGGAGTGTTGACGACTTAAATTGTCTTAGGTTGAGTTCAGTGTAAGTGGTGATGCATTCATGAGAAGATGAGATGAAAGGTAGCACACCGTTGGGTGCTGATAATTTATTCTTCACATAATATGTGAGTTGATCTATTGTAATGATTTTTCCATCATGGGGGAGATTCATTTCTCTGAACACATATGAGATGACTACTAACATCTTGTACATGTAACTTTAGCCCAGAAGGATATTGTCATCCAATTGAGCATATAGTACTTTGATATCTATTAGCAATATTTTTCCAGCCAGATGTACTGGCATGATAGGATATAGGCATACGGGTGATGAAGGGCACTCATCGTATGCTCTAGGCATGATGTTAGAAGGCTTGAGTTTGGGGGATCCCAGTTTTTGCCAAATAGATTTGGAAATTATACATGTGGATGCCCCTTCATCAACAATGCAATGATGGATAATGATGTTTTGGACTGAGACTAGAATTTGGAAAGCAACGATTGATGGTAGTCATGGGGTAGCTTTATCTAAGTGAAATATCATTAGGCGAGAATTGGCTGGGTCAATTGTGCCTAGAGTCGAAAGTAAGGATTTCCATTGTGTTGGGCATGTTTACAAGACCTATAATGCTGACATAACTAATTTTGATTGCGCTAAATTATCGACTATGTTCTAGCTATGAGCAACTTTTGAGTTATGTCCTACTCACCGTAAAGGTCCTTTGACCATATTTTGCATAGGTTCTATAGGAATTCAAGGAATGTTCAACAATCCTATAGATATTTTCATGGTCGAGGTGGATGAGTTGGGTTCTGGGGGAGCTTCATAAATTCTATTTCGTGTTTGCAAGAGAATGTCTTCTCCTGTCATGAAAATGTCATGATTAGAATTGCTATGGGGGTTCCCTCTAGAAGGGTGTGGGTGGGATGATTGTTGTTGAGTGTTAACCACTCCTTGATGGGGTAAAGGGTCTTATATTATTGTAGTTTGTTGACCTCCTTGCCCCCTATTGTCTTCTATCCTTTTAAACTTAGGGATATGAGGAAAATGATGGGTATAATGACCATATTCCCCACAGATAGCACATGAATGATTAGTTTGTAGATTTGTGTTATTTTTTTGCTTCTGTGAGTGTTGTTGGTCAATCCATGGTTTTGATTTCAGTTAGGGTTTCCTCTTACAGATTCCTGTAGGGGTTGTTGGTGGTTGTGCCCCCCTATTCAGGATCTCCCTTTGGTTTGATATTTGGTTTTTTCTTAGCAACATTAGGTGGGTTAGCTAGGTTCAGCTGCTCCTCCGATTGTTGCTATTGAGTGAGAGAAGGTTGCACTAGATTAACCCTTGCGCTATTTTTCACTGGTGGGTTATTTTGTTTTTGTGCAGGGAAAGGATAATATTGGTTTTCTTGTCCCTAATTGGTATATGGATTATGGGAAGAGGACATGGCGTATGTATTCCTAGAGGAGTATTGGTTTCCCTATGGGGAAAGATATTAGCCTCCATGAGTGGGCTGATATTGGTTAACCTTGCTGATGATATTCTGCATCAGTGTGGGTTGACTGGGCTAGTATTTCATATGTTGCAATGGTGGTGCGTTTTCCATAGCATCAAATGCTTGGCCAATGAATGAGTATCTAGGGTACTAGTAGGTGTTTCTGAGTTGGTTTTGGGTTATGGACCTATTGGGATGGGTTCCCCTGGGTCAAATTTTGTTAAGTTTTGTTAAATATTATGAAGTCTATGCATTTTGAGGAGCAGAGTGTGAGTAGCATAGGTCAATAGGAGTCAAAGGGTATTTAGGAAGGTCAGAGCCCCTTAGTTTTTTATAGTCAAGCTATTTTGCGACCCGCCCATGGTTCATAGACCATTGTATTGTAATGAAGAAGAATATAGAAGGAAGTCATAGAAGAGTCATAAGAGAGCTAAGTAAGAATAGTGCATGATTTGGGTCTGATTTTATCTATTCTATACTTGGGTGAAGGCGAAGGCTATTGTAGCTGTGTGCGCAAAGACCTTGGCAAGTCTGTAGCTGAGTGCACGGGCCCCTGCAGCTGTGTGCGCAGGGTTGGAAGAAGCTATATTTGAAGATCTGAAGCATAATAAAAGACTTATTTTGAAGAAATATCTGTGCATATGCGTATTACTATTTCATCTCTGAATTTACTGTATTTATGATCTGTTGAATGCATTTAATTAGGAAAAGTACTTAATAGATTCATGAAGACACAGATCTATTTATTTATATGATGTTATGCATGTTTAACACAATCAATGAAGAACACAAATCTGCTAATTGTTAATTACTATAAATTCTGGGTTTCAAGGGTTAGGGTTCGTGAAGGTCAAGATAAACCCTAGATCTATAGAAAACACATCACATAGCCCTTTGGATGTAGAAACATGGTTCTAGAATCCACCAATATTTCCTCAGGTGACACTGTTGCTTGTGCTATGCAGGTTCTTGCTGAAAGGTCTAGTAGTGTAGGGTTTTGTTGGTTAGCATAGCTAACTCCGAACCTAGGTCCAAGCCCCCTCAAGCTAACAAATGGTTATGTTGCCGGGATCAAGATCTATCTGAGTGATGTGTGATGTGGAATAAATGGATACCAACTAAGAAGGAGATTGAAAATTGGATAGATCAGAAGCTACACGAGTTTGCAACTCAAGAAAACAACAATCCATGCCTGTCGAAAGAAGAGTGGTTGTAGAGATATCTATATACAAAGGAACACAAAGTTTTCTTTTGCTCTTTTTCATGTGAATTATACGAATGGTTGGCTAAATTGGTGTTGTTGGGCTATTAATATGCCATTGTTATTATCACTTTTGAACACTTATTCCACCCATTTCTATTATTCTTCGTCATGTTATTTATTATAATTTATTATATAAATCCATTTTATGATGATTTATGCTTCTATGAATGAATATTATTTATTCTCCTTTATTTCTAATAAATTGATGATTATGCATGATTTTATCAATGATAGTTTTAATAAATCAGTTGTAACATTATTCACCATTTTTAGCCTCCAAGATAATTTCCAGATTGAAGATTTGATCATTAAAAGTGCCAACTCAGAAATTCGCTGGAATAAGAAGTGACGGTTTTGCGGTTGAGATTCTGAGCAAATGAAGTAGAATCTGGAAAATCTGGAACATGGGTTTTGTCCAGAACGGACCCAATTAACTTTATTGAAGAACGGTTTGCCCAAATTCGGCTTGTACTGAGAGAAACGCAGGGTTCTTTGAGCATGATTTTCTCATATTTGTTGTTGCGGCCGTCCTCCAAATCTCAACTGCAAAGCCAAATTCGTCTTGCTCTTGTTGAAAGCTGGATGGAAATATATCTTCTTGTTTATCAATTGGTTGGAAACAATCCAATTTTGTAATAAAAATAATGTTGTAGTTATCTCTATTGTAACTGCTCTCTGATCTCCCTCTATTTAAATGAAAACAGAGATCAGAGATGGGATGATTTCGGAGGGATTTGAATGATGGAATTGAGGATGAATTAGAGATTCAGAATTGAGGATGGCAGAGAGAATGGATAATGGATGAGAGATTGAGAGACTTCTTGCTGTAATCCACTGTAACTCTGCTTTGATATTTTAATATAAATCTAGTTGCCATTCCATCTTTGATCCTGAAGTAACCCAGCAGCATCCGCTGGCGGCTAAGCGTCCAGCCTCTGGTGGAGTACGCTGCTGCTGTATTATATCTTTATGCTTAATGTGTGGTTTGATCTCTTTCTTTTACTCTGTTCAGTAATCTGATGCACTTTACTGTTTTACATATCAACGCTATTAGATATACTTGATTGGATACTATCGTTATCTGCAACAGGAATGCTATGTTATCATTTTAACTTTGTATCGCATTGCTCTTCCTTTTGATAATTGATATAACATTTCTGTTCCTTACAGATTGTCATTCGATTACAGATTAACCGCGCTCTATGTTCCTAAATCGGTACAACTGTATGATGTATTCTTAAATTGTGACTGTTTTTTATTCGGGATTGCTGTTCCGTTACAATTGCTGTTACTTTATAACTGTGATTCATGCATATTGTATCGAAGCTCGGATTACTGTCCCTTTTAATGATAAGTGTGTTGCGTGCTTGATTTGGATTGTTGTACATTCATATTTAATCTGTTGTTCCATTTCCTGTTATTCGCATTATCTTTATTTTAGTGTGAGAGATGATCTGTGGCTGTAGTGAGCCTTGGCATTTACTGCCTAACTCCCAGACCCGTGGTCCATGCTCTAATTTCTTTTCCATCAGTTTCCAAAGGGATGGGCTATTGCTGTCGAACCCTTGACTGATACATTGCTTATTTTTCTGAATGAATGATTTAGGCTTCAAGGTATTTTGTTGTTGATTTCCATTAATTAGAGTTTGCTATTCAGATTCCTTTAATTACAATTTGCTACCCATTTACTTTGTTGTTCATTTCTGTTGATTAATTGCAACAGTTTTCTTTTAAAGAGTTTTCCTAGTTTACTTTCAATGGCAACTTTAGTTCAATTTCGATTTCCTTTTGATTGCTTTAAAGCAGGACTGTCAACTGTAGAGAACATTGGTTATTGCTTCCTCATTCCCAGATTGATTGTCTTGTTCCGGTTTGATTTCAGTTGCATCAATATCCAGAGGAATGAGTTATTGCTACTGTATCCTCGATTGATGGTTGTTTGAGTGAATGATTTAGTTTAGAACATTTCAGTTTCTTGCTGTTCCAATTAGATTTTGTTTCCAGCTTTCATTTACTTTTGCATTTTAAGCACTATACTGCAAAACATTACTCTTGAGTAAATAGCCACCTTAGACTAAGTACACTCTTGAAATAAAAAGTCGTCCCTGGGTTGATAATTAATGTGAAGGTAATTAGGAGTTAAAAAGACACCTTTTTATCGCTCCACAGGTGTATGGTCAACCTACCTGGAAGTTGGATAACCCTATTGTGTGGACCCCAGAGTTAGTGAAGCGTCTGGAAGGATCAGAGAAGGTTGCAAAGGCTATCCATTATTGGATTGATAGTATTTTGGGTGGATTTATTACTGAGTTCGTGATTGATACATCTGCCAGTTATAGCGAAGCCAAATGTCGGTTTTTCAAAGGACCAAGAGGTAAGTATCCGAAGTCTCTAGAAACTTGGATTAAAATTATATTGTAAAATAAATGGGTTATGTCGCTAAATTGATGTTTAGGAGAGACTTGATAGGATGTACACAAAGTGGGAAACCGTTTAGAAAATATCTAGATACAATTGTTGAGAAGAGTTCTCTGTTGGGAACATCTGATAGTGAAGAAGAAAGAAAGTTTGAATATTCCTAGAGGTGCATCACAGTCGGTAGATCAGGGCACTACGGGAATACCACATTCATCCACTTCACTTTTTCCATCACCTCCACCTCACACACTTGCTCCTCCACCTCCACCTCCACATTTTCTATTTAGTATGGAAAACACTATGAAGATGCCTATATTCAAGGGTTTGGGACAAAAGACCCTGATCATTTCTAGTTTGTAGTGTGTGGAAGTCATAGAAGATAAAGGATGACGATCTGAAGAAAGTGTAGCTGGTCACAACCTTGCAAAATAGGGAACTAAGTTGGTATATTAAGTACAGTACGACTCATCCAGTTGCGTCATTGAAAGATACAAAAGATGCGCTGAATAATGAATTCAGAAAACCAAAGTCTCAAGCCCAGTATGTGACTAGTCAAAAAAATTAAGCAAAAGGTGAATGAATCTACATGGGATATTGATCAGAGGTTGAAATTCTTGCTACAATAGGCTAATATACAGATTTCAGATGAGAAGCATAAGGACTTGTATATTGCTTCACTGTTACCTCATTTACAATTACCATTTTCACAGCAGATGCTTGGATCGTAGGAGGAATTTCTGGAAATTGATATGAAGTTGGAGGCTTCACCTATTTAGGATATGAGCCTAGGAGTGTAGTAGATTCAGTTGCAGTTGGCTAGCTTGCATATGGAGTTGCAGGATCTCCAAAAGGGGAAAAACTTCCAAAATGAGACCCATTCTGAAGTATGATTCTTAAAGTGCAAAGGAAATGGTCATGATAAGGATCATTGCTTGGTATATCAGAACTATATAATTGGGGGAGGTCCTATCCCCTTGAAGCCAGAAAATTCCACTAGATCATGTAACGATGTAGTGCCATGGTGCGCTATCTACTAGATAACAGTAAAACACTCAACTGACAATTGCCTTTTGTTGCAAAAGTTCATACAGACTCCGCAACAACTATTATGCAATTTTTGTAAGTCTGTAGGCCATGACGAGTGCAATTTCCAAAGATATGAGTTAATGATGGACAAAAATCTAACATATAGGGTATAGGTTGAGACTTATCCATAGCAGGATCAAGGCGCACCTACAACACACATAGGATTCTAGGGACGAGGAAGAGGACAAGTGGGAGGAGCTGGAAGAGGTCGCAGACAAGTTATTTGTTACAATTGTGGGGAACCAGGCCACTATGCATGAGATTGTTAGAACCCGACACACCCATCTTGTCAGTATTGCCGACAATTTGACCTCGTAATAGAAGACTGTCCTGTACTGACCATGAAGATGCAAGTGAATAAGAAACAACATCCCACTCAAAACATCCAGATGATGAGGTCAGAACCACGCGAGGATGACCCCAATGTTAATATAGTTATGAGGAGCGGTATAGCTACTGGGGAAGATAAAGCCGCAGGGAAACAAACAGAAGAGAATCCATGGGTGCACAGGGCTATTGACAAAGATACTGAATTTTATTTGCATAAGACAAAATAAAAATTTAGGGAGGCGAAGAAGATATTTGTGGATTCAAGAGCTTCCACATCAAAGAATCAGAGTGCAGGAATAGAGAAGCCTGAATAAGTCATTACTGTGCATGAAATGGATCCTTCAGTCTTGATGTGCTTCTTACAAACCTCCATGAAACTCTTCAGGGACCAGAAAGTAGTGGAGGGACTACAAGAGTTGATAGACAACTATGCTAGCAAGGGTAAGTCGTTGCCTGAACAACGCACAATGCATAAAGTAGACAAAAGTAAGAAAAGGAATGGTCAGGAGATGAGATTTACTACGCAAATCAGATAATTTGAAATCGACCAGGTGATCTTAGATTTAGGATCTGATGCAAATGTTTTGCATAAACAGACCTGGGAAAGAATGGTAAAGTTGGGACTATAGTGATCCCCAATTGAGCTGCAAATGACGAACCAACATAAGATTATTCCTATGGAACACTTACATGGAGTAACTGTAGACATTGAAGGGGCACGTAATATAGCTAATTTTGAGGTAATCGAAATAGTGGATGATAGTAATCCCTACCCGACGCTACTTGGAATCGATTGGGTGTTTGACATGAATGTGGTCATCAACTTGAAGAAGTGCAACATGACATTTGAAAAGAAGGAATTAAGAGTCATTGTTCCATTAGATCCATCAGAGGGTGCACGGTATACTGAACCAGTCCGATATTACTATGAGGAGGATGATATTGAACAGATCTATAAGCTTACTATGTGGAATGAGGATTGGATCAATCCTACAGCGAATGGAAGAATTACTTAGGAATAGGAAAGCTCCAGCAACTCAAATTCAGATGAGGAGCTCGAGCATTGGCATAATGGATTGAATGAAGTATCCACATTGTGATGCAACAGAATTACTAAATCACTTTGGTGTATATCCATTGAGGTACAAAATTTACCATATTATGATGGCTTAGAAGATGTAAATTTGTTTCTTGATAAATTTGAAAGGGATGTACCGGAGGAGCATCAGTTCCAAGCATTGGACATCATGCTGAGGGCTATTCCTGCCAGATGGTGGGGTACACATAAGAATAGTTTTGTAGACTAGAAGGAGTACCGAAGGATGATGAAGTTGCGATTTGGCTATGCAAATACCCGCATTACTAAAAAGTATACAGGGAAGGATGATTCGTGCTAGCATCTAGCTCGTTGGACAAAAGCATGGAGAGAGGAACCACAACCTAAATGGGTACATATATTTTTCCATACCTTGGATACTATTCCGACGAATTTGTATTTAGAAATAGAGCTGTGACATGAAACCACAGAGTGGGATGCTTTGAAGGAGAGATTTTTGCTAACATTCAGTTTTGAGGACGGATTCAAACGTATTGATGAAGCACTATAGGAAATCAAGGATGCAATATTCATAACACCTATGGAGCCTATCATGTGGGTACAACCTGATTGGAGTATGCAGCTACGCCATGCTCTAGACTGTTACAATGTTACCACAGAAGAGGGCGAGGAAGATCCTAAGAACATCAGTATCCCTGAGTCAAAGGGACAACGCGAAGTCACTGGGCCTAAGGTAGAGGTTCTTGACATTTCAAAACCATTGAAGACCAAGCAAGTGAACATTGGGTCGAAAGCACAGCCGAAGTTCATGAATATAGGTGATTACTGGGATGAGGACACAGTTGACAAGGTCGCGGAGTTATTGCAGGAATATCAGGACTTGTTTCCAACAAAGTTCTCTAATCTAAAGGGGATCGTAGGTGATCTAGGTGTTATGAAGATCAATATGAAGCTAGATGTGAAGCCAGTAAAGAAACACCCATACCGATTGAATCCTAAATTCAAAGAAAAAGTACATGAAGAACTGGATAAGATGTTCACAACAGGAATTATTGATCCTATAGAAGAATCAGACTGGGTTATCCCTATGGTGGTTCAGGAGAAGAATACAAAGGGCAAAATTAGGATCTACATAGATCTAAGGAAGTTGAACGATTCTTGTGTACATGATCCATTCCCTACATCATTCATAGATGAAGTCTTGGAGAACATTGGTGGTCAAGAAGCCTACTCTTTTATAGATGGATTGTCAGGATATTACCAGATCAAGTTCGCACCGGAATACCAAATTAAGACTACCTTTTCCACAGAATGGGGTTCTTTCCAGTATACAGTTATGCCCTTCAGACTTAAGAATGCCCCTGCAATCATTTCAAGGGTGGTAGTTGCAGCCTTTAAGGAATTTATTCACAAATTTTTGGAGGTATACTTTAATGATTGGTTAGTGTCCGGGTTAGTTAAAAAGCATGTTTCAAGTCTTCGCCTATTGCCAGATACTTGTAGGAAGTATCAGATCTTCCTAAATATGAAGAATTTTATATTTTGCGTACCATATGGAATACCTTTGGGCCATGTTGTTTGTAAGCAAGGGTTGATGGTTGACCCTACTAAAATTGCCGTGATTATCAATTTAAAACCCCTGTGGAATGTAAAAAAGATGCACACAACATTGGGCCATACATGATACTATAGAAAGTTCATTAAGGCATATGCACATATCACTGCGTCCATGGAGAAATTATTGAAGGAAGATGAAACATTTTGTTGGGATGATGATTTCCAGAAAAGCTTAGAAGTTTTGAAGGAAAATATGGTTACATCACCTATTCTAGTGTTATGTCATTGGAAGAAAGAATTCCATGTACATGTGGATGTGTCCTGCATAGAATTAGGAGCAGTGTTAACCCAACCAGGCGCAAGAGATATTGACCATCCAATTATATTTGTGAATAGAAAGCTATCTAAGGTAGAGAATAATTATTCAACCATGGAGTGTGAAGGGTTAGAAATGGTATATGCGCTCTAGAAATTCAAGCACTATCTTTTTGGTGCACAGTTCAAAATGTATACAAACCATTCAACTTTTAAGTACCTGGTCAACAAGCCTGTGTTGTGTGGGGTAGGGGGAATTTGTAGGTGGTTACTGTTATTTCAAGAGTATGACTTCAAATTAATTGTGAAGCCGGGGGGATTAAATGCTGGACCTGATCACCTTTTGTGGATTGAGAATGGCGAAGACCCCACAAGTCTTGATGAAGGATTTCCTGATCCGAAGCTCTTTGATGTGCATGTAGCAGACGAACATTTTGTGGATATAATCCAATTCCTCTCTATAGGTGTAGCTCCTGAAGGAAATACAATGCAACAGAAGAAGGAATTGGTAGTCAGTGCTATAGATTTCTTCATCATCATAGGAAATTTGTATAAAATGGGGTCAGATGAAGTTTTGTGCAGGTATGTACCGGATTATGAAAGACAAAGTATCCTCGCTGAAGCACATGGAGGAGTTTTCGAAGGACATTATGATGGAAGAGCTACTGCACAAAAGATCCTACAAGCTGGGATATGGTGGCCAACTGTGCACAAAGATTCCAAGGAATATTGTAGGGCATGCGATGTCTGTCAGAGGACCAGGAAGTCACCGCAAAGGGATGAATTACCTCTAAACCCACATGTCTCGTTACAGGCATTCAATAAATGGACAATAGATTTTGTGGGATCTATTCAGCCACCAAGAAAGAAGACAGGACGATGACAAAATACTTGACCAGATGGGCTAAGGTGCAGCTCATGAAGGATTTCAGTGCAAATACAACTCTAAAGTTTATATTTGAGTACATTTTATCTAGGTTTGGCTGTCTTAAGATTTTGATGAGCGACAGGGGTTCACATTTCCTAAACGAAACTATTGCTGATTTGCTTGAGGAATTCCAAATGTATCCTCAGAAAACCACGTTGTATCGTCCTCAAGCTAATGGAATAGTTGAAGCTTTCAATAAGATATTGGAGAATGCTTTAACGAACATATGTAATGCAAATAGGAATGACTCAGATGTGTGCATACCAATTGTTCTTTGGGCATATAGAACTACCTATAATAAGTTGACTGGACAAACACCATTTTGACTGGTGTATGGACAAGAAGCGGCGATGCCAATAGAGTACATAGTGCCCAGTTTGAGGATTGCTGCAGTCACAAAGATGACAGATCGAGATATAATGGAAGAACGCCTCGCGCAGATACTTGAGTTAGAAGAAGATCAATTCTTGGAAAGATTTCATCAGCAAGTCCAGAAAGCTCGAGAAAAGGCATGGCATGATCGCCACATTAAGCAACACACCTTTAAAAATGGAGATTTAGTGTTGATGTATAATAGCAACTTTACTATGTTTCCAGGAAAGTTTCAGATGCATTGGCTGGGACCATTCATCGTCAAGGAGATTATGGATGGGGGTCTAGTTCAGCTTGTGAAGCTAAATGGGGAGCTATTTCTAGGAAGAATCAATGGGTCAGTTGAAATTGTACCAGGGAAATCCTGCCCCTGTGCAATGACTATATGGAAGCAGGATAATCTTAGTACTTCAGGAAGTTGCAAAAAAGTACGGGACTATATGCTACTAGGAGAAAAGTCTGGCAAAGAGATTGGGCTGTAGGACTGTTACACAAAAAAATTTCACTGTCCCTGTACTCCCCATTCCATGATCCTGGAGGAAATCTACAGTGAACCCTACATGCTTTCCCATCGTGAAGAAACTCCCATTGTGTCCCTCTTCATGAGCAAAACAATTCCCTTTTGCATCATTTCCCAAAATTCTTCCTTTAACCCAGTTTACAAGACCGACGCTAATGACTTGTGTCCTCCTCACGCCGATATGCAAGGATTACAACTGTCCCTAGCGCCCATTGGATCGAATGAGCCCTTTCTCAGTCACACTGATCCTCTTTTGGAAATTTTTTAAAAAATGGAATTGAAGCTTCTAGCTCTGGAAGCTTCATAATGAAAGTCTGGTAAATGGTTAGGTCGGATGGAGTTGAAGAGATTAGTTTGGGCTCCTTCCCCTATTAGGATGGAACTAATCCAAGAGATAAGGCATTCTCCCATGAGAAGAGGAACCATCTCCACTCCATCCCAGCTATATAAACCTCTCTTTTTCCCAAGCGCAAGTTAGATTTTAGTTCTAATTAAGTTCTCGCTGAGGTTTTGATTTTGGAGTAGTCAGCAAGCTACCCATAGTTTGTAGCTTTCTAGTTTGTGTTTAAGGGAGAATTGTGAGTTTGGCTTGGTGTGAAGAATAAAGGGAAGAGCCTTGAGACTACCATTGTCAAGGCTATCCATGAGATGCTAGTAGAAGTGTGGTTACCCAGATACGTTGGAGGAGAACAACAACGTCAAGACATCAATTGTAATCTCTTCTTGAACTAATATAGATGCAACGATCGATTGATTTCCTACATGAAATGTCATCTCACATAATTATGGCTTAATGTTTCTTGACTTGTTAAGTAGGCTGAATGCAATATTGTATGCTATTATGTTTGTTGTTTGTTGTTTGTTTGCTTGTTTTAGGTGTGTGAAGGAAGGAAACGAAAGATAGCTAGAGTGAGGAAGCATGATCATCACCAATTGGAATAACGTTCTAAGAGGTAGGCCCTCTTAATTGATCCTAACTTAAGGAAATCTTCCATAGATTGTCTGTTTGTGACTAGACCCACTCTCTCGGGCTAGAGGAATTGTTTGTGTTCACACTTAGAATTTACTTGCATCACAACAATTGTTAGGAGAAAGGCACAGATGGGAACTATGACGAAAGAATTGTACTAGCACGATGGGTCCCACACAACTTGGCCCAAAAGTGACTGTTGAAATCACTGTAGATGATTGGATGGCTATTTCTCTGTTAAAGGGAGTGGGGGGAAATAATTTAAGGAGCATATATTTGGAGATCTACCACCAAAAGAGCATTAATGAAGGATATCCAAAGGGAATCACTAGATTCGAATTCAAAAAGGGTTATAAATACAACATCTCGCTCCACATTCAAACAATTTGCTTCCAAAGAGATTGCCTTGAGATTTTGCACCTAAGTTTGAGCAAATGCAATTGCTGCATGTCTGGGAGAGATTGGCAAGAGATAGAGATGGATTTTTCATAGCGAGGGCTTAGGTTTGAGGAAAATTTTCTAAGTGGCAAAAGAAACTATTTTGGGAAAGCATTGACAAAATGAATGCAACACCACTAGTCCCTACCACAATGCCGAGGTCATCAAGGCCAAAACCTACTACCTCTACTACAAGAGAGAAGAAGAAAAAGAAGCCACAATGAGCACTAGTTCAACAATCACCACACAAAAACCCAAATGAGGTTCGAAAAGAGGGTCGTATGGATAAGAATAAGCGGCTGATGGAACCCCTGGATTTGGATGAAGAATAATTGACTATGGGGGTTGAAGATATTGATGCAGAGGAAGTAGTGCCAATTACTCAGCTACCACCTTATGTACCCCTTAGAAAATCCACTGCCAAGGTCACTAAGGACCCTGACTCATTGAAATATAAGGTATTCATGCCATTGCTACCAGAGGAAGTACCTATTGAGGGTGACTTGTTGGCCCGGGTACCATTTCTGAAGATGGAGGACTGGGATTTGGGCGATCATGTGAATTTTCCATAGTTAGAACCTAGGAAATTCTTGAAATCAATCTACTACGAGGATGGGGGACTCACAAGGCTTGAGCCAATGAACTGGATGGCTAAAATTGAGTGCGCATTGTTTCTCAACATGCTATGTGTTCAACATTTCAACCACAACATAATTAATACCATCTGTGTGTGTCAATTGTTAGTGCTGGTTCATGATGGGTACCTCTAGCTGGGGAGGCCCATTCCAATTGACGAGATGTTGGTCCACAGAATCACCACGCTACCTTAGTAGGGTACGAATCCCGAAGACGATTTTGTGGGGAAGTCACAGGAAAAGAAGCTCGCGGATCAGATGAAGAGTGACTTCGGGTTGGTGAAGAAGTCGTGTAGCTATGCCATTAGCTCCATATTAGATGGAGCTGTGCAGTTTTCTGCACATATTTTGCCACGAAAAATAATGCATAAGTGTCGTGTCAATGAAGTGTTGACACCAGTGGTATCTTTAGCTGCGCAGTGCAACCAATGGGTCCAATTCAATTAGGCTCAGTATCTCTGTCACGAGTTCCTGGAGGATTGTCGTAAATCCTAGGAGGATGGAAATGTGTTCCATTACATGTGGTTACTGCTATTGATCATGTTGGTAGCTTGGAGGATGCTAGAGGATAGCCAGTTCCCAACGCCGGATCTAGACTTGTGAGATGTTGCAAAATTTGCCTTGTGGGCTACAAA
Organism: Pinus tabuliformis; assembly: GCA_031772625.1. Classification (NCBI taxonomy): domain Eukaryota; kingdom Viridiplantae; phylum Streptophyta; class Pinopsida; order Pinales; family Pinaceae; genus Pinus; species Pinus tabuliformis. The sequence continues at coordinate 797,030,988 of CM062808.1, read as the reverse complement.
GGACCCCGACCACAGCATTGAAACCAAGATGTTCTGGGTCTTGTTTGAGTCACAGTTATGGATGGTGATCAACCAATGGCCATGGTTTTCATGTAGTCTACATGCATAGTACACAAATATCGTAGATTTCAAAGAAGATTTTCACAATCCATCCATACACGCAAAGAAGGATGCCGCAGGAACATGGCACAAGCTACCATATTTAGTTGTAGAGGATGACATTATGGGGGTCATCAACAAATGGCTGGGCGATTGGATCACCCCATTTGGCGAAGCTGTAGGAACAAGTAAGGTTGCAGAATGAGATACAAGGAAAACAACAATTGCAACAAAGGCCAAGAAAGACAAAGAGAAAGAAGTACAGAAGGGTTCTAAGAAAGACAAAGATGCACATAAGGCTTCTACAAAAGAGAAGGAAGCGCATAATGAAAAGGCTTCTATGAAAGAGAAGGAAGCATAGAAGGAAAAGTATTCATAGGCAGCAACATCATAAGTCACCATTGACCTCGAGGAACATGAGATGGAGCACACTGATGTAGAGGTTGAAACCAGAGATGAAGAAGAAGAGGGAACATACCCCTACCTTAGCTTGGAGGACTTAGAGTCTCCCTTCAGGATCAGGAAGAGGCAGAAGCGAAGTTCCATAGGACCTTGCAAGAAGCAGAAGTCTGATAAGTCTGCAAGTATGACACCATTGGTCCTCACGGAGGGGAACCTTGATGAGATAGGTGATGTTGTTCGCTTCGCCAATGAAACTATATGGAGACACATCAAGAACCAGTACCACCAGGTATTGGAAAAAGTGCAACAGGGATTAAAATAATTACAGGTCTAGACAGGAGTAATCCCGACAAGAATGGTGCAAGTGAGCACAGATCAAGCGAGCATGCCAAAATTTAGTACCATTGCAGAAATCACATCCGAGCTTCAAGCAGTGCAACTACCAAGGGGCTCTCTCCATTTTGAGATACCCGAAGACCAGGAGCGAGCATAGAACTAGAAAAATCTAAGTATCAACCTTGCAACACTACCTATCCAGACCTTGGATGAGCTACACCAAGGTGTTTCAGATGAGCTCTGCATCCAGGAGAAATGAGTGTTGTTGATTATCGATGAGGTAATAAGAAACAATCAATAGATTTTTGTAGAGAAAGCGTAGGCCTTGCAGCCCTGCAATGAGGTGGTGCAGCACAATCAACAGCTAGAGGTAGCCCTTACCCAAGTATACAATGATCTCCCTGAGCTCCAAATTCAAGTAGAGGTGGCATCCGCAAAGAAAATTCACAAGTTATCTGTTGTGCTGAAGGAATCCAAGGAAGAAAATAGAAAGGTAAGGTTTGATTAGCAGTTGCAGATTTCAAAGCTTCCATTGAAGATGTATCCAATCACTCCTTTAGAAGTTTGAGAGCAGTGTGAGGCTGCTATTAAAGAAAATATGACCACTCTGGCTGCTGCAGTCAAGGGCTGTAGCCAATTGTTTAAGTAGAAAATGGAGATGTGGACCTCGCTATAGGAGGATCCACACTTGTAGATGATTGAAGTAGACATCCACAAAAGGAAACTACAGTTTTATGAGATCAGTGCGACAACGTAGACCTTAGCACATGTGTAGACGTTCACCAGACTTCAAGAAGGGAAATTCATACAGAACCAGATTGATGAGCTGCATCGGAAGTCCTCTATCATTTCCTCAAGGACGTAGCCAATGGCCGACGAGGCAAGCCAACTATCACAGACCATTTAGAGCAAGCTTAAAGATCTTAAACAAACACAGAGAACCATGGACCTTGTAGTTGAGGGTCCAACCATGAAGAAATTGGTTGAAGAAGTTCGCCAGACCGCCACCCACAGAGAAATAGATATTCAAACAATGAAGATAGAATTTAGTGGCTTGTAGGAAAAGGTTGAGGAAACACCAACAGAGTGACTCGGGACGAGTCATGACTATGTGTTGGGGGCCTTTTGGGACGGGGTCCCCTGGGTCAAATTTCATTAAGTTTTGTTAAATATTGTAAAGTCTCTGCATTTTGAGTAGCAGAGCATGAGTAGCACAGGTCGATAGGAGTCAAAGGGGCTTTAGGAAGGTCAAAGCCTCTTAGTTTGTTAGAGTCAATCCGTTTTGAGACCTACCCATGTTTCACGGACCATGGTATTATAATGAAGAAGAATATAAAAGGAAGTCATGGAAGAGTCATAAGAGAGCTAAGTAATAATAGTGTATGATTTGGGCCTGATTTGATCTATTATGTACTTGGGCGAAGGGGAAAGCTCTTGCAGCTATGTGCACAGAGATGTTGGTAATTCCACAGCTGAGTGCGTAGGCCCCTGTAGCTATGTGCGTAGGGTTGGAAGATGTTGTATTTGAAGAGCTAAAGCATAATAAAAGACTTATTTTGAAGAAATATCTATTCATCTATGTATTATTGTTTCATCTCTGAATTTACTGTATTTATGATATGTTGAATGCATTTAATAAAGAAAAGTAATTAATAGATTCACAAAGATGTAGATATGTTTATTTATATGATGTTATGCATGTTTAGCACAATCAACGAAGAACATAAATTTGTCAATTGTTCATTACTTTAAATTCCGGGTTTCAAGGGTTAGGGTTTGCAAAGGTCAAGATAAACCCTAGGTCTATAGAAAACACATCACATAGCCCTTTGGATGCATAAACCTTTTTCTAGCATCCCCCAATACTACCTTGGGTGAGATTGTAGCCCACGCTACGTAGGTTCTTTCCGAAAGGGCCGGTAGTGTAGGGTTTTTTTAGTTAGCATAGCTAACTCCGAACTTGGGTCCAAGTCCCCTCAAGCCAACATGACCCAATCGATCCATCAACAACATTGGATGCAACTATTATCTCTTTAGAAGTCTACGGGGATGGGGGCTTTGGAAGCACATGTTAGATATATCTAGACTGGGTATATATAAGCTCTAACTATTGGGCTTTGCTAATGGCTTCTTCCTCATTATGTGGGGATGCATTTTCCACATCATTTGAAATTTATGATGTGAGGGATCTCAAAACCAAGTTGAGGAAGTCTTTGTCCTCAAACTGTGCTTTACACAAGCTATGAAGTTTCTTCAATTCATGTATATGATCCGATATGTGGGTAGAAGGTGTTTGTTTGAAGTGGGTGAGGATTTCCAGGATGGAATCATGAAGAACCAAGAGCTAGAAGAATGTGAGGAAAGTTGTAGCTAGGGAGATGAAGTTTCCGTGTGACGCAGAAGGTTACTCAATGTACCATTTCATTGTAGGCCCAATAAGGGTGCATTGAAATAGTCGTAATTGAATAGTATCATCTGTGATACTCTTAGACGAACACCACAGGTGAAAATTCATGACATGGTTTCCTAGGTCTTCTCCCTATTTTCCTTGGAATTTTGGAATGTTTGAAGGGAGCCTGGTGTGCATAGCTGGCCAATTCTGGCTATGAGTGATCCGTTCATTGGTTAGTTTACTTAAATATGGTAGGTTTAAAGAATATAAGAATGGGATGTGTGAGTTATCCTCCACCGTGAAATGATTTTGGATAGATATATGTAAAGGGGTCCTCTGTGGGGAAGTTTCATGAGAATTAACTCAATGTGTGTCTTGTGGACTATTCGGAGGAGTGGTATATGGGCTCCTCAAAGGGTGGAATGTGCAGATACTTGTGGGGTTGTGAAGGGTGTGATTTGATGGGGAGGGGTCCCGAGCAAAGCTGCACCAATAAAGGAAGATCCTATAATGGTGGTTGAGTGACGTCCTCTATACCTGAATGGTGGGAGTCTTGGCACACCTCCTCGTAAGTCTTGGCACACCTCCTCGTAATGAGGGGAGGTTTAAGAAATGTGTAGATCAATGAGGAGTTGTGGGGTCTTGTATGGTGTTGATTAGAGTGTGTAATAATTTGTGTATGGTGAGGAAGGGATATGATTCTTCAAACCAAATCAATCACATACATAAAACAAAGTGAAAAATAAAAAGATTACTCTCCCTTTAACTTTAGCCTATATGATCAATCAAACAAAAAATAATTTTTGTTTGTTTTTTTGTGTGAAAAAAGATCTTAAGAAGACTTATTCATCCTTACCATTCTCAAAGTAATTGGGCCTTGTGGAGATATCTTCTGATGGGTCCTGGGGAAACATCTCGAAAGAACTGGTGACGCCTTCCAACAGCCAACCAAGGTAATGGAAATCATGCTCAAGTGTTTCCCGCACCGTCACCTATAGGGAAAGGATGCCCTAGTTTTTGGCCACTAAAGTACCTTCGTCCCATGTGAGCATTCAAGTATTTATCTTCTTGGTAGTCAGTTACTAGTACCGAGCATTAGTTGGGTCTGTTAGCCCCAAAGAGTACCACACACTGTGGACCTAAGCTAAACCCCCTTTGAATCAGGTCTCTGCCATGTTCAGGTATTCTTTTCCATGGGATGATTGAAGGATTTTAAGCTCCTTAAAAAGTCAACAACTATGTTTCAAAGATGTAACATGACCATGGCGGCTTATGGGATGCCTACCCCCAATGGTCCTAACCTGAACTATAAATTTTTGGTGGCCCCTGTGGGGAATTTAGTTGGTTCAAGTTATGGTTTCTTTTAAAGGGTCTTACTTTTCTTTAGGGTGTGATATGTAAGCTAAAATAAACTAAGTATCAAAAGCTCCAGAAATTGGATGCCTTCTAATAAGAATTTTATAGAAGCTTAGTGTGTGGTGTGTAATTGTGTGCAAGTGATGAAGTGAGCACGTAAAGTGTGAGACGATGTGGATATTCGATGATCCATTCAAATATTCCCCTACTTATTCTAGATTTTAATTGTTACTTGCATAAAAAACTAAGTGATATGTGGATAATGGGCCACTTACTGTTTTTTATATTACATTATGTGAATTTCAAAACAGGGACACAGAAATTCATACGCTTTAAGAAAGTTTTCATATGCAAGCCAAGGTTCGTCTAAGAGATGCAAGGGAAGAAAAGATTACTTACTTCCTATAATAACACTTTCTCCTAGTCCCATAAAATGAAAGAAATGAATGATTTGGTTAGTAAAAAGATTTGTGGATGATGGGCCACATACTCCTTTACTAATTAAGCTATGTGAATATTGTAAATAAAAATCAAATATAATCTAATTACTCTACTAATTGTGATTAGTAAAGAAACTAAGCAATCTAAACTAACTATAATTTTTTTTTTGAGGTGAAGGCAAATTCACTAAAGGCTACCAATCACATGAAAAATGTTGAATTACAAGGTATTTTTTTCTTTCTGGAAAACTGCTTAGGTTTCAAAATGCATAGACACTGCGACACGTCTCTCAGAGGAAAAGTTGAGATGTGCGTCGACAAAAAGTTGTAAATTAACAAGTTTCTTTTCCCACCACAGGCTCACAGGGTCCTGCAAAAATTCCAGAGAGGTAATGAATGCCTTGTAGGTTGACTATGCATAGAGAAGATCCTGCAAACACAACCTTTTGATTAAAGAAAAGGCAACAATATGGGCGCCATTCTTGTGGTAGTTTTTTTGTGGCAATGGTGTATCAAAGGACACCTCCTTAGCAATTGGTTGTCCCCAACAAAGGATCGCAAACAGAGTTGGTGCTATTTGTGAACAAACTTAGATAAACAAAGCATTGAAAATAGTGAAAACAATGCATACACAAAAATAAACTAAAAAAATAGATAAATACACAAGCAATGCTCAATGGAGCAAACAAGTCAACAAAATAATGGAAAAATCTCCCTTTATTGATTGTTGGTAGTCAAAGTTGAATAGAATAGATGAATCTTGAACACTTGAAGAGAATTCTTTGAGATATGGTGCTAAAAAATCCTCAGCAAAGAGGTTATTTTCCTCAATTTCTTTGCAAGCTTCTCCTCTCTCTCAAATAAGTATGAAGACTCTCCAATGGTGGACTCTTCTCCTCTCACTAAGATGATGAATTTCTTAGAAGCAATATGACCAAAATTCTAGTGCTCTTACTTTCTTTGGCTTCAACAATGGAGTGTTGGTTTTCTCTGATAGCAATTTGGCCAGCATAACATTGTCTCAAATTTTGTTTCTCCCATGGCCCGTTTATATAGAATTTTTGAATCCATCTTCCCTCGGTGCATGCATGACAATGAATCATGAGTAGGACAAGATGATTCCATTGAGGGATTCATATCTTCAGGGTGACTCGAATTCGGTTGTCCTGGATTGATATCCTCTTAGGGAATCATCTCCAAGTGTGTGAAGTGGTCCCAAATTCGATGAGTCATCCATTTTCTCGACCGCACGACTTTCAAAGAAAATTTAGTGCAGTGTGTGGCTATCGAAGAAATAGTCGTGGAGTCCTCAATTTTTTAACTTTATAAACTTTGGACCTTAGAAAAAATTATATTTTTTAAACTTCACGGTGTCTTCAGCTAGAAAATATTCACTTGTGCATTTTGTTGGATGTATTTTAAAGTCTTCTGGATTGTGAAAACATGTGTACAATTTTTTGGTGTTAACAATTGTTGATGTAGAGGTACCCATGGATTGACTAAGTGGGGGGAAGGGAATCCCATGAATATTCCACAACAATAAGGAGAACGAGTTATCAAACGATGTGGCATGAACATGGCCCATGGTGATATGGATAGATGTAGATGTGACACGTGGAAGACCATCAGTCGCTATAGGTGTGGAAACAATAGGTTCCATCATATAGGTAGTATCATTATCCATGGAAAACTTAATTAAAGGACTATGCAAAGATCCAAACAATTCAACACCCCCTCTTGATGATATTGGTGTCGAGGTATCATGATGAGGTGGCATATTGTGGTCAACAACTTAGTGAAAATATAGTTCAGACCTGTAAGTATCACCTAAAGTAACCTAATACAAGGATGTACCTATGGTGGAGTTATGTGTATTCCTATGGGCATGTGGACCCGCCTTGTAGGGGGAAAGGGCTATAAGTCTATGAAACAAACACAAAACAAATATTTCTAAGGTGGTGGCCAAAGGTGACACAATAACAAACAAAAATCAGAAGGCCACTGGATATAATTAAAAATACAACACAAACTAAAAAAATCCTAAGTAAATCAAGAAAACTAGATTCAAAGGGATCCTCCCATTGTTGGAGCATGGTTAATGAATTCTCACATCAATGGTGAGGAAATAATTGGGATATTTATAACAACAACCTACTTAATGTCTCATGCTAAGGATCAAGTTCTCTTATTATCCATGGAGCATCCCCCCTAAAGAATCGAGTGACTTTTGTTGAAATATTCCCTGGGTTTAGGAAGGACATCCCCCCTTCCATGACCCCCCTTCCATCACCCATGACAATTACCTAAGGCTAGCCACTAAGGATATCGATGATAAAAACACGTCCTAGGGGGACTTTCTTCAACTAGAACTATATGCAAGGATAGGGTATTGAGCCCGATGCCTCCCTAGAGAGATGATCCATAAACTTCCATAGATATTCCACTGGACAGTTCATCACAACATATTAGATAAAATGATTCTTAAAATATCCAAAATATACACTATTACAATTTTATATATCTTTACATTTATAGACCTATATAGTACTATTAATAACATATGCATGTGAATTAAAATTATGTAGAAAATAGATAACGACGAAATTAAAGCTCACAAACACATTTGACACATGATATGACATAGGAGACCCTTTCAAGGGAAAAACTCAGCTGGAAGGCGAGGTCACTCAACTCTCTTTATCTAAATGGAAATATGGTTGCGAGTAAAAATAAGTATGGCCTATGGATGATTGGATACTATAGTGAAAAAATCCTCTCTTTGTTTTCTATCTCCTATCCATCTTGTCTAATTTTGCTAAGCTATAGAAAAAATGCACTCAAAATAATGGAAACCCTTTTCCTCCTATTGGTTCAGTTATAACATAACCCACTAGCATACTAGTGGTTAAGTTTGATTACCTCAACTCTTAACCATAGTTACAACATAGAATATTCTATAGGCTTCTACATCATAATCAATTCTCTATCCCATTTTCATGAATAATGGGGGTTGACATAGCATCCTATCGAATTGTGGTGGTGAAAACAAGAAGGTCAGCTTCTTAGTGGAATAGATTTTGTAATACAAACTCTAATTGATGTGATTCACTTGTCATTATAAAGATATGTATGTGTAGAATAGGAAAAAATGATGTAGCACTAAATGGGCAAAGTTTTAGCCCTAGAAAATGTCGTTTGATGCCTCAAAATTCTCCTAGAAGGTTTCAGACCTTGTTTTTCCAAACCGAGTCCCACCAATAAAAATGGTCCTATGAGTTAATTCCACTTTTTCTACTCTAAAATAATTGATATGGATGAAAAAAAATATAATTATCCAATCCAAATCACACCTCCCCATTTTGGGAGGCTTTTGGTACCCAAAAGCTTCTATTGAATGAGGTAAGGTGATTTTTCCTCCATCTTCTCTCAAGTGTACCATTTAGCTTTTCCTCGAACTTTTCATTTCAACCCAATATTAAAAAGGTCATGATTCTCATGTCTTGTAGTTCTAGAACTCTTCTACAAAATTGTATCTTCTGTGACATATACCTAACCATCTGGTTCCAAGTCCTCCAAAGAAGGTAGGACCTATGCCTCTTCCTAACCTAGTATGGAAGACTCATAGAGTTTTAGATTATTTACATTCACAATTGAGTAAATGTGCATATATGGTGGTAAAATAAGTCAATAGGAATTATCACCCACCTTTTCTAGTATCTTGAAGGGACCATAGTGTAGAGCCTTTATTTTCTTATGAGGCCACTGTAGCCTCTCCTTATTCAGCTATATCCATACTCTATCTCCCACGTTTGACAATTTCTCTATCGTATGTTGATCATGCCTAGTCTTCTATTACTCTCATGACTTCTACAATGTCTCTTATACCTATATATGGATGTGCCTAATCTTGTCTATAAATTTTTCATCCCTTAAGGCATCTCCTATAATATCTTCCCTCACTCCTCCTTGATGCCAACATGTAATTTCGAAAGGTGAAGGTGACAAATATCCAAGACAAGTTCCATATGGAGACTTTCCAGTAGAAGTGTGGACTGCTCTGTTTAAGAATGTTGTATATATACTATATTTTCATCACAGGTCTTTGGATTCTTCTAGTTGTATCCCTTCAGAAGCTGCACCAAATTCTTGTTGACTACTTTTGTATTTCCATCTTTATGTGGATGGAATGTTGTATATCTCTTAATATTTGTGTCCATCTTGTCCCACATTATTGTCTGAAGTGCACTAAGAAATATTATGGCCCAATCTAAAACAATGCTCCTTGGTATCCCCAAGTGCACCCAAGCCTGTCCAAAGAACAAGTTCGTTGCTTCTTTCTCATTGATGGTATTTTTATATGGCACAAAAGTACACATCTTGCTAAACCTATCAACTACCACAAATAGGTAGTCATTTCCCTCCCACAAAGTCTATGGTAATTGTCTCCCAGGTAGTAGTGGGTATAGGTAAGGGATGATATATGCCATTTTTCTGGTTGTTAGGATAACTGGTACAAAAAATAATGCATCCTCTTATGAACGTAGCTACCTTCTGTTGCATCTTGGGCCAATACAAATACCTTTACAAGTTGGCCACTATCGTCCCTATGCCAAAGCTACCTGCTATCTTAGAGGTGTAAAAGGCCTCTTTAATCAGCTACAATCACTCACCTTTAGGAACACATAGATTATCCATCATATAGAGTAACCCATCTAGGATATGGTAGTTAATGGTTCTATCCCTATAGCACGCATGACTCTGACTTTACAACTACTAAACCACCTCCCCAAAGTACTCATCCTCTGAATATGCCTCTTTGTCTGCATCATGGGTGAATGGATCCATGTGCATCATAGTTCCCAACGCTATGATCTTTGATGTGGTTGGCTTGAAATCATGTCAGAAAACTTTTTTATACTTCCCCTATTATACTTAATCACTAAATGCAATTGTTGTAGAAACCCCATCCACTTGTAATGCCTAGTTTGTGGTAGCTTACTATGGGCATGTAGGTATTGTAGTGGTTGGTGATTTGTGTGGGTTACTATCTCATTTCTCATCAAATATTTCTTCCCCTTCTTCACATCTTTCACTAGGGAATAACATTTCTTGTTTTAGATAAAATAGTTACGAATTTCCCCATGAAATACTTTAGAATAGTAGTATACACGCCTTCCTCCCTATATCAAGGTTGTCTCCATAGCATACTCACTTGCATCTCTCTCCACTTCAAAGGGTTGCTGCAAGTTTCATAATTCTAGAACTAGTGCTTGAATGATATTCTTCTTTAGCTCCTTAAATTCCATCTGCTAACCCTTTCCCCACTGGAAAGTATTGCCATTTCTTATTATGGCATGGAGTGGCGCTGCTACAACTAAAAATAAGACTATGAATTTTCTCAAGTACTATGCCACCCCAACTCCTAACCTCAGAAATATTAGTATGCACCTACCATTTCATGATGGCCTTCATCTTGGCAAGATCTATCTTCAACTCTCCTCCACCTATCACATACCCCAATTACATCAAATAGTGCTATGAAAACTCACACTTATTGATATTTTCTAGCATCTAGTTCTTCTTTAATGTCTATAGCACCTATGTCAAATGTGAGATATGATCCTCCCAAGTAGCATTGTATACTAGTATATCATCCAAAGAGAAAATAACAAATGATTCTATAAAAGGGTGCAGTACAACATTCATTAATCTCATAAATGTAGTTTTCCTATTGAATAAGCCAAATGGAATGACTAACTACTCATACAAATATTGTTTGGTTTTGAAGGAAGTCTTCTAGATATCTTCTTCTTTAACTTGAACCTGGTGATTTCCAGATTTTAAGTGAAAATTGGTGAAGGATTTTTCTTTTTGTAACTAATCCAGTAGATCATCTATCTTGGGAAAGGGGTACTTGTTCTTAATTGTGATCTTGTTCAATTCCTTGTAATCTATGAAAATATGCCAAGTCCCATCCTTCTTTGGCACAATGATGATAGGTGACCCATATGGTGATGTACGTGGTTTAATTACACCTTATTCCAATAGTTTTTGCAATTATTTCTTCACCCTACTTCCTTCTATAATAAACTGCCTATATAGCCCAATGTTTGGTAATGGGGAGTTTGGAAATAGGTGGATCTCAATTTCCACTTCCCTCTAAGGTGGTAAACATTTAGGCTCTAAGAACACATCCCTATATTCATGTACCAACTCCTCTAGTTGTTGTTTCTATTTCTCTTTCTTAGTACACCCCTCTAGGATTCGTTTTCCTCTTACAGACCCTTCTATATATTGATTTTCTCTTAAAAGAAATAAAAAATAGTTCTTGCTAGAACTAATTAATTACTTGGCTTGGTTGGTACTTACTAGTGAAATTTTGACTTCTCTTTGTGCATGTTGATGGTGAACAATTTTACATCCTTGAGAAATCGATACCAGTTAGCTCTTTGCATGAATGTTACATCTTGCATGTACATTTAGATATTCCCAAATATGACTCCACATACATCAACGGGTACCACATCTAGTTCTACTTCATTAATAAAATTAGCATTGATGGAAAATCTATTTTTTCTTTATTTTGTTATCTTCAACTCTGCATATGGATATGGCATGGATGATCATGAAATTACAACCCCAAATTGTTGACTGGTGCAGGAAAGTCCCTCTATACCCATAGTATGCACATAAAATGCATAATCTCATCTATCCTAGGAATTACATTGACCTGACTGGTCAAACCTTCATAGCATAAGGTTTGAGGCCCCTTCATATATCTCATGCAGAGACATTTCATTAGACTTTCTATAGTCTAATTCTTCATCTAAACTTTAATCAATCCTTAGGCCCGCACATATATAACAAATCCCACTCTATAACTATGGTTATTCATGGACTTACCCATAAACTTCCTATCAGTGCTTTATTTCTATTATAATGTTTACATAATAGAAATATTCCACAACACACATAGACCATACCTTTTTCACCTTTTCCTCGGTCTTCGCACATTAACCGATGCTTTCCTTTATCGCAATCGCAATTGCAGAGTTCAAAGGATTCAATAGAACATGCATTTGGGACTCTTAACTTGTGATATACGATTGCCCTTCCCCAACAGCTATCGCAATATCACATCAATCTATCATGTGCCTTCATCGCCTCTTGCTTGCGACATGCGACAACATAGCCAAACTTCAAATAAATTAAAACCGCGTCAATAAACTCCTCAGGTCCACCTTTTCCAATTTCTTTTCGCTTCAATCTCCACCGTCGATCTTCGCTTCAATCCGATGGTTGATGTCTTTTCCAGATCCACAAACTTGCTCTACACTTTATAACCATTGATCAAGATTCACTTGATCCAATGGTCCACAACGATATCGGGTGGATCACTTACGTGACGTTTAATGCTTTCACAGAGCCGATGAGAACTATAAGTCCTAAATCTATAAAAGTTTGGGTCCGGCTTTTGAATTAACCGGTGTGCATCTTTTGACCCGATATCCGTTGATTTCACCCATTTATAGATCTAACGATCTAGATCATTTCTCATCTTCCTCCTTCCGCCAGTACTTAGATTGAATCTCCGCCATTCATTTCTTAGCTCTATCTTATGCGACTTAATCCTAGCCACCCATCACGAACAAATCTCGTCTGTTGATCTTCTAGATCCAATGGCTACTGTGCATCAACACTTCACTTCTTCTCTCTTCTCTTCACTTGGGTTTTTACACCAATTCTTTAATGTTCTTCTGTGGTTTTGGGTTTCTTTAGGGTTTCTATTCCTTCCGATATTCTACTACGCGACTCCCTCCTGAGCTTAACTCTGCGATTTTTTAACATAGCCACTCCAGAATCTTGACTATGATCCTTCGACTGGATTCAACTGATCCATTAGGATTCTTCATATCATTCTTCTTTCTTTGTATCTTTCCGAACTCTGCATGCAACTTCTGTTACATAGAATACTCAAATTCACACACAGATTATAATTGAATTACACAGTACACATTATACAAACTTTGAATTGAGTTGTCTGTATTAATTAAAATGTATTTACACAGAGAATTACTTCTCAGCCTGATCTTCTATATCAGTGGCCTTTCTTCTCCTCTTGCTCGTAGTCTTATAGTCTGACTGACTAACCCCTCTAACTACTCTCTATCTACTCCTCCAACTACCCTCTTTATGCCTTTTAGGCTTACATTTATACAAAAGGTTCCATTGAACTAATTTTGGTTCAGATCCTTAATCTACTGAACTAACTCCTGAATATCCTCTAAGTCCACTTTTGACTCCTACTTATCCCTAAGAATCCTCTCTGGTTCCTCGAATCATGAAACCACTTTCTAGTCCAAGACTTACAATTGATTTCTAACTCTCTCATCATCATTAATCGCTTATTTTCTCCTACATTCGAGAGCATTTACAATTGTCCTCACAATATCTAATTAATTCCTATTCTAATCACTCAAAACATTAATGATTACTTACATAGGAATCCAACTTCCTTGAAAACACAAGACCCCCTAAGTCAACTAAAACATAATGAAATCGTTGAGATGAATGCTCCCGCATCAGACTCCCAAGGTTAAAATAATCATGATCTCCTGATCATGTGCTTTTTGTCCTTTGTCTCCCTGGATCCCATACTTTGTTCTATAATTTTCCTTTGGTTCTGATGTTTTTTTTTGTTGTTCTCTAGGTTTCCATTCTTTATGATGCATTTCTCCACTAGCTATGCTTTCACAGTTTGCTGGTGTCTTTCTCTTTCTACTGCTCCTTGGTCTTATTACTATTTTTTCTTCTGAGGCACCTTCATCATCAATATTATTATTCTTTCAATCTCTATGTCCAATTTATCCTTTGACTAATAGTTACTTTACCAATTGTTGTTGTACTCTGTCCACTCATCTTCAAATTGTTGTTTGTTGTCTTCTCTTTGAAGTTGTTGGATCCTTACTACCACCCTTTCATCCTTACCCTCTTGTTGCTATCCAAACAACCTCTATTCAATATCTGTAAATTTACTTTCAAAAATTAAATTATCCTCCAATTTCCTTTGTACTTGATTCCCCTCAAATACATCACTATGTTGTTCATCAATTCGAACATATTTTCCTTCCTCTTCCTTGACAACCCTCAATAATTGTCCTTCACTTTCTTGACTGATTCTAACAATCAATTTAACTTCTTCAAGCATAGTATCTTCATGTTTTTCTTTTTCCTCATCAGCATGTCTGTCCTAGTAACTTCCAGTCTTCTTCAGTTCTAAAACTGACTCCTCAATTTGAAACATGTCTGTCTCATTTTCAACAAATCCTATAATCATAAAAAAATTATCAGAATTAAAAATATAAGGCCTCATTACCTTTTCCTTCTCTATCAGCACATCAGTATGCTGATTTGAATTCTCAAAAGAATTCATGAGACTGTCAGCTAGTCTCTCCTCCACACCATCTTCTTAAATGATTTCTCTCTACTCTGGTTCACAATAATGAACTCCTCCTTCTGTAATGTTAGTTTGCTGAAATTTCATTACCATCTCCTTTTCCTTATGATTGTCATTCATGACGATTTCTTTGTCTTCCTTTTTTAGCAATCTATCCTGAGTATATATCCTCTACTTTTCCAACTCCCTTCTTTGAAAGTCTAATTTTCCATATAACTCAATAATTTCAATTGGAGTAGAACTTGAAAATTTCACACAATTTTCCATACCTTCCTTTGTTATTGACAAATCATCAAATGTTGTTTCTTCCTTTGCTAAATCTTTTGCATAGACTTATTCTTTCTTAACATCTTTCAATAGATGTCCTTATTATTCAATATATTTTGCCTTGCTGTCCCTCGATAACTCTTCTTCCAAATCTATCCTTGTCTCATCATCTGCATGAATATTCTCCTACATTTGTTCTTCATCAATAGCATTAATCAAATTCATTAGATTACCTCTCTGAGACAATATTCCTTCATTCTTCATTAGAATAAGATCCTAATCCTCCATCTCTATGACAGCTTCCATAAACTCATCCATAGACTCTTTTTGCTATATCCAATCAATTTCTTCCTCTTCTAAGAAATTTGTTTTGTCACCTTTTACTTCTAGATCTTCATCTATTCTGAAGACATCTTCAAAAGGTTTATTTTCTCCTGCAATACCTTCAATCATACACAAACTATTAGTTTTAAAAACATAAGACCCTATGGTCTCACTTGATGCTTTAGACATCATATCTTCTTGCTGTCCTGAATCCCTCAGATGATTCATAAGATCTTCCATAGATCTCCTATCTTCATCTTCATCTAGAACTTCACCCTGTTCTGTTTCACAAATGGAAACTTCCATTCTCGACTCAGCCTCTCTGAATTCTTCCACCAGGATCTTCATTTGTCTTTGCCATAGCCTTCTCTATAACTCATGCAACTTCACTGGCTTTTTCCTCAAGACCCAACCTTGTCTTTGGTCTTCCTCAAGTATCATCCTTAATACATTGAGTTGTTCTTTCATCTCAACTATCTCTTTGTCAATTTCCTCCTGATTCATCCTCTTGCCATTTCCGTTGGCATTCTCCTTCTTCACTTTTCTTCTACTGTGGTCTTCTTTAGAACCTCTATTATCTCTGTTATGACTATCAGTAGCCATATTCTTCTCCATCTTCATGAGTTCCTCACTCACTCACTATGAGTTGTATTAAGCCTCTGCAATAGCAAGTCCTCCCTGTTGCCACTTACCTCACCAAGTTTTCTTCTATACTTGGTCTTTTGGCAAGCACTTGGTTCTGTATTCTTTGGAACCTATTTTGAGCACTTCTCTCTGCTCCTTCTAGGCTTCAACTCACCTACACCTTTTCAAAACACAACTGCCCTTTTGTACTTCAATCATAATGAAATACTAGGTTCTGAGCACCTCTTCTTTCACTCAGAAACTCTTACTAGCTTTCTTCCTTTAGAAATTCTACTCACATCCTTTGTGGAATTGCCTTTGTGAGTGAAACAATACCTCTACAGTAACAAGTCTCCTTCTTGCTACATATGCCTCACTAAGCTTCTCTCTTCTGAGCTCAATCTTTTAGCATTTCTCTGGTTCTTTCCTCTAGAACCAATTGAGCACTCCTTGCTCTAGGTTGTTGCAATCTTCTCACCTTCCTTTTCTGTCACCTGCATATCAATGTTATTCAAAACAAAGATCCTTTCCAAGCTTTCAAAAGCTTGCTTCTCAGCTTCCTTCTGAGAACAATCTTATCCTCTCTGTCCAACCTTCAGTTGGATTCTTTAGGTTCACTGCCACTGCATGGCTTCACAAGCACTCTCAATCCATTCTTCACATTTGAGTGAACCTCCACTTTCCTTGAAAAGAGCATTAACTAGCTCTGATACCACTCTGGCACAGGAAAGTCCCGCTATACCCACAGTGTGTACATAAAATGCATAATCTCATTTGTCCTAGGAATTACATTAACCTGACTGGTCAAACCTTCATAACATAAGGTTTAAGGCCCCTTCATACATCTCATGCAGAGACATTTCATTAGAATTTCTATAGTCTAACCCTTCATGAATATTTCTATCGAGACTTTATAACTCAACCCTTCATCTAAACTTTAATCAATCCTTAGGCCCGCACATATATAACCAACCCCACTCTATAACTATGGTTATTCACGGACTTACCCATAAACTTCTTATCGGTGCTTTATTTCCATTATAATGTTTACATAATAGAAATATTCCACAAAACACATAAACCATACCATTTTCACCTTTTCCTTGGTCTTCACACATTAATCAATGCTTTCCTTTATCATAATCGCAATTGTGGAGTTCAAATGATTCAATAGAACATGCTTTCGGGACTCTTGACTTGTGATATGCGATTGCCCTTCCGCATAGTTGATTTCATTCACCAGATCAACGACTATCGCAATATTGCATCAAACTATCATGTGCCTTCATCGCCTCTCACTTGAGACATGCGACAACACAACCGGACTTCAAATAAATTAAAACCGTGCCAATAACCTCCTCGGGTCTTCCTTTTCCAATTTATTTTTGCTTCAATCTCCATCGTCGATCTTCCCTTCAATCCAACGGTTGATTTGTTTTCCTGATCCATAGACTTGCCTGACGCTTTATAACCGTTGATCAAGATCTGCTTGATCCGATGGTCCACAACGATATCAGTGGATCACTTACGCAACGTTTAATGCTTTCACGAAGCCGATGAGAACTATAAGTCCTCAATCTATAAAAGTTCGGTCTGGGTTTTGAATTAACTGACATGCATCTTCTGACATGATATCCATCGATTTCACCCATATGTAGATCTGACAATCCAGATCAGTTCTCATCTTCCTCCTTTCGCTAGTACTTAGATTGAATCTCCACCGTTCATTTGTTAGCTCTATTTTATGCGATTTAATCCTAGCCAATCATCATGAAAAAAATATCGTTCGTTGATCTTCTTGATCCAATGGCTACTGTGAATCAACACTTCACTTATTCGCTCTTCTCTTCACTTGGGTTTTTACGCCAATTCTTTAATATTCTTCTGTGGTTTTGGGTTTCTTCAAGGTTTTTGTTCCCTCCACTGTTCTACTACGCGACTCCCTCCTAAGCCTAACTCTACAATTTTTTAACACAACCACTCCAGAATCTTGACTTTGATCCTTCGACTGGATTCAACCAATCCATTAGGGTTCTTCATATCGTTCTTCTTTCTCTGTATCTTGCCGATCTCCGCTTGCAACTTCTGTTACACAGAATACTCAAGTTCACATACAGATTATAATTGAATTACAGAGTACACATTATACAAACTCTAAATCGAGTTGTCTATATTAATAAACATGTATTTACACAAAGAATTCCTTCTTAGCATGATCTTCTCTATCAGTGGCCTTTCTTCTCCTCTTTCCCGTAGTCTTACAGTCTGACTGACTGACCCCTCTAACTACCCTCTTTATGCCTTTTAGGCTTACATTTATACAAAAGGTTCTATTGAAATAATTCTGGTTCAGATTCTTAATCTGTAAAATCCTGAATATCCTCTGAGTCCACTTTTGACTCCTACTTATCCCTAAGAACCCTCTCTAGTTCCTTGAATCATGAAACCACTTTCTAGTCCAAGACTTACAATTGATTTCTAACTCTCTCATCATCATTAATCACTCATGTTCTCCTACATTTGAGAGCATTTACAATTATCCTCACAATATCTAATTAATTCCTATTCTAATCACTCAAAACATTAATGATTACATACATAGGAATCCAACTTCCTTGAAAACACAAGACCCCCTAAGTCAACTAAAACATAATGAAATTGTTGAGCTGAATGCTCCTGCATCATTGACCATCTCTACTACAATGAGATTTTCCTATGATACTGAGTCAAACAAAGCATCAATCATAGTATTCTTGACTTGTATATTTATATGGAGTAGTTTGGTCATTTCTTTCTCTCGTTTTTTCACCTCCTTTTTTCAATGACGTACAAATGATATTCTCATCCACATCTAGATTTATTTCAACTTGGTTGCTCAAATTAGTGGCTGTTTTTAGAAAACCATAAAGGAAAAAATATTCTCTTGTTGATAATTTCTTGTGATTATCATTACAATCTTTCTTATGTTCTTATTTTATCTTAGTTCATCAAGAAATTACCAAAATCAAAACACGAAGATCAAGGACACCATATGTAGGTGCACACCCAAGGAAAAACCCCTATATAGGGGAAAACCCAGTCAAGAACTCTTCCTTCAGTTATTAAAAATGAGATAGACCAAGACCCTAAACCAAAAGACCTTCCTCCTCCACCAAGTTAGTTATTCCTTTTGATAAAAGATCTCTTCCAAAGTTACAGAGTGCCAACTTCTCAAATGTAACTTCAACCTAGAATTTCAACCCCCAACTTTAGAACTTTGTTGGCTTAGGGGGTCCTCACCCAGGTTTAGATTTAGTTGCACCAACCAACAAAAACCTACAATACTGGCCTTTTCGGCAACAACCCGTGTAGCGCAGGCTGCTGTCTAACCTAAAGCAGTATGGGGGGATGCTGGAACCAAGTTTCCGCATCCAGAGATTAGTGTGATGTTTCTTAGACCTTCATGAAGGCCTATGATTGGTCTTTGCAGACCCTTAATAGTCTATTCATCCACTTACACACACCAGAAAACAACCCTAAATCAGAGCTCGTGCAGATCTACTTAAGTATTTAATAAACATAACAAAATTTATCACAGTCTTCATGAAAGTACTTAACATTCATTGTGTACAATTATTAAGACTTATTCCACAGAGTCGCGTATTATTAGATCAATATTTCATAAATACATTATTAATCAAAAACATATATTGTAAGCATAAATAAATAGAGATAAACAGATATAGACAAGAATTCTTGAATATTATCCTTTATTTATCTTTGGTTCAGGTTTACAGACTCAAAACTACCCTGCGCACTCAGCTACAGGGGTCCGCGCACTCACCTGCAGAATCTACCTAGGCCTCTGCGCACTCAGCTGCAGAGCCTTTCTCTCCTATCTGACCCACTTCTCTGCACGAAGAATCCTCTTCTATCGACACATTACATTCTTATATTATCTTCTATTGTGCCTTAGACTCTCTAAGACACACCTATTTATACCTTTTTCATACAATCCCATGGTCCGCGGACAATGGGTGGGTCTCAAAGCCGACTCAAACTTTACATAAACAACTGGCTAAAACCCCTTTGATTCCTAATCATCTACACACTCTGCATCCACAAATCACAAATAATTTACACCATTTACAAAAATTACGTCAAAACATGGGTTATCTTAACCCTAAAACTGACCCTGGGAACCCCATCCCAGCAAGCCCCCAACACAAAGATCGTGACTTGCCCTCGAGTCACTCAGTTGGTGGTATGATATTGCTGCGAAGATCCCTCAGTTGCACTTGAACTACAACAACTCTAGTAGTGCTGTGAGTGGCTTCTTGCTTGATCTCTTCCACTAGCTTCTCTATAGCTAGTTCTTCTACGACCAGCCTATTTGTCTGCTACATCTGCTATAAGCCCTTCTACTTATCCTGGATGGTTGTTGAGATTTAATAAGATTCTTCCAACCAAGGCTCCATCCTAGCCTTAAGCAAGGCCTCCTTCTTTTGTGCTACTTCTACTTGCATGAGGAGATTCTACCCCTCTTGCGAGTTGGCTAGGAGCTGCGCTAGTGCAATGGAGTGTGCCATTGCCCTGACTTCATCATACTGCTTCTGCAGCTCCCTGATCTCAATATTCAGTGTCTGTAGGTGTTATAGGTATATTTGGCCACATAAACCCCAAACTCATATGTCAATGATATTAGGGCTCATCAACCCCTAAAAGAGTTGTTTTATACCCTAAATAACCTTAGTCGTCTGAATGTCTCATTCCCCAAAAGTTCCATCTCATAAATCATCTAGAAAGTGCCTAAACTGAGCCATATCTGAAAGCCCTATGTTAGGGTGAGATGCATCTCACCTGCTACACCGTCTAAGTGAGATGCATCATAGTTAGGCCCTTTAGCAAGTGTGATGGGCAAGGTTGGACATAATTCTGGGACAGTTTGTTGGTTGGTTGCTCATGGAATCGTCTAGAAACTTCTCCTGTGCCACTTGCCTCTCTGAATTTGCCCAAGGATGACCAAGGGAACTAGGAAACCACCTCCAATTCCCCTCTTTCATGGAACCAATTCCTAAAAATAGAAAGGCGTTCATCATCCCCATTGATGACTCAACCTCCTGCAATCATCTATAAAAGGATCTCTCATCCAAGTGATCAGAAGGCTGAATTATTCTGAGTTGTAAGAAAGTGCTGCTAGTTTTAGTATTGAAGTGAGAGAATTATGTCATTGTTGGTGTGTTCTTGCTGATTCATGAGTTGAAGAAGGCTTGAAGCTGGGAGGATGGCGCTGGATCAGACTTCTTATGGGTTGTAATTCTCCTTATTATCAATAAAGTTCTTCAAGATTTTTCCCCTTTTTCCCTAGTCATTGCTGACCAGTACCTCTTTATTTTTTATCAAACTTGAGGAGGATAACATATGCTTGTTCTATAATTCGCCCTTCAGGCAAACCCATCGCTATTTGATGTTTTAACGAGTCTAGCGACAGTGAAACTCAGTCTTGTCTAGATGGACAAGTTTGTCGCTATTATGATATTTTAACGAGTTTAACGACAAAGATAACTCGATCCTTTTCATGTTTAGAGAGTTTGAAAAGGGACGAAAATGAAACTCTATAAGTTCTTTTTCATAAAATAATCCCTCAAGTCTAAAAAATCATAAAATAATACAAGATAGATGTTGTTTCCAATACTTTAACGAGCTGGTATGGACAAGCGCTTGACAATCTTTTCTTATTTAGAGAGTCTGAAAAGAGTTTGGAGACAACTCCATTTTGAGGAACGAGTGGTGTCTAGGGTAGCAATTGGTTTTGTTGATGTTGTAACTTCTCAAAACATGTTGAATTATGTGAAGAGGCTAGCTAAATAATACCACTCATTGCAACTATTCCTCAAAAAAGGGTAAAACAACCAAGTGAAAGCGTATGATCAGCCAAAGAGATGGTGGTGATGGAATGAAACAACCAAGGCTCATCTGATAAAAGAGGCTGATAAGATGGCAATCACGAGGGTTAAAATGGAAATGAGCTCATTTTTAGACAAGCTTGAACCATAGGGAACTATGCTTGGATTCAGTTTCATGTTTACACAAGCTTGAAATGAAACAAGAGTCTTCGAGGATGGTTCGTTGTCTTGTGTCAACCTCATTAAAAAATGAAACAAGAAGTTCAAGGATAGTTCTTTTACTGTGTCAACCTTGTTAAAAATGAAATAGGTCCACGAGGATAGTTCATTGTCTTGTGTCAACCTCGTTAGAAAAGGAAACAAGGGTCTACGAGGACAGTTCGTTGTCTTATGTCAACCTCGTTAAAAAATGAAATCAAGGAATTTGAGGAGAGTTCCTTGTCTTGTGTCAACCTGGTTAAAAAATGAAACTAAGGGTATGAGCATAGTTCCTTGTCTTGTGTCAAGCTCATTAAAAAATGAAACAAGGTCCCCTAAAGCAAATTCCATGTCGAATCTTTGGTTAGATCTTGTAAAATCCCAGTCGAGTCTTTCACTTGATCTCATAAAAGAACCTTCATTCCATCCACCTAATAGCCACAAGAATTCTACTTAGATGAATGTAATGAAGCTTGGGGGGCATGCACCTAATGGTAAAGATAAGTTTCCTTGTAGGTTATGTGAAGGGAATCACTCCATTAACCTTTGTCCCTATTTGGACGAAGCCAAATAGGTGTTGGATAATCGTCTTGCTTCACCGCAGCGACTTCCATCTGGTTACAAGAGACTCTCCCTTTCATCATGTTGGGGGCATGCAAACCATTTTCAAGCATAGTTTTTCATTTCGAGCTTGTGTAAAAATGAAACTAAATCCAAGCATAGTTTTTCTTTTCAAGCTTGTGTAAACATGAAATTGAATCCAAGCATAGTTCCCTATGGTTCAAGCTTGTCTAAAAATGAACTCATTTCCATTTTAACCCTCATGATTGCCATCTTATCAGCCTATTTTATCAGATTAGCCTTGGTTGTTTCATTCCATCACCACCATCTCTTTGGCCGATCATACGCTTTCACTTGGTTGTTTTACCCTTTTTTGAGGAACAGTTGCAATGAGTGGTCTTATTAGCCAGCCTCTTCACATAAATCAACATGTTTTGAGAAGTTCCAACATCACCAAAACCAGTTGCTACCCTAGACACCACTCGTTCCTCAAAATAGAGTCGTCTTTAAACTCTTTTCAGACTTTCTAAATAAGAAAAGATTATCAAGCACTTGTCCATACCAGCTCGTTAAAGTATTGGAAATGACATCTCTCTTGTATTATTTTATGCTTTTTCAGACTTGAGGGATTATTTTATGAAAAAGAACTTATAGATTTTTCTTTTCGTCCCTTTTCAAACTCTCTAAACATGAAAAGGATTGAATTATCTTTGTTGTTAAACTCGTTAAAATATCATAATAGCGACAAACTTGTCCGTCTAGACAAGACCGAGTTTCACTGTCGCTAGACTCGTTAAAACATCAAATAGCAATTGGTTTGCCCGAAGGGTGAATTATAGAACAAGCATATGTTATCCTCCTCAAGCTTGATAAAAAATAAAGAGGTACTGGTCAGCAATGACTGGGGAAAAAGGGGAAAAATATTGAAGACTTTATGGAAGCAAGTCGCTCTTGAACATGACACTTTCACTTCATCTCCATGATTGAGTTGGGTTGGGTTATTCCGTTCACCGGTCATCATACCATCCATATTTTGGGGTTAACACTACCAATTCATCTTAGTGTCACCGATATGTTCAAGAGAAGTCATCCAGTTGAGAAGCCATCCAGTTAAGAAGTCATCCAGTTAATGTCTCATACATTGCAATACCTCCAACGTTTATTTTTCATGACTGCCATTCCTGAACCTTCTGTCGTCAGTTCATTTTCACCTCCAAAAGTCATTTTCTTCATTTCGTGTCGTAGATGTGGGATACATCAAGTCCCTCCTACGACGATTCGCTTCTTGTTGACATTAGCTCATTATCCAAGAAGTTGAATTAGAAGCACCGTTCCAGTACTTTGAAGCTTGTTTACATCAATGGCAAGTTTCTCTCTTCCGGTGACAGGTTGACATAAATGGCCTTCGACCGAAATATTTTGCGTGGTGTTCGACATCGGATCATGTATTCACACCATGTGAAATGTACAGTAGTACCTTGAGGATCATTATCATTATCGGTGATCCCTATCGCGACTATTAACAGCTCACATCATTGGCTGGTAATCAGGCGATGTCTTTCCATGTTTGACCTCAGAACACTTCACATGTTTTGAATTGTACATCGAGCGAAGATTGAACAATTTTGAAGACCCCAGATCTAGTTTCATCCATCTGGGATGAGACATATTCAGGAATACAAAAACATCAAATGTACAAAGGCTCTACACAGATGGTCATCCTAATCATGGATTATGACTCTATATCTATAGAATCACAAGTCTGTATCTACAGACAACTATCTGATCTATGTACATGAAATGAAAATTTATAAAGCTGAGCATGGGAATGCCTCCCTTAGCTAGTTCATGAAAAATCATATTATCATGATGTATTGTATTGTAATTTATGCAGGTCACCTTCCAGTTCAAAAATTCCGATCCTCATGATAAAGCATTTCACCCGACATGAAAATTTACGACCTCATGCTTTAGGGGGCAACTATTATAGGCATATTTGGGCACATCAACCCCAAACTCATATGTCGATGATATTAGGGCTCATCAACCCCTAAAAGAGTTGTTTTATATCCTAAAGAATCTTAGTCATCTTAATGTCTCATTCCCCAAAAGTTCCATCTTAGAAATCATCCAGAAAGTGCCTAAACTGAACCATATCTAAAAGCCCTGTGTTAGGGTGAGATGCATCTCACCTACTACACTTTCTAAGTGAGATGCATCATAGTTAGGCCCTTTAGTAAGTGTGATGGGCGAGGTTGGACATAATTCTGGGACAGTTTGTTGGTTGGTTTCTCATGGAATCTTCTAGAAACTGCTCTTGTGCCACTTGCCTCTCTGAATTCGCCCAAGGATGACCAAGGGAACTAGGAAACCACCTCCAATTCCCCTCTTTCATGGAACCAATTCCTAAAAATAGAAAGTCATTCATCATCCCCATTGACGACTCAACCTCCTGCAATCATCTATAAAAGGATCTCTCATCCAAGAGATCAGAAGGCTGAATTATTCTGAGTTGTAAGAAAGTGCTGCTAGTTTTAGTATTGAAGTGAGAGCATTGTGTCATTGTTGGTGTGCTCTTTCTGATTCATGAGGTGAAGAAGGCTTGAAGCTAGGAGGATGGCACTGTATCAAACATCTTACGGGTTGTAATTCTCCTTGATATCAATAAAGTTCTTCAAGATTTTTCCCAATTGATTGTGTTAACTGTAAATGCATTCATTTTTTTATCATATTTTTTATTCTATGATGTTTATGGTGTGATGGATCATTATGCTTTGAGAAGTCTTTGTTTCTGTAGCTGTGTAGGTACTCTCCAAGCGTGTTAAGTACGGGGAGGAGTTACGGGATTGGCCAAGGGAGAGGGAGATCAAGCGGGGGTTCAAGCGAAAGTTACAGGTTGGTCCCTCATAATCTCTTTCTTATATGTCACTCATAGGAAAGATATTGAATTGCTTTAAACTGTTGTTTCTAGGTTAGATACCAAACCTAGAGGGTTAGTCATTTGACAAGGCACTAATTTTCCCAAAAGCAATAGGTTTGGATCCTCTTGCACATTGGTGACCAACTCCATGGCCTACTCAAATACTACTGTGCAGTCTGCAACTTTGGCATCCAGAGTAGCCAGGCCTTCCTTGATCGCAGTGTCGTGCTGCTCCCGTACCTCTAGTGGAGTAGATAGATACATCTTCAATTGCAGCTCAGTGATCTTCATATTGGGTTCAAATTGAAGTCAATTAACCTCTACCTTTGCTTCACGCACATCAACGTCTAACTTCCTGATCTTTGCTTCTAGCTAAGCATCTTTAGGAATATGAAGCTTAGGTATTGTTTTGCATGCCTCTGCGACTGTTAACTCCAATCATGAACTGTGCTCCTAGAGTGCCTTCTTATCCTATAGAACCCGCATCTTCTCGGGGAACAACTGCTGATTATTAACCTTGATTTCGCTAACAGCGTTGAGTTCTCGCTTTTCCCAAATGCAAAGTTCATCTACGACTCTAATTGCATCACGACAAGATTCAAATCCATCTTTGGGACTCTATCAAGGAGGGTGCATTGTTCCTTAGTGTCAGCATGGACTGAACCTATAAGCAAGGGGAAGACTTGCACATCCTGCAACAAACATTGAATTATCTCTACACCTATACTTTGATCTCATGCCGAAATTCTTCCTGCACCACTCACTTTCTCGACATCTTCTTGGATTTGGGGTTCTAGGAGCTGCAACTCTCGGAGATCCTTCTAAACTCTGCCCAATGTTTGCAAGTACTATTGTTCTAGCTATTGCAGCACTTCTGTTGTGGTGTCACAGAATTTGTCACCAATCTAATCCATATCGCTTTCTATGAGCACCATGGGATAAACCTGTGTTTTCAGGGCTTTCTGCTTCTTTCATGATCCAACTTTCTACCCCAGCTCACGTATTTTCAGAAGGAAGGGGGTGCATTGTCCTTCCTTGCTTCTGCCACCTTGCCCTATTTCTGTTTTTGTTGTTGGTGAAGGTGACTTGTCACCTTTCTGGGTCTCGTGCTGCTCTTGCTCTGCCTTCTCCTTGGCAGCGCATTCCTTATCAACCCAGGCCTTCTCTACAACATCTTTCCTTTTCTGTGTAGCCAAATTCTGCACAACCTGCTTGGTTGCCTCCTTCCTTTTCTTCGTAGCTGCACTCTCTACACCTGTGCTTGGCCCAACAACTAGATATAAAGGGGCACGCCACTTGGCAGGCTAGTGCGCCACTACCTCCTGCACATCGATCTCTATTACCAAGTATGGAAAATCATGCCACTTCTGTGTGGGGTCCTTGTGGTGAATTAAAATTATAAGTGCAGACATGAACGAATTCCTCTAGCCCAATAATGGGTGTAGCCACAACAGATACATTCTATGGAATATTTCCTTAGGTTAGAATAAATCAAGAGGGCCTACCTCTTGGTCACTTATCCTGCTTGATCATGTCCTTGCTTGCTCGCTCTAGCAATCTCTCGCTTCCTTCTTCAAGCTCCTGAAACAAGTAAACAACAACAACACACAAACATAATAATAGAGAAATTGCAATTCAACCTACTTAACAAGTCAAGAAACATTAAGACATGGATATGTAATATTACAAAACATGTAGGAAATCAATCGATAGTTGCATATATTAATATCAAAGAGAGATTACAACCATTCATCTTGACATTGTAGTCTTCCTCCGACAAGACTAGGTTCCCACACACTTCTACTAGCATTCCAAGATGCTTCAAACAATAATAGTTTTAAATCTCTTACCTTTAGGCTTCACTCCAAACCAAAACAAAATTCTCCCTCACACAACCAGATAGCTACAACTAGTAATAGCTTGCTTGTCTACTCCAAAATGGCATCAACACTTTGCAACTATAACACTCACACTCAGCCAAAAACTCTGCAACTAGTGTGTGCTTTGGGAAGAAGGGAGATTTATATAGGAAATATGGATGGGAGATGGATCCTCTTCTCATGGGAGAAGGACTTATCCCTTGAGGTAGTTCCATCATTATAAGGGAAAGGAGCCGAAACTATCATCCTCGACCCCATCTGACCAAACCATTTACCAGACTTCTATTACGAAGCTTCTAGAGCTCGAAGCTTTGGCTCTAATTTAAAAAAATTTCCATAACAGGACCGACGTGACCGAAACACAGCTCATTCACTCTGGTCGGCATGATGAGTAGTGCTAATCTCTACACATCGATATGGGGGAGACAAAGGCCATTAGTGTCGGTCTTGTAAACTGGGAAAAACAGAAGTGTCAGGGGAAATGGTGCAAAAGGGAATTTATCTGCTCATTAAGTGGGAGACAATGTGAGTTTCTTCATGAAGGCAAAGCAGCGGGGTTCATTGTAGAAGTCATCCAAGATCAAGGAATGGGGAGTACAGGGATAGTGACAAAATGCTTTGTGAAAGCGTGAAGGTTGAGCTAGAGTGAGGGATGAAATGATTTATAAATTAGTGCATGGAATCGATCTACCATCGGAAAGCCTGCAAGCAAGTACATATACATATACATAAACTAAGATCTCTGTCAAATGATACATGAATCGTGGCATGGACATAGCCATCCAGAGAATGATCATGTAAATGGATCCAGGTATGGTCACAGCCATCCATCAAAGAGGATCATAATGAAACCAAGGTATGGTTGCAGCCATCAAATAATGAGAAGGATCACATATGATAACTCATGGTCTGGTCACAGCCAGCCATCTAAAAGAGACATGCATATCATCATAATCATGTCACACCACTTTGCAACCTGGAATTTTCGTGATCTGAGTCCAGGGTCTTGCGCTCCAACATGACCCGATCAAACTACAGATCCTAGCATGCGAATAGATGTGTTGACGTCAAACATGCTAGAAAGTCACTTGATTACCAATCAATGATGTAAACTATTAACAAGTGCAAGAGAAACCAACAATAATGAAAATGGTCCTCAAGGTACTATCAACACAATTCAAGAAATGTGAATACAGGAACTGAAGTTGAACAACCGTGAAATCACTTGATTGAAAGCCAATGATGTGAACTTGTCATCGAGTGCGAAGAACTTGCCATTAGGGCATGCAAGCTCTAAGGTACTGGAAGGGAGTCCCTTAGTCAACTTCCTGGATAATGAGTTGAAGTCAATGGAAATCGATTGTGTTGAAGGAGGACCATAATGAATCCCACATCATTGACGCGAGACGAGAGGATGCAAAATGGTTTTGGATGATACAGAGAATCAGAGGTAAGTGTAACTGCAGAAGGACAACTCTTGAACATATCGGTGACACAACTAGAAGTTTGATAGCTTCTGGATCCATAGGATCAGTGGTCATGATGACGTAGCAGAGATCAGATGGGAGGCAAAAGTAAATATCCCAAACCCAGGAAGGTCAACGATGCAAAGGAGGATGTCCCAACCTGACACAAAGCAAATATTGTCATGTTCAAGAGTGAGCTACCGACATGATTGATAGACTTCCAAATTTACCCCCACCATTTTTGGCAAGTACCCCAATTATTTTTTAATCGCAAGCTTGAAGGGGATAGCATATGCTTGCACTGTAAGTTCATCCTTTGGATGAATCCGACCTAGTAAGTTTAATGAGCCCTAGGAAGGAGAAGCTCATGTCTGCCATGATGACGAATCCGATGTTGTTTAATAGTTTAATGAGTCCAAAAAAGGTGTAACTCGGTACCTTTTTCATGTTTAGAGAGTTTGAAAAAGATACGTAAAAGAAAACTCCACATGGTCCCCTTTCGTACATTTGTGTCTCTCCATCTCGAAAAGGTAGAAAATGATACTTGAGAGGACTTCTTGACCAGTTCAGTCAAGGAGTAACTTTTTTGTAAATAGTGCCTCCGAGCCCGAAAAAGGGGCAAACTTATACTGGGTGCATGCCGTTTGACATCCATTAACGAGTTCGAAACGACAAGGGTCCGGCTGTCTTTTCACTTCTAAAGGGTCGGAAAAGAGCTGAAAGTGGACCCCTCATTTTTTCTTCTTTTTAACGAGTCAAAAAGGGAAAAAATACTCGGCAATCTTTTCATATAAGTTTAATGAGTCGAGAAAAGAGCTGAAATGTGACTCATCACCATCATCAAACATCCATCACCTATTGCTGCACAAGTAAGGTAAAGTGTATTATTGATTCCTTGAGGAAAAATAGGTCAAAATATTTACAAAACTTGATATTTTCATGAAATACTAAATATAAAGGGGAAAAGTAAATATATTTTTACCATTTACCATTTTACCTTTGCCGTGAAGACTTTTTACCCACTTTGCCCTAATTGTTCTGGAGCATATTGCGGGAGATCCATGAGGTCAATCGATGAGCCGTCAGTTCTAGGTAACAGTCGAAGCCCTGAGATCCATTTTCATGCTATTTATTTCTACTTGTAGCCATTTTTTTGGATTTTCAGGGAGGTTTTTGAAAATATTTTTGCCCTCAGTCGACACAATTTCCGGGCATAGAATCGAGCCGGCTGAGGGTGATCAGCAAAGCCATCTGCTCTGATCGGCCCAACTATTTTTAAAACAGGCGTACCAACACCGCGGTTAGGGAAGAAACCCTATGCTCTCAAAAAATGACCATTTAATCTTGAATTTTATGTGCCAAGGATGATTATTGACTCAAATTAATGGCTTTTGTAGGAGAGAATTGCCGAAAAATGGTGGATTAGAAGGAAAGGGAACACGAAGATGTTGACACCCAGGAAATGAATGACCCAAATTTCCTCGAGGCTTTGAGGGTTTGCG
This sequence comes from Pinus tabuliformis, assembly GCA_031772625.1. Lineage (NCBI taxonomy): Eukaryota > Viridiplantae > Streptophyta > Pinopsida > Pinales > Pinaceae > Pinus > Pinus tabuliformis. The sequence goes on along the minus strand of CM062808.1, from coordinate 797,000,879 downwards.
GGCTCCTTAAATTTTTCCTTACACCAGGGATGCATGCCTAGCCCAAGTTGCTTCGATACCTGATAAGCCTTTAGGACATTAATCAGGAGATTTTTGTCATTGGAGAGGTCAAGAGCTAGAGTTGACAACTTTAGATATCTACTTGATCATTGGACTGTCTCATCAGGGCAAGCATATCTTCCCTACTTGCTGGACACTACCCTGAGGCCCTGAAATCCAAGAGTGGGAAGATAGAGATTTCTAGTGTGTGGGATTTGACATTGAGGGTGCTTCTGTTGACTATCAAAAGTGTGGCAAGGTCCCAGGTGGAACATGAGACTAACAAGTCGAAGTTCCTTTATGCTATTGATTACACAACTCCTACGATCTTCAACTGGGTGGAGGCCACGAAGATGAACATTAAGTGCTAGTTGTCCAAGGCCAAGGCAAGGAATCTAAAGCAATTTGGCTTCGGATCTATACTTGTGACCTTCTTCCTGGAATGAGTGCCACTGTTCTAGTATCAGTTCATTGAGGTAGATCCTCCTATGCCACGTGATCCACGGATGGCCCGCTGGAATCATTTGATGCCCAGGATCACTAGGGGTCAACATATGTCATATCAACCTGCATTCTTCTCATGGCTACAACAATAGAAGATTGTCATGGAGGACTGGCCATATAGCGGCACTGATTTCTGTGGAGATCCAGCCATGCCCTTATCGGATGGAGAGGACTTCGATGATGAAGGTAAAAAATCAAATTTTTAATTTTGAGATTTTTTAATTGTTTTTTGGTATACATGTGCTTATAACATTTCTCTTGTTTACGCAGATGTTGGACCAGAGCCACTAGCTGGGATGTCCCCGATAGCCAGGCGCGTCCCCTCCTATTGACATTGTCGCCCCTTGTCAGGAAGGGAGTAAAAATGAGGAGGAGATCAGGAGGAACCTTGAGGGGTTAACTCATGGTATCCTAGAGTATGCTCGAATAAGAGACATGCCTCGTTGGTACTAGAGGCACATGGTAGGAGTCTCAGATCGGATCCACCAACTGTTGAGTCATGTTGTATGAGCTGTCTCGTGCTACTATGACCACCATGCTGAGTACCTAGGTCTAGCACTTACATATTTTTTGAGGCCTGCATGCCATGGATGTATGAGGCATGCGAGCTACTGATGTTATTTTAGACACAGATATTAATTTTTGGGGTTCTGATGTATCAAACATTCTCACCATATATATCTATATATATATATATATATATATATATATATATATATATATATATATATATATATATATATATATATATGTATGTATATGTATATGTAGATATATGTTGTAATTTCCTATCTACTATGGTACAAATGGTTTGTCTTATCTTTTTACATGTTTCGTAAATGTGTATCCAACACATAATTAGCTAATGCATCTATTAATGTATTCATGCATCTAGGAATATGATGATATAATCAAAATGCCTTTCCAATAGACGGATATGGAGATACATTCGTAATATTTGAGGGTTCCTAACAAAATATTGCCTGTTGAGTTGAAGGATGACAAGTTGCGAATCTAGGTTGACAACCAATTCTTTGATGCCAGAGCGATGGCTTCTGACAACAATTTGATGACCGCACTATTGTGGGGAAAAATGCCTATGCAGGATGATCCTATCCACCTAAGGTGTGACAGTGCCTTAGCAACAAATAGAGACAGCTATTCTAGTATTCCTCCTTTATGAATTAGAATGAGGAGAGATGGATGGACTAACCGGTGTCTTCCGTTTGTCCCTCGATCTAGTTTCTCTTCTCTTGGAGAGTTCCCAGCTACTTGCCTTTTCGCTCGCCCAGCTTCAACGGGTTTCTGCAAGATCACAAGAGAAGAACACTACACAAGACATAGATTCATATTCATAACTAGTTCAGCATTAGAAGTAAACTAAACATACTAATGCAATCATACATCAAAGATACATCAGCATATAGGAGAAACCAAGATAGCTTTATTGATGAATAACAAGGTTCAGGAAGAGATACAACCCAAAGGGCTCCAATCCAACATCTCCTTCCCAGCAAAATCGAATTCCTATCTTCACCTCCCTTCAAAGCATTAAGCACCCAATGATTCTGATCTCAAACCAACAACAATTCTTTGCAATAACAAAATTCCAGCCTCTAGATCTCATGGAGGAGAGATCCATATATGGATGTTTGGAGAGAGGATGAGTCAGCTTGAGATCTGACTAGTGTCCTCTCTCTCTGTCAGTTCTTGTTTCCACTTGGAGGTTCTTGCTTCCACTTGGAGTTTGAGAACCTCTTACTCATCATGAGTCGAATTCATTGAGGCAAGTGTCATTGAGGGAGATTCTGGAAGCTTCCAGGGTCTTGACACCTCGTTGAATGAACTTGCCATTTGTCAATTCCCGCTCAGCGCACCCTGGTAGTGCTTCTACCTGCGTTGCAGTGCAGGTAGCCAGTTCAGACTTTGTATTTCAGCGCAGACAGCTAGTGGAGCTCTTGAATTGATCCTGAATTGACTTGTTTTTGAGCAGTTTTTGGTGGAGAACTTCTGTGAATTGCTGTGGTTTGTTAGCCTTGTTCCTCTAGGGGTAGGAACAACATGATTAGGGACTTTGGATCCCTTAGATTATGGACATTTCATGCTTATAGCTATAAGGCACAAAAATGTCTATAACAGTTGCCCCCTAAAGTATGAGGCCGTTTATCGGGTGAAATGCTTTATTAGGAGGATCCGAAGTTCATCCAATGCTGGGAGGAGACCTGTAATAAGATACAATACAATACATTATTTTTCATACTGCTTTCATGATCTAGTTGAGGCGGGCATTCCCATGCTCAGCTTTATAAATTCATTTTTCTGTACATAGAACAGACAATCGTCTCATGGTAGACTGATGATTTTGATGAAATCATCATCCTTTTTGATAGGATGATTATCTGCTGCAATGATGTACATGTCAATGTCTTTATCTTTCCTGAATATATATCGCAGCCCAGATGGATGAAACTAGATCTGGGGTCTTCAAACTCATTCGATCTTCACTCTAAGTACAAGTCGATCCATGTGAGAAATGTTCTGAAGTCGAACATGGAAAGACATCGCTTGATTACCGGTCAATGAGGTAAACCGTTAACAAGCGCGAGAGGAATCATCGATAATGATAATGACCCTCAAGGTACTGCAGTACAATTCACGTGGTGTGAATAAAGGACTTGGCGTCGAACACCACGCAAAATCTTCTGGTCGAAGGTCATTGATGTATACCTGTCGCCGGAAGTGAGAAACTTGCCATTGAGGCATGCAAGCTTCAAAGTACTGAAGGGGTTGTTCCTAGATCAACTTCTTGGATAATGAGCTGATGTCGACAAGAAGCGATCCGTCAAAGGAGGGCCTTAATGAATCCCACATCAATGACACGGAACGGAGATAATGATTTTTATGGAGGTGAAAACGATCTGAGGACATATGATTCAGGGTGGCGGTCATGAAAGGATGAAGGATAATGTATGGCAGTGGATGGGGCACGGTTGACTTCTCTGAACGACTTCTCTTGAACATATGGCGACACTTATGCGATGGATCGGTAGCATTACCCCAACTATGGATGGTATGGTGAGACCATGGTGATGTGACCAGTGAATGAAACAACCCAACCCGATTGTGGTACGGAGGAAAAGTGTCATGTTCAAGAGCGACTTGCTACCATCAAAGTTTTCTTGAGTTTCTCCCAATTTTCCCCAGTCATTGCTGACCAGTACCTCTTTATTTTTGTCAAGCTTGAGGAGGATAACATATGCTTGTTCTATAACTTGCCCTTCGGGCAAGCCCATCGCTATGTTTTAACGAGCCTAGCGATAGTGAAACTCGTTCTCGTCTAAAGACAAGTTTGTCGCTATTTAAAGATTTTAACGAGTCTAACGACAAAGATAACTCGGTCCTTTTCATTTTTAGAGAGTCTGAAAAGGTACGTAAAGTCAACTCCAAAAGCCCTTTTTCGTCATCTAATCCCTTAAGTCCGAAAAAGTATAAACAATACAGAAGGGATGAGTTTTCGATAGTTTTAACGAGCCGAACACAAGCGCTCGATCTTTTTGTGCAATAATCCCTCAGGTCCAAAAAGATTAAAATCTAGAGGAGGGATAGCACTTCCGGTCGCTTTAACGAGCTGGAAGGCCAAAACTCGGCAATCTTTTCATATTTTACGAGTCAGATGAAAAGAGCTTAAAGAAGACTCGTCTTTTGAGGAACGAGTGATAAAATGGGTTAGCAGCTGATTCTAGGTACAGGTTGGAATTTTCCAATCACGGCAGTGTCACAAGGATGGCTAGTGTAATCACTCTTCGCAGCTGTTCCTCAAAATGGGTAAACAATCAAATGGAGGTGATGGTGCAAACACGACCAAGGCTTTAATGGCTGATAATTTTCATTCGCAGTGGTTATTTACCAGGTAGTTCATTTTTTAACGAGCTTAAACGTGGAAAAACACTTCTCAATCTTATGTTTATTTTTTAACGAGCATGAACTATGTGCTAAAACTGCTCGGATCTTGCGTTTATTTTTTAACGAGAGTGAACTGTGTGCTAAAACTGCTCGATGATAAGTTTGCATGCCCCCAGCATAATAACGCAAATCGAGGTGCATACCCCCCAAGCTTCATTGCATTCAACTCGGTGGTTGGAATGAAGGTTTACCTTTGAGATTTGAAAAGGGGATTTGTTTCATTTTTTTAATGAGGTTGGCACAGTAAAAGAACTATCCTCACGACTCCTTGTTTCATTTTTTAACGTTGACACGAGATAAGAACCGTCCTCGGAGTCCAAATCCATTAGATATAGAAGGTTTCATATTCCACTGTGGCCACTTCTGCCAGATTACTCGGAGGCGGTAGGGAAAAAGTACCCATTAAGGCAGGGTCTTTTAGGAGACCTACTCCGATATTTTGGAGCGCACGATTGCTTCCATGGATCATTGGAATGTTTCTCGTAACTTGTGGACTGTTGGGGAGAAATGTTTGTTGGTCGACGATTGTAATTCCTCCTTGGAAGGGAAATGCAATCTTCCTGAAGTAGGTCGACACAACTGCGGCCATGGCATATATCCAGGGTCTTCCCAATAGGATGTTGTAATCAAGGTTTCTGTCGATTACTTCAACATCAATTTCTACTGTTTTTTCTCCTAGTTCAACTTTCAAGTTACTTAGGATACCATATGGGGTATATGTCCTTCCGTCGAATGCTTTTAATGTCGTCGAAGATCGCGACAAGGTTGGAGATCCTAAAGTTTTCCAGCAACTCATCGACATAATGCATGTAGATGCCCCCTCATCAATAATTGTTCGATGAACAGTTTTGTTGAGGGCTTTCACTTGAATAAGGAAAGCTAGTTGAGCTGGTAACTGAGGGTCATATCCTTTATGATCGAAGGCCACAAGATTGGAATCCATTGGGTCAATCCCACCTATTGCTGATAATAAAGCTTGCTCTTGGGAGAAGCAATTTTGCGGTACCTCAAGTGTCGACATAGCGGACGACGATTGGGCCAGGTCCTCTATCTGTGTTATTTTCGCACAAGGATTAAATGTCGATTTGTGTACTGTTCCCTTTTGCGACTTTATCATTGGCTCAGGAACGATGGGTGGCACAACTTTGGTCAAAGTTGTTGTCGAACTACTAGGTTGTTCATTAGCCTTGTTGTTCGACAGCTTTGGATTCCTGTAATCTTTATTCCTCATCAAAGCATCATTTTGCTGCTTTGATATAGACAACATAAGCACTTGGGATCGGGAAGCATTTTGATTAGCAACCAGTTCGGTTCCCGGGCTTGGAAATGGATCAGTCAACACAGCTGAGGTTTTCGAGCTCTTAAAGAATCTTTTAAGCTCAGCTTTGTATGGACAATCTGCTGTCCAATGATCCTCATCGCATATATGACACCCCGTAGGGGGTTTCCTTTTTCTCCCTTTCTTTTTCTTCTTGCCCCCTGGTTGCTTCAGTTGTTTGCCCTTGTTGGTCGACATGGCATTTACTTCCGAGGCAAGAAGTTCCTCATTTGCATTTTGACTAGAAATCTTACAGGCCTTCTAGATGTAGCCTTTGTCGATTTCGCATCTGTCGTGCCAATCACGCCATCGATGGCATGAGAGTCATTGTTTGATTTAGGAGGAGGAGGAATTGAGAATTCCAGTCTAGGGGCGTCAGGTATTTTGTCGTAGAGTGTGCCGGACTCAGTGTAAACCAAGTCCAGATATTGCGCATGATCGATGACTTGCTCTTCCGTTACGACTCCCCCCTTTGCCACATCTTCCGTGATGGCAGGAAGTAATGACTTGATAAACCATTCAGCTAATAGCTGATCGGGAACGTACGTTTTTACCATCCTACGACGACGTCGCCACTCATGTATATGATCAGATATGTGAGTGGCCGTTGTCTATTTGAAGTTGGTTAGGATTTCTGTTCCTGTTTCATACCTTATCGGTAACTGAAAATAGGTTAAAAAGGTTGTGGCTAGGGTACTGAAGTTGTCGAATGAAGCTCTAGGCAATTCAATATACCATTTTGCTGCCGGACCAGTTAACGTCCTCTGAAAAAGGCGAAGCCTAATCGAATCATCGTTTAGGGTGTTTGATGAACACCACAGATGAAATGTCATCACATGATTCGACGGATCTTCACCCGGATTTCCATTAAATTTAGGAATATCTGACGAAGTTTATGCAGAATCGCTGGCCACCAAGGGGCATAAGCAATTGGATCATTCGTCAACCGGTTTAGATATGGTAATTCTAGAGTTGCTACAAAGGGCAACTGTTGATTCAGGTTAGGCGAAGCATACCCAGGATAAGATGGAATCGCCTGAGCAGTGGGTCTTTGCATACCAACATAATGTATTTGATGCTGGCAACTTTGACAAGGTTGATGAGCATAACCATTATAATATGGTTGTTGGTAACCACTTTGTAAATGCGATTGCCCATTACTTACAAAGACTTGTTGCTCAGGTCCTCGATATGATTGCTGGAATGGGGGTTGATGAGTTTGAACCAGCTCTGGTTGTTGGACCATTTGCTGTTGTCCAATACTGGATGATTGACCAAGATGAGGAGTCATAGTACTTGCTTGAGCCTGAGTCGCTCCAGATAAGGAGGCACTAACCGGAGGTTGTGATTGAGTTGTCGAGACAAGAGGCTGTTGTATGGAAACCTGAGAAACTTGGGGTTGACATACAACAGGTAGCGCTTGTACTTGCGACGCAATCACCATACCAGGTATAGTGGCAACATTCGACACAGGGTGGACTGGTTGCATTGAATATGCAACCCTTGGTTGCTGAGGCAGTATCGGTACCCATCCGCTGGATGTAATTCCAGTTTGACCTGAACTTTGTTGTAAACTCCCATATGGTTGTTCTCCGGGGGGGAACAATGAAAAGGCATACTGCCCTCCATATGGTGGCAATCCAGTACTTAAAGGGTAGATTGGCCTTTGAAGACACATTGGATCAATTTGTTGAGTTTCAACATAAGAAATACTAGATGATAATCCGGATGAAGAAATAGGAAATAACCATGTCGTCGAAACAGTCTCTGATTGGACTCCAGCTTGTTGTTGACAATTTACCGGGATAGATGGTATACCAGCGAACATCGTTGGAGTAGCAGCAGGAGGCTCTGCCGCTGCTGCGTCGGATGACACAGTCCTGGATGTCGACGGTTGTTCAGACATATTTAGTCTATCCAAAAGATTTTCTAGCGATTCTACAATAACTTGCGATGAAAAGAGACTAACTTCGAAGACCAACGAGGGAATGGTGATGATTATTCCGTTTAAAATAACTTTTAACGACGCTTAGACACAACTTGCTTTTTCAATTTTAAAGAGTCGAGAAAAAGCTAAAGATGACTCTAGTCTCCTTCGATGTTTTAACGAGCCCGAAGTGACAAATGCTCGGATGGACTTTTTCTGTTATAGAGTCTGAAAACGGCCAAAAGGAACTGCTCTGGAGTTCTAGGTAGAGGGTGTGCCAAACTTTTCGCAAAACCGCAGAATACTTTTTAGGGTACGGGCAGTCGATCTTCCTGAATGCTGTGTTCAGTGCATTGCGATTAGTAGGGCGGCCAACACGGCTTCCTAAGGATAAAGGTTTTATTCCTATAGGGGTCTCCCAATATATACGCGACGGTACGTGGGAGCACAATCCATACTGGCGCTATCGTCCCTCAGGAGGAATCACCCACCTTCAACGAGATCGACAGTCACCAGGCTTTACGACGCCGGAACACGTCTCTAGCCTAGACCTCTATGTTGTGCGTTATGTTGCAAAGCGTTGTTAAGTTCATTTAGTTTATTTTAGGTTGATCTTTTTAGAAGTTTGCCTTTCTGGATCACCACGAGATGTATGGTACAATTCCTAAATGCAGTCTAAAGATGATAAGCAAGCTTTATATCTTTTCAACTTTGAAAATCCTAGCTACTAAGGGAAAAGAAAGACACCATCTTTTCTCAAAGAGCAATCAGCACACTCTAATGCACTTTTCCTAAATCAAGCATGAAAACTATCAAAAATGCAAATGCACAATGCAGGTGTTTGTTTTCCTCTTTCTTAGTATTGATGCCTACAAAGAAAGCTTTTTGTACAACTTTGAATTTGCTTTTAAATGACAAATACAAACAAGTTTACTTTTTTCGAAATCAGAAAGGGTAGAAGAGAATACAACACTTTACGACTTTCGAAATGAACACTTGTTTCGACACTTAAAAGAGACAAACTCAAACCAATAAGCAAAAATAAATGTATAATCAACTGTAAACAGCCAATGAATTCTCTCCTAAGATCACAATGAACAGATCTGAATCAAGGGCTACAGGATGATTATTTCACTCATGCAAAGGAAAACTGTAAATGACGCCACAAACACATAAAAACACTCACAGTATTTTTGTACAAAAGGAGGCGGAATTTAAGCAGAGAAAAGGAGTTATCAGACTGGTACCTATGCTGGTTACAGGCTGCAAAAATCAGAGATCAAAACAGGGCAAAACAGAGCAGAGAACCCCAGCTGCACAAGGCCAAACTGGTTCAGCGCAACCTCAACATTGGGGTTTTGACATTCAGCGCAGGTAGCCTTCACGGGACCTGCGTTGAAATGCAGAACCTCTTCACAGGGGTCGCACTGAAGGAGAAACGAGAGTTTCTCACTGGGTTCTGGGTCACAGTTTGCTGATTAATATACGGTTTCAGGCCGAATAAAAGCAACAAGCAAGGTACAATCAAAGGGATGCTTTGAGGGAGTACTAATATCTATCACAAAGGATCATCAAATCATTTGTGAGTCCATTGTTCAGCTCATAGACAAATCCAGTGATTGGGTCAAAGCAGCAACTGTCTACTTTGCATCTGAGAAGAGCAGATGCAGTTCGATTGTTGTTGCTGAGTCTATGAAAAAAACAATGATAGAGACACAAATAAAATGACTAAACGGATCTCCCCAGCGGAGTCACCAATTTGTTGTGGGGAAAAATGCCTATGCAGGACGATCCTATCCACCTAAGGTGTGACAGTGCCTTAGCAACAAACAGAGACAGCTATTCTAGTATTCCTCCTTTATGAATTAGAATGAGGAGAGATGGATGGACTAACCGGTGTCTTTCGTTTGTCCGTCGATCTAGTTTCTCTTCTCTTGGAGAGTTCCCAGCTACTTGCCTTTTCGCTCGCCCAGCTTCAATGGGTTTCTGCAAGATCACAAGAGAAGAACACTACACAAGACATAGATTCATATTCATAACTAGTTAAGGATTAGAAGTAAACTAAACATACTAATGCAATCATACATCAAAGATACATCAGCATATAGGAGAAACCAAGATAGCTTTATCGATGAATAACAAGGTTCAGGAAGAGATACAACCCAGAGGGCTCCAATCCAGCATCTCCTTCCCAGCAAAATGGAATTCCTATCTTCACCTCCCTTCAAAGCATTAAGCACCCAATGCTTCTGATCTCAAACCAACAGCAATTCTTTGCAATAACAAAATTCCAGCCTCTAGATCTCATGGAGGAGAGATCCATATATAGATGTTTGGAGAGAGGATGAGTCAGCTTGAGATCTGACTAGTGTCCTCTCCCTCTGTCAGTTCTTGTTTCCACTTGGAGGTTCTTGCTTCCACTTGGAGTTTGAGAACCTCTTACTCATCATGAGTCGAATTCATTGAGGCAAGTGTCATTGAGGGAGATTCTGGAAGCTTCCAGGGTCTTGACACCTCGTTGAATGAACTTGCCATTTGTCAATTCCCGCTCAGCGCACCCTGGTAGTGCTTCTACCTGCGTTGCAGTGCAGGTAGCCAGTTCAGACTTTGCATTTCAGCACAGACAGCTAGTGCAACTCTTGAATTGATCCTGAATTGACTTGTTTTTGAGCAGTTTCTGGTGGAGAACTTCTGTGAATTGCTGTGGTTTGTTAGCCTTGTTCCTCTAGGGGTACGAACAACATGATTAGGGACTTTGGATCCCTTAGATTATGGACATTTCATGCTTATAGCTGTAAGGCACAAAAATGTCTATAACAGTTGCCCCTTAAAGTATGAGGCTGTTTATCGGGTGAAATGCTTTATTAGGAGGATCCGAAGTTCATCCAATGCTGGGAGGAGACCTGTAATAAGATACAATACAATACATTATTTTTCATACTGCTTTCATGATCTAGCTGAGGTGGGCATTCCCATGCTCAGCTTTATAAATTCATTTTTCTGTACATAGAATAGACAATCGTCTGATGGTAGAGTGATGATTTTGATGAAATCATCGTCCTTTTTGATAGGATGATTATCTGCTGCAATGATGTACATGTCAATGTCTTTATCTTTCCTGAATATATATCGCAGCCCGGATGGATGAAACTAGATCCGGGGTCTTCAAACTCGTTCGATCTTCACTCTAAGTACAAGTCGATCCATGTGAGAAATGTTCTGAAGTCGAACATGGAAAGACATCGCTTGATTACCGGTCAATGAGGTAAACCGTTAACAGGCGCGAGAGGAATCATCGATAATGATAATGACCCTCAAGGTACTGCAGTACAATTCACGTGGTGTGAATAAAGGACTTGGTGTCGAACACCACGCAAAATCTTCCAGTCGAAGGTCATTGATGTATACCTGTCGCCGGAAGTGAGAAACTTGCCATTGAGGCATGCAAGCTTCAATGTACTGAAGGGGTTGTTCCTAGATCAACTTCTTGGATAATGAGCTGATGTCGACAAGAAGCGATCCGTCAAAGGAGGGCCTTAATGAATCCCACATCAATGACACGGAACGGAGCTAATGATTTTTATGGAGGTGAAAACGATCTGAGGACATATGATTCAGGGTGGCGGTCATGAAAGGATGAAGGATAATGTATGGCAGTGGATGGGACACAGTTGACTTCTCTGAACGACTTCTCTTGAACATATGGCGACACTTATGCGATGGATCGGTAGCATTACCCCAACTATGGATGGTATGGTGAGACCATGGTGATGTGACCAGTGAATGAAACAACCCAACCCGATTGTGGTACGGAGGAAAAGTGTCATGTTCAAGAGCGACTTGCTACCATCAAAGTTTTCTTGAGTTTCTCCCAATTTTCCCCAGTCATTGCTGACCAGTACCTCTTTATTTTTGTCAAGCTTGAGGAGGATAACATATGCTTGTTCTATAACTTGCCCTTTGGGCAAGCCCATCGCTATGTTTTAACGAGCCTAGCGATAGTGAAACTCGTTCTCGTCTAAAGACAAGTTTGTCGCTATTTAAAGATTTTAACGAGTCTAACGACAAAGATAACTCGGTCCTTTTCATTTTTAGAGAGTCTGAAAAGGTACGTAAAGTCAACTCCAAAAGCCCTTTTTCGTCATCTAATCCCTTAAGTCCGAAAAAGTATAAACAATACAGAAGGGATGAGTTTTCGATAGTTTTAACGAGCCGAACAAAACAAGCGCTCGATCTTTTTGTGCAATAATCCCTCAGGTCCAAAAAGATTAAAATCTAGAGGAGGGATAGCACTTCCGGTCGCTTTAACGAGCTGGAAGGCCAAAACTCGGCAATCTTTTCATATTTTACGAGTCAGATGAAAAGAGCTTAAAGAAGACTCATCTTTTGAGGAACGAGTGATAAAATGGGTTAGCAGCTGATTCTAGGTACAGGTTGGAATTTTCCAATCACGGCAGTGTCACAAGGATGGCTAGTGTAATCACTCTTCGCAGCTGTTCCTCAAAATGGGTAAACAATCAAATGGAGGTGAATGATCGACCAATGGAAAAGTGGAGGTGATGGTGCAAACACGACCAAGGCTTTAATGGTTGATAATTTTCATTCGCAGTGGTTATTTACCAGGTAGTTCATTTTTTAACGAGCTTAAACGCGGAAAAACACTGCTCAGTCTTATGTTTATTTTTTAACGAGCATGAACTATGTGCTAAAACTGCTCGGATCTTGCGTTTATTTTTTAACGAGCGTGAACTGTGTGCTAAAACTGCTCGATGATAATTTTGCATGCCCCCAACATAATAACGCAAATCGAGGTGCATGCCCCCCAAGCTTCATTGCATTCAACTCTGTGGTTGGAATGAAGGTTTACCTTTGAGATTTGAAAAGGGGATTTGTTTCATTTTTTTAATGAGGTTGACACAGTAAAAGAACTATCCTCACGACTCCTTGTTTCATTTTTTAATGAGGTTGACACGAGATAAGAACCGTCCTCGGAGTCCAAATCCATTAGATATAGAAGGTTTCATATTCCACTGTGGCCACTTCTGCCAGATTACTCGGAGGCGGTAGGGCAAAAGTACCCATTAAGGCAGGGTCTTTTAGGAGACCTACTCCGATATTTTGGAGCGCACGATTGCTTCCATGGATCATTGGAATGTTTCTCGTAACTTGTGGACTGTTGGGGAGAAATGTTTGTTGGTCGACGATTGTAATTCCTCCTTGGAAGGGAAATGCAATCTTCCTAAAGTAGGTCGACACAACTGCGGCCATGGCATATATCCAGGGTCTTCCCAATAGGATGTTGTAATCAAGGTTTTCGTCGATTACTTCAACATCAGTTTCTACTGTTTTCCCTCCTAGTTCAACTTTCAAGTTACTTAGGATACCATATGGGGTATATGTCCTTCCGTCGAATGCTTTTAATGTCATCGAAGATCGCGACAAGGTTGGAGATCCTAAAGTTTTCCAGCAACTCATCGACATAATGCATGTAGATGCCCCCTCATCAATAATTGTTCGATGAACAGTTTTGTTGAGGGCTTTCACTTGAATAAGGAAAGCTAGTTGAGCTGGTAACTGAGGGTCATATCCTTTATGATCAAAGGCCACAAGATTGGAATCCATTGGGTCAATCCCACCTATTGCTGATAATAAATCTTGCTCTTGGGAGAAGCAATTTTGCGGTACCTCAAGTGTCGACATAGCGGATGGCGATTGGGCCAGGTCCTCTATCTGTGTTATTTTCGCACAAGGATTAAATGTCGATTTGTGTACTGCTCCCTTTTGCGACTTTATCATTGGCTCAGGAACGATGGGTGGCACAACTTCGGTCAAAGTTGTTGTCGAACTACTAGGTTGTTCATTAGCCTTGTTGTTCGACAACTTTGGATTCCTGTAATCTTTATTCCTCGTCAAAGCATCATTTTTCTGCTTTGATATAGACAACATAAGCACTTGGGATCGAGAAGCATTTTGATTAGCAACCAGTTCAGTTCCCGGGCTTGGAAACGGATCAGTCAACACAGCTGAGGTTTTCGAACTCTTAAAGAATCTTTTAAGCTCAGCTTTGTATGGACAATCTGCTGTCCAATGATCCTCATCGCATATATGACACCCCGTAGGGGGTTTCCTTTTTCTCCCTTTCTTTTTCTTCTTGCCCCCTGGTTGATTCAGTTGTTTGCCCTTGTCGGTCGACGCGGCATTTACTTCCGAGGCAAGACGTTCCTCATTTGCATTTTGACTAGAAATCTTACAGGCCTTTCTAGATGTAGCCTTTGTCGATTTCGCATCTGTCGTGCCAATCACGCCATCGATGGCATGAGAGTCATTGTTTGATTTAGGAGGAGGAGGAATTGAGAATTCCGGTCTAGGGGCGTCAGGTATTTTGTCGTAGAGCGTGCCGGACTGAGTGTAAACCAAGTCCAGATATTGCGCACGAGCGATGACTTGCTCTTCCGTTACGACTCCCCCCTTTGCCACATCTTCCGTGATGGCAGGAAGTAATGACTTGATAAACCAGTCAGCTAATAGCTGATCGGGAACGTACGGTTTTACCATCCTACGACGACATCGCCACTCATGTATATGATCAGATATGTGAGTGGCCGTTGTCTGTTTGAAGTTGGTTAGGATTGGTGAGTGCCAAGCCAAGGGGATTGAGAGTACATATCAAGAGAGGTCTTCGACATATGAAAATTAGGGGATGCAGAGTTTCAAGCCGAAACAATTTCCACGTAATTGACTTTGGCGGGACTAAGCGGCATAACCTCACCCCAATTATCAATAAGATCTATTGCAGGTATGACCCAGGGATCATATTTGACCAAGATCATGTTGACAGAGGCAACATGATGAGGAGGGAGTGGAAAAATTTCCATTAAGGCAAAATCTTTGAAGAGACCTACGCCCACACTCTCATAGGGAGCACCAGAGTGCTTGATTTACAAAACATCACCATCTGATGAGGAAGAGGAAACGAAAGACAACTAATCGACAGTGAAAATTTTCCCTTGATGGGGAAAAGGATTCACGCGGAACAAGGAGGAGGCCATGACATGCATGGCATGAGTCCAAATTTGACCAAGTAGAAGATTATCATTGAGATTTCTGTCAACAATTTCTACTTCGACTTGCACTGTCTTGCCTTCCAGGGTGATGGCAAGGTTAGGTAAGACACCAAACATTTGTGAATCATGCCCATCAAAAGCTTCCAAAGTGTTCAAAGATTGGTTCAGTGCAAGGGAGCCATTAGCCTTCCAACATGCAGTTGACATGATGCAGGTGGAAGCACCTTCATCGATGACAGTGTGGTGGATGGTCTTCTCATTGATGATTACCTGAATAAGAAAGGAAATATAATAAGGGAGCTGTGGAACATGGTTCTCCAGATCGAAACATATCAAATTAGAATTGGTGGGATCGATTCCCTCGATAGCTGACAACAAGGATTTCCGCTGTGATGGCCAACTTTGGATTACCTTGAAAGCTAACATGGCTGACAACGCCTGAGCCAAATCATCAATAATATTGTAGTGCTAAGCAGCTCCAGCATTGGGGTTATCTGAGGATTTCTATAGCACGCCTTGAGAGGGTGGCCACGTAGCAGAATCGGGGTTAGGGTGCTTAATTTGTAGAGGGCCAGAACTCAGGGTAGAAGAAGAAGGTGCATCTTCTTTTTCTTTCCCATCTGCCAAAGCTAGAGTTTGATAATCTTTGGATCGGGTAGCCACATTAATGGGTGTGCTCGTCATGAACACTTGAGATCCGGAGGAAGCAGATTGATGTTGGTCCATTTGAATCTGCTAAGACAGAAATGGCTCTTTGAGGACAGCAGGGGTCCCTTTGAGGAGGAGAATAACTTCGGATCATCGAGGACAATCCTTAGTGTAGTGATCCTCCTCGCAAATGAGGCAAGGATACTTAGGTTTCCATTGTGAAGATTCACCAGTAGACGATTTGGGAGGATACTGTTTTGGGGCATCGGATTTAGCTTTGCCTTTACCTTTCTTTTTACCTTTCGAGGATTTGTCCACTGCTGTAGACTGAATAACATGGACCTCTGAGGTCTTACCAGGGCCAGGTGGATTTTGGGATGAACCGTTAGGAGCAGCATTCGAGATCGAGTTCTGTTTGGAATAAGTTTTAGCAGGGGTCTAGGATACTGAACCAATAACTCCATCAATGGGAGGAACAATTGGTGATTTTGATGCTATGGGATTGGATGATGGCCATGGAGCATTGGGTAATAACTCGTATAAAGTGCTAGAATGAGAGTAAACTAGATCCAAGTACTGGGAACGAGCGATGGCTTGCTCTTCAGTGATGCATCCACCCATAGCTATATCGCGAGCAATTGGGGCTATGAATGATTTGGTAAACCATTCAGTGAGAAATCGATCAGCTATCTCGAATTTGATCAAGTGACATCTAAATCTCCATTCATGGATGTGATTGGAGATGTTTGTCGCAGTATCTTGCTTAAGAAATGTGAGAAAATAGGTGTCAGTTTCATAGCGAACTGGCAACTGAAAATGTGTGAGGAAAGCCATGGCTAAAGATTTAAAGTCATGGTAAGTACTTCAAGGTAGCTTGATGTACCATTTCGCTGCAACACCCATGAGGGTCCATTGGAAAAGATGAAGACAAATGAAATCATCCATGTATGAGTTCGACGAGCACCAGAGGTGATATGTCATCACGTGGGCTTAAGGATCTTCTTTAGCTTTTCCATCGAACTTTGGGAAATCACTTGGTATCTTGGACAACACCGGAGGCTAGTACGGCGAATGAAGGATCATATAATTCATAAGGCGTGATACATCCACAACTCGAGTGTAGCCAAGAAAGGTAATTGAGTGTTAAAAGGCATGGGAGGCTGATAAGTGGGCCCATATGGAGGAGCCCATACCTGTTGGTAAGGATTTTGTCCCCACAGTGGGTGATTTTGGCCATATGGCATCTGAGGCTGCCCCCATTGTGGATTACCTTGACCATAGGGAGAATTTTGACCTTGAATACCTTGAAATTGTTCAGGCATAGGTTGTTGATAAGCAACATATGGGTTAAAAGGCTGTTGAGCCTTTTGACCTTGGACATATGGATATGGGACCTGTTGTCCCGGAACATAGGGTTGATGAACCTATTGTCCCTGAACAAAAGGATTATGGACTTGTAGTCCTTGGGAATAAGGTTGATACACTTGTTTGCTATGGACGTAGGGGTTTTGTACCTAGTGCCCTTGACCAATAGGATCCTAAACCTGTTGACCTAGGACAAGAGGGTTTTGGGCCTGCTACTACAGGACTTGACCTTGACCTTGCCCTTGCAAGGGTTGACCTTTTTGATATGTATACAAGGGTTGCTGCTGCCCTGGTTGGTTTAGCTATTATAAGGCTTGACATTGTGGTTGAAAAATTTATCCTTGGGTTTGCATGGCCCTGCGAGGGTATGGGTTGGGAGGCGTGCGAAGCATATTACATCTACTGTGGTATAATTTTCCCTTGCTATTGTGTGGAGAGCCCTTTCTGCAACAAAGGTTTCCCTTGCAATAACAAAGGCTATCTTGGTTGTTGTAATGGTTGTCCTTGCTGTTGCAAGGGTACTTGGACAGTGCACGAGAAATTACCGAACTGAATCTGGTCGTAGCCAGGCTGGATGTACTGCCCAGATTGGAGGGTGTAAGGTTGATTAACCAATCCTTGAGAACCATACGGAATGTAAGGATTTTGGTATTAGACTTGAGCCCTATAAGGCTACTGATACTAAACATAGCTCGATCCAGACGAACCAACAGGATTCTGAACCTATTGGTACTGGACATTGCTTGATCCAGTGGGATCAACAGGGTTATAAATAATACCAGAAGAGGGATGGTTTATACCAAGCATGTGAGCTTGTGAGCCACTCACATTAGTGGCACCTGACACCATAGAGACATTTAGGTTCTCCCCCTTAGGCGATGGCACAATATGGCCATTGACTAATGGGACAGAGGAACTGACTGAGACAATCTTTGAAATTGCCAGTTGCGACTGACGTGTAATTGGGATCGATGATAAAAGAGTGTTTAGAATGGTGGGTTGCACCGGGACTGAAGTAACAACCTATTGGGAAGTCATGTTCATGATGAATGGACCTGACGTAGGCCTGACGCCTGATGCCCATACAAGATTATGGTAGAGTGATTAGGCACTAGGTGTGCCTGAAACTAAGTGCCCCAAAGACACATAGTTGGGTGGAAAACTGGCGAAAATACCTTCCGAAAAAGGGAAACCCTCGGGAGGAAACTATAATTTCAATTCTTCCCTCTCAATAGTGTGTGGAGTAGAAACTTCAGACTCATCCAGAGATGTGACTGGAGCATCGCCCTTGGGTTCCATGTTTGAAAACAAACGATGACAAATGGTCAAATGTGTATTGGGGGATAGTTCCAAAGGAACACTCGGTTGGTCGCACGGACTATAAGGAGACTGCGGTGATATCTCAACAACGCCAAACAGAGGGTTCAGAGGATAGATAACCAGTCCAAGCTGACTGTCAATGGTTAGCGAGTTCTCTGGAGTTCGAACGGGATTGTCCAGAGATTTCGGGCCAAGATTAGCATATGACCCTGTATCGAAAGTAGGTGGAGGACAAGATGAAAAAGTTTGAACACTGAAAACAATGCGAGTTCAAAATTTTGGTCCTCGAGTGACTCTAATAACTCAGGAAATGGCTCCTCAGACAACCTTTCTGAAGGAGGAGAGGAAGAGGAATTGGGTGAACCATATGGTTTAGCCCTGATGACCTTGTCTTCGTTGACGAAACAAATAACTTCATGGCTTTAAAATGTCCTTTTAAGGGAACTCACGATTTGGTCAAAAAGACTAACAAGATTTTTTGGATCATGGGCAATCAATTATTAAGATGCATAAAAGACTAATGCTCTTTCATTTTTTAAGAGTTGAGAAAGAAATAAATATGACTCTATCACTTTCAATTGGAAATGAGTTCGAAAGGACAAGCACTCAAATTATCTTTTAAGTTTAATGAGTCAAAATGATCAAATTACTGCTTTGGATGATCTAGGTAAACATGATTACCAGGCAACCATGAACTGTCGAATACTTCCTGGCGAACCAAAAAGTATGAGTAGGCAATCTCCCTGAATGTTGTGCTCGGTGTGTCATGTTCGCAAGGCAGCCGACTCGACTTCCTAAGAATAAAAGGATTGCAGCCTAGTGGGGTCTCCCGTTATATATCCGATGGTACAGGGAGCACAAATCCGTACTAGAGCTTTCTAATGCTGAAGCTAACGACATCTGCTAGGTTTAAAGATGCTGAAACATGTCTCTAGCCTAGACCTTCTAGATATGATCATTAATGTCAAATGCGCCTTAGGTTAATTGAATTCATTTTAGAGTTGATATTGAGTTAAGTTTCAGTTTTTGGGTCTTAGCGATGTTACTCAAAAAACCTCAAATCCAACTAAATGAGACAAGACCCTTTCAATTCGATGAAATTCCTACACTAGAGAGGGTAGAAACTACTCAATAAAATGCAAACAATCAAGCAACTGAAAACAAAATGATCTTTCACTACCTTACTCTTTCAAAAAATAAACTAGTGAAAAATACTTTGCAATTCCTAATTTCCTGACAAACACTTATCTATTAGTCCTTTCAGAAAACAAAAATTCTCTTCCTTTTTCAAACACTGATGCAATTCTAGTCTTTTAAAAGATGTAAATTATCGTAACATAATGATGCAATAGGCTATAATTTCATACTTTTTCATAAAACAACGAAACAAGCTTTTCGCATATAATTTTTCAGTGAGAATTTTTTTGAGACAATAAGCTCTTCAAGTAGATGAAAACATGAAAAGAGAAGTTCATTCAGATCAATGAAACACCAACTTTACCAAACACAATGCTAAAAATGTAATCTATGCCAGAAAAGAAACATTCAAGCTAGTAAACAAAACTTTTTCAAACTTCTGCAGAAAGAGGTCAAAGTCATAAAAAGGACCAAAACAAATGCTAAGAGAAAACACACCTTCAACCTGACTTAGTAAGTTCATAAACTTCTGAATGGGCGACCAACTAGATGCCCTAGTGTTGCCGGCCACTCAATGACTCAATCAATCAACTAGAAACATGACAAGCCAACAAGCAAGCAAAACCAAATGAAAAGTAGCTTTCTAATTAGGGAGAAAATGGTCCAAAAAGATTATGGGGTCAAAACCACAAGAGCAGAACACACTGGCCAAGATTGGGGTCAATCCCTAATCTACACTTACGGGCATCGACGCGACTTCCTAACTGACAACAAGCACCAGAGGCTGGTCGGCGCGACTGTCAGTGGATTAAGCATGCTAGCCGAGGTAGCTAAGGAAAAATAAAAAAAAATTCAAAACAGGGACCAGATCTACTACTATAAATTTTAGACTTAGGCTAGTAAGTAGGAGAAAAGATACAGAACCAAAGGGAAAACGTGAAACTAGAAAAGTTCTCACGGAATCATGAAATCCAAGACAAACAAAAGGATTGGGATCCCCAGTTGAGTCGCCAATTTGTGGTGAAGTAAAATTATAAGTGCGGACACGAAAAAATTCCTCTAGCCTGATAATAGGTCTATCCACAACAGATACATTCTATGGAAGATTTCCTTAGGTTAGAATCAATCAAGAGGGTCTACCTCTTGGTCACTTATCCTACTTGATGATGTCCTCGCTTGCTCGCTCCAACAATCTCTCGCTTCCTTATTCAAGCTCCTGAAACAACTAAACACAACAACACACAAACATAATAATAGAGAAATTGCAATTCAACCTACTTAAAAAGTCAAGAAACATTAAGACATGGATATGTAATATTACAAAACATGTAGGAAATCAATCGATAGTTTCATATATTAATATAAAAGAGAGATTACAACCATTCGTCTTGACTTTGCAGTGTTCCTCTGACAAGACCAGGTTCCCACACACTTTTGCTAGCATTCCACGATGGCTTCAAACAACAATAGTTTTAAATATCTTCCCTTTAGGCTTCATTCCAAACTAAAACACACTTCTCCCTCACACAACTAGATAGCTACAACTAGTAATAGCTTTCTTGTCTACTCCAAAATGGCATCAACACTTTGCAACTATAACACTCACACTTAGGCAAAAACTCTGCAACTAGTTTGTTCTTTGGGAAGAAGGGAGGTTTATATAGGAAATATGGATGGGAGATGGATCCTCTTCTCATGGGAGGACTTATCCCTTGAGGTAGTTCCATCATTATAGTAGAAAGGAGCCCAAACTATCATCCTCAACCCCATCCAGCCAAACCATTTACCAGACTTCCGTTACGAAGCTTCTAGAGCTGGAAGCTTCGGTTTTAATTTAAAAAAAATTCCATAATAGGACTGGCATGATCGGAACACATCTCAACCGCTCCAGTCGATGCGAGGAATAGTGCTAATCTTTGCATATCTGCACGGGGGAGACAAAGGTCATTAGCACCAGTCTTGTAAACTGGGAAAAATAGAAGTTTAAGGGGAAATGGTGCAAAAGGGAATTTATCTGCTCATGAAGAGGGACACAATGGGAGTTTCTTCATGAAGGCAAAGTAGCGGGGTTCACTGTAGAGGTCCTCCAAGATCAAGGAACGGGGAGTACAGGGACAGTGAAAAACGCTGTTTAACAGTCCTTTTGCACCTCGAAATATACCTGATGAAATTCAACCTTGAAGGTTGCGTAGGCTGTTAGTTGCATGTACAAGGTTGGGGACAACCTTGGGTGCTGGTTAATTGCCACACGAAGACTTTCTTCCATCAAGACCCAAAAAATCTTAGTCTCCGTGATTTCCTCAGGGTCCTTCGTGGCCCATAGTGATGCAAATTGTGATGCTTCTCGTAATCCTTCTTCCAACAGAGGAGACTGGCTATCCTCCAGCAGTTCCCATGCAACCAACACAATGGAGAGAAACAACCAAGCATAATGAAATGGGTTGGTTTCATCCTGCGCCTCGTGGAAATTTGTGAGGAATTGTTGGGATAGGTACTTGGACTAATTGAACAGTATGCCTTTCACGCATTGGGCCGCTAGAGACACTACCAGTGTCGAAACTCATCCGCGCAACATTTCCTCATCACTGTTCCAACCAATATCTACGTGGCCAATTGAATTGCAGGGTATGAGATGGACAAAATAGAATACCGCGCGACTTTTTCACAATTTCAAACTCTTCCTTCATTCTCTCAGTAAGGTCCTTTTCCCCCGTTTTTCTACCTAACTCCTTGGACAGGTTCAGACCTTCATGTGGCAGGTGTGTAATCCTCTGAATAAGCATATATGTGATGGGTATAGCCCCCTGTAGCCATAAACACCCATCATGCATTAGAGTGAGCAACTGGCGTATACAAATTGTGTTAATGGGGGTGCGGTGGTAATGTGGCACCCAAAGAAAGTTGAGTAGCCCGTATTGCTACACACCGCAGACCCATACCTATGTTTCCATCACTATCACACCCGTGTCTTCATAGTATACACACTCCATGAAGTTATCCGTCGCTAAGTGTGGGAACTTAGTGTGATCTGCTAGGTCCTAGTCCTCCATCTTCAATAACGGGATTCGCGCGAGTCGCGGACCTTCAAAAGGCACTTGCTCAGGTAGCAAGCGTGTGGAGATGGTGAATTTGTCTGAGTTGGGGTCTTTGGTGATATTTTCCTTCCCCTTTCTTGGAGGGATATACCTAGGGGGATTTGTGATGGGCTCTGTGCCTTCAGCATCGATATCCTTCGTTCCTTAGCCTTCTTCCACCTCCAAGTCTACAACCTTATGCCTGTCTTTTTCTAGTTGTTTATCTTTCTTTTGGGTTAGTGTCGCAGTATGTTTCCTTGGGGAAGCGTGTATATGTACCAGCTTCTTCTGCTTCTCCTTTACTGTAGGTTGCTTTTCCTTCACCATGGATCATTTTGGCCTTGGCGACCTCGATGTCATGGGCACCATATGTGTAGCTTCAGCACTAGATATTTTAGGGTTGGGGCATCAGATACAATAGATTCTGAACACAAAGCTTCCACGGGGTTGGTGGTAGTCATCCTCTCCATAAATAGCTCAAGGGCTTCTAGGGAAATGTCTGTGTGGGCAAAGAATTCCTCCCAAAACACTCGGCTCATAAGCCACAAACAACAAGTTATAGCAAAACCTCCAAGTGTGAAAAGTGCTCTTTGTTGGACCAACATGCATAATTTATAGGGTTTTTTGAATTAAAATCCGATCGTTCCCCTAAATTTCAACCATTAATGCTGTTTTGGCGACAGATCTACAAAGATTTTAGCCTTAAATGCTGCCAGCCCGCTACTCTTAACCATCTTCTGGCTGTCAAGTCATGAACAGTGACTCCAACAGTCACTTTTCTGTTGTGATGCTCGACACCTCCCTCCATAGTGCAACTTCCTGCGCACAACATCATATATTGCAGCTTCACCATTTTCCACACAGCCCACCTACTGTGTAGTCCTCCAACATTCGCAGTGTAGTTTATAGTCACGTGCTCCCTTACAACTGATTGGAGCACTAAGACTATCCTACTGCCATATAGTCATTACGCAGGATCCCCTGTATACAGCTTTAATCGGCTTCCATTCACTCTTCCCAAAAAAGGATCTCCATTTAGCTTCGCAAGCTGAACTGCACCTCTATCTGTAATTTCTTTGATAATATATGGCTTGTTGCACGGTAATTTGTCACCGACTCTACATTCCCTGATCCTGGATACTGCTGGTCCATGTTACTAGAATCTGTGCTTTGTCATGTTGCCAATTATGTGTCATTACCCTCCTTGCAATCTCAGAAAGAGTGTCGATGTCCAAGAGTGGCAAGTTGCCATAATAACTAATACAATCAACATAATGTTTCCAAATTTTCCCCCACCATTTCTGGCGAGTACCCCAATTATTTTTGAAACACAAGCTTGAAGGGGATAGCATATGCTTGTAATGTAAGTTCATCCTTTGGACGAATCTGACCTAGTGATTTTTAACGAGCCCTAGGAAGGAGAAGCTTAGTCTCATCATGGTGACAAGTCTAATGTCATCAGGGTTTAATGAGTTCGACATAGGTAAAACTCAGAAAAGAAAACTCTAGAGGTCCCTTTTCGTAAATTTGTCACTGACTCTGCATTCCCTGATCCCAGATACTGCTGGTCCATGTTACTAACATCTATGTTGTGTCATGTTGCCCATTATGTGTCATTACCTTCCTTGCAATCTCAGGAAGAGTGTCTCAATTCATTATTCCTCAAGAAGACTCTTTTTACATAAGTTTCTGGGTTGTCGCAAGTTAGAAGTTGTCCCTCTCGCGAAGATGGTTAAGTTAACACTAGCCCTAGTAAAGTATTCGCTTTGTCCCTATGTTGCACCTGCGATGAGCCAGATTTGGCAAGTTTTTCAACATCTCGTCAAAACTTCGAGATGAAATTGCTTCATGGGCGGTCCTAGGGCTGGTTGTTGGGTCAGTTGAGCTCACCTCTCTCCTATGGGATAGTTGTTCCAACTTTTGTGCAACCTCCCTAAGAGATAAGCTCTTCCTTCCTTCTCTTATGGGACCCCTCCCTCCTATAAATATCTCCTCCATGAATGATATCAGCTAGCTTGGATGTAACTGGATGATAGCTAGATGTAATTTGATAGTTTCAAGTTTCTAAGAGAGGAGTAGAGGTAGAAAGTGTTATTGGAGTGTGGAAGTAGCCTCATTTGTATTTTGATTTGAGAGGTGTTTGAGTAGAGTTGTCTTGAGAGCTTTCTAGCATCAACCCTTTTGGACAGAAGAGAGAGTCATATGTTTCCTTGAGAGATAGTTCACAAGTAAATGCTTATGGAGACATGCCGACAGGACCCTTCAAGGAGGCTTACGATGTCAAGGCTCGGTTGTAAGTTTTACTTTGATTTATATTAATACAAATCAATAGCTTGTTTCCTATATAGTGCATTAAATTTTATGTCGATAGCTTGAGGTTCCTCGACTCTTCAAGTAGTTTGTTTGGTTGTTTTCTATTGCATTTGTGGTGTTTCTCTACATGGTGTTTTCAGGTATGAGTGCCTAGAAGAATAAGAGCCGGAGCAACACGACGAGGACTTCATCGAACGTCGGATTGAAGGTAGGCCTTCATAACACCAACTTTTTAAGGAAATTTTCTTTGGTATTGTCTGTGCAGTGACTAGACCCACTCTAGGGCTAGAGGGGTTGCCTCTATCTACAGAGAGAACTTACCTATGTCACAAGTTGGTGACTCCGCTGGGGACTTGTTTTCTGTCTTTTGTGTTGATTGGATTTGTTGGTTTATTGTCTTCCTTATTGTTTGGGTAGCATACTTCATTTTGGAAGCTATTAGATTACTTCTATAGCCTTCCCACCCTTCTGAGTGATAGATCTAGCCCTACTCTAGTCCAACTTTCATTTTTTGCTTTTGATTCTGGGTCATTGCTGTTTATTTCCTAACAGTCATGAAGTAGTTGCGTCTGCGCTGTCTTTTGGGTTGCACATTTTACGGTATGGTGCGAATAAATTGTCTAACAGTCATGACGAGGCGTGAAATCAGATTGGCATAGCTAACTGATGTACTTTTGCGACAACGTCGCAAAGTGCTTGTTTATGGAGGTGTGACGATTTGTTGTCAGCACATGTTGCTAGTGTTTTACTTGCAACGATTCCTGTAAGTTTCAAATTTTCAGGTTTGTTTGGTTGATCAGCCAGTGTGTTCTGTCCTCAGAGCTTGTTTTTCTCCTCTTTTTTGTGTCAAAAGTGTTGCTTGTTAAGATTTTTGACACCATTTTTCAAGTCTTTTCAGATCCTCCCTCTTGAACCGTGTGACCTAAATACCCTAGGGTTCCTCCACTACTTGGTTTTCTTGGGTCACTCATTCATTGAAATCTTTAGACTCTGCTTGGTATAACCTCTCTTATTGTTTGAGGCTTCTTCTTTTTCACTGTTGGTCATCCTCTTGATTGGTGTGGGGCATTTAGTCATTGAACTTCCTTGTCTTGTTCGTTCGGTCTCCTTCTTTCGCTTGGCATAAATCGCTTTGCTTCCCGGTCAATGAGATAGTTTTCCAATTTTGTAAAATGGATTATTTCCTTAGTTTTGAGTCTTTGATTCATGTTTTCATGTAGTTGCTTATCATTTATTTGAAAAAATAAAAAATTGCATTCATGTTGTATTAAGGTTTGAAAGATGATTTTTACATTAGTAGATTCTTGAGATTAAGACATTGAAAAGAAAACATGTGTTTCTCATTTTTTCCTTATTCAGATTTCTTGCAAGTTTGAGTAAATGGTAGAAATGTTCCTTTTTCTTTGATTGGTTTGCTTGTTTTCCATTCAACTGCTATGCACTGAACCTCTCACTCTTCCTTAGCTAGTTGTTCATCCAACAAGAATGGTCTTTTTGCTCATTTAGTTGCATTCTAGGAGTGTTAAAGATACATTCGATAGGGCCTTAAAACCGAGACTTAATTCAAGATTAACTGTTAAAATTTATTGATTGAACTTAAAAATGCATTGTAACCTAATGTTCACATATCTAGAGGTCTAGGGTAGAGACGTGTTCCGGCGTCGTTAAACCTAGATGCTATTGTTTTCGCTAAGGTTGGGTGATTCCTCCTTTTGTGATTCAATAGATACTAGTACGGATTTGTGCTCACTGTACTGTCACGTATATGTTGGGAGACCCCACTAGTTTATCATGCTATTATCCATAGGAAGCCGAGTCTAGTGCCTTACAGATCGTAGTGCACAGAACACAACATTCGGGAAGATTGACTGTCGTACGGGAAGTGCTTGGTCATTTATCTTTCATTTTATTACCAAGTTGTATATGCAGTTTTAAGATTTGTCTGGTAAACCTTTTGCCTAGATGTCCAGAGTAGTCACTTTCGTTCCTTTTCAACTCTTTAAAAGTAAAAGGATTATCTGAGTGCTTGTCCTTTCAAGCTCATTTTCAATCGAAAGGGATAGAGTCACCTTTTGTCCTTTTCTCGACTCTTAAAACATGAAAAGGAAAAGTTTTGTTTCAATGTTCTAAAATTAACTTCCCACGAAACATTCCTGGTAACAGTTGATTTCCTTAGTGATTCTTTAGAGTTGATTCCAATGGCAACATTTCTAGAGTCTACCAGTCAAGGGTTCCCCTCAGAAGGGAATCGTAGTCCTTTTCATTCCTTTCGAAACACTGGTGCTCCTTATATGGCAATGTTGTCCCTCCCTGGGTTAACCATTGGTTTACCTATCTGGTTATTTTCGACTTCAGTAATCCTAAGTGTATCAACTTTGGACCTGCCGTCTCCTTCATTTGAATCATGCCATGATGATTCTAAGGTTGACCCCTTGCCTTCTTCCCCTGTTTCTTCACCTTCCTCTTCTACTTCACCCAGTGAAAGTTTCAAATCTAGTAACTAGGAGGCTAAGAAGAAAAAGAAGAAGACGACAAAGAAGAAGTCAGATAAATGAGAGGCTGACCGTCCACATGTTACTCCAAATGCTCCTATTATTGGCAAACCTTCTGCACCTTCACAGAAGGTCAAATTCCCTTGTCGGTTGTGTAAGGGTAACCATCTCCTCCGAGACTGTCCTGGCATTCCCAAAGTGTTAGAGGTATGGCCTCACAATCTGGATCGACCATTGTCATCAACCTTTGGAGATAATGTCGATGCTACGCTATTGGCTGGGGATGGTAAGAAGAAAGGGAAGACTAGATTTCCCTGTATGTTATGTGAAGGAGACCATCTTCTTCACCTTTGTCCTCTTATGGATACATCCTCCAAAGTTTTGGAAAACATTACGACTTCTCACCCCCAACTCCCTATTGGTTATTAGAGGCTTTCTTCTGACCCTCCCTCGGTTGGTAAAGAGATTGACTTAGATTCATCTCTTACCCACCCTGCTCTTCCTGCGCCTGACTCTCTGGTGTCTGTTCCTGACCAACCATTGGTCGAAGAGAGTGTCGACTTGGTTTCACCACCCATTGCTCACTCTTTTTCGGAAGAGCACAATGATAATACTACTCATGTTCTTCTCATCTCTTGAGATTCTCATGAATCAAAGAGTGACCCTCCTATCCCAACTGCTCAGGAGAGTCCTTCTTCTATTCCTGCAGAGCATGGGGGAAATCATATGATACCACCACCACGTAGTTCTATCATTTCCTTCTATTGGAGTCACTTGACTTCTTTCAGCCTCCCATCTTATGTTCCTTTCCAGATCACAGTACACACTTATAATATTGCAGTACCCAACACTCTATTGGATGAAGGTGTGTCTATTAGCATCATGTCTTCCACTACTTGGCAAGCTTTGGACTCCCCACAGCTTGTGCGTGTCACCCAAAATTTGTTGGCTTTTGACAGAGGAACCAATCAACCCTTAGGGATCCTTGCGAAGTTCCCTATTACTTTGGGAGGTAAGACCGTAAATATGGACATGATGGTCATCCAAGGTCTGTTATATTTCAATCTTCTCCTTGGATGCGACTATATTTATGTCATGGGAACTCTTGTTTCTTTACTTTTCTGTGTGGTGTGTTTTCCGCACGAAGGAAGAATTGTGACTATTGATCAATTGTCTTTCATTGGTCACCAGGTACCTCCTTTGCAACCATCCTCCCCTATCAACTCTTGTTTGAAAGTAGTACCTTTCCCGCCACAGGTCAATTATGTGGCTACCCATTCCATCTCCACATCTATTGATGATCATGCAGATGGTCTCGTACATCATGTACTGGGGGCATTGGAACCCAATCTGTCATTAGTACCAAATGACATGTATTCCTCCCAGAGCATGGTCCTTCCGTCTAGTGAAGACCTCTTGGGGGTCATGTTCTTATATGGTCCATGAAAAATTTCTATGAGGATTGTTCTTGGTCTTGTGCCAACCTCGTTAAAAAATGAATCAAGATATTCGAAGCATAGTTCCTTGCCTTGCGTCGAGCTCGTTAAAAAATGACATAAGGGTCATGAGGATAGTTCTTGGTCTTGTGTCAACCTCATTAAAAAATGAAACAAAGGGTTCAGAGCATAGTTCCATGTCTTGTGTCAAGCTCGTTAAAAAATGAGACAAGGGTTACGAGATAGTTCTTTTAATCTGTCAACCTTGTTAAAAAATGAAACAACTTCCTGTTCCAAATCGAGTCTTTGCTTACGATCTCATAAAATCCCAGTCGAGTCTTTCCAGGATCTCGCAAGTGAACCTTCATTCCATCCACCTCGCTAAATGAAATGAAGCTTGGGAGGCATGTACCTCGATTGAGTCATTATGCTGGGGCATGCGAACTTATAGCAAGCATCGTTTTCGCTTCAATCTTGTGTAAACATGAAACCAAATCCAAGCAGAGTTCTCCACGGTTCAAGCTTGTGTAAAAATGAACCCACACCCCATTCACATCTCGTGATTGCCGTTTTAATCAGCTGATTTATGCTAGATGAGCCTTGGTTGTTTCATTCCATCGTCACCATCTCTTTGGCCAATTATATTCTTTCACTTGGTTGTTTTTCCTTTCCTGAGGGACTGCAGAAATGAGTGGTTTTATTAACCAACCTCTTGACGATTACATGTTTTGAGTAGTTCCACCATTGCCAGAACCAGTTGCTACCCTTTATACCACTTGTTCCTGCAGGACGAGTCACCTTTAAGCTCTTTTCTGACTTGTCAAAAATGAAAAGATTACTGAGTTTTTTCCCTTTTGAATCATAAAAGAAATAAAATGGGGGGCCCGCTTTCAATCTCTTTTCTGACCCTTCTAAAAATGAAAAGATTGCCGAGCTCTTGTCGCTTTGAACTCATTAAAGGTTGTGAAGCGTCATCTACCCAGTATACATTTACCCCTTTTTTGGGCTGGGATAGATTATTTAAGAAAAAGGTATATGTTGATCTTGCATGGTCAATAGGTTCCCTTGGATATTGTTTTCTACCTTTCTGGATTTGAGGGACAAATTTACGAAAAGGGAACTTGGAGTTTTCTTTTCCTAGTTTTACCTATGTCAGACTTGTTAAACCTTGATGACATTGGACTTGTCACCATGATGAGACCGAGCTTCTCCTTCCTAGGGCTTGTTAAAAATCACTAGGTTGGATTCATCTAAAGGATGAACTTACATTACAAGCATATGCTATCCCCTTCAATCTTGTGTTTCAAAAATAATTGGGGTACTCTCCAGAAATGGTGGGGGGAAATTTGGAAACATTCTGTTGATTGTATTAGTTATTACGACAGCTTGTCACTCTTGGACATTGACACTCTTTCTACTTTGTGTTGGGTTGGGATATCCTCATTTTACTGTTCGCCTTCCGAGTTTTGGGTTATTCATTTTGCCTCTTTTCATATGATCCTTACTGCATCATCATGACCTTTGATCCCTTGGTACCAAAATTCTGCCAAATTCCGGAGTCATGTCACTGATGTGTTCAAGAGCTTAATCCTTCTGCAGTTTGTAGCCTTACATACCTTACTCATATTATCTGTCTCATTGACAATCATCTTGTTCCTTTGTCTCGTGTCGATGATGTGGGAAACATTATTTCCCTCCTTCGACCGGTCGCTTCCTGTTGACTTTAGCTCATTATCCAGGAAGTTGATTTAGAGACTCCTTGCTGGTACCTTAAAGGTTGCTTGCCTCAATGGCAAGTTATTCGCATTCGAAGACAGGCTTGCATCATTGGTCTTCGATTGAGTGATTTCAAAAGTGTTTGACTCCAGACCATTCTTCACCCTTTGTGGATTGTACTAGAAGTACCTTGAGAACCATTGACATTACTGGTGGTCTCTCTCACACTTGTTAATGGTTCACATCATTGGCTGATAATCAAGTGATTTTCTAGTGTGAGCGAGTTTAAAGCATCTATTCGCATATTAGAAATTGTACAATGGTCAAGTTGGGATTCAAGACCTTGGGCTCAGATTACACAAGTTTAGGTTGTGTGGATTGATTTATACATGACTCTTTTGATTGGATGGTTGCGACCATACCTGAGTCTTTTTTGTGTTCTTTCTGATTGGATGGTTGCATCCATGCCATAGACCATTTATATTTATCTTCTAGATGGCTGCGCCCATGCCTTATGCACATGTGTTTCCTTTCACTATGTACTCATGTATCATAGATATCAGTTGTACTTGCGTCTGCAGGTTCTCCGTGAGGATGTTCTATTTCGGTTACGGATTCGTAAAGAATTTCACCTCTCCCACTCTCTTGGCCTTCATGCTTTAGAGGGCATATATTACATAGTAAGTTGTCACTGACTCTGCATTCCCTAATCCTAGATACTGTCGGTCCATGTTACTAACATCTGTGCTATGTCATGTTTCCAATTATGTGTCATTACCTTCTTTACAATCTCAGGAAGATTGTCTCAATTCATTATCCCTTAAGAAGACCCTTTTTACCTAAGTTTCTGGGTTATTGTGAGTTAGAAGTTCTCCCTCTCGTGAAGATGGTCAAGTTAACACTAGCCCTAGTGAATTCTTCACTCTGTCCCTATGTTGCACCCACGACGAGACAAATTTGGCAAGTTTCTCAACAACTCGTCGAAACTTCGAGATGAAATTGCTTCATGGGTGGTATTAGGGCTAGTTGTTGGGTTAGTTGAGCTCACCTCTCTCCTCTGGGATAGTTGTTCCACCTTTTGTACAACCTCCCTAAGAGATAAGCTCTTCCTTCCTTCTCTTATGGGACCTCTCCCTCCTATAAATATCTCCTCCATGAATGATATCAACTAACTTGGATGTAACTTGATGATAGCTAGATGTAATTTGATAGTTTCAAGTTTCTATGAGAGGAGTAGAGGTAGAGAGTGTTACTGGAGTGTGGAAGTAGCCTCATTTGTATTTTTATTTGAGAGGTGTTTGAGTAGAGTTGGCTTGAGAGCTTCCTAGCATCAACCCTTTTGGATAGAAGAGAGAATCATGTGTTCCCTTGGGAGATGGTTCACAAGTAAATGCTTATGGAGACATGCCAATAGTACCCTTCAAGGAGGCTTACGACATCAAGGTTCGGTTGTAAGTTTTAATTTGATTTATATTAATACAAATCAATAGCTTGTTTCCTATATCGTGCGTTAAATTTTATGTCGATAACTTGAGGTTCCTTTACTCTTCAAGTAGATTGTTTGGTTTTTTTCTATTGCGTTTATGGTGTTTCTCTACATGGTGTTTTAAGGTATGAGCGCCTAGAAGAATAAGAGCCAGAGCAACATGAAAACTTCATTGAACGTTGGATTGAAGGTAGGCCTTCATAACACCAACTTTCTAAGGAAATTTGCTTTGGTATTGTCTGTGCAGTGACTAGACCCACTCTAGGGCTAGAGGAGTTGCCTCTATCTGTAGAGGGAACTTACCTTTGTCACAGGTCCCAGCCAGTGCATCTGAAATTTCCCCAGAAACTTAGTGAATTTACTATCATATAACAAAACCAGATCATTTACCTTGAACGTGCGAAGCTTGATGTGTCGATCGTGCTGTGATTTTTCATGTTCCTTCTATACTTGTTGATGGAATCTAGCCAAGAATCAGTGCTCTTAAAGCTCCATCAATTGCGCGAGTCGGTCCTCCAAGGTTTCGCGATTTGCCATATCTGTGAGAGCCGCTATGCACAGACTAGGCACAATCCACTCCATTGGCATCACATCTTCTACACCATAGACCAACCTGAATGACATTTGTCTTGTCAGCTTCTTCAAGTAGTCCTATACGCCCATAGTACTGCAGGTATGCGCACATCCCAGTGATTTCATTGCGCATTGCAGATCGTCGTCAGCGCATTCTCCAAAATCTTGTTGAATGCTTCAATAGTTCAATTGGAATGTGGGTGATACGGTGTACTCTTCTGGTGGTAGACCTGGAATTCCTCTATTAACACGATGATTGTTTTGTTTAGAAAGTGCGTACCTCAGTCCCTCATCAACACTTTCAGGCAACGAAACCTAGTTAAGACATATTCAAACAAAAACTTCATTGTTGTAGCCCCTATACAATCCTTAACTGGCTACGCCTCTACTCATCTGGTCAGATACTTTGTCGCGGTGATGATGTAGCGCACACCAGTTTTCTTCCCAGGGGGTTGAATTGGCCCAACAAAATCAATCGCCCATTGTTTAAATGGCTGAAATGATACTTGAGGTTGTAATGGAAATTCATCCCTTCATGATGGTCTACCCATTCTCTGAAATGTATTGTATGCCTTACAACATGCTTTGGAATCCTTGTTCAGCATTGGCCACCATCGACCTACACACAAAATCTTCTGCACAATCGCTTTTCTCACATAATGTCCTCCCACAGCCCCTCCATGAGTTTCATCGAGAATTCTATTTCTCTCAAAATCTGGCACATATCTTTGCAATATCTCATCTGCACCCGTCTTATACAGATGTCCTGTAATTACCGAAAAGTCTATCACACACACTACTAGCTCCTTCCTTTGCTGATTTGTATACCCTTCAGGTGCCATACCCGTAGTCAAGAAATGAATGATATCTACGAAATGGTTATCTATTACATGCACCGAAAAGAGTTGCGCATTTGGAAACCCTTCAAATTAGTAGGCTCCTCTCCAGTTCCGATTCACCACAGATGATCAGGTCATGCATTTAACCTCCCTGGCTTCACAATGACCTCAAAGTCATACTCTTGGAATAGCATAAACCATCAGAAAATCTACCCCCCCCCCCCCCCCCCAAACACATGCTTATTGACCAGGTATTTCAAGGAATATTGATTCGTGTAAATCTTGAAATGCCATCCTAACAAATAGTGCCTAAACTTTTGTAGTGTGTACACCATGACCAATCCCTCATGCTTAGTCGTTGAGTAATTCTTTTCATCCTTCGATAATTTCCTACTCGCAAAGGCTATAGGGTGGCCCATCTCTCCTTCACCGGCTTGCATTAACACTGCACCCAAAGCAATGCAAGAGGCATCAATGTGTACGTGAAATTCCTTCTTCCAATCAAGGAATACCAAGATCGGTTCGGTGACCATCTTCTCTTTTAATACATCCAAACTCCATTGACATTCTTCATCCCAAGAGAATGTGGTATCCCTATTCAATAGTTTCTCCATGGGTGTGGTAATCTAGGCATAAGCCTTGATGAACTTCATGTAATATCTTGTATGTCCCAGTGTTGCATGCAACTGCTTAACACTCCTCAGGGCCTCCAAATTAACTATCACCGCAATCTTTGTAGGATCCACCATCAATCCTTTCTTGCATACCACATGACCTAGTAAGATCCCAAATAGAACACAAAATAAACATTTCTTCAGATTTAGCACACTCTAGTATCTGCGACATGTATCCAACATAAAGCGCAGACTTGCTACATGGCGCTTCACTAACCCAAACACTATCTAGTCATCAAAGTACACTTCCAAGAACTTATGAATAAAATCCTTGAACGCCATGACGACTACGCGAGAAAATATCGCAGGTGCATTCTTGAGTCCAAACAGCATCACAATATACTGGAAACAACCCCATTCCATCACGAAGGTTGTTTTGCTCCTATCCTTTGGCACGATCTTGACGTGATGGTACTCATAAAATCCATCAGTGAATGAGTAGGCCTCCTGCCCTCCAATGTTGTCTAATACATCTTTTGTAAACGTTGTCAGGAATGGGTCATGGACACATGCATAATTAAGCTTCCTCAAATCTATGCAAATCATTATTTCATCCTTTTGTTTCTTCTTCTGAACCACCATCGGCCTTACCCAATCAGATTCCTCCACAGGTTCTATGATGCCTGCCTCCAACATCTTATCCAACTCCTGATGAACCTTTTCCTTGTATTTGGGATTAAGACAATACAACCTCTTCTTAATAGGCTTCACATCCGACTTTAGAGTAATATTCATAATTCCCAAGTCTCCTATTATGCCCTTCAGGTCTGAAAACTTAGTAGGGAACAAATCCTGATATTCATGAAGTAACTCAACAACCTTATCCACAATAGCATTGTCCCAGTAATCTCCAATCTTTGTAAACTTCAGTTCTGCTTCAGTCCCAATGTTTACTTGCCTTGTTTTCAATGGTGCATTGATGTCCAGGTTGTCTATTTGTGGGCCCTCAAATTTGTGATGCCCTTCCGCCTCTGGAATATTAATATTCCTCGGATCATCATCCTCCCCTTCAGTTGTCACATTATAACATTCCAGCGCATGGCACAACTAGGTGCTCCAATATGGTTGGACCAATTCCAGAGGTTCTTGCTATGTTTCAAAGATAATTGCCTTGATTTCTTGCAGCGCTTCATCAATGTCCACGAAGCCATCTTCAAAACTGAAGGTCAATAATAATCCTTCCGTCAATATATCCCACTCCATGGAGCTCTGTCCCTAAATACCAGTTCATGGGGATTGTATCCAAAGTATGGCAAAATAAATGTACCCATTCTAGCTACGACTCCATTCCATAAGCTTTAGTCCACTTTGCTTGGTGATCGCATGGATCATCCCTCCCATCATATTTATCAGTTAATTAAATGTTAGGTCGACCAAAACACAACCTCATCATCCTTCTATAATCCCACCATTCATCAAATCTATCCTTGTGTGTACCCCACCATCGTGCAAGCATGCTGCGTAGTGCCAAATATAATGCTTGGAAGCAGTGATGCTTAGGGACTTAACTCTCAAACGCATAAAAAAACTTATCCACGTCAATTAAACCATCATAATAAGGTAAGTTCCTTACCTCTGACAAGATGTAGTGCAACAATTTAGTCATCATGTTGTAGGGCAGTGTAAATACTTCATGCAAGTGACTATAGTAATGCTCCAATTCTTCATCTGAATCAGAGGTACAGGAACTCTCCCAATCCCATGCAATCTGTCCATCTGTTGTTGGATTGATCTAGTCTTGATCTCGTTTTGTTACTTTGTAGATTTGATCTATGTCATCCTCACTTTCTTCATAATCGCAGACCGGTTCAATGTAGTGCACACCTTCTACAGTGTCCAATGGCACTATAAGTTGAAGTGATTTCTTTTCAAATGACATTGGCCTCTTCTTCAAGTTGGTGACTCCATTCATGTCAATGGCCCAGTCAATTCTGAGGAGTGTAGGGTATGGATTACTATCATTAACGATCCCTGTCACTTCAAAGTCAGCCATCATGCTCGCACCTTCTATATCAACTGTTACTCCATATATTCATCCCATTGGAATGATATTTTTTTGGTTTGCCATTTTGAGCTGAATCAAAGACCACTGCAGCATAGGCCTCCCCAATTTTTCCCATGTTTTTTTGGAAAAATGTTCGCATTGGACCCCAGATCCAAAATGGCCTGGTCCATCTCATATTCTCCTATCTATGTGGTGAGCCTTATCTCATGCCTTATTCTTGCCTTATGTTTACCAATTTTTTTGACTACGTGGTGTCCATTTGGGACATTTTATTTGCTCGCACATTTGTTTATTAATTCTTGCAGGCCTTTCACATCTTTGCTATCACACAACAATTTCATGTAGGTCTCCAAGAACGTGGTAAGGATAGAGGGATCAACCTCTATAGGCGTGATGGTGTCTTGTATCTTTGTTGGCTTATATTGGCCTCACCCAAGTTCGGAAGAATTATTTAACCAAACAAATCCCGTAGCTACTATTTTCAGCAACAGCCCGTGGAGCGCGGATTGAGGTCTCACTTGAGGTAGCAGGGGAGGGTGCTGGAACCAGGTTTCTGCACCCTTGGGATGTCTTGATGTGGTCTGGAGGTTTCACACACCATTCCGTGGCTTCGT
Source organism: Pinus tabuliformis (assembly GCA_031772625.1). Taxonomy (NCBI): domain Eukaryota; kingdom Viridiplantae; phylum Streptophyta; class Pinopsida; order Pinales; family Pinaceae; genus Pinus; species Pinus tabuliformis. The sequence goes on along the minus strand of CM062808.1, from coordinate 796,964,372 downwards.
GCCACTCTACTTCGTGCAGATCTAGTCCCAGAATATTCCTTGATACTTATTAATGCGCTATTTATAGATTCAACCTACTTTTTATGGTCTTTAAGCAAACAATTAACAAAATTAACCAGTTCATGCCCTTAGAATAGATACAGATTCACATATATTCATAACATGATCATATGCGTAGAGATCAAATAATTATATTAACCATTCATTAACCAGATCTGCAATAGTTCAGATTTAACACAGAATTTCAAAATCAACTTATCTTTATTCAATTTCTTCACTAATACATCCAGATCCATCCTGCGCACTCAGCTGCAGGGGTCCATGCACACAGCTGCGGACTCTCCCAGGCCTCTACGCACCCAGCTACAGAGCCTTTATCTACTACCCAAACCCCTCGACTCGGACTTACTGACATTTCAAGACTTTTCTTCTCAAAAACCCATTACATAACAAATCCAAGATTACATACCAAAAACTACTTTCTATCCATAGAGCCTCACTCTATTTATACATTTCCATGGACCGCGATCCATGGATGGGCTGACTCAACTTACATTTATTTTACATTATTTTTGGGTGAACTACCCTTTGACTCAACTTATTGTAAATCGCGCTTCGCGCATCCCACGGAGTCTTTATCCTATCTTTACCAAAAACTTCAGGCTTTGTGCCCCATGACCATTGTGTGGGGCTTCTGCTACCCAATAGTCCCCCAACACAATCATCGTGACTCATCCCGAGTCACTCAGCTGGTGCAACAATATTTGTGAGGAGGTCGGTTAGCAACTTCTGTGCTTGTACTGGAATCAAACTCTTCCATCATTCATTGTATTAGTTACACGCGTGTCGCCAACACATCAGTCTTTGTCTCTGCTAGCTCCATGGTGGCATATTTTGTCTGCATGTGTGTTACCTTATGCTCTATGGTGGTTGAAACACCAAATGCCTTATCCAGCCATGGCTAGAGCTAGGCTTTAATCATCGCTTCGTTCTGTCTGGTGGCATCAGCTTGGATTTTCAAGGCTTAGGCCTCCCTTATCTTAGCCAAGCACTGCGTAATAACAATGGTCTGTATGGTTCCTTTAATCATATTGTAGGCTTCTTGGAGCTCCCTGGCCTCGGTTTCTAGTTACTGAAGTGTTGGATCCTCCTGGAGCGAGGTAAGCATAACAATCAACTGGGTTAACATGTCGGTACATTCCTTCATTGAATGTGTGAGCATCTTGCGCCCAAAAGTAATGATGTTTCTGCACTAATCAGTGATCTCTGGGGGCATCGATGGCTAAACCTAGAGTTTTAAGTCCACGATCTGCAAATTGAGCTCCAGCTAGATCCGTGTGGCCTCCTCCTTTCCTTGACGAAACCGAGTAGCTAATTTGTGGATTATTGTCTCAATAGGCAGCTCGGCCCCAATCTCTAGCTTAGGGGCACTCGAGCAGGCTTCCGCTACTATCTGTTCCACATGTTGCTTCTGTGTGACTGCTTAATCCCATTAGAGGCGTAGCTGTTCTATATTAATTTTTTGTTCCCAGAGTACTTGTTCGACGCGGCCTTCCGTGGCACAAAGCTCCATTGTGGTGCTATCCTAGAGCTGTTGCACCTTTTCTCATGGTAGGGCAGCCACATTTAGTCCCTGCCCTGTAAGCCATCCTAGCACAACTCGGTCCTTTGCGTTTGCGGTGATCAATGCTCCTATTGGAATCGTGATGGTATGAGCCATTTGGGCCTTCAACAACGGCTCAGTGGCTGTCATACTGGGAACCCCCTTAGTAGCCTTGGTGCCCATTGGCGCGATCCGTATCCCATGTTCCGGTAGCTACGTACGGATCTCCACCAACACAATTTGCTTCTCTGACATGGACTTGTCAATGACATCCCAAGCGGTGTTATGAATGGTGTCCCCTATGTCATTTAGGTTGCCCTTGGTTAAAGTGGTCGCTTCACTGTCCGATTTAGATGCCTTCGCCTTCTTTCATGGCTTTGTCCATTCTATTTGCGCTAGGCATTTCAAAGGTGCACTCGTGGTGGTTAGTGGTGGTTCCTCCATGGCTAGCATAGTGGGTGCCTTCTGACTGCTTTTGTCTTTTGTTGACGTAGCCCCTCCTAGCGGTGCCTTTCTTGTTGCCATCTGTGCCACCTCCCGGGCTGCCCGAACCTCCGCAGCGTGCTGTTCATCCTGCTTTTGTTGTGCGGCGTGCTTAGCTTCCTCCTTTTGCTTTCGGATAGTGGTCTCATCGCGCCCTACTGCCTCTGGTCTGTGCCATGCCAGTGGCCAGGTATCCAAAACCACGTCAATAGCTTAATCAATGGCAATAAAAGGGAGTGAGGTCCACCTATGGTTAGGGTCCTTGCGCACCCTGATGTAGACAAAGTGCATGTCCGCTTTAAACTTGACAATATGCTTCACGCTTTCATAGATTTTGTTGGACAGGCGGGGTTGCTTGTTAATCCATTGGCGCACATTCACATCCTTTAGTATCCAAAAGATCTTGATGCCCTGTATTCATCCAGAATCCCTTGTCACCCAAAGGGATGCGTATTTGGCAGCTTCTGGCCAGTCCTAGTCCAAAACAGGAAACTGGCTATCTTCGGGTAAGTCAGTGGTAACCAACATAATGGATAGCAGTAGCCACGCATAATGGAAAGTCTTGCCCTCCTCTTGGACCTCTCGGTAGTTGGTTAGGAACTCTTCACAAAGGAATTGTGACCAATTGAATTGTTCTCTAGCTGCGCATTCCTCAGTGAGCGCAATGACTACTGCCAGAACCTCGGTGCCACGACATTTCCGCATCACTTTCCCTGCTAGCAACTGGGTGGCAGCGCGAACTACATTATCTGAAATGCTATCTATGACATATCCTTGCTGCCCGTTCTTGAGCTTATACTTCTTTTTCAGGTTGTCTATCATTGTTACATTGCCATTTCTATCAACAATTTCTCGGGGGTCTCTTCCCTCACAGGGAAGCTGCAAGATCCGATGAACAAGTTCAGCTGTGATGCGGACAGGTTTGTCGATCCATATTATGTCCTCATGGACCAAATAGACCAGCTACCTTATGACCAACATTGTGATAGGGGGTTGGAGAAAGTGGGGAATGGACAAGAGACAGAGCAACCCAGCTTTCTCCACCTTTCGTAGCCACTCCTTTGGCTGTGGTGTTGTAACCACCCCTTCTGCACTCTGCTCCATTAGTGCACCCGTCATCAAATGGGGGAATTTTACTGTATCTGCCAGGTCCCAGTCTTCAAATTTCATTATCGCAATATGGCCAACCATCGAGCTTTCCACTAGGACTCATATTGGAAGAGACGGGGTGATGCGTATAGTTTCAACTTCATCCAGATTGGTAGGTACCTTCACCTTCCCCCTGCTTGGGGCCACATACTTGGGTTGTCGTATTGGCTAGATGGGATCCTCTTCAGGGTTTACTTCTTTGACATATGTGGGACAACCCTCTTCCTCCTCGTCGCTTTTAATTGTGACGGTTTTACCCTTTTCCTCCATTGTGAGCTTGCTAAAGTGCAGGTGTCGTGGCAACCTCCTTACTGGTTCTGGAATCTGGGGGTCCTTCTGTTGTAGGGAAAAGTATCCGATTCGGATGACCCTATCCCACTCTAAGGGTGATAGTACCTCAGCAACAACTGTAAACAAAACTACTTAAGGTTTACTTCTTTATGAAAGCAAGAGAGAATGAAGAAATGCACTAACCGTTGCCTTGCGCTTAATATTTGCTCCAATCTCTTCTCTTTGCTGCTTGCTCCTAGCTCTTTGCTCTTTTGCTGGCCCAGCTATAATGAGATCCTGCAAAATAACAAAGAAGGAAACTACAAGAAGCATGCATTCATAACTGATTCAAGGATTAGCATAAATCAAATATACAATCATCACAATACATCATTGAAACAAATGCATATAGAAGAACCTCAATAGCTTTTATTAATGGAAGAAGTAAAGTTCTGAGAAGGTTACAACCATTGAAGGTCCCAATCCAGCAACACCTCCCAGCAGAAAGAATTTCTCCTCTTCACCTCCTTCAAGCAATCACCCAATAGTTCTATAGTGAAACCAACAGCATATCGTTACTTTGCACAAAATTCCAGCCTCTTGAGCTCATAGGAGAGAGCTCAATATATAGATGAATTGAGAAAGGATGAGTCAGCTTGCAACTGATGTGTAGCTGCCTTGTGTCCTCTCTCTCTTCAGTTGATCTTCAGTTCTTGAGTCCACTTGGAGAACCTTGCTTCCACTTGGAGAAACAGAGCCTCTGACTCATCACAAGGCGAAATCCCTGATCCAAGTGTCATTTTTGGAAGATTCCAGAGCAATGACTCAGTGTGCCACTTGTCCCATCTCGCTCAGCGCAGGTGGCCTTTGTTCTACCTGCTTTGCAACGCAGGTACACCATGGAGGAGTTGAGTTTCAGCGCAGAAGCCTAGTGGAGCACCTGCTTTGATTTCAGGATTGCTTGTTTTTGAGTGTTTTTAGGTGGAGAACTGATCTGAGAGCTGTTGGTTTGCTGACCTTGTTCCTCTAGGGGTAGGAACATCATGTTTAGGGACTTCGGATCCCTTGGATTATTGACAATTCATGTCTGATGCTGCAAGGCACAAAATTGTCTATAACAGATGCCCCCTAAAGTATGAGGTCGTTTATCTGGTGAAATGCTTTATTAGGAGGATCCGAAGTTCATTCAATCTGCTGAGAAGTGTCCTGTAATAAGATACAATACAATACATTATTTTTCATACTTTTTCATGATCTAGCTGAGGCGGGCATTCCCATGCTCAGCTTTATAAATTCATTTTGGTACATAGAACAGACGATCGTCTGATGGTAGACTGATAATTCTCTGCTGAAATTATCATCCTTTGAGAAGGATAATCATCTGCTGCAATGATGTACATATCAAATGTCTTTATATCCTGAATATATATCGCAGCCCGGATGGATGAAACTGGATCCGGGGTCTTCAATCTCTTCCGATCTTCACTCGATGTACAAGTCGATCCATGTGAGAATTTCTTGAAGTCGAACATGGAAAGACATCGCTTGATTACCGGTCAATGATGTAAACCGTTAAAAAGCGCGAGAGGAATCACCGATAAGGATGATGACCCTCAAGGTACAGCAGTACAATTCACATGGTGGGAATAAAGGACTTGGTGTCGACCACCATGCAAAATCTTCTGGTCGAAGGTCATTGATGTATACCTGTCGCCGGAAGTGAGAAACTTGCCATTGAGGCATGCAAGCTTCAAAGTACTGAAGGGGTTGTTCCTAGATCAACTCCTTGGATAATGAGCTGATGTCGACAAGGAGCGATCTGTCAAAGGAGGGCCTTAATGAATCCCACATCAGTGACACGGAATGGAGCTAGTGATTGTGATGAGGTGAAAACAAACTGTGATGTATGATTCAGGGTGGCGGTCATGAAATGGATGAAGGACAATGTATGGCAGTGGATGGGACACGGTTGACTCTTTGCAGAACAACATCTCTTGAACATATAACGACACTGATGTGATGGATCGGTAGCATTACCCCAAATGTGGATGGTGTGGCGAGGACCATGGCAATGAGACCGGTGAATGAAACAACCCAACCCGATGTGATACGGAGGACAAAGTGTCATGTTCAAGAGTGACTTGCTACCATTAAAGCTGTGAGGTTCTCCCTATTTTTCCCCAGTCATTGCTGACCAGTACCTCTTTATTTTTGTCAAGCTTGAGGAGGATAACATATGCTTGTTCTATAACCTGCCCTTCGGGCAAGCCCATCGCTATGTTTTAACGAGCCTAGCGATAGGGAAACTCGTTCTCGTCTAAAGACAAGTTTGTCACTATTTAATGAATTTAACGAGTCTAACGACAAGGATAACTCGGTCCTTTTCATTTTTAGAGAGTCTGAAAAGGTACATAAAGTCAACTCCAAAATTCCTTTTTCGTCATCTAATCCCTTAAGTCCGAAAAAGTATAAAACAATACAGAAGGGATGAATTTTCGATTGCTTTAACGAGCCAAACAAAACAAGCGCTCGATCTTTTTGTGCAATAATCCCTCAGGTCCAAAAAGATTAAAATCTAGAGGAGGGATAGCTCTTCCGGTTCTTTTAACGAGCTGGAAGGCCAAAACTCGGCAAACTTTTCATATTTTACGAGTCAGTGAAAAGAGCTCAAAGAAGACTCGTCTTTTGAGGAACGAGTGATGAACAGGGCAGCAGCAGATTCCAGGTACAGGTTGGAATATTCCAATCACGGCAGTGTCACAAGGATGGCTTAGTGAAATCACTCTTCGCAGCTGTTCCTCAAAATGGGTAAACAAACATATGGAGATGAACGATTGGCCAAATGAACGGATGGAGGTGAGACTGCAAGAACACGACCAAGGGCTTTAATATGGCTGTCAAAGGTTACATTTACCAAGGTTATTTACCGGTTCATTTTTTCTGGGTGAGCTTGAACTCTAGGGGAAGATTGCTCACAACTTATGTTTATTTTTTAACGAGCATGAACTATGTGCTAAAACTGCTCGGATCTTGCGTTTATTTTTTAACGAGCATGAACTGTGTGCTAAAACTGCTCGAATCTTGCGTTTATTTTTTAACGAGCATGAACTGTGTGCTAAAACTGCTCGAATCTTGCGTTTATTTTTTAACGAGCATGAACTGTGTGCTAAAACTGCTCGATTATATGGTTTACTTTTGATTTTTTTTTTACCATAACTAGCTTCTCTTTTTAACTGATAGCACTGCATTTTCAAATTGCTGCAACAAACTAGTTAGAAATGAGTAATATTTACTTGAAAATGAGATTAACACATTAATATTTACCTTGAATTACGTAAAACGCAAATAAAAAGGGTTTTTACCTCTCATTTTACCATTTCATTTGTATTTTGCTTGTTGGAGCTCTGGAGGAGCCTCTTTCCTCTTGATTTTCACCAGCTGATTCCGGGAGATTCTGCGGACGATTTTCGGCGCCGTTTGGACCAGGTAGGAGATAAACCTTAGCTCTTCATTTTCATGGTTTCATTTTCCTGTTTTATGCCTGTTTTGCTATTCTATTGAGCCTCTGGGGTTTTGCCAGGGCGCCCTCTGATCAGCGCAGGTTCCCCTTTCGAAAACTGCGTTGGAAGCCAAGCTGTATGAAGGCAGCTTGTCCTTCAGCGCAAGTAGTACACTGGGTACCTGCGTTGGGGCATAAAAACAACAATTTTTCACAGATTTTGATGAAATTTTCGCCAGTTTTTCATCAATTCTAGGAGCTTACTCATTCTCTTGTTTGTTTTGCAGGGATTCTTGATCAAGATGGCCCTAACATGGCGAGAACGAGAACATGAAGAAGAAGATATGATTGCCCTTCATGATCCTGTCACGGTGGGCGCATTACGAGACTGTGGTTTGCTAAAGTTTTTCCGTATCTCTAGCATGAGGGCACAAATCTCTCTTCTGCAGTATATGCTTGATGCTTGGGATCCTGTTAACCAAGTATTCCAGATCAGGAACAAACCTATTCCATTGACTGTGACAGATATTTACTTCTTGACTGGCTTGTCAAGGCGGGGTGCCCCCATTTCTTTATCAGGTACAGTTCGGGGGAATGATTCTGTGAGAGACTATGTCCGCCAGTACTGCAGGGAGGGGTCCCAGCCAAGCAGAGACGGCAAGGTGGTTATCCGTGATGTTACTAGCAGGCCTCTCAGGTCCATTCTGTATACTCTTGGTAGGATGGCCGGTAGCGCATCTTTACATGTTGCCAACAGGTCTCATATGCAGCACGCCTTGGAATGTCTCCAACCAAAGATCTTCAACTGGAGCGATGCAGTGCTTACTCAGATGAAAAGTCAATTGAACAAGGTGAAGGACGGGAAGCTAAAAAACTTTGGTTTTGGTTCGATTCTGACTGCCTTCGCCTTAGAGAAGATCCCTCTGATGCAACCTCAGTACATTGATCTCGGAGTGCCTTCTCCTACCGAGCCACGTATGCAGCGATGGGTCGATCACATGTCTAGACATGCTGGTCAATCCCAGATTTCTTTCAATGCTGCTTTCTTCAGGTGGTTCGATCGCCAGGAGATGGCTTTTTCTGAGTACCCATATGTTGGTATGGATTTTCGGGGTGATCCGGATATGGTACTGCCAGACGGTGCTCAGTGGGATGCTACCGGTAAAAACTTCAACCATATTACTGTTCATTGTTTTCATTTATAATGTTCTTGTGCTTTATTCTATCGAGACTTTAATTGAACTCATGTGTGCTTGCAGATGTCGGTCCTGTTCGTCCGGTAGTTCGTCTGAGACCGCCCGTTGCTGCTCTGGCAGAGGAGCCTGCTAGGAGAGCTATTATTCGTGATCTTGGCGATACTGAGACCCTTACAGCTGTGCAGGGGTAGGTCGAGAACCTTACCCGTGGTCTTCCGGATGTACAGATTGACGAGTTACCTTTACCGATGCAGCAGCATACTATCGGTGTACCTAGACGATGGACCCGTCTTCTGCGCATGATAGCACAGACTGTAGCCTACTATCAGGAGCATCATTAGGCTAGGGTGCCTCCTAGCATTTTTGAGTTTTTAGGTCACATGACCAATTTTGTCTCGGTTACAGAACATTATGTATGAACTTTATGAACAGCTTATATATATTTTGATTTTCGATTTTCATTCTGGTTGATTTGGATGATTCATATGTACACTTTTTATGATGTGTCTTTTTTATAAATGTTGCAAATGTCTATTTAACACATAGTTTGCCAATGAGTCGGTTAATGTGTTTAGATTTCTTGAAATATGTTGATATTGAATTGAATCAAATCGTCTTTCCAAGATCTTTACTCTTAGGAACATGCGATAAATAGCTGGATTACGAACAGAATATATGCCATTGAGTTGTAGTACTACGAGCTGTGAGTCTAGCCTGACAATTAGTCGGCGTATGCCTCGTGTGATGGCATCAGAGAGTAGTTCTATCAACGCGCTATACTCAGCGATGTTATTCGTTGATTGCCCAATACATACACCTCTGAAACTTACTAACTCGCCACTTGGATAAAAAATGGCCCATGCTGCGGAGGATAGGTTCCGCGAAATACGACTCGCTCCGTCGGCATATCCAACACATGTCTCCATAAGGTTTGACATCTGCAACGAATGAAAAAGGGGAATCACTCAACCAGAACAAGAACTTTGGCGAAAACAAAATACAACAAAAGCATGCAGGTTACTATTTAAGCATAGTAACGCTTGAGGTACAGCCCGTTCCGGGGCTGCGCCAGTGGAATTCCGTCGTAATCTATTAACTCGTAGGCTCCTTTTGCTAACACTCTTTTAACAATATAGGGGCCCATCCATAAGGAATTGAATTTACCTGCTCCTAATTTATCGGATTCTTGGTCATAAAGCAAGACCAAATCACCTTCTGAGAAGACACGGGGTTTGACATTTTTGTCGAACTGAGCCTTGACTCGTTTCTTATGGGCTTCGTTAGCCAAAGCGGCATCACGACGGGTTTCATCCAAGTGGATTAATTCCAAGAAACGAGCCTCTTCTTCCGAAGTTCCGGGGAGGAGATCAATTGCGAGTTTAAGCGACGAAATTTCACACTGGATCGGTAAGACTGCTTCTAGACCGTACACCAATTGGAAAGGTGTGAATCCGGTTGCGTTTCTTACCGAAGTTCGGTAGGCCCACAAGGCTGCGTACAGGATTAGGTGCCATCTTCTTTTATGAACTCCGATCATCCTTTGCAACATACGCTTCAGGACTTTGTTGATTGCTTCAACTTGTCCGTTGGCTTGTGGATAATACGGAGTAGAGCTGTCGTGAGATAGCCTTAGTTTGGTAGCTAATTCGACCATCATGTGATTGCGGAAATGCGATCCATGATCTGTAACTATAGCCTGGGGTACGCCGAACCTGGCGACTACATGATTGAAAAAGAATAGGGCAGCTGTTTCACCAGTATTGTCCAATGTAGGCATCGCCTCGGCCCATTTGGTAAAATAGTCAACTGCGACTATAATATACCCATGCCCCCCGGTCGAGGTGGGGTTACATTGCATGAAATCGATGCCCCATTTGGCGAAAGGCCCAACTGCAACTATTGGTTGCAGTGGTGCGGGTGGTCTTCTGGTTTTGCTATCAAAGATTTGGCAGGAATGACAACTTCGGACTGCGATTATGCAATCTTTAAACATGGTTGGCCAAAAATATCCTGCTCTTAATATCTTTTGGGCTGTAGCGAAACCGGATTGATGCCCTCCACACGCGCCTGAATGACACTCATTCAGGGCTTTTTCGGCCTCTTCATGGGTGAGACACCTCCTCAGAACTGTATCGATACCACGACGGTAAAGGGTATCACCGACGATCACGTAGTCTTTTGCTTGGTATCGTATACGTTTCTGTTCGGAGTGTGAGGTGTCTGGCCGAAACTTTTGGGTTTGGAGATAGATAATTATATCTCCATACCATTCATCGCTTGCAGATATCAGAAATAAAGTCTCGTCCACGATTGATTCCTTGGAAGTTTCATCGTTGGACGACGATGGGAGATCGCATAATAATTCTGCGAATACCAGAGCTTTCTTTGACTTGGATTTCACAAATTCCAGATCAAACTCTTGAAGGATCGCTATCCATTTGGAATACTTGCCCCCCAGCAACTGTCGCGACAGTATATAAGTCATGGGGTTGCAATCTGACAGAATGGTAGTTTTCCTAAAGAGGATATAATGTCGAAATCTCTGTACCGCTTGAACAGCAGCAAGTGCTAGCTTTTCAACGTAAGAATATTTACTTTCTGTATCATTTAAGTTTTTACTTAGATAATATACAGGATGTTCAACTCCATCGACTTCTTGAACTAAAACCATCGCAATGGTTGTTTCTGCTGTAGCTAGATACAGGTTAAAATCCCTAAGATAATCCGGGGCATACATTAATGATGCTTTTACTAGAGACTCTTTTAAAGCGTCAAAGGAAGCTTGCGCAACCTGGTCCCAGTCGAAGGGTACATATTTTTTCAAAAGACGTGTATAACCTTTAGCAAGTTCTGCGTAATTTGGAATGAACCTCCTCAGAAAGTTTGCTTTCCCTTGGAGTTTCTGAATCTGAAGTAAATTCGAAGGTGGAGGCAAGTTGATGATTGCCTGAACCTTACAGGGGTTGAGACGAATCCCATCTTTGGAGACTACAAAGCCAAGCAAACGACTAGAACCGACGCAAAATACACATTTGTGTGGATTGAGTCTTATCTTGTAGTGTCGGCAACGTAGAAATATCGCTCTTAGATGTTGCGGATGATCAGTCCGCTTTTGCGAATGAGCCGGAAGATCGTCGAGATAAGGTTGAACAATGCTTTTGATGTCATGGAAGGCATAATTCATAGCCCTCTGAAAAGTCGCCCCTGCGTTCTTCAAACCAAAGGGTAATTTTCGATAAGCGAATGTGCCCCATGGACATATAAATGCAGTCTTTGACTGGTCCTGTGGGCGGATATTAATTTGATTATATCCGGAGAATCCGTCCATAAAGGAAAAGATTTCACATCCGGCGCATTCATCAATTATCTGGTCGATGAAGGGTGTAGGGTAGTTGTCCTTTGGACAAGCTTGATTTACATCTCTATAATCGACGCACACTCGTATTGTTCCTTGTTTTTCCATAACAGGTACAATATTCGACACCCAATCGGTTAGAGGAACCGGGTAGATGAATCCAGCATGGAGAAGTTTCTCAACTTCTGCCTTAATGGCAGCGGCTTTCTTAGGGTGAACCTGTCGAAGCCGTTGTCTTACTGGTTTGACATCAGGATACATTTTAATTTCATGTTCAACGATACTCGAGTCGATGCCTGGCATTTCATCATACGACCAAGCAAAGACATCTCTAAATTCGCGAAAGAGAGCGTTATATATTTCTAGTTCTGAAGGGGAACAACCTTTGCCAACATGAATATTCTCTACAATACCTGTTTTGGTCGAGATATTTATGGCTATAGTCTCTTCAATATTGGATAAGTTTCGCTCAGAATCCACCGTGTTTACAGTATTTGTTAGGAATTCAAAGACTGAAGGGTGGTAAAGATCTTTCTGAGTATCTTCTTCGTATTCCGGAAGAGGGGAACGATGGTGGTGATCATTCCATGGTGCCCCCTCAATCATCATTGATTGTAAGATTCCTTCGTCAGTCCCATGTACTTTCGACCAAGGATCTAATGGGGTACCATATTCTCTAGATCTATCTACCCAAACGCTCGAAGAGCGCTGATTGGGATTTGCCTCCCAGGCATGAAACATTGATTGCTACAATATTTCAATGGGGCTTGGTGGCAAAACCATTGCATGATCCATAGCGACTCTGCCTTCCGTGTCTTTCAAGGTGGATACCATATTGCATGTTGCTACAAATGGTACATTTCCTATGCAAATAGGAGGTGGTAGCGCGAAAGTTCCCATCATAGTGGGATCTTTCAACAGACCTACTCCAATATCTTGAATTGACCGGTTGCTGCCATGGATCATGGGAACGCTTCCTGTAACCTGTGAACCATTAGGGAGGAAGTTTTGTTGATCGATGACCGTAATCCCTCCTTCAAAGGGGAATGTGATCTTCCTAAAATAAGTCGACACAACAGCTTGCATGGCATAAATCCATGGCCTTCCCATTAGGATGTTATAGTCAAGATTGCCATCAATGACTTCAACATCTATTTCTACTGTTTTGCCCCCTAGTTCAACTTTCAGGTTACTAAGGATACCGTAAGGGGTATATATCCTTCCGTCGAATGCTTTTAATGTTGTCGATGATCGCGACAAGGTTGGAGATCCTAAAGTTTTCCAGCAACTCATCGACATAATACATGTCGATGCCCCCTCATCAATAATCGTTCGATGAACTGTTTTGATGAGGGCTTTCACTTGGACGAGGAAAGCTAGTTGAGCTGGTAACTGAGGATCATACCCTTTGTGATCAAAGGATACCAGATTGGAATCTTTAGGATCCACCCCACCAATTGCTGGTAACAATGCCTGCCTTTGGGATGGGCAATGTTGTAGTACCTCAAGAGTCGACATAGCAGATGGCGATTGCGCCAAATCTTCCACTATGTTATAATGCTGTGCCGCTCTGGCACGAGGATTAAATGTCGACTTGTGTACTACTCCCTTTGGCGGTTTTATCGTTAATTCATGCATGATGGGGGGTACTACTTCTGCCGAAGTTGTTGTCGAACTGCTAGGTTGATCTTTACCTTTATCGTTCGACACCTGTGGATTCCCGTAATCTTTGTTCCTTGTCGAAATCAAAGCATCATTTTGTTGTTTTGAAACCGACAACATAAGCACTTGAGATGGGGAAGCGTTTCCACTATCAACCAGATCTTGACCTGGGTTAGGAAATGGATCATTTGACACAGTTGAGGTATGAGGACTCTTAAAGAACCTCTTCAGCTCAGCTTTGAATGGGCAATTCTTAGTGATATGATCCTTCTCATCGCATATTTGACATGGAATTGGTTTCCTATTCCCAGGAGGGTTCGAAGAATTTTTCTTAGGGGATGACTCACCTTGTTTATTCTTCTTCCCTTTGTTTTGCTTCTTCTTGCTTCCTGGTTGATTGGTTTCTTTGCCTTTATCTGTCGATACGACATTTACCTCTGAAGCAAGAATTTCCTCATGCGCATTTTGATTCGAATCCTTACGGGCCTTCTTTTGATTGGCCCTTTTTGGATTCGTGTTTGCCGTGCCAATCACGCCATCGCCGGCATGAGAGTCACTATTTGATTTAGGAGGAGGAGGGATTGAAAACTCTGGTCTAGGGGCGTCTGGTATTTTGTCATAGAGCGTGCCGGACTGAGTGTATACTAAGTCCAAATATTGCGCACGAGCAATAACCTGCTCTTCTGTTACGACTCCCCCCTTCGCCACATCTTCCGTTATGGCCGGAAGTAACGACTTTATAAACCACTCAGCTAAAAGCTGATCAGGAACGTATGTTTTAACCATTCTTCGTCGACGTCGCCACTCATGTATATGATCTGATATATGAGTTGCGGTTGTATGCTTGAAGTTGGTCAATATCTCTGTTCCCGTTTCATACCTTATTGGTAATTGAAAGTGGGTTAAGAATGTCGTGGCAAGGGAGCTAAAATTGTCGAACGAAGCTCTTGGCAATTCTATATACCATTTCGCCGCTGGACCTGTCAATGTCCTCTGAAAGAGGCGAAGCCTTATCGAATCATCATTTAAAGTGTTTGACGAACACCATAGATGAAATGTCATCACATGATTCGACGGGTCTTCACCTGGATTTCCATTGAATTTAGGAATGTCGGATGGAAGTTTGTGCGGGATCACTGGCCACCACGGGGCGTAAGCAATTGGATCATTGGTTAACCGATGTAAATAAGGCAACTCTAAAGTCGCCATGAATGGTAACTGTTGATTCAAGTTAGGGGAAGCATAACCAGGGTACGATGGAATTGCCTGAACAGTTGGTCTTTGCATATCAGCATAATGGAGTTGATGTTGGTATGATTGATACGGTTGATGGACTTGACCACTATAAAGTGGTTGATTTTGACCATTTTGGATATATGGTTGTCCAGTATTCGCAAAGATTTGCTGTTCAGAACCTTGGTACACTTGTTGGAATTGTGGCTGTTGGTATTGCACTATCCACGGTTGCGATACCATGGGTCGTTGTGCTACACTAACCATTGGACCAAGATGTGGGGTAATTGTACCCGATTGTACTTGTGTCGCCCCACCAGTAGGCGATTGTGGTTGGGCCGCAGGGTCAAGGGGCTGTTGCATGAGAACCTGAGAAATCTGAGGTTGACATACAACAGGCATCGTTTGAACTTGCGACACGGTTACAATAGCCGGTGTAGTTGGGATGTTTGTCACAGGTACACACTGTTGCATAGAATATACAACTCTTGGTGGTTGGGATAGCATAGGTACCCAACTACTCGTTGCAATTCCACCATAACTTGAATAAGGTTGAGAACTCCCGTATGGGTACCCTCCCGGAGGGGTTAATGAAAGGGCATACTGCCCCCCATACGGTGGTAATCCAGAACTCAAGGCAATTGATTGTCCTGGAGAACTGGATGGCCTAAATTGATTCCCAAAAGGGTCAATTTGATGAGTCTCACCATAAGAGTTACCAGACATTACTCCGGAACAAACAGGAACAGACCATACTGCCGAGATAGTCCCTTGGTGGACTCCTTCTAGCGATTGAGAGCTAGTTGGGACAGATGGTATGCCGGCAAACATTGTTGGATTTGCAGCAGGTAATTCTGCCGTCATCGTGTCATTTGACACAGTCCTAGATGTCGACGGTTGTTCAGACATTTTGAGTCTATCCAATTGATTGCCTAGTGATTCTACAGGAACTTCCACTGGTGATGGACAAACTTCTGTTGTAGCAGGAAATAGAGTGACCCCTACTCCAAAATGAGTTGGAGTGGATACTTGCGGTTCCTCTATAATTTCCTCTATCGCAATCAGACCAGGTGGAAGAGGAAGACCGTCAGGTCCGTAAAAGATTTCCGGTGCCGAAGAAGGGGTTGTATCAACAGCGATAGATGTTTGAGGAACAAAACTCTCTGGACCGGTTACAGATGGAACTGGTTCAGTTATACAAGTATTTGCCCCCAGACTAGGATCAGTATTACTGTCCTTCTGTGGCAGTTGAACTTCTTTTATAGAGGCAGGGTTTCCGGAAATGTTTGGAGTAACCAGAATCTCAGATGTTGTTGGAACACTTGTTCTAACTTTTAAAGGAGATTTTGAACTGGTTCGACGAGCTCGCTTTGCCCGGATTGTTTTCGACTCCGGAGACAAAGACGGTTGACTCGCAAGCCTCCGCGAATGACGGATATTCAATTGACTTTCTTCCACGATTGCGGATTACTCGATCAACTAAAATATAAAGGGGAAAATTTGTGTTTCCGATTTGAATGAATTTTATTAGACGCTTTTAGACATAACTTTGCTTTTTCATGTTTTAAGAGTCGAGAAAAAGCTAAAGATGACTCTAGTCTCCTTCGATGTATTAACGAGCCCGAAGTGACAAATGCTCGATTGGACTTTTTCAGTTATAGAGTTTGAAAAAGGCCAAAAGAAACTGCTCTGGAGATCTAGGCAGAGGGTGTGCCAAACCTTTCGCAAAACCACGGAATACGTTTTACGGTACGTGTGGTCAATCTTCGTGAATGCTGTGTTCACTGCATTGCGATCAGTAGGGCGGCCGACACGGCTTCCTAAGGATAAAGGATATATGCCTATAGGGGTCTCCCAATATATACTCGACGGTACGTGGGAGCACAAGTCCGTATTAGTGCCACCGACTCTCAGGAGGAATCAGCCACCTTCTTCGAGATCGACAGTCACTACGTTTAACGACGCCGGAACACGTCTCTAGCTTAGACCTCTATGTGTTTGCGTTATGTTTCAATGCGTTCTTAGGTTCATTCAGTATATTTTAAGTTGATCTTTTTAAAGTTTGCCTTTCAAGGTTCACCACGAGCTGTATATGACAAATTCCTGAATGCAGCCTAAGATGAGAAGCAAGCTTTTTCAAATCTTTTTGACTGATGAAAATCTTAACTACTGAGGGAGAAGAAAGGCATATCTTTTCACACAGTTCATACAGCACAAACTAATGCACTTTCTCCTAAATCATCATGCAAACTTTTTCAAATGCAAAATGCACAATGCATGTATTTTCTTTTCCCTTTCTTAATGTTGATGTATTACAAAAAGAAAGTTGTTATTTAACTTTGATTTCGATTTAAAGCGAAAACAAACAAGCTTGTCCAAAATCAAAAGACACCTTAAGATTTACTTGTTTAATCACTGGAAATACATGAAATCAAACCATAATGACGAAAGTAAAAAGACTAATCAGCTATGGACAGCAAACAAGCTAACTCTTTAGACCAGTAAAATGCCTAACACAGGTTCAGATCTAAGAGGCCAAAGCAAGACTAGTTCACTTTCGTTATGGGAAATTGTAAATGATGTAAGAAATACAAAAGAACAAGTACAATTTCGTTATATAACAGAGGCGGAATGATGGCAAGTAAGGTTGGTTTCAGAACAGGTACAAGACTGGTAACTGGCTGCAAAATCTATAGTGAAAACAGGCATGAAAAAGGGAGGAAACCCCAAATGCACAAGGCAAAATTGGGCCAACGCAGGTGCTGCACAGCCAGTCTGGCTCTCAGCGCAGGTAGCCCCTTCGGGACCTGCGTTGCAAAGCAGGTAGCCTGTGTACTACCTTCTTTGGAAAACGAAAGTTGCGTTTTCTCAGTTTCCGGGTCACAATTTTCTCAAAAATTCACAGTTTTTGCTCAAATCAGAAGCTATCAGTCAAGCACACACTAAGGGATGACAAGGAAGATGAAAAGATATCACTAAGAGCTTACAAGGATCCTTGTAGATCAGCTCTTCAAATCATGAACATGCTCAGAAATGAGCTAGAGTAGCTGCCCTCTACTTCGCTTTTGATATAGTCAAAAGCTTTTCGATTTGGTACTCTTTTGTTCAGGAAATGAATAGCAAAATACTACAAACAATCAAACAGATACGATCCCCAGCGGAGTCGCCAGTTTGTTGTAGGGAAAAGTATCCAATTCGGATGACCCTATCCCACTCTAAGGGTGATAGTACCTCAGCAACAACTGTAAACAAAACTACTTAAGGTTTACTTCTTTATGAAAGCAAGAGAGAATGAAGAAATGCACTAACCGTTGCCTTGCGCTTAATATTTGCTCCAATCTCTTCTCTTTGCTGCTTGTTCCTAGCTCTTTGCTCTTTTGCTGGCCCAGCTATAATGAGATCCTGCAAAATAACAAAGAAGGAAACTACAAGAAGCATGCATTCATAACTGATTCAAGGATTAGCATAAATCAAATATACAATCATCACAATACATCATTGAAACAAATGCATATAGAAGAACCTCAATAGCTTTTATTAATGGAAGAAGTAAAGTTCTGAGAAGGTTACAACCATTGAAGGTCCCAATCCAGCAACACCTCCCAGCAGAAAGAATTTCTCCTCTTCACCTCCTTCAAGCAATCACCCAATAGTTCTATAGTGAAACCAACAGCATATCGTTACTTTGCACAAAATTCCAGCCTCTTGAGCTCATAGGAGAGAGCTCAATATATAGATGAATTGAGAAAGGATGAGTCAGCTTGCAACTGATGTGTAGCTGCCTTGTGTCCTCTCTCTCTTCAGTTGATCTTCAGTTCTTGAGTCCACTTGGAGAACCTTGCTTCCACTTGGAGAAACAGAGCCTCTGACTCATCACAAGGCGAAATCCCTGATCCAAGTGTCATTTTTGGAAGATTCCAGAGCAATGACTCAGTGTGCCACTTGTCCCATCTCACTCAACGCAGGTGGCCTTTGTTCTACCTGCTTTGCAACGCAGGTACACCATGGAGGAGTTGAGTTTCAGCGCAGAAGCCTAGTGGAGCACCTGCTTTGATTTCAGGATTGCTTGTTTTTGAGTGTTTTCAGGTGGAGAACTGATCTGAGAGCTGTTGGTTTGCTGACCTTGTTCCTCTAGGGGTAGGAACATCATGTTTAGGGACTTCGGATCCCTTGGATTATTGACAATTCATGTCTGATGCTGCAAGGCACAAAATTGTCTATAACACCTTCCTAGTCCGTAGCGTCCGGGATGATTTAGGGATCTCGGCCATCTGTGGCGGGGCTTTCTGTGGACTATCTGCGGTAGGGTTTGTTGACTTGAGGATTGCTTCCTGGTAATGTTTTGGCAATGCTGGAAACCACATAATTTCTTCTAGTTCCTTGTCATTCATCTTGTGCTCGGCTTGGACCAGTGACGTCTTTTTTTTGGAATGGTAAAGTAGGGTTGTGTGACCCTTACTATGTTTATATATGATTTCAAATTTAAAATCGGTCGATCGCCCTTGTTGTGGCTCATAAATGCAATTTTGGTGGTTACTCTTTTGCCTTAATTTCCCGCCGCCCTCTCCACCATGCCTTAAATGAGCCATAATATTATGAACAGTACCTGCAATGGTCACTTTCCATCCTTTCCTCATGGTAGCGGATCCCTAGGTACGCAGGTGCATTTTCTGTATGTGTGCTGCGGTCATGTCGCACAGCTTCTCGGCAGCCTGTTTTATAGTCTCACACCCTCTTTCAACTGCATGGGGCACTGGGACTAGGCCTCCTATGGATAGACAGGTGGGCACACCCATCGTGCCGGCCTTCCATTTCCCGACTAGCTCGGGCTACAGGCACCCTTTGCTTACCCTTGATTCTAATAGCAGATTGTGGTTTATGTGTCTCTGTACTCCAAGGTGCAATCACAACCATGCTAGCAGGGTTGCGGCTTGGCGTAGTAGTGTAGGAGAGCCAACCATGCCCAATCCCTTCATTAGTTCCTTTGCATAGCCTGTGTGGGTGACCTCTAATTTTAGCTTATCAATTTCTGCATCTAGCCTCGTACTGTGTTCTCGGAGTCTGGCCCCTGTTTCTTCTAACTTACAAAGTTGTATTTTGCCACGCCAAATGGCTACCCAAAGCTTTTGAATCCTTTTGCGGATGTTGTTATAGGTAGGATGGACTATAGAGGTACTGGTTATGGAGAGATTTCCCTGCCCGGCCCCGCGAGCCACCATTCTGCGCAGCTCCGGTTGGAGTGATGGTAGTGTCATGTGCACCCCTATCCTCCATTGTTGATGGATGACTGCTCTGCACCAACGTGGTTTCCACGCACATCCTCCAATCTATACCTGGAACTACCTCCTACATCTTAGCGTCTGCGCCCTCCATTCGGGTACGTGTGGTGCATCTTTCGATGCACCAGGCAGTTCCTGTGATACAAGCTGCCCCTCATTCATTGTGCCATTTTCCATTGGCTGTTGTCTTTCTTCTGTGGTCGCGCATCACAAAGATCGAATCATCATATTGTAGTTAAGTGTCATAACTTCCTGCAATCAGTTCTTCCATCACTCAGTCTCCTCATCTGAATCCACTGTGTAGGTGCTATCGCACTCCCATGAGATTCTTCCATCGTCTGCGAGATGCATCCAATCCTGGTCTTACACTGTTATATGATAGATGCAATCCAGTTCATCATCACTCTCCTCGTCATGCATTGGTTCAGTGTAGCGCTCTCCTTCCGCTGGGTCCAATGGAACTACTACCCACAGTGACTTCTTTTCGAACGCTATTTTTGTCTCTTCAAATTAATGATCTCATTCATTTCTGTGGCCCAATCAATTCCAAGCAATGCAAGGTAAGGATTACTGTCATCAACAATTTCTATTACCTCGAAATTGGTCTGCGTACTTATGCCTTCGATGTCCATGGTCACCCCTTGCAGTTGGCCCATCGGTAAGATCTTTTTTTGGTTGGCCATCCTTAGTTGGATTGGGGACCATTGTAGTGTGGGCTTGCCCATGTGTTCCCATGTTCGCTTAGGCAATACGTTCGCATTCGAGCCTAAGTCCAGGATGACCTAATCCATCTCGTATTTGCCGATTTGTGCTATCATTCTCATTTCTCGTCCAGTGCGCAGATCATGTCTTCCTATTTTTCGAGCTACGCACGGCTCTCCCAATCTGTCGCACTTAGTGATCAGCTCCTATAGTCCTTTAACGACTTTACTATCACGCAGTAGCTTCATGCAGGTTTCGAGAAAGGTAGTAATCATGGAGGGATCCAATCTTGGCTTTGTTTTGTCCCTCCTACCTGGAGTAGAGACTTCCGTGAAGCTCTTCTAAGCTTCCTTAGGTGTCTGCATCCCTTGTTCTGGCTCAGAGTCAGGTTCCTTGGTAGGTGTGTTGTGCCTCTTCCCGTAATCTACAAGCTCTTTCCGCGTATCACCTCCTGTGGTTGTGCCGCTTCTCAATAGCATATTTATACAGGGGTCTGCTTCATGTGGTTCCGATCGCATAATCTGGACATTTTGAGTTGGTGTAGGTTGTAACACTCCCCTTTCACGCATCTGGGCAATTAATGTTGGACAATCTACTATTTCATGATCAAACTACTCACAATAGGGGCAAGAGATCCTGGTCATAACTTCGACAGGTCCGCTCTTCGTGACCCACTAATCGACAAAGTTGCAATACAGATGCTGCGGGGTTTGTGTATACTTCTATAATAGGTGACAGTTATCTATTGCATGTTTCCCACGCACTTGACAAATTTCACACCAAAGCGCAAGTGCGGCACTCGGTCCTCCTTGTACCTCAACTTTTAACGGCATCGGGGCCCCCCTCGCTAGATAGTTCGTGAAGATGGGGCAGTGGTCCTTATCATGCCCTTGACTCTTGCATTTAGTACAGCCTACCTCCGCACATGCCTTCGGTCGGGGCACCCTTTCTTGCTTCAAGTTTTGTATTTCTAATCTCAGGTTTTGTAGTTGCGTGTGGATTTTTTGAACTCCCAACCTTTGATCTGGTATTGGGGTTTCGTGCAACCTCATTGCTGTCTCTGGTGCTTCAACTTGGGTTGAGACATTTTGATGTGATAGAACCATCCTTAGATGTGGTGTTAACGACACCACAAACCACGTGCAGTGCTGCACATCTGTTAATGTCATGTTAGCATCACAAATAGTGCTTTTCAATCTCTGGTCCAGATCCCACGGGGTTTCACTAGGCAACATTACGATCTTCTTGAACCCAATAACCAACTATGTTTCTAATTTTGGTCGGCCAAATTCCTTGTTTAGCGCCTCCTAGATTGCTACTATTCCCTCGTTCGATTGATCGGTTGAGTATTTTATGTACCGCGTCAACGCACAGTCCTGCAGTGCACTAACTAGGGTAGCCTTCTTGATGCTTTCATATTTTATGCCTTGAGCATCCCACACAGAATTTATCACAAACCTGAACTAGCCTGGTTCCTCATTATCTACACCTTTAAATATCGGCAGCTTTACTGTGCTCACCATTCTAATTTTTGGTGGTGGTGGGGTTGGAGGTGGGGTTGGTGTTGGTGTAGGTGGATTTGATGTAGGTGAAGCGGGTGGTGGCGTGGATGGAGGTGGTATCAGTGAGAAGCATTCCTTGATCAACCGGATTGCACTTCGCAGTGAGAACCTTGCAAGCTCCTCCTCCCTTTCTCATGAAATAGAAATCAAAGGATTGTTCTCTGCCCCTCCTTTTCTGCGGTAACCTCTTCTGCTCCACATTACTCTAGACATCAATAAACACGCATAATCTATTTTTCACACAACAACATCTTAATCCAAGTATTCAATGATTTGATATACTTACACTATGGTCCTTGGAGAAATCGCCTTTCTGCTTCACTATAACTCACAGTTGTGTCCATTGCGAACTCAGTGATAAATCCTCCTATTACCCGATCCAGCAAATGATCTACTATGCATGCAATTTTATCCTTGGTGGCTTCTAGCCTACACACTAGATTTGGATTCCACACAATAGGCGGATCTAATCTACACCTTCCCACGCTATCAGCTAACCTTGCGATCCACTCATAAAGCTCTAAAGGAAATGTCATGAAGAAAACCTCGTGGATATCTGTGTATATATAATGGTCCAACCAATCTTCCTCTGATATCTGCGGATTCCTGTTTTCCTGAACCACGAATTTGTGGAACTTCAGATCCAACCACTCTTCAAGCTCTTTCTTTGTAGGGTTCCAGTGTTCCAACATCAAACACCCCTTAGGCAGATCATGGTCCCGGCAACAGAACCATTTGTTGGCTTATATTGGGCTGACCCAGGTTCAGAAGAATTATTTAGCCAAACAAATCCTACAGCTACCGGCCCTTTCAGCAATAGCCCGTGGAGCGCAGACTGAGGTCTCACCCAAGGTAGCAGGGGAGGGTGCTGGAACCAGGTTTCTACACCCTTTGGGTGTCTTGATGTGGTTTGGGGGGTTTGCGCACCATTCCGCGGCTTCACGCCACTCTACTTCACGCAAATCCAGTCCTAGAATATTCCTTGATACATATTAATGTGTTATTTATAGATTCAACCTACTTTTTATGGTATTTAAGAAAACAATTAACAAAATTAACTAGTTCGCACCCTTAGAATAGATACATATTCACATATATTCATAACATGAGTATACGCGCAAAGATCAAACAATTATATTAACTATGCATTAACTAGATCCGTGATAGTTCAGATTTAACACAGAATTTCAGAATCAACTTATCTTTATTCACTTTCTTCACTAATACATCCAGATCCGTCCTGCGCACTCAGTTAGAGGGGTCTGTGCACACAGCTGCGGACTCTTCCAGGCCTCTGCATACCTAGCTGCAGAGCCTCTATATACTACCCAAAACCCTCAACTTGGACTTACTAATGTTTCAAGACTTTTCTTCTCAAAAACCCATTACATAATAGATCCAAGATTACATACCAAAAACTACTTTCTATCCATAGAGCCTCGCTCTATTTATACACTTCCATGGACCGCGATCCATGGGCGGGCCTACTCAACTTACATTTCTCTTACATTATTTTTGGGCGCACTACCCTTTCACTCAGTTCATTGTAAATCATGCTTTGCGCATCCCACGGAGTCTTTACCCTATCTTTACCCAAAACTTCAGGCTTTTTGCCCCATGACCATTGCGCTAGGCTTCCGCTACCCAACAATCTTGTCCTAACTTTCGGAGGTGGATGCCTCAATGAAGCTTTTCTTTTCCTCCATAAATGTTTCCTTCATGTGCTCCATATCAAAACCAACTTTGTTTTCTAGGGCCTTGCAGACCCATCCGTCCTCTTCAAGCCATTTTCCTTTATCATCACCAGTCATTATTCTACTCCTCAACACTATATTCACATTCTGATCTTCTTCATGGGGCTCATATCTCATAATTTGTAAGTTTTGTGTAGGTTGTTGAGGTTGTGCCTTCTCTTCCTGCATCTTAGCTATCAACACAAGGCATTCTTCTATAGTGTGGTCAAACTGGCTGCAGTATTGACATGACAGGCGTGTCTGATTCTGACACTCCCGTACGTAGTGCCCTGGCATTCCAAAGTTATAGAAAATAACTTGTTCACGACCTCTACCAGGTCCTCCTCATCGTAGCCTCGTCCTCTACCTTGATAACCTCCACATGCTCCTCTGATGCCCTGATTTAGAGGTTGAGTCTCTACTTACATCCGGTATGCAAGCATTCTTTCCATCATCAGTTCATAGTTGTGATAGTGGCACTCATCATGGCCCACAGATTTACAAAAGTCACAGAACAACTGCTATGGTGTCTGGATGAACTTTTGAAGAAAACGACAATTATCTATTACGTGTTTTCTAGCAACTTGACAAATAATTCACCATAGCGCAACCCCGACGCTCATTCCTCCTAGAGATTCTAGCCTCAGGGGAATTGGTCCCCCTCCTATGATATAGTTCACAAATACAGGATAATGGTCTTTATCGTGCCCCTGGCTCTTACACTTCAGACACCAGACTTCCTCGTGCACCTCTGGCTTAGTCTCCTTGTCTTTCTTCAAGGTTTACAATTCTAAGCATAGGCTTTGTAACTAACAATGTATTTTGTATACCCCCAAGGTCTTATCCTGCATAGGTGTCACATACAACCTCATTGTGATTTCTAGAGCTTCTTCTTGAGTTCCTATCTTCTGTTGCAACAAGGCAATCCTCAAGTGGGGCAGAAGCAAAGCTATAAACCACTCGCAATGCTGACCATCTGTGAGCTACATTTTAGCTTCACAGATCACACATTTCAACCTTTGATCCAACTCCTAAGGAATCTCATCCACCCTCATTATCATCTCCTTAAAACCAAATACTGACTGCGAGTCAAACTTAGGCTTACTAAACTCTTTGTTCAATGCAGTCTTAGTCTCTCCTAGTGTTGCCAAAAGATTATCAGAACAATACTTAATATACAAGATTAGAGCGCGATCCTATAGAGCAGTAACCAACTACCTTTATTTATGTTGTCATCAGTAATGAGTTGTGCTATCCACACAACATTCACAACAAACCAAAAATGATCCATATCTTTTCTCCCTATGCCCTTGAAAATTGGCAACTTCATTGTATTCGACATGTTGAATAGCGACAGTGATGGTGGAGGTGTGGGTGAAGGTGTATGTGGTGGAGGTCGACATGGAGGTGGAGTGGATGGATGATGTGTCCATAGAAAAACTTGTCTTATTAGCTAAACAACACTCCATGGTTATGCTTGTACTGCTTCCTTATCATCACTCGAAGGAGGTCCAATGAATGGGCTATATTTAGGACTTGATCTTTCTCAATCTCTGAAGAGTTTTCCACTTCGCATAGCTCCAAACATCAAGGCAATGGCATAACCTATTTTTCACATAACAACATCTTAATCCAAGTATTCAAAGATCTTAAATACTTATCTCATGGTCTCTTGAAAATATCCGCTCTACTTCGCTGTAGCTAACTGAGGTATCAACTATGAATTCTGTAATAAATCCTCCTATAATTTGATCAAGCCAGTGGTTGATCACACAATTTTTTCTTCAGAGGCTTCTAATCGTCGTACCAGTTCTAGAGTCCACACTATTGTATAGTGAAGATTCCACCTCCCTTGACTGTCTGCCAATTTAGCTAACCACTCATATAATTCGATCGGGAAGGTGGAGAAGAAAATTTCATGTATCTCCGTATACAAATACCTATCCAACCATTGCTCCTTTGTTAGGTGTGGATTCTTGCTTTCATGCACCTTGAATTTGTGAATTTTTCTATGCAACCACTTTTTAAATTCTTTCTTCGTTGGGTTCCAGTGATGCAACATCACACATCTCCTTCAAGCAGATCCTGGTGTCGACAATGGAACCATTTTCTGGCTTAGGGGGTCCTGACCCAATTTCAAATTTAGCTGCGCCAACCAACAAAACCCTACACTACTGGCCGTTTCGGAAAAAACCTGCGTAGCGTAGGCTAGAGTCTCATCAGAAGCAGTTTTGATCGCGTGGGATCCCCCAAGGGTAGTTTTGGGGCTTAGAGCCTATATTTTGGTCCAATTTTGTAATTCCAATGTAAAGACTCCGCATTTTGTGGGCGCAGAGCATGTAGTTATTAAAGAGTCATAGGGTTGTCCTCCCTTATTTTGATAATGTAATGTCAGCTGTAGAAGATCTAACCATGGTCCACGGACCATGGGATTGTATAAATAGAGCTAAGCTCTAAGTAGTTAGAAGAATAATCAACAATGTCGAAGTAATGAAGATGTATGCGAGATAGCTCTGAAGTGTAACTCTAAGTTTTGGGGCATAGCATAGGTAGAGGCTCTGCAGCTGAGTGCACAGAGGCCTAGTAGTCCACAGTTGAGTGTACGAATCCCTGCAGCTAAGTGCGCAGGGCGAGTCGAGTGTGTAACCATTGGGAATCATTCATAAAGAGAGGTTTCCTATCATTTTGCGTATTTATTACCTATTTATGCATATGTTATATTGGGTATTAATTTCACTTATAATGCTTATATGATGCGCAAATGTGTATAAATATATTGGTTAAGTGAACGCAAGTAATAACATCTGTTTACGCGAAGCTAAATAAGATCTGCTAATAAGATAAGTAAGATACTTAACCTAGTCTGAGGGACAATGAAGATCACTGCTCTAGCAGTGCAAAAGGACTACAGTACCTGGTTAGGGCTGTGCGAAAGCCAATTGTAACACTTCGTGAAGGTACTGAAGGATAGATCAAGGAGTGAAGCCACCTACACAAAGGCAGGTATAGTTGGAATAAACTGACATCACAACCATCTCAAGGGTGTGGAAACTTGGTTCCAGCATCCCCTGATACTGATTCGGGTGAGACTTCAGTCCGCACTCTGCGGGCTAATGCTGAAAGGGCTAGTAGTGTAGGGATTTGTTTGGCTAACTAACGCTGAACCTGGGTTAGGCCCCCTCAAGCTAACAAATGGTTCCATTGTTGGGACTGAAATCTGCATAAGAGATGTGTGATGTCATATCATTGGAATCCAACTAAGAAAGAAATCGAAGTCTGGTTGGATAGAAGAATTGACAAGTTCGTGGCATAAGAAACCAGAAACCTGCGACTATCAAAATAATAGTGGTTAGATAGCTACCTGTATATGGAGATCCATAAAATATTTTTTGAGTCCTTCCCTACTAAGCTATACGAGTGGATCATGAATCTAGCAGATAGCCAAGGAAGGTGGAAACTTGATGGTCCTATTGTGTAGACCCAGGAGCTAGTGCGAAGATTGGAAGCATTGAAGGATAATATTGCACACGCCATGGATCATCGGCTCGATCGCATTATAGGAGGATTTGTTACTGAGTTCATGGTTGACACCTAAGTTAGCTAGAGAGAGGCAGAGTGATACTTTCTCAAAGGTCTGCGAGGTAAGTACGTAAATTATTTGAATACTTGGATTGAAATGTTGTTGTGTGAAAATTGGGTTATGTAGTTACCTTAATGTTCGGGTCTACGCGAAGTGAAATAATTTTCAGAAACGAGGGAAATAAGGGTCTAGAAAATAGCCCCTTGATTTCACCTCCATGAGGGGACGAGGAAGGGATCACGAAGGTCTCTCTGCAAAGTGATATTCATCTAATAAGGCAAGGATTTCCGTGAATAGCACCTCTACCCACACCACTATGGGCTTCACCTTCATCACCTCCAACTTCACCCGTACCACCTCCACCACCATCGCGATTCAGTATGGGGAGCATAGTGAAGTTGCCTTTGTTCAAGGGCTTGGGAAATCTAGACCCGGACCAATTTTGGTTCATAGTGAAGGCTGTATGGGAAGCTCAAGGTGTTATAGATGACCAGATAAAGAAAGAAACACTGGTTAGAGCCCTGTAGGATCGTGCGCTGACTTGGTATATTAAGTACTCCAACGATAACCTGAATGCGAGAGTAGCAGACATCGAAGCAACACTGAATAGGGAATTTAGTAGGCCTAAATTGGAAGCACAGTTGATTATTGGATTCAAATAAATCACGATGCTACCAGGTGAGAGGCCTTGGGAACTAAATCAGAGCCTGAAATGTGTGATTCACGAAGCAAACATGAATCTGATGGATGGACAACATCGTGAGTGGTTTTTAGCTTCGTTACTACAACAATTGAGGAGTGCACTGTCACAATAGAAGATAACAACTCAGGTAGAGGCCCTAGGTATTTCCATGAGACTACATGAGACCCTGATACAATATCCTAATATGGGAATTCAACAGATTCATGCATAGCTAAAGAATCTGTGCCTTGAGATGTAAAGCTTGAAGCAGGATAGGACGGTTCGACCAAAACTGCACGAAGAAGTATGGTGCATGAAATGCAAGAGTAAGGTTCATGACAAAGACCACTTCCCGGTCTTCTCAAATTACCTTACAAGAGGAGGGTTAATGCCTCTAAGGCCAAAAGCTCAAGCAGGACCTAGCATGGCACTTGCTTTGTGGTGCACTATCTGTCAAGTAGCCGAAAGGCATGCCATGGATAAATGCCACTTGTTACAGAAGTATTCGCAAACTCCGCAACCGTTGTTTTGTAATTTTTGTAGGTCGGTGGGACATGATGAGTGTACTTGCAAGAGCTATGAATTGATGATGGATAGAATGCTTGCCTATAGAGTTCAGGCTGAAACGCGATCCCTTGACCAGAATGTAGGAATGGCATGGACAGGATTTTAGGGGCGGGGAAGAGGCCGAGGTGGAGGAGGACCTGGTAGAGGTCATGGACAGTTGATTTGCTACAATTTCAGAGGGCTATGACACTATGCCTGCGATTGCACTAATCCAATGCGCCCATCGTGCAAGTATTGCATGTTTTTCGATCATGAGATAGAAGATTGTCCTACGCTGATAGCTAGGATCTGTGTCGAAGGAGTGCTACCACCTCCCCCAACTCAAAACCTGCAAATAATGAGGTCTGAACTATGCGAGGAAGATCCAAAGGTAAATATAGTGCTTCGAAGTGGAATCACGATGGGAGATGACAAGGGGAAACAACTGGAAGATAGTACCTAAGTACGCAAAGTGTTGGGTGCTAAATCTCCCTACCTTCTCCTTGCATTTCCACTCATCTTTTCATCCTTTTTACACCCATTAACATGTATCTATTATGCTAAATCTATGAGGTGACCCTCCTTTCTCTATCTCTTGGAATATTTAATTAATGAAGTAAAGTCATGAGGGTTTTACCTATGCGAGCCACTAAAATGTGTTATGTCTACAGATTCTGGAGAACAGGTGTTGATCTTCCAGCATATAGTGGCAGTTCTGCGATTCACAACAGCCATTCAGCAGCACTAAAATAGCATAACCAACTTGTAGTTGTTCCCAATCCATTTTGGATCATTTTTGTTCTTGCTCTCTCGGCACTAGTGCTGTTTTGAACTGATGTATATTTCTGGGCATGTAGTTGCCGGGTTTCGGGGGAAGATGTTATCACCCCCTGTATTGTATAAAAGATGGATCATTCCTATGTGGGGGGTTAGCCATACCAGGGGATGCATTGTAACAGTTTTCTTCAAATTAATAAAATATAATGCTTTGTTGTTCAATCTTTGGTTGTGAGTAAACGCAGCCCTGATCAGAGAGCTGGGCCCGCTCTTCTGATCAGGTGCTATGTGTTTCCTTTTTGTGTGTTGTTTTACTTGTTGCATTTATTTCTTTATTGTTGTTGCATATTACATAGATTGTTGTGAACTGATTTTTAAGTTCTGCAATTATTTCTGTTACTGTTACAACGATGTTTTGATTTCTTAACCATGAACCCTTGGTTGATGTAGAGTGTAATCTTGCCCCTACATATACCTTTTGTGTTACCTTAAAAAGAGTACACACTCTGAGTGATGAATTAATGTAGGAAAAGGGTTGACAAATTTGTTCATACCTGGACACCAACATTTTGGCACCGTTGTCGCGGAAGTCTAATAAGGTGCAAGACATGATCTATATTGACCAGAGGGTCAATCTCGCATCCTGGGGAGAGAATGAGTTTTCTCACTCTGCTCTAGGTCCTAAGCATAGTTATTTCTTTGTTTTGTTGTTTTTGTTTTTCTGTATCCATTTTTAGGCCCAATCTCTCATCCTCGGGAGGGAGTGGTCTTTTGACGCCCCACTCTAGGCCCTACGTTTAAATTATTTTCTCATTCTTGTTTGTTTCGACTTTGGGAAAACCCAATCTCTTGTCCTCAGAGGGAGTGGTCCTTTGATGCTCTGCTTCACGTTCCAAGTGTTGGATTCCCTTCTATGTATTCTTTTCTTTTGTTTGGGTTCTTGTCCTGGGAAGGGAGTGGTCTTTTGACGCCCTGCTCCAGGCCCTGAATTTAAATTATTTTTTCATTCTTGTTTGTTTTGATTTTGGGAAAACCCAATCTCTTGTCCTAGGGAGGGAGTGGTCCTTTGACGCCCTGCTTCAGGTTCTGAGTGTTGGATTCCCTTGTGTGTACTCTTTTCTTTTGTTTGGGTTCTTGTCCTGGGGAGGGAAGGGTCCTTTGACACCCTACTCCAGGCCCTGAACCCTAGGTTTCTTTTTCTTTAAGCTGTTTTCTTTTCCATTGATCTCTCGTCCTGGGGAGGGAATGGTCTTTTGATGCCCTGCTCCAGGTCCTGAGCATTGTGATGATATCGACATTTTCATCACATCAACTTGTATGAATAGAGATTCGAATAAAAGGGGCAGAGGAAGAGCCCCAAAGAAGGGAGGACAAGATTTGGGAAGGAACACTTATATCCAACAAATCATCATGAAAGCTGAATCAGAGGCATCTTCTCATGCTGCTGTAAGGCCGGGTATACGAACAAGATTAGAAGGACAATCTGTAGATCAACCAGTGCTATCCACAACACCCCCTGCTGATTTGACATAGTAGACCCTTCCAACAATTGGAGAGACAAGTAGTAGTACACTTGATAAAGGGGTACTATTGCTCGTAGCAGAAGAAGAAGAAGTTGCAACTAGAACATCCGAGGAACCGACCCATTCCAGTAGGGAAGAAGAGGTTGCAGAGAAGAGGTGTGAAGGGTCAAGCCATTGTGACAGAAGGGAAGAAATTGTAGGGACATTTCTATCACCAAAGGATAGGGGGAGTGTTGTTAAGGCAACTCAAGCCCCTGTGATAAGAGCCCTTCTATCATTTCCTGCGGAGCCTGCTAAAATCCCTAGTGAGTATTGGAGGATATTCATGGCACCTTCAACCTCCACTATTGACTTCCCAATTGGGGATCTTGGGACTGGTGCACCAACAAATCCCATTCCTTTAACAACTTTACTTAGCTTCCATGGGCTTCCTTCAGAAGATCCCAACACGTTTTTGTCTGAATTTGACATTGTGTGTCAGGGATATGATTATATAACAAATGATCAGAAATTGAAAATATTCCTTGCTATGCTAAAAGGGATTGCCCTGCGATGGTTTATGGGTCTTGGTGGAAGGACTATCACAACATGGGAGGAGATGAAAACTACTTTCCTGGAGAAGTACCAGGATTTCTTGTAAATCACGGGAAATTAAGAAAGAACTTTTCAAGTTTACACAGAAAGAGGATGAAAATATGGAAGACTGTGTGGAATGCTTTAAATACACATTGCAGAGATCAGGTCACTTTGACCTAGATAAGGACATTTTGAAAATTATCCTTCTCTGGGCCTTTCAAGAGGACTCTCTGGAATTGTGAAATATAGTCAGAAAGGGAGATATATCAAAGGAGAACTTCGACACCATTTGCGAATTGTTCATCCAGTGATCAAGTGGAGTTGTAAGGAATAAACAAGGGATTTGATCAACAAAAGTATCTGGTGGAGGTGTCACAAAAGTAGAAATTGGAAATTTACTAGACAGCCCGAGGACTGAGATCCTGAGTACCTTGTCTTAACAAATAGACACGTTGCAGGTAGACACGCTGTAGGTAAAACATAAACAGATAGAATTAGAAAGAACTATGGCTATATTTTGCCCAAAGTGCAAGAAGAAACTGTAGGTTTTAACCTTGTACAGAAATTACCTGCATACGAATTCTAAAACACAGAAAATAAACAATGCGAGAGCATAACACATAAAACACATATATACAGAGATTTTACCTTAGATCCCAAAACCGAGACTACCAGCTTGATTTTTCATTATGTTCCTTTCAATGTTACAATACATATTTATACATGATGAAGCATCCAATACCATAGACCGAAAACCATCACGTCCAAAACCATGGACTGAAAACCATCGCATCAAAAACCATGTGCGAAAATCATGCAGAAAAGCATAGGCAGGTCCACCCAACCTAATATAGGGTCCAAAAACAAAATTTTCCAGGGTGCTGCCACAGACCCCATAGAGGGGAGGTTACCTGCATCCCTAAAACCCCCTGTGACCCCCCCGCTACGCAATCAGAACAATGAAGGGGGGGATCTACCCCCATCTAACCCCTCGGTTAACTACGTGGGCTAGTAGTGGAAAGAATATAATAAAACCCAACATTCTCCCACTTGTTGTTTTCTTTCTGTTAGCCTCCTGTTGCAACAGGTTTCATATTTCATGATTGACATTTTTACATGCCAAATATGTCATACTTTGCATGCTGCAGTGTTCCATATTTCCAAAAGAGACCAAAGAAGATACTATGAAAGAGTGCTAGTCCAAATGCCACTGCTGTATTCCAATTTTGATGAGGTGTTCCATTTTTAGAGAATCTTTCAGTTAAGGGTAGGCCAAACAATTTAATCTTGGCCTCCCCAGGTTTCAATTTCTTGTTTTAGAATATAGAGAATGATATCTGTCCAAACAGTTTAATCTTGGCAGATTTGTATATAGGTAGGGAATCAAAGGAGCCCAACTGCTTAATCTGGGCCCTTGGCAGAAATAAGTGTAGACTTAGATAGGAGAACAAAAAAAAGGAAAAATTGTAAAGCTGGGTCTGCAAGTCTAAGTGCACCCAGTCCAAAAAGAAGAAAAAATGTTAGGAAAGTAGGCTGGGTAGGTAGTTTTTGAGGTTGCAGAATGTTCATTCATGATCAATTTTGTGTTTCTAAGTGTTATATCTTTTCAGATCACAGTTATGATGCAGTTTTTCATCTGGAGGAGCTCAAGCTGGACATAACTAACTCCCCCTTCTTCTTATTCCCCAAATCACTCACTGATTTCCCCAAAGAGGTCAAGATCTGCTTGATGCCTCTTAGTTTCATCATTTTCCATATCATTTACCTTGGTGAAGATCTGCTTCACTCAAGGATTTCCATCCTTCCTCTATAAGTCACTTTTCCCCAAAATAGCCTAAGGTGCCTTACCTTAGCGCTTTCTTATCACTTGTCATATTAACTACTGACTGTATTATATAGCCCCCTATCTATTTCCCCTCCCCTACTAAATCTATGTTAATAACTCCCCTATGTACATATCCCACCTGATAGCACTATAGCTATGTATTTATCAGTTCTGGGACATAATAGTCCACCTGGGATTATTATGAACCCATCCGTGTCATGAAATTGGGATTGGTCTAAACCTCTGGTTAGACCAATGGCCTTTACCCACCTCTTCGTCCTCAAAACCCTGTAATCTTACCCCTCCGCAATCATTGTAAAAAGATAATGTTGTTTTATTAAACATTAAGTTTTGTTTTCCCCCGCTTGTATAAACCCATAAAACCCACGAAACCAAAGTTTAATCCTCCCCGCGGCATTTTATGAAGATTCGAATATTCTGGCGGCTCCCCCATATAAACCTGCCGCCAGCTCTGTCTCCCTTCAGCCCTCTGATCCACCCCTCCCCGATCCGATGGCTCTCGGTGATTTCGGAGCCCTCCCGACGCCTGACATTTAGCGCCCGATGGTTTGGCGGTTTTACTGTCGTACAGGAGGACGCGCATCCGCCCGTGATTGCATCGGAGCCGCTCTGACAGTTACCGCCCTCGTACAGAAGGCGGTCCGATGAAACCACAAACCGCCTTCTGTCCTTCCTCCCCTGATGATAGCACCAGGATTACCACGTCATCTGCACACATCGGCCTCCTGTCGAGTCACCCTTGCCACGTCACCCACCGTACATGCTGACGTCACTTGCTGACGTCATCATGCTAACGTAATCCGCCATACTGGGTCCCACCCACTGACGTCATGCTGACGTCATCATCAATTTTTGGTGTGAGAGGTGAAAATCGTTCTTAGGAATCCCGGATTCAAGTTCTGAGCCAGTTTTTCATGCGCGATTAGTGCCTAGCGCTAATCGCGCATGGCTACGGGAAATGGGCCAAAATGTAAAGCCCCTCATCGCGCAGCCCCCAACTAGCCCAAAAGGCACAGAATGACCCGTTTTTCTTCGCGAAGCATTCATAAAGGATTAAGAGACAGTTCTAAAGGAAACAGAGGGCCGAAAAGTGGCCATTAAATTTTGATTTGACCCACAGCAAAGGAGAGAACTGGCCCGATTCATTTGTCAAAGAGTATAAGAGGAAAGAGGAAGCGACAAAAGAGTATCAGTTGAATATTTTAATGAAATTCTTCAGTTCCCAAAGCAGGTCAACATTGAATGGCCTCCAGCAAAGTCAAATCAGGCGGTGCAAACCCATCCAGGCTCTCAAATCACAGTTAAAACTTTTAATGCCACTGAATAGTAGAGATAAAAGACCCATGCACAGTTATTGCAGAAGCACTGCACCAAGCCACCGAGGACAACGCATTAATTCAGTTTTGATACGGCTGCCCTCAGCGCAGCCCATAGATATTTTCTTGCATTTATTTCTGATAGGATTAGGTTAAAGTAATCTTTTACTTTCAGACCTGTTTAGGTCAAAGCTGTAATAAACAATTTTGGAGAATTTTCCCTATATATATCGCTCTCTGTATTGTTTTAAGGGTGGGTCGATTGATATTTTTCATTAGAGACTCGCACTGTATGGCTGATACTTTTTCTTTAATCAAAGACTGCTGAAAGTTTGGAGGATGGACTGTCTGATGGGTTGTTAATGGTCTCTGGACACTGAATGATGGAATTCTCGTGCTGCAACATGAATCAATAAGTGCCTCTTACCTCTGTTCTCATTGTTATGTGCTCATATTATATATGTATCACCATCTAAATAGCAGAAAGAAAGATTGGCTTAGAACTTGTTTAGCTACACTCTATGCTCAATTTCTATTGTTTCTTTATGTTTTCTTCTAAACCGAATTGGTAACGAATATGAATTCTCTGCAGCTCATGTTTACCCTAATTCACCTGTGTTGACAGTTATCTAGGGATTCTTTACTGCCTCTAGATAGAGCTCATTCACCCTTCCCTGTTAAACTGATTGAGAGATTCTTAATTGCCTCTCCTTCTTTAGCATTCTTTCCATCCTTTTAACCCGAAAAATTGTTCCATGCGTAGCTACCTTGCTCCTTATTCCTCTTGTGACCAAGAAAACACACTAGTAGTTCTACTCCTTGACTCCATGCCCAATGGTTTGAAACTATCATACTATACCTGCCTCTTTACTTGAAAACATCAATCTTCCCACCAAACTTAAAACAAAACCACCTTGAACATCAATATCTAGCCTAAAATCATCTTCAACAGAGCTAAATCAGAAAGAGAGAGCCCTCTCTGACTGCAGGTGGGCTAGAACCTGCAGTCCAAAGTTGGTCTGTGGTTACGTCAGCCGTATCCTTTTGTTGCTGACCAAGAGGACAACCTGAGTGATAACATAATGGCGACTCCACTGGGGAACATCCTCAGGTAATTCCACGAAACAGGTTGGAAGAACCCTCTGGGAAAATCAATTTTCTAATTGCTATATATTCCTTAAAACTACAGATGAAGCCTGAATGTCAGCTAGGAAGCCTTTGAAACTGTTCTTTGCTTTGCATTAACAGAAGTAAATAAAAGCTGCTTCAGTCAATCTTCATGCTAGTTTTAAGCTATAGACAGCCATTCCAAAATCTGATCAGTTCCTTGCTAATTTAATTCTAAAAATATTCCCATAAAAATACCAAAAACAAATTCGGAAGCTGGCTCCTAAAAGGAATCCACGATATACAAGATCAAATCCAGACCCTAATTCCCCAGCTGCTTTTGAAAATCCAAACTTAATCCCAAAGATCCTTAGGAAGCAAGAAAAACAAGAAGATTCA
This sequence comes from Pinus tabuliformis, assembly GCA_031772625.1. Lineage (NCBI taxonomy): Eukaryota > Viridiplantae > Streptophyta > Pinopsida > Pinales > Pinaceae > Pinus > Pinus tabuliformis. The sequence goes on along the minus strand of CM062808.1, from coordinate 796,928,294 downwards.
GCTGATAATACTCCTGAAATAGCTTACCCAAGCTGTGTTCCAACTCCTGTCAAAGTTTTATTTCGTTCATCCCCTGCTTCCCCTTGTTCATCATCCACATCTCAAAGCACTCCTTTTACACCTCCATTCACTGCACATGCTACAACTACCACTACCACTGCTGCTGTTACTGCTGTTCCAGTTACTCCTATTATCCCCGTTGTCCCAGTCGTTCCATTTATCCCTGTTGTTCCACTTGTCCCTGTGAATATGGCCAATAGATATGCACCCCTGCAACTACCTGCTAATCCTGGGGCCTTGCCTCAAGATTACCAATCTAAAATCACTTTTTTTGACAGTACTGGATCTTGCACAGCCCTTCAGCATACCAAGAAGATGCAAGATTACTTTGAAAACTACGAGATAGATGATGATAGCGTGAGAATGAGAATTTTTGTTCAAAGTTTAACAGGTGATGTAAGAACTTGGTTCAGATCACTTGCTGCAAATTCCATAACCACTCCTGATGAGCTTTACCAATCCTTTACTAACAGATGGGAGAAAAAGAAAGACCCCCTGCACATACTAGCTGAATATGACACAATTAAAAGAGGCCCACAAGAGACTGTTTTGGAGTATTGTGCAAGATTCAATAATGTCTATAATGCAATACCACAGAATTTGAGGCCTCCACCCGACCTCGCCTTATATAAATTCCCTGATGGATTCGACCCGGATATGGCATACCAGTTAAAGGAAAGGGCACCTCAAACCCTTGCAGACATGCAAAATGTTGCTGTTAGCATAGAGGCCAACCTAATTGCTAAAAGAAACAGAGCTAGAATGGAAAGAAGAACCACCTTTAAGGAAGAGCCCTCAGCCTTAGAGCAAAAGCTGGATGCTATTATCAGTGGCATGCAAAGGCTGGGAGACAGAGTAGAAAGTGTTGAGAGAAGAGCTTCATGGGAAGGACAATAGTCCAATACCACAAGGAACCCAAATTTTAGGAAAACCCATAACACAAATGCTGGAAGGGTTGGCCCAGATCAAGACATAAGACCTCCTTTCCAAGAAAACTTTACTGAAGCATCAACATCAAATGAGCTAATAGATGACACTCACATCAACTTGATGGGCTTAAATGATGAGCAACAGGTTTTTCTAACCCAAGAAGACTAGAAGGAGAATGATATCAATCAATTCCAAACCAAGTCCGGGGAGTCATTCGACTTCAAAGAAGACTATGACACAGCTGTCTATGAGGTTCATAAGCAATATAAGTTAAGGAGTAGGACCATAGATGTCCCTGAACCTGCCAAAACAAAGGATACCAAATAGCCCAAGATGATAAAGGAGAAGGCTATCCTCATACAACCAGTTGAAAAAACAAATCCAGACCCAAAAGAAGTAACAGTAGAGGATGTCACTGAGACAGACCCCTCAAAAAACCAGCCATGGGTAACATCTTCTTCAGAGGACAATCCAAATAACACTCCTCAAAAGGTCTCCAAAACAGAAACACTCCAACATGAAACTGAGAATCAAGACAAAATTACTAAAAATGTAGTTGAGAAAGAAAAGCTTGTCAGTCATAATACCAAAATTCAATCTGAAAAACCTTTTGACCTCGAGGCAGAGATTGCAAAATTCAAGATAGCCATCCCTCTCTCCGAACTTGCTAAACATGATGTATATAAATAGCAAATCAAAAAGTCCCTTCAAATACCTGAGAATAGGGATGATGTTAATGTACTGGATGACACACCTGAGTTACTTTTTGGTCCAGAAGTTGATGGAAAAACAGTAAATACAGGTGTTTTACCCTTTTATGTCAGTCTACATATCCATGATAAGATATTACACAATGCAATGTTTGACTCAGGAGCCTCACACAACCTCATGCCTAAATCTGTAATGGAGAAACTAAACTTAGACATCACAAGACCTTACAGGGACCTATTTTCATTTGATTCTAGCCAGGTCAAATGTTTGGGCCTAATCAAAGATTTGTGTGTTTCCCTAGTTCAATACCCAAACAAAACTATCCTGATGGATGTGGTGGTAGCTGATATCCCACCTAAATATGGGATGTTGTTATCAAGATCCTGGGGAGCCAAACTCCAGGGGTCCCTCCAATTAGACATGTCCTATGCCACTATTTCAGTCTTTGGGCAACCAAAGAGACTGTACAGAGAAACGCTGATGAAATATGTGGTAAGTAGTGAGAGCAAGCCTGAAAATTTTCCTATTTATTCAATCCATTCTGATATGGATTCCTTTATTTTGTTTAATGATGATACAAATTCTCCAACTGATGATGAGCCTCTGGCTCTAGAACAACAAGCACACATCAATGAAGAATCAGTTGCACATACTCAAGAGATTGTCACAACAGTAAATGCAACCAGCATGCTAGAAAAAACTCCCCAAACAGAAATTTCAGATCTGCCCAATCCTAAAATAGCTGAAACTCTTAGCACAAACCACAAGCAAGAAATCACATGGTGTTTAGAGTTTGATGGCTCTGTCAATAAGTTAGGAGCAGGGGCAGGTGTCTGGATTCACAATACATATAACAATCATGCAGAAGGTCACGCCTACAGACTGAACTTCAGATGCACTAACAACATGGCGGAGTATGAAGCTCTCCTACTAGGGCTTAAATTAATCAAATCATTACAAGCCACAAGAGTGTCAATTCTGGGAGATTCTGACCTTATTATTTAGCAGATGAAAGGTAGTTTTGTCACTAATGATAACAGATTGAGAGCATACAGATCTGCTGCCACTGAAATATTCAACACTTTCACTGAATGTCAACATACCAAGATATCCAGAACCCATAACCTCCATGCACATAGTTTAGCTACTTTTGCTAGCACTTGTAAATTGTCCTTTGGGCCCAATCACTGTTTCATAGCTGAAATAAGGCACAGACCTGCTGTCCCAAACAATGTCAAAGACTGGCAAGTCTTTGAAAATGATGCACAAATAAATAATTTCCTGACTTTACAGCAAGAATTTTCAGGTTTAAATATTGATGCTGATGCTATGGATGACCCACAACAGCAAATGAACCAAAACCAACAAACCATATCAGCTGAAATAGAAGGTCAAATGTTGAGCCCCACGACCTTTGATAACAAGAATATGCAAGAGCTTACACAAATCAACCTTAACGAAATAGCTGAAGCAGAGGCTGAAGTTATTGAGTTGAAAGACAATTTCCTACCCACAGGCCTAACTCCTTTAGAAGACATCTTTGACTCGAATGATATTCCTAGAAAACCAAAGATGCAACCCCTAAATGCCGCCATTGAAGACTGCAATATTGGGACAGTTGAAAAGCCCAAGATAATAAAACTGTCCATGTCTTTGCCTTCCGATCAGAAACCAAAGTATGTTGACCTCTTTAAAGAGTTTCAAGATGTTTTTGCATGGAGTTATGAGGACTTAAAGTGCTATGATACTTCAGTCATTCAACATACTATTCCTCTTAAACCAAATCAAAGCCCTTTCAAGCAGAAACTAAGGAGAATTAACCCAATTCTTCTCCCTTTAATTGAGAAGGAAGTACAGAAAATGTTTGAAGCAGGTATTATAGCACCCATTAGATTTTTAGAATGGGTTTCCAATCTTGTTCCTACAAGAAAAAAATCAGGTGAGATTAGGCTTTGTGTTGATTTGAGAAATTTGAATCAAGTATCCCTTAAAGACCACTACCCCCTACCCAAGATGGATCACATCCTACAAAGAGTGGTGGGAGCTTCAAGAATTTCATTACTTGATGGGTTTTCAGGCTTCAATCAAATCCTGGTTCACCCTGATGATCAGGATAAAACAACATTCACAACACCATGGGGAACATTTAAATATGTTAAAATGCCTTTCGGACTGAAGAACACAGGGGCTACCTTTCAGAGAGCAATGGATATTGCTTTTGCCAAGGAAATACATGATTTCCTAGTTGTTTACCTTGATGACCTCACCCCTTTTTCAAAGTCAGACCTAGAGCACCTTAGACACCTAAGGCAAATATTTATGACATGTAGGAAATATGGCATTTCCTTAAATCCCAAGAAGTCTTTGTTTGGCCTAGAGGAGGGTAAGTTGCTAGGCCATATTATTTCAAAAGAGGGTATTAGAATTGATCCGGACAGAATTCAAGCCATTCTACAAGTTCCCCATCCGAGAAACATTAAGGAATTACAAGCCTTTTTGGGAAAAATCAACTTTTTGAGAAGATTTATCCCAAACCTGGCAGAACTGATAAGGTTACTAAACAACATGTTAAAAAAAGATTCTAAAGTAAAATGGACACTGGAGGCCAAATAGGCCTTTGAAGGCATTAAAACTGCCTTGACTCAAACACCAGTCCTGACAAGTCCCCAATTTGACAGAGATTTCATTATTTTCTCCTTTGCCTCCCAACATACTATTGCTGCTGTTTTATTGCAGAAGGATGATCAAGGAAATGAGAAAACCATTGCCTTTTTCAGCAGAGTGCTTAGAGATGCACCCTTGAAATATCAGATCATGGAAAAGCAGGCCTATACCCTGGTTAAGGCCATCAAAGACTTCAAGATTTACATTCTATACTCTCATGTGATTGCCTATGTGCCAAATGCCATTGTGAAAGACATATTGAATCAAGAAGGGTTAGAAGGCAAAAGAGGCAAGTGGATTGCAAACATCCTTGAGTATGACATAGAAATAAAACCAACCAAACTGATAAAGGGACAAGGTTTAGCTAAACTAATGTCCGAAACAAACTTTCAAGCCTTAGACATTAACCAACTGGACAATGAACAAGAGCTGGCGACTCCACAGATCAGTGAAACCTTTTTGCAATCCCCATGGTATGCTGATATATGTTTTGTACTGTTAAACCTGTTTGCTCCCCCAAGATTGTCCAGAACCAAGAAAAGATTTTTGAAAATGAAGGCTTTAAAGTTTTGTGTCATAGATGGTGCATTATTTTGGAGAAATCATGAAGGTATATTTCTTAATTGTTTAACCATGAGTGAAACTAACAATGTCATGAAAGAATTCCATGCAGGTGACTGTGGAGGACATCTATATTGGAAGTCCACTGCTGATAAAATTTTAAGGGCTGGTTTTTACTGGCCCTCTCTTTTTACAGATGTAAAGAAGTTTGCCATGTCATGTCACAAATGCCAAATCTTTGAGGGCAAAAGAAAGTTGTTGCCCCTGCCCCTGAAACCCATATCAACCGAGAAGCCTTTTCAACAATGGGGTCTTGACTTCATTGGAGAAATCCATCGCTCTTCCTCAGGCCAGCACAAGTGGATCCTAACAGCCACCAACTATTTCACTAAGTGGGTTGAAGCCATTCCCTGTAGGCAAGCAAATGACACCATCATTATCCAATTCCTTGAGTGCAATATCCTTTCTAGATTTGGCTGCCCTGACAAACTCATCACTGACAATGCCGCTGCCTTCAAATCCAAAAAGATGATCAATTTCTGTCATAAATTTCACATCACCTTGGGCCACTCTACAACCTATTACCCTCAAGGTAATGGCTTGGCCGAATCATCTAACAAAAGCCTCATCAATATCATAAAGAAAGTGCTGGAAGAAAACAAGAAGAACTGGCACAAGAAGCTGGTAAATGCCCTATGGGAAGACAGACTCTCAACAAAGAGATCCATTGGGATGAGCCCTTATGAGCTAGTATATGGCATGGAGGCCAAATTTCCTTCATCCCTAGGCATCCCTACTATCAAAATGTTACAGGAGATTCATGCTGAACCGAATGACATTCAAAGAAGAATTAATCAGACCATTCATCTTCAGCAAACCAGAGAACAGGTCTATGAAAGAGCTCAAATTCTGCAAGAAAAGCTCAAAAAGATGTTTGATAACAGAGCTAAGGCTGAGGATTTCAATATTGGTGACAAAGTTCTAAGATGGGACTCAAGAAGAGAGGACAAGGGCAAGCATGCAAAGTTTGATTTCTTATGGAAAGGGCAATTTGTTATTTCTGCTATTCAGGGAAATAACACATATTTTCTCAAATCTGTAGAAGGCAACACTGCTGAAGAAGGCCCTGTGAATGGCCGTATGCTGAAACATTACCATGGTCCCTTTTAAGTGATACAATACAACTCCGTATATAGTTCTTTGTACAGTAATATTTGTATATATCAGCTCTTTGTTTTCATTTTTATATAAGCAGACCGATTCTCAAAGGAGTAGCAGTAAATTTTGTGAAGACACAGCCAATGCAAGTGTTCCAGTTTTAAAAGCTCTGTCTCTGCACTAATTTCAGCAAAATAGCAAGAGTAGCACTGTCACATCTCAAGAAATTCATGGTAAAAAGAAACTGTTTGCAGTCTTCAGTCAAGAGGTATCAAAACAGAGCAGTATTTTCAGTTCATATCAGTACCCTTGCTCAAAGCAAAAACAAGGCAAACACATCAGTTTGGATCCATATTCTGAGACTGTTTTCAAAGGGCATGTTCCAGCAGCATTGTACATAATTATCAAGCACGCAGAAGAAAGCAGGCAATGCTACACAGTTCATAGTAATTCGGTTGAGGAGAATAACTGTCCATGTTTCAAAAGCTTCACACTACTGGCAGCCACCACAGAGAAGTTTTTCAATCTACAGTAACAAAAGAAGATCAAGGTAGTCTGACCTGCTGTTCTTGGCTTCTCACAAGGAAAAGCCATCCCCAAGTGGAGCCACTGTTAGCCTCCTGTTGCAACAGGTTTCATATTTCATGATTGACATTTTTACATGCCAAATATGTCATACTTTGCATGCTGCAGTGTTCCATATTTCCAAAAGAGACCAAAGAAGATACTATGAAAGAGTGCTAGTCCAAATGCCACTGCTGTATTCCAATTTTGATGAGGTGTTCCATTTTTAGAGAATCTTTCAGTTAAGGGTAGGCCAAACAGTTTAATCTTGGCCTCCCCAGGTTTCAATTTCTTGTTTTAGAATATAGAGAATGATATCTGTCCAAACAGTTTAATCTTGGCAGATTTGTATATAGGTATGGAATCAAAGGAGCCCAACTGCTTAATCTAGGCCCTTGGCAGAAATAAGGGTAGACTTAGATAGGAGAACAAAAAAAAGGAAAAATTGTAAAGCTGGGTCTGCAAGTCTAAGTGCACCTAGTCCAAAAAGAAGAAAAAATGTTAGGAAAGTAGGCTGGGTAGGTAGCTTTTGAGGTTGCAGAATGTTCATTCATGATCAATTTTGTGTTTCTAAGTGTTATATCTTTTCAGATCACAGTTATGATGCATTTTTTCATCTGGAGGAGCTCAAGCTGGACATAACTAACTCCCCCTTCTTCCTATTCCCCAAATCACTCACTGATTTCCCCAAAGAGGTCAAGATCTGCTTAATGCCTCTTAGTTTCATCATTTTCCATATCATTTACCTTGGTGAAGATCTGCTTCACTCAAGGATTTCCATCCTTCCTCTATAAGTCACCTTTCCCCAAAATAGCCTAAGGTGCCTTACCTTAGCGCTTTCTTATCACTTGTCATATTAACTACTGACTGTATTATATAGCCCCCTATCTATTTCCCCTCCCTTACTAAATCTATGTTAATAACTCCCCTATGTACATATTCGACCTGATAGCACTATAGCTATGTATTTATCAGTTTTAGGACATAATAGTCCACCGAGGATTATTACGAACCCATCCATGTCATGAAATTGGGATTGGTCTAAACCTCTGGTTAGAACAATGGCCTTTACCCACCTCTTCGTCCTCAAAACCCTATAATCTTACCCCTCCGCAGTCATTGTACAAAGATAATGTTTAAAAGTTTTATTAAACATTAAGTTTTGTTTTCCCCCGCTTGTATAAACCCATAAAACCCACGAAACCAAAGTTTAATCCTCCCCGCGGCATTTTATGAAGATTCGAATATTCTGGCGGCTCCCCTGTATAAACCTGCCGCCAGCTTCGTCTCCCATCAGCCCTCCGATCCGCCCCTCCCCGATCTGACGGCTCTCGGCGATTTCGGAGCCGTCCCGTCACCCGACATTTAGTGCCCGATGGTTTGGCAGTTTTACCGTCATACAGGAGGACGCGCGTCTGCCTGTGATTGCATCAGAGCCACTCTGACAGTTACCGCCCTCATACAGAAGGCGGCCCAATGAAACCAAAAACCGCCTTCTGTCCTTCCTCCCCTGACGACAGCAAAAGGATTACCACGTCATCTACACACATCGGCCTCCTGCCAAGTCACCTTTGCCATGTCACTGCCACCATGTCCCTGCCACATCACCTGCTGTACATGCTGACGTCACTTGCTGACGTCATCATGCTGACGTAATCCGCTGTACTGGGTCCGTCATGCTAATGTCATCATCAATTTTTGGCGCGAGAGGCAAAAATCATGCTTAGGAAGCTCGGATTCAAGTTCTAAGGCATTTTTTCATGCGCGATTAGTGCCTAGCGCTAATCGCGCATGGCTATAGGAAATGGGCCAAAATGGAAAGCCCCTCATCGCGCAGCCCCCAGCTAGCCCAAAAGGCACAGAATGACCCGTTTTTCTTCGCGAAGCATTCAGAAAGGATCAAGAGACAGTTCTAAAGGAAACAGAGGGCCAAACAACGGCCATTAAATTTTGATTTGACCCACAGCGAAGGAGAGAACCGGCCCGATTCATTTGCCAAAGAGTATCAAAGGAAAGAGGAAGCGACAAAAGAGTATCAGTTGAATATTTTAATGAAATTCTTCAGTTCCCAAAGCAGGTCAACATTGAATGGCCTCCAACAAAGTCAAACCAGGCGGTGCAAACCCATCCAGGCTCTCAAATCACAGTTAAAACTTTTAATGCCGCCGAACAGTAGAGATAAAATACCCATGCACAGTTATTGCAGAAGCACTGCACCAAGCCACCGAGGAGAACGCATTAATTCAGTTTTGATACGGCTACCCTCAGCACAGCCCATAGATATTTTCTTGCATTTATTTCTGATAGGATTAGGTTAAAGTAATCTTTTTCTTTCAGACCTGTTTAGGTCAAAGCTGTAATAAACAATTTTGGAGAATTTTCCCTATATATACCGCCCTCTGTATTGTTTTAAGGGTGGGTCGATTGTTATTTTTCATTAGAGACTCGCACTGTATGGCTGATACTTTTTCTTTAATCAAAGACTGCTGAAAGTTTAGAGGATGGACTGTCTGATGGATTGCTAATGGTCTCTGGACACTGAATGATGGAATTCTCGTGCTGCAACATGAATCAATAAGTGCCTCTTACCTCTGTTCTCATTGTTATATGCTCATATTATATATGTATCACCATCTAAATAGCAGAAAGAAAGATTGGCTTAGAACTTGTTTAGCTGCACTCTATGCTCAATTTCTGTTGTTTCTTTATGTTTTCTTCTGAACCGAATTGGTAATGAATATGAATTCTCTGCAGCTCATATTTACCCTAATTCACCTGTGTTGACTATTATCTAGGGATTCTTTACTGCCTCTAGATAGAGCTCATTCACCCTTCCCTGTTAAGCTGATTGAGAGATTCTTAATTGCCTCTCCTTCCTTAGCATTCTTTCCATCCTTTTAACCTGAAAAATTGTTCCATGCGCAGCTACCTTGCTCCTTATTCCTCTTGTGACCAAGAAAACGCACCAGCAGTCCTACTCCTTGACTCCATGCCCAATGGTTTGAAACTATCATACTATACCTGCCTCTTTACTTGAAAACATCAATCTTCCCACCAAACTTAAAACAAAACCCCCTTGAACATCAATATCTAGCCTAAAATCATCTTCAACAGAGCTAAATCAGAAAGAGAGAGCCCTCTCTGACTGCAGGTGGGCTAGAACCTGCAGTCCAAAGTTGGTCTGTGGTTACGTCAGCTGTATCCTTTTGCTGCTGACCAAGAGGACAACCTGTGTGATAACACTTTCCACAGGGGGCCACAAGAGAGCTTAGTCATTTATCCAGGCCTACAATGCCCATTGTTTCTCTACACCAAGAGAACTTCTCAGAGCTCAGAGATTTTGTCAATGCATCTGTAGTATTCTTCAAATTGTCCACCTTTACCACCAACACCTTTTTTTATTCTATCATATCCCTCACAAAGTGATACTGAACATCAATGTGCTTTGTCTTTGAATGATATGCAGGGTTCTTTGCCAAGAAAATTTCACTTTGGCTGTCACAGTCTATCCTTATAGCTCCCTTTACTAACCCCATAGTTGAACACAATCTCTGCAACCAAACTGCTTCCTTGCTTACATGAGTGGCTGCCATGTATTCTGCCTCTGTAGTTGATAGTGTCACTACAGATTGTTTCTTACTCATCCAACTGACTGCACCTCCAAATAGGTTAAACACATACCCACTTGTAGATTTTCTCTGATCTAGATCTCTAGCCTAGTTTTCATCAACAAAGCCATGAATATCCAACACTCTGTCCAATCCTGGTCTTCCTTGGTAGCACAAACCATAATCACTAGTGCCACGCAAACACCTGAAAACTTGCTTCACTGCTGTCCAGTGCTCCTTCCCTAGTTTTGACATAAACCTACTCAATACTCCCACTGCATGTGCAATGTCTGGTCTAGTACAGACCATTGCATACATTAGGTTACTGAATGCACTTGCATATGGAACATGGGACATGTCCTCTTCCTCTTCTTGTGTCTTGAGACACTATTAAGCAGATAACTTCACACCTACAGGAATAGGAACCTTCACCGATTTACTATCCTACATATTAAACCTCTACAATATTGTCTCGACATACTTCCTCTAGTTTAACCAGAGCTTCCTCTTTGCCCGATCTCTTTTAATTTCCATGGCCAAAATATAGTTTGCAGCACCAAGATCTTTCATGTCGAATTTGGAGGATAATTGGGTCTTCAAATCCTGGATAATTTCTTTGTCATTTCTAACCAGCAACATATCATCCACATACAAGACCAGATAAATAACATGGTCACCAATTAATTTAAAATACACACAGTGATCTACTTTGCTTCTGGTGAAGCCAAGTCCCCGTATAAATGTATCAAATTTCTGATACCACATCCTTGGTGACTGTTTTAACCCATACAGAGACTTCTTTAACTTGCATACCATTTCTTTCCTACCCTTCACTGCAAAACCTTCAAGTTGCTTCATGTAGATCTCCTCTTCTACATCCCCATGAGGAAATGATGTCTTCACATCCATCTGTTCTACCTCAACATCAAAAGCAGCAACAATAGATAAAAGTAAGCTAATAGAAGCTACCTTGGCAACAGAAGAAAAAATATCACTAAAATCAATTCCTGGCACCTAGGAATAACCTTTTGCTACCAACCGAGCTTTGTATTTCTCCACCTTTCCTTCCAGCTGGAAACTCCACCAGATCCCAAGCCTCATTTTTGTACAAAGATGCCATTTCATCAACCATGGCCTCTTTCCAGAGTTTTCCATCCTCTGAATCTACTGCTTCCTTCATAGTTCTGGGATCATCATCAGTAACAGATAAAGCAAAATTTTAATAGAAATCATATGGACTATACCTTTCCAGCTACCTTCTTTCTCGAACTGATCTTCTCACACCTGGAGTTTTTGCCTCTTTATCTTCTGATTCCTCCTCTGTTTTAGAGTCTCATTCTTCGTCCTTAAGCTCAAACTCTATCTTCTTATGTTCCTTTGGTTGGACTTCATGTTCAATAACATCTTTCACCTCTCTGAACACCACATCTTGGTTGTACACAACCTTCCTTGTTACTGGGTTCCAAAGCTTATAACCCTTTAAACCATCCTTATACCCAATAAAGATGCACTTTTCAGATTTACTATCCAACTTGGTTCGTTTCTCCTTTGGAACATGTACATATGCATCACATCCAAATACCTTCAAATGTGAAAGAGAGGGTTTCTTACCAGTCCATACCTCTTGTGGAGTCTTATCCTCCAACGCTGATGAAGGTGATCTGTTGACTAGGTAACATGTTGTCTCCATCACCTCTGCCCAGAATTCCTATCCTAACCTGGCACCACTGAGCATGCTTCTTGCCCTTTCCATTAATGTCTTGTTCATTCTTTTTGAAACTCCATTTTTCTCAGGTGTGTATGGAGTAGTCTTTTGCCATGCTATACCACACTTCTTACAAAATTCTTCAAATTCCTTGTTGCAAAAATCTCCACCTTTATCTGTCCTCAACACCTTTATCTTCTTCTATGTCTGGTTTTCCACTAGAGCCTTAAATTCTTTAAACCTGTCAAAGACTTCAGATTTATTCTTAAGGAAATATATCCATGTATTCCTTGAGAAGTCATCTATAAATGATACATAGTACACAGACTTACCCAATTATGGAACCTTCATAGGTCCAAACACATCATTGTGCACAAGTTCTAATATATATTTCGCCCTTTTACCACTAGAGGGGAAACTCACCTGATTCTGCTTCCCATATACACAATCTTCACATAAATCAAAATCCAAAGAGCTATTACTCATACCTTCTACCATACCTTTACCATGAAGTATTTGAAGGCCCTTCTCTCCAATATGTCCAAGCCTTTGATGCCACAGAATGGTCTTCCCTCCAGAGACCACTAGATTTTCTGCTCCACTTTCAGGAACCACAGAGCTGTTACACCCATCAACAACAGTGCTACCTTGTAGCTTGTATAGATTTCCAATTCGAACTCCCCCATCAATACCAGTGCCCCCCGAACTCCCCCATCGAACTCCCCCATCAATACCAGTGCCCCTTGAACCATCTTGCAGGTATCCTTCTCGAACACTATTTTTACACCTGCATCATCCATCTTGCTTATAGAAATTAGATTTTTGGCTAATGCAGGAAAATGCAGAACACTTGGAAGTGTTCTAACCCTTCCACCTTGCAAATTCAACTTTACTTTTCTGCGACCAATGATTTTAGCCTTCCTGTCATCCCCCAAGAAGAAATCACCACCATCATATTTCTCATACTCAGAGAACCACTCTCTATGGGGAGTGAAGTGAAAGGATGCACCTGAGTCAATCAACCATGCCTCATGATCTACATGTGTACTTGAAGAAGCCATGTACACATTTCTACCTTCATCTGAGGTGGTTTTTGCCTCTACAGAAGGAGCATCATCAAATCCCTTTCCTTTATCAGGAGCTTTAGGTTTACAATCCCTTTTGTAGTGCCCTTCATTTCCACATTTGTAGCACACCACCTTTACAGGTTTCCCTGGAGATTTAGATCTCCATCTAGATTTAGACCTCCCACTCGATGACTTATTTTTGTTTCTATTCTGGGACTGTCCTCGTACAGACAAGGCATCACCATTCTGGCTCTCCATATTTTTTTGTCTCATTTCCTTCGTCAGCAAGGATGAGACTATTTCATCAAAATACAAGGCAATTGTATTGCTACCTATTGCAATAACCAGACTATCCCATGAATCTGGTAGAGAACACAACAAACTGGTGCACTTATCTTCATCTGAAATTTTAATATCAATAGATAATAACTGACTTACCACAATATTAAATGCGTTCAGATTCTCTTTCACCAAGTCTCCATCTTTCATCCTCAGGTTATACAGCTTTTTCTGTAGGAATAGTTTATTCACCAGAGACTTAGATTGGTATAAAGTCCCTAAATTGTCCCACAAAGCCTTCACCGTAGCTTCCCCTGATACATTCAGCAATACTAAATCTGAGACACACAATCATATTGTGCTCTTTCCCTTCCAATCCAACTTCTTCCATTCTTCAGCGGACACTCCCATTGATTTAGCACTCGGATCTACCGCGATCCATTAATCTTTATCCACCAACAGATCCTCCATCTTGAGTTTCCACAACTCAAAACTCTGACCATTAAATTACTTGATCTCTATCTTTCCACTGCTCGCCATCTTCTTTCACTACCAGAATCAATCTCGTAGATCTCCCACTGAATAGTGTCTACCACAAGCTCGAGTGAAACCCCTCAGCAACAAAGGCATCCCCTTAAAGCCAAAACAACTCTAACACCAAATGTAAGTTTTAATCCCATACAAAAATTACCTGCATATGAATTCTAAAACATAGAAAATAAACAATGCGAGAGCATAACACATAAAGCACATATACAGAGATTTTCCCCTGGATCCCAAAACCGAGACTACTAGCTTTTCATTATGTTCCTTTCAATGTTACAATACATATTTATACATGTCAAAGCATCCAATACCATGGACCAAAAACCACCGCGTCCAAAACTATGGATTGAAAACCATCGCATGCAAAACCATGTGTGAAAATCTTGCACAAAACCATAGGTAGGTCTGCCCAACCTAATATAGGATCCAAAAACAAAATTTTCTAGGGCGCTACTCTGGACCCCATAGAGTGGGGGTTACCTACACCCATCAAACCCCTTGTGAGCCCCCCGCTATGCAATCGATGCAACGAAGGGGGGGCTCTGCCCCCCGTCTAACCCCCTAGTTAACTACATGGGCTAGTCATGGAAAGAATATAACAAAACCCAACAGAAACACCCACAGAGGGAACACCCATTAAACTCTGTAGAGGAGTGTGCAATCTATGAGTTGAATAATGTGACAAGTTCATGCCCATCCTTTCCAAGATTGAAAGCAGTTTTTCAAGGGACAGGTAAAGAGATGGAGCAACTATACTTTATGGGACCTAAAAATCCATGGCAACCTCGGTCGTCAATGGGAAATCAAGGTATGTTTCTAGATCAATCCCAATATTTTAATAATTTTAATATGAGTCCCCAGTCCATGCCTTATCCACTTATGTGGCCCCAGTACCAGTTTCCACCTTAGCAGCAATGGGCTCCTCAAGCTAGTTCGAGTTCCTCGTGGACTTCTAACTGGTGAGGACCTTCTCCTCCTGGGCAGCTTCCCTAGTCAATGCCAGAACAACAACTCCAGTTTCCCTCTAATGTACCTCTGGAAATTAGCCTGTTCGTCATTAACTTCCCATCCAACCCAATCCAAATCCTAGAAATAAAGGGGCTCAACAAGCTGACACCCTCAACCTGCCTTCATACAACATCTCCATTGCAGAATTGTATGAGATGAATTTAAGATCTGGGTGGGTAGTAGATGCTTAAACCTCACTTTATATCACTGAACAAGTTGGCGATGAAGTAAAGGAACCAGAAATGGTGGAAGAGGAATCAAACCAAGTCAACAAAAATCATACACTTCCTCAACCGCTAGTTACTCAAAAAGACCAAGTTGAACCGCCCTTTCCAGAAAGGTTGGCTTTGAGTAAACAGATCCCTCAAGCTACGTTCAATTTGTTAAGGGAGCTGTGAAATTTGTTTATTAGGATTCCCCTGCTGCAAGCTACTAGGGACGTACCTATATATGCAAAAAATCCTAGGGAATATTGTGCTAAGAAGCCTAAAAAGAAATCAAGGGATCCACTCACCATTCATGTGATGGGGAAGCTATCCGATTTTATGATGGGGATCTATGAAATATGGGGATCCGAGGAACCCAATTTTAACCATGCAATTTAATTGAATTGAAATTCTAAACGTGCTAGTAGATTTAGGTGCTACCATAAATGTCATTACTGCTAGTAGATTTAGGCGCTACCATAAATGTCATTACTGCTGAGACTATGCAGGCATTAGGTTTTCGAAACTTGAAACCTACACCTACTATGTTAGAGTTGGAAGATTGATCTATGGTTAAACTAGTAGGGAAGTTAGAAGATATTACAATCTCAGTTGATTCATGGCACTGCCCTGTGGATTTCCTAGTGCTGTAAACGCAATCCCCAGCTGGTGGCCATCCCCTGATTTTGGGAAGACCATGGCTGGCAATGACAAATGCTTATATTGGGTGTTGATTTGGACATATGGTTATATCGAATGGATAGAGTACTAAGAATTTAATGTTATATCCTCCTGCAGAACCTAGTCCATTAGCAAAACCATCAGGCCGCAAGAAACCTTTACTAAGGTAGAATCTAAATCTGAAAATGAGGAATTAAGGCCAGTCCTTACTATTGGACAAGCCCTTCAGTTGAAAATAGAAATAGAAGACGACACAATTACTACCTTTATTAGTGATACTTGTTCTGTTTCAAACTCAAATCAGCAAATTCTAGAGTTTGTCTTGAGTTGTGAAACGCAGGAGAGTATTAGAACAGCCGATGGATTTGATGAGCTACTTACAGCTGCATCCCATGACAATGTTTTGGTGGAAATAGAGCCAGGGAAGACCCTGAATATCAATCCAGATCTGTCAGAATCCCAGATGAAACAACTCTTGGACATTCTTTGAGAACACAAGGAAGCATTTTCCTGGGATTATACAGACATGAAAGGGATCCCTACCAATTTATGCACCCATCATATATACATCAAAGAGGACTGTCATCCTATGAGACAACCTCAGAGAAGGATGAACCCTGCTCTGAAAAAAATTGTCAAGGAAGAACTTCAAAAGCTACTGGATGTGGGATTTATCTACCCCATTTCGGACAATCAATGGGTTTTCCCATTAGTGATGGTTCCTAAGAAAAATGGTAAATGGCGGATATGTGTGGATTATAGAGAATTAAATAAGGCAACGCATAAAGACCATTTTTTGTTACCATTCATTGACCAAGTCTTGGATACTCTAGTTGGGAAGAAGTTCTTCTCCTTCTTGGATGGATTTAGCTGGTATAACTAGATCCAAATAGCCCCCAAAGATTAGGATAAAACCACTTGTACATGTCCTTGGGGAACTTTTGCATACTGGGTCCTCCCATTTGGTCTCTATAATGCACCTACAACATTCCAAAGGGAAATTTTGGGGATTTTCTTTGATCTAGTAGATGACAGTGTTGAGATTTATATGGACGATTTCACTCCATACGGGGATTCATTCAAGGAGGGGTTGGAAAATCTAAGAAAAGTACTTGAAAGATGTAAACGAGCGCGTGTCTCTTTGAGTACGATAAAATGCCACATGATGATGGAGGAAGGAATAGTTTTGGGACATTTACATTTAGCTGCTGGAATTCGAATGGATCTAGCTAAGATAAATGTAATATTGCACTTCCTGATACCTAAAACACCCACATAGGTCCGTATATTTATTGGTTGTGCTGGTTATTATAGGCACTTTATAGAAAAATTTGCTAAAGTAGCCCATCCACTTTTTCAATTGCTGACAAAATACGCAGATTTTGTGTGGGCAGATGACTGTGATGTAGCCTTTGTGAAGGTCAAGGAACTTGTCTGTAGCACTCCCATCGTTCGACGATCAGACTGGACATTACCTTTCCATATCCATGTGGATGCTTCTCAAATAGCAGTTGGGGTAGTTTTGGGACAACAAGTGGATAAGGTACCATATCCAGTCTACTATGTTAGTAAGAACTTGGCTCTAGATGAGTTAAACTACACAGTGACTGTAAAAGAATTCTTTGTTGTCATCTACACCATCAACAAGTTCCAGCATTATATTACCGGGTACCCCACCTTTGTACATACTGATCATGCAGCAATCAGGTATCTGACGAATAAATCTATTACTCTTGGTTGTATTACAAGATGGCTTTTGTTACTTCAAGAGTTTGACATTACCATAATAGATAAACTAGGTAAGGATAATGTGGTTGTTGATTTTCTGTCTAGGCTAGAAAATAATGCTGAAGGTACACCCATCAAAGATAGTTTTCTAGATGAACATCTTTTTGCAATTTCCACTAACACTCTATGGTATGCATATATTGCTAACTATCTTGCTACAGGGAAGTTACCTCGTCATTTTTCAAACAGGGATCAGTGGAAAATTATTCATCAAAGTACCTGATATTTGTGGATGGCAGGGTACCTCTTTCATACAGGGGTTGATCAATAGATTCGGCGCTATGTATCAGAGGATGACATATATGAAATACTTAAGGCTTCCCATGATGGCCCTTGTGGAGGAAATTTTGCAGATAAAAGAACAGGCCACAAGGTGTTGCAAATGGGATACTACTGGCCTTCTATCTTTCTTGATGCTTGAGATTATGTCTGAAGATGTGACAATTGTTAACAGATGGGATAGCCTAGGAAATGGAATGATATGCCACTACAACCTCAAATAGTCCTCGAACCTTTTGAAAAGTGGGCCATTGACTTCATTGGACCTTTCAACCCACCGTCTCACCAGAAGGTTTACATTCTGGTCTACATCGATTATGTAACTAAGTGGGTGGAAGCCAGAGCTATGGTGAAAGAAATAAAACAGGTGGTTGCAGATTTTATTTTTGAAGAGATTTTTGCTTGATATGGTACTCCAAGGGAGATTGTTTCAAATGGAGGAGCATAGTTCACATCCCACATGATAGGAAGGCTTATGTAGAAATATGGGGTTAAACATAGAGTGACAACTCCCTACCATCCTCAGGCGAATGGACAAGTAGAGAGTACAAACAAGGTATTGGAAAATATCTTGACAAAAACTGTAGTAAGTCATCACCGGGATTGGTCTCAGAAACTTCTGGAAGCTCTTTGGGCTTATAGGACAACATGGATGAATACAACCGGTTTTTCAATGTTTGAGTTAGTCTATGGGAAATCCCCCTTGTTCCTAGTAGAATTTGAGATCAACACGCTCATAACAGCCTTGGAAGTGGGATTAGACTTATCAGAAGCCCAGAAACACTGGTTAGAACAACTCAATGAGTTAGATGAGATCCGTTCAGTGTCTGTCCAGAAAACTAATGCTATTCAGCAGCACAGAATGAAGTAGCACGATAAATTCATCAAGAACATGGTGTTTCATACAAGAGATTAGGAAATGCTCTATGAATCCCAATTCAAAGATTTTAAAGGGAAGCTTTGCACTCATTGGATGGGACCCTATGAAGTGGACACTGCATTCGACAATGGAATAGTAAGACTAATTACAATAGATGGAACTCGTACTTCTTTCCTAGTGAATGGACATCATAAGAAATTATACCATCGTCCATATTCTATGACTTCATCAAACGTCTCTCTGATAACTCTGGTTTGATGGTTGTTGGTGCAGAGAATGCTCTCTTTGCTTATTAAAAAAAGTTTATATATATATATATATATGATATAATATGTTGTTACTACTTACTTGTTTGTCTTTTGCAAGGATAATGATCGAATTATGACAAGAAGGAGTTGAAAGAAAATTTTCCAAGGAATATTTCATGTTGTTACTCCATTGGTGTTGTTACTCCGCCATTGTTGTTACTTCGTTAGTGTTGTTACTCCATCGGTGTTGTTACTGCACCATTGCTGTTACTCCATCATTGTTGTTTCTTTGTTGGTGTTGTTACTCCGCCATTGTTGTTACTCCATCGGTGTTGTTACTCTGCTGTTACTATTACTCCATCAGTGTTGTTACTCCGTCGATGTTGTTACTTCGTTGTTGTTGTTACTTTGCTCGTGCTATTACTCCACCATTGTTGTTACTCCATCGGTGTTGTTGCTCCGTCGTTGCTATTACTTCGTCAGTGATGTTACTCCACCGTTGCTGTTACTCCATCAATGCTGTTACTCCACCATTGCTGTTACTTCGTCGGTGTTGTTACTCCATCATTGGTGGTACTCCGTCAGTGTTGTTACTCTGTTGTTGTTGTTACTCCATCGGTGCGGTTACTCCACCATTGCTATTACTCTGCCGGTCATTTTTGCTATTACTCCACTGCCAGGTAGGTCGCCAGGTACACCCCACTGACTCTTACGGATTTAATTAAAATATTCCATGAAAGATATTATTATGTGCCACGGATGGCCGCGTTTAAGTTGGCAGGGTCGTGTCATAAGCAAATGATGACGTATTATTAATTATATTTGTACCACATCATTACCAAATCCAATGTGAATGGGAATAAAAAAAATTATTGTGATTTTATAATTATGATTCTGATGCATTGGGATTTGAAGTCGTACGCCAAAAACCTCATCGGTCCTTTCTCCAGTACAATGCATTTAATTATTGTAATCATTCAATTACACTGCAATAACTCGCCATCATTGTTGCACTTTCCAAGAATTCACCCGTCACTTTCACCACCTTTTTATCTCGCGACCATTTGCTGTTATCATCTCCACTGTAGTGCAGATTTCAGCCACTCTTCCCCTGCCTGCCGACTGTGTCCACCGTGTTGTTACTGTTCTATAGTGATGGGTGGGTTGGTTGTGCACCATGAGCCGGAGGATACAACAGTGGCCCAAAACAACAGGGAAGTATGGCAGATTTTTGTAAATGCAGGTTGGGACGTCTACCTTGACAGGTTGCAGGGGTTCAATGAAGCAGTTGTAATTGAATTTGCACTCAATTTAGGTGAGGAGAGCTCTCGGGTTCGAGGAATAGAAATCCCTATCATAGAGGAAGCCATCGTAGAGGTCAGCGGGCTACCACAGCAAGGACAGAGATGGTTTTCATGAAGAACCTCCCTCCTAGAGTTCCCCGAAGCATTTCTACAAGCTGGTGAGAATGTCGTCCAAAAAGGGCGAGGATATGACCGGAATTCATTACCACACCCATGGGGTGATGTAGCAGGTTTTGTAATGAAGTACATAACCTGTGAAGGGAGGTATACCACTATATTCAAATACCATTTCAGAGTGTTGGCTCACCTCTGGTTTCTGCAGTCGGAAGCCTTTTCATTAAACATGCCTTTCTTCCTACTAAAAATCCTCCAGCTAATGGCGCAATCTACTCAGCGTTCACGACAAGTTGCGGTAGTTATCACTAACCACAAGTTGGTTCGGCTATTGGTCATGCATGCAATTGCCCAGTTTCAAATCCTGTGGGAAACATTCTAGGAATCTACAGAGGAAGAAATAGCAACTATTATAGCCGCTAGAGAGGAAGAGCCGGAAGCAATGGGGGAAGAGCCGGAAGCCATGGAGGAAGGGCCGGTAGTAGAAGATGAGTACATAGATCAAGAAGAACTGGAGGAAATGGAGATGGAGACCGAGGAGTCAGAACAAAATAGAGAACTTGAAGCAGAAAGGACAGTCGAGGCTGTTACACAAGAACCAACCTCAACTGTGGAACCAATGGAAGAGGAAGGGCTGCAGCAAGAGAGGGTTGATATAGAAGAAGTTGTTAGCATCACGGCCAAGGTTGTCCCACAAGAACCAACCTTGACTGTGGAGCCAAGGGAGCAAATCGGCAGCACCATAATGGGAGAAGAGGTACTGTGGCAGGCTGAGGTAGAAGAAATTGTCGACATTATGGCCGAGGCTATCCCACAAGAACCAGCCTCGACTATAGAGCCAATGGAGGAAGATGGACCAGGACAAGAGGAGCCAGAGGCTGAACAAACCATGGGACAGGAAGAAGTCTCAACCTAGAGTGGAGCTATTGCAGATCAAGGAAAAGAGCTTGAGGTCATAGCTGGGGCTGGGATAGACTAGGTAGAAAACGTCTTTCAATTCCCCTCTTATTTCTCCATTCTGAGAGGGGAGAGGGTGTCCCTCTCTCCCCGACACGTAGAGGAGGACGTTGCTGTTCTACCTATTTTTAAGTTTGATGGGTCGGTTAAGGGACCAGCTTCCATAAGTCGGTTAAGAGACCTTTCCCAGGAACCCAGAAGAGAGGAAGAGACAGGTGTTTCTGAAACAAGGGAACCAGGAGGGGAGATGTTGGTTAAAACACCGATGGATACCCATCCAGTGAGTCCACCACCTACCGAGACAGCTTCACAGTGGGTCGAGGTAGTGGTCAAGAAGGAAGCAACTGCTTCCAAGGAAGAGGGACCAAGTAAGGCAACCCCATTTATTAAACCTATGGATACTCCATAGAGTAATCCACCACTTGCTGAACCAGCTACAGTACCAGATGAGGTAGTGGTCAAGCAGGAATTGATAGAGTTATGTGAACAATGGAGGCTACCCATTAAGCAGAAATATCAGCTGCAATTCAGGGATGCGATGTGGCTAAAAACAGAGGTTAGGAGGCTGAGAAGACGAGTGCATCAACTAAAGAAACAGGTGAAGAAATATAGGTGATGGGATAAGAAGCCCAAAAACACAGTGGCTGAAGACAAAACATAGGTGGATGAAGTGGTAACAACCTCTGTTACCACTCAGACAAACCCTATCGAGTATTTGTTCAAAGGTCATGAGTTTTCCTTGATGGCTGAAGTTCAAACCTGGAAATCCACTACAGCTCGATATCATAATGAAGTAAGGAGAACCCAGGAACAAGCATCCAAGGCTATCTTTGACTATGTGGAGCGAATAAACATATTGCGATTGAGGCATGCAAAGTAGCAGCTCAAGGTGGAGCAGCTGGAGGGTCAAGTGACAGAATTGAAGGCTGACAAAGAACAGATGTTCAGCCTAGCACAAGAGGTAATGGCATGTCACCCTCCTGCTTCTAGCTATGCTTTTTTCTTGCATGAGCGATTTCTTTTCTTTTGTTTGGAGAGAATTAAGAAGGAAATTAGTCACAAGATTGAGGATGGTGTACAATTCCTTTGGATATTAAAAGCTCATGATTTGGCAACTCAACATTTGATGTGTGAGATTTATATGCATGGATACCTTCTGCGTGTAGACAAAGAGTTTAATACGGTACCATATGTGGGGAAAATTCATTTAAGGGCTCTCACCTCTTATACTCTCAACCAAATAAGCTGGCAGAAGGCTTCTAATATGTTTGAGTCAAATCAAACCACGAAGCTTTTTATGATGAGAGGGGAGCATGAGTGGTCAGTGACTATGTACAATAAGCACAACACCTTTTTAGAAATTGGGGAAAACAAAGAATGGATGTCGAGGACACAAAAGTGGTGCATTGATCTTTGTGTCAGACAAATAGTCATGTTTCAAGATGAGGCCCTTGACAGTTGCCAGAAAAGGTGGATGATGTCACCCACGTCTATCCGAAATAGGGAACCATTTGGAGCACCAAACTTTGCACGAGCACTAAGCAAGGTGCCAAGATACGTGGCATGTATCCAAACATGTGGGGTCTGGTGGATGGGAATCTAGTTCCACTTCCCTATCATTTGGTTTCCAGAAAAAAACTACACCCCAGCATATAATGTAGCAAACGATTGGTGGATGGACGTTCTTCTTTCGGAAGGGTATAAGGTTCCAAGAACAGATATGGTAGAGGAATATGATCTCGCCTGGCTTCATGAGGCCCATAGTCGATCCAATCTAGACTCGCAGAGGTGGCAAGCTGCATGAGGGCATGCAGAAGGCTAGTTGGGGGGAGATGTTGGGCACTAAATTTGCCTACCTTTTCCTTGCATTTCCACTCATCTTTTCATCCTTTTTACACCCATTAACATGTATCTATTGTGCTAAATCTATGAGGTAACCCTCCTTTCTCTATCTCTTGGAATATTTAATTAATGAAGTAAAGTCATGAGGGTTTTCCCTATGCGAGCCACTAAAATGTGTTATGTCTGCAAATTCCGAAGAACAGGTGTTGATCTTCCAACATAGAGCGACAATTTTGCAATTCACAGTAGCCATTCAGCAGTGCTAAAATAGCATAACCAACTTTCAGTTGTTCCCAATCCATTTTGGATCATTTCTATTCTTGCTCTCTCGGCACTAGTGCTATTTTGGACTGATGTATATTTTTGGGTGTGTAGTTGCCGGTTTCGGGGGAAGGTGTTATCACCCACTATACTGTATAAAATATGGATCATTCCTGTGTGGGGGGTTAGTCATACTAGGGGATGCATTGTAACAATTTTCTTTAGATTAATAAAATATAACACTTTGCTATTCGATCTTCAGTTGTGAGTAAATGCAGCCCTAATCAGAGAGTTGGGCCCGCTCTTCTGATCAGGTGTTGTGTGTTTCCTTTTTGTGTGTTGTTTTACTTGCTGCATTTATTTCTTTATTGCTGTTGCATATTACATAGATTGTTGTGAATGCCTTTTTAAGTTCTGCAATTATTTATGTTACTGTTACAATGATGTTTTGATTTCTTAACCACGAACCCTTGGTTGATGTAGAGTGTAATCTTGCCCCTGCATATACCTTGCGCATTACCTTGAAAAGAGTACGCACCCAGATTGATGAATTAATGTAGGAAAAGGGTTGACAAATTTGTTCATACCTGGACACCAACACAAAGCCTCGGTGAGAGAAGCTGAGTTTGATTTGGAGCGCGCTCGTAAAACCTTCATGGAAGCTAAGAAGAGCTTCGCTGAGGCCTCCATGTTAGGAAGCAAAGGTAAGACTAAGCTAGAGATGGGTCCCTCCATGCTCACAACTTTCTTGGAAACCTATATGAAGTTACTGCGCGATAGTAAGGTTGTGAAAGGGTTACAGAAACTACTGAACAGATGTGCTGGGACCGCGACAAGAGAACTGCGCATAGTTTGGAAGATTGGAAAACATAAAACATGTTGAAAATGGCAACGAGAAATGTTAAAAATAGAAGTGCTAAAAATAGCTCTGTTATAAATAGCATTTTGGGTACCATTGTTAGATTGAGCAACAGGGAATGAAAAATGGAAGTGCTAAAAATATCATTGCTATTTTTAGCAGTTCGAGATGGATTCCAATTTTAGTCAGTCCCTGGACTAAAATAGGAAGTAAAATTCGAATTTGAACTTAACAGCTATTTGAAAATAAATTAATTAATTCACCATGAGTTAATTAGTTGTGAAAAATCAAACATGAAGTCTATGTGACGACATGCAACAGTTTCTCCATTAATTGAGGAATTTATCCATCAGTTAAAGAGACAAGGATGAGTTCTAATTTGACATTTAATTAGTTGGCTCAGTTAACTGATTCAAGTCCAGTTAGATTGATTTAAATAGTTTGTTTAAATTAATGTGAGTTTAGTTAGTTAATGCATGTTTGAATATAACTGTTTCACTTCAAATAATTGAATATTCTCTCATGAATAACTCATGCATGTCAGTTTAGATAGAGACCCAGTTGAGATCAAAGGAGGTATAGTGTACTGTTAGTTGGATGGATTTTTCTATAAAGGAAGCTCATCCATGGAGAAGGATTTATCTCCTTCAGGATTGCGCAATTGGATCAGAGGTTAGTGAGTGTGTGAAGAGGCCAATTCACACAAGTGGTTGCACTGGACCCTAAGGAAAATTGCGCAAAGAAATAGGAGGCTTGGAGGGAAGAGGAGAAGGTTTGAGAGAGGCCTATGACTATCTATGAGTAGCAGAGGGATTGTAGAGAGAGCAAGATAGCTTGTGAGCTGATTCTTTTTGTAATCCAGACTATATTTCCACTTGTATGATAATACAGAGTTGGGGTTTTAGGCTGAGGCTTTCCCCGGGATATTTCTTCTGTGTTATGTGTGATTGATTTCTTCTTATCAGTTATATATGTTTAATTGATCTTGCTCAATTCGATTAAACTTCCGCATAATTGGTTGTAGAAGTATGTCAAGTATTTTGCTTTAGTATATTGCATTATCAGGTGATCTACAGGTGGGAATTTCTACAAAACAAGGATAGGGCGTGAAATGAGACTCACCACGCAAATCAAAGAATATGAGATGGATCGAGTCATTCTAGATTTGGGATCAAATGTGAATGTTCTACCAAAGAAGACATGGGAGCGAATGGGGAGACCCACACTACAATGGTCTCTGATTCAGCTGATAATGGAAAACCAACATAAGATCATACCCATGGGGCGATTGTAGGGAGTAACCGTGGATATTGAGGGAGCGAGTGCACTGTCAGATTTTGAAGTGATAGAGATTGTTGATGACAACAATCCCTACCCCGCGCTCCTGGGAATTGACTAGGACACTGATATGAATGGGGTAATTAATCTGAATAAGCGGAAGATGATCTTTGAGAAGAATTCATTGCACATAATAATACCCTAGATCCTGCTGAGGGATCTTGCTATACGAAACTGATCTGTGACTATGAGAGTGATGATGATCTAGACTGGATCTACAAGATAATAGTGCGAGATCAAGATTGGGTGAATCCCACCACGGATGGACGGATTACATGGGAGCTCGAGAGTTCCTGCACTTCGGATTCTAATGAAGAAGTAGAATGATGACAAAATCAGTAACACGAAGTAACTACATTGAATTGCAACATGATGACCTGGTCATTGCGCTACGTGTCGACATAAGTAAGAGATCTGCCTACTTATGATGGTCTAAATGAGGTAGATACCTTCTTGGATGCATTCAAAAGGGAGGCGCTAGAAAAGTAACGCTTCCGGGAAGCTTTGATGATTGGCACAAATGTAGGAGAATGATGTGAACACAATTTGGGAAGCCTAATGTACGACTGACAGATAAGGGCACATCTGGCCAAGTGGACACAGGCCTATGGACAAAATCCACAACTTGAGTGGGTGCACCTATTCTGTCATACCGTAGATGTTATACCAATGAACTGGTATATAGAAACAGAGCTCTGCCATGGAACAGTTGAATGCAACACTACAAGAAAAAAGGACATTGGTGAGGGGCGAAAAATGTCACCATAAGCTCATTGGTCACGGTCAAAAGAGCATTCGTCACCAAACACTGAGCGTCACCAAAAGTATAGGTGTTGTAGTGACATAAAAATTCTGTCACCAATAATTATTTATAATGATGGATAGTGACCATCACCATTTCATATGAGCAATGGTGATGGACCATAGCCTCCGTCACCAAAAACTAAACGTCACCAAAGGTGGAGTCACCAAAAGTATAGGTGTTGTAGTGACATTCACAGTTCGTCACCAATAATGATTTATAATGACAGATAGCGACCATCGCCATTGCATATGAGAAATGGTGATGAACTATCGGCTCAGTCACCGAAAACTGAATGTCAGCAAATGTGGCATTACAAAAAGTATAGGAGTTATTGCGACATTCAAGGTCTATCACGAATATTGATTATAATGACGGATATTGACTGTCACCATTTCATATGAACAATAATGATTTATTGTGATGGATCTTCAATGGCCATCACTATTGGTGCATATATATGGTGACATTCATTGACCATTACCAAAACCCGCATTGCTAGAAGTATAGGTGTTGTGGTGACATTCAAGGTCCGTCACGAATAATGACTATAATGATGGATAACGACCATCACCATTTCATATCAAAAACAACGATTTATGGTTACAGACCTTTGAGGGTCATCACTATTGATGCGTATATATGGTGGCGTTCGTTGACTGTCACCATTTCATATTTTTTGTGAGGGTCAAAAAATGTCACCAAATCTCATTGGTGATGGTCAAAAGAGCCTCATCACCAAAAATTGATCATCACCATTCCATATGGATGTCAGGGCATGATGGAATCGAACCACCAACCTCCTTCTTGTAAAGCAGGTGCTCTTCCATTGAGCTAGCACCCTTTAAAGAATTATATTTTTAAAAATTAGACCTTGAAACTTCATAAATTGTAAATTATACAACTTTCAATAAATTAAAGTCTCAGTAATACTTTACTAAACAAGCAAAGTAACATCAAAGTTGTAGGTCCCTACCTGAGGGTGATTGAAGTTATGAAAATTGGGTGGAGGGAAAAATATTTATGTATAAGAGAATCAATATGTTCAGTTGAATACTCAATTAGAAGTGAAATTCTGAAGACATTTATAACCTATAAATGACCTATAACTATCAAGTGCACCAAATATTGCAAAGGAAATGTCATAAGTGGATATTATATGGAAGAAGAGGAGGCAAAGACTTGGAACCCTTGCACATCTTGGCATGCCTTAGCACTTGGCACATCTTAGCTTGTTTTACATGTCTTCATAGTATTTGGCACATCTTAGCATGCCCTAGAATTCCCTAACACACCTTGGCAGTCGTGACCTCACAAATAGCATTGCATTTTTCCATGACTTGGGAACCTTACATTCACTATAACACCTTGACACTCCCTAGTTTTCATGCCCTCTATTATCCTCCATAATGTCCCAGGCTGATGAGGAGATCGACGGAGGTAACCACATACCAAGATTTTATTTTGGTAGCTATCCCTACCAAACCAGAGAGGGCTCTCTCTATGAAATCACAACCAATGGATGACTGGAATGTAAAGGATTTTAGGCTAGATAACTAGGCTTAGGTGGGTTTTTGGAAAATTTAGGGACTTGGAACTCTATCCACTGGTGTCTTGTTTGGCAGGTACTTTGTCAACAAGGCAAGGACTTGGAACTCTATTTAGGATAAAGCACCTAATATGCATGATAGAAGCTCCTGATAATAGAGTACATCCTACCTAGAAGAGTTTCCCCTGTTCAAAATATAGAACCCTTCTTTACTGTGCACTTTTTTTAAAGATAAATCTGTGCATAAAATAGTACTAAGAAAAACACCTAAATTAAGAAAAGTGATCATCTAAGTCAAACTATAAAATTATAATAAATATGACTCTATATAAGTATGGGAAACACTAGACAAGCATGCTTTCATACAACAACAATAAAATGCCTAAAATTGATGCGATTCTTTCATCGTTGCTATACCCTCACAACAAAACTGGAATCTATAGCATGTACCCCAAGGTTGTATGCATCTGCTAAAGGTGTAGATTGAAAGGATCTGCTGAGATGAAGTACTATTGAAGGAGAAACAACTTCAAAACAATAGATGAAGTCTACTATGAATTCAACCCATTTGCACACAAACCAAGGCTCCTATTGGGTACACTTCTTCGCTGAATGGAAACTGCAATGTATTGTAGTGTTGCTGAAGAAAAAAACACCTTTAGTGCAACACGGATAAAAATCGAACAGATATTGTCATTGTGGCCTCGGTTGTCGATGATCTCATCAATATAGGTAACAACTTTGATAATTGAAAAACCAAAAGGTGAGATGCATAGATCATTTGAAATGACAGATTTGGGCATACTTTAATATTGTTTAGGAGTGTTATTATAGAAAATTCAAGGTATCTTATTGCTCTTTATGTCACAGGCCAAGGATGCGAAGAAATACATAAAATATTAAATAGCATGGTATAAGTCGGTTGCAGGTTCTTTTGAAATGGGAATGGAATTCTCCTTGTGCAGGTTCTAATCTAGTGGGTATAAATTTAAATAAGAAACTGATAGTTATGGGGTTGAAATTGTCTCACAATTCATGAAAAGTCCCAAATTTGTTCACTAGAAAGAAGCAGAGTGAATCGTTAGGTTTATGGATGGGAACACCCTATTCGCAAGAAGATAAATTGAAATTAGTCATGCATATTATTTCTCGTCTTCTTATACGTGTGTGCTTTGAAAAGATAACCACATCCAAAGACTCAATAACAACTCTGGTAAAGTTTATAGATGTAAAGCACTTCTGAGAAAACCCATCGCTTAATGACAATTGAGCGAGGAATATGTCGAAGGATTCAATATTTCACTCATTCATAAAAAGGAAGTTGGGGTATCTAACATCTTGCCAACAAACCAACTCCAACCATAATGTGAAAGGCAGGTTAACTGCTAAAACCTCTTTCCCACTTTGTAGTATTGTTCCCTCTTGAATTCCAACAGGTATATGGCTACTTAGATCCACAAAACTCATGTCAGGTAAACTTTGCATGATACAATTGTGACGTGCAAGCTTGACACACGCTCTAGTTTCCCTCTAAAAGAGGGTAAGTCAAAATATTATGACAATATTAACTATAATTTGATCATACACTATTGAGGTATTGCATGGAATAAATAATATACTATCAAGGCACTAATGAATAACTCAAAATAAATGAATTTCTTATTGCTACAATAGCGCCTCTTGGGATTCTCGGATAAAGCACCTAACCTGCATGGAAAAATATTCCTAGAATAAAGTACCTCTTTCCTAGAAGTGTGTCCCCTACTCAAAATATAGAACCCTTCTCTACTTGGTACTTTTCTTAAAGATAAATTTGTGCATAAAACAGAACTAAGAAAAACACCTAAATTAAGAAAAGTGAGCATCTAAGTCAAACTATAAAATCATACTAAATATGGCTATATCTAAGTTTGGGAAAAACTAAACAAACATGCTTTCATACAACAACCACAATATGCCTAAAATCGATGCACTTCTTTCATCGCTACTATAGCCTAAGAGTAAAACTATACTCTACAACATGTATCCCAAGGCTGCATGCATCTACTAAAGGTGCAAACCGAAAGGATCTACTGAGATGAAGTATTGTTGAAGGAGAAACACCTTCAAAACAATAGATAGAGTCTAATGTGCATTCAACCAATCTGCACATAGGCCAAGGCTGCTACTGGGTACACTTCTCCCTTAAATGGAAACTGCAGTGTATTGCTGCTCTACTGAAGGAGAAACACCTTCAGAGAAACACAAATAAAACGATAACACATATTGTCACTATGGTATCGGTTGTAGAAGATCTCATCAATATAGGTAACAACTTTGATATTTGAAAAACCAAAAGGTGAGCTACATAGATCATTTGAAATGATAGATTTGGGCATACTTTATTATTTTTTGGGAGTGTTAGTATAGAAAATACAAGGTAGCCTGTTGCATATTTAAGTCATAGAACAAGGATGCAAATAAATATAGAAAATATTAAATAGCAAGGTACAAGTAGATTGTAGGTTTTTTCGAAACAAGAATGGAGTTCCCCTTGTGCAGATTCTAATCTATTGGGTATAGATTTAAATAAGAAATTTAAAGTTATGGGGTTGGAATTGTCTCACGATTCATGGAAAGTCCCAAAGTTGTTCACTAGAAATAAGTAGAGCAAGTCGTTAGGTTTATGCATGGGAACACCCTATTCATAGGTAGATAACTTCAAATTAGTCGGGAATATTATTTCTCCTCTTCTTGTACGTGTGTGCTTTGAAAATCTAACCACCTCCAAAGACTCAAGAATAGCTCTAGTAAAGTTTATAGGTGTGAATCACTTCTGAGAAAACCCATCACTTAATAACAATTGAGCGAGGAATATGTCGAAGGATTCAATCTTGCACTCAGTCATATAAAGGAAGTTGGGGTATCCAGCATCTTGCCAACAAACAGACTCCAACCATAATGTGAAAGCTAGCTTAACTGTGAAACCTCTTTCCCACTTTGTAGTATTGTTTCCTCCTGAATTCCAACAGGTATATTGCTGCTTAGATCCATAAAAATTGTCCCAGGTAAACTTTCATGATACAATTGTGACGTGCAAGCATGACACACACTCTAGTTTCTCTCTAAAAGAAGGTAAGTCAAAATATTATGACAGACTTAACTGTA
This sequence comes from Pinus tabuliformis, assembly GCA_031772625.1. Classification (NCBI taxonomy): domain Eukaryota; kingdom Viridiplantae; phylum Streptophyta; class Pinopsida; order Pinales; family Pinaceae; genus Pinus; species Pinus tabuliformis. The sequence continues at coordinate 796,897,178 of CM062808.1, read as the reverse complement.
ATTTGATCATACACTGTTGAGGTATTGTATGGAATAAACAATATACTATCAATGCACTAATGAAGAACTCAAAATAAACAAATTTCTTGTTGCTACAACAACATCACTCTTGGAATTCTCCAAGGAGCCACTAATTTATACACATTTGGAATCGTTACTTGGTCTGCAGAAAGATTAAGCAATGGTAGTGATCACTCTTTACCCTCCCATGGAAGGTCTATAAAGAGTCAGCAATAAATTGATTTAAAAGTGAGGTATATGCTTGACAAATTAGAGTCCGACTCTTGAACTCTAATTTAGTGACAAGGAAATATTCAACTATAAATACTTTTTCTTCTACAGTGTAAATTTCTAGATAAATGGCTAGTGTAAATCTTTCCATTGTCCACATATCCCAAAAAACCATGTATGTATAGACTCTGGTTGTGTGTAAGAGAGGGGAGATCACATAAATAATCCATTATCAAAAGAAAAAGTTAAAGCACAACATTCTATGGAGATTTTTTTTTTAATTTTATTACATACCTTAGAAAGTTTGAAAGGACATAACTAATGCTTCCCTCTCCTTCCACACTTCATTAAATATTCCCCTTTTCCAATATAGATGTGGCCTGTAGAATCACAATCAACAAAAAGAATATGAAAAGTAAGTTTAATGAATTAAAGTAGCTTTGTTATACCTCAAGAAAATGGACTATGAGAAATTGGATTCATTCTCTACAAAAGATGATATAGAAATATCTAATTACATTTTTAACTAAAACAAAGGTAAATCGGATTCATGCTCTGCAATAGATGATATAATGAGATCTAATGACATTTTTAACTCAAAAAAAGGTAAGTTGAGTAAGCTCAAGCTCCAAAATGATGGCATCCAACTTCTAAGTGGCAGTTACTGTATATATCTAGCTAGAGGCTATAACATAAAGATATTTGTTATATGTGAAGATAAAAAAATTAAAGGAATGTGAAATTTTGACCATCAGCTATAAGTTCCTTTCAAGGACTAGATCAAATCATAACATTGTTATCAAGATAATCAACTCACACATGCTAGTACGCTTCTAGTAGTTTCATGATAAAACTCAAACTCAATAAACTTCAAACAACATAAATTAACCAACAATATGTCATACTAAGGATTATATCATACTAAATTACCTTTTGCATCTAACATTGAAAATGACTGTGAAAGAAATGAAGGCAAATCAGTGATTATGATGGATGCATGTAATGAAATAAAATAAAAAAATACATTTATTCTTGCTATTGATGAGCCTTTTAGGGGATTCTAGGATGAATATGATCCTGATTTTCTTTCTGAAACCAAAGAGACACTTTCTAGCTACTCTAATTTGACAGACAAGAACCCTAATGCTTATGAAAATGAATATGGAAAGCAATAAGCATCGATGAACCTAGTCTTGAAGAAGGTGTCTCAAAGTCTAATATGGATAGTATTTTAAATTTCTACAGCTAGCAGAGGATTTTCCAAGTTGGGTTCCCTAGAATTTTTTTTTTTTTCTATAGTGTGACTGTGTTTTATTTTTGTTCTATTCCACTACAAATTGGTAGAGATATTTTTTGTCTTGGTGCAACAATTAGTTTCATATTTATTCATTCAAGCAGTAGCATAATTTCAAGGAAATTATACACAAGGGACAATTAATCTATATTTTCACTTATATCTTTTGCAAGTAAAATTCACAACTAAATTTTCATCCAAAGTGTTTAGGTTACTAGCAAGTGGTATCACATCATATCTCAACATTGCAAGGCATAAATCGTACTATTCAATAAGGTTGAGACTTGAGATACAAAAATCTTCCCAAGTTATGCAAGGAAGAAAACTACTGATTTTTAGTTCTAAATCTATCCAACCAGAATAAAATTATGCCATTTTCAACACCCTCTAGTCAAAGTTATTCCTTGCCTCATTCAACTCAATTAAGAATATGTCAATCTTATTGAGATTTCTTCTTCAGTTCATGCTTCTAAGTTATATATTTATGAAACCTAATATATCATTTATGTTAAGTGATTATTCATTCAAAATTATTTAGTTCGTCCAACACATCTACATAATTTTCTAATTAGTTTCTAGGCAGACTCTATCAGACATTTGCAGTAGAAAATAGAAGACTATTTTAGTACCTAGTGTTATAAACTATAATTTGGAAAAAGTATTTTGGGTTGTTTCCCTAAAAATATTTACAAATTTTTTTATCCCAAGGCCATTTCAGGGAGAATTTTAGTCAGGGAGAAATTTAGTATTATTTTTGGAAAATTTGAATGAAACTAAAAGAATTTCTTCCTGTTTTCTCAAAAGATTCCAGCACCAAATATGAGTGAATTCATAGAACTTAAGATTTGGAAATAATTAAATTTCACTTCGCTTTTCCAGGACCATATATGAGTGAATTCACAAAACCTGAGATTTGGATTATGGAAACACTTAAATTTCACCTCATTTATTAGGATTGGAAGTTCCCTAAGATGCAAACATGTAGCATTAAGGATCTACTTTGTTTGTTTAAGGACAATGTTTGGTTTATAAATAGTGATACAAGAATACTTGTATACATGCCTAACACAGTTCTTTGGTCACAAATAATGAAACTGAACTCCATCAATACATAACAGACTAGGTAGAATGTAAGAGAGCATCCACTTTTTAACATATACTCTGATAAAAATAAACATCTATATAGTCATATAAAGTTGTCACCACACCAAAAAAGGAATTAAAAACCAAAATAAAAATAGGAACAAACTTGGATTGTTATGGTTACTATAACAAAATGTTAAATAGGATTAATATGTTAATATGGCAAATAGTGTAGTTGATTATGATTTATTGAGCCCAAGGGGTTAGCCCAACCAAATGTCATTGATGTTATTAGGTATTTGGCTAGTTCTGTGTTGGCAGGTGCCCTGTTAGAAATCCCTTGGGTGGGGTACACCAGTCAATGCCAATGGGTTTACCAGGGATGCCATCCATGAATGTGGGGAAACATCCATTTGGATTCCCCAGATATTTTTTCTTGGAAAGAATAAAAATAGGATTTCCTAAAGAGAAATTTTGAGATGCATACAGTGTACACCCAGTAAAATCAACTCTATAGAGACAAACCATAAAAGAAGGAAAAATACAGATGCTTTTACCTATGTTCCCTTCTGAGTGTGCACTTCATGTGAGATTTTACCATGGATATCACCTTCTCCTTTGCACCTTCAACTTTGCGGACTCCATTTTCATGAGTTTTATTAAATGAAGTGCCATTGTTTAGCTGATGATGTAAACTATTACTTCTTTCAGATAATATTATACCCAATATCTCATTAGAAACACTAGGTGCTGACAGCCTATTATTTCCAACATCCCTACATGAGATCTCCTCTGTTATCCTTTTTGGATTTTCCAAATAGTTAGTAGTTGTAGGAATGTGTCTATCTTGACTATAGCTAGTTCTTGATCATACATGAGCAGTTAAGATGCTTCCGCTCACAACACTTGACCTTGCATTGCCCATTAATTCTTATAAATCACTTTTTTTATGACCAGAAGATGATCCCTGCCAATGTCTTCCATCTTTATGAGAATTAGTCGAACCTATATTATCTTCTCTTGATGTTAGAGTACGTTCCATCATTGCCCACACCTGATCAACATCAGATTTAACTGTATAATTTTCCATCTATAAATAGGGGCTAAATTACTTCTTCGAGATGATTCATGAAAGAGAAGAAACCTGATGTTGGGTGTGGTTTGTACAATTGCATCAATCCCATCTCTGGCCCCAAACCTATCAAGGGAAGAGCTAGGGGAAAACTACTAAAAGCCTTTTCCTAGTACAGACCAATTGTCATGTAAATCCTATACATGCTCTTGAAGTATGTGCTGACCTGAGAGAGTTTTTGTCCATACAATCGATACTTGGGATGTAGTCCTAGATACTTCAGCTTTCCTAAGTGAATCCCTTGTTGCATCTGGCAATCTAGGAGATGGATTTGGAGTGCTTCGTCACAAAATCCTTCTGAGAATTGTTCTTACATGAGCGGGCCTTGTCTCTGCTAGAGGAGAAGAAGAAGAAGAAGGTGGTGATAAATTGAGTTCTAAGATTATTCTTTCTACAACCATCCCAACTGGAGCATCTTCCACAAATCCTCTCATTCTTAAGCTTCATCCCCATTGTCAAAATCAAGCACAAAATCCTCAACATCTTCATCATGTGTGTTGGACTGTCCAAGCATAGATGTTTGATAACCTTGACAATACCAATCTCCTTCAGGGATAGCCCTTGCAAGGCCAACACAATATCTATGATATATTGAATCATATCGATCACACAATAATAAAATATCATCATCACTAGCCTCATTACAATCTACGAAAACTATATTTACATAGGGGTCAAGAAATCCCATTACATCTTATTTTGAAGGTAGATATACTTGCCAAACAGAACCAAATCATATAAGAAAAGCATCCTTCAAATGTAGAACCAACTTCTTAAACTCCAACCCTATGTATGCAAATAAATAATTGTAGTTTGCAGGAAAGATAGTAAGATAAAGGCAAGGACATATCTTTAAGTTATCCAACAAGGTGTTGCAGATAGAAACTGATATCACCAAATTGTAAATCACCAACAAACACAAGGATTGATAGAGTAAAAGGATGAAATAAAATAAACTAGACCCAAGGAACTCAAATGTATATGTCTTTAAACATGAACCTATAAATTCAAAGAACCCTGATAAATAAAGATTATTGCTGCAAATAGAACATAAACTACTCCAAATAGTTATTGGGAAAATAAATAAATTATAGCATTCAAACAAGGGCATAAACATGTTGTCAAATGGAAAAGTTGAAAGCAGTTAAAAGCATCAAGGGCATGTTGCAAATCCAATTCCTATCATTGAAATCAAGAAAACTACCATTGGAATGTCAGGCTTGGATCCACTTCTCCATTGAATCTATTCATCTACTTGTCTTCTTAACATTTTATAACTGCACCAAATGGTGCCACATGATAAATAGATTGTAACTTCAACATATATTTTCAAATGTTTGGCTATCTACTGGACATTGGAATGAGTGATGCAGGAACATCCCCAGTCCATTAGTGTTCTTGCATCACCAAAAACGTGTTTAAATTCTAGAACCACATTCATGTTTAATCATCAATTTGTGCTTGTGAGACTTACATAAGCGCCGAGGAGATCACTCTTAGCTTCACCGACTCCCACTTTAAACATGAAATTTCTAAAAATAGTTGGAAGGAAAGGCAAGGTACAATGTACTTAGTTTATTCACCCATTACACTGGAACCATAATAAAAACAAGAGGAGTTGAGATGACAGATTGCTGCTACTGGAGAAATAAGACAAAATAAAAGAGATACCGAATTAACAGAAATACAACACGGTGCGATGGCATGTAATCACAGATCTTGTTGTTTCTAGAAACATCTTGTTGTATGATGAAACAAAAATCAACTCCAACAATAATTAAGAAATTCATTGAAAAGGAGGAGAGCACTAAGAAAGAAATTTTAACATAGACCAAAAATCACTAGGCTAAAGTGGAAGAATTTGTTGAGGAAAACAAATTAAGAGAAGCAACAGAATCTCTCAAGAAGAGGCAACGACCTCCACAGATGCAATTGAGAACAATAATTGGGAAAGAAAATCCTTGGAGTAGTTGAGGCATATCACTGGGATATTGAGGAAGATAACTCCACTAAAAATGAAGGAGATTGTTAAGGAATAATCACCAAGAAACAAGAAGGGGAAACTCCTAGAAAGAGAACTAACATTGAATATCTGCCTAAACAAGAAACCGTGCAACCCATTGTTCTGTGAGAAACAAAGTATTTCTTTTTATTTATCCTTTCTTAATCTCGTGCACGAGGATCAATTTCTATTGTAGAGTGAATGTAATTGAGTAGCATCACTATTATTTCACTAATTTACTTGAATGTTATAATACAAGTTTAATGATAAAATCATCATGTGGAATTGTTTGGCCTTTGTTTAGTGAAGTACATTGATTGTGATTGACACCATCCACTAAGATGGGTAGTAAATTTTATTTCTTATCTACCTATAGCAGATTGGTGTGCATTTGTTCAGGTTTTTCATTTTCCAGCACCCATCAATTGGTATTAAAGCAGGAAGAACCTGCAGTGAGGCAAATCCAACAAAGAAGATTTTTTTCTCCCTCCTTTTTTGCAAATCCAACAAAGGAGATTCAAGGGAAAGAAGCAAATCCAGGATGAGAACTGGTAATATGATGTCTAGAAGCTAGTTGCGAAAAGAGAAAAAGCATGGTATGTGGAGGAGTGGATGTGAATTGGAGAAGCATATATCGAGGAAATTCAAACATTATGGATATGTTGAGAATAATTACTACAACACTGAAACCATAGAAATGGCCCAACTGAAAAAAATTATAGCCAAAGTAAATGATGGAAGTGAACATGAAGAGCAACAAGGAACCCTGAGAGAAGAACTAGAGGAGTTTCTTTTAAAATAAAAATGTGATAGAAAACTTAAGGCTATTAACTTTGTTTTCTATCTAGTGAAAGATCCGCTGTTTATATAGATAGTCCGGAAAGGCCCATCAATATGTATATACCATTGTGAGAGAGCTTAAAGACTAGAAATTAGAAGCTAGACATAAGAATGTCAATTGGAGCCCCATGAAGTTGGTGGGTTAATTTAGCAGCCTTCATCAAAAAATTTCTTCCACATTACAGGTCAGTGCCACGGAAGGTGGAATAAAACAAAAATAACTCGAGACATATGAGGATCATTATTTGAAGGAACGATTATCTACTAACACTATGGGATCATTAGTTATGGATCTAGTGATCAATAGCAAATCTTTGTTCTAACCGATTTTACAACTCTCTTTCACTTTCTTGTTCTTGTCCATAAGTTTGTGCACAACGCCACCAAGGCATTTCTTCAGATTATTCACCAAGTATTAAGTGTTTTTTTTGTATCATCAAAATAGCTGTCATGTCTTATTCGAAGCATAGACTTGACAAACAATAATGTGAAGACAAGAAGTGCATCACGTTGTTTTGTTTGTACCTATCATCTAGGAGCAACTATAGGTCTGGGGGGAAGATTTATAAAAGAAAATAGGTAGTGAAATTACTCACTATCCTTTGCAAAAATTAATCTTCAATTTAGCAACTGCTTAGCTCCAATATAGTAAAGGCCATAAATTATACTCATGAAGAGATTATATTTCATGTATGCTTATGGACAATAAGACAATACCCCTACATACCCTTATGTGTGGTCTATTGTCAAACAAAGATCTTACTAACAATGGATCCTGTGATCAAGTGAAATAGTGCTAATGTCAATGATGAAGCGAGTGATCGAGTAAAATATGAACTGTGATTGATCTTCGGTTATATGGTTGTGATCTTACTTCCCTCTTCTGCAACTAATTGTTGAACAATTCCAGATAGATAAGTATTCCTAAATGTATATATGAATTGTATTGAATTATTACTAATTTTTTATGGTTTATTTCATTGCTGAATTAATTTTTAGGTTGCCTCTCTAACTGCTTGTGTTAGCAACATTTGTGATTTATGGATTTGTGATTAATGGAATGGTTGTGTGTATTTAGGTTGCATAAATCTATAGTTTCATTCCTGTCAATAGTAAATAGTTAATAACATAAAACATTTAGTTCCATTACTTTGTAAATTTGTGTGAATTTGGGTTCAATTTTTGTGTGAATTTGGGTTCAGTTTTTGTGTAAATTTGGATGGTAAGTGCATAGAGGTTATTGGGTATATTACGTGCATGGACCAATACCATGTAACTATGTTTGACATGCAGGCCCTAAAAATCTAGCTCCTATAAAATATGAGAACTACCCACAACGAAAACCGACATGCACCTATAAATGGAATCAAAATGATGGAATATGGCACATAAAAATCTAGGGACTAAAATTCCCTTAATGCACATCAGACATCCAATTATCCAAATGAAATCCAAATGCATTCACCAATTTTAAGAGCTTTAGTAGGAAGGCATCGACATATGTAGAGCATCTAGTTTAGTGGTCCTCAGAGTTTTTTAGAAAGAGTGAGCAAATCACAGAGTATTGGCTTATTTCAGTCTTTACAGAAAATTCAAGTAATTTTTAGTTATGAATCATATAAGTTTTAAAGTAAATTCTACTAATTTTCATAATTTAATGGTTTATTTCAGCCTTTACAGAAAATTTAAGTAATTTTTAGTTATGAATCATACAAGTTTTAAAATAAATTCTACTAATTTTCATAATTTAAGGGCAGTTTCACTGATCCAGAAATAGAGAATGAATAAAAAGAATAGGAGCTTACTGATGATGACATCACCGCAGGGGTTCTAGAGCATCATTTTTATTCCATTAGAGTCCAGTGAGGTGTGCAATATTCTCATAACATCCCTAGTGACAACAATGTTAGAAAGTTTGAACAGCTAAGCCTCTCATTTGGGTCTTCTGCCCCTGCTTCTTTATTATAATAAATGACTTCCCAAAGTCATCAAATTCCAATGCCATCCCTGCAAATAGTAACAAAGTGTGGCACAAAGATTAAAGCATAAACCTAAAAGCAAGGATGAAAAAAATAGTGAATTTTGAACCAAAGATCTGAGGTGTCTGTACTCCTCCCTGTGTGGAAGAAGACTAAAAGTGGGGTGGAAATGCAGCGAGGTTAGAAATGAAACAACTTGGGCACCATTAATGGATTGAAGATCCAATGGTGGGGTTTGATATCAATCTGGTAAAATCTTAATTCACAACTCTCTTCAATCTCATTTTCCATCCCACCATGTGAAAAGTGAAAATATTTTTCTCGTAAACTTAAAAGCAAGGATGAAAAAATTAGTGAATTTTGAACCAAAGATATGAGGTGTGTGTACTCCTCCCTATGTGGAAGAAGACTAAAATTGGGGGGAAATGCAACGAGGTTAGAAATGAAACATACCTGGGCACTATTAATGGATTGAAGATCCTGGTGGGGTTCGATATCGGTGTGCTACTCGTAAAACCTTAATTCACAACTCTCTTCAATCTCGTTTTCCCTCCTGCCCTGTGAAAAGTGAAAATATGCTACTCGTTTTCCCTCCACCTTATGAAAAGTGAAAATTTAATTCACAACTCTCTTCAATCTCATTTTCCCTCCCGCCCTGTGAAAAGTGAAAATATCTACTCGTTTTCCCTCCGCCCTATGAAAAGTGAAAATATACTACTTGTTTTAGAACGTAAATGAAGATTGGAATTGGGAGGGCTCTGTTACATCAAAATTAAAGCAGATTTTTTTCAAAAATGTTAAAATTTACCTCCCTTAAAAACAATAAATACAATATTTATAGAGTATAGAGTAGATGCGTAGGTGTAATGTAAGTATGTAAACAATTCTAAATATGGGCTTAGTTAAATAATAATAGTAATAATAATAATAAAAGTCAAAAGTATGGGGATGAGTGCAAAAATCTAAATGTTGGCTCAATTAATAATAAAAATAATAAAATTCAATTTGTTATATTTTGATTTTGTTATTAACTTGTGAATAGGTTTTGTTACAATACCAAGAGCCAATACCATGGCTTATCAATACCTCAACCCCAAAAACCATAACTTATTTCACAACCAAAATATTTTATAACAATATGACAAGATTCTTAACCATGAATATTGACCCCCCACTTTGCAGTGGATATTGTTAACTTGTAAAAAATTGGTTGTGTTATAATACCATGGGTCAATACTATGGCTTATCAATACCACATGCTCTAAAAACATAACTTATTTCAAAGTCAAAATATTTTATAACAATATGAAAATATTCTTAACCATGGATATTCATTCTCACTTTACCATGGATATTATTAACTTGGAAGTAGACTTTGTTACAATAGCATGGGCTACTACCATGGCTTATCAATACCACATGCCAAAAAATCATATCTTATTTCACAATCTAAATATTTTATAACAATATGACAAGATTCTTAACCATCGATATTCACCCCCACTTTACCATGGATATTCTTAACTTGTAAATAGGCTTTGTTACAATACCATGGGCCAATGCCATGTCTTATCAATACCACATGCCCAAAAACCATAACTTATTTCACAATTGTCACATGGAATAAGTCGATCTTGCGGACAAGATAGACCTTCCTAGAATCTAAAGAAGACCTAATGACAAGCAAACCAACCAGACACTATCTTTCTCTAAATATGCTTTTATAAACAATGGAAAACAAGTATTTTTAGGGCCTACCTTAGGTCCAATGCAAGTTTGTGGATGCCCTCGCTCCTTCGATCCAAATGAGCTCCTTTGTCGTGAATCTGCAAACACAAACAAGGCAAACAAATTAAATAGCACCTGAAAAGCCAATATCATAAAACATATTCAACATGAAAGTCAAGGAGTCCATGAAACAAATAACATGAGATACTTGTTGAGAAAAATGAGTTTGATTGTATTAATTCAAAAGAAGAAGAACTTTACAACCTTTGCCTTGACGCTGTACAAGCTCCTCCCAGGGTCCAGCAAGAACTCTCCTCTACTTTGACAAGTTTCACTCACTCCCCAATGAAGCCAAAAAGGTATGTGATCTCTCCTCTTAAGCTCAACTAGGAAGCCTTGATTTCACCAACATTTACCCTAAAAAATATTCAGCTTCTAACCTCCCCAGCAACCAGCCCAATGCCTGTATTTGTAGTGCAATGGAGGGAGGTTACTAGGTCCTCCTTCAAAGGGATAAAGCCCTCCTTCAAAGGGATAGCTCCTCTCATCAAGGGATTAGCTCCTTCTCTTTTGGGATGCATGAACCACCTCAGAGCGAACAATCCACATCAAAATTCCTTCTAGAACCCTCTAGAATTAACCCAAAGTGAGTTTTTTAAGATAAAACTTGCGCCTTTTGGCTTTCACAGGTGTCCGCACCTACACCGTTAGGGACAGAGTGGGCATGTCCGCAGTTTTTGTACACAGAAGGTGCGGGACCGCAAGTGACAGTGAGAGAAAGTGCGGAACTAGAGTTACATTGATTTTTAATGTCTTTCTCTCATTTCCAAAGCTTGACTTAAAGAGCTGAGGTCTGAGACTTGATTAGGAGGACAGTACAAGTGATGATAGACCCATATTGACTACAAATAATCATGGTGACGATATTTTTGTGTAACAGATTACCCCCTGTTGATGCCCCGAAAATCCTTGTATCAACATTGGGGGATAACCACCCGGTCCGAACCTTAATACAACTCCTTTTCCGTTTGGAATGGTGGCTCCGACTGGGGATAATGGGACCAGTTTCCCAGCAATGGATAAACAGGATGAATGAATGATTGGTTGACTAATCTAATGATAGGTGAATAACTTAATTTATCAGCGAAATAAAAGAACTACTACTAATCCCGGGAACTATTATACTTTAAAGTGTAGCGCTTAATGATCTATGTTTATAAACAGGCATGTAGATGACTCTATTTAATGAACATGGACTTTTATTCATTCAAGGATTACTTTGCTTAAATCGTTAAACAAAGGGATTAGCGCAATATTGCTGCACTTATATATCATCGATACATATACGATCAAAAGAAAAGCATCCCATAAACATCCAATAGTGGAGGGAATAAGGAAGTGTTGTTAAAACACATACATATATTCGATAATAGCAAAGGCAATCAAATAACAATTCATATGAAAAGAATGAATTCAGACATAGATAATAGTACCATATGAGCTGCTAGTCACTCCCAATATCAATCGCTATTTGAGATTCTTCTTCCAACGCAGAAATACTTTCAAACAAAGACAGTAGTGCACATTTGCATAAAAGCTTCCTTGTCAAAATTAGAATAACTGGTCCAGTTTTATAAAAGAATATGGCTGAAGTACAGTAGTGTAACTTCAGTCTTTAAGTCAAGTACAAAACTTTACGACCCTTTCTAAAAACATGAAAGGGTCTATAAATACTTAATTAAGCTAACTATCTATGAAACTGAAATCCTACTTAATTGGTATCAATTAATTTTGATCATATTCTTCTCAGCAATCTGGCAGTCGGCGGCATGAATCATCAAGTAGGCTGTTTGCCTTTAAACCTAAGTTGACTTATCGCAAGCATTGGCTCCACTTCGGGTGGTCTGTTGAGGTGAGAGCTAAGCTGGGCGGCATAGGTGGCATCCTGAATATCGGGGATAATATACCCAATTGCATCTGTAAGGCATTTGAGGGCGGCTCTTTGAGTGTGTGGTTTTACCAAGAAGAACCAATAGGTGTCCCATGTTAAACTGTTAATTCCAGCAATTAATCTCCCCTTTTCCTCTAGATCTGGATAACATGACTGCTCCAATGTTTTCATCCCTCTCAATTTTCCTGGAGTGCATTGGGAAATCATGTTTGACAAGTAGAGAGTATTATTAACCAATTCAACCAAATTGCTTGTAGTTGATTTGCACCTTGAAATTTCCCTCTCTGCTTTCATTAACTGGGACTGCCATTCTGTAAACAATATATCTTTATGTGACTCTAAAATTCTTGGTAAATTTGCCGCTTGTCCCTGATCAGTATCTTGCCAATCAAGAAATGCAGCTATCGTTTCTTTAGCTTGATCCAATTCCGCTCTAGCCTTTTCTGTTTTTTCACTTATTGATGCCGTCAATTTGCATAGTGGTTCCGCCTGGGCGATTTGTTGACATAGAAGCTTAATTTGGGCTATTAATGCCGTATTTATCTGTAGTGCCTCTACTCTGAATTCAGTTATTTGTGGAATGCCCTTTGTCTTCTCAAACTGTGCTGATAGTTGAGCAATCTGCTCATCTTTTGTTTTCAGCATTTGTTCATTTGCTGCCTTCAGTTGTGCCAAGGCTTCAGAAAACTCTTTCTGCTTCTGGATTGCGCTGTGGTCAATCCTTTGTTTCTCTGCCTGCAATTGTTGAGTTAATTGATTATTTACTTGCTGTTGTGTCAACAATTGTTGTTCTGCCTGCTCCGCTTTTTGCTGTGCTTCAGTTAGCTGTGCCTATAAAAAAAGATTTCCTGGTCTTTTGTTTTCAATAAAAGACTCACCTCTGATGCTTTGTCTATTGTTGCTGCCGAATAGGCTCCAGCATATTGTGATAGTTTTGTTAAGTCATCAGAGGGGTCAAATTCCTCCTCCCAAACCACATTGCCCGTGACTATCTGTTCTGGGAAAAGGGAAGGTTGATCAGTCCTTCTTCTCTTCCTCTCTCATTTTACTATAGCTTTATGCCTTGGGCTATAGAAGACATCCAAGGGAGGAATCTCTTCTACCTGCAAAATGATTTGATCGGAGGGGTCCTTTGGTATTATTTCTACTTCCTTTGAACTGGGTGGGCCGCTGGTTCCTGTGTGTCTGCTGCTTTCGAAGTTTCGGTGTCCTTTGAACATTCTAGACTGCTGATAATAGAATCAAATTGTTGCCATTCCTGGAGCAGTTTTGGATCAATATGAGTATCCACATTTACTTCTGTGTTGCTCTGCTTCTGCTCTTTAGTCTGGGTCTCTTCCCGCACTTTCTCCTGCTCTTTGGTCTGAGTTTCCTCCTGTGCTTTCTCTTGTTCTTTTATTGTAACCGGAGGTACCTTTGAATGTTGCCATTCAGGCTCGCTTGATGATGTTGTTGGGGTTGTTGCTAACAGATCTAGAGGCAGAGTTTGCAACCTCTGTTCTCTAAGTCTATTGAATTCAACCAATCCTTCATCCTAATATTTCATTCTGGCTAGTGCCTTAACCTGCAATATTGACTCGGCTGAGGAGAACAGGTCATTGAACATATCTTCTTTATGATCAAACTTTGTCAATTTGGCCTATTCAAGTGCATTATAGGTGACTTTGTTGGGATCAAATCACCTATTAGGGAGAGTTGCTAGAGTTAATGATTTTATCTTTGTATCTTCTTTCTCTGCATGTTTGAAATCATGCAATGTGTAGACACCACATCTTAAAGGAAAAGAGGGCCAACCCTGCTTCTTATTTTTCTTGAGAGTCTGTGTAACTCCCTCGGCAATGATCTGATAAGCTATTTCCCTCGCCAGCAGTTTATCAGGTACGTACAAAGGAAGGACGTGAGGTTCGGCTTGGCTACCGAAAACTCTTATATAAGTGAACTTTTCCTCCCCGAACCATCTTCCTACTGATGTTAAGTCAATCTCGGCTTGGTAGGAAATCTTGGGAGCAGGTTTATCAAAAATAGAGTAATGAATGGGTAACATAAAGCCATTGCAGACTTGGTATAAATGGTGCTTATAGGAAGCTTTCCACAATTTTTGATGATATATGTGAATAGGCATGGGGTCTTGTGATGTCCACCTCCAGCCGAGCACAGGAAATTCAGAATTAAAACACAGGGTATCTAGAATATAGGCACTGTAGTAGAATGGGGGAATTAACCTTTCAGTAATGTGGGTCTTATTCCTAAAATCAAGAACAACTGTTGCTAGTTTATCTGACAGTATAGTTGCCCAATCCATTATTTCACTGTTACACGCCGCTTCCATCAAGGGAACCATTTCTATAGTGAAATTAGCGGAATCGTGCAACCCCCACAATCTACACATCATTATCCCAGCATAACAATAAGGAGAGCATAGGGAATCAACAAAGTACTTACCGGAAGATTCATGCTTGTGTTTTGCCGGATTTTGTCTCCAATCCCAGATGGGTTCAAATTTAATTTCATTTTCTTTTCGGAATTTCTCCAAAAACGCCTTGTTGTACTTCTTCTCTGGCTCAGGCAAATGATACATTTGCCTTAAATCATCAGTCTTGAATGAATCGAAAATTCTCCCATCTTTGGTGCAGAAAGTTCTGTCCATGATTGGGATTTCCTCAATTGCCCACCTCACTACATCTGTATATGGGAGAATTTGTTCCCGAGCTGCTATCCAAAGAAGGAAGGAGTCAGCTAAGTCCTTTAAAGTACCATCAGATTTCCGAGTTGAATTTGCAGTGGCTTGTACTGTTGTCACTTCAGGTTCTTCGGCCTCAATCAAATTATAGGTACTCTGCCAAGTAGTTTTACCGAGACCAGAACATGTAGTATCAGATATCAATCCTTTCTTTTTATTTGTTGGATCAGCGACGGCTTGTCCTGTGGCTGGCACAGCGGAAGCGACTGTGGTTTTCTTAGACTTCTTCCCCATTCTGCTTGAGTTTTCTGCTTCGGAAGAATTCTGCACAGGAGTGAAAATAAGCGTAACACAGAGAATTGGTAGTGAAAACAAATATGAGCGAGATATATTGATCAATGCGTGATGAGGGATTAAATTTAAAGTGGCCACGGATACGATCTATGAGAAGATTTTAGGACTTACTATTACATTAAATGGCCGTTAAAACCTGCCAATCCTTTAAATTCCCATCATATCATTAATCGGCCGAATGATTCGTTTAAGCGTGCCTTGGATATTTTGGCGGTTAAGCGTAGGTAAATCAATGTTCGACAGATAAGGCTTTTAATATGAATTGATCATAATATCCCTCTGTTTTAACGGCTTTTTTGAGGTCTGCGCTTCTGGCTTTATCGCAATCAGGCGTCGGGGAAAACTTAAATCCTTATATTGACACCTTTTGAAATCCTCGATCGCCAATAGCGATATCGCATCACATCGGGAGTATGAGCACTTTAAGAAAGCATGGATAGTGTATCGCCGATCGCCGATAGCGATATCGCATCGCATCGGGTGTATTACCTGGGGTGCTTTAAAAACATGCATAGTATATCGCCGATCACCGATAGTGATATCGCATCGCATCGGAGCGAAAGGAACTTTTATCGCATCGGAGAAAACCAATGGGCCTTTAAAGTATGCCTCCTATGTTATTGCGATATGCGATCGCTTTATCGCAATGATAAAAGATTGCTTATTTATATTATAAGACCAAAATTGGTTTGTTCAAAAGGTTTTTTATAATGTCTTCATTTTGTTTTCGGACCCTTTTGAATAATAAAATGTTGATACCAATAAAAACTAAAAGGGACCCATTTCATATGATATTTTTTTATGTGAATAACCATGATATGAAACGGGGGGTTGTAGAGCACAACACCCCCTAAAGTGCGAAGTCTGTAGTAGATGAGGATTTCATTTATCATTTAGGAAGAGTGAAGTACTTTATCATTTCGAGGATCATCTTGTGGAGAGCTCGGTTCGAACCTGTAAAAACATTCAATGCAAGATATATATATGAGATCATATCATCGCTGAGGTAGGCATTCCCATACTGAGATCAAAATTGACTAGAAAACTAACTACTGCTCTGATACAGGAATGATCTTGTAAAACATCACAAGTATAGACTTATGTGGACACAGTATGGACACAGCCATCTGTTTATGAATAGTCCATTATATAATGAATACAAAATTCCTCGCAGCCTGCATTGTTGAAACTAGATCCAGGGTCTTCATTTCAACTTCCCGAAACAGTACGATTCTATCCATGCGAATGAATGTGTTGATGTCAAACATGGTAGAAACCACTTGATTACTAGTCAATGATGTAAACTGTTAACAAGTGTGAGAGAAACCACCAGTGATGTCAATGGCTCTCAAAGTACCCAGTACAATCCATGAAATGTGAATAAATGTGTTGATGTTGAACATGTCACGGAATCCTTTGATCGAAGGTCAATGATGCAACCTGTTGTCAAAGGCGAGAAACCTGCCATTGAGGCATGCAGATCTCAAGGTACTGACGATTTCTAGATCATCTTTCTAGATAAAGAGCTGATGTCGATAGAAAGCGATCCGTCGTGGGCAAGCCCACAACACGAAATCATAGATCAAGCTGAAGAAATTTAGTTGCAAGGACTGACTCAGGGATGGTCAAGATGGATGACAGATATTTTGTAGATGAATGGCTTATTGGCAGTGACATCTTGGACACATAACGACACGACAGATGGTTTGGTGCCAATTGACCCAAAGTTAATACCCAGAAACTGGCTGAAGACTTTCAATGTGGTTTGATCAACTGTTAGGCAAAGGATTTCCCAACCCAGGTGAATAAAAGTGTCGTGTTCAAGAGTGGTTACAAAGTATGACAAACAGACTCATTTTTCTCTCTTTTCCCCCACCATTTCTGACAAGTACCTCTTTATTTTTGACAAGCTTGAGGAGGATAACATTTGCTTGATTATAAGATCATCCTTCGGATGAGTCCAACTTAGTTTAAATTCGAACCCTAAGAAGGAGTGGTTCGTTCCTGTTTGTAATTGAACAAGTCCTTTACTGTGAAATTTTAACGAGTCTAGTATAGGAAAAACTCGGTGTTTTTCAATTTTAGAGAGTCTGAAAAAACTTAAGAAGACTCCAGGGTTGACCTTTTTCATAAATTTGTGTCTCCCAAACCCGAAAAAGTATAAAATAATACTTGAGAGAACCGCTTGATCTTTTACGACCAAGGAGTACTTTTCGTCATTAGTGCCCTTGACCCGAAAAAGTTAAAAAGCGATCAATGACACGTCGTTTTATAACCAATATCGAATTTGAAATGACAAAAATCCGGCAATCTTTTCATGTTTTTACGGTCAGAAAAAGAGCTATAAGTGGACCATCTTTTAATTCCATTTTAACGAGTTTAAAAGAAAAAATCAGCAATCTTTTCATGTTTCAGGAGTCAGAAAAGAGCTTAAAGGTGACTCTAAATGTTTTTTCGTCGAAAATGATAGATTTCGCTTGAATAATCCGTTATCCTTAACAAAAACACAAACATTACTCATACCTGTTTGAAATAGATAAAAATGTCGCAAAAATACCTTTTCAAAGTGAAACATAAACAAATTTGCAATTTATTTACTCAAAAAACTTATAAAAAGGGCCTTCGTCAATTCATTTTTACCGTTTGAGTTTTGGGTGAGAAAATAATGCTTTTGCTCAGAAAACTTTCCGTGAATATTGCGGAAAATCCAACCATCGGAATCGAACGCCGTCTTCTCCAGGTAATCCACATCATCCTAATCTTCATTTTTAACCGTTTCAATTTTTGTTTTAGTCATTTGTTTCATTTTTGGGAGGGTTTTTAGGCATAAAACCCGTGCGTGCGGGCCCGCAGGTTTACCACTGCTGGCCTGCGAACCCCAACTTTTTCTCCATTGGGAAAAAGCTAGGGGTCCGCACCTTCCATGTAGACAAAGTGCAGTCCCATGCACTGTGTCTAACCCGGAGGGTGCGGTCCCCGTCGCAAGGGTTTTTAACCCAAAAGTTCTCAAAATTGGACCAAACAAAATAATTTCTAGCAATTTAATTTATCCTTATACTTGATGCAAAGAGTACATCATGCTAGATTGGCGTGAACGAGAGCATGAGGACATGGATGCTGCCGCATGGAATCATCACCCTTCACTTGATGCTTTGAGAGCGTGCAGCTTGTACAAATTCTGGGCCATTCCTGGCATGAGGGCTCAGGTGGATTTCTTACAGTGGTTGGTTGACAGATGGAGCATATAGGACCAGTGCTTCTTCATTGGTGGCCACCAGCTCGAAATCGAGCCGGTGGACATATATTTCTTGACTGGTTTGCCTAAGAGAGGCGAAGACTTGACTCTGTTCAGGGCTAGGGCAGGTGGCGAGTCTGTCGATAGCCTCCGGCTAGAGTTCTGCAATAGCCAGGCTAGAGACAAAGGGATATACATAAAAACCATATCCTGTCCTGAACTCATGGTGATTGCGTTTACTGTCACCAGACTTTGCGGAGCTGCCGCATTACATATTGCCACCGGATCCCAGATGCATATGGCAGTTGATTGCTTCCAAGGCACCATCTTCAACTAGTGCGATGCTGTGTTGGCCAATGTGAAAGGCCAACTGACCAGGGCCAAGAACGGACGACTAAAGACCTTTGGTTATGGGGCTTTGGTTGTGATTTTTGGCCTGGAGAGGGTTCCCATGTTGATCCTGCAACACCTTACTGTTGGAGTTGGGCTTCCTCGAGAGCCCAAACTGATGCGATGGGTCGCAGTTATGGCTCGTCACCCGGATGAGAGGACAGGGGTTTCTTGATTCAAAATTGAGTATTTCCAATGGCTGGAAAACTAGGTCTTTTCTATTCAGGACTTCCCTTACGCTGGGATAGATTTTCATGGTGACCCAGACATGGTTCTTCCACCAGGAGAGCAGTGGGATGATTCAGGTAAAATCATTTTCAACATTTTCCTTATTTTAATTTTTTTATTATTTTTCCGTCGTCTCAAAACTGATAGCAAAAGTTTCAAATGCAGATGTGGGTCCACAGCAACTAGCCGCTCTCCGGCCTTATGAGAGGAAACAACCAGTTGCACCCGCGCCAGCCCCACAGGACGAATCAGCAGAGGTTTTGGCCGAGTTGGAGGGTCATCTCGAGCGCTTGATAGGAGATATTCCAGAGACCACTATAGATGACATTCCTCATCGACTTCAGCACTATGTGATTGGGGTCCCGAGACCTTTTAGGAGGTTCCTTTGCAAGGTGGCCCGTGCAGTGGTTTCTTATAGAGATCATCACCAGTGATAGGATGATCGCCTATTGTGGGCACATACGACATTTTTGTTTTTTGTACTTATAATTTTTGCCGATCATAAGGTGTTTTTCAACCTATGATCGAGGACGATGTATTTTTTGACACACTCCTATATATATATATCATTATTACTGGCTTATCTTGTAAATCATGTTATGGGATGGTTTTAAATTTACATGTATGATTCTTGCAAATGTCTATTTAACATTTAAGAAGCAATTGCATCTGCTAATGTATTTAAAGATCTTGGAATATGCTGATATTCAATATAATCAAATTCGCGTTCCAAGAGACGCACTCTCAAAAATAATCTTAATAACACTGGATTTCTAATGGCATACACTCTATTAAGCTGTAATACAACAAGTTCAGAATCTAACCTCACTATCAAACTCCGAATCCCAATTGAAATAGATTCAGATAATAACTCAATCACTGCACTATACTCAGCAATTTTGTTCGTTGTTTGACTGAGGCTTACCCCATGCATAGATACTAACTCGTCAGAGGGCAAATAGATAACCCAAGCTACGGAAGAAATGTTCCGTGTATTACGACAAGCACCATCAGCGAAACCAATGTATGTTTGAAGAGGCATCGACATCTGCAATATCAAGAGTAAAACCAAGATAAGCAGGAATAATGACAAAAAAACACTCTCTAAGCTAAGCACACTGTTTAAACTAAAACACACCAGCTAGAAAGAAAAAACTATCCTAACTAAAAATCTCCATACCCATTCTTTAAGCATAATACCTCTTCAAGTAAAGACCATTTCTGGGTTTACCCAAAGAGTCCCCGTCAAAGTCTACCAATTCATAGGCCCCTTTTGCTAGCTTTCGCTTGACAATATAGGGACCATGCCACATAGGAACAAATTTTCCAGCGCCTAATTTATCATTAGCTTGATCGTAAACTAAGACTAGATCTCCTTCCGAAAAATTTCGAGGGGTCACATTTCGATCATACTGAGCTTTCATGCGTTTTGCGTGAGTCTCGATCGCCAATGCAGCATCACGTCGATTCTCATCTAATTGAGCCAAGTATAACAAACTCTTTTCCTCTTCGGAAGTGGCTGGAAGTAACTCGATGGCCATTTTCAGTGACGGGATTTCGCATTCAATGGGTAACACAGCTTCCAAACCATAGACTAGTTGGAAAGGAGTGAACCCTGTTGATGTTTTTACTGAAGTTCGGTACACCCAAAGCGCTGAAAATAGCATGTTATGCCAATTCGACCAATGAATCCCAATGATTCGTCAGATCATGATAACTAAAACTTTGTTGATGGATTCAACCAGACCATTAGCTTGTGGATAATAAGGAGTTGAACTATCGTGACATAAACCAAGCTGGCCTGTAAGTTCGGTCATCATAACGTTTCAAAAATGACTCCCATGATCAGTGATTATTGCTTGCGGGACATCAAACCTAGCAATTATATGATTGAACATGAAAATTGCAGCTGTCTTGCCATCTGCCTCAAATGTAGGCATCGCCTCAGCCCACTTAGTAAAATAATCTACCACAAGGATGATATACACATGCCCCCCGGCCGAGTGAGGGTTACATGTAATAAAATCGATACCCCATTTGGCAAAAGGACAAACGGAAATTATAGGGTGGAGAGGAGCAGGTGGAGCACACATCTTTCGATCAAAAATTTGGCAGTTGTGGCATTTTCGGACCGCTGTAATACAATCTTTAAATAAAGACGGCCAGAAGTAGCCAGCGCGCAATATCTTTTGGGCTGTGGCAAACCCAGACATATGACCGCCACACGCTCCAGAGTGACAGTCATTTAGAACCCTTTCAGCTTCCTCGTGTGTTAAGCAACGTCGAAAAATAGAGTCCACCCCACGGTGATAAAGAGTATCTCCAATAATCCTGAATCGTTGGGACTGGAATCGAATTTTTCGACGTTCTGACCTTGAAATTTATGGCCGAAAGGATTGGGTCTGGAGATAAACGATGATATCCCCATACCACGGATCTAAAGTGTCGATTAGAAACAAGGATTCATCCACAATGGGCTCCTCCGCCACAGTTTCCGTGTCAGCACGTGGGAAGTCACACATTAACTCCGCAAAAACTAAAGATTTCTTAGACTTGGATTTCTCAAATTCCAAGTCAAACTCCTGCAGGATAACAATCCATTTAGAGTACTTGCCCCCTAGAAATTGCTTGGTGAAAATGTAGATCATAGGGTTGCAATCCGAAATTACTGTAGTTTTATGTAGTAAAATGTAGTGACGAAAACGTTGGACAGCTTGAACAGCTGCCAATGCCAATTTCTCCACATGTGAGTATTTTAGCTCAGTTGGATTTAAAGTTCGACTAAGGTAATATATCACATGTTCAGTTCCGAATTCATCTTCCTGAACTAAGACCATTCCAATGGTGGAATGAGAGGCGGTGAGATACAAGAAGTAATCCTGGTTGTAGTTGGGAGGATGCAATAACGGTGCATGGGTCAACGCGTGTTTAAGTGCATCAAAAGATTTCTGAGCTATCTCATCCCAATAGAATGGAGTATTCTGTTTCAACAACTGGGTAAAACCCTTTGTAACATCGACGTAGTTAGGAATGAATCGTCGTAAAAAGTTTGCTTTCCCTTGCAAACTTTGGAGTTGGCGAAGACTCAAAGGAGGAGGCAATTTGATGATAGCTTCGACCTTTGAGGGATCAACGCGAATGCCGGATTTCGAAACTACAAACCCTAGAAATCGACCCGTTTCTATACAGAAGACACATTTGTGTGGGTTCAACCGAATCCAATAATGCCTACACCTCATAAAGATTGCTCGTAAATGGACGAGTTGATCAGCTCGATGTAATGAATGAGCAGGCAAGTCATCGAGATACGATTGCACAATGTGCTTGATGTCATGAAACGCATAAGACATCGCCCTTTGAAAAGTTGCTCTGGCATTCTTGAGCCCAAAAGGTAATTTGCTATAAGCAAATGTCCCCCATGGACAAATGAAAGCCGTTTTTGGTTGATCAGCAGGTAGAATATTGATTTGATTGTATCCGGAAAAACCATCCATGAAGGAGAATATTTCGCTGCCGGCACAATCATCAATAATTTGATCGATATAGGGAGTTGGGTAATTGTCCTTTGGACAGGATCGATTAATATCCCTATAATCGATGCATATTCTTATTGTTCCCTGCTTTTTGTTAACCAGAACAATATTTGATACCCAATCCGTTAACGGGATCGGATAAATGAAACCTGCTTTCAGTAATTTTTCAATTTCTGCTTTAATTGCAGCAGCTTTTCATGGTTGAATCTGACGCAAACGTTGTCGGACGGGTTTAGCGTCTGGGTAAGTCTTGATCTCATGAACAACAATCGCGGGATCAATTCCTGGCATTTCCTCATAGGACCAGGCAAACACGTCGCGGAATTCTTGAAATAGGGCCTTATATATCTGAAGTTCGTCATCTGTACACGAGGCACCTATATGAATGTTCTCAACAATTCCGGGCTTAACCGAAATGTCAATAGGAATATTTTGAGAGATGCTTCCCAAATTTAACTCTGAATCGGGATGTTTCATTGGATTCTGAGGTTCCTTGACATATTCAGTCGTAAAAATTGATGAGAAATCATTTTCAAAACGATCATTCTCGGGTAAAAACGAAGATCTGTGATGGAGATCTTCCCATGGTAAATCATCTACACATAGGATTTCACGAATTTGCTCATCAGAGTGAACAAGTTCAGAAAACGTGATTAAATCCGAGCTTGATGTGAAAAGTGATTCCTCACGGACCACATTCATGAAGTCATTTTCGGTTGAACATGGGTTGGCAAACGACTGCATGGCTTCATAGGCAATTTCATATGGACTCAAAGGCATGGCATTACAAAATGAGTCTATCTCAGATTCAGAAGGAATGATCCAAGGATCATCATAAATAATGGTGTCTGATGTAATCATATGAATAGTTGCAAATGAATATGATGCGTTGATCGGAGGAAAAGGAAAAATTCCCAGTAAACCGACATCTTTAAGTAGTCCTACTCCAACATCCTTATATGGGATAGTCATTTTACCGACATGCTGAAGACTCTCAGAAGAGGCTGGGTTGGATGAAAAGTAAGCTAGCTGGTCTATTGTTACGATCTTTCCATTATGTGGAAACTTTCTTACTCGAAAGACAGATGAAACGACCGCTGTCATAGCGTAAGACCAACTTCGACCCAAGAGAAGGTTGTAATCTAGAGGGGCATTAACCACCTCCACATCTAGACTAACGGTTTTTCCTTCAACCCCTTTAGGAAAATCCTGTAGAATGCCAAAAGGATGAAACCCACGGCCATCAAAGGCCTTTAGAATCGTCGGGGATTGATTTAGCGAAGGAGAACCAAGCGATCTCCAACACTGTATCGACATAATACACGTTGAGGCTCCCTCATCAATTACAGTCCGATGAATAGGCATGTTTTTGACTATCACTGGAATCTGGAAAGCCATTTGATGAGGCAAATGCGGTGTACTATTTTCTAGATCGAAAATTATTAGGTTCGAGTCCTGAACGTCAACAGCTCCTATATCCAACAAAAGTAATTTACGTTGTGCTGGACATGATTGCAGCACTTCCAAAGCCGACATTGCTGAGGGTGAAACAACTAAATCCTCAACAATGTTATAATTCTGAGCCGCTCTCGCATGTGGATTGAAAGCTGACTTTCGAAGTATACCCTTGGCGGGTGGTTTGATTACCAAGTCTGGATTAGGTTTCTCGATTTGTAGTGGATCGGAACCGAGAGCTGAGGTTGATGGATTAGAATGAGAAGATTCTGCTTCTTTACCATCAACAAGACTTTTACTACCATAATCTTGCGATCGAGTCGCAATCCTAACATGGGACATCATCAGTATGGGTTCTTCATTGGCACTTGAGGACGAACCTATCATCTTACTGTCTTGAGCTGGAAAAGGATCCTTCAAAACAACAGGAGTTTGGGAACCCTTGACAATCTTTGCAACCTCTGCACGATGAAGGCAGTCTCTTGTAAAATGATCATCGTCACAAATGAGACAAGGATAACGAGGTTTGTGCTTTTCATCATTGGATTCCGATTTTTCAGGTTTCTCCTTTGAATTTTTGTCCGTTTTATTCTTCTTCTTTCCTTTCTTCTTCCCACCGGATTTTGATTTGGCTGTAGATGACTCTACAACGTGAATATCGGCGGGAACCTCTGTAGAAGAATCTCCTGTTGGGAATCAGGCAAGGTTATAATAGGAGAATAATTCTTGGAAGATTTCTTCTTACTTTTAGTGTTAACCATACCAATCATACCATCAGCGGCATGAGATCCCGAAGGAGCTGCAGCGATTTGATTTTGCTTGGGAAGATCGGGGATTTTCTCGTGTAACGTACCTGACTGAGTATAGACCAAGTCAAGGTACTGTGCTTGAGCAATTAATTGCTCCTCAGTAACAACTCTGGCTTTAGCAACATCTTTAGTGATCTTTGGCAACAAAGATTTTACAAACCACTCGGCCAAGATCTGATCCGGAATAAATACCTTCACTAAACGCCGTCGACGTCTCCACTCATGAATATGATCTGAAATATAAGTAGACGTCGATTTTTTTAACGAAGTTAACAATTCCGTGCCATTGTCATATCGGACTGGCAACTGAAAGTGAGTTAAAAACGAGGTAGCTAATTGACTAAATTATAAAAAGTGCCTCGCGGTAACTCAATGTACCACTTGGCCACGAGACCAATTAGAGTGCGCTGGAAAAGTCTAAGACGAATTGAATCATCTGAAATGGAGTTAGATACACACCAGAGGTGGTAAGTCATCACATGGTTCGACGGGTCCTCTCCTGATTTACCTTCGAACTTAGGAATGTCATTGGACAACTTATTCGGCATTGGCGGCCAAAACAGAAGATAATTAATGGGATCGTTCATTAGGCATGACAAGTCAGGCAAGTCTAAAGTTGTGATAAACAGTAACTGCCGATTAGGATCCCTAAAACTCTGGGTCATGAGACCAGCCCAGGAGGAGGATATCCAGGATAACTAGGAATAGGAATTGCGTTTGGGATATTGTATCCTCCCGGAAAACGAGGATTAACCGGACCGTACTGGGATTGTTGAGGTTGTTGATAAGTGTACCCAGGGTACGGTTGATACTGATAGACTGGCTGCTGCACAGCAGGACCGAATTGGTACTGTCCCTAGTACGGTTGATAAGTAAATTGTGGTTGACTTGTGACAACCGTACTTGAACCAAGTTGTCCTACAGGCATTTGAACTGAAGTTTGAATCGTAGATCCAGACGGTGGTAAAGATGTCTGAGGAGTAGATACAGGAATAGTAGAAACCGGAGCTGTCAATACTCCAGAAGTAGGTGGGGTAGATTGAACATATGTTGCGGCAGTTGTAGCAGTCATTTGAGGCGGAGTATGAGGTGTACTAGGCCCAGGCTGAGAAACTACCGAAGGTACAGAAGTTTGAATGTTAGACTGGACTGGTTGCTGGGGTGAACCAGAAACTAAGGGTTGTCCAGTTTGAGATGACAACTATACATTTGGCTACAACACCTGTTGAGTTTGCGATGGATCCCACACTATATTCATTCCGGGGTACTGACCCATAACAGGTTGAGAATATTGAGGACCATAACCAGGTTGAGGGTAGGATTGATAATTGAAAGGTACATTTCCGTTCCTTGAACATACGTTTGATCGGAGGGTGGTTGGAAACCTTGGTTCGAGTACTGACCTTGGGGTTGATACCCTTGAGGCACGTACTGATACTGGGGTTGACCTTGAGGAACGTACTGTCCCGTAGGTATGTACTGTCCTTGAGGTTGCCCCCCAGATGAAAATTGTGTACCTTGAGGTTGCCCGCCAGGTGAGAATTGAGGCTGCCCCCTAGGCGGTAACTGGCCACCTTGAGGTTGAGGATTGGGAATAGAACCTGACATCATGAGAATGTCTTCTACGCTCAATGGCTTAGTACCATTGCTTCCATTTAATAACCCTTGCTCAATGGGTTGAGGAGACGCTCCCGAAAAAAGTACCAGAAAGGGACTGATACCCAGAGGGAACAGAAGGACCGCCATACAAAAAGGATTCGGGCAATTGAGTAAGCATGGACGACTGATTCAACATATTTAACGAAGGACAATAACCTCTAGGTGTTGGGTGATAAGGAGCACGAGGTGGTGAAAAACTTAACCCTGGGTTTTCTAAGAAATTAGTCAAAGAAAGATACCAAGTACTGCTCCTAGGTGGACTGTAAAAAATTGATTCACGCTCCCTTAGCTCAATAACATGTTGATTTTCAGGGATAGGGATGCCTGCTTCTTCTTCTGGAGCAAGTTCTTCAATAGCAATAAGTCCAGAAGGAAGATCTTGGGTGATTACTCTTTCTACCCTAGGTGAACTAGGACCACTAGAAGCTGGAGAAACAAACCCTGATGTTGGAGTTGCAGCAAATTCACTTTCAGGCTTGGATATTTCAGGTTCCTCACCTATATCACTAGTAGATGAAAAGCTACCAGTAACTTCGGAAACAGACACTGACTGTGGATTATAATCTGCTACTAACGGTTGAAAATCAGGGTGTACTATCAAAGAAGATTCTCCTTCTTCAGGTGACCCAACTCTACTGTCTCTAGGAGTTATGAGGACTTTCAAGCCTTCAAGCTGGCTCGGTACTTCCTCTGGAGGTTGGCCCCGAAGTCTACGGGACTTCCTCAGTAACTCAGCCACGTTTACAAACTCAGGAGGTTGGCCTCGAAGTCTACGGGACTGCCTTGGTAATTCAGCCACAGTTAAAAACTTTTAACTACTTCACACGCAAACAAAGTAAAATCTCGATGAAAAGAACCTAAAGTCTCTAAAGAACCAAACAAATTTGAATCACACGCCTAAAGAATCTAGGAGATCAAACACACACAAACAGTAACTTTCCGTACTGAAAACACTAGTTGGTGATGAAATCCAACGTCGCAGAGTTCAATACAGAAATTGGGATTGGAACAGTTACCCCGGCAACCTGCTTAATGAATAGACTGGCACAAGTTCCTCCACTTAACCGTCTCGAGTGAAGAGAACCCCCCAGAAAATCCAAGTGAGTCTAGCCAACGTTTGCTCTAGGTACAGTGGGATCTTCCCACCACTGTCACCTCAGGAAGAGTCCTAAAGAATATGGCCACTAAGGTTACCAACTGAGACAAATATACCTGGGGGAACAGTCTACGATTCGATACGCACGCAAGGGCAGAGTAGCAAGCTCAATCCCCTTGAAGGCTTCTTGACATAATCCAAGGTTTACCAACAAGTGACCCCAGGCTCCTCGACAATGGTTAATCCGAGGTTTACCGTTTTGAATACGTGAATATCTGGCGTCGTTCCCAATGAGGAAGGATTGATTCCCACACTGGTTCGGACACGATCTCATGCTTCTCCTTTAAGAGGAGCTTTCCCAGAGCATAAATGCAACAATTAGATTTCTTCCCTACCACAAGATACAGCTACTTGTTTGTTTTTACTGTCTTGGAGAGTTAATTACTCTCCTACTCCAAGACACTAGCCTAAGCTAAGTTGGTGTATCAGAGCCCTAGAAATAAAAATGTTACTAGATGAATTTTACTTTAAGTGTTATTTTTTATTGGTTTTTGTTTAAGTCAAAAGGTGCGGAGATGAAACTCGTGGTATGAAGACTCGACTCAAAATCACTAAAAATGCACCTAAGATGATTTAAACAATCTTTTTCTCTTCGATGAACTTCTAAACTAAGAAAGAGTTTGAGAATGAAAATACTTTGTAAACACAAATCTTTCTCAATCAAACAAATCAAAAGAAGAGATTTTGCCTTTTCCAATGCACTCAAAACGAGACAACTAGTTATTTCACAAAAATTTCCCTTTTTCGTTTCAAAGCACTCAATCACTACAAAAAACAAACTTTTTTCCAAAAGAGATTTTTTATATTTTTATAAAACACTCAAAACTATGAAAATGACTAACTTTGAGATCTATAAACTATAAAAACCTATTTGAAGTCAAAGCCTACTAAATGTCTTTTTTAAGGATGTTTTACTTAGCTAGATGTAAGCTAAGGACCAATTTATGCAGAATCACAAATAAGTCAAGAACAACCAATCTTGTTTTCTTTTTGAAAATTAAAATCCAAACTTTCAAACACAAGCTTTTCGAAGTTTTGTAAAGAGAAAACTCAAAGCGGATTCCTCAACAAGGGGAGATTTCATAAATGGTCAGACTCATAAGAAGGTTGGTAGACACTAAGGTGATCTGAAGTCCCTACAGCTTCTAAGCTCAGAGCCACTACACAACCAAAATGAAAAACAAGCCCAACAAGCAAAACTCCTAGGAATTTCACCTAAAACCCTAACACTAACGAAATCAACCTAAGGAAAGCTTCTGACAAGTTATATGCAGGTCTGGGTAGTGGATAACAATTTATAAACAAAAAACTAAGCTGACTAACAGAGGAAATCTTAGGTTTTTCAAAATTTTGACAGGGTCCGCAGGCCCACAGTTGACACAGGTGTGGTCCCGCTCTGTGCTAAAAGCCAAGCTGCGGGTAGGTACACACTGTGTCAAACGGATAGGGTGTGATCCTCTTCCAAAGCTATGAAAAACAAAAAATAACCCTGGATCTACAAACTCTACCCAATTTTACACACAACAAGCCAAAAATAGAAACAAAAACACAGTTTCTCAAGTCAAAGTAAAAACAAGGAAAACAATCAAGTCCCCAGTGGAGTCGCCATTTTGTCACACAGAATAAGTCGATCTTGCAGACAAGATAGACCTTCCTAGAATCTAAAGAAGACCTAATGACAAGCAAACCAACCAGACACTATCTTTCTCTAAATATGCTTTTATAAACAATGGCAAACAAGTGTTTTTAGGGCCTACCTTAGGTCCAATGCAAGTTTGTGGATGCCCTCGCTCCTTCGATCCAAATGAGCTCCTTTGTCGCAAATCTGCAAACACAAACAAGGCAAACAAATTAAATAGCACCTGAAAAGCCAATATCATAAAACATATTCAACATGAAAGTCAAGGAGTCCATGAAACAAATAACATGAGATACTTGTTGAGAAAAATGATTTTGATTGTATTAATTCAAAAGAAGAAGAACTTTACAACCTTTGCCTTGACGCTGTACAAGCTCCTCCCAGGGTCCAGCAAGAAGTCTCCTCTACTTTGACAAGTTTCACTCACTCCCCATTGAAGCCAAAAAGGTATGTGATCTCTCCTCTTAAGCTCAACTAGGAAGTCTTGATTTCACCAGCATTTACCCTAAAAAATGTTCAGCTTCTAACCTCCCCAGCAACCAGCCCAATGCCTGTATTTATAGTGCAATGGAGGGAGGTTACTAGGTCCTCCTTCAAAGGGATAAAGCCCTCCTTCAAAGGGATAGCTCCTCTCATCAAGGGATTAGCTCCTTCTCTTTTGGGATGCATGAACCACCTCAGAGCGAACAATCCACGTCAAAATTCCTTCTAGAATCCTCTAGAATTAACCCAAAGTGAGTTTTTTAAGATAAAACTTGCACCTTTTGACTTTCACAGGGGTCCGCACCTACACCGTTAGGGACAGAGAGGGCAGGTCCGCATTTTTTGTACACAGAAGGTGTGGGACCGCAGGTGACAGTGAAAGAAAGTGCGGAACCAGAGTTACATTGATTTTTAATGTCTTTCTCTCATTTCCAAAGCTTGACTTGAAGAGCTGAGGTCTGAGACTTGCTTAGGAGGACAGTACAAGCGATGATAGACCCATACTGACTGCAAATAATCATGGTGACGATATTTTTGTGTAACAACAACAAAAATATCTTAATTTAATTTAATTTTATAACATTTTTTATTTGAAGCTAATAGGAAAAGGGTTGTAATAAGTTTTGAGATATATATAAACCCTCTATCCTAACCACTACTAAAATTATTCCCATATAAATTAAATTAAGGTTTTAATAAAATTAAAAATGAGAATACTTTTGTATTTAAAGATGTGAAATTTATATAATACAAATATTAGTGAGAACCAACATAGATCTATCTTAACTAAGGATCCAAGTGATGATAGCAAGCAAATTGAAGGGAAGAGAGGGAGAGGGAGATAGTGACAAAGATGGAGGGTGGAAAGAGAGAGAGAGAGAGAGAGAGAGAGAGAGAGAGATTGTTGGGGGGAGACAGAGAGAAGGAGGTAGGAAGAGAAAGAGAAGAAGAGAGGGGGGAGAGAGATATGGAGTTGGAGGGGGAGAGAAAGGGAGGAAAGAACTAAGAGATAGGGAGATATAGGTGGAGAGAGAGAGAGGGAGAGAAGAGAGGAGGGAAGAGAGAGAATAGGCGGGGATAAAGATAGGGAGAGAAGGGAAAGAAATAGAGAGGGAGGCATAGAGATGGAGGGGGAGAGAGAGAGAGAGAGTGATGGAGGGGGGGACAAAGGGAGGTGAGAGAGAAAGGGAGAGAGAGGAGAGAGAGATGTAGTTGGAGGGGGAGAGAGAGGGAAGGAAGAAGAAAGACATAGAGGGAGAAGGGTAGAGAGATACATGGAGTGACAAGGGAGTGACGGAGAGATGAGAGATAGAGGGAAGAGAGAGTGTTAGGAAACCAGCTCACAAAAAGATAGAAAAGATAGATCAACGCCTTAGAATTCAGACTCTTTGGGGGGGCAACCTCCTTTACATTACACAAATGAACAATTCTTGGATGATACAAATGACTAAACCTCCCTTCTATATATAGGAGTCTAAGGGGTCATAATGTAATCAAGCTGACATAATAGTAATAACATAAGAGCACAAAAATAAAAATAGTGGGTTTCTATGGGGAATACTAATAACAATATTTGGACAATTGGGGCACAATAATAACAATAAGGGATACAATGAAAATAGTAATGGGGCAATCACTAGTATTATAGGGGCCTGACATGCCCCTCTCCTTCCGAAAAGCATTGTCCTCAACACTTAAGTAGTTTTGGATGCTTCTATATAAAATTCTCATCCTCCCATGTGGAATCTTCAATGGATAAGTTCTTCCACTTGATGAGATACTCCGAAATTTAACAATTTCGTAGTTGTTAAGTTCTTGTTTATGTGACTACTTTCGGTTCCAATAAGATTTTTCCTTCCGTGTAAAGTTCTAGCAATATTGTTTGAACTGGGAGCTTGTCACCTATAACCTTCTTTAAACATGAGACATGGAAAACTGGGTGCACTCGAGAAGCTGTAGGAAGCTCCAATTCATATGCCATAGTACCAATCTTTTGCAACACCTTATACGGACCATAATACTTCAGTGATAATTTATTATCCTTCATATCTTGGTTGAGGGAAATTTATTTATATAGTTGTAGCCATAGGAATACCTACTCACCTACATCAAAACTTCTTTCACTATGATGTTGATTTGCCTATTGTTTCATTCTATTCCGCACCAACGTGAGGTTATCCTTTAAGAGGTGCAGAACTTGTTTTTGATGCTCGATGTGATGTTCCACTGCTTGAACCTTATAATTTTCTCTTAAATATTATGTGATGGATGGTGGATGATATCCATAAAGTGCCATAAATGGGGCCATTTTTGCTGTAGTATGGAAGGAAGTGTTATACCACCATTCAACCAGAGGTAACCATTTGACCCATTATGTTTGTTTATTAGATACAAAGCAACAAAGATATCCTTACAAACATTTGTTTACTATCTCAGTTTCCCCATCAGATTGAGGATGATAAGATGAGCTATGAGCTAGCTGAGTTCCTAGACAAGAAAATAATCATGTCCAAAAATTTCGAGTGAAAATGGGACCTCTGTCGCTTACAATAATCTTTGGGTTTCCATGTAGCTTTTGAATTGTTTCCATAAATGCAGTATAAGTTGTATTGGCTTTAAATGGATGTGATAATGCACAAAAGTGTGCATACTTGGTAAGTCTGTCAACTACCACCATGATGACACTCTTTCCTTCGGACTTGGGTAAACCTGTGATAAAATCCATTGAAACCTCCTCCCAACGTTGGCTTGGAATGGATAAAGGCTGTAATATACCTGGGGTCTTAATTGTTTCAACTTTATTTTGTTGGCAAACCAAACATTTCGCCACAAAATTTTGAATATCCGATTTAAGGCCATCCCAAAAAAATTCCTTCTTAACCCTGTGGTAAGTTTTTAAAAATCCTGAGTGCCCTCCTAAGGGAGAAGTGTGAAATTCCATAAGAATCTTTTGTTTGAGTTTGGAATTCTTACATAGGTATAAGCAATATTTGTACCATAAAAAATCATTTTTCCAGCTAAATGTATCAGATGTACTGGGATCTTGTTGTAACTTTCGAATGAGTGCCCACACTTCTTCATCATTCTTCCATTCCTCCCTTGATTCATTTATCCAATCTGGTTGGATAATAGAAATGGCGCACAACAATGCTTCCACATCCTCATCCATTCTTAAGAGTGCAACTGCCACAACATTTTGCTTCCCTTTTTGTAGATGATTTCAAAGTCATAACCCAACATCGTTGTGACCCATTTTTGTTGCTCTTCAGAGGATAATCTTTGTTCTAAAAAGTTTTTAATACTATCATGATCCATTTTTACCTTGAAGTGTATTCCCATTAGGTAGGGTCGCCATTTCTTAAGTGCATGTAGTATTTCCAACATTTCCTTCTCATAAATAGCTTTGTGTAAATACTTTCCCTTGATTGGATGACTTTCGAAAGCAATGGGTCTTTCATCTTGCATTAAAACAACACCAATTCTATTTTCTGAAGCATCACATTCCACAATAAAGGTTTTTGTGAAGTCCAGTGTAGCTAAGACCGGTGCTAGGCACATTGCCCCTTTAAGATGTTTGAAGGCCTTTGTTGCTTCTAGAGTCCATGAAAATGAATCTTTCTTCAATAATTTTGTTAGAGGTGCTGCTATTCTCCCATAATTCTTAACAAACTTGGGATAATATCTTGTCAACCTGAGAAATCCTCACAGATGCTTTATGGATGTAGGGATTTTCCATTCCTTAATGGCTTTAATTTTGCTAGGGTCTACCTTAACACCTTCATGAGATACAATATGACCCAGATATTCCACCTCTTATACTCCAAAGAATCATTTGGAGCTTTTTGCATATAATTGTTTCTCCTTCAATAGTTTGAGCACATTGTCAACATGTTCAACATGATCCTTCCAAGGCTTGCTGTAGATTAGTATATCATCAAAAGACACTAACACAAATTTTCTAAGGAAGGGTTTGAAAATGGAATTCATCAAACCTTGAAATGTAGAAGGTGCATTGGTAAGGCCAAAAGGCATGACCAAAAATTCATAATGACCCTCATGAGTTCTAAATGCTGTTTTCGGAATGTTTTCAGTCTTCATTCTAATTTGATGATATCCTAAATGAAGATCCAACTTGGTGAAGTAAATTGATCCATGCAATTCATCCAATAATTCATCAATGATAGGAATGAGAAATTTATCTTTAATAGTGAGCTTGTTGAGCTCCCTATAATCCAGACACATGCGCCATGATCCATCCTTCTTATGCACCAATACTACTGGAGAAGGGAAAGAACTTTAACTATGTTGAATTATACCAACCTCTAGCATTTCTACAATGATACGTTCCATTTCACTCTTTTGGGCATAGGGATACTGTACGGCCTGATGTTTGGAGGAACACTTCCTGGAATCAAATGAATAACATGATTATGATCACGAATACGTGGGAGACCTTCGGAAGTCTCAAATACCTTGGAATGATTGTCCAAGACTTTTTGGATATTTGGATAAATAGATGATTTCAATGTGGGAACCTCTACTGAACATAATTGTGCAATTACACCTCATTGTTCCTTCTTTAGAAGCTTTGTCATGCCGTTAGAGCTTATTATCTTTCCCGGTTTCCCTGCAATACCCCTTAATTCAACTTCCTTTCCTTCTGCACAAAATTTCATGAAAAGTTCTTGAAAATTAAAAGCTATTGTAACCAAGGATTGTAGCCATTAGACTCCTAGTACAACATCAGCACCACCCATTGGAATGGAAATCATTGGGTTATTCAATACATATTCTCCCATGGATAGCTTGATATTATGACACTTTCCAGAGCAATTTATGGTTCCTCCACTTGCAACCATCACTTGACACTTTGGTGTTGGATATAGGAAGCAATTCAATTCCTTTGCTATCTTACAATGAATAAAATTATGGGTACTTCCCGAATCAATCAACATTATTACCATTTTCTTCTTGATATGTCCTTCTATCTTGATAGTTTGAGGAGTGGTAATTCCAGCCAATGCATTACAAGATATGGTCAGATTCATTTCTTCTTTATCTAGGGTTTGTTCCTGGAGTATATCCTCTTCTTTTGACATTTCTTGTTCCTTTTCTTCCTCCTCTTCATAATCTATGTAGAATAATTTCTTCTCAGCACACTTATGACCTTTAGTGTATTTGCTATCACAATTGTAACAAAGCCCTTTTGCTCTTTTTTCTTCCAATTGTTGTGGTGTCAACCTTGTAGGTTGTGGAAGGCTAGGGGCAACAACACTTCCATCTTTATAGTTGTGAGTGGTACGCTTCCTCATTGCCATAATTTTGCTTTCCATTTTTCTTGCTAACCTGAATGCCTTCTCCAATGAATTAGGTTCCCAAAGGCAAACCTCATGTTTGATATTATCCTTTAAAGTCCCTATGAACACATCAATCCTATGCTCCTCTAGAAGATATTTTACCCTTATGTTCAATTTTTGGAAGTCCTCAATGTGCTCCATCATTGAACCCTTTTGTTTGAGATTTATCAATTGGCTAAAAAGGGTGTTGCTTTTTGTATCCTCATAATGTGCTATCATTTCTTCCGTAAAAATTTCCCAAGTGACAATTTGTTTATGAGAGAAAAGTCATTGATATGATACAAATTGATTTGGTTCCAAATATAAAGTTGCAATACGTACCTTTTGTGTGTTTTACACATTATGGGGATCGAAAAATTGCTCCATCTGTAGTATCCATGTTCCAGGATCCTTGCTATCAAACTTCCTCATATCGATTTTTGGAACATGGTGGGCCTTCAATCCAACTTTAGAGTCTATGAAATGATGATTAACATTTCGTTTGTTCTCATCATAAGTTTAATTTACTACCCTTTCACCATTAGTGACCATTTCTTGTAGCAACTTATTCAAATTTATCTTCAATTCTTCCATCTTATCGTCCATGCCATTCATCTTAGCTTCTACACCTTTCTTTAAACCATCCATCTTAGCTTCGATGCCATCCATCTTAACTTGCATGCCATTAATATTAGCTTCCACGCCATTCATCTTGGCTTCATTTACCTTTAGTGAGAGTGAAATTTGTTGTACTTGGTCTTGTAATTTTGATATATCATGTTGCATTTCTTCCTCTTCTTCATGAGTCATGCTAGAGCTTTCAGGTTGCTTAATAGGTGTTTCCATTTTTTTTCTTTAGGGCATTAATTAATGCTAATAATTCTTCACTATTCCCTTTGAATTCCTTCAAACTAATTTTTCAAACCAATCTTATGCAAAATTCAAAAAAACTACCCACCTTTTTTCACTTTGTAAGAGATTGATATTGAATCTGTTGTATCTCTGTAACTACAGATCTCGAATATCTAACATCTCATCCTACGGTATCCATTTGAGTCCTCTTTCTAACCCTGCAAGTCTGATCAAGATTGGATTCTCCAAGGAAGAGTTATTCAAAATCTCCCACGATGACTTGATTATAGAATAGTTCAGTAGAGAGAATTTGTATGATGTTCCATGTGTCACTGTTTTGACCTTAGTATCTGAAACTGATAGACATAAAACTAAAGGCCCTCCTCTTTCTGAAACTTCTGACAAAATTTCAATCTGATGCTCAAAACAAAAGTTATGATTATTTTCCCCAGGTCATCTGTTTGGAATGGAATTTGGGAGTCTGCAAAAACACAAACTTCCTCAGATCATATCTCCGCAAATATAGTGAGACAAGTTCTGAAATTTGGACCTGAAGTTCAGAATGCTTTTCGCCCAAATGGGATTTTTTTTTTAGCTTCTGAAATGTCACAGAAAAAAATTTATAGCGAAAATGCCATGATGACCTGTTTGGAGCAGCGAAACCCTAGAATCCAAAGCTCTGATACCAAATGTTAGGAAACCAGCTCACAAAAAGATAGAAAATATAGATCAACACCTTAGAATTTAGCCTCTTAGAGGGGGCAACCTCCTTTACATTACAAAAATGAACAATTATTGGATGATACAAATGACTAAACCTCCCTTCTATATATAGGAGTCTAGGGGTCACAATGTAACCAAGCTGACATAACAATAATAACATAAGGGCAAAAAAATAACAATAGTTGGTTTCGATGGGGCATACTAATAACAATATGGGGACAATAGGGGCACAATAATAACAATAAGGGATACAATGACAATAGTAATGGGGGAATCACTAGTATTATAGGGGCCTAACAGAAAGAGGCAGAGAGGAAGTGGGAGGGAGAGAGAGACAGATATGGAGAGAGAGTGTGTATGTTTGGGGGGTGAGACAGAGAGAGGGAATAAGAAAGAGACACATAGATACAAATATAGATATTATATGGTATTATATAACTAGCCTAGATCCATCTTAACCTAGATAATAATAATCTAATTTAATTTAATTTTAAGTTTACCTTTTTTCTGCAATGATTTTGTTGTTAGTTTATAGAGATAGACATGTTATACTTTTGGAATTTGAAAAGGAAACACGTGCTCTTAACTTGGTTGTATTGAAAACGTTTAAGTGTAAGAAAGAAACATGCCCTCTTAACTTGGTTGTATTAAAAATATAAGTGTCCTTGTATACTAGGTGGGTGCAAACAAGAGAGAGTATATGGTAAGTGGATTAAATAGTTAAAAGGAAATGTTAGTTAAGGATAAAGTTACAAAAATCTAACAAATAGGCTAGGGTTAGGATATTACTGTTTTGGGACATCTAAAGTTGAAGGTACATTTTATGGAGGTGTAGTCTAAGCCCTCGGGTGTAGGGC
This sequence comes from Pinus tabuliformis, assembly GCA_031772625.1. Lineage (NCBI taxonomy): Eukaryota > Viridiplantae > Streptophyta > Pinopsida > Pinales > Pinaceae > Pinus > Pinus tabuliformis. The sequence goes on along the minus strand of CM062808.1, from coordinate 796,859,549 downwards.
ACATATTATGGGTATCTTGGACTTTTGGTGTGTGTTAGTGCTGTCAACTAGTGCTGGAGAGTCCAACCAATGAGCAGGCAAAGTTTTTCATTTACAAGGTTGGCATCAATCAAGTATTCTCCCTCTCTACCCAACTCTAAGATGAGGAGTGTGCATAATGGACTTATTATTGTAACAAATTGCAAATATTTCATTATCTTTAAGTTCAATGGCTTGAAGTGGCTACCTCAACCTACAAATCTTTAAAGGAATTATGTGTTTTTCAATTAAACCCTTGTGGTCAAGGAGCTGGAAAAGAGGAAGGCCTTATGGATATTTTTAAGGGGTTGTAATGACCCTCGTCTTATGGTAAATATGTAGATATGATTCTAATGGTCCTGATCTTAGTATATTCATGTATATAATGTAAATATTTTCCTATCACCTTTCATTGTATAAATTTGATAAATATTTTGTGGTTACCCTGATGTACATGTTGAGGTTCCACTTGCATAATTATGGGAAACACTTCTCAGACATTCTTGTGTACATGGGGAAGATCATAATTACTCTATGCCCACAAATATAATTGTGAATAGTGTCTAACTGAATCAAAACCCTAACCATCAACCCAATCTCCATTGATGAGGCTTCAACCAATGGTCCTTCCTTGAGGTAACCACTTATAGTTATTGATGCAACATTTTTCTAACTCAATTAACCTTGTATTAACTAGGGGGAGTTAGATGGAAACTCAATGACTTCAAGGTGAGGGTAATAACCAAAGTTCAACATATACCATAATAACCTATACATATGTCTTTATACCAGGGGTATGATACAAGTATAAGGAACTCTATTAATGGGGGGGTTAAAGAGCATATAGCTCAACTCATATATTTGAAAGAGCAAAAATAATTCTCGCAAGACCTAAGAAGAGACTCACAAACACTCACAAGCATAATATTTATAAGCCTTGATGTAGTCAAGGGTGGGGAGATATTTTGCAACCTATTAGCACACATGAATGGATTTTTCTCCTCCCTCACACCTTGTTGATTCTAGAACATACCTAGTGTTACTGGGAATAGTGTCTATGCAAAACTACTAATCCCACTAAGGCTGGTAGCTACCTTAGAAACAAACAAACTAAAATGACTTTTGTTTTCCTTTATCAAAGATAGACGAGAGAAGAATAAAGGAGACCAACCTCTGTCTTGTGCTTGGTTCCTTGCTCGATTCCTCTCTCTTCTGATAGTCCTTTGCTACTTGTTTTCGTACCCAGCTTCACAGAATACCTATAGAATCAAAGCAGCATTACACTATACGAGAACATGGATCTATTATCATAAGCAATATAGGATCAGATGTATATTAACCACACAAATGCATAAAACATCAATCACACAAGTGTATGGAGGAAAACTTAAATAGTTTTATTGATAATCAAGAAAGAGCCAAGAGAATTACAACCGATTTTTTTGACCCAACATCATCCTCTCAGCAAGTAAGCCCTTCTTCACCTCATGAAAAGCTTAGATCACCCAGCACTATGATGTTGCCTCAAGAAACCAACAACACTTCCTTACAAGATGCAAAATTCCAGCCTCTGGATCTCTGGGATGAGGGATCCATATATAGATGTTTGTAAGGGAGGTGAGTCAGCTTGAGATTTGATTAGTGTCTTCCCTCTGATAGTTCTTGATTCCACTTGGAGATTGATGATCTCTTACCCATCCCTGGTCGAATTCAGAGAGGAAAGTGTCACAGGAGAAGTTTCTAGAAGATTCCATGCTTCTCCACCTTGCAAATTGACCCTGCCATTTGTCCCTTCTCACCCATCACACCCCATAGAAGGGCTTTTTGAAACGCAACGCACCTACTGTGTGTATTTAGGTGGGATGCAACGCACTTTGGCTATGGAGCAGGTGAAATGGTCCAGCTTTGACCAGTTCTGAGTAGTTTTTCATGGAGAACTTCTGGGAGATGCTGTAATCAGTTGACCTTGTTCTTTTAGGGGTTGGAACAACACCTTTAGGGACTTAGGAGCCCTTGGTTTATGGACATTTATGCTTGGGGTTGCAATGTCCAAAAATGTCTATAATAGTTGCCCCCTAAAGCATGAGGTCGTTAATCTTGTTGATGTCGGGTGAAATGCTTTATCATGAGGATCCGAAGTTCTTTCAAGCTGGAAGGAGACCTGTAATAAGATACAATACAATACATTATCTTCATAATATTTTCATGATCTAGTTGAGGCGAGCATTCCCATGCTCAGCTTTATAAATTCATTTTTCATGTACATGAGACAGACAATCGTCTGAGTGTAGACTGATGATTCTGGTAGAGCCATCATCCCTTAGATTGGATGATTATCTGTGCAGCAATGATGTACATTTGATGTCTTTATCTTCCTGAATATATATCGCAGCCCAGATGGATGAAACTAGATCCGGGGTCTTCAATTTCGTTCGATCTTCACTCAAAGTACAAGTTGATCCATGTGAGAGATGTTCTGGAGTCGAACATGGAAAGACATCGCCTGATTACCAACCAATGATGTAAGTTGTTAAGAGGTGCGAGAGGAATCACCGATAATGATAATGATCCTCAAGGTACTGTAGTACAATTCATGTGGTGTGAATAAGAGACTTGGCGTCGAACACCACATAAAATCTTTCGATCGAAGGCCATTGATGTAAACCTGTCGCCGGAAGTGAGAAACTTGCCATTGAGGCATGCAAGCTTCAAAGTACTGAAAGGGTTGTTCCTAGATCGACTTCTTGGATAATGAGCTGATGTCGACAAGAAGCGATCCGTCATAGGAGGGCCTTAATGAATCCCACATCAATGACACAGAATGGAGCAAATGATTTTAATGGAGGTGAAAACAATCTGGTGATATACAGTTCAGGGTGGCAGTCATGAAAGAATGGAGTGAAAATGTATTATAGTGGGTGAGACACAGGTGAATTCTCTGAGTGACTTCACTTGAACATATCGGCAACACTGACATGATGGATTGGTAGCATTAACACCAAATGTGGATGGTGTGCTGGAACCATGGTGATGTGACCAATGAATGGAACAACCCAACCCGACTAGGATGCGGAGTGAAAGTGTCATGTTCAAGAGCGACTTGCTACCAACAGAGTTTCTTCAAGTTTTCTTCCCAATTTTTCCCCAGTCATTGTTGACCAGTACCTCTTTATTTTTGTCAAGCTTGAGGAGGATAACATATGCTTGTTCTATAATTTTCCCTTCGGGCAAACCCATCGCTATGTTTTAACGAGCCTAGCGATAGTGAAACTCGTTCTTGTCTGTTATGGACAAGTTTGTCGCTATTAGGTTTTAACGAGTTTAACGACAAAGATAACTCGATCCTTTTTAATTTTAGAGAGTCTGAAAAGGAACATAAAGGAAACTCCAAAAATTCCTTTTTCGTCATCTAATCCCTTAAGTCCGAAAAAGTATAAAATAATATGAAAGGGATGAATTTTTGGTAATTTTAACGAGCCGAACAAGACAAGCGCTTGATCTTTTTGTGTAATAATCCCTCAGGTCCAAAAAGATTAAAATCTAAAGGAGGGATAGCACTTCGGGTTTCTTTAACGAGCTGGAGAGGCCAATAGCTCGGCAATATTTTCATATTTTACAAGTCAGTTGAAAAGAGCTTAAAGGAGACTCATTTTTTGAGGAACGAGTGATAGGTTCAGGTAGCAGCTAATTCCAGGTAAGGTTTGGAATTTTCCAATCACGACAGTGTCACAAGGATGGCTAACAAGATCACTCTTCGCAGCTGTTCCTCAAAAGGGGTAAACAATCAAGTGGAGGTGAATGATCGGCCAATACAGAGTGGAGGTGATGATGAGAACACAGCCAAGGCTTCAAAGGCTGAAGTACTACATTCACAATGGTTATTTACCGGAAATTGGTTCATTTTTTAATGAGCTTAAACGCTGGGGGAAACACTTGCTCATTGCTTATGTTTACTTTTAACGAGATTGAATTCCACGATAAAACTGCTCAATTAATCCAGTCGCATAATAAGGATGTCTCATATATAAAAATGGCATTATTTCAAAGCTTTGCCCCACATCCTTTCTTTATGAAAGTTAGGAGACGACCAATCCTACGAGTTTAGAGGGTTAGAGGACCTACAAATTTAAAAAATAAATGGTCGCTCTTCGCTTGCATGCCAAAAGGTTCGCATGCCCCCAGGTATAGTGAAATAGAGTTTCAAGGTTACCCCTCAATTTGCAGACAAAACATTTGTTTTATCGGGAAAGGCCTACCTTATTCAGGTTACCAAAGATTGTTCTATTTGTGCCACAAACAAAACACTTCTTCAGCGATGTCTACCGAAATAGACAAAGGTGAGTGGCGTAGATGCCTCCACTCACATAACTTTGACGAAGGAATATTATTCTAGTCTAATCCCCTTTTCCTAAATGGACGGGAGTGTTAGACTAGTCAGATATCCTTCACGGAAACCTACCCTATACCTGAAGTTTTCCTGTCGAAACAGGTCAGGGTGCATGCCCCCTGGGTTTCAGTCATGCCCTTCGAATCACTCGCGCTCATCAGGAGGATGGACTAGGGATTGACGAGACATTCCTTGCATGAAAAGACCATTCAGGGATGGTATATGACTATTTGCTATGCGTGAAGCAAGGAATGAAAGCTGGTCTACGAGCTTGACCACTCTTCCTTCGTGCGAAAAACACATTACTCTAAAGAGTGAGGAGACAATGGCTCCCATGCAATAAATATAGTCTCATCCAAGGAGTAGATTATAATCCAGGGGTCCTTGGACTACCATTACGTTCTTGTGAACATTTTTCCCTCTCAATGTTATGGGCACATCAGGAAGGATCCCTAATGGTCGACTGGTTCCTTTGTCAAAGCCTGTTAGATTTCTCATTTCAGGCAAAAGCGATGGCGAACCAAGTGCTTTCCAAGCAGTTGAGGAAAGGATACTCACAGAAGCCCCCTCATCTATGATGGTACCGGCCATAACCATTCTATATACTTGAGCGATGATTAGGAATGGTACACTAGCTGGTAAACGGGGTCTGCCTAGTAGATTCCAATCAAAGGAAACAACTAGGTTGCTTGGAGGTGGGACCGAATAGACGGCCGGGTATGACTTTGACGAACTTCCTTCCTGCTATAAAGGAACGGGTAGACTGCCCCCATGTTCATCAGAGTCTGTGTTTATGAAGAGAATTTGAACGATGTCGTTCTTGTTCTCTTCGGTGACTGTATCATCTGAAGATTGATCCTCTGAAGGCATGACTGGGTCAACTGCTGCCTCCACCTTTTGACTTTCGTCGGGTATGGATTCATATGGTTTATCTTCAATGATAGATGCTTCGGCCGACCACAAGGGCGTGTCAGCCGGATTTTCAACTAGTGACAGACTCAGCAAGAGTTTCTTATATCCAGGAGGGAGCCGTAATGGTGAAACCGAACGGTCATCCAAAACTCTTTTAGCCTCATCTAAGAAGGGACAACGGTGGATGGCATGATCGCCTTCACACAATTTACAAGGAAATTTACATTTTCCTTTTTGTCCAGGGGCTTCGCTTTCACTAGTTGACGGTGTACTTTCAACATGATCGTCAAAGGTTGACGACACCGGGTTGTGCAAACGGGGAGACTAGTCCCTTAAGATCCGAGGGATGCAAGGACAATCTCGATGATAGTGGTCTCCTTTGCAAATGACACATGGCGATTTAGGTCTGGTCGATGCAGTGTGTGGATTTTCGCTAGATGACGCTTGGTTGCCCTTTTTTGCCTTTGGCTCCTTCTTCTTCTTCTCTTTCTTCTTCTTTTCCTTCTTCTTCTCAGGTACTTGATTTTTGGCTTTACTAGCTTCGTCAAGCGATGAGGAAGGAGGAGAGGAAGAATTGGACGAAGTAGAAGGTTGGGGGGTAACTCTGGAATCGTTTAGTTTCTGACTCGATTGTTCAGGAATCGCGGTGTTCTGAACGACGGAGGTTGAGAAGAGCCATACAGGAAAGCCGATTGTCAATCCTGGAAGCGACAATGTGGCCATATGAGGTGCACCAACATCTCCTCAAGAGGAGAAGGGACTAGGATTTCCTCCAAGGGGAACTCCTTGGTTGGTGGACTCCATTTTCCTCAACCTAAGACCAATGTAGGAAAGGTGATAATTATTCCGTTTAAAATAATTTTTTAGACGCTTTGACACAACTTGTTTTTTCAATTTTTAAGAGTCAAGAAAAACAAAAGATGACTCTAGTCGCCTTCGATTTTTAATGAGCCTGAAGTGACAAGTGCTCAGATGGACCTTTTCCGTTAAGGAGTCTGAAAAGGAATGAAAGAGACTGCTCTGGAAATCTAGATAGAGGGATTACCAAACCAATCGCAAAACTGCAGAATACTTTTTACGGTATGGCAGTCAATCTTCCTGAATGCTGTGTTCAGTGCATTGCAATCGATAGGGCGGCAGACACAACTTCCTATGGATAAAGGATATAGCCTATTGTGGTCTCCCAAAATATACTCGACGGTACGTGGGAGCACAAGTCTGTACTGGCACTTATTGTCTCAAAGTGGAGGAATCACCCAACCAACAGTGAAAAGAACAGTTACCAGGCTTTACGACGCCGGAATACATCTCTAGCCTAGACTTCTAGATTTGTGCGTTAGGTTCCAAAGCGTTTTTAGATTCATTAAATTTATTTTATAGTTGATCTTGCTTAAGAAATTTGCCTTTCAGGTTCACCGCGTGATGTAGATGTACAATTCCTAAAATGCAATCTAAGATGATAAACAGTCGTTTAATCTTTTTTTGCAAATGAAAATCCTAGCTACTAAGGAAAGAGAGATGGCGTTCTTTCAACAAAGAGCAAAGAGCACACACTATATGCAATGTCCTAAATTAAACCAACAAAGAGTCTAAATGCAAATGCACGTACATGTATTTGTTTTTAGCCTTCTTAATGTGTAAATGACAAAAAGAAATCTAATGCGCAAATCTAAATTATTTTTCAAAGCGACAATTACAAGTTTCTTTTCAAAACAAAATGAGGACAATAACAACACTTTGCGATTTGGAATTGAAAACTTGCTTTCGACACTAGAAAAACTACTAATTCAGATCAAATACAATAGTAACAGGGTAATCGACTATCAAGAACAATCAAATTCTCTTCTATGACTGAAAACGACACTTGCGACACTTTCAAATCAAGAAACGACAGTACAATTACGTTACTTCTTTGTAAAGGAGAACTGAAAATGACTCAAAAAATACATAAAAACATTTACAGTTCTTTGCACAATGGAGGCGAAATATCAGCAAGGAAAGGGGGTTTCAAACAGAGGTATACTGACTACAGGCAGCAAAACTCCTGAATAGATCTGAAAAGAGTGAACACAGAAACCAAAATTGAGGAACAAGGCCTTGTCTGATCAGCGCACCTGTAACACAGTGAAACTGAAATGCAACACACCTACTACACTCGGGAAGTGCGCTGCATTTGAAGTTCACAGAACAGATAGTGCGCTGGACCAGGGACAAGACTTTGATTGGATTCCAGGTCACAGTTTGCAGTTCAGTTCAGGGATTTAGGCCAAGCAAGTGGTAATCAATAAATCAATCACAAGGGTAGATCTAAGGAGGTTACTAGAGCCACCACAAGGGCAATTAGAAAGCTTGTAAATAAATTGTTTAATTCATAAACAAAACTCGGAGATTGACTGAAGCAGCGTTGATCTACTTTGCACTTGCATAGAAAATGCAGTTCGAAGGCTAGCTGGCTTGACTTCAGGCTCCGTCTGTAAGTTTATAAAGTAAACAAATGTAGTTGAACAAACAATCTACTCGCTCCCCGGTGGAGTCACCATTTTGTTACCGGGAATAGTGTCTATGCAGAACTACTAATCCTACTAAGGCTAGTAGCTACCTTAGAAACAAACAAACTAAAACCACTTTCGTTTTCCTTTATGAAAGATAGACGAGAGAAGAATAAAGGAGACCAACCTCTGTCTTACACTTGGTTCCTTGCTCGATCCCTCTCTCTTCTGATAGTCCTTTGCTACTTGTTTTCGTACCCAGCTTCACAGAATACCTGTAGAATCAAAGCAGCATAACACTATACGAGAACATGGATCTATTATCATAAGCAATATAGGATCAGATGTATATTAACCACACAAATGCATAAAACATCAATCACACAAGTGTATGGAGGAAAACTTGAATAGTTTTATTGATAATCAAGAAAGAGCCAAGAGAATTACAACCGATTGTTCTGACCCAGCATCATCCTCTCAGCAAGTAAGCCCTTCTTCACCTCATGAAAATCTTAGATCACCCAGCACTATGATGTTGCCTCAAGAAACCAACAACACTTCCTTACAAGATGCAAAATTCTAGCCTCTGGATCTCTGGGATGAGGTATCCATATATAGATGTCTGCAAGGGAGGTGAGTCAACTTGAGATTTGATTAGTGTCTTCCCTCTGATAGTTCTTGATTCCACTTGGAGATTGATGATCTCTTACTCATCCCTGGTCGAATTCAGAGAGGCAAGTGTCACAGGAGAAGTTTCTGGAAGATTCCATGCTTCTCCACTTTGCGGATTGACCCTGCCATTTGTCCCTTCTCACCCATCGCACCCCATCGAAGGGCTTTTTGAATTGCAATGCACCTACTGTGTGTATTTAGGTGGGATGCAACGCACTTTGCCTATGGAGCAGGTGAAATGGTCCAATTTTGACCAGTTCTGAGTAGTTTTTCATGGAGAACTTCTAGGAGATGTTGTAATCAGTTGACCTTGTTCTTTTAGGGGTTAGAAGAACACCTTTAGGGACTTAGGAGCCCTTGGTTTATGGACATTTATGCTTGGGGTTGTAGTGCCCAAAAATGTCTATAACACCTAGGAAGAGGGAAAATGACAGATGGGGAGAAAATGGGACGCCAAATGGCAGAAAAGGGAAGATCCAGTTAGCCAAGACCAAACTAACTAGAAGGATGGAGTGAGAAGTAGAAAGAGAAGAGAATTTGGGATAAGGAGAATAGGATGCAAAAGAGCATAATGAGAGGAGAGTAAGGGAGAAGGAACCGAGAGTGAACAAGATGAGGAGAGGGAAATCAAAGGAAAAGAAGTCACTGGGTAACTACTCGAAGGGTGTTGATGTAAGGAGGGTGTCACACTTGGACATCATGGGATTTGCACCACGAAGATAAAAAACTGAATTCTGATGTCAAATGTAAGCCTCCATCATGTGGTTGAACTGTACATTTGACATTTACGACATCAAACTACCACTTCTCTGCATCTAATTAACAATCGAGTTGTCGGGTCTGGCGCAATGGGAGAATCACTACCATGAATCTCTTTAGAGAACTACAATTTCCCAAAGATCTTATAGTCATATATTTATTGGTTATTTTTACAATCCAAGATTTAGGAACCTTACCTTCATGCTTGTGGCTTAGCCACCTTCCAAGTAATGCGATAAAAACACCTAGTAATATTTTCACACTGAACACTATACAATAAACTTAACCCTAATATCTTAGTGAAGAACAAGTAACTAGCTAGACTCTGGAAGGGTTTTTGGATTGACTGTTAGTGAAACTCATTACAGTTAGGTGTGCCAATGTGTGCTGAGTGTTAGCGAGTGCTAGGGAAGCACAAGGGAGCACTAGGTAAAAATGCATGGAAATGAATGAATAAGAGTGTGTGACAGGGAGTGTCAATGAGTTCCAGGTGTGGTAAGAGGGGAGTGACATGGTATGCTAAATAGTGCTAAGTCATTCTAGCGTGCCAGAGTCACATGTAGCCAATATGTGCTAGGTGCCATGGTGCGCCAAATAGTACTAGGAAGTGTTAGGGAGCATTAGGGAAACACAAGGGAGCACTAGGTGAAAATAATGCATACAAATGAATAATTAAGAGTTTGTGATAGGAAGTGTCAGTGATTTCAGGGTGTGCTAAGGAGGGAGTGACAAGGTATGCTAGGCAGTGCTAAGGCATTCTAGAGGTGAGGGAAACATGGCAAGATGTGCTAGGTGCTAAGGGGTGCCAATGCATGCTAGGGAGATTTATGGACTGTTAGGGAAAAACAAGGGAGAACTAGTTTCAAATGCATGGAAATGAATGAATAAGAGTGCGTGGCAGGGATTGTTAGCGAATTCTATGTGTGCTAAGGAGGGAGTGACAAGGTATGCTAGGTAGTTCCAAGGAATGATAGATTTCCATGTGACATGCCAAGATGTGCCAAGTCCTAGGGTGTGCCAATGTGTGTCAAGGAGTGCCATGAGAACACAAGGGAGAACTAGTTCAAATTGCATGGAAATGAGTGGATAAGAGTGTGTGATAGGGAGTGTCAACAAGTTACAATTGTGTTAAGGAGGGAGTGACAAGGGTATATGCTAGGTAGTACAAGGGAATGCTAGAGTGTCAGGGCATGTTAGAGAGTGGTAGGGTCTATTAGGGAGTGGAAAATCATGCCAAGGAATGCAGGGGATGATAATGTGTTCCATGTAGTGACAATGGATTGTTATACGTGCTAGATGTTATGGCATGTAAAGATGTAAACTATGTTTCTTAGTTTTTTTATGGGCACGGTTGGATGTGAGCCTTGACTTAGTAACTTGTTAAGTGGGATGAGTTAAGATTGGACATGAGAAGCCCAAGATGATTTATAGTCCATTAGGGGAACAAGGCATAGTTTAGTTGTAATAAATGTAACTTGGTAAAGTTGTTGTAGTCGAGGTAGGATTTGGTTGGGTTCCTAAGTCTAATATAAAATAAGGGTAGTTATGAAGGCATGATAATTAAGGAGTGCCATGGCATGCCAAGGAATGAAAAGGCATGTTGACATATGCCAGATAGTGTCAATGCATGTCAAGGAGTTTTTGGGAGTGTCAAGGAATCACAAGGGAGAACTAGGTCAAAGTGAATGGAAATGAATGAATAAGTGATTATGCCAAGGAGTGTCAGTGAATTCTAGGTGTCCCATGGATGAAGTGTGTTAGGAGAATTTCATATTAGGACTTGTAGGAGGAAAGCATATGATTGTGATAAGAGGATGGAAAAAGAAGTTTGAGACAAAGGGAGACCTCGGTCTAGGCACCACACTATTTTTTCAATGACTTGATTGGGTTCTCAAGTCATAAAAAAGTAAGGTTATCTATGAGGGCATGAAAACTAGGGAGTGCCAAGGTGTGCGGGGAATTTCAGGAAGTTCTAAAACATGTTAGAAAGTTCCAAGGAATGTTAGGCATGTCAATACATGTCAAGTGCTAAGGCATGCCAATGTGTGCTAGGTTCTAGGATGTGGTGCCAACACATGCTAGGCATAGCCAAGGAAACACAAGGGAGGACTCGTTTCAATTACATGTAAATGAATGAATCTACGTGTGTAATAGGGAGTGTTAAAAAGTTATAGGTGTGTTAAGGAGGGAGTGACAAGGTATGATAAGAAGTGCCAGTAGATGATAGAGTTCTAGGAAAGCTTACTAAGATGTGACAAGTGCCATGGTGTGCCAATGTGTGCCAAGGAGTGTTAGGGATTGCTAGGGAAACACAAGGGAGCACTAGGTCATAATGCATGGAAATGAAGGAATAAGAGTGTGTGGCATGGAGTGTCAGTGAGTTCCAAGTGCATTAAGGAGGAGTTACAAGGCATGATTGGCAATGCTAAGGAATGCTAGAGTTCTAGGGCGACATGCGGCCAATATGTGCCAATGCGTGTAAGGAAGTGTTAGCTAGGAATGCTAGGGAAACACAAGGGAGAACTATGTCAAAATGAATGGAAATTAACAAATAAGAGTTTGTGATTAGAAGTTTCAGTGAGTTCTAGTTGTGTTAAGGACAAATTGACAAGGTATGCTAGGTAGTGTTAAGGCATGCTAGAGGCTAGGGTGACATGTGAAGATGTCATATGTGCTAGGGTGTAACAACACATGTCAAGGAGTGATAAGGAGTGCTAGGGAAACACAAGGGAGCACTAGGTAAAAATGCATGGAAATGAATGAATAAGATTTTGTGACCAAGAGTTTAAACGATCTCTAGGTGTGCTAAGGAGAAAGTGACAAGGTATACTATGTAGTGCCAAGGAATGCTAGAGTGTTAAGGTGGTAGTCGAAGATGTGTCAAGTGCTAGGGTGAGCTAAGGCATCTTAGGGGGTGTTAGGGAAACATAAGGAAGCACTAGGTCAAAATGTATGGAAATGAATGAATAAGAGTGTGTGAGAGGGAGTTTCAATGAGTTCTAGGTGTGTTAAGGAGGGAGTGACAAGGTTATATGCTAGGCAATGGCAAGGTATGCTAAACTACTAAGGCATGTTAGGAAGTGCCACGGTGTGCTAGGGAGTGTCAAAGAATGCCAAGGAATGTAGGTGATGTTAACGCATGCCACATAGTGCCAAGGCATTCTAAGACATGTCAGGTGTTATGGCATGTCAAGATGTAAATTGTATTGCTTAATTGTTTTAGACCAAGGTTGGATGTGATGAGCCTTGTCTTGGTAACTTGTTAAGTGTGATGAGTTTATATTGTACATGAGTACCCTAATATGAGCTACAAGTAGTTCTTAGGTTGAAAAAGCATATGTTGAATTTCCATGACACATGACAATCTCGGTTTGGCCTTAGAATTTTTGATGCGAACACACTCAAGTGCCACAACACATCCATTATGCAGAACGAAATCTGCCATGAAATAAAAAGTAATGGATTGAATGCACAGAGTTTAGGGTCTTCCACATCTTCATATGTTAATTCTTATTATTGTGATAAGACTCCTCTGGAGATTTAGATCCAACAACAACATCTCTGTGGTAAAAGGTGTACTGTTAGAGGTTGCTCCATAAAAAATAACAACCAGAAGGGACCTTACTATGCACATAGATGAAGAATTAAGAGGATTGTTATCTATGAGTGTTGATGTGGAGGTATGGGACAAAATTACACAGGCAACGAACCTTTTTGTTCAACCAATATAGATCTAAAAAGAAAAATGTGTGATTATATATACATGTGTGATAGTATTTGGAGAAATGCCAACCTAACCCACAAATTTGTTGACATTTTGCTGGAGCTGACCTATAACTGTTCCTAAAGTTAATAAACAGGTAAAATAGGACTGACTTTTCAATACAAAATATAAATTGATGGGAACAGGGCCAAATTGTGAAAGTGTAAAAATTGGTATGGTTTAAAGGGACCAATCCCTTTGGAAAGTCTTAAATGTGGCAATGAAGGTTGAGCCTCATTCTAGAACCCCTTTGGCATCCATCTTAGGAATTGATTTAGGATGCAACACTTCAAAATATTTTTTGTAACAGTGATGTCAACACTTGTATGGTGACATGGGGTTCGAGTTAGCCTGTAAAAGCTCATTGGTCTACTTTTAAGCTTCTCTAGGGTGATGCCTTAGATTATTTGGAGTACGAGGGCATGACTTGATATTTAGTTTGCATTGAAGAAGCTTTGGAGGCTAGATACTGCAGAAAAACCCCTTGTTCTAAACAGGGAAGCACAAGCCACTGAAGAAAGTAACAACAAGTACATAGATTTGAAACTCAAATCACATCACTATTTATTACTCTTTGAAATAGGAAATAACTAAAAATTTCAAACACTATTATTCACTTTTCCTTTAGTCTAGAAGGCATAATGAATCTAGAAACATGTACAACAATGTCTCAAATTTATTAACTCCTAATCCTAATGCACCTTCCTTGCATGGATAGACAAGACAATTAAATTCTGCCTCTACTGAATATGATATGAGATATGCAAACATGCTTCCTTAGGTAAGGCTGAGAATTAATAACTAGGGAAGTGCTCCTTTTAGCTGTGCATGCAAAAACTAAATAAAGCAAAGAGTTTTGCTACTCCAGGTGCCATAAATGAATCCACTACTTAAGGTAAGTGCTTTGCTCAAAACATGATATTAAGGACTTAGAAACTTTGTTGCTTCCTTCAAGACAGGTGTATGAAAAATAGAACTAAGCTATCTTGCACTATCCTCCAAATTAATTCACCTTTAATAGAAATCTTGTGCCCAGAAAAAGACAAGAGACCAATATCCAACAGAATTCATTGACCAGCCAGAGACCCTTGTGCCCAAACAGAGAGATAATAAGGGAATGCCAAATAGGGTAGAATCTTTCACCACCGAAATTGACAAGAGATAGAAGGGGTAAAAAACTATCAGACCTAATGCTCAAGAACAAATGAATTAATCCACACTTGGTGATCCAAATCAATTCAATCCTTCTTTAGTTATAGATTTTCCAAAGGGGTTTCATATTCTTAAGTGATTGAGTAAACCTTACTACAAACCCCAAATTTGGTTTCTTTAAGCCCAGTTTCCCCAAAAATTGTCCAACAATGGGTATTTTGGGGTTTTTTCCCTCTATGGAGGACTATAGCCTATGGGGATGGATATGATATTACGTCCCATTCGTCCTTAATTTGTAGAGGACGTTACATGGCACCTAATAAAAGAAAAAATGCTTTAGTTTAGGAGGCAATAACTAAATGCTTATTTCTTTCCACACAGGACATACATCTTGCAAAAATGATCATGGGGTACAAATACTACAAAAGGCCTAAATCTTACTAGCATTGTCATAGTCCAAGAATAAAAACCTTTTCATGTGAAACAAGGTCAGTACCACATACTACAAGCACAAATGACAAATTCAAAAACAATATACTTATTCAATGAAAGAATGATGAATCCTATTAGCACACTTTAAATTGAATAGCTCTTGAGTTGTAGTGTCAATCAAAATTTCTCAGGTTGGATCATAATTAAGTACTCAATGTTGTTTTGGGTCCAATTTGGGGAAAAGGAGGAGCTCTTGGTGACAATGGGATGATCAGGATTTTCAAAAGGGAGCTTTGTTATGCTTTTCAACATACAAGCCATTCATTCTAGTGGAGGAGATATAGAGAAGCCTTTAATAAGGACATTTCCAAGATTAATTTGGAGGAAAATCCATTTTGAAATCTTAAACATAGTTCTAGATTCAAGCAAGAGTAGTCATCTTTCAGAACAATTATTAATTCCCAAGAAATTGGAGCCAAGTTGACATGTTGACCATTTATTCTTCTACTGGACAAGGAAGCATTTAGGAAAAGTCCTTGGCCCTTTGATCCAGTATTTGATGTAAATCTCTTGATTAGAAATGTAATAAGAGATGCAGTTTATATTAAGAAAAAAGGAAAAGTAGACGGCTGGTTAATAATTATCTCTAAAAAACTCTCAATAGAATCCTAACATATTTGAAATGGCAAAGGTTAACTCCATGGTTATTTTTTTCTTTAGAAACTTTGCTAATTTACATGATTGAAGCATGTATTCATGCCTTGAAAGAAGCTCACAAATGCGTTTGATATTGGTTGAAGCAAAGAAAATGTGCAAAGTTACACTCACATAGAGGTATGGAAAAAAAGTATGTGGATCTTGTTGTCCCAGACTCCACACAAAGAATGGAAAAAAGGTGAAAAAACTAAGTCAAAAGGTATGTGTAGCTTTTGTCATGCAGAGGTATGTGTTAACTCCACACTCTACAACAAAGGCTTTGGGGCGCAAGTGACCCAAAGGTTTACATGCAAAAATTTGGATTAAAAGGAGTGGAACTTGATGCTACATGTCCATTATTACCCCACTTTCTGTATGAGTTACGGGAGATGAAAATAATGAGATACGGGAGTTACAGAGTAGATACTATTGTTATTCAAATTTAATAGAAAATATTACTATGTCTTCCTTGAAATAAAACAAACATCTTCCATAAAATATTTTCTCCATGAACCTGATCTAAAATGAATCTCTTTCATTGATGTTACCATCCGCAAATAGAAACAATGCCGATGGGCCAATTTTAGTTTAGAAAATTCACAATTAGTTTCAATTGTAAGATCTCCTATTTTTGTTTAGATTTCAGTTACAAGAAGTGAAATAGGACTCGTCAATCAAGCATGATTAATCACGAGTCGGAATCTACTCACTCTCCAAATGATCTAATACAAATCTTTGCGAGTCAAACTCACATTGACCAAGTTTAACTCATGGTCAATGCAAGTTTGACATGCGGCTTACTGATTAAAGTATATTCCTGTGAATGATTCTGATTTATTCAATTTTCGGCCCTGACTCGACGAGAAAGAGTTTTTCAAGTTTAGGTATGCCGCATTGCTAAAAACTAAACATCTGTCGTTCCAAAATTTATTTCTCATTTCTCAGGCATGAAACTCATACGTCGAGACTTTCAGTAATCAATCACTACTCATTATTACAAAGTCCAGAATCCATATCAAGGAACTGCCAGCGTGAGCCTAAGTCTAGACTCCATATCGAACAGTCACCAACGTTTTCTCTATCCATACTCCATGTCTACCCTCGGGTAGTCGCCAACGTGTGCTCTATCAATACTCCATATCGACCCTCGGGAAGTCGTGCGTCACCTTCAGCGTGTGCTACCTACAGGCTTAGCCACTTCACTATTCAACAATTGAGGTACGTTGGCACTTGGCTTAAATAATAGGTATATTACTATATTGAAGTTTCAATGTCGTTTTCAATGGCAAGTTTCAAGTTTCACTATTCAGCAATCGAGTATTCAGCGTATTCCTTTGGTTATGACTTTTCAACCCTATAAATGGGGCTTAGATAGATTTTTAAAATGCACTAAGAAATGGTTTCATACCAACAACCAGCCAAGTCATCAAGCATTCCTTCCTTGGTTTATGCCTTGCCAACTCCAAAGGCTTTAAGCATGCATTCACAACTTTGGTTATTTTTGTTCTTCAAGAATATATTATTGATGTATTTGTTGAGTTGTCTTATGCTAAACGAACTTGGAAATTCAAGATTACAATGTAATATATGTTGATAATATTTCCTTTAGGTAGCATTTCCTCATATATACCTAATTATGTTTCAAGGTCATAATGATATATTAGGTCGAAATGTGCTTGTGTTGCTGGAAAAACTCCTCTTTAATCCTTAACAAAACCTCATATCCTTTAAAACCAACCCTCTTTTTTGTGAAGTTATATATGGCATTTTTAATTTTAATTTTTTATTTTCTTTTACAGGAGCCAAATTAAATAGAAGGCGCAACTTCAGATCTAAATAGAAGCCGCAATTTAAACACAAGTCCAAAACAACAACAATGCCAAGGGAGAAGGACTTTGCTTGGGCTTATTGTGACAAGATTCTTGGAGACCCCAAGCTCCTTTGTAAATTTTGCAAAGTGAAATGTAGTGGAGGCATTTATAGATTCAAGTACCACCTTGCACAAATACCTAGCCATGATATAGGTCTCTGCAAAAACGTTGACGAAAATGTCAAAGGCCAAGCAACCTTGGCCATTGATATGTTGAGTCAGCATAATGAAAAGAAAGAAAACCAAAAAAAGAAATAAGAACTCTTGGAGTTGACAACTTTTCTTCCACTACCCCATTGTCATCTCCCTCTGTTAAATCCTCAATGTAGTTCCCAAGTTTCCCACACATGCCTTGAAGTCCAAGTCAAACTCAAGGCCAAATGAATCCTCCTGCATTCAACATTGGAGGTGGAAACATAAACACCTTTTTTTCTCCCCGCACAAAACCTCATTCCCAACCTACCTTGGATACCACTGGTTGGAAAAAAAAATCCATAGTCAAACAAGGAAGGCCATTGCTAACTTTTGGTACTATTCTGACATAGCTTTCTACTGTGCCATAAGTCCTTATTGGCAAGCTATGATTGATGTAGTTGCTGTTGCAGGTCCAGGGTTCATTGCCCCTTCATCAGAGAGCATTAGGACAAATTTGCTATTAGAAAGTTTTGATGATGTCATACTTGTGCTATCTGAGTTTTGTTCATCATGGGTAGAAATAGGGTGCATCATCATGAGTGATGGATGGAAAGATTAGAGGAATAGAACTTTAATAAATCTCCTTGTATCTTGTCCAGCAGGTACAATGTTTCTCAAATCAGTAGATGCCTCAGACAAGGTTAAGACTGCACAACTTATTTGTGAAATGATGGAGGAATTTGTTCAAGAAGTGGGAGAAGAATGGGTTGTACAAATTTTCACTGACAATGCAGCTAATTATATGGCCGCTGTTAGAATTTTTGAGATTAGGCACCCCACTATTTTTTGGACCTATTATGTTGCCCATTGGATAGATTTAATGCTTGAGGACATTGGTAAGATTCATTGGATACATGAGGTTGTGGAGAAGGAAAAATCCATAACCAAATACCTATAAAACCACACTATTGTCCTCAGCACCATGGGAAAATACTCTAGAGGTAAAGAAATTGTTCGACCTGCAGTGACTAGATTTGCAACAAATTTCATATCTTTGCAATTTGTGGTTGAGCAAAAGATAAATCTCAAGAGGATGTTCTTAGGACCTGAGTGGATGGAATCTAAACATTCCAAGACCCTTGAAGGCATTGAAGTTGTTTCCCTGTTGTTTAATGATAGTTTCTAGAAAGATGCCGAAGAGATTATTGTTATAGAGTTCAGGCTTCTGTGATCCATATCAAGTTTGTGAGAGATTTTTCGGCGAAAATCACATGGAATACCATTTGTCGACGCGTTTCGAAACAACTAGTGTGGTTCATCGTCAGGACAAGTTGAAGAAACAAATCTAGCTTAGCATGTTAAATAGTCTGAGCAGAGCCTCCAACGGCTAACTTGACCAATGGCTAGTTTGACTCTAGGACCAGGGTCAAAATTATTTTATTAATTTAATTAGTAATATTTAGGACCAATCCCTTAAAAATATATATAAAAACATATAAAATATTTTTAATGGGTATTTAGTTCAAAAAGTATTATTAAAAATTATAAGTTAATTAATAATTAAATGGAAAATTAGTTAAAAAGTATAAGTTGATTAGAATTTAAATGGAAAATTAGTTATATAAAGGACCTTATAATATAAGAATAAATTATATGCATAAATATAAATATATGAAGTAATATAATATATATATATATATATATATATATATATATATATATATATAATTGAAATGGGTGTTTATTTAGAAGTATTATTAAAATTATAAGCTAATTAGTATACAAATGGAAAATTAGTCACAAAGGACCTTTGTGACTAATTTTCCATTTGTATAATAATTAGCTTATAATTTT
This sequence comes from Pinus tabuliformis, assembly GCA_031772625.1. Lineage (NCBI taxonomy): Eukaryota > Viridiplantae > Streptophyta > Pinopsida > Pinales > Pinaceae > Pinus > Pinus tabuliformis. The sequence goes on along the minus strand of CM062808.1, from coordinate 796,840,410 downwards.
AATAATACTTCTAAATAAACACCCATTTCAATTATATATATATATATATATATATATATATATATATATATATATATATATATATATATATATATATATTTTATATTACTTCATATATTTATATTTATGCATATAATTTATTCTTATATTATAAGGTCCTTTATGTAACTAATTTTCCATTTAATTATTAATTAACTTATAAATTTTAATAATACTTTTAAATAAAATTATTTTATATATTACTTTATATATTTGTATCTAGGCATTTAATTTATTCATATATTATAAGGTCCTTTATTTAACTAAATTTCCTTTTAAATACTAATTAACTTATAATTTTTAATAATACTTTTTGAACTAAATACCCATTAAAAATATTTTATATATTTATATATATATTTTTAAGGGATTGGTCCTAAATATTACTAATTAAATTAATAAAATAATTTTGACCCCGGTGCTAGAGTCAAACTAGCCGTTGGTCAAGTTAGCCGTTGGAGGCTCTGCTCAGACTATTTAACATGCTAAGCTAGATCTGTTTCTTCAACTTGTCCTGACGATGAACCACACTAGTTGGTTCGAAACGTGTCGACAAATGGTATTCCATGAGATTATTGTTGTGATGGAGTCCCTTGTTAGAGTTCTCAGGTACTTCAAGGCTTTTAACTTTTTCATGTTTTAAATTTCATTTCAAGCTTCCTTTTATTTTCAATGTTTCATATTTATTTAAATTTGAAAGCTTGAACTTTCAAGATGGTTGATGGTGACACACCCACTATGGGTTACATTTATGAGGTGATGGATCTCACAAAGGAGGCCATCAAAAGGAGATATGGGGATGAGGAGGCAAAGTATATGCTTCTTTGGGAAATTATTGATGCACGTTGGGATAGGAAATTTCATTCCCCCTTACATGCTGCTAGGTACTTCTTAAACCCACAATATTTTTATGATAATGAGGAAGGGGAGGTTCGTAGAGGATTTATGACATGCATGGAAAGGTTCTTCCCTGATCCAGAATTTCAATGTCGTGTCTTTCCCCAGCTATAGGATTATAGAGAACTGTAGGTTTTAACCCCATATAGAAATTACCTGCATACGAATTCTAAAAAATAGAAAATAAACAATGCAAAAGCATAACACATAAAACACATATACACAAAGATTTTCCCCTGGATCCCAGAATGGGACTACCAGCTTGATTTTTCATTATGTTCCTTTCAATGTTACAATACATATTTATACATGCCAAAGCATCCAATACCATGGACCAAAAACCATCGCGTCCAAAACCATGGACCGAAAACCATCACGTCCAAAACCATGTGCGAAAAATCATGCACAAAACCATAGGTAGGTTTGCCCAACCTAATATAGGGTCCAAAAACAAAATTTTCTGGGGCGCTGCCCCAGACCCCATAGAGTGGGGTTACATGCACCCCTCAAAACCCCTGTGCCCCCCCCCGCTATGCAATCGACGCAATGAGGGGGGGGCTCCGCCCCCCTTCTAACCCCCCGATTAACTACGTGGGCTGGTTGTGGAAAGAATATAACACAACCCAACATTCTCCCACTTGTTGTTTTCTTTCCACAGGGGGCCACAAGAGAGCTTAGTCATTTATCTAGTCCTGGAACGCCCATTGTTTATCTACACCAAGAGAACTTCTCAAAGCTCACAAATTTTGTCAATGCATCTGAAGTATTCTTCGAAGTGTCCACCTTTACCAGCAACACGTTTTTGTCTTCTATCATATTTCTCACAAAGTGATACTGAACATCAATGTGCTTTGTCTTTGAATGATATGTAGGGTTCTTTGCCAAGAATATCACACTTTGGTTGTCACAGTCTATCCTTATAGCTCCCTGTACTAACCCCATACTTGAACACAATCTCTACAACCAAACTACTTCCTTGCTTGCATGAGTGGCTGCCATGTATTCTGCGTTTGTAGTTGATAGTGCCACTACAGATTGTTACTTACTCATCCAACTTACTGCACCTCCAAATAGGCTAAACACATACCCACTTTTAGATCTTCTCTGATCTAGATCTCTAGCCCAGCTTGCATCAACAAAGCCACTAATATCCAACACTCTGTCCAATCCTGGTCTTCCTTGGTAGCACAAACCATAATCACTAGTGCCATGCAAATACCTAAAAATGCGCTTCACAACTATCCAATGCTCCTTCCCTAGTTTTGACAGAAACCTGCTCAATACTCCCACTGCATGTGCAATGTCTGGTCTAGTACAGACCATCGCATACATCAGGTTACCGACTACACTTGCATATGGAAGACGAGACATGTACTCTTCCTCTTCTTGTGTCTTGGGACACTGTTCAGCAGATGACTTTACACCTATAGGAATAGGAACCTTCACCAATTCACTATCCTGCATATTAAACCTCTGCAATATTGTCTCGACATAATTCCTCTGGTTTAACTAGAGCTTCCTCTTTGTCCGATCTCTTTTAATTTCCATGCCCAAAATATAGTTTGTAACAGCAAGATCTTTCATGTCGAATTTGGAGGACAAATGGGTCTTCAAATCATGGATAATTTCTTTGTCATTTCCAACCAGCAACATATCATCCACATACAAGACTAGATAAATAACACAGTCACCAATTAATTTAAAATACACATAGTGATCTTCTTTGCTTCTGGTGAAGCGAAGTCCCCATATAAATGTGTTAAATTTCTGATACCACATCCTTGGTAACTGTTTTAACCCATACAGAGACTTCTTTAACTTGCATACCAGTTCTTTCTTACCCTTCACCGCAAAACCTTCAGGTTGCTTCATGTAGATCTCCTCTTCCAGATCCCTGTGAAGAAATGGTGTCTTCACATCCATCTATTCTACCTCAAAATCAAAAGTATCAGCAGCAGATAAAAGTAATCTAATAGAAGTTACCTTGGCAACAGCAGAAAAAATATCACCAAAATCAATTCCCGGCACCTAGGAATAACCTTTTTCTACCAAGCGAGCTTTGTATTTCTCCACCTTTCCTTCCACATTTGTCTTCTTCTTGAACACTCATTTGCTGCCAATGGGTTTCCTTTCAGCCAACAACTCCACTAGATCCCAAGCCTCATTTTTGTGAAAATATGCCATTTCATCAACCATGGCCTCTTTCTAGAGTTTTCCATCCTCTGAATCTACTACTTCCTTCATAGTTCTAGGATCATCATCGTTAATAGATAAAGAAAAATTTGAACAGAAAGCAGATGGACTATACCTTTCTGGCTGCCTTCTTTTTCGAGCTGCTCTTCTCACACCCGGAGTTTGTGGCTTTTCATCTTCTGATTCCTCCTCTGCTGTAGAGTCTGATTCTTCCTCTTTTAGCTCAAACTCTATGTTCTTAGGTTCCTTTGGTTGGACTTCATGTTTAATAACATCTTTCACCTCTCTAAACACCACATCTTGGTTGTACACAACCTTTCTTGTTACTAGGTTCCAAAGCTTATAACCCTTTAAACCATCCTTATACCTAATAAAGATGCACTTTTTAGATTTACTATCCAACTTTGTTCTTTTCTCCTTTGGAACATGTACATATGCATCACATCCAAATACCCTCAGATGTGAAAGAGAGGGTTTCTTACTAGTCCATACGTCTTGTGGAGTCTTATCCTCCAACACTGATGAAGGTGATCTGTTGACCAGATAACATGTAGTCTCCACCGTCTTTGCCCAGAATTCTTGTCCTAACCCGGCACCACTGAGCATGCTTCTTGCCCTTTCCATCAACGTCTTGTTCATTCTTTCTCCAACTCCATTTTGCTGAGGTGTATATGGAGTAGTCTTCTACCATGCTATACCACACTTCTTGCAGAATTCTTCAAATTCCTTACTGCAAAACTCTCCACCGTTATCTGTCCTCAGCACCTTTATCTTCTTCTCTGTCTGGTTTTCCACTAGAGCCTTAAATTCTCTAAACCTGTCAAAGAATTCAGATTTATTCTTAAGGAAATATATCCATGTATTCCTTGAGAAGTCATCTATAAATGATACATAGTGCACAAACTTACCCAGTGATGGAACCTTCATAGGTCCAAACACATCACTGTGCACAAGCTCTAATATCTATTCGCCCTCTTACCACCAGAGGGGAAACTCACCCGATTCTGCTTCCCATATACACAATTTTCACAGAAATGAAAATCTAGAGAGCTATTACTCATATGTTCTACCATACCTTTACCATGAAGTACTCGAAGGCCCTTCTTTCCAATATGTCCAAGCCTTTGATGCCACAACATGGTCTTCTCTCCAGAGACCACTAAATTTTCTGCTCCACTTTCAGGAACCATAGAATTATTGCACCCGTCAACAACAATGATACCTTATAGCTTGTATAGAGTTCCAATCTGAACTCCCCACATCAATACCAGTGCTCCCTGAACCATCTTGTAGATATCCTTCTCGAACACTGTTTTTACACCTACATCATCTAGCTTTCTTACGGAAATCAGATTTTTGGCCAATGCAGGAATATGCAGAACACCCGAAAGTGTTCTAACCCTTCCACCTTGCAACTTCAACTTTACTTTTCCATGACAAACAATTCTAGCCTTCCTGTCATCCCCCAAGAATACATCACCACCATCATATTTCTCATACCCGCAAAACCACTCTCTATGGGGAGTGAAGTGAAAGGACACACCTGAGTCAATCAACCATGCCTCATGATCTACATGTGTACTTGAAGAAGCCAAGTACACATCCCCACCTTCATCTGAGGTGGTTTTCACCTCTGCAGAAGGAGCATCGTCATATCCCTTTCCTTTGTCAAGAGCTTTAGATTTACAGTCCCTTTTGTAGTTCCCTTCCTTTCCTCATTTCTAGTAAACCACCTTTACAAGTTTTCCTGGAGATTTAGATCTCCCTCTAGATTTAGATCTCCCACTCGATGACTTATTTTTGTTTCTGTTCTGGGACCGTCCTCGTACAAACAAGGCATCACCATTCTGGCTCTCCATATTTTTCCATCTCATCTCCTCCATCAGCAAGGATGAGACTATTTCATCAAACTGCAAGGCAGTTGCATTACTACCTATTGCAATAACCAAACTATCCCACGAATCTGGTAGAGAACACAACAAACTGATGCACTTATCTTCATATAAAATTTTAATATCAACAGATAATAACTGACTTACCATAGCATTAAATGCATTCAGATGCTCTGTCACTGAGTCTCCATCTTTCATCCTCAGGTTATACAACTTTTTCCGTAGGAATAGTTTATTCACCAGAGACTTAGATTGGTACAAAGTCCCTAACTTGTCCCACAAATCCTTTGCTGTAGCTTCCCCTGATACATTCAATAATACTGAATCTGAGGCACACAATCGTATTGTGCTCTTTGCCTTTCGATCCAACTTCTTCCATTCTTCATCAGATACTCTCGTTGGTTTAGTACCCGGATCTACCACAAGCCACTTATCTTTGTCCAGCAACAGATCCTCCATCTTGAGTTTCCAAAACTCAAAACTCTAACCATTAAAATTCTCAATCTCTATCTTTCCACTGCTCACCATCTTATTTCACCACCAGAACCGATCTCGCAGATATCCCACTGAACAGGGTCTACCACTGGCTGAGTGAAACCCCTCAGCAACAAAGGTGTCCCCTTGAAGCCAAAACAACTTTGATACCAAATGTGGGTTTTAACCCCATACAGAAATTACCTGCATACGAATTCTAAAACACAGAAAATAAACAATGTGAGAGCATAACACATAAAACACATATACACAGAGATTTTCCCTGGATCCCGAAACCGGGACTACCAGCTTGATTTTTCATTATGTTCCTTTCAATGTTACAATACATATTTATACATGTCGAAGCATCCAATACCATGGATTTAAAACCATCACATCCAAAACCATGGATCGAAAACCATCGCGTCCAAAACCATGTGCAAAAAATCATGCACAAAACCATAGGTAGGTCTGCCCAACCTAATATAGGGTCCAAAAAAAAAAATTCCGCGGCGTTGCCCCGAACCCCATAGAGTGGGGTTACCTGCACCCCTCAAATCCCCTGTGACCCCCCCTCCCTCCCCCCCCGCTACGCAATCAACGCAACGAAGGGGGGGCTCCGCCCCCCCTCTAACCCCCAGGTCAACTACGTGGGCTAGTCATGGAAAGAATATAACACAACCCAACAAGAACTAGCTAAATTATTTACCTATATCAGTGTTATATGAGAAAGGTATAAGATGTTGCCAGGTACCCTTTGAGGCTGGAAGGCTTCATCAATTCATTAAATTTGTTTAAATTTTATTTTGTATTTTAAATGTTTTATTAAATTTTGTTGTCCTTTCAAGTTTTTACTATTTAGTATTTAGTATGTCTACTCACGAACCCTTGCCACTTGCTAGGTCTTTGGTGGAAAAACTTTTGTAGTGATACCCCAAATTTGAAGAGATTTTCCATTCGAATCTTAAACCAAGCATGCAGTGCTTCAGATGGTGAGTGCAATTGGAGCATGTTTGAGAAAATACATTCTAAGAAGCGCAACCAACTGATACAAAAGCACTTAAATGACCTTGTATTTTTCCATTACAATATACGACTTCATAACAAGAAAATACTAGGTGAGAGCTTGAATTTTAAGGTTTCATAATATGATTTGAAATTTAAAGTTCAAAGCCAAATTAAATTCACACTTCAATGTCTCATGATAATGATAGGTTTGGATCATTCACCAATAGACCTTGAAGAGATAGATTTGCAAACTACAAATGTAGCAGATTGGGTCCAATTAGAGGGGGATCCTCTTTTAAGCCTACATGACTTGAAGAACTTTGAGAGTCAAGCAAGCGAAGGCGTGGGAGGAATTGCTTCTAGTTCTCACTCTTAAGAGTCTTAGACTCTTAGTTACTATTTTTTTCTAATTAGTATGCAGTTGTTTGTAAACTTTTAGAAGTAGTTGCTTCTAGTTATATGTAGTCACTAGTTAGGAGTCATGACTTAGTACTTTGGATCATGTTTGGACTCTGTTGAAGCCTCTAAAATCGGGTCTACAACAAGGGGGATACCCACCCGGTCCGGACCTTGGTTAGCAGCTCCTTTTCTATTTGGTATAGTGGGTCCGACTAGGGATATCGGACCAGTTTCCGAATTTGTTTGTGTGTGTGTGACGGACAGATATTTCTCTTCCTAACAGTTTCTAAATGGAATACTTTTACTCTAACTCTAATCTAATAATAAGGAAATTGTATTCTAATAAGCAGAAATATCTAAATCTACACTAACCTGGGGTGTCATCTTTCTTTTATGCGATCTAAATGATTTCAAATAACAGCTGGTAATAAAGATCATTCAACTATTATGAGAAAAGAATTCAATAAAGATGAACCACTTCGTATAAAAATTTAGATGAAACAATTGTGAAAAACATATCGCATAATAAGCTATTCATGCATTAAGCATAAATAAATAGCTATCATCATACAAAAGTGCCAAATGATAACTCAGGCATTCATACATCAATATATAAATAACTGAGCATGAAAATCACTTTAACACAAGGGCAGAAATAGTTAAGAGATAGAAGTACCATTTATAACTAGTCCTACTCATGAGCTTCAAGCGATAATGATTTATCTCTTCTTGATCAAACATCCACTAAGAGTACAAAAGTGCAACATCAGTAGCAGATATCAAATGCAAATATTAAGAAATCCTGGTCCATTCATTCATAAAAACCTCCTCAGAGGGTACAAAAGTGCATGTTCTAGGGATAAGTTTTTTATAAATTTCAGGACCCTTCTCTAAATGTATGAGAAGGGTTTAAATACTACTAACTAAATCTAAAAATAAATTATTACAAAAATGTAGGATGTGGTTTAAATGACCGTCCTCATTTCAGGAAAATAAAACAAAATTAAAACTAAAATTGAATCTAAAATTAAAACTACTTTTGTATTTGGTCCTTGAAATCGCACGCATGCAGCATCTGTTTGAGAAGAGTTGGGTGGCCGACTTCAGATTTTAGCTGAGCTGAGAAAACCGAATCGACAAGAGCTAGCGCCATCTTTTCGGCCGAATTGATGATACACTTAAGAGTCATCCATTGGCTATGTGGCTTTACAAAGTATGCCCAGTAATAATCCCAGTTCAACCTGGTTAACCCTTGGATTACTTTTGCCTTTTCTTGAGCCTTCTGCTTCCAATCTGTCTCTATCATTGCTTTCTTGCGATTTTCGAGGCTTGCAGGTGACTGGGCAATTAGCAGCTTTCCTTTTCAAGAAATTTTTGTCAGTGATGCGCGATTAGAACTACCTCTGTTTTTTGATCCAGGTTTCCTTGATGCATTTTTCTCATTTTGCGCTTTTTCCTTCTAGCGGATATAAATTTCAAAATTTGTAAAAATAATAATTCCGTAAGCTCTTGACCCTGAGTCTTAAACTGTCTATTTCTGATATCAACGCTGTCCAGTATCCACTTGACCATGTCCGTGTATGGGAGAATTTTGGGCCTTGCTACTATCTGGTGTAAGAATGAGCAAGCTAGCTCTATGATAGATGCCTCAGAAGAACTATTTGAGCCCGTAGTAGCAGTCACTTCCATTACTCTGGGATTCTCGTCTTCAAGCATATTGTACATGCCTTCCCACGTAGCAATTCATGCGTCTCTGTTACAGGCCATGTTTGTATACAATGGCACCATTTCTTTTTCTTCAGAGCTCGGAACTTTGCTTTTCTTTCCCATTTTGTCCTGTGTATTGCTTTGTATCGTTCTCTGTTCTCCGTTCCTACAATTCACAAGTGAAGTAGAAATAATGACAAGGAAGGGTGATGGGAAAGTTTTAAATGCTGAAGATAGATAAAGTATACCACCTTACGTGAGATGATTTTTCGATAAGCACGAAACCATATTCCATTAATAACTGGCAACTAACTCATTTATTAGCATTAAAGCGCATAACCAAGTGTCAGTTTATGGAAAATACTTTTTTGAACCACGCGCCTGAAAGATATGCGATGAAGCAATTTTGCGATTTGCTTCGCAATATCGCAGATCGCAACATCGCAGAATCATAACATCGTTGAGTTAATCGCTCGTGACATCGCATTATCGCAATGTCGTTGATATCGCAATATTGTAGATCGCAGGAATGTGATATATGACAATCTTTGTTATTCTGTTTCCTGCGAAATACGATTTGCGTTCTGTGTCATCGCATATCGGCAAATTAAAGTGCTTTGTTGTAAGTTGTGCTTGATGTATGTGATGCGATATTTTATTATCGCGTATCGCGATCTCGCAATGTTGGAATTCGGCTTGTAAGGTAATATCCTGTCATCTTCTTGCGATGCGATATTTCCTAAGGAAAGATTTTGTCTTATCTTATAAGAAAACTTAGATTTTTTGGATTTTGCAAGGGGGTTTCCTAAGCTTATGATGGTAGCTTTATTAGAAAAGGAAATTTAAAAACTAATTGCTTTTTTAAATTTTTAGCTAAGGGTCCCCACTTATTTAGTATTAGGAATAACACTAAATAAGGAGGGGGGTTGTTGCTGGCCACAACAGACTCATAACATATATGAGATGCTTATTCATTCATGATATTTTGGACATCTATTGATATTATGAATTTTTTGGACATGGATTTACTGAATATCAATGAAAAATGTTTTTTTTAATTCAATATATGTGTATATTTTTATTTATTGAATTCATTGATTTTTCCCCAATCTGATTAAAATTCTTAACTCTCTTGCCTCACCGATTTATTGTCTATTCCGAGTCTGGTAACATTGGTTAAAAGTTTCATTCTTCACTTATGAGTGCTAATGTGTGCTAGAGAGTGTCAATGCATGCTGAGGAGTGTTAGGGAGTACTAGGACAACACAAGGGAGCACTATGTCAAAATGCATGGAAGTGAATGAATATGAGGGTGTGTCGGGGAGTTTCAATAAGTTCCAGTTGTCATGCCAAGGAGGGAGTGACAAGGTATGCTAAGCATGGGTAAGGCATGCCAGGGAATATCATGGAATGTCAAGAAGTGCTAGAGTGTGGTAGGTAGTTCTGGGGTGTGCTAACATGTGCCAAATAGTGCCAAGGCATGCGAGGTGCTAAGACATGCTAGGATGTGCAAGGTGCCAGAGTATGCCAATATGCATCAAGGAGTTTCAAGGAAGCAAAAGGAATAACCAAGCTAAAATGAAAGGAAATGAACACATAAGAGGGTTAATAATTCGGGACTTTATCTTTTTCAAAAGGGGCATGCTAGGCACACTAATAATATGTTCTAATACATGCCAAGTGCCAATGTGTGCCAAGTGTTAATGTTTGTGAATGCAATATTATGCCAAGGAGTTACAGGGAATGCTAGGGACTACAGGGAATGCCAACACATGATAAGGGAGTGCTATGTTATGCTATGGCATGCCAACATGTACTTGGGCGTCCTACTCATGGCAAGATGTTCTAGGTACAAAGATGTTCCAATACATGTGAGGTGCCAGGGAATGTTAGTGTATTGTTCCAAAGCATGTTAAGGTGTGCCATGAGTGTTGAGGAGTGCTAGGTCTCTCTCATTAATAGAATTGACAGAGCTTGATTATGTATTAAATAATATAGTTCCTACACACACTAGTGGAACTTTATTTAAAGGAAATTTGCTAGATAATAAACCTAATAGAGATGAATCATGTGTTGACTCATAGGAAGACTATATTCTTATGATTTGAGGGAAATGATACACACTAATTACTTCTTAACAAATTGACTGAATATTATAACCACTATGACCTTGGATGCATAATGAAAAATAATCCACAATAATGGTCTTAAATCGTTATATTTTGACAAAAAATATAATAACAGGTACATAGTGTCATAAAAAACGCATTGGTGAGGGTCAATAAAAGATTGTCACTAGAAGTGTCACCAAAGAGAGAATTAGTGATGGGCCTTTAACGACCCTAACCAAAAGTTTCACCAAATAGAGAATTAATGACCAACCATTAACGACCCTCACCAAAAGTGTCATTGAAAATGGCTTTGGTGACAAACCTTAAAGGACCATCACTATATACACTTACAACAATGATTTTTGAAAGACCATCACCATATGCGACATTGGTGATGGACCTTAAAGGTACATCATAGGCATGAAGTGTCATCAAAAACTCATTGGAATGATCAATGATGATGAACATTTATTGACCGTCACCAAAAGTAATAAAAAAGATTATTGGTGACGGTCAACAAAATATCGCCACTAGAAGTGTCACCAAAGAGAGAATTAGTGATGGGCCTTTAACAACCCTCACCAAAAGTGTCACCAAAGAGAGAATTAGTTACGGGCCTTTAACAACCCTCACCAAAAGTTTCATTGAAAATTTCTTTGGTGACAAAGCTTAAAGGACCATCACTATATACACTTACAACAACGCCTTTTTAAATACCATCACCATATGCGACATTGGTGATGATCCTTAATGGTTTGTCATGTTATCACTCAGAAGTTTTCCCTAGAAGTTATAAAAATAAGGAATCATTTGAGGTAACCACAAACCAATATTTTAGGCTTAGGTTCTAGCCAACCTAAGTTGAGAGAGGGCTCTCTCTTTATGATTTAGCTTTGTTTTATTAGATTTTAGGCTAGTTCTTAGTGTTCATGAGGATTTTTATTTTAGATTGAAGGTTGGGTGGTGGAATTCTTGGAACAGATGGATAGAACTAGGTCTTCAAGCCATTGGGCTATGGAGTCAACCAATGGATAGCATAACTAGACCAGATCAGTAAAGGGAATGTTCAAAGGGTAGGCTAGCAAAGCAGAAGGAAAATATTTAGGACTAATGGATGAAATGGTTCTAACCAGGGTGAAAGGGTAGCTAAGAATCCTTGGACTAGGATTAGAATGAAGGAAAGAGGGTGATCATGAAGAAAGGGCAATGAGAAATCCTTTGCTATAGACCAGGGAGAGAAACTACGGAAGCTAGGGAGCAACTAAGAATTCCCCAACTAAGATATCTTAGCAGAAAATATTTAAAATGTAAATAGTCAAGACAGAGTGCATTCAAGCAATTTCTGAAATATCATTCCATGTCATACATTTAGATTTGAGAAAAAAAACAAGATTATGGAGACACATAAGAGAAATAACAGTAAACATAAGAGAATACTTATTTGTATATCGCTTTACACAAGAATCCTGTAAAATATCTGAGCTTTATTCCTTGCTCCAGCAAGCCATTCTATTCATTGATACAATAGAACTTTGAGTTGAGAGAAAAGTTCTATAGAAATGTCATTGAATCCACACCAAATACTTCGAAATATGAAGTATTTATACAAAAATAATTACAAAATATCTCATAACAGTTTGAGATTTAATTTAGGAAATAAAAATATCTTCAAGCATGAAGATAGAGACAGATGGAAAACTGCATCATGCCATCCCTTTTATTGTGGTAGTGCTGGCTGTTGCAGTTAAGTTGTGATCCTTTAAGCTGGCTAATTTTTGTACACTAGAATCTTCTTCATTTTGATCTTTCACTGATACTCTTTGACCCTGTTACTCTTTGACCCTGCTGATCTGTATTTTAACCATTTCATTTGGTTGCCTTCAGATTTACTATGGTAACTTTCTGCTCTAAAACTTTTGCAAGTAAATTTGTCATTTTTTCCCACCATTCATCTTCAAGTAACTTCACTTTCAACATTCTTTTGTAAATTTTCTCTACCTCTGTATACTTAGAAAAATTGGGCTTGGTGACAAACAAATGTTTCACCTCATGCTCTAAAAAGAACAAGTTTTCAAAAGTATCATATAGTACTTTCCCTGTTGGGAGGGCTTTTATACCTGAAGTACTAGCTTGTTCCTTAGCCAATTTCCTAAGTCTGTCAGTGTAGTCCAATTGGGTCATGAGTTTATCATGGATGACCATAGGACTGGGAAGGCCTTTGTCCCTCAAAATTTGAAATTTGGCCATAAACCTGTAAATGGCCACCTGCATGTTGTGGTACTTTTCTTCCAAGTTGAGCATAAGGTTTTGTTTGGAAAGAATATTTTTAACCTCTAGGATGGCTTTGGTCCTATCCTCTACACCAAGCTCATTGAGCTCACGTCTGTTCTTACTCTTCAAGAAGTGGATGAGTCGACTGGAATCCTTAGGTTGGTCTCCTAACTCTTCCCTTACTTTCTGGATAGCCTCAGTGGCTACCTTCACCAATTCAGTTTCCTCAAATATTACTTGAGTTGATGGCCAAATATCATTGATAGAGTCAATGATATTGGCCCAGAGCATTTCTTTGGTCTGTCCTAGTGGCTTTTGCAGTGTTAAATATTTTTCTAGGACTTTGATTTTCTCGCGTATCCTTAGGGATTTCTATGTTTCTTCTCTCTATTGAATTTGGGCAAGCTTACAGTCAGTTTATAAGCTTGCCACTTTCTCCTGTAGCCTTTTGAGCTCTGTTGCCTAGATGGACATCTCCTCCATGGCTTTTACTAGCTCTGCTATTTTCTCTATAGATGTGCCTACTGTTGTAGATTCAGCTGTGATTGGCAATGATGTGGTAGGTGGAGCTGTAAGTGCCAATGATGCTGCCAATGTAGAAGGAATTTTTTTTGTCACTATGGGAATGGCAGTTGTGGAAGTTGTTGCTAGGTCACTTTGCTTGGATTGAATTAAAATGTCCAACTCCTTCTCTGTCTCTTTTAGTTGGTCATTTAGCTTTAGGACCAAGTCCATGAGCTCTTCATGTCCTTTTTGTGCCTCCAAGACTTCTACTATTTGTGGGTGATGCAACTGTGGAATGTTGAGCTGCTTCTTCAGAGAAACTATATCATCATTCTTCTTCTTTATTAATTTTTCTGTGGCCTTTACATCTTTGGGATCGTGTCCCAACTCAATGACTAAGTCCTCTAAGGACTTGATTCTGGTACCTTTGGCCTGTGAAGAGGCCTTTTCCAACTGGAACTGTCCTGATATATTATTCAGGGATTTTTGCAATTAGTGGGTAGTAATGGATTTCCCTCTCAAGGCAGAGTAAATCATATCCCCTGTTTGCTTGTGCAGCTCAATCTGGTCAATAGGATGAATGTCCTTTGCCAGCTTCGAAGTCTATCTATTTGAAGTATGTTGCTATTCTTGGTTGCTGAGTAGTGGGCTTCATGAATGTCATTTTCATCTTCCCTTCTTTTACATCATAGGCTGACATAAGCCTTGTCTAATTGGTAGGGGTGATTTTTAGGTACTGTGCATAAATTTGGGCTTTCAGCCTCTCATTCCTGGCCTTTATCTCTTTATATCTTTCTTTGATGTCTTGGTCCTTGTCTATTGGCATCCCAAAAGAGGATACCTCCACACTCTGTTGCCTTTCCAGTATCCGAGTATGTGATGTGGATGGTTCTAGGATGCCTCCAGAGGGAGTGGCATGCTTGCTCCCTTCTCTTTCAGTGCTTGTAACATCAGCTGTCTCTTCTGTATATTCCTATTCTGAAACATGATTTACCCTTTGTCTTTTTTCCTAGCTTGTCTCTACATATGCCTGTGATGTTGTTGTTCCTTAGGGAGTGGCCCCTTCCCTATTTCTCTTGAGGATTTTCTCCTCATTTAAAGGAGTCTGTAAGACTGGGGGGTTACTCATGGTGGCCTCTGGGCTTTTTTATTTCTCTAATTGTTCTGGTTCTTTCGGTGCTTCTGACTCTTCTAGTACTTCTGATTCTTGCTGTACCTGTGATTCTTCTTGGACTTGTGATTCTTCTTGGAACTAAGATTCTCCTGGCACCTGCAAGAAAGAATCCTCATCAAGCTATTTCTCTAGATCAATTAGATTTTTTTCAACAACAACTTCAATGCTATCCTTGTCCACTAAAGTATTCTCCACTGATTCTAATTGATTTTCATATTTTTCTATTTCAGGGATTCGCTAGTGAATGTAGGGAGCCATCTTGTTTTTCCGCCTTCTATTGTAGATGAAGTCCAAGCGATCATATCTCCATATGAAGCTCTGTTTCGGATTTAGTCTTTGAATGATTTGGTCTGCCTCCTTTCCAGCTTCTCTATTGTTGCAAATATAGGGGCCTAACTGGTCTCTGATCCTAAGTTGGGCCTTCTTTTTGGCTCTGACAAAATGTACCTCATCTGAATTGATTATCTGCCTGTAGTACTCCAGAGAAAATAACCTCATTGGGAGGTATCTGGGTAGTTTATATGGGGCCAGCTCATAGCCATAAATCCTAATTTCAGTGTGGTTTTGGTACAAGTACCAATCGCCCACTTTGTGTTGTTTTGAGAGTTGCAGGATCACTCATATTTATGGATTAATGGAGTCCATAAAATCACTGACCTAGGGTGACCTTTTCTATCAAGCTTCTGGAGAGTAAAGGGGAACTTATCTACTTGATAGTATATAAGAAGGTGGTACAAGGTAGAGGAATACTTGAAGACTCTCTCATTACTCATCCTAATGAATTGGTCATGCATCCTGTCAGCTATAAATTTGGAATAATCATAAATGACACCAGGAGGTTATCCTAGAGTGAAGATGGACATGAAAGCTAGGATGATTTCATCTATATACTCACTGGTGGTATAACCTAGGATACTGGATATCATTGCTACAATGTCCTAGCCAAATTTGGAAAATATGGTATACACATATGGAGGAGGATCTTTTGGAATATGCTTTTCTTCTACAATGAAGCTTTAGAACATCTCAACAATTTTTGCAGTGGTAAGCTTGGGGAATCGGTCTAATAGGTCTCCAATTGAAATAGGGATTAGGTTTTTCCCTGGTTGAAATTGTAGCATCTCATTAATTGATTCAGCGGTGATGGTGAAAAGAATAGTCTGGTTTGGGGACATCACTGCTCTTTGGTTGGGGATATAGTTTGCATGGAATTAATGGACAATTTCTGGGAAAATATGGACTTCAGGGAATTGGTACTCAGGTAAATTGGACTCCCAAAGACCTATTTTATTAGCATGGTTCACGTATTGGTCTCTGTATCGGAAATATAATTTGAGAGGGGATTCATCGACAGAGGTGTCCTTGATTCAAAAATCTTTATCAGCTAGTGGGATGTGGTCTAAGTCCAAGTGAGGAGAGGAAATTGGTCTTACATCCATGGCAATTCGGGTAGCCATTCTTAGTTCTTGTGGGTTTGAGAATGGGGGAGGTGATTTTCAGTTTTTCTTAGGGCAATGGTGGTTCAATTCTAGGTGGGTTTAGATTTCCAGAGTTTCTCTTTTATTTTAATTAAGAAAAATTAGTGACTGGTTCGAAAATTGACAGGGTTTTCAATGAATTCTAGCTTAAATACCTGGAATTGAAGAAAACTGGGTCTAAACCGGGTGACCAGAAATTATGAACGATTGAAAAAGCTTCAAGCAGGCTAGAAGGCAATGTGGGAGCTTTATGGCGTCTTCAGGGTGCAATTATACATGGGTTGACAACTTCGACGTTCGCAGGTGCGTGCATGGAAGTTTTCAGTTAAAAAACACGATAAAACGAATGATTTGGGGCTTTTTGGCTTTATGCGGGAAAGTCAAAATTGGCGGGTACAGGTGAACAGTGATTGTTTGTCATGTAGCGGAGTGAACAATGGCTATTTTGGCATGTAACAGGTGGGTAGTAAGTGGTTTCCTTCACACAGATTTTGGGCGCTTGGCGGTATTGGGGGGAGGCCGATCGATTCCACTCATCGAGCAACACGTAGCCTCGAGGGCCCAATGGAAAACAACCCTTTTCAGACGGGTAACGTTCAGATGTTGGGCCCTTCTGAAATGGATGAGGACTGTTAGATGTGAAGGGGAGAGATCGTGTAGCGATTGGGCAGTGGAGTTGCATGGAGGGTAGTGGGGGGGCCCAGCGGGTAATTAAGTGAGGTGATTTTTTCTTTAATGAAGGTTTAAGGCGGGGTTAAGGTATCATGGTGATTAGCAGTGGGATTTAATTTTGTTTTTAAACTAACTTAATTGCAGATTGATTAGTTAGGGGGTTTGTGGGGTTTTTGGTAATACTATAGTTTATATAATTAAACTAGGGTAGGGTTAATTAGTATTTGCAGGAGTTAAATATATACGGGAAAAGGGGTTTTTAGTCGGGATTTAATAAATAAATTAGTAATTAGCCAAATGAGTAGAAAGGGGCACCATACTGTTGTGGCCAGCAACACCCCCCCCCCCCCCCCTTGTTCATTTAAGTGTTGTCCAAAATACTAAATGAATGGGGACCCTTAGTTAAATTTTAGGAAAAAAGCAAGAGTTTCCTTTCTTCAAAATAAGGTTACCATCCTAAGCTTAGAAAGGTCTTTTGAATATTTTTAACCTAAGTCTACAATAAGGGAAATATCTTCAAAGCCACGTTGCAAAAAAGATAGGAAATGCCTCCATTTCTCTATAATATCTGTATGCGCAAGACTCTCGTGTTAAGCATAATATCACATCGCAATAAAGTAATACTCATAAGGAAAAACTTCAAGATTTACCGATCTGCGATAACACCGATCGTAAGATCGCATATCGCAGAAATGAGCTGGCAAGATTCGGCAAACATTAAACTTCTGCGACCTACGATGTTGCGATCACTGTGATATTATATTCGCGCGATCTGTGATGGTGCGATTTGCGATGGCGCGATCTGCGATGTTATGTAAGCAAATCATAAATCACTTCATCACGAATCCTTCGGGCACGCCATTCAAAGAAAAGCCACTTACCATAATCTGACTCAAGATCATGCGCTTCTAATGATTGTAAGGAATTAGTTGTCAGCTATTAAATGAAATGAAGACGCGTGCTTTTGTAAAGAATTACTTCACGTAAGGTGGCATATTTGATATATCTGTTGCATTTAAAACTCTCCCATCGCCTTTCTTGATCAGTCATTTCCATTTCACTCTTAATCTGCAGGAACGAAGAGCTAAAGACGATTCAAAGCCAAACGCAGGAAGAAATGGGAAAGAAAAATAAATCTCAAGGCTCTGAGGCGAAGGAAAAGACGAAGGAGATGGCACCTTTGTATACAGACACAGCCTGTAACAGAGACGCAGGGATATCGACATGGGAAAGCATGTACAGACTGCTTGAGAAGAGAATCCCAGAATAATGAAGGTTGCTGCTGTCACGGGCTCACAACACTCTTTCGAGGTGTCCTTAGAGGAGCTAGCATGTTCATTTCTTCACCAGATAGCAGCAAGGCCCAAAATTCTACCATATACGGATATGATCAAGTGGATACTTGACAATGCAGAGATGAACAACAGACAATTCAAGTTTCAAGGACATGGGCTCATCGGATCATTCGCTGTGCAAGATTTAAAGCTTATGTATCATCTTCCTGAACCGCAGGCGACTCACAATGCACAATTCGTCAAGAAATTTGTGGCAGAGAACCCAAACCTAGCAGAGACCACCAAAGATTGGTCCAGAAAAGAGGAGCCGCTCAAAAAAGACAAAAACGGTATGTACAGCACTAGTTCCCTCACCTCTCCGTATTGTTTTGCTGCGGCCATGCTTTGTAGATTATTTGGGATTTCGGATATCAATTAGTTTTCGTCTGAATGGCTACCATTAATAGATGCTGCCACAAATGCCGATATTATGGATTGGGCCAAGATATTTTCTGACAATCTATACACAGCTATTATCAATTACCGGTCTAAAATATCCTTGTCTCAAAGGGTCTATCCTCCTTTTTATCTGTCCGCATATGTTATGGATTCTATTTGTTATGTGTCTAAATTTCCCACTATGGGTTGGAAATGGACTACCCAGGACCCATTACCTATCCATGTTTATCATAAGATGTTATGGGATTCTCAATTCGTCCCACACTTCTACCAGATTTGTCATGGGCTTATCTTACCCTTGTATAGAATGATGTATGATGAAGAGACCACCCCGGGGTACCTACCAAATAAACTACGACTGGAAGCAGAATGGAAGCAGAAGGCACAGGAAAAGGGAAAAGCGATCCAAGCACTAAACAGGTTGAATTGGGAGTGTTACTAGGCATACTTAGTCAAGCCGCATAGTCAACGGATGACTGTGAAATGCATCATAAACGTGGCCAAAAAAGTAGTGCCATCTCTCATAGATTCTGTTTTCGTAGCCTAGCTCAGCGCAGAAGTCAGCCAGCTGACTCTCCGCAAGCCCATGATGAACACTTGCAGCTTTAAAGACCAAGTTTAGAAGTAGCCTTATTTTAGAATGTTGTTTTTTCTTTAAAATTAGATTAGAAAAAGGACAGTCATTTGAAAACCGCATCCTAAATTTTGTAAATACACTATTATTAGAATTAGGAAGTAGTATTTTAACCCTTCTCATGCATTTAGAGAAGGGTCTAGAAATTTGTCAAAACTTGTCCTTGGAACATGCACTTCTGCACCCTCAGAGGAGGTTTTGATGAATAGATGGATCGAGATTTATTAATGTTTGCATTTGATGTCTGCTACTGATGTTGCACTTTTGTACTCTTAGTAGATGTTAGAACAAGTAGAGATAAATCGTTTTTTCTTGAAGTTTATGAGTAGGACTAGTCATAAATGGAACTTTTATCTCTTGGCCATTTCTGCTTATATTCTTAAAGTGATATATAGTTTTCAGTTGTTTATATGTTATTGCATGAATGTATGAGTTACCATTTAGCACTTCTGTACGGTGGAGCCATTTATTTATGTCTGATATATGAATAACTTATTATGCGATATGTTGTTCACAACTGTTTTGCCTAACTTCTTATGCAAAGTGGTTTATCCTAATTGATTTCTATTCTTATGATAGCCGAATGATCTTTATTACCAGTTATTGTTTGAAATCTCTTTAAATCGCATAATAGAAGAAATACACCCCGGGTTAGCGTAGATTAGATGTGTTGTTTCTCATTAGATTACAATAGCATAGAGTTAATTTAAAAGTTTGAATTAAATTAGCTTTAAGTATTCTTAGATCAGCAACATCCAACTCTGCACACACACACATACACCCTTAGATTGGGAAACTGGTCCCATTATCCCTAGTCGGACCCGCTATACCAAACGGATAAGGAGCTGCCAACCAAGGTCCGGACCGGGTGGGTATCCCCCTTGTTGTCGACCCGATTTTCGGGGCTTCAACATATTTGGCGCTAGAAGGAGGGCCTGAACATAGTGTCTGTTGGAATGATTTTTCAATTGTAACATTTGAATTAGGATGGCTGCTCACAAACTTCCCATTTGGAGTTGCATCCATGTTCCTACCTCTTCCAACACTCCACCTAAAGTGGTAAGACTCTTGTCTCAGGTAAAATTCAATGGTAAGAATAATTCTTCTGCTTTTAATCATGCTCTTCAATTTATTCAAAGAGTTTCAAGTTCGGATGTTCAAAGAATTGATGAGGGCGTTTTATGCAGAATTTTTACTCTTACATTCACGGCAGAAGCTAGAAAATGGTGCAGAACCCTCCCAGTTGCCTCAATTCACAGCTGGGACCAATTCGTCAAGATTTTCATTTTTGAATTTGATTGTTATGACTATGACCAGGTATATGATGAAATTGATTATCTACGGAAACAAGATGAATCTGTTAGGGATTTTAATATGCAATTTCATCTTAATTGTCTAAAATATGATCTTGAAAGTGAACTCATAGATGAAGAATCTTTAGATTATGCTGAGCATTCCCTGCCTCCTATGTCTGATCAAGCATAAATTAGTCCAAGCTTTGTCTCGTTTTCTTCTAATGTGAATGAGAATTCCAATTTGAATATACAAATCACCCATGATGAAGAAAGTTCCCAAAGCCTAGGAGACATGCATGCTCTAATGCAAGAAGACAAAAGCGAGAATGCTGGAGGAAAGCCTGCCTGGGAACCAGGAGATGACTTTGATACAAGGTCAGATAATATCGTTGCAAATCAACAAATGCAGATGCTAAGTTTAGAACAACAAACTATTTCTCTTTCAAAAATTATCAGTACACAAAGGTATGATCTAAAGCCCAATGTCTATGATGAATCTGATGAACAAAGATTTTTCCATGATGATATTTTCAAATGCATTGTTCCAGAATCGCATTTTTCTCTTTATCCTGATGTTTTTAGTGATGATAATTTTTCCCCTCTCAATATTAAAGATATCTCAAAAAGTACAGAGGATTATTCAAATGAGTCATCATTAGGTTTTCAAGATAAAAAGACAGCTATAGAACATCCTCTGATCATTTTCAAACAAGAACCACTTGACCTTCCTTGTCTGAAAGTATATGACGAAAAAGAGGAATCTAGGGAAACCTGTAAAATCATTTATGATAGCTACTTTGACAACGATGATGTTGTTGATTTATCCCAAGTAACTCAACAAAGCTCAGATAATGAGAGATATTCTAATTCAGGAATCATATCAGTCAATCCTCATTTCAAAGTAAAAGATCATTTGCATGATTTTACTATCCAAGACAATACCCCGATCTATGATTCATATCATGAGGAAACCCCCATGCCTGTTCACAATCATAACTTGTCTTCTGATTCACAAGACGGAATTCGAAATTGCTCGGATTCCATAATTCTGGCCAGTTCTTGTGAAAAACAAGATATTCCAAGTCAATCCCAGTTGTGCTGTAACATTATTTGTACAGATAATCATTTCTTTCTTTCTCACTTGCACTCATTTTGTATAAAATCGGATTGTGTTTTACATTTTCAGACTTTTGATAGATTACTATGGTATGTTGAGCACCTTATCAAAGAACATTCGAAAGATGTGCTACCATTTTGGAAAACTAAACTGTGTCAAGGAAGTATAGAACTTTTTCAATTCCAAGATCAATCAATATCAGACTTCCTTAAAAAACTTCTTTGGCATCCAAAACACCATCAACAAAGGAAAGTACCTTTCAAAACTTGTCGGCAATTCGCGCCAATTGATAAATCTCTTTCTAGAAATTTCCATTTATTCTTCATTGATTTATTTAGTGATTTATATATGGAAACTTTCCTTTTACAAGAAATTGCTAAAAGCTTGACTTTAACGCACAGTAGGTTATAGGCCATTAAAACTGAAAAATCATATTCGCAACCTGGCTTGTCATCTTTCCTATTACGAGATCATCGATCCATAACAGAAATTCATCCTGATTTTTATGATCCAATAGGTATCCAGTTGGAAAGAAGTTTTCATAAGAAAGAAATTTCAAACAGAATTCCAACAGAAGTTACACATTCTTATTCCACATCCAACATTAACACTCCAAGAAAAGTTTTGTTCTTAACACTGATGTTTGAAAGTTACATACGTGTAGGAATAAAAATGAAAAGATGGTTCCACTGGAAATATCATTTCACCTAGTTAATTTTCTGTATATAGTTAGAATAGGAGTAGGAGTAATTTAGCTAGGTTATTAGGTTTATAATTTACTTTTAATAGTTGGTAGGCAAAATAAGAGAAGAGATTATCCCTATTCTGTACATAATCCTAGGGAATGTCTACCTCTCATTTCGTTAAATATTTCTCTCCATAATAAAATTTGCTATCGTTAACATCATTTGACATTTACTAAAGACACCTTTTCTCTATCAGATTTCGAACTTCTGCTTGTGTAAATAGAAAATCTTTTAGAAACTTGATCTTTATTATTAATAGATATAGTTAAAAAATTTAAACCAGATATGATAATAGTTTCAACTTCCAAGAAATTTGAAGAAAGCGATCTTAGTGAAGAAATTGTTTTATGTCAGTACAATGAAAGGCATCAATAACGAAATAAGGATTCCCTGTAGAAACAGTCATTTCCAAAAAGACTATATTATTGTCGTCCAGAACTTTCTTAAGGAAAGAAAATTTGACTTCCTCCCTGTTAAATAAAATCGCAGCATTTAGAAAAAGACCCAAGGATACACTATATCTCAAAGAATAAGAGGTCTCATCACGAGCCGGCTTATCATGATCACAGATATTATAACTTGCTGACTTTGCCAATACTGTCCACCAAAACAGGGCAACGACTCAAGATTGTTGCAAACAAAAGACAAGGGGTCTCATCACGAGCCAGCTTGTTCAGCAAAAGTGTAAATCAAGTGAATGACTGTGTCATAATTTGGCCACCAAACCAAGACATTGTTCTTTAGAGAATAAAAAAAGGAAAAAGTGTCAATCTGGGTTTTTCTTCGAGCATTGTAGATCGCCTTAAGTAGGATAAAGGATCATTACTGGGTAATAGGTAACCCTGTCGAGGCTATGGACGCCTGCTGGCAGCAGAGGCTCTACTTGCGACAAAGGAGCATATTTAAAAGGCTGCTACACAGGGAAGACTTTTTTTTTTTTTTTTTACAAGACCAAGTAATGGCTGATGTAAATGCAAGGACAAGCTGAGGATGCAAGTAATTAAAATAGAAAGAGGTTGAAACAAAATATCATTGACGGTTTGAAGTATAATATGATTTATCTTTTTATAATAAAGTTTAAGTTTTTTGAGAAAATTTTTTGTTTCGGAAGTTTGAAAACGTCAATAGAAGAATAGAGATAACTGGTTCTCCCAAGTGAATCGCCAATTGTTGTGGCCAGCAACACCCCCCCCCTTGTTCATTTAAGTGTTGTCCAAAATACTAAATGAATGGGGACCCTTAGTTAAATTTTAGGAAAAAAGCAAGAGTTTCCTTTCTTCAAAATAAGGTTACCATCCTAAGCTTAGAAAGGTCTTTTGAATATTTTTAACCTAAGTCTACGATAAGGGAAATATCTTCAAAGCCGTGTTGCAAAAAAGATAGGAAATGCCTCCATTTCTCTATAATATCGGTATGCACAAGACTCTCATGTTAAGCATAATATCGCATCGCAATAAAGTAATACACATAAGGAAAAACTTCAATATTTACCGATCTGCGATAACACTGATCGCAAGATCGCATATCGCAGAAATGAGCTGGCAAGATTCGGCAAACATTAAACTTCTGCGACTTGCGATGTTGCGATCGCTGCGATATTATATTCGCGGGATCTGCGATGGTGTGATTTGCGATGGCGCGATTTGCGATGTTACGTAAGCAAATCATAAATCACTTCATCACGAATCCTTCGGGCACGCCATTCAAAGAAAAGCCACTTACCATAATCTGACTCAAGATCATGCGCTTTTAATGATAGTAAAGGAATTAGTTGTCAGCTATTAAATGAAATGAAGACGCGTGCTTTTGTAAAGAATTACTTCACGTAAGGTGGCATATTTGATATATCTGTTGCATTTAAAACTCTCCCATCACCTTTCTTGATCAGTCATTTCCATTTCACTCGTAATCTGCAGGAACGAAGAGCTAAAGACGATTCAAAGCCAAATGCAGGAAGAAATGGGAAAGAAAAATAAAGCTCAAGGCTCTGAGGTGAAGGAAAAGACGAAGGAGATGGCGCCTTTGTATAAAGACACAACCTGTAACAGAGACGTAGGGATATCGACATGGGAAAGCATGTACAGACTGCTTGAAGAAGAGAATCCCAGAATAATGAAGGTTGCTGCTGTCGCGGGCTCACAACGCTCTTCCGAGGCGTCCTTAGAGGAGCTAGCATGTTCATTTCTTCACCGGATAGCAGCAAGGCCCAAAATTCTACCATATACGGATATGATCAAGTGGATACTTGACAATGCAGAGATGAACAACAGACAATTCAAGGTTCAAGGACATGGGCTCATCGGATCATTCGCTGCGCAATATTTAAAGCTTATGTATCATCTTCCTGAACCGTAGGCGACTTACAATGCACAATTCGTCAAGAAATTTGTGGCAGAGAACCCAAACCTAGCAGAGACCACCAAAGATTGGTCCAGAAAAGAGGAGCCGCTCAAAAAAGACAAAAACGGTATGTACAGCACTGGTTCCCTCACCTCTCCATATTGTTTTGCTGTGGCCATGCTTTGTAGATTATTTGGGATTCCGGATATCAATAAGTTTTCGTCTGAATGGCTACCATTAATAGATGCGGCCACAAATGCCGATATTATGGATTGGGCCAAGATCTTTTCTGAAAATCTATACACGGCTATTATCAATTACCGGTCTAAAAGATCCTTGTCTCAAAGGGTCTATCCTCCTTTTTATCTATCCGCATATGTTATGGATTCTATTTGTTATGTGTCTAAATTTCCCACTATGGGTTGGAAATGGACTACCAAGGACCCATTACCTATCCATGTTTATCATAAGATGTTATGGGATTCTCAGTTCGTCCCACACTTCTACTAGATTTGTCACGGGCTTATCTTACCCTTGTATAGAATGATGTATGATGAAGAGACCACCCCGGGGTACCTACCAAATAAACTACGACTGGAAGCAGAATGGAAGCAGAAGGCACAGGAAAAGGGAAAAGCGATCCAAGCATTAAACAGATTGAATTGGGAGTGTTACTGGGCATACTTAGTCAAGCCGCATAGTCAACGGATGACTGTGAAATGCAGCATAAACGCAGCCGAAAATGTAGCGCCAGGTCTCATAGATTTTGTTTTCGCAGCCCAGCTCAGCGCAGAAGTCAGCCTGCCGACTCTCCTCAAGCCCATGATGAACACTTGCAGCTTTAAAGACCAAGTTCAGAAGTAGCCTTATTTTAGAATGTTGTTTTTTCTTTAAAATTAGATTAGAAAAAGGACGGTCATTTGAAAACCGCATCCTAAATTTTGTAAATACACTATTATTATAATTAGGAAGTAGTATTTTAACTCTTCTCATGCATTTAGAGAAGGGTCCAGAAATTTGTCAAAAACTTGTCCTCGGAACATGCACTTCTGCACCCTCAGAGGAGGTTTTGATGAATAGATGGATCGAGATTTATTAATGTTTGCATTTGATGTCTGCTACTGATGTTGCACTTTTGTACTCTTAGTAGATGTTAGAACAAGTAGAGATAAATCGTTTTTGCTTGAAGTTTATGAGTAGGACTAGTCATAAATGGTACTTTTATCTCTTGGCCATTTCTGCTTATATTCTTAAAGTGATATACAGTTTTCAGTTGTTTATATGTTATTGCATGAATGTATGAGTTACCATTTGGCACTTCTGTACGGTGGAGCCATTTATTTATGTCTGATATATGAATAACTTATTATGCGATATGCTGTTCACAATTGTTTTGCCTAACTTCTTATGCAAAGTGGTTTATCCTAATTGATTTCTATTCTTATGATAGCTGAATGATCTTTATTACCAGTTATTGTTTGAAATCTCTTTAGATCGCATAATAGAATAAATACACCCTGGGTTAGCGTAGATTAGATGTGTTGTTCCTCATTAGATTACAATAGCATAGAGTTAATTTAAAAGTTTGAATTAAATTAGCTTTAAGTATTCTTAGATCAGCAACATCCAACTCTGCACACACACACATACACCCTTAGATTGGGAAACTGGTCCCATTATCCCTAGTCGGACCCGCTATACCAAACGGATAAGGAGCTGCCAACCAAGGTCCGGACCGGGTGGGTATCCCCCTTGTTGTCGACCCGATTTTCGGGGCTTCAACATATTTGGCGCTAGAAGGAGGGCCTGAACATAGTGTCTGTTGGAATGATTTTTCAATTGTAACGTTTGAATTAGGATGGCTGCTCACAAACTTCCCATTTGGAGTTGCATCCATGTTCCTACCTCTTCCAACACTCCACCTAAAGTGGTAAGACTCTTGTCTCAGGTAAAATTCAATGGTAAGAATAATTCTTCTGCTTTTAATCATGCTCTTCAATTTATTCAAAGAGTTTCAAGTTCGGATGTTCAAAGAATTGATGAGGGCGTTTTATGCAGAATTTTTACTCTTACATTCACGTCGGAAGCTAGAAAATGGTGCAGAACCCTCCCAGTTGCCTCAATTCACAGCTGGGAGCAATTCGTCAAGATTTTCATTTTTGAATTTGATTGTTATGACTATGACCAGGTATATGATGAAATTGATTATCTACGGAAACAAGATGAATCTGTTAGGGATTTTAATATGCGATTTCATCTTAATTGTCTAAAGTATGATCTTGAAAGTGAACTCATAGATGAAGAATCTTCAGATTATGTTGAGCATTCCCTGCCTCCTATGTCTGATCAAGCAGAAATTAGTCCAAGCTTTGTCTCATTTTCTTCTAATGTGAATGAGAATTCCAATTTGAATATACAAATCACCCATGATGAAGAAAGTTCCCAAAGCCTAGGAGACATGCATGCTCTAATGCAAGAAGACAAAAGCGAGAACGCTGGAGGAAAGCCTGCCTTGGAACCAGGAGATGACTTTGATACAAGGTCAGATAATATCGTTGCAAATCAACAAATGCAGATGCCAAGGTTAGAACAACAAACTATTTCTCTTTCAAAAAGTATCAGTACACAAAGGTATGATCTAAAGCCCGATGTCTACAATGAATCTGATGAACAAAGATTTTTCCATGATGATATTTTCAAATGCATTGTTCCAGAATCGCATTTTTCTCTTTATCCTGATGTTTTTAGTGATGATAATTTTTCCCCTCTCAATATTAAAGATATCTCAAAAAGTACAGAGGATTATTCAAATGAGTCATCATTAGGTTTTCAAGATAAAAAGATAGCTTTAGAACATCCTTTGATCATTTCAAACAAGAACCACTTGACCTTCCTTGTTTGAAAATATATGACGAAAAAGTGGAATCTAGGGAAACCTGTAAAATCATTTATGATAGCTACTTTGACAACGATGATGTTGTTGATTTATCCCAAGTAACTCAACAAAGCTCAGATAATGAGAGATATTCTAATTCAGGAATCATATCAGTCAATCCTCATTTCAAAGTAAAAGATCATTTGCATGATTTTACTATCCAAGACAATACCCCGATCTATGATTCATATCATGAGGAAACCCCCATGCCTGTTCACAATCATAACTTGTCTTCTGATTCACAAGACGGAATTCGAAATTGCTCGGATTCCATAATTCTGGCCAGTTCTTGTGAAAAACAAGATATTCCAAGTCAATCCCAGTTGTGCTGTAACATTATTTGTACAGATAATCATTTCTTTCTTTCTCACTTGCACTCATTTTGTATAAAATTGGATTGTGTTTTAAATTTTCAGACTTTTGATAGATTACTATGGTATGTTGAGCACCTTATCAAAGAACATTCGAAAGATGTGCTACCATTTTGGAAAACTAAACTGTGTCAAGGAAGTATAGAACTTTTTCAATTCCAAGATCAATCAATATCAGACTTCCTTAAAAAACTTCTTTGGCATCCAAAACACCATCAACGAAGGAAATTACCTTTCGAAACTTGTCGGCAATTCGCGCCAATTGATAAATCTCTTTCCAGAAATTTCCATCTATTCTTCATTGATTTATTTAGTGATTTATATATGGAAACTTTCCTTTTACAAGAAATTGATAAAAGCTTGACTTTAATGCACAGTAGGTTACAGGCCATTAAAACTGAAAAATCATATTCGCAACCTGGCTTGTCATCTTTCCTATTACGAGATCATCGATCCATAACAGAAATTCATCCTGATTTTTATGATCCAATAGGTAACGAGTTGGAAAGAAGTTTTCATAAGAAAGAAATTTCAGACGGAATTCCAACTGAAGTTACACATTCTTATTCCACTTCCAACATTAACACTCCAAGAAAAGTTTTGTTCTTAACACTGATGTTTGAAAGTTACATACGTGTAGGAATAAAAATGAAAAGATGGTTCCACTGGAAATATCATTTCACCTAGTTAATTTTCTGTATATAGTTAGAATAGGAGTAGGAGTAATTTAGCTAGGTTATTAGGTTTATAATTTACTTTTAATAGTTGGTAGGCAAAATAAGAGAAGAGATTATCCCTATTTTGTACATAATCCTAGGGAATGTCTACCTCTCATTTCGTTAAATATTTCTCTCCATAATAAAATTTTCTATGGTTAACAGCATTTGAAATTTACTAAAGACACCTTTTCTCTATCAGATTTCGAACTTCTGCTTGTGTAAATAGCAAATCTTTTAGAAACTTGATCTTTATTATTAATAGATATAGTTAAAAACTTTAAACCAGATATGATACTAGTTTCAACTTCCAAGAAATTTGAAGAAAGCAATCTTAGTGAAGAAATTGTTTTATGTCAGTACAATGAAAGGCATCAATAACGAAATAAGGATTCCCTGTAGAAATAGTCATTTCCAAAAAAACTCTATTATTGTCGTCCAGAACTTTCTTAAGGAAAGAAAATTTGACTTCCTCCCTGCTAAAGAAAATCGCAACATTTAGAAAAAGACCAAAGGATACACTATATCTCAAAGAATAAGAGGTCTCATCATGAGCCGGCTTATCATGATCACAGATATTATAACTTGCTGACTTTGCCAATACTGTCCACCAAAACAGGGCAACGACTCAAGATTGTTGCAATCAAAAGACAAGGGGTCTCATCACGAGCCAGCTTGTTCAGCAAAAGTGTAAATCAAGTGAATGGCTGTGTCATAATTTGGCCACCAAACCAAGACATTGTTCTTTAGAGAATAAAAAAAGGAAAAAGTGTCAATCTGGGTTTTTCTTCGAGCGTTGTAGATTGCCTTAAGCAGGATAAAGGATCATTACTGGGTAATAGGTAATCCTGTCGAGGCTATGGACGCCTGTTGGCAGCAGAGGCTCCACCTGCGACAAAGGAGCATATTTAAAAAGCTGTTACACAGGCAAGACTTTTTTTTTTTTTTTTTACAAGACCAAGTAATGGTTGATGTAAATGCAAGGACAAGTTGAGGATGCAAGTAATTAAAATAGAAAGAGGTTGAAACAAAATATCATTGACGGTTTGAAGTATAATATGCTTTATATTTTTATAATAAAGTTTAAGTTTTCTGAGAAAATTTTTTGTTTCGGAAGTTTGAAAACGTCAATAGAAGATCAGAGATAACTGGTTCTCCCAAGTGAATCGCCAATTGTTGTGGCCAGCCCCCCTTGTTCATTTAAGTGTTGTCCAAAATACTAAATGAATGGGAAACCCTTAGTTAAATTTTAGGAAAAAAGCAAGAGTTTCCTTTCTTCAAAATAAGGTTACCATCCTAAGCTTAGAAAGGTATTTTGAATATTTTTAACCTAAGTCTACGATAAGGGAAATATCTTCAAAGCCACGTTGCAAAAAAGATAGGAAATGCCTCCATTTCTCTATAATATCGGTATGTGCAAGACTCTCGTGTTAAGCATAATATCGCATCGCAATAAAGTAATACTCATAAGGAAAAACTTCAAGATTTACCGATCTGTGATAACACCGATCGCAAGATCGCATATCGCAGAAATGAGCTGGCAAGATTCGGCAAACATTAAACTTCTGCGACCTGCGATGTTGCGATCGCTACGATATTATATTGGCGCGATCTGTGATGGTGCGATTTGCGATGGCGCGATATGCGATGTTACGTAAGCAAATCATAAATCACTTCATCATGAATCCTTCGGGCACGCCATTCAAAGAAAAGCCACTTACCATAATCTGACTCAAGATCATGCGCTTTTAATGATAGTAAAGGAATTAGTTGTCAGCTATTAAATGAAATGAAGACGCGTGCTTTTGTAAAGAATTACTTCACATAAGGTGGCATATTTGATATATCTGTTGCATTTAAAACTCTCCCATCACCTTTCTTGATCAGTCATTTCCATTTCACTCGTAATCTGCAGGAACGAAGAGCTAAAGACGATTCAAAGCCAAATGCAGGAAGAAATGGGAAAGAAAAATAAATCTCAAGGCTCTGAGGTGAAGGAAGAGACGAAGGAGATGGCGCCTTTGTATACAGACACAGCCTGTAACAGAGACGCAGGGATATCGACATGGGAAAGCATGTACAGACTGCTTGAAGAAGAGAATCCCAGAATAATGAAGGTTGCTACTGTCACGGGTTCACAACGCTCTTTCGAGGCGTCCTTAGAGGAGCTAGTATGTTCATTTCTTCACCAGATAGCAGCAAGGCCCAAAATTCTACCATATACAGATATGATCAAGTGGATACTTGACAATGCAGAGATGAACAATAGACAATTCAAGGTTCAAGGACATGGGCTCATCGGATCATTCGCTGCACAAGATTTAAAGCTTATGTATCATCTTCCTGAACCGCAGGCAACTTACAATGCACAATTCGTCAAGAAATTTGTGGCAGAGAACCCAAACCTAGCAGAGACCACCAAAGATTGGTCCAGAAAAGAGGAGCTGCTCAAAGAAGACAAAAACGGTATGTACAGCACTGGTTCCCTCACCTCTCCGTATTGTTTTGCTGCGGCCATGCTTTGTAGATTATTTGGGATGCCGGATATCAATAATTTTTCGTCTGAATGGCTACCATTAATAGATGCTGCCACAAATGCCGATATTATGGATTGGGCCAAGATCTTTTCTGACAATCTATACACGGCTATTATCAATTACCGGTCTAAAAGATCCTTGTCTCAAAGGGTCTATCCTCCTTTTTATCTGTCCGCATATGTTATGGATTCTATTTGTTATGTGTCTAAATTTCCCACTATGGGTTGGAAATGGACTACCCAGGACCCATTACCTATTCATGTTTATCATAAGATGTTATGGGATTCTCAGTTCGTCCCACACTTCTACCAGATTTTTCACGGGCTTATCTTACCCTTGTATAGAATGATGTATGATGAAGAGACCAACCCGGGGTACCTACCAAATAAACTACGATTGGAAGCAGAAGGCGCAGGAAAAGGGAAAAGCAATCCAAGCATTAAACAGGTTGAATTGGGAGTGTTACTGGGCATACTTAGTCAAGCCGCATAGTCAACGGATGACTGTGAAATGCATCATAAACGCGACCGAAAAAGTAGTGCCAGCTCTCATAGATTCTGTTTTCGTAGCCCAGCTCAGCACATAAGTTAGCCAGCCGACTCTCCTCAAGCCTGTTTAGAAGTAGCCTTATTTTAGAATGTTGTTTTTTCTTTAAAATTAGATTAGAAAAAGGACGGTCATTTGAAAACCGCATCCTAAATTTTGTAAATACACTATTATTAGAATTAGGAAGTAGTATTTTAACCCTTCTCATGCATTTAGAGAAGGGTCCAGAAATTTGTCAAAAACTTGTCCTCGGAACATGCACTTCTGCACCCTCAGAGGAGGTTTTGATGAATAGATGGATCGAGATTTATTAATGTTTGCATTTGATGTCTGCTACTGATGTTGCACTTTTGTACTCTTAGTAGATGTTAGAACAAGTAGAGATAAATCGTTTTTGCTTGAAGTTCATGAGTAGGACTAGTCATAAATGGTACTTTTATCTCTTGGCCATTTCTTCTTATATTCTTAAAGTGATATACAGTTTTCAGTTGTTTATATGTTATTGCATGAATGTATGAGTTACCATTTGGCACTTCTGTACGGTGGAGCCATTTATTTATGTCTGATATATGAATAACTTCTTATGCGATATGCTGTTCACAACTGTTTTGCCTAACTTCTTATGCAAAGTGGTTTATCCTAATTGATTTCTATTCTTATGATAGCTGAATGATCTTTATTACCAGTTATTGTTTGAAATCTCTTTAGATCACATAATAGAAGAAATACACCCTGGGTTAGCGTAGATTAGATGTGTTGTTCCTCATTAGATTACAATAGCATAGAGTTAATTTAAAAGTTTGAATTAAATTAGCTTTAAGTATTCTTAGATCAGCAACATCCAACTCTGCGCACACACACATACACCCTTAGATTGGGAAACTGGTCCCATTATCCCCAGTCAGACCCGCTATACCAAACGGATAAGGAGCTGCCAACCAAGGTCCGGACTGGGTGGGTATCCCCCTTGTTGTCGACCCGATTTTCAGGGCTTCAACACATACCTAAGTATATGATATTTCATGTTTTTAATGTTTTTCCATAAAACTTAGGATATAGTGTTTTTTGCAGGTTTTTGATGTGAAAATGAGTTATGTAGGGGAAAAAACACCTTTTCCTATGTAAAAGTAATTTAACCTTAGGAAAGAATATTATTTATGGAAAATGAATGGACTGAAGGGGGGAATGAATGTTTATGAGGGGGTTTTAGTACTTATTTCCTATAAGTCATTGAGCCGAGGGTCCGGTCCCTCCAAGAGTCAGAGAAATGCTCTGAACTTCTTTGACTTAGGTTTTTTAAGTACTTTGAACTTTATTGTGGGAAATTAGTTAAGTAAAAGGTGAAATGAATGAGGGAGGTTAATTAATTGACTCTGATAACTATCTGCATGCTTGAGTGACCATTCACATTTGGAACTTTTATGATGAAAAAGATGATACACATGCTTTTGTCTAATCATTCATCAAAATTCTACAACCTTTCTGCTACTTACCCATCTACTCATCCTATTATTTTTACTTCTCTTAACTAGGATTAATTTGAGCTAGCAAACCCTTATCAAACATTTTTCTTTTTCTTTACAATAGTAAACTAACTAAAGCTAACCTTATTACATCCAAGGGCTCAGATTAAACAGTTGACCTCCTTTTATTTACTCTACCTATCTAATTATCTACCAAGATTAAACAGTTTGGTCAGATATTTATTCTCTATCTATAGACATGAAATTGAAACATGAAATATCCAAGTTTAAACATTTTGACTATCATGGATTGTGGCAAAGGTTACAAACTACACACAATCATTTATTATGCACAAAAAGTAAATAGTAGTGGCATTTTCACTTGCTCACTTTCATGGTCTTTTTATTTTCTTGGGGTTCATATTTTTCATATTTTTTGACCTTTTTATTCTTTTTGTCCTTTGATTTTTCTTTTAGGACATACACTCTTTTAATTTTTTGATTTTTCAATATGGAAAACATTTGCAGAAAGCAAAGGTATGTACATATTACAAGGCTTAACCTCAGCCATTCAAAATTATGACTCCTATTGGTATAGGAACCTAATAGTGGATCCACTTGGGGATGGCATTTCCTACTGAAATGTCAAGAACTTTGTAGACAAATGGCCTTCTGAATTGCTGTGATGTTATCCTGCAACTTTCCCTTTTCATATTTCTGCATTAGTACTATTTATGACAGTAAAAATTTTGGAGCTTAGGGCCTTCTCTTCAAGCTTCAACTTCAGAAAATCACCATCCAATCCACTCTAGACTTTTTAAAAGGACGGTATGTACACATGATTAGTGAAATCAGTAACTAGGCTCAATATATTGTTTGAGCATTTGACCATTTACTGGTCCTCCTTCTGCTTCTGTGCCATCCATTTCTTTGAGGAAGAAAGCATTATTACCTCTGAAAGCATAAATGATATATGGGCCTTTCCATAGGAAATCAAATTTCCCATATTTACCTTTATCCTCTCTTGAATCCCATTTTAAAACTTTGTCCGCTAGGTAAAAATCTTCTGCCTTAGTCCTTTTATCAAAAGTCTTCTTGATCTTCTCCTGCACAACTTGAGATTTGATGTACACTTTTTCCCTGGTCTGCTGTAAATGAATTGTTTGGTTGATTCTTCTTTGGATGTCATTTGGTTCAACCTACAACTCTTGGAGTAGTTTCATCACTGGTGTTCCCAAGGAAGATGGGAAAACAAATTCCATTCCATAAACTAATTGATAAGGACTAGTACCAATGTACTTCTTTGTGGTTAGCCTGTCTGCCCATAAGGCATTTACTAGTTTCTTGTTCCATGTTTTCTTGTTATCTTCTAATAATTTTTTGATGATATTTACCATACTTTTATTTGAGGACTCTGCTAGTCCATTTCCTTTGGGGTAATAAGCCATGGAATGCCCCAAAGTTATATGGTACTTGTTATAGAAATCAATCATTCTCTTAGATTTGAAAGTTGTTGCATTATCAGTGATGATCTTGGTTGGGCAGCCAAATCTAGATACGATGTTGGCCTCAAGGAAGGTTATTACAATAGTGTCAGTGGTTGGCCTTGATGGTATGGCTTCTATCCATTTGGTAAAATAATCTATAGCAGTGAGGATCCATTTGTGTTGGGCAGAGGAAGGTCGGTGGATTTCACCAATGAAGTCAAGGCCCCATTGTTGAAAAGGTGCTTCAGTAGAGATTGGTTTTAAGGGCAATGGTAAAAGCTTTTTCTTTCCTTCAAAAATATGACGTTTATGACAGGAGGTTACAAATCTCTTTACATCAGAAAACAAAGTAGGCCAATTGAAACCGGCTCTAAGAATCTTGTCAGCAGTGGTTTTCTAGTAAAGATGTCCTCCACAGTCACCTGCATGAAACTCTTGTAACACCTTATCAGATTCTTCTTTCAATAAACAATTAAGAAGGATACCTTCATGATTCCTCCAAAACAAAGCATTGTCACTTATGCAAAATTTTAAAGATTTCATTTTTAAAAATCTTCTTTTGGTCCTGGATAATTCAGGAGGAGCTTGTAGATTTTGTAACACATATATGATGTCAGCATACCATGGTGATTCAATAAAGGCCTGGCTGATTGGTGGAGTCACCATCTCCTCTCCATTATCCATTTCTGCAATAAAATTTATATCTAAGGCCGGACAGTTCCATTTAGCCATGAGTTTGACTAAACCTTTGCCTTTAATTAACTTTGTTGGCTTGATTTCTAGGTCATATTCTAATATAGTAGCAATATGTTTCCCTCTCTTTTCATCTAAACCATCCTGAGTTAGCATATCCTTGACTACTACATTGAGGACATAGGCTATTACATGAGAATATAAAATGTAAGCTCGAAAATCTTTGATAGCTTTGACCAAAGCAAAGGCTTGCTTTTCCATTATATTGCATTTTAAAGGAGCATCTCTCAAGGCTTTGCTAAAAAAGGCAATAGGTTGTTCATAACCCTCATCATTTTTCTACAATAGAACTGCAACAATTGTGTGTTTTGAGGCAAAGGAAAATATAATGAAATCCCTATCAAACTTTGCACTGACCAAAACTAGTGTTTTTGTTAAGGCTAGCTTAATATCTTCAAAGGATCTCTTAGCTTCAATGGTCCATTTTATGGTCGAATCTTTCTTCAACATGTTATTCAATGATCTAATTAATTATGCTAAGTTAGAAATAAATCTCCTAAGAAAGTTGATTTTTCCTAAAAAAGCTTGTAATTCCCTGATGTTCCTAGGATGTTGTATCTGTAAGATGGATTCAATTCTTGTAGGAACTATTCGGATACCATCTTTAGAAATTATATGGCCTAATAACTTTCCTTCTTCTAGTCCAAATAAAGATTTCTTGGGATTCAAAGAAATTCCATACATCCTACATTTGATGAAGACCTGCCTTAAATGATCCAAGTGTTGTTTATTAGATTCTGAAAATACAGTGATGTCATCTAAGTATATTACTAGGAAGTCATGAATTTCCTTGGAAAAAGCTATGTCCATGCCTCTTTGGAATGTAGCCCCTGCATTCTTTAATCCAAAAGGCATCTTCACATACATGAATGTGCCCCAAAGAGTAGTGAACATTGTTTTAGCCTGATCATCTGGGTGAACTAAAATCTGATTGTAACAAGAAAACCCATCCAATAATGAGATTTTGGTTGACCCTACTACCCTTTGTAATATATGATCCATTTTAGGGAGAGGGTAATTGTCTTTAAGTGAAACTTTATTAAGATTCCTGAGATCAACACAAAGTCTGATCTCCCCAGTTTTCTTCCTTGTTGGCACCAAATTTGAAACCCAAGCAGAGAATCTAATTGGTGCTATTATCTTTGCCTCATACATCTTTCAGATTTCCTTTTCAATAGAAGGCAATAGGATGGGATTGATTCTACTAAGCTTCTGCCTGAAAGGTTTTTGCTTTCCTTTTATGGGGATGGTGTGTTGTATTATGCTGTTGTCGTAGGACTTGAGGTCCTCATAACTCCAAGCAAAGACATCTTGGAATTCCTTTAATAGTTCAATGTATTTCACTTTGTCGGTAGGAGGTAAGGTCTTTGAAAGTTTGATCAATTTTGGATTTTCCTCAGTGCCTATATTTCACTCCTCCATATCAGATTTTAAGGGTTCCATTTTTGGTTTTCTAGGGACATCATTTGAATCAAACAAGTCTTCCAAAGGGGTCAATCCTTTGGGCAAAAATTTGTCTTTGAGATTAATGATTTCAGAGTCTTTGTTAAATATCTCATCAATTTCAACTTGCTTTAGGTTTTCTACATCTAATTTGGTAAATTTAGTGGGATGAAATCTATCTATCTTTTCATCTTCTATTTTATTAATTTCTACTTTATCTTTGAAATCATGATCTACTGTTATGTTAGTGTCTATATTAATATTAACAAATTCTTCCTCTAAGGTTAAAAAGTTGTTTATCTGTTTGTCATTAGCAAATACTTGCCAGTTTTTCAAGTTATCTGGGATAGCAAGTATGTGCATAACCTCAGCAGTGTACTAATGGTTAGGTTGGAATGGTAACTTACAAGTGCTGGCAAACACTGCTAAACTATGAGCCTACATATAATGCTTCCTAGGAATTACAACAACTTTGGTTTCTAGGAAAGTGTTTAGAATTCCTATAATGGTTCCTCTATAACAACTTAATCTAGGGTCTTTAGTCATATATACAACTTTAATTTGATTTATCACTAATTCAGAGTCTCCCATAATAGAAACTCTTATAGCTCCTAACTTTCTAACTAATTTAAGACCTAAAAGAAGTGCTTCATACTCAACCATGTTGTTAGTGCATTTGAAATTCAGTCTGTAAGCATGGCCCTGTGAGTGATCATTCTCCAGATTATATATCCACACTCGTGCTCCTGCTCCTAACTTATTCACTGATCCATCAAATTCAAGGTGCCATAATATCTCATGTTCATAATTTTCACTGTCCGGGGGAAGAAAATTTTCCTTGTTTGAGGTGTTTTGATCATCTTTTTTATCTGAAATCTCTTGAGTTTGGACAGTTTCATTTTTAGTTGTAACTGCAATTTATTTTGGTTTTGAAATAATGTTGTTTGAAGTAGTTTGTTGTGTTTGTTTAGCATTGTACAAAATAAAATAATCAATGTCAGAATGCATCGAGTAGATAGGAAGGTTTTGGGGTCTATCCCGACTATTCACCACATATTTCATTAGGGTCTCTCTATACAACTTTTTAGGTTGTCCAAAGACTGAGATTGTGGCATATGACATGTCAAGTTGCAAAGATCCTTGGAGTTTAGATCCCCATGATCTAGACAATAGCATGCCATATTTAGGTGGGATGTCAGCTACTACTATATCCATGAGAATAGTCTTAGCAGGGTATTGTACTAAGGAAACACACAGGTCTTTGATTAACCCTAGACACTTTACTTGACTTGAATCAAATGAAAACAAGTCTTTGTAAGGTCTAGTGATATCCAAGTTTAACTTTTCCATAACTGATTTAGGCATTAAATTGTGTGAAGCAACTGAATCCAACATTGCATTGTGCAAGAATTTATCATGAATGCTAAGGATAATATAAAAGGGTGGTATCCCTCCTTCTAATGGTTTTCCATTAACATTAGGACCGAATATAAGCTCAGGCTGATCATCAAACAAGTTGACAGAGTCTTCATTCTCAACGAAGTTTAAGGTTTTGTTTATTTGAGACTTATAGGTTTCATTTTTAATCAGCTCTGTTAAGGGAACCAAAATTTTTAGTTTAGCTACCTCTGCTCCCAAATTGAAAAGCAAAGGGGCTTTTTCTATTTGAATGTTTGGAATTTTCATAGTAGGATTTGGAGTAGGTTGCTCTTCTTTTTCTGCATTTGAAGTCTCTTTCTATGGATTTTCTAATATGGTGTTTGGAGATTTCTCCACTGTCTCCTTGGAGGGGATTGAAGTGGATGGTTGATCATCAGGGGATTATTCATGGGTTATATCTACAATGGTGGGACCAGAAGGGTTCTGATTTGGTCTAGGGAGGATTTGGAGAGTTTTAGTAACTAGAGTTGTTTTGATTTTCTTAGGTTGATTTGGTACTGTTTTCTTGTTTTGGTCAGGAGTATCAGAATGCTTTTTACTCCTTAAATTGTATTGTTTGTGTACTTCAAAAATAGAAGAATCATACCCTTGTTTATAATCGAATGATTCTCCGAATTGGGTCTGCAATTGCTGAAGCATATGTAATTCTTGATCATCTTGAGTCAAGAAGACAATTTCCTCTTCATCTAATCCCATTAAGTTAATTTGTGTGTCTTGTTCAGGGTCTTCTGAATGGGATGTTTCAACATAGTTTTCTTGAAAAGGAGGCCTAATATTCTGATCAGGTCCATTCTTTCCAGTATTTTGATTTTGATTCTTTCTAAAGTTTGGATTTCTCACTGGAGGTGCTTGTTGATTATCCCATTGAGGCTTCCCTTCAATGTTCTCTATCCTATCCATTAGTTTTTCCATTCCTTTGGTTAGGAAATCTATTTTAAGTTCAGAAGGTGAGGCTTCATCTTTCACTGGTCCTCTCCTTTCATTCTTAACCCTGGCTCTTTTTGCTAGCAAGTTAGCTTCTACACTAACTACTACACTCTGCATGTCTTCGGAAGTTGGAGGATTTCTCTCTCTAAGTTTGAATGCCATATCATTATCAAACCGATCAAGAAAATTTATCAGAGCTAAGTCAGGTGGGGCTCTAAGATTGAGTGGTATTGCATTGTATATATTGTTAAATC
Organism: Pinus tabuliformis; assembly: GCA_031772625.1. NCBI lineage: Eukaryota > Viridiplantae > Streptophyta > Pinopsida > Pinales > Pinaceae > Pinus > Pinus tabuliformis. Next base: position 796,800,854 of record CM062808.1, on the reverse strand, counting down.
TGGTATAGTAATCCTAGACTGTTTCATTTGGTCCTTGTCTGATGCTTTCGTATTCTGAAAGAATCTGCAGAGGGTTCTTTTTCTTTTACCATCTATTTAAAAATTGCTAATAAAATACTTCTAAACTATCTATGTTATTAGCAAGCAAAGCTCTAAACCATTTTCTTACATCACCAGCTAGATTCTGAGCAAAAAGTCTCATTTGAACATCTCCAATATCAATTTCATGTAATTCAAAGTAATCTGTCATTTTTTTTACATGATTTTGTGCTGCATAAGGTCCTATGCCATCAAATTCGACAATTTGGTTCTGGTAATCTTGTCCCATGGCACCAAGTGGAGCAGGTAACACAAGAGGAGAATATCTATTCGCCATGGCTCTAAGTTGGGCAAGGCTAAGAAGTGGGGTTCGGGTACCAAGGGTTGATACAGTGGTTGATGGGGAATTGGGAGTAATAGGTGATTGATGTGTAATGATAGGTTGGTAGGGAAGTGAAGGTATGAATGGAGGTGAGGAATGAACTTCAGAGGTGGAAGGGAATAATGGGGAACTAAGGGTAGTTGACACTGGTTTAGAAAGCTCAGGGATCTTAGCAATAGTAAGGGATGACTGAAGAGAATTTAGAATATACTCATCAATTGACTGGTTTGCCTTTTGGACTTCAAGATCTGCAATAAACTCTGGATCTAGAACTATGTCATCAAGTGCACTTTCAGACCTGGTTCTAAATAGGGAAATGTCAAATGACTCATCAAAGGGGAGGTCTTCTAAAAACAACCACTCATCAGGGCATGAGTCTGCTTTGATTGAAGGTGTTAGACTTACTAAACTTTCTTTTCTTTTAGCTCTTCTTGAAATCAAGTTGGGATTATCCACTACTGGGGCAAAATTTGGATCAAGATGGGCCCTAGTATAGTGAGTTCTCCTTGAAGCTAGAGTTTTGAGCTTTCCTAGTTACTTTCTTTTTGTAAAATTTTGTAAATAACTTCTAATAAACCCTTCAAGAGGTTTGAAATAAAGTTTTTAATTTTTCTCAATGCTTTATTAAGACTGAGGATTTGATTCCCCGGTATGATCGCCACTATGTTATCACTCAGAAGTTTTCCCTAGAAGTTATAAAAAGAAGGAATCATCTGAGGTAACCACAAACCAATATTTTAGGCTCAGGTTCTAGCCAACCTAAGTCCAGAGAGGGCTCTCTCTTTATGATTTAGCTTTGTTTTATTAGATTTTAGGCTAGTTCTTAATGTTCATGAGGATTTTGATTTTAGACTGAAGGTTGGGTGGTGGAATTCTTGGAACAGATGGATAGAACTAGGTCTTCAAGCCATTGGGCTATGGAGTCAATCAATGGATAGCATAACTGGACCAAATCAGTAAAGGGAATGTTCACAGGGCAAGCTAGCAAAGAAGAAGGAAAATATTTAGGTCTAATTGATGAAATGGTTCTAACTAGGGTGAAAGGGCAGCTAAGAATCCTTGGACCGGGATTAGAATGAAGAAAAGAGGGTGATCATGAACAAAGGAAAATGAAGAATCCTTTGCTATAGACCAGAGAGAGAAACTATGGAAGCTAGGGAGCAGTTAAGAATTCCCTAACTAAGATAATTTAGTAGACATAGATAGAGTGCATTCAAGCAATTTCTAAAATATCATTCCATGTCATACATTTAGATTTGAGAAAAACAAACAAGATTATGGAGACACACAAGAGAAATAATAGTAAACATAAGAGAATACTTATTTGTATATCTCTTTACACAAGAATCCTGTAAAATATCTGAGCTTTATTCCTTGATCCAGCGAGCCAATGTAGTCATTAATAAAATAGAACTTTGGGTTGAGAGAAAAAGTCTATAGAAATGTCATTGAATCCAAACCAAATACTTCGAAATATGAAGTATTTATACAAAAATAATTGCAAAATATCTCATAATAGTTTGAGATTTAATTTAGGAAATAAAAATATCTTCAAGCATGAAGATAGAGACAGATGGAAAACTGCATCATGTTGTCCCTTTTATTGTGGTAGTGCTGGCTGTTGCAGTTAAGTTGTGACCCTTTAAGCTGGCTAATTTTTGTATGTTGGAATCTTCTTCATTTTGATATTTCATTGATACTCTTTGACCGTGTTACTCTTTGACCCTGTTGATCTATCTTTTACCTGTTTCATCTGGCTACCTTCAGATTTACTATGGTAACTTTCTGCTATAAAACTTTTCAAAGTAAATCTGTCATTTTTTCCCACCATTCATCTTTAGGTAACTTCACTTTCAACAATCTTCTGTAAATTTCATCTGCCTCTGTATACTTAGAAAAATTGGGCTTGGTGACAAACAAATGTTTCACCTCATGCTCTAAAAAGAACAAGTTTTCAAAAGTATCATATAGTACTTTCCCTGTTGGGAGGGCTTTCATACCTGAAGTACTGGCTTGTTCCTTAGCCAATTTCCTAAGTTTGTCAGTGTAGTCCAATTGGGTCATGAGTTTATCATGGATGACCATAGGATTGGGAAGGCCTTTGTCCCTCAAAATTTGAAATTTGGCCATAAACTTGTCAATGGTCACCTGCATGTTGTGGCACTTTTCTTCCAACTTGAGCATAAGGTTTCTTTTGGAAAGAATCTTTTTAACCTCCAAGATGGCTTCGGTCCTATCCTATACACCAAGCTCATTGAGCTCATGTCAGTTCTTACTGTTCAGGAAGTGTATGAGTCGATTGGCATCCTTAGGTTGGTCTCCTAACTCTTCCCTTACATTTTGGATAGCCTCAGTGGCTACCTTCACCAATTCAGTTTGCTCAAATATAACTTGAATTGATGGCCAAATATCATTGACAGAGTCAATGATATTGCCCAGAGCATTTCTTTGGTCTGTCCTAGTGGCTTTTGCAGTGATAAATCCTTTTCTAGGACTTTGATTTTCTCACCCATCCTTAGGGCTTTTTGTGTTTCTTCTCTCTGCTGAATTTGGGCAAGCTTACAGTTAGTTTCTAAGCTTGCCACTTTCTCCTGTAGCCTTTTTAGCTCTGTTGCCTAGATAGGCATCTCCTCCATGGCTTTTACTAGCTCTGTTGTTTTCTCTATAGATGTGCCTACTGCTGTAGATTTAGTCATGAATGGTAGTGTTGTGGCAAGTGGAGCTGTAGGTGCCAATGATGTTGCTAATGTAGAAGAATTGTTGTTGTCACTGTGGGAATAGAAGTTGTGGAAGTTGTTGCCAGGTCACTTTTCTTGGACTGAATTAAAATGTCCAACTCCTTCTATGTCTCTTTTAGTTGGTCATTTAGCTTTAGGACCAAGTCCATGAGCTCTTCATGTCCTTTTTGTGCCTCCATGACTTCCATTGTTTGTGGGTGATGCAACTGTGGAATCTTGAGTTGCTTCTTCAGAGTAGCTATATCATCATTCTTCTTCTTTATTAATTTTTCTGAGGCCTTTACATATTTGGGATCGTGTCCCAACTCAATGACTAAGTCCTCTAAGGACTTGATTCTGGTATCTTTGGCCTGTGAAGAGGCCTTTTCCAACTGGAACTGTGCTGATATATTATTCAGGGAGTTTTGCAATTGGTGGGCCGTGATGGCTTTCCCTATCAAGGTGGAGTAAATCATCTCCCCTGTATGCTTGCGTAGCTCAATCTGGTCAATAGGATGAATGTCCTTTGCTAGTACTTCGAAGTCTATCTTTTTGAAGTTTACTGTTGTTCTTGGTTGCTGAGTAGTGGGCTTCATGAATGTCATTTGCATCTTCCCTCCTTTTACATCATAGGCTAGCATAAGCCTTGTCTGATTGGTAGGGGTCATTTTTAGGTACTGTGCATAAGTTTGGGCTTTCAACCTCTCATTCCTGGCCTTTATCTCTTTATATCTTTCTTTGATGTCCTGGTCCTTGTCTGCTGACATCCTGAAAGAGGATACCTCCACACTCCGCTGTCTTTCCAGTAAATGGGTATGTGATGTGGATGGTTCTAGGATGCCTCTAGAGGGAGTGGAATGCCTGCTCCCTTCTCTTTCAGTGCTTGTAACATCAATTGTCTCCTCTGTATATTCCTATTCTGAAACAGGATTTACCCTTTGTCTTTTTGCCTAGCTTGTCTCTACATATGCCTGTGATGTTGCTCTTCCTTAGGGAGTGGGCCCTTCCCTGTTTCTCTTGAGGATTTTGTCCTCATTTATAGAAGTCTGTAAGACTGGGGGGTTACTCATGGTGGCCTCTGTTCTTTCTGATTTCTCTGATTGTTTTGGTTCTTCTGACTCTTCTGGTACTTCTGATTCTTGTTGTATCTGTGATTCTCCTTGGACTTGTGATTCTTCTTGGACCTGAGATTCTCCTGGCACCTGCAGGAAAGAATCCTCATCAAGTTGTTTCTCTAGATCAATTAGAGTGTTTTCAACAACAAATTCAGTGCTATCCCTATCCACTAAAGTATTCTCCACCCATTCTAATTAATTTGCATATTTTCCTATTTTAGGGATTCGGTGGTGAATGTAGGGAGTCATCTTGTTTTTTTGTCTTCTGTTGCAGATGAAGTCCAAGGGATCATATCTCCATATGAAGCTCTATTTTAGATTTAGTCTTTGAAGTATTTGGTGTGCCTCCTTTCCAGCTTCTCTACTGTTGCAAATAAAGGTGCCTAACTGGTCTCTGATCTTGAGCTGGGCCTTTTTTTGGCTCTGACAAAATGTACCTCATCTGAATTGATTATTTTCCTGTAGTACTCCAGAGAAAATAACCTAATTGGGAGGTATCTGGGCAGTTTATATGGGGCCAACTCACAACCATAAATCCTTATTTCAGTGTGGTTCTGGTACAAGTACCAATCCCCCGCTTTGTGGTGTTTTGTGAGTTGCAGGATCCTCCTTATATCTAAACTGATCTTGGAGGAGGGCTTCCTAATAGCATTGTCACAATGGGATGTATAAATAGGTCTATGATGTCTATATATGAATATGGGGAGTCATATTTATGGATTAAGGGAGTCCAGAAAATCACTGACCTAGGGTGACCTTTTGTATCAAGCTTCTAGAGAGTAAAGTGGAACTTATCTGCTTGATAGTATAGAAAAAGGTGGTACAAGATAGAGGAATACTTCAAGACTCTCTCATTACTCATCCTAAGGAATTGGTCATGCATCCTATCAGCTATAAATTTGGCATAATCATAAATGACAGCAGGAGGTTGTCCTAGAGTGAAGATGGACATGAAAGCCAGGATGATTTCATCTATATACTCACTGGTGGTATAACCTAGGATACTGGATATCATTTCTACGATGTCCTGGCCAAATTTGGAAAATATGGTATACACATATGGAGGAGGATCTTTTGGAATATGATTTTCTTCTACAATGAAGGTTTGGAACATCTTAGCAAGTTTTGCAGTGGTAAGCTTGGGGAATCGGTCTAATAGGTCTCCAATTGAAATAGGGGTTAGGTTTTTCCTTGGTTGAAATTGCAGTATCTCATTAATTGATTCAGTAGTGATGGTGAAAAGAATAGTCTGGTTTGGGGACATCACTACTCTTTGGCTGGGGACATAGTTTGCATGGAAATAAAGGACAATTTCTTAGAAAATATGGACTTCAGGGAATTGGTACTTGGGTAAATTGGACTCCAGAAGACCTATTTTATCAGCATGGTTCAAGTATTGGTCTTTGTATCGGCAATATAATTTGAGAGGGTATTCATGGAAATAGGTCTCCTTGATTTGGAAATCTTTATTAGCTAGTGGGAGGTGGTCTAAGTCCAAGTGAGGAGAGGAAATTGGTCTTACATCCATGGCAATTGTGGCAGCCATTCTCAGTTCTTGTGGATTTGAGAATGGGGGAGGTGATTTTCAATTTTTCTTAGGGCAATGGTGGTTCAATTCCAGGTGGGTTTGGGTTACCAGAGTTTCTCTTTTATTTTAATTAAGAAAACTTAGTGACTGGTTCGGAAATTGATAGGGTTTTCAATGAATTATGGCTTAAATACTTGGAATTGAAGAAAACTGGGTCTGAACCGGGTGACTAGAAATTGTGAACGGTTGAAAAAGCTTCAAGCAGGCTGGAAGGCAATCTGGGAGCTTTATGGCATCTTTAGGGTGCCATTGTACATGGGTTGATAGGTTCGACGTTCTCAAGTGCATGCATGGAAGTTTTCAGTTAAAAAAACATGATAAAATGAATGATTTGGGGTTTTTTGGCTTTATGCGGGAAAGTCAAAATTGGCGGGTAGGGTGACCAGTGATTGTTTGTCATGTAGCGGAGTGAACAGTGGCTATTTTGGCATGTAGCAGGTGGGCGATAATTGGTTTCCTTCACACAACTTTTGGGCGCTTGGCGGTATTGGGGGGAGGTCGCTCGATTCCACTCATCGAGCGACACGTAGCCTCGAGGGCCCAGCAGAAAACAACCCTTTTCGGGCAGGTAACATTCAAATGTCAGGCCCTTCCGAAATGGATGAGGACTGTTAGATGTGAAGGGCAGAGATCGTGCAGCGACCAGGCAGTGGAGTTGCATGGAGGGTAGTCGGGGGGGGCTGGCGGGTAATTAAGTGTGGTGGTTTTTGCTTTAATGAAGGTTTAAGGTGGGGTTAAGGTATTGGGGTGATTAGCGGCGGGACTTAATTGGATTTTTATACTAACTTAATCGCAGATCGATTAGTTTGGGGATTTTTGGGCTTTTGGGTAATACTATAGTTTATATAATTAAACTAGGGTAGGGTTAATTAATATTCGCAGGAGTTAAATATATACAGGAAAAGGGGTTTTTAGTCGGGATTTAATAAATAAATTAGTAATTAGTCAAATGAGTGGAAAGGGACACCATACCTAAGTATATGATATTTCATGTTTTTAATGCTTTTCCATAAAACTTAGGATATAGTGTCTTTTGCGGGTTTTTGATGTGAAAATGAGTTATGTAGGGGAAAAAACGCCTTTTCCTAGGTAAAAGTAATTTAACCTTAGGAAAGAATATTATTTAGGGAAAATGAATGAAATGAAGGGGGAAATGAATGTTTATGAGGGGGTTTTAGTACTTATTGCCTATAAGGCATTGAGTCAAGGGTCCGGTCCCTCCAAGAGTCAAAGAAATGCTTTGAGCCTCTTTGACTTAGGTTTTTTATGTATGTTGAACTTTATTGTGGGAAATTTGTAAAGTAAAAGGTGAAATGAATGAGGGAGGTTAATTAATTGACTTTGATAACTATCTGCATACTTGAGTGCCCATTCACATTTGGAAATTTTATGATGAAAAAGATGATACACATGCTTTTGTCTAATCAATCATCAAAATTCTGCAACCTTTCTACTACTTATCCATCTACTCATCCTACTATTTTTACTTCTCTTTATTAGGGTGCATTGGAGCTAGCAAATCCTTATCAAACATTTTCCTTTTTCTTTACAATAGTAAACTAACTAAATCTAACCTTATTACATCCAAGGGCTCAGATTAAATAGTTGAGCTCCTTTTATTTACTCTACCTATCTAATTATCTACCAAGATTAAACAGTTTGGTCAGATATTTATTCTCTATCTATAGACATGAAATTGAAACATGAAATAGCAAAGTTTAAACATTTTGACTATCATGGACTATGGCAAAGGTTACAAACCACACACAATCATTTATTATGCACAAAAAGTAAATAGTAGTGGCATTTTTACTTGCTCACTTTCATGGTCTTTTTATTTTCTTGGGGTTCATATTTTTCATCTTCTTTGACCTTTTTATTCTTTTTTTCCTTTGATTTTTCTTTTAGGACATACCCTCTTTTCAATTTTTGATTTTTCAATATGGAAAACATTTACAGAAAGCTAAGGTATGTACATATTACAATGCTTAACCTTAGCCATTCAAAATTATGACTCCTATTGGTATAGGAACCTAACACGTCACAGGGATGACCCTCACCAATGACCTTTTTTCTTGTAGTGGTTGGGAGGCCATTTTAAGATGTACACAAATCATTCCGCACTGAGGTACTTGGTCAATAAGCCTGTGTTGGGGGGGAGAATCTATAGATGGCTGTTATTGTTCCAGGAATATTATTTTGAGGTTATTGTGTAGGCCAAATGACTGAACACAGGACCAAACCATCTATTGCGCATCAAAACAGGAGAATAACCCACTAATTTTGTGGAAGGATTGCCTGACACGCAACAATTTGCAGTGCACATCATGCATGGTCATTTTGATGATATAATACACCTCCTAATGACAGGAACTGCCCCAGAAGGATACACTGTCTAGCAGAAGAATGAATTAGTGGTGCGCGCAACAAATTTCTCTGTCATATTGGGAATTTATACAAAATGGGGTCTGATGAGATATTGCGATGATATATACCTGAGTTTGAAAGAAGTAGCATCCTTGCCGACGCTCTTGGGGGCACAGCAAAAGGACATTATGCAGGAAGAGCAACTGCGTAGAATATTCTACGTGCATCGTTGTGGTGGCCAACCCTCCATTAGGACTCAAAAGCGTATTGCAGGGTGTGCGAAGTTTTGTCCCTTAAGAAACCAATTTCTTGGCTGTGTAGAAATTGTGCTTAAGACATTAATGTTTATTATTATTGTCACTTATTTGTATGATGTATCCTCAAGTGAAGGACCTGAAGGGCCTGACTTTTAACCCTTAATACTTAGGTGATATGAAAGTCTCAGAATGCCATTTGATTGTTGAATAAAAATGCTGAGTGAAGAATGCTTTGAGAAGTTAGAGACAATATGTTGTTTTTCACAGAAACTATTATCTGTAACACTTTGGGAAGTTAAAGACAATATGCTGTTTTACACAGAAACTATTATCTGTAACTTAGAAGAAATGTAGAAGTAGGAACTTTAAGTACATGAGCACTCTTTTAAGGAATTTTAACTTCATTCACATAAGTAAACAAAGACCTGCAACTTCATTACCATACTTAAAGAAAGGAAGATACATGATGACACATAACAGAGAAATCACAAATCATACCCAACAATGTGTGGAAAACTCCTAATTATTTCATTAATCATCAGTTTTATCAAGGATCCAATAGCCTAGTCTCCAAGTTCTTCAAAATCCAAACCCTTTTTCTATAATTTTCCCTCTTTTTATACATAATGGGACAGTTGGTAATCACCAAAACTGTCAAACTGCTTGACTATCTCCTAATTGTCTAAGGTAAAATTCATTACAGAATATTACATTGGAGGGTAAAAGACACCTCATTCTTCTCAGGGAAACAAAATAACTAGAAGTAACAGAAATTAGAAGGTGATGGCTACTCTTTGTTTGAATTTTTGGCTTGACTGCTAATGAAGTTTCTGTGTAGATGTTCTGATAATAGCTAGACTATTTTTACATAGAAAACTGCATCTTTACAAAACTACGTGTGTGGGCCTGTGGTTATGGGCCCACATATATATCGAAAGTGTTCTGATTGGCAAAAACACAAAGAAAACCGACCAATCACCATTCCTTTGAGGTTTCGGTCATCTGCCTCTAATTTTAGTTATTCTACTAAAACAGCAGAATTGGTTGATTTACGTGGAATATGGAAAACCTTCAGCTACCATGGAATCGAAAGGAAACAAAAATCTATTTCATAATCTTTTCACGTCCACCATTTCCACAAACCTTTACCTTCCCCACGGACCCGATAGGGAAAAAAACTATAGTTCAAAGACTTCTGGGGTATGAAATTTATAATAAAACCCATGCACTTTTTGACACAATATCCATCGGATCTTGTCCCTTCTTGATGAGCGGCTGTGATTGATTCGGAATTCAACGGATTAAAGCACATTCTATAAACCATCGCACCTGTTTTCTGAATTAAACCTCATCCTTGTTAACCATGCGATTACCGTCAGATCTGTTGCCTGTCAAGCAGATGACTCAGATCTTTTCCTAGGTTTCTCACATTCGCAAGCCATCAATAACATAAAATAAATCATTTCTTTCAAATTTATGCATTCTTTTTTTATTTCCCGTTAGAATATAATATTTGATTTTTTTTCATTTTTGCATTAAAACTGAAAATAAAATTAAAATGACATTGGATGCTACAATACGATGTATGTCAAAGGACTAGTAGGCCATCGCGGAGGGATGAGATGCCTTTGAATCCTCAGATGACATTGCAACCCTTTTAGAAATGGGTGATAGATTTTGTGGGCCCCATTCAGCCCCAAAGAAAGATTGGGGCGAGGTACATTATCACCGCAATGGAGTATTTGACTCGTTGGGTAGAGGCACAGCCTATGAATGATTGCATGAACACGACTACCGTGAAGTTCCTATTTGAGCATGTACTGACGTAATTTGGTTGTTCAAAGATCTTGGTGAGTGATCGCAGTATGCACTTTCTGAATGAGACAATCAGCGCACTGACGAAGGAATTTCAGGTATATCACCAGAAGAACATGCCTTAGCACCCGCAGGCTAATGAGACGATGGAAGCATTCAATAAAGTGCTAGAGAAAGCACTAACCAAGGTTTGTGATGTAGTGTTCCCTCCATAAGTTCTGTGCTTAAATCAAACACACAATAAAACTCTAAAATCCACACTACATGAATTTATATAACTCTCAAATATAATTTATTAAAGACATAAAATATTTACAAGAGAACTTCTCATTCCTCACTCTCACACTTCTCTCTCTCCCATGCCTCATGGGCTCTTAATTTATACAAATGGATTAGAACCCAAGTAGGTTATAGACCCCTTAACAAACTCCAACAATATCTCTCTTGATCCCTAAAATCTCTCATCCAAATCCTAAATATCCTCTAATTCCACTTTTAACTCAACTAATCCTCTATTCTAGGATCCCTTAATCCCTAAGATCTCTATGAGATCTTTACAAGTCTATCGTCACTCATATTCTCTCATAATTGAGAATATTTACAGTTAAAACCTCACACATATTTTTCTCTCAATTTATTAAAAATATACAAATAAATTAAAACATCACACCCCCTAATCAACCCAATATACAATTATTTTCTGAAGCAGGATGCTCCTGCATCAAACTCCCAATATAGAAAACAAAATTTCCTAGACTCCTGTCTATGAGGTTTTTCACTTTTCTGTAGTAATGTGACAGCTACAAGTCTCAATGACTTGCTACCTCCAGGATTCCAAACTCTGTTTTGTTGCTGGTCCTTCAATCTTTCTTCCTGATGATGTTTACAATATTGAAATAACAATTCATAATGATTACATTCAGTTTCCACATTTGAACATTTTTCTTCCACATGTGCAATATGTTCATGTTCCAACAACATTTCCATTTCTTCAATTTCAACTTTGTTATCATTCTCTATGCTTTTGTTGTTCCAAATTTGTTGATTTGAAGGCATATTGTCACATTCTAACATTGGATTATCCAACCATTCTTCTATAAATTTTAGTTCTGCTGTAATATTACTCATGTTGACATCTAAAATTATTTGATGATTATTAACAACCTCAATTATTTGTTCACCTTCAACATCTTTAACATTTCCTGCATCCACAAACAAGCTATCAGTGTTTAAAATACAAGACGTTCTGGCCTCATTTGATGCTTCAAGCACCAATCTTTCACACTAGACTTTCTTGGTTTCAGCAGATCCTCTTTTTTGTGACTCAATTCCTTTGAGTCTCTCCTTTTCCAACAAAGCAATATGTATTTGTTCAAGTTCCCTGAACTCGTTCATCAGCTTGACATTCCATTTCTTTTGCAATAGGTTCCATCTAACCCATTTCCTCATTCTCCATCCATGTCTTCAGTCTTCATTCTCTTTTCCTTGTAGCCATTCCATTAGTATGTCAAGTCGCGCATTCAATTTCTCGATCTCTTTCTTCATCTTCTGCGCTGAACTTTATCTTGTTTACTGTCATCTGCAACAACTAACACTTTACCAAGTTGTTTTCTCTAAACTTAGCCAATGGTTCACCTCACTTGAACCTACTCCTAAGCAATCCTTGCTCCTCTTTGCCACAAGAAATAATTGCAGTATCTCTTTAAATTGTACTACAATGACCAAAATTTTTGGGTGTCGGGCTCTACCGATCATGCACCCATTACAATCAAAGGCTCGAACTTTTAACTTGACTTGACTTGACTCTTTGACCCAAACTCTTAATATTTACATCAATGGATATAAACTTAAACTTTACATTAAAAACTCTCTTTCAACTCTATTCTCTAAAAAAAATTCATATTTCATGACTAAATCAACCCTTTACAGAAACCTAAAAACTAACATAAACTCCTTTCCACACTTTAAACATTCTCATATAAGTCCTCTCTCTCATAATTCTTTAAAAAATCTCCTATAAATATTCTCACTAAGTCTCTCATCCAAATCCTAAATATCCTCTAATTTCACTTTTAACTCAACTAATACTCTATTCTAGGATCCCCTAATCCCTAAGATCTCTATGAGATCTTTACAAGTCTATCATCACTCATATTCTCTCAAAATTGAGAATATTTACAATTAAAACCTCACACATAGTTTTCTCTCAATTTATTAAAAATATACAAATAAATTAAAACATCACACCCCCTAATCAACCCAATATACAATGATTTTCTGAAGCAGGATGCTTCTGCATCAGTTTGTAATGCTCAGTGAAGTGATTGGGATCTACACATACCTGCAGTACTGTGGGCTTATTGAATGACATGCAAAAAGTTGACTGGACCAAACCCCGTTCAGCTTGTTTATGGCGTTGAAGCGGTAATGCCTATGGAATATATTGTTCCTAATCTGTGCATAGCAGTTCTCACAGGTATGATGGATCACAGAGCCCTGGAGGAAAGGCTTGCATAGCTGGATGAACTTGAGGAAGAGAGATTTCTTGTTGGATTTGACCAACAGGTCCAAAAGTAGCGTGAAAAGGCATGGCATGATTGACATATTAAGTTGTGCACCTTTAAGATAAATGACTTGGTTTTGTTATATGATAGTAAGTTTGATAAATTTCTAGGGAAGCTCAAGATGCACTAGTTGGGCCTTATGTCATTAAGGAGATTACTGACAAAGGAGTGGTACAGCTAGTAAAATTGAATGGATATCCCTTCCCACAAAAGGTGAATGGCAGTCAATTGAAGCCACACACGGGCGGTCCGACCATGTGACTAAATGAAGGTAGCATAGTCTTAGTGCTCCAGGCAGCTGAAAGGAGGTGTGGGACTATAAAATACACTGCACGGGTTGGGGAGTTGCACAATTGGACGATTGTGCGAAGCAAGGAAGTGTCACAGGGTCCACGACAATGTGGAAAGAGCTATGCTACCCAAGGAGAAATCATGCAGGACAGCAGGAAAGTGACCATTAAGGGCACTGCTCATGATTTGATGGTTGAAATGTGGCCAAATGGAGCAGGAATCCGACATTTAAGACAAAATTTATGGCTCAGATCCTTGGAAATACATTGCCAATCCAGCATTAATGGACTGAATTTGGGGGGTACGGTAGAATTTGAATTCAAAATTCCTTATAAGTTACAAGTGGTTGTCCAACGAAAAACACTTGGCATTTTGAGAATTGAGTTGTTGAGCTCTCAGGCACCCATGAACCAAGAATTCTTCGAGAATTTCAAGGAGACTCCTGAATTTGCAAACTTGCCAGAGAGGACGCAAGCACTATTAGAAAGCATTATGTTAGCACCCACAGAAATTATACAAAGTGAACAAGTAGTAGAGGAGGTGACACAAGAAATGGAAATAGAGGTAGAAGTAGCTCCTTTGGAAGTGGTCGAAGTATTAGTGGAGGTCCCTAAATCGTCGAGGACACCAAGAACAAAGTTGACCCTAGCCAAGGAAATCGTGAAGGACAAGAAGGCCAAGCAGCCTGCCATATTGGTGTGTGCATCGCTAAGAAGAAGCCCATCAAAGCCTACTTCATAGGAGAAGGGAAAAGCCATAAACTTAAAACTAGAGGAAGAAGACATTGAAGACATATCGATGGAAGACAAGGATGTGGGAGTAGAAGTCGAGGATGTTGAAGGCTAGGTGCAGACCCTATTACTCGGTTGCCGGAGTATGTCCCTCCACACAAGCCTAATTCCAAGCTGCCGAAGGACATTGACGAAAGTAAGACTCCCCTACAAACCCCCCTGCTTCTGGATGAAATTGTTTTCAACAGTCCGCACTTGGCATGAGTGCCACTGCTAAAACTTAAAGACTAGGACTTGGCAGACCATGAGAAGTTCCCACACTTGGTGACCAAGTAGCTGATGCACTGCCTCATTGACACAAATTCAGGAATGACCACATTGGAGCTGCAGAGGTGGCTCAAAGGAGTAGAAAAGGCATGGTTTCTTAACCTGCTCTAGGTGTCATACTACAACTGCACCTCGGTAACAGTTTTGGTCATTTAGCAGCTATTATGCTTGGTTCATGATAGGTGTCTATGGATGGAGGAGCCGATACCCATCACCGATAGGTTGATCCATTGGATAATGTGATTTCCATATATAGGAGAGAATCTAACCATGATCTTTGGCAGAAAAGGTGGCGAACAGGCTCTCGCAAAATCAATGAAAGAAAAATTTAAGATGGTGAAGAAGCTGCATGGATATGCTATATCTAGTATCTGCGACCCCGCTGTGAAGGTAACCACACAGATCTTAGCAGAAGAGGTAATGAGGAAGTGTCACGCCGATGAGGTGCTGGCGCCTGTCGTCGCACTTCCAACACAATGCATTGAAGGAGTCGAGTTCAACTGGTTGGACTACGTTCGCAGAGAGTTCTTGGCGAACTACTGCAAAGCACAAGAGCTCAGTAAGATGTTCCACTATGCATGGCTCTTACTGTCAATTGTGCTGGTAGTGTGGGAGATGCCAAAGGACAAACAGTTCCGGTTGCTCTAGACCTCCCTGAAGCAGTGAAGTAATCTTCGCTGTGGGTGACCAAGGATGCGCACCGAGCCAAGGACAGTAAAATCTTTTGGATCATGATGGAAATGAACATTAGGATGGCCATCAATCTCAAGCCGTACTTGTCACCTACAGTGTACGCCAACCTGCAAGGCTACGATCAATTAAAAGCCAACTTCCATTGAATATCCATCAGGGTGCAGAAGGACCCTACGCAGAGATGGTATGACTTGTCGTATCTGGAAACAAATGATGCCATTGATGTAGTGCTTGATCAATGGCCAGTAGAGTGGCACTCTACAACAGACTTGGTGGTGGGCGGAAGCAAGTCCGCTGCGCAGAAGAAAAAGGAGGAGGCCAAGCTTAAGATGACACAGCTCGCTGAAAAGAGGAAGGAGGCTTCTGATAAGGCTCAGGCAGAGTGCGAGGCCGTGAAGAAAATAGGGAAGCAGACAGGTGGGATAGAGTGAGGCTCTAATAAAGGCACGATGTTGCCTTCACCTGAGACTGAGGAAGAAACAGATGAATAGCAAGACACGGACCCTTAGGAGACATCTGCTCACATCAAGGGCCTAAGAGAGTTGGAGAAAGGAGGGCCTAGGAAGAAATCAAAGGCAACCAAGACCCAGCTGGACCCCATTACATTAACAAAAGGCGATTTACATGATATCAGTGACACAGTGAGGGATGTCACCACAGAGGCCCTAAAACAATTTGAACAGTAATAACAGATCGTCTTAGGGGCCATACAGACAAGGTTGCAGGAGTTACAGAACCGCGTGTCATAGGCAGGTACGGTGTCTACCAGCTTGGCTATCGGCACTTCAAAGGCTGTTGATATGTTATGCACGAAGACTTCCATTGTGATAGTGCTACCAAACGGAGCACTGACCACAGAAAATGAGGTTTGCAAGCCCACTGTCAGCACCTTAAAGAGAGTCAGATTGAACCTGGCAGCGCTACTACGTGAAGCACTCCACCTCTTGCAGGATGGAGTAATTGCAGAGCTGAGGCCCCGAGAGAACCATGCCCTCCAAGTGATCAGTGAACAACAGATCAATAACGAGTAGATGGCCCTATAGAGAAATGCTACCATTGTCACTGAGATCGAGGCGACAAATCAGAGAAAGCACATTTTGCAGGTCATTGAGGAGGCATGCAGAATGGTCAAGAGTTGGCCATTCCAGAGGAGGAGCTAGTCGAGGTACGCATCCACAGTTGGCCACAAGAGTGCACGACACTCGGAATGAGATGGCATGAGTTCAGTTAGAGTTGAACCTACAGATTACAGAGTTACAGTTGAGGGCCCAACCTTCAACTCCCCCAGAAGTGAAGGAACAGTTGGCGACCACTGTCACAGAAGTAGTAGTGACAATGGAGAGTGCAGTGGGAGATTGTACGTAGCTATTTGAGTAGTCATTTGAGGTCCTGATAAGATTTTAGGAGGACTCCAATATACAGAGGCTAGGGATGGAAGCGCGCAAGCTGCAATAGTGCTACGATGAGGTTAAGGGCACAACGTGAACTATCGCGCTGACACAGAGACTAGCCAAGCTAGAGGAGGCTAAGCAACTGAAGGAACAGGTGGACGCAGTGCTGCACAAGGAAGCAGTGCTCAAGGCGAGACTAATGCCCTAGTGTTATAGACATTTTTGTGCCTTACAGCTCTAAGCATGAAAAGTCCATAAACCAAGGGCTCCTAAGTCCCTAAAAGTGTTGTTCTAACTCCTAAAGGAACAAGGTCAACAAATTACAGCTTCTCTCAGAAGTTCTCCACCAGAAACTGCTCAGAATCAGTCAAATCAGGATCATTTCAGCTGCTTCACTAGCCAAGTGCGTTGCATAGCACTCAAGTCCACTAGCTAGGTGCGTTGCAACGCACCTAAATGCACTACCAGGGTGTGTTGAGCGGGAAATGACAAGTGGCAGAGTCATTCCACGAGGTGGAGAGACAATGGAAGCTTTTAGAATCTTCTCCAATGACACTTGCCTCACTGAATTCGACCAAGGATGAGTAAGAGGCTCTCAGTCTCCAAGTGGAAGCAAGAACTGACAGAGAGAAGACACTAGTCAAATCATAAGCTGACTCATACTCCTTGCATACATCTATATATGGATCCCTCATCCCAGAGATCCAGAGGTTGGAATTTTGTACATTGCAAAGAATTGCTGTTGGTTTTGAGATAGATATCAGAGTATTGGGTGATTTATGCTTTGTTGGAGGTGAAGAGGGGCTTCTTTGCTGGGAGGCTGATGCTGGATTAGGAATCATCAGTTGTAACTCCTCCTGGATCTTCTTGTTATATCAATAAAACTATTTGAGTTTCTCCTACATGCTTGTGTATCATTAATGTTTGTTACACTTGTATGTTTAGCTTAAATCTGATCCTAAGCTTTTTATGAATATAAACCCATGTCTTTGTATAGTTTCCTTCTTCTGTGATCTTGCAGGTACTTGGTGAAGCTGGACAAGTAAGGGAGCAGGTAGCTGGAAGCTGTCAAAGAGGAGAGAGATTGGATCAAAGGACTAGCGCAAGACACAGGTTGGTTCATCCTATTTCTCTTTGTTTATAGTTCATAAAGAAGAATACAAAAGTAGTTTTCTCTGTTTGTTTCTAAGGTCACTGTCACACCTTAGTGGGATAGGGTCGTTCTGAATAAACACTTTTTCCGAAAAGGTCCTAAATGAGTGTCATTCAGGCGCGTGTGGGGGGCATCAATCTGGATATGCTACAACACAAAAAATCTTACGAGCAGGATACTTCTGGCCAACAATGTTCAAAGATTGCATAACCGCAGTCAGAAGTTGCCATACTTGTCAAATTTTTGATAGCAAAACCAGAAGACCACTTGCGCCTCTACAGCCAATAGTTGCTGTTGGGCCATTCGCCAAATGGGGCATCAATTTCATGACATGTAACCCCACCTCGACCGGGCGGCATGGGTATATCATAGTCGCAGTCGACTATTTTACCAAATGGGCCGAGGCGATGCCTACATTAGATAATACTGGTGAAATAGCTGCCCTTTTCTTTTTCAATCATGTAGTCGCCAGATTCGGCGTACCGCAGGCTATAGTCACAGATCATGGATCGCATTTTCGCAATCACATGATGGTTGAATTAGCTGCCAAACTAGGGCTATCTCACGACAGCTCTACTCCATATTATCTGCAAGCCAATGGACAAGTTGAAGCAATCAACAAGGTCCTGAAACGCATGCTGCAAAGGATGATCAGAGTTCACAAAAGAAGATGGCACCTAATCCTGTACTCAGCTTTGTGGGCTTACCGAACATTGGTAAGGAATGCAACCGGGTTCACACCCTTCCAACTGGTATATGGCCTGGAAGCAGTCTTACCAGTCCAGTGTGAAATCTCGTCTCTCAAACTCGCAATTGATCTCCTCCCCAGAACTTCAGAAGAAGAGGCCCGTTTCTTGGAATTAATCCAATTGGATGAAACCTGTCGTGACGCCACGTTGGCTAACGAAACCCATAAGAAATGAGTCAAGGCGCAGTTCGACAAAAATGTCAAACCCCGTGTCTTCTCAGAAGGTGACTTGGTCTTGCTTTACGACCAAGAATCCGATAAATTGGGAGCAGGTAAATTTAAGTCTTTATGGATGGGCCCCTATATTGTTAAGCGGGTGTTAGCAAAGGGAGCCTATGAGTTAATGGATTACGACAGAATTCCACTGGCGCAACCTCGTAATGGGTTGTACCTCAAGCGTTACTACGCATAGTAGTAACCAGTATGATTTTGTTATATTTTTGTTTTCGCTAAAATGTTTGTTTTGGTCGAGTAATCCACCTTTCTACATTTCTTGCAGATGTCAAACCCATTGGAGCCATGTGTTGGATATGCCGACGAAATGAGTCGTAGTTCACGGAACCTGTCCTCCGCAGCCTGGGCCATTTTTGATCCAAGCGGCGAGTTAGTAAGTTTCAGAGGTGTATGTATTGGTCGATCAACGAATAATATCGCTGAGTATAGCACGTTGATAGAACTTCTCTCTGAAGCCATCACTCATGGTATACGCTGACTAATTGTCAGGCTAGACTCACAACTCGTAATACTACAACTCAATGGTATATAATCTGTCCGAAACCCAGCTATTTATCGCATGTTCCTAAGGGTTAAGATTTTGGAAAGACAATTTGATCTTATTCAATACCAACATATTTCCAGAAACTTAAACACATTAACCGATTCATTAGCAAACTATGTGTTAGATAGACATTTGCAACATTTATAAAAGGAAACACATCATCAATGTTTTACATGTGGATCATATAACTCAGCCAGAATAAAACTCCGAAAATCAAAAATATATATAGCTGTTTATGGTTTACATATAATGTTCTGTAACCAAGACAAAATCAGTCACATGACCCAAAAACTCAAAATGCTAGGGGGCACCCTAGTCTAATGATGCTCGTGATAGCAAGTCACAGCCTGTGCGATCATGCGTAAGAGACGAGTCCATCGTCTGGGCACACCAGTAGTATGCTGCTGTAACCGCAAAGGTAGCTCGTCAGTCCTCACATCTGGTATACCAGGAGTGAGGCCCTCAACCTGCTCCTGCAAAGCTGTGAGAGTCTCGGCCACATCGAGGTCGCGAAGAATAGCCCTTCCGGTGGCCTCTCCTGCTGGAGCAACAGCTGGTACTCTCAGGAAAACTACTGGACGAACAGGACCAAGATCTGCATGTACACATGAGTTTGATCAGAGTCTTGATAGAATAAAACACAAGGACATTATAAACAAAAACAGTAAACAGCAATATGGTCAGAGATTTTACCAATAGCACCCCACTGCTCGCCGTCCGGCAGTACTAAATCTGGATCACCCCGGAAGTCCATGCCAGCATATGGATACTCGGCATAAACCATCTCCTGACGATCAAACCACCTGAAGAAGGTATCAGAAAATGAAATCTGAGATTGGCCAGCATGCCTAGACATATGGTCAACCCATCTCTGCATACGTGGTTCAGTAGGAGAAGGTAAGTCGAGTGCAATGTACTGCGGCTGCATCAGTGGTATCTTCTCCAAGGCAAAGGTGGTCAGAATAGAACCGTACCAAAGTTCTTCAACCTCCAGTTCTTTATCTTGGTCAACTATTCCTTCATCACAAGAAGTACTATGTCGCACCAGTTGAACACCTTCGGTTGAAGGCATTCCAAGGCATGCTACATATAGGATCTGTTGGCCACATGAAGAGACGCACTACTGGCCATCCTACCAAAAGTAAATAGGATAGTCCTAAGAGACCTGTCAGTAACATCACGGATGATGATCTTGCCGTCTTTACTCGGCTGAGATCCTTCTCTGCAATACCGGTGGACATAATCTCTCACAGAATCGCCTCCTCGGGCCGAACCTGACAAAGAGATGGGGGCACCCCGCCTCGACAAGCCAGTCAAGAAATAGATGTCTACTACAGTCAAGGGGATAGATTTGCCCCTAATCTGGAAAACCTGGTTGATAGGATCCCAAGCATCGAGCAAATACTGTAGTAAGTTGATCTGCTGTCTCATGCTAGAAATGCGGAAGAATTTCAGTAAGCCACAATTCCGCAGCGCGTTCACTGTAACTGGATCATGTAGGGCAATCATGTCCTCTTCTTCATGCTCATGTTCTCACCATGTAAGGGTCATCTTGCTCCAAGATCTCTGAAAAACCAACTAGAGAGGAGTTAGGTCCTGATTTTGGTGAGAAACAGGCAAAAATTCCATGAAAAATTGTGCAACAAATTCCCTTTCTGCGCCCAACGCACCTGCAGCAGTGATCTAGGTGCGTTGAATGTCAAACTGCCTTCATACAAGCCAGCATTCAACGCAGGTTTTGATGCACTGAGGGTGCGTTGATGGCAGAACGAATCCCTCAAACCCCAGGGGCTTAGAAAAGCAGGGAATAAAACACAAAATGCAAAAGGGAAACCATGAAATGAAAGAGCTCAGGTTTAGCTCCTACCTGGTCCAGACGGCGCCGAGAATCGTCCACAGAATCTCCTGAAATCAACTGATGAAAATCGAGGGGGAAAACACCTCCAAAGCTCCAACAAACCAAGTTCAAATGAAATGGTAAAATGAGAGGTAAAAAACACTTTTTAATTACTTTTACGTAGTTCAAAGTAAAATATTAGCATTTTAATCTCGTTTTCAAAGCAAATGTTGTTCATTTCTAACTAGTTTGATGAAGCAGTTGAAAATACAGTACGATCTTTGGAAGGACAAAAGCTATCTGTGGTAAAAATCAAAACAAGACCATCTAATCGAGCAGTTTTAGCGCATAGTTCAAGCTCGTTAAAAAATAAACATAAGACATGAGCAAATGTTTCCACCCACATTTAAGCTCGTTAAAAAATGAACTATTCCCCGGTAAATAACCACCATGAATGAAGCATTTCAACCATTAAAGCCTTGGTCGTGTTTGCACTGTCACCTCCACTTTTCCATTGGCCGATCATTCACCTCCATTTGATTGTTTACCCATTTTGAGGAACAGCTGCGAAGAGTGATTTCACTAGCCATCCTTGTGACACTGTCGTGATTGGAAAATTCCAAACCTTACCTGGAATCAGCTGCTACCCATTTTATCACTCGTTCCTCAAAAGACGAGTCTTCTTTAAGCTCTTTTCAACTAACTCGTAAAATATGAAAAGATTGCCGAGTTTTGGCCTTCCAACTCGTTAAAGCGACAGGAAGTGCTATCCCTCCTCTAGATTTTAATCTTTTTGGACCTGAGGGATTATTGCACAAAAAGATCGAGCGCTTGTTTTGTTCGGCTCGTTAAAACCATCGAAAATTCGTCCCTTCTGTATTGTTTTATACTTTTTCGGACTTAAGGGATTAGATGACGAAAAAGGAATTTCAGAGTTACCTTTACGTACCTTTTCATACTTTCTAAAAATGAAAAGGACCGAGTTATCTTTTTCGTTAGACTCGTTAAAAAGATTAATAGTGACAAACTTGTCTTTAGACGAGAACGAGTTTCACTATCGCTAAGCTCGTTAAAACATAGCAATGGGTTTGCCCGAAGGGAAAATTATAGAACAAGCATATGTTATCCTCCTCAAGCTTGACAAAAATAAAGAGGTACTGGTCAGCAATGACTGGGGAAAAATTGGGAAGAAAACTCAAAGAATCTTTATTGGTAGCAAGTCGCTCTTGAACATGACACTTCCACTCCGTGCCCGAGTCGGGTTGGGTTGTTTCATTCACCGGTCACATCACCATGGTCACGCCATACCATCCACATTTGGGGTAAATGCTACCAATCCATCACATAAGTGTCGCCGACATGTTCAAGAGAAGTCATCCAGAGAAGTCACCTGTGTCCCATCCACTACCATACATTATACTTCATTCTTTCATGACCGCCATCCTGAACCATATATCACCAGATCATTTTCACCTCCATCAAAATCATTTGCTCCGTTCCATGTCATTGATGTGGGATTCATTAAGGTCCTCCTCTGACGGATCACTTCTTGTCGACATCAGCTCATTATCCAAGAAGTTGATCTAGGAACACCCCATTCAGTACTTTGAAGCTTGCATGCCTCAATGGCAAGTTTCTCACTTCCGGCGACAGGTATACATCAATGACCTTCGACCGAAAGATTTTGCGTGGTGTTCAACGCCAAGTCCTTTATTCACACCACATGAATTGTACTGCAGTACCTTGAGGGTCATTATCATTATCGGTGATTCCTCTCGCGCTTGTTAACAGTTTACATCATTGACTGGTAATCAAGCGATGTCTTTCCATGTTCGACTTCAAAACATTTCTCACATGGATCGACTTGTACTTCGAGTGAAGATCGGACGAGATTGAAGACCTCGGATCTAGTTTCATCCATCCAGGCTGCGATATATATTCAGGAAAATAAAGACATTGAAATGTACAGCATTGCAGCACAGATAATCATCCTACCAAAAGGATGATGACTCTATCAGAATCATCAGTCTACCATCAGACGATTGTCTGTCCTATGTACATGAAAATGAATTTATAAAGCTGAGCATGGGAATGCCCGCCTTAGCTAGATCATGAAAACAGTATGAAGATAATGTATTGTATTGTATCTTATTACAGGTCTCCTCCCAGCATTGAAAGAACTTCGGATCCTCCTAATAAAGCATTTCACCCGATAAACGGCCTCATACTTTAGGGGGCAACTGTTATAGACATTTTTGTGCCTTACAGCTCTAAGCATGAAAAGTCCGTAAACCAAGGGCTCCTAAGTCCCTAAAAGTGTTGTTCTAACTCCTAAAGGAACAAGGTCAACAAATTACAGCTTCTCTCAGAAGTTCTCCACCAGAAACTCTTCAGAATCAGTCAAATCAGGATCATTTCAGCTGCTCCACTATCGAAGTGCGTTGCATAGCACCCAACTCCACTAGCTAGGTGCATTGCAACACACCTAAATGCACTACCAGGGTGCGTTGAGCGGGAAATGACAAGTGGCAGAGTCATTCCACAAGGTGGAGAGACAATGGAAGCTTCCAGAATCTTCTCCAATGACACTTGCCTCACTGAATTCGACCAAGGATGAGTAAGAGGCTCTCAGTCTCCAAGTGGAAGCAAGAACTGACAGAGAGAAGACACTAGTCAAATCATAAGCTGACTCATACTCCTTGCATACATCTATATATGGATCCCTCATCCCAGAGATCCAGAGGCTAGAATTTTGTACATTGCAGAGAATTGCTGTTGGTTTTGAGATAGATATCAGAGTATTGGGTGATTTATGCTTTGTTGCAGGTGAAGAGGGGCTTCTTTGCTGGGAGGCTGATGCTGGATCAGGAATCATCGGTTGTAACTCCTCCTGGATCTTCTTGTTATATCAATAAAACTATTTGAGTTTCTCCTACATGCTTGTGTATCATTGATGTTTGTTACACTTGTATGTTTAGCTTAAATCTGATCCTAAGCTTTTTATGAATATAAACCCATGTCTTTGTATAGTTTCCTTCTTCTGTGATCTTGCAGGTACTTGGTGAAGCTGGACAAGTAAGGGAGCAGGTAGCTGGAAGCTGTCAAAGAGGAGAGAGATTGGATCAAAGGACTAGCGCAAGACACAGGTTGGTTCATCCTATTTCTCTTTGTTTATAGTTCATAAAGAAGAATACAAAAGTAGTTTTCTCTGTTTGTTTCTAAGGTCACTGTCACACCTTAGTGGGATAGGGTCGTTCTGAATAGACACTTTTCCCGATAACACCTAGCTGGATGAGGCTTACACAGTGACAGGGAATATTGAAATAAATCTTGCAACTCTATAGGCAACGCAACAAAAGCTTCAAGCTGACAGCGGAGGAGCAGTGACTAAGAAGATAGTGGAAGACACGAAGTAGGTGATAGCTCAGTGCACGGCTGAATTTTCAGTCATACGGGTCAAGCTGGAAGGACTTTGCGCAAAGATCTTCGCACCTACCAAGTGACTGGAGGGCATGTCACGATGTTTGTGTTGGGGGCCTATTGGAAACGGGACCCCCCAAAGGGCAGTTTTTGGGCTAAAATCCCATATTTTGGTCAAGTTTTGTAAGAAACTTGTAAAGACTCCGCATTTTGTGGTTGCGGAGCACGTAGGTGTTATAAGTCATAAAGGGTTGTCCACCCTTAGTTTTGTAAAGTAAATTTGGTTGTAAGAGATCTACCCATGGTTCGCGGACCATGGGATTGTACAAAAAGAGCTAAGTTATAAGTAGTTTTAGAGACACATAATGTAAGAGAGTCGTAGCTCTAAGGTAAGAAGTCTAAGTTTTTGGGTCATAGCGTAGGTAGAGGCTCTACAACTGAGTGTGCAGAGGCCTAGGGTGGAAGTCCGCAGTTGAGTGCATGGACCCCTGCTGCTATGTGCGTAGGGTGAATAGAGTTTGTAATCACTTGGAAGAGATTAATAAAGAGAAGTATTCTGCAATTTCTGTGTCTTTGTTCCAATTAATGGATCTTCTCAATTTATGTATGAATTTCCTTTGTAATGCTTATGTGATGTGCGAATGTGTATGATTATGTTGGATAGCTGAACGCATGTAAGAATATCTATTTACACAGTGCTAACTGTGAGTAACTATAAGATAAGAAAGAAACTTGGACTAGTCTAGGAATCTGCACGGTACACTACCTTGGCAGCGTGAAAGGGTATAGATCAAGGGTTAGGGCTATGTGAAGGTTAATCGAGCCCTTTCGCGAAGGTATTGAAGGACGGAAGAGAAGGCTTATCTGCCAAACCCTAGAGTGAAGTGACCTGCGTGAAAGGAGGAATAAAGGGAATTAAACGACATCACGACCATCTCAGGGTGCGAAAACTTGGTTCCAGCATCCCCCGATATTGCTTCGGGTGAGACTTTGGTCCGTGCTTCGCGGGCTGATGCCGAATGGGCTAGTATTGTAGGGATTTGTTTGGCTAACTAATGTTGAACCTGGGTTAGGACCCCCTCAAGCCAACACCTATGAACTTGCTTATGGGAAGCAAGTATTATTTCTTATTGAGTTCCAAGTAAAGACCTTCAAGACAATAGTCAAATTGGGCCTTGATCTATCTGAAGCACAAAAACAAATAATAGAGCAACTAAATGAACTAGATGAGATGATACAAGATGCTATTCAAAGAACCAACATAGTTCAAAACCAAAGATCTAGGTGGCATGAAAAATTCATAAAAGAAAGGAAATTTCAGCCAAGAGATTGGGCATTAATTTTTGACTCAAAATTTAAAGATTTTCAATTGAAATTTCAAACTCATTGTCTTGGGCCTTATGAGATTGAAACTATCTTTGATAATGGTGTAGACAATTAGACAATTTGACCTTCCTTGTAAATGGTCATCGATTGAGAATTTATATATATATATATATATATATATATATATATATATATATATAGATATAGATATAGATATTTAATATATATATATATATATATACACATATAGGTATACATACATATATATATATATATATATATATATATATATATATATATATATCTATATATATATATATATATATATATATATATATATACACACACACACACACACACACACACACACACACACACACACACACATATATATATAATAAAAAAAATGGTATAAACATGAAAACCAACACTATTGCCATGTTTATAAAAAAAATTTAGGATGAAAACCAAGTACCCTTGGCACCCTAGATTTTCTTTTAAACCTTGTTCTAATCCCATTTTCTTTGTAACCCTATTTTTATTTTCAAAATAAGCAACTACGAAATTGTTGAGAATTTACAGCTTTAACAAAATTCTGTGGCTGATACTGACAAGGACCAACTGGGACAATTGAAGATATTGGCATAAGAAAATGATCAAGCTTGAAATTGAAGGCATCCAAATACAATCTACAAAAATCAATCAAAGAATTAGAATCATAAATACAAAGGTATGTAAATATTAGATTGAGTAATAAAGGTAAGAAACATTAGATTATGAAATAAAATAGATGTTCCTACCACCATTTGAAGTAATCATTACTACTCCAATTTCAGATTTAACTATAAGTACTATGTCCTATCAAAGAAGTTGTCTGTAAGGCCATTCATCATTCATCATTATGCAAATACTCCACTCCATAAACCCTGCTAATTATTCCCTCATTCATACTATGTTTTCCCGAAATCCTTTTCACTCATTTCCATTGATGATTTCACTCTCATCCATACTTAGTTTTCCAAAGTCATTTTCACTCCATAACATTATGAAAAGAAGCAATTGTAGGTTGAGATTTTGCCAACATGGGGTTTATTGTGAGGACAGAGTTGGATGGTAAGAAATGCACGGAGGGTCATCCACAATTTAGATAGATTTTACATCAAGTACAATGGTTGTAATTTGTAAAATAATTTAATGGCTATGACAAAGAAATAACAAAATCCTTTGCCCAAGCATTTGATGGAGTTGAGGTAGAAATTGGAGATGTGAAAATAGCAGTGACAAAATCCTTCATGGCAGGGGTAACTAGGCTACCTAGGGTTGGTGAGAGATGGTTCAAAACCAGAGGAATTGAAGGAAATGAATGGAAAACATTTCTAAAAAACCCAAGTATGGACACTTCAATCTTTAAGAAAGGCATCCCAGGTACAAGCCTTAAAAGAAAATGGATAAATTTACTATTGGTCATTCAAAAGTTTACTACTTATGAAGGTAGATTCAGAAATATGTTTTTTTATCATATACGTTTGATGATTCATTTCCTTGAGGGTAATGAAATTAATTTTCCTTATTTCTTACTCAATAGTCTAAAGCAAATGACTGGTAATACTCAGAGAAAAATACAATCTATTGAGAACACTATGTATCATCATGGTTTGATTAAAAAATTGATTGAAGCCCACCTCAAAAATATAGGAGATGATTAGGAAAATTTCTTAGTTATAAGCCACTTTAAAGTGGTAGAACGGGAGGAGCCCAACAAGATAATAGAGAGAAGTAGAAGAAAGTTATCTCTAAACCCTAAAGATGACCTACCTCTACAATAAGAGTATCCCTCAGAAGATGAAACTCTCCTTGATGGTGTATTGGAAAATATTAAAAAGAAGAATGTTAGAAGAAGAAAAACCAATGATAGGAAGAAAGAAAATGGAGAAGAAAAACCAAGGAAATAGAGCAAGCAAAGACAGAACAAAGAAGACAAAACAAAAAAATGAAGGAATCAGGAGGAGTGCAAGACTCAACAAAACAATGAAGGAATCATCTCGACAATCCATAGAGTTTGTCAATCTAGAGGAAGAAGAAGGGTTAAAGGCTCCATCACCAATTATTTCACCTACAATTTCATCACCAATTGCTAATACAATATGAAGAACACCTGAAATTGACCCAGTCCAATAGGAGATATATGACTATATATAATCTTTGAAGAAAAAAGCTACAGAAAAGGCCATTTTGTCCCTTTCAAATTGAGAAGAATAAATTCATTTTTGATAGTCCATTAGAACCTCCAATTATAAATACTCTCAAATGGGAAATTTTTGAATTAGAGACACTAAACAAGCACTTAAAATAGGAACATGAAACATTTAAAGCGCAAAATGAAATACAGAGGACCAAGAATGGAAATATTCTCTTACATCTTTCTCTATGGTATGATAAGAATAAGAAGATAAAAGAAAATAACAAATTCCTTAAGAGAAAAGTCATAAGTCTGAAGTATAAGATTTTGATGAAGAAACCAAGGATGGCAGTCACTAAGAAGAAGGCAAGGAAGACAAATCTAGATGTTTTAGCTTGAATATCTGAAGGTGTTCAGTAATAGGAAGGGTCCATAATATTTGAAATTTTTGCATGAGTACATGCGATGACCTCTGTGCAGGGGAATGTTGAGCCTCACAATTACTTCCTTTTGGGACCCTTTTTCACTCTATCTATTTCTTTTTTACCTTCATAATCACACATTGGGCATCAAGTTACAAATATTATGACATGGTAGGTATACAATTGTCTTTTATTTCATAAATTTATAATGTTCTTTATTATTTAGCTTCATGTTTACTTCAACTACCGAATTATGATGATTTTGCAGCTAATAAATGATTCTCTAGCCAAGTTCATAGTTTGACAAGTTCCAAAGTGACAACTGGGAAGTGAAATATATGGATAGGTGGAAAATTTATGCATTCAATGATTTTATCCTATTCTCATGAACCAAATCGATGGAAATAGGTCTTAGCAATACAGTCAAAGGCAAATTCAACCACTGTAGTCGACAATAGGAAAACAAGAATGAGATTTGTGCCTCATGATTTGCTTTGATAATAGCAAATCATGATTGAATTATGCAATTTTAAATTTTCAAGTTAAATTTGGTTTTTGTTGATAGAGATTAGGCATATAGCTATGAACAATTAATTTCCATGAGCTCTATAAATATGCCTCTTGGCAAAAATGAAAACAATGATAGTGAATGTGACAGTGAGACTTAAGCTTTGTTATTTGATACTCAGTTTTTAAAAAGAATCACTTCATTTTTTCAATGCGTGGTTAAAGTGCTTGATCAATAATGTAGTGACTACCTGCTTCTCGTGGAGGGTCCCCTCGAGATGGTAAGGATTATTTTTTTGCTTTAATAGTTAGCTATTAGCCTTATATTCTCGTAGATTTCTATTTATCAAGTATTTATGTTTTCAATTTTCTTTCAGAGTTAAGTTAAAATCATTGTGCTAATCATTCTTATTGTTCATATTTTGAATGCACATGGACAAAGCTTAGTAGCAGTGATCTAGTTTCACATAAGTTTCATCTTAGACAATATTACAGAATTAGTTGTTAAATTCAATCATGTTTGCTCTTTAAGTCAAGTAAATGTGAGAGTCTTTTAAGAAGAAGTTTGTTTGATTTCATTTTCATGCAAGTGTGATTCTTATTCATGTAGATATGTGATTTTTTTTAAACATGAGATTTCTAGGTGAGAGTAGTTTTCATTTATTCAATAGAGTTTGAATATCATTTAAGCAAAGTATGGATTGATTTTCATTTAAGTAAAGTGTAGGATTGATTTACATTTATACAAGTGTGAGATTTCTATTTTAAAGTAAAGTGTGGAATCTTATAAGTAGTAGTTTTTTTTGAAATCGGAGAGTGTGATCATCATTGTAGAGATAATATTATTTTCTAGGAATATGTAATTTGCTCATGTGCATTTCATTAACTTAATCTAATTTAGAATTTATATTTGGATTACTCAATTTAATTTAGAATTTTTGTGAATAACCAAAGACTTCTAGCACATACATTTCACTTACACTTCATTAGTTTAGTAGCCCTGGTTGATAATTAATGTAAGTAATTTAAGATCAATTAAATCACTAAACAATCATCATTCCATTATGTTCCAGGATCTCTTTATGTCTTCATGATGGTTCTTCTTTGTGCTTCTTCTCTGAAAGTGTTTTTTTGTTTCTCCTCCTTGATCATCTCCTTTCACTATTGAGGTGGTACACTTGCCAATGAAGTTCACTCATGAAAATCCAAGATCCATCCATAAATCATCTAATATAACCTTACTTTTCTTATGGAAGAGGACAATTTTGAAGGCCTTGTACAAGTACTGAGGAGGAAAGACGTGCTGGGAATTACACAGTTGATCTCAGCAATTGCTGAGGGAGGTGACCAATGCTCACTAAAAATTTGCAATGCGCTATAAGGAGGGTCTCTCCAGGGTCCAGCGTAGTGAGCAAGTGTAAGAGAAAAGGTTGGTGATTCTACTAACTAAAGTTGTGTCGTGCACATTGATCAAGGGAGGAGAAGACAATGATTGCACATGTGGGATTTGAAGTGAATAAGGGAATGTATCACTATGCACTATAAATATGTAATTCATAGAATATGCCAAGCATAACAGATTGAATGTACAGTGATGGATTCTAGTCACTAGAGGAGCAAGACTATGCATTGTAATTATGCAATGCATAGCTCTTGATGGGCATATCCTATTCTTATGTAGTTGAGGTCTATAGTGGCTTAAAAATGGGTTGAATATCCACTATAACTACATAGTTCATAGAGGGAGGCTCATTGGAAAGGAAATGTACACAATTGGCTGATGCAAGAAGCATAATGTCAAGTCACCTTGCCAGGAAGGTTCTCTTTACATTATAAAGGAAGGAGGACCTTTGCATTATGCAATTTTATTTTGCAAGGGGATGGAAAGGTCATTACTATCAACTAGAAGTGATCCATGTGCTATGTAAGGTAGAATTGATCAAGGCACAACTCAGTAAGTTGATACAAGCAACTAGGGTTAGTGACCATGCTTTGAAGGTTCTAAATGTGCAATCATAGGAACTAATCTTGAGAAAGACTTAGTCTAAAAGTCTAGGAGGAAGATAATTAATTAAGGAAGCTCATGAATAGGTAGTTCTGATCACCTGGGGTTAGGTCAATTCCTTCATAACTTGCACTCAGAAGGAGGACCAAGAAGAGCTCCAAAATGGCTAGATGTGGGACCAGTAGAGTAATAGAGAGAAAAGCATCCGAACGACATTCAAACTTGGATCAAACACATGAATTCAGTAAATACAAGCTAGAGGAGTGCACTAGACTCACAATCATAATTCACACCTTGGAATGACAGGAAAGTGACACTTGTTTCTTAGTGCAATAGTTCAAACATATCATTGTGACACTTAAAGCACAAGTTGCGACTAGAGTGTTGACTACGACCAAAAAGTGCGCTAAGTCATAGGAATGTGTCTAGTGCATATTACTATGCTATATATGACCATATAATGTGGAGGAGCATGATAGAGTTGCCTCTAGGGATGCACGAAGGTGTGACACATACAAGAGTGGAGATAGTTAAAAATGACACTTGTGAAAATAGGAAAAAGTGAAAATGACACTTGAAAAAGTTAAAGAAAGTAAAAGTGACACATGCCAGAGTGAAGGTGAAATGAAAATGACACTTATTAAAGAAAAATCAAGTAAAAATAACAGTCATGATTGTGAAAGTGACATTGAAAATAAAGGTGCACAAAAGCGATAGTTGAGAAAACTCACTGTAATAATACCACAATTGCAACCAAAGTGAGAGGGAGACTACCAATGGAGAGTGCGCACTGACTTTTGGCATAGGTTACATAGTATATTGTACTAAACATTGTGTAAGCACCTCTACTAGAGATTTCAAAAGCCTTGCTTTCAAGAGTTGTGCAATGCCTATCTAAGGTTGCAAAGAAAGAAGTGCATTTATGAATTCAGCAAGGATTAAGCATGTATGAGAAAGTGAATTTAACACTTAGAATCTGGAATAATACATAAACACTTCGAAAACATCAACGGACCATGAGGTGAATATGATTCACATAGAATGATAGATCGTAAGATCCTTAATAAGCTCCAAAATTCAAGTGTAGAAAAAAATTTGGAGGGTGTTTGTCACAACAACAACAACTTCTTATCTTGCTTGAGGGACATTGCTTTGTATGGTTGTAGCAGTAAAAATATCCAATATCCTGTGTCAAAACTTCTTTCACTACAATTTTTATTCATGTTGTTTCATTTGATTGCACCAGAGTCAAGTTATTCTTTAAGAGATGGAGAAATTGTTGTTAATGGTCGACATGATCTTCCACTACTTGAACTTTATAATTTTCTCTTAAACATGATGCGATAAATGGTGTATGGTATCGATAAAATTCCATAAATGGAGTCATTTGTGTTGCAGTATGGAAGGTAGTGTTATACCA
Organism: Pinus tabuliformis; assembly: GCA_031772625.1. Taxonomy (NCBI): domain Eukaryota; kingdom Viridiplantae; phylum Streptophyta; class Pinopsida; order Pinales; family Pinaceae; genus Pinus; species Pinus tabuliformis. Next base: position 796,768,782 of record CM062808.1, on the reverse strand, counting down.
CCATTCTGTCAAAGGTAACCATTTCACCCATTATGTTTATTTATCAAATAAAAAGAAATAGAGATATATTTCCAAATATTTGTGCACTATCTTGGTCATCCCATCAGATTCAGGATTATAAGATGAGATGTGAGCTAATTGAGTACCAATACATGAAAATAATTATGCCCAAAAATTTCCTTTGAAAATGGGATCTCTGCCATTTACAATAATCTTTGGATTTCCATGTAGCTTTTGAAATATTTCCATAAATTCAGTAGCGACTGTGTTGGCTTTGAATGGATGAGATAGTGCACAAAATTGTGCATACTTGGTAATTCTATCAACTACCACCATGATGAAACTCTTTCCTTCATACTTGGGTAAACTGTGATCAAATCCATTGGTACCTCCTCCCAAAACTGACTTGCAATGGCTAAAGGTTGTAACAAAAATAGGGTTTTAATTGTCTCAACTTTATTTTATTGGAAAACCAAACATTCTTCCACAAACTTTTGAATATCAAATTTAATTCCATCCCAAAAAAATTCCTTCTTGACCTTGTGGTAAGTTTTTAAAATCTTGAGTGCCCTCCTAAAGGAGAGGCGTGCAATTCCCAAAGAATATTTTGTGTGAGTTGGGAGTTCTTAAAGAGATATAAGCGATCTATGTACCATAATGAATCATTTTTCCATATAAATGTATCAGGTGTAATAGGATTTTGCTAAAAATTTTGAATGAGTGTCCACATCTCTTTGTCATTCTTCCTTTCATCCCTTGCTTCATTTATCCAATCATGTTTCATAATAGAAATGGAATAGAGAAATTCTTCCACATCCTCATCCCTTCTTGAGAGTGCATCTACAACAAAAATTTTCTTTGCTTTTCTATATATGATTTCAATGTCATAAGTCAAGATCTTTGTCACCCATTATTGCTTCTCTTCTAAAGATAACCTTTGTTCCAAAATTATTTAACACTATCATGGTCTGTTTTTACCTTGAAGTGTCTTCCCATTATCTAAGGGTGACATTGCTTTATGGAATATAGTATTTCAAACATTTCCTTCTCATAAATAGGTTTGTGTAAATACTTTCCATAGATTTCTTTACTTTCAAAAGTAATGAGTCCTCCTTATTACATTAAAACAACACCAATTCCATTCCATGAGGCATCACATTCCAAATTAAATGTTTTTGCAAAGTCTGGTGCAGCTAAAAATAAAGCTTGGCACATTGCATATTTAAGATGTTCAAAGGCCTTAGTTGGTTCTAGATTCCAAAAAATTACATCTTTATTCAGTAATGTTGTTAGAGGTGTTATAAAATCAGAAATGCATAAATATTTTCTTTATATTGATAATTCTTATGATATTCTTATGTTCCTCTTCTATATTTAGTTCATCAAGAAATTACCAAAACAATATCACAAAGATCACGGACACCATATGTAGGCGAACAAACATGGAAATGCCCCTATCTAGGGGAAAACCCAGTCAAAAACTCTTCCTTAATAGTTTCATCAGATAATACAAGACTCTTAACCTAGACACAAACTTCCACACCAATTCATCCCTTTATTCCTTCTATATATGATAACCCTTTCAATGAAAACTTTTACCTCGCAACAACAACTGATAGTAGAAACTTCGACCTAGTAGCATCAACTTTGACCTGACAACAACTAGTAGCAACAGCTTCAATGCAGAAGTAAAGACTTCGATATTCCTTGAAATTTCACATGTGTGAGAGATAGATGGCCAAAAACTTTGATCTTGACCTTCCCTGCAATTCTCCTCCTCCTTTTCCAACCTTCCACTCTTTAGCTTCCTCTGCTTGTAAATCAAACTTGTGTGAGTGACTATTCTCCAAATGAACTGAACTGCTCCAATATATAGGCTTCTAGTTGAGGTCGAATTACCACAATTGAGGTCAAATTTGTGTGGAGGTGACAAATAACTTATTTGAGTCAATAATAAATCCTTTTACATGATTCAAAATCCCAACAAGTGTATCTTTTAATGGACAATGACTCAGTATAAATCCTAGAAGTCCTCAATGGGGACTTTGACCTAAAACATGATGACCCAAACATGAAACCCATGCTTTAATAAGTCATGTTAATTATATAAAAAAAATATTTTTCTTTCTTTTGATTTATACATTTCATTATGACTCAAATATAATTTATGAAGACCCAACCAAGTTACATTCTTCAACACTCCCTCTTAACTAGGGAGGTATTCATACATACGTATACAATTACATGGAAGATCTCAAAACACATGAACCATGAAGAGTTTAGGAACTTATAGTGCCATGGACTAGCTTCCTGACCAGGGAAATCTATCTAGGTGGGACTAAGATGGACTAAAGCTTTCAGCCTCTCTAGGTACTATTAGGCCTACCTTCTAACCATCAACGCAGAGAACTAGGTGCATAATGCAAGGTCAAAGTTCTATGACCAACACCACCATCCCTACTACTTCGGGAAATATACATCAACGCATATGTCATCTAGATGTCCTCCCAGTGATTTCACACACACAATGACTCAACACGTCAATCTCTCTAATCTCGAGCATTTTTTTCAAAAAGTTTGAGATATTTACTTGAACAGTCAAAACCCCAATAAGCAACAACCTTTCAAGTTCTCATGAGTAAACACAAACCTTCGGGGTCTTTTGACATCTGGATGCTACTTCACAATTTATCCTAGTAGGACTTAGAGGCTTCCCAAACAAATCTTGACAAAGGCTTCCTCAATCATTCAACTTCCTTTCCTACTTTGTAGCAACCAAATCCATCTTTCCTTCTTTCATCAACACCTCAAAATGAATTATCCAGTTTCTTCAAGGTATCCATCACAAATATAATATTCCCTCCCTATCAACTTGGGAGATATCATTCCTTTTATTTAGGCTCCCTCTTAAATTAGTGTTGGGAATGGTATCCCCCAAAGGATAGTTTTGGGGCTAAAAGCCCATGTTTTGGTCAAATTTTGTAATAAATTTGTAAAGACTCTGAATTTTGTAGTCGTGGAGCGCGAAGGTGTCATAAGTCATAAAGGGTTGTCCACCCTTATTTTGGTAAAGTAAATTCAGCTGTAAGAGATCTACCTATGGTCCGCTGACCATGGGATTGTATAAAAAGAGCTAAGCTATAAGTAGTTAGGAGGAAGGAAAATCATGAAAAGAGACTCATAGCTCTGAAGTAGAAGTCTAAGTTTTGGGTCGTAGCATAGGTAGAGGCTCTACAGCTGAGTGCATAAAGGCCCAGGGTGGAATTCCGCACTTGAGTGCATGGACCCCTGCAGTTGTGTGTGCAGGGTGAATATAGTCTGTAATCGCTTGGAAGATATCAATAAAGAGAAGTATTCTGCAATTTCTGTGTCTTTGTTCTAATTAAAGCATCTTATCATCTTATGTATGAATTTCCTTTATAATTATTATATGATGCACGAATATGTATGATTATGTTGGATAACTGAATGCATATAAGAATATCTATTTACGAGGTGCTAACTGTGAGTATCTAATAAGATAAGTAAGACACTTAGACTAGTTAAGGCATGTACACGGTACACTGCCTTAGCAGTGAAAAAGTGTCTAGGTTGAGGGTTAGGGTTTCGCAAAGGACAACCATACCCTTTCGTGGAGGTATTGAAGGATGGAATAGAGGGCTCATCTGCCAAGCCCTAGAGCGAAGTGACCTATGCAAAGACAGGAATATAGGGAATTAACAGACATCACAACCATCTCAAGGTGTGGAAACTTGGTTCCAACATCCCCCCATACTGCTTCGGGTGAGACTTTAGTCTGCACTCCACAGGTTGATGCCGAAAGGGCCATTAGTGTAGGGATTTGTTTGCCTAATTAACGTTGAACCTATGTCAGGCCCCCTCAAGCCAACAAAGGGTTCCGTTGCTGGGACTGGAATATGCATAAGAGATGTGTGATGTCGTATCACTGGAATCCAACTAAGAAAGAGATTAGAGATTGGTTGGATAGGAAGATCCACGAATTCGCGGTGCAGGAAAATAGAAACCTGCAACTAACCAATGAACAGTGCCTGGAGAGGTACCTATATACAAAGATCCACGAGATCTTTTTCTGCTCGTTTCCGATTGAGCTATATGAGCGGATCGCGAAGCTAGTAGATAGCTAAGGAAGGTGGAAACTTAATGGTCCTATTGTGTGGACCCTAGAGCTAGTGCGAAGGTTGGAAACATCGGAGGATAAGATTTCCCGTGTTGTCGATCATTGGCTTGATCGCGTCATAGCAGGATTTGTAACTAAATTTGCAGTTGACACCTCAGTCAGCTATAGCGAGGTAGAGCGATGCTTTTTCAAAGGACCGCAAGGTAAGTACGTGAAATATTTGAATACCTGGATTAAAATGTTGTTGTGTGAAAAACAAGTTATGCATCTACCTTGATGTTTGGAGCTACGCGAAGCAGAAAAACTTATATTCCTTAATATAGTCCATTGATTTCACTTCTGCGAGGTGATGAAGAAGGGATAGCACAGGTTTCTCTGCAAAGTGCCATTCAGTTAATAAGACAAGGATTCCCGCGAATACCACCTCCACCCACACCACCTCCAGCTTCACCACCATCACCTGCGACTTCACCCGTACCACCTCCACCTCCACCGTAGTTCAATATGGAGAATTCAATGAAGCTGCATTTGTTCAAAGGCTTGGGAAATGAGGACCCAAACCAATTCTGGTTCGTTGCAAAATGTGTATGGGAAGCTCAGGGCATTAAAGATGATAACATGAATAAGGCAACATTGGCTAGTGCTTTGCAGGATCGCATGCTAACCTAGTATATCAAGTATGCTAATGATAACACGAATGTTGGAGTAGCAGACATCCATACCGCGCTAAAAAAATAATTCAGTAGGCCTAAATATGAAGCACATTCTATTGTGGGGTTCAAAAAAATCACAATGCAACCAAGAAAGATGCCTTGGGAACTAGATCAGAGGTTGAATTGTACCATCTGTGAAGCCAACATGAATTTGACAGACAGAAAGCATGGTGAGTGGTTGGTGGCTTCATTACTGCCACACTTAAGGGTTGCGCTGTCACAACAAAATATGATGACTCAGGTGGAGGCCTTGGAGATTGAAATGAGGCTGCATGAAACCCTGATGCAAGATCCAAATTTAGGGGTTCAACAGATCCATGCGTAGTTGAAAAATATTTGCCTTGAGATGAAAAGTTTGAAGCAAGACATAACAATCTGACCAGAGGCGCGTGAAGAGGTATGGTGCCTAAAATGCAAGAGTTAAGGGCATGACAAAGACCATTGTCTGGTCTTTGCGAACTATATTGAAAGAGGAGGACCGATGCCTTTGAGGCCATAAGCTCAAGCAGGACCAAGCACGGGGCCTGCACTATGGTGCGCTATCTGTTAGGTAGTAGGAAAAAATGCCACAGATAATTGTCATTTGCTGCGGAAGTTTGTAGAGGCACTGCAACAACTGTTCTGCAACTTTTGTAGGTCAGTATGGAATGATGAGCGCAACTATAGAAGCTATGAGTTGATGATGGATAGAACACCTGCATATAGGGTTTAGGCAGAAACTCGCCCCCCTGACCAAAGCGTAGGGATGGCACGGACGAGGCTGAGGTAGAGGAGGACCTGGCAGATGTTGGGGATAGTTGATCTGCTACAATTGCGGAGGGCCAGGACATTATGCCCATGATTTCACGAACCCAACACATCCGTCATACAAGTATTCCACTCTGTTTGATCATGAAACAAAAGATTTTCCTACACTGATAGCTAGGATACATGACAAAGGGGTGCTACCACCTCCGGCAAATCAGAACCTGTAGATGATGAGATCTGCGCTGTGCGAGGAGGATCCAAACATGAATATAGTGCTCTGAAGTGGAGTTGTAATAGGAGATGACAAGGGAAAACAACCCAAAGATAGTACATGGGTGCGTAAAGCTCCGGCGAAGGAGGCTGAGTTCGATTTGGAGTGTGCACAAGAAACCTTCATGGGCAAAGAAGAGCTTCGCTAAGGCCTCCACCTCAGGAATCAAGGATAAGCTTGATTAGGAGATGGACCCTTCTATGTTTACAACCTTCTTAGAGACCTACATGAAGTTACTACATGATATCAAGGCTATGAAGGGGCTACAAGAGCTCATAAATAGATGCACTGGAAACACTCTGGCCGAGCCGCATGTAGTGCGAAAGATTGGTAAGCATAAAACAAGGACGGGATGGGAAATGAGACTGACCGTGTAGATAGGAGAGTATGAAATGGATCAGGTTATCCTGGACCTGGGGTCAGATGTAAACATCCTACCTAAGAAGACTTGGGAACGGATGGGAAGACCTGCACTACAGTGGTCTCTGATTCAGCTAAGGATGGAAAATCAGCTGAAGATCATCCCCATGGGGTGGCTGCAGGGGGTGACTGTGGATATTGAAGGTGTGAGCATGCTAGCTGATTTTGAAGTAATAGAGATAGTGGATGATAGCATTCCCTGTCCTACGGTCCTAGGAATTGACTGGGCTACTGATATGAATGGGGTAATCAACCTAAAGAAGCAAAAGATGATCTTTGAGAAGAAATCGCTCTACGTAATTGTACTCCTAGATCCTACTGAAGGATCACACTATACTAAACCAGTCCACGATTATGAGAGCGATGATGATCTAGACTATATTTATAAGATAACAGCATGAGACCAAGATTGGGTGAATCCAAAAGCGGCTCGACAAATTACATGGGATCACGAGAGTTCATACACCTCAGACTCTGATGAAGAACTAGAGCGCTGGAAGAATTGGTTACACGAAGTAACCGCGCTAAGCTGTAACATGACTACCCAGTCACTATGTTGTGTGTCATCAGAGGTAAGGAATCTGCCCACCTATGATGGCCTAAATGATGTAGATCTCTTTTTAGATGCATTTGAAATGGAGGTACCAGAAAAGCATCGCTTCCAAGCATTGGACTAGGCACTGCGCGCTATGCCCACAAGGCGGTGGGGTACACACAAGGGAAGCTTGGATGATTGGTACAAATGTAGGAGAATGATAAGAACTCACTTTGGGAAGCTGAAGATGCAAATGACAGGAAAGTATGATGGGCGTGATGATCTACGTGCATACTTGGCCAAATGGGCCCAGGCTTGTCGAGAAAAGCCCCAACCTGAATGGGTGCACTTATTTTGTCACATTTTGGATGGCATCCCAATGAATTGGTATGTAGAAACAGAGCTCCACCATGGGACAGGTGAATGGGATATTTTGTGCAAAGGATTCATGATGACATTCAGTTTCAAAGACGGGTTTTACTGTATTGATGAAGTGCTATAAGAGGTGAAAGCAACAATCTTTAGGATACTGCAGGATCCTTTAGACCCAATTCAACCTAAATGGGCTACTCAACTGAGTCACGCACTAGAATTTTATAACGTAACTACTGAAGAAGAGGACGAGGATCCGCAAAGGATTAACATCCCTGAAAACAGAAGGTCACCGCGAGGTTGAAGGACTACAAGTTTAGAATCTAGATATAACCGCGCTGCTGAAAACGAAACAAGTGAGCATTGGTACAAAGGTAGAGCCAAAATTCATGAAGATTGGAGACTAGTGGGATGACGCAATGGTTGATATGGTCACTGAATTGCTCCACGAATACTAGGATTTATTCCCTACCAAGTTTACAAATCTAAAGGGAATAATCGGGGACCTAGGTATGATGAAGATCACATTGAAGCCTGACGCGAAGCCGGTTAAGCAAAGGCCTTACCATCTCAATCCAAAGTATAAGGAAAAGATCCGGTTAGAGCTAGACAAAATGCTCGCAGCAAGCATCATTAAGCCTATGGAAGAATCTGACTAGGTAAGCCCAATGGTGGTACAGGAGAAAAAGAAGAAGGATGAAATAAGGATATGTGTGGATCTTAGAAAGTTGAATGACACTTGCGTACATGATCCTTTCCTGACTCCATTCATGGATGAAGTGTTAGACAATGTAGGTGGCCAGGAAGCATATTCCTTCACTGATGAGTTCTCAGGGTACCACCAGATCAAAATCGCGCCAGAGGATAAGAGCAAGACAAACTTTGCGACTGAGTGGGGTTGTTTTCAGTACACTATAATGCCGTTTGGATTGAAGAATGCACATGCGATCTTATCACGCATAGTCATTGCTGCATTTAAGGAATTTATTCATAAGTTCCTAGAAGTATACTTTGATGACTAGATTGTGTTTGGGCTAGTAAAATGCCATGTAGCAAGCTTGCGTCTGAGGTTGGATACCTGTTGAAAATACCAGATCACGCTCAACCTAAAGAAGTGTTTGTTTTGTGTTCCCTTTGGGACCCTGTTGGGTCATGTGGTTTGCAGATAGGGACTGATGGTAGACCCCACGAAGATCGTGGTGATACTGAACTTGGAGGCTCAAAGGAGTGTAAAGCAGCTACACGCTACCTTAGGACATATGGGGTATTACAGAAATTTTATCAAAGGTTATGCCCAAATCACCGTGCCTATGGAAAAATTGTTGAAGAAGGGTATCACATTCTACTGGAATGAGGACTGTAAGGAGAGCCTGGATGTATTGAAAGAAATGATGGTCATCGCGCGGATCCTAGTCTTCCCATATTAGAAGGAGTTTCATGTCTATGTCAATGCATCATGTATAGTGTTGGGAGTAGTACTGAAACAGGTTGGGGGAGAAGACTTGGACAATCCTATCACATTCACAAGCTGAAGACTATCCTAATCGAAGAAGAACTATTCCTCCACCGAGCGTGAAGGGTTAGCCATGGTGTATGCACTCCATAAGTTTAGGCACTACTTGCTAGGAGGCCATTTTAAGATGTACAAAGATCATTCCACGCTGAAATACCTGGTCAATAAGCCTATGTTGGGGGGAAGAATCTGTAGATGGCTGTTATTATTCTAGGAATAGGATTTTGAAGTTATTATGAAGCCTGGATGACTGAACATAGGACCAGACCATCTGTCGTGCATCGAAACAGGGGAAGAGCCCACTAATTTGGAGGAAGGATTTCCTGACACATAACTATTTGTAGTGCATGTTGCAGATGGTCATTTTGAGGATATAATATACTTCCTAACAATAGGCACTGCTCTGGAAGGATACACTATCCAATAGAAGAAGGAATTAGTGGTGTGCACGACATATTTCTCTATCATTGCTGGGAATCCATACAAAATAAGGTCTGATGAGATATTACGACGATATGTACTTGAGTTTGAAATAACTTTCATCCTCATGGAATCTCATAGGGGTGCCGTGAGAGGGAATTACAAGAAGATCAATTGCGCAGAAGATTCTACGCACAGGGTTGTGGTGGCCAACCCTCCATCAGGACTCCAAAGTGTACTGCAAGGCATGTGATGTGTGTGAAAGAACTGGTAGGCCATCGCGGAGGGATGAGATGCCTTTGAATCCAAAAATGATGTTACAACCCTTTGATAAATGGGCGAGAGAGTTTTTGGGACCCATTCAGCCACAAGGAAAGACAAGAGCAAGGTACATTATCATCGTGACAGAGTATTTGACTCATTGGGCAGATGCACAACCTATGAAGGATTTCACAGGTAAGACTACCACAAAGTTCCTCTTTGAGTATGTACTGACATGATTTGGATGTCCAAAGGACTTGATGAGTGATCACAGTACACAATACTATGGGCTTATCGAACGACATGCAAGAAGTTGACTGGACAAACCTCCTTTAGGCTTGTCTATGGTGTTGAAGCGATAATGCCTATGGAATATATTCTGCCTAGTCTGCGCATAGTGGCGCTCCCAGGTATGACGGATTGTGAAACCCTAGAGGAAAGGCTCGCACAGCTGGATGAGCTCGAGGTAGAGAGATTTCTAGCTGGATTTCACCAACAGGGCCACAAGCAGAGCAAAAAATCCAGGCATGTTCGACATATTAAGCTGCACACCTTTAAGGTAAATGACCTGGCTTTGTTATATGATAGTAAGTTTGATATATTTCCAGGGAAGTTCAAGATGCACTAGTTAGGGCTCTATGTCATTAAGGAAATTACCGACGGAGGAGCGGTAAAACTGGTCAAATTTAATGGAGAACCCTTCCAAGGAAAGGTGAATATCATTCGCTTGAAGCCATACATGAGCGGTCCGGTCATGTGACTAGATGATGGTAGCATAGTCTTAGCGCTCTAGGAAACAGAAAGGAGGCACAGGACTATAAACTACACTACCCGACTTCGGGAGCTACACAATTGGAGGATGGTGTGAAGTAAGGAAGTGTCACAGGGTCCGCGACAGTATGAAGGAAGCTGTGCTACCCAGAGAGAAATCGCGCAGGTCAGCTAGAAAGTGACCATCAAAGTCATTGTTCATGATTTGACGGTTGAAATGTGGCCAAATGGAGCAGGCGGTCGGCATTTAAGATGAAATTTATGGCTCAGATCCTTGAAAATTTTCTGCCAATCCGACATTAATGAACCAAATTTGGGGGAAACAGTTGGATTTGAATTCAAAATGCCCTATAAATTACAAGTGGTTGTCCAATGAAAAACACTTGGCATTTTGAGAAGTGAGTTGTTGAGCGCTCAGACACCCATGGACCGAGAATTCTTCGAGGCTTTCAAATAGAATCCCACATTTGCAAACTTGCCAGAGATGTCACGAGCTCTGTTAGAAAGCATTATGTCAGCACCCGCAAAAATTATAAATACTGAACAAGTAGTAGAGGAGCCGGTACAGGAAATGGAAAGAGACGCAAAAGTAGTTGCTCTAGAAGTGGCCGAAGTATTGGTAGAAGTCCCTAAATCGCCAAGGATGCTGAGACCAAAGCCGACCCCAACCAAGGAAATCATGAAGGACAAGAAGGGCAAGCAACCTGCCATACCGGTGCATGCATCGCCAAGGAGAAACCCACCAAAACCCACCACACATGCAAAAGGTAAGGCCATAAACATAGAACTAGAGGAGGAATACATTGAAGACATCCCAATGGATGACGAGGATGTGGGAGCTAAAGTGGAGGAGGTTGAAGCCTAGGGTGCAGACCCTATTACTTGGTTGTTGGAGTATGTCCCTCGATGCAAGCCTAAGTCCAAGGCGCCGAAGGACATTGATGAGAGTAAGACTCCCATGCAAACCCCTCTGCTGCCGGACGAAATTTTTTTCGATGGTCCACGCTTGGCACAACTACCACTGCTGAAACTTGAAGATTGGGACTTGGCAGACCACGAGAAGTTCCCACACCTAGTGAGTGAGTAGTTGATGCATCACATCATTGATACGAATACAAAAATGACCGCATTGGAGCCACGAAGGTTTCTCGAGGGAGCAGAGAAAGTAGGGTTGCTCAACCTGCTCTAGGTGTCGGACTACAACTGCACCCTGGTGACAATTTTGGTCATCAAGCAACTGCTATGCTTGGTGCATGATGGGTGTCTGTGGATGGAGAAGCCAATACCCATTGCAGATAGGCTAATTCATCAAATAACGTGATTGCCATATAGTGGAGAGAATCTTTCCATGATCTTTGGCAGAAAAGCTAGCGAGCAGGCTCTCTCAGAATCGATGAATGAAAAATTTAAATTAGTGAAGAAGCCACATGGATATGCTATTTCCAACATCTACAACCCCGTTGTGAAGGTAGCCACACAGATCTTAGTGGAGAAGGTGATGAGGAAGTGTCACACTGATGAGGTGTTAGCACCTGTCGTCACGCTAGCAACACAATGTGTTGAAGGAGTCTAGTTCAACGAGTCGAACTACCTTCGCAGAGAGTTCCTAGCGAACTGTCACGAAGCACAAGAGCTCAACAAGATGTTCCACTATGTGTGGCTCTTGCTGTCAATTGTGCTGGTAGCGTGGGAGTTTCCAGAGGACAACCAGTTCCCTTCAGTTGTAGCAGACCTCCCAAAAGCAAGGAAGTATGGGACAACAAGATCTTTTGGATCTTGATGAAGCCGTGCTTGTCGCCTATGGTGTACACCAACCTACAAGGCTACGCTGAATTCAAAGTTGATTTCCATCACATATCCATCAGGGCATGGAAGGACCATGTGCAGAAATGGTATGACTTGCCTTATCTGGCAACGGATGACGCCATTGATGTTGTGCTTGATCAATGGCTGGCGGAGTGGCGCACTACCACAGACTTGGCGGTGAGTGGGAGAAAGTCTGCTGTGTAGAAGAAAAAGGAGGAGGCCAAGCTGAAGATGACATAATTGGCCGAGAAGAGGAAAAAGGAGGCCACTGATAAGGCCAAGGCAGAGCGCAAGGCCGCACAGTAGACATGAAAGTAGATAGGTGGAACAGAGCGGGGCTATGACAAAGGCACGAGGTCACCTTCACCTGAAACAGAAGAAGAGACTGAATAGCATGACACAGACCCTCAGGAGACGTCCACCTGCATCAGGCACCCAAGAGAGTTGGAGAAGGGAGGGTCCAAGAAGAAATCAAAGGTGACCAAGACCTCACTGGACCCCATCACATTGACAGAGGGCTATTTACATGACATCAGTGACACAGTCAGGAATGTCACCATGGTGGCCCTGCAACAATTTGAACAACAACAGCATATCATCCTGGGGGCTATCCAGATAGAGCTGCATGAGCTGTAGACCCATGCGTCGCAGGCTGGCACAGTATCTACCAGCCTAGCCATCGGCATGTCAGAGGTTACCGATATGCTGTGCGCAAAGGCCACTAGTGCAATAGTGCTACCAGATGGAGCACTAAATACAGAGAATGACGATGATAGGCCCACTTTCAGCACCCTAAAAGGAGTAGGATTGAACCTGGTAGCGCTCCCGCGTGAAGCACTCCACCTCTTGCAAGATCAAGTAATTTCATAACTGAGGGTCCGAGAGCACTCCACCCTCTAGGTGATCAGTGAAAAGCGGATCAACAATGAGCAGATGGCCCTACAGAGAAATTCTACCATCACCACTGAGACCGAGGTGACAAATCAGAGAAAGCACATTTTTCAGCTCATTGAGGAGGGATGTAGAATGGTCCAAGAGTTGGCCATTCCGGAGGAGGAGTCAATCGAGGTATGCATCTGCAAGTTGGCCACAGGGGTGCATGACACTCAAACTTAGATGGCATGGGTTTAGTTGGAGTTGAACCTGCAAATTACAGAGTTATACTTGAGATACCAGCCCTCAACTCCACCAAAAGTGAAGGAACAATGGGCAACCACTGTCACAGAAGAAGTTGTGGCGGTGGATAGTGCAGTAGCAAACTGCACGCAATTGATTGAGCAATCATTTGAGGTCCTAAAAAACTTGCAGGAGGACCACAATGTCCAGAGGCTAGAGATGGAAACACGTGAGCTACAGTAGCACTATGATGAGGTTAAGGGCACAACATGAACCATCGCGATGACACGGAGACTAGCCAAGCTGCAGGAGGCCAGGCAGCTGAAGGAATAGGTGGACGTAGTGTTGCACAAGGAAGCAGTGCTCAAGGTGAGATTAAAGCCCTAGCTAGATGAGGCTTATGTAGTGATAGGAAATATCAAAGGCCGGCTTGCAACTTTGTAGGAAATGCAACAAAAGCTTCAGGCTAACAGCACAGGAGCAATGACTGAGCAAACAACGGTAGACACGAAGCAGGCAGCAACTCAGTGCACGACCGAGGTTGCAGTCATATGGGTCGAGTTGGAAGGGCTTCATGCAAAGATATCCATGCCTACCAAGTGACCTGAGGATGAGTCACGATGTTTGTGTTGGGGATTTGTTGGGAATGGGATCCCCCAAAGGATAGTTTTTGGGCTAAAAGCCGATGTTTTGGTCAACTTTTCTAATAAACTTGTAAAGGCTCTGCATTTTGTGGTCGCGGAGTGCGAAGCTGTCATAAGTCATAAAGGGTTGTCCGCCCTTAGTTTTGTAAGGTAAATTTGGCTGTAAGAGATCTACCCATGGTCCATGAACCATGGGATTTTATAAAAAGAGCTAAGCCCTAAGTAGTTAGGGGGAAGGAAAATCATGAAAAGAGAGTCATAGTTCTGATGTAGAAGTCTAAGTTTTGGGTCGTAGCATAGGTAGAGGCTCTGCAACTATGTGCGTAGGGTGAATAGAGTTTGTAATCAGTTGGAAGATATCAATAAAGAGAAGTATTCTGCAATTTCTTTGTCTTTGTTCCGATTAATGCATATTATCATCTTATGTATGAATTTCCTTTATAATTCTTATGTGATGCGCGAATATGTATGATTATGTTGGATAATTGATCGCATACAAGAATATCTATTTACGCAGTGCTAACTGTGAGTATCTAATAAGATAAGTAAGACACTTAGACTAGTTAAGGCATCTGCACGGTACACTGACTTAGCAGCGTGAAAGTCTCTAGATCGACCATTAGGGATGTGCGAAGGACAGCCGTACCCTTTCGCAGAGGTATTGAAGGACGGAATAAAGGACTTGTTTGCCAAGCCCTAGAGCGAAATGACCTGTGTGAAGACAGGAATAGAGGGAATTAACTGACATCACAACCATCTCAAGGTGTGGAAACTTGGTTCTAGCATCCCCCGATACTGCTTCCGGTAAGACTTCGGTCCACACTCCGTGGGCTGATGCAAAAAGGACCAATAGTGTAGGGTTTTGTTTGGCTAATTAATGTTGAACCTGGGTCAGGCCCCCTCAAGCCAACACTTAGGGAGATTAATCTTTCAAATATTCCATTCATACAATTTCCTTACACATTCTTATCAATCAAATAAGCTTTACTTATGAACATCTTCATCATCTTGAATATTAGGTACCTGCACAACTTAGACATCAAGTACAACCAAATACATACTTATAGAAGTATAAAGTTAACCATATTAGTATCATATTGTAATGGAATCTTTACACTTTAGACATGTGTTATATACATATTTGGGCACTTCAACCCCGATCACATATGTCAATAAACCAAGGGCTCTCTAACCCCTAAAAGTGTTGTTTCACACCCTAAAGGATAATGGTCAACTGATTACATCATTTCCCAGAAGTTCCACCTAAAAAACCACTTAGAACTGGCCAAAACTGGACCATACTAACTGCTCCATGGTCAAGGTGCGATGCATACTGGCTGCTATACTAGCCAAGTCCGATGCATACTAAAAGATCGTTCTGTGGGGTGCGATGAGCGAGAATGGACAAATGGCAGAGACAGTTTGCTAAGTGAATTCTCATGGAATCTTTTAGAAACTTCTCATGTGACACTTGCCTCTTTGAATTAGCCTAAGGATGAGTAAGAGATCAATGAAATCTCCAAGTGGAACCAAGAACTATTAGTGGAATGACACTAATAAAAAACCCAGAGCTGACTCACCCCCCTTGCAATACATCTATAAATGGATCCCTCATCTAAGAGATATGCAGGCTGGAATTTTGTAATTTGTAAGGAAGTGTTGTTGGTTTATCTTTCAGAAGAGACATTGTATTGTTGGGTGATCTTGCTTTTCATGAGGTGAAGAGGGCTTTGATGCTAGGAGGATGATGCTGGATCAGACAGTTGGGTTGTAATTCTCCCTTCTACTATTAATAAAGTTCTTTGAGTTTTCATCCATATAATCGTGTATTTGTGAATCTTGTTATTTGTGAATGCAATTGTATGGTCAATGTATTTCTGATTTTGCATTGTTTATGAAATTTTAGATCGAGATGCTTTGATGGTGTTGTGTTACTCTGTTTCTACAGGCATTCTTTAAGTGGGACAAGTAGGAGAGGAGTTGCGAGCTCTATCAAAGGAGAGAGGAATCAAGAAAGGAGTCAAGCAGAAGATCCAGGTTGGTCCCTTTGCTTCTCTCTTATCTATCATACATAAAGTAAATCGCAAGGTTCTTTGATTGTTTGTTTCTAAGATAGCTACCCGTCTTAGTGGGACTAGCAGATCAAAAAGACGCTAGTTTTCCTGGAAACAAAATGGTGACTCCACTGGGGAACGAATAGTTTGTTTGTTTGTTATTGTTGTTTGCTTTATAAACTATAGTCGGAGCCTGAAGTTAGCCAGATAGCCTTCAAACTTCTCTTGCTATGCAATTTCAAAGTAGATGAATGATGCTTCAGTCAATCTCCGAGTTGGTTTATGAACTGAACATTTGACTTACAAGCATTCTAAGTGCCCCTGTGGTAGCTCAATAACCTCCTTAGATCATACCCCTATACTTTTTTTTTCACTGTTCATAATAGCTCAGCCAAAATCCTTGAACTTAGCTGCAAATTTGACCAAAAACCCAACTCAGTTTTTCTCCCTGGCCCATCACACTATCTGTAACTGGAAGCCTGTATGCATCACACCTCCCGTGTGTAGCAGGTGAGATGCATCCCTGTTTCTCTGAAGGACAGGTGCGATACTGAGTATTCCTATTTCTCTCTTTGAAATTTGAGTTTTTTCTCTTTGTTTTCAGCTCTATTTGATTGTGTTGCTGCTTATGATCAATATCTCACTGCTGAAGCCTCCTTCCTTTACATTGTTCAATCTCCATTGATAGGATTTGTAAATGTTTTTATGTATTTTTCATCGTTTACAGTCCTTCTTTGTCAAAAGTAGCTTAATTGAACTGTCGTTTTTGATGCAAAAGGTGTTGTAACTGTCATTTTGAGTCAAAAAGAAGAGTGTCATAAAGTCTTCCTCCTCTAGATAGTCAATTGTACCTTTTGTCATTGTATTTGATTTGAATTTTTAATGTTTGAAGTGTCGAAAGCAGATTTCTACTCGAAATCGAAAAGTTTCGTTTTAGTCTTCATTTCATTTTGAAAAGAAATTGTCAAAATGTCACTTTGAAGAAAATAGTTCAGATCGATACTTAGTTTTCATTTTTGGCATTCTCACATTAAGGAAGCGAAAAACAAATACATGCATTTGCATTTGAATTTAGACTGTGTGAAAAAATGATTTAGGAAAAGTGCATTTAGTGTGTGCTCTTTGCTCTCTGTTGAAAGGATCGTAATCTTCTTTCCTTAGTAGCTATGATTTTCGTTGCTAAAAGAAATAAATGATTGTTTATCATTTTAGATTGCATATTTAGTAATTTTACATCTACATCACATGGTGAACCTTGAAAGACAAACTTATAATCAAGATCAACTCTAAAATAAATCTCAATAAACATAAAAACGCTTTGGAACCTAATGCAACACATCTAGAAGTCGAGGCTAGAGACGTGTTCCGGCGTCGTAAAACCTGGTAACTATCGTTTTCATCGAAGGTTGGGTGATTCCTCCTCTTTGATATGACAAGTGCTAGTACAGACTTGTGCTCCCTATACCATTGAGTATATATTGGGAGACCACAATAGGCTGATATCCTTTATCCATAGGAAGCCATGTCTGCTGCCCTATTGATCGCAATGCACTGAACACAACATTCGGGAAGATTGACTGCCGTACATAAGTCCTTGGTAATTTCTCTTTAATTTACCACCAAGGTGTATATTGCAGTTTTGTGATTGGCTTGGTAATCCCTCTGTCTAGATTTCCAAAGTAGTCACTTTCGTTCCTTTTTGACTCCTTAAAAGGAAAGGTCCATCTGAGCACTTGTCACTTCAAGCTCATTAAAAATCGAAGGCGACTAGAGTCATCTTTAGCTTTTTCTCGACTCTTAAAAATTCAGAAAGAAAAGTTGTGTCAAAGCATCATTAAAATTTATTTAATTTGGAATAACATCCCTGTTCCTTGGTTGATCTTAGGTTGAGATAATGGAGTCCACCAATCAAGGAATCCCTCTTGAAGGGAATCCTAGTCCATTTTCCTCTTGGGGAAATATTGGTGCCCCATATATGGCCACATTGTCCCTTCCAGGAATCACAATTGGTCTGTTGGTATGGCTTTTCTCAACCTCTGTCGTTCAAAATACCGAAATTCCTCAGCAATCGAATAAGCAACCAATTGATATTGAAGTTGACCCTTCGCCCTCTACTTCGTTTGTTTCTCCCTCCCTTTCTTCCTCTTCGCTTGGTGAAAGTAGCGATGCTAGTAACCAGGTGACCGAGAAGAAGAAGAAAGGGAAGGAGAAAAAGAAGAAGTCAGTTAAGCAAGGGGGCAACCATGCAGCATCTGGTGAAAATACGCACACCAAACTTTCCAAGCCCAGATCTCCATGCATAATTTGCAAAGGAGACCACCTTCATTGAGAATGTCTGTGTATCCCTCGGATCTTGAGAGAATGGTCTCCCCATTCGCACCGTCAGCTATCATCAACCTCTGGTGATTATGTTGACAGCAAACCATCAACTTGTGAAGTCAATGGACAGAAAGGAAAGGTCAGATTTCCATGTAGGTTATGTGAAGGTGATGATGCTCTTCACCGTTGTCCCTTTATGTACGAAGCCAAAAAAGTCCTGGATAACTGTCCTTCTTCATCACAGCGACTTCCACCTAGATACAAGAAACTCTCACCAAGTCCGTCACTAGTTGAAAACCCGACTGGCATAACTCAATTGTCAATTGAAACGCCTATCGTTGAAAGTGAACCTTCTGAGTCCGTACCAGACCAAAGTCAATAGGTCGAGATGGAAGTCAACCCAGTCTTACCTTCAGAAGGTCCACCTTTAGATGATACTATTTCCAAAGAGAATGAAAATGATGTTGTTCAAATTCTTTTTGTTAATACAGAGTCTGATGAACTTGGGGGCAATCCACCTGTTCCTTTACAACAGGAGGAAAGTCCCCCAATTCAAGGGGTTCATTCAACCATTTATCTAGTACCCCCTCTGAGCAGTCTAGTCGTTTCCTTCGATTGGAATCAACTAGCAAGACCTCGCCTTCCTTCTAATGTACCATTCTAGATCATAGTACAAGTTTACAAAATGATCATGTTTGGCACTATCATAGATGAAGGGGCTTCAGTGAGTATCCTTTCCTTAACTGCTTGGAAAGTGCTTGGTTCACCGTCGCTTGCGCCTGTCACGCAAAATTTGTTAGACTTTAACAAAGGAACCAGTCAACTATTAGGGATCCTTCCGAAGTTGCTAATAACTTTGAAAAGGAAAACTGTTCACTTGAACCTGATGGTAGTCCAAGGGCCACTAGATTACAATCTACTCCTTGGGCGTGACTATGTTTATAGCATGGAAACTATTGTTTCCACACTCTTTCGAGTGATGTGTTTCCCGCATGAGGGCAAAATGGTACAGCTTATCGACCAGCTTTCATTTCCCTGTTCAAACACAGCTACAAGTCAAACATCAACCCTGAATGGTGGTGGGCTCCAGTATTGTAGCAATAATGCTACAACTCCTGGGACTCCCTTCTTTACTTTTATCAACCCGGTAGTTCGTAACAAACTTGGAAGCGACGGTGTTGTATGCACAAGTACTAGCTCTTGCCGTAGCTGTCACTTGGTCAGCTGGCACAAGTCCGCTAAGGCCTTAAGCCAACTTCTATGAGCTCTTAGAAGAAGCTTTTTAACTGATGGATGAAAGCTAACTCAAAGGAAGCTAATCTACTTGCGGAAAGAAATTGAAAGCCAAAAAGTAACGCAAACCCTAGCAAACCCTAAGTCTACCAGCTAGTCCTACTGATGCAAAGGAGAGAATGCAAACTATTGGAAGGGATGCCATTACTTCTATGAAGGTAAAATACATGTGTCTAGACTACCTCTACCTGAAGAAAACATCTTTTTGTATCTTTGAATAAGTTATTAGAATTATCATGCATGTGATTTTAACTGTTTGTGACTGTGCAGAGGTGGATTAGCGAGAGGAAATGCTTGGAAGAGGTTGGGAAGGTTCAAAGAGGGCCTAAGGGGTCCCTAACACCCTTCCAAAGAGTTTCACGGAGTTTGGCTATCAAGAAACCTCATTCGTGAGCTTCTATAGGAAGTCTGCAGGGGTTCTACAGGATGTTTCAGGAATTTCTACAGGATGTTTTAAAATTGGATTTTGGAGGATGGGTGAGTGAGGGAAGATGCATGAATGGAAATGGAGGTAGGATAGGGGTCTGAAGTGGCCCAAGGAATGGTGGATGGAGTGGTGAGAAGGTGTAGATAGCTAAGTTGGCTCAAAGAAGGCTTAAACAATGATGTAAAAAACTAGGGTTATGTGAGCAAATGTGGCAAACGTGAGGTAAGGATTCTAAGTAGAGGGTGGAGTGGATGGTGCTGATGGAGAATAAGCAGATGAAGGAGTGGTACAGGTGCTCTGCAAGTCATTTTTACAATCTGAACCAACAAAGACTTGTAAATTCAAAGACCTAGTTTCGTTGACCTAATTTGCTAGCTATCAGTAAAGAGAATGAACAGAAGTGTGACCTACAATGAAACCATGTATTTTAACTCATGCAACTAAGCAAACGAAAGTCTGAACTTGTAACCAACTTCTAGACATGAAGATCAAACACTAGTGATTGCATGGCAAAGCAAAATCAGTGTTTTTGTGGGTAGCAAAGTCATCCTAGTCACAGCTCTTGATCCCACTGAGGGAGAGGTGAAACCACAGATGTTTGTTGGCCCTTTTCTTGAAGCTTTTTCTGTTAACAACTATCTACTAAATCTGAGCATGAAAAGCTATTTTACTCATCAAAAACAACCTAAATAATAAAACAAGGTTTAAATCTAAATAACAGATTTTATTCTAAGAATGCAGCAAAGACACATGAAAGTAAACAAAGGAGGTATTGGGCACTTGAGATGGGCCCAACCCCAAGAGCTACAGCCTCCTAAGAGGGATTTAGAGCTGGTGCAAAGCTGGATTCATCTTTATTGATCAAAAGAAATGTTACATTCCGAAAACTGTCCACAAGGAGAACTTGAAAATGTGCTGAAAGCAAAGCTAATCTACTGCCTAAAAATCGAACTACAAAATGAATAAAAAATGAATACAAAATGACTAATTACTGGCTAACCAAAATGAGGCCCTAAGCCTTCTTATTTATACAAATTGAGGACCCCAACAGTCCTCCTAAACTTTAGGGACTCGGCTGCCCAAAACTTGTAGTTAACAGCAGTCCTACTTGACTTGCTTGGCTGCCCTTGTGCTAATTGCTTTGGTGGCCCTTGAACTCCGAGCTGATGGTGGAGAATTCGAGATAAGGGCCCATAAATGAAGGGGACACCTTCCTACAAATCTTCTCCCTTGTTCTCCCACGAATTTGGCTGCCAAGTGCTCATTAAAACCTTCAATTTTGTCTCCAAATTGACCAAAAAGACTACACAAAGCACACATTAGACTTGTTGGCATAATGACTAACCCAATTCACTTTATTAGCATAAATATAATAAAAAACATGCAATAAACTAATGAGAATGGTGGATTAAGTCAAATTAGGAGGTTGAATGAGCCCATATAATTATCCATTTTTGGGGCTCATCAAATGGTCTCTTTGTGTCAAGAATGTCTCTTCAACCTTCATTCCATCCACCTGGTTGCGACAAGTAGTCCAGTGAATGTAACGAAGTTTAGGAGCCATGCACCCTGGTCTACTTCAATGGACGAACCCAGCTAAAAAAATAGATTTCCTTGTAGGTTATATGATTGGTCTAAAACACCATTTCCTTGTAGGTTATGGGATCGGTTTTAAATAGTTATTTCCTTGTAGGTTATATGATCGGTCTAAAACACCATTTCCTTGTAGGTTATGGGATCGGTCTGAAACATTTATTTCCTCGTAGGTTATGTGATTGGTCTAAAACACCATTGACTTTTGTCCACTATATGGGCAAAGCCAAGGAAGTGTTTTTTGTCTAACCACTGACAGAAACAATCCTGCCTAACCACAGGTGTTAACGGGAAAAGTGTCTATTCAGAACGACCCTATCCCACTAAGGTGTGACAGTACCTTAGAAACAAACAAGGAAAACTACTTTCATATTCTTCTTTATGAACTATAAACGAAGAGGAATAGGATGAACCAACCTGTGTCTTGCGCTAGTCTTTTGATCCAATCTCTCTCCTCTTTGACAGCTTCCAGCTACCTACTCCCTTACTTGTCCAGCTTCACCAAGTTCCTGTAAGATCACAGAAGAAGAAAACTAGACAAAGACATGGGTTTATATTCATAAATAGCTTAGGATCAGATTTAAGCTAAACATACAAATGTAACAAACATCAATGATACACAAGCATGTAGGAGAAACTCAAATAGTTTTATTGATATAACAAGAAGGTCCAAGAGGAGTTACAACCGATGATTCCTGATCCAGCATCAACCTCCCAGCATAGAAGTCCCCTCTTCACCTCTAACAAAGCATAAATCACCCAATACTCTGATATCTATCTCAAAACCAACAACAATTCTCTGCAATGTACAAAATTCCAGCCTCTGGATCTCTGGGATGAGGGATCCATATATAGATGTATCCAAAGAGGATGAGTCAGCTTATGATTTGACTAGTGGCTTCTCTCTGTCAGTTCTTGCTTCCACTTGGAGACTGAGAGCCTCTACTCATCCTTGGTCAAACTCAGTGAGGCAAGTGTCATTGGGGAAGATTCTGGAAGCTTCCATTGTCTGTCCACCCCGCGGAATGACACTGCCATTTGTCATTTCCCACTCAATGCACCCTAGTAGTGCATTTAGGTGCGTTGCAACGCACCTAGCTAGTGTATTTGGGTGCTTTGCAACGCAGCTAGGTAGTGGAGCAGTTGAAATGATCCTGATTTGACTGATTCTGAGCAGTTTCTGGTGGAGAACTTCTGGGAGAAGCTGTAATTTGTTGACCTTGTTCCTTTAGGAGTAATAACAACACTTTTAAGGACTTAAGATCCCTTGGTTTATGGACATTTCATGCTTAGAGTTGTAAGGCACAAAAATGTCTATAACAATAGGGACTTCCATATGGTGACCTGGAGACTCTCCTTTTCTCAATACCTGGGGGCATGCAACCCTTTTTATGCAAGCAAAAATCGACCAATTTCATTTTTTAGCTTTTTAGCTTTATAGTGTCAACTTCTTAGGTTAGGTGATTGGTCTGATCCACCATTCACCTTTGTCTACACTACGCGGACGAAGCAAAGGAAGTGTTTTGTCTAGACGGAAGACAAAATTATCCTACCTAACCTCAGTTGTTCCTTAGCTTTTAGTGTAGTTAGCTTTGTAGTTTGGTCATTTTTAGCCTACATAAAAAGGCAATGAGAACATGTTATCATAGAGTTCAAGCTCACTAAAAAATAAACCTACCAATGAGAGACACCTTTAAACAACTGGTATGAGAAATGTTTCCGCAAGGTTCAAGCTTGTTAAAAAATAAACCTGCCACTGAGCATAGTTTCTTCTGATTCAAGCTCATTAAAAATTAAATCCACCTTCAGTAAACAACCTCTGTGATTGCCATGATATCAGCCTTTTGAGCCTTGGTTGTGTTCTTCCATCACCTCCATTCTTTTAGCCGATCATATGCTTCCACTTGATTGTTTACCCTTTTGAGGAATAACTATGATGAGTGGTTCTGTTAGCCACCCTCTTCACTCTGCCATGTTTTGAGAAGTTCCAAACTTACCTGGAACTAGTTGCTACTCGAAAACACCACCCATTCCTAAAAAACGAGCCTCTTTTAAACTCCTTTTAGACTCGTTAAATATAAAAAGATTGTCGAGCTATTGGCCTTTCCAACTCGTTAAAGTAAGGGGAAGCGCCATCCCTCCTATACATTTTAATCTTTTTGAACCTGAGGGATCATCAAAAAAAAGATCGAGTGCTTCTCTTTTTCGCCTTGCTAAAGCAATCGAAAAGACATCCCTTTCGTATTATTTTATACTCTTTTGGACTTAAGGGATTATGCTACGAAAAAGAACTGCTGGAGTTTCCTTTTCATCCCTTTTCAAAATCTCTAAACATGAAAAGGACCAAGTTATCATTGTCGTTAAACTCATTAAAGCAATAGCGACAAGCTTGTCCATCCAGACAAGAACGAGTTTCACTGTGGCTAGGCTCGCTAAAACATAGCAACAGGTTTGCCCAAACAACGAATTATAGAACAGGCATATGTTATCCTCCTCAAGCTTGACAAAAATAAAGAGGTACTGGTCAGCAATGACTGGGGAAAAAGGGAAGAAAACTTGAATAAGTTTATTGGTAGCAGGTCGCTCTTGAACATGACACTTTCACTCCATCACCATGATTGAGTTGGGCTGGGTTATTCCGTTCACCGGTCATATCACCATTCATCGTCTGTACCATCCATCTTTTGGGGTTAATGCTACCAATCCATATCAGTGTCACCAACGTGTTCAAGAGAAATAATTCAGAGAATTCACCATCCAGCTAACGCCTCATCCACTGCAATACCTTCACCCTCCATCTTTCATGACCGCCATTCCTGAACCTTGTATCATCAGATCGTTTTCACCTCCAAAAAATCGTTTGCTTCGTTTCGTGTCATAGATGTGGGATACATCAAGGCCCTCCTACGATGGGTCACTTCTTTTCGACATCAGCTCATTATCCAAGAAGTTGACTTAGAAACAACCCTTCTAGTACTTTGAAGCTTGTATGCCTTAATGGCAAGTTTCTCACTTCTGGCAATAGGTTTACATCAATGGCCTTCGACCAAAAGATTTTGCATGGTGTTCGACATCGACTCATATATTCACACCACATGAATTGTATTGTAGTACCTTGAGGGTCATTATCATTATCGGTGATTCCTCTCGCGCCTGTTAATATCTTACATCATTTGCTGGTAATCAAGCGATGTCTTTCCATGTTCGACTCCAAAACATCTTTTCACATGGATCGACTTGTACATCGGGCGAATATTGAACAAGCTTGAAGACCCCGAATCTAGTTTCATCCATCCGGGCTGTGATATCTTCAGGAAAATAAAGACATCAAATGTACACAAAAGCTACACAGACGATCATCCAAGCTAAGGGATGATGACTCTACATATAAAGAATCACCAGTCTGCAATAGCAGATGATTATCTGTCCTATGTGAATTTATAAAGCTGAGCATGGGAATGTCCACCTCAGTTAGATCATGAAAATAATATGATGATGATGTATTGTATTGTATCTTATACATGTCACCTTCCAGTTTGAATTCCTTGGATCCTCAAGATAAAGCATTTCATCCGACATCAAAAGATTTACAACCTCATGCTTTAGGGGGCAACTATTATAGACATATTTGGGCACTTCAACCCCGATCACATATGTCAATAAACCAAGGGCTCTTTAACCCCTAAAAGTGTTGTTTCACACCCTAAAGGATCATGGTCAACTGATTACATCATTTCCCAAAAGTTCCACCTCAAAAACCACTTAGAACTGGCCAAAGCTGGACCATATTGACTGCTCCATGGTCAAGGTGCGATGCATACTGGCTGCTATACTAGCCAGGTGTGATGCATACTAAAAGAGCCTTCTGTGGGGTGTGATGAGTGAGAATGGACAAATGGCAAAGACAATTTGCTAAGTGGATGCTCATGGAATCTTCTAGAAACTTCTCCTGTGACACTTGCTTCTCTGAATTCACCTAGGGATGAGTAAGAGATCAATGAAATCTCCAAGTGGAACCAAGAACTATTAGTGGAATGACACTAATCAAAAACCCATAGCTGACTCACCCCCCTTGCAAGACATCTATGAATGGATCCCTCATCTGAGAGATCTGGAGGTTGGAATTTTGTAATTTGTAAGGAAGTGTTGCTGGTTTATCTTTGAGAAGAGACATTGTATTGTTGGGTGATCTTGCTTTTCATGAGGTGAAGAGGGCTTTGATGCTGGGAGGATGATGCTAGATCAGATAGCTGGGTTGTAATTCTCCCTTCTACTATTAATAAAGTTCTTTGAGTTTTCCTCCATATAATCGTGTATTTGTGAATCTTGTTATTTGTGAATGCAATTGTATGGTCAATGTATTTCTGATTCTGCATTGTTTATGATATTATAGATCGAGATGCTTTGATGGTGTTGTGTTACTCTATTTCTACAGGCATTCTTTAAGTGAGACAAGTAGGAGAGGAGTTGCAAGCTCTATCAAAGAAGAGAGGAATCAAGCAAGGAGTCAAGCAGAAGATCCAGGTTGGTCCCTTTGCTTCTCTCTTATCTATCATACATAAAGGAAATCGCAAGGTGCTTTGATTGTTTGTTTCTAAGATAGCTACCTATCTTAATGGGACTAGTAGATCAAAAAGACACTAGTCTTCCTGGAAACAACATGAAATACCTAAACCTAGTTAGTTTCACAAACAAGAAGAGACACATACTTTTATACTTCAATTTCTTGCTAGGGTTTTGTCATAAACCCTAGACATCATCATCAAGACATTTGAGAAACTTAATTAGGATGAAAATCTTCGTTATATCTAGGTCTTCAATCTTTCTTTGAGATATATGATATACCCTACTACAATGTATTGAAAACCCTAGAAAAAATTCAAGTAAGTACAGTTCTACAATGCATCCAACATCTTTAGAATTCATATGTTAGACTTGCACTATGATTTAATATAAACCCTAGATTTCATGCAGGAGGCACTAAACCTTAGATGACAACAATCAACACCAACAAAATCTAAGGTTTCAACTAAATGACCAAATTTTACTATAGTTTTTGTAAGCCCTAGATTTTATTATCATAATGGAAACAATATCATCTCATCATATCCAAGAATATCGAACTTCTACTAGGGCTTAGTGGCAAACCCTAGACTTCGCATACTATAAGCATCAACAATTAGGTTAATACATATACATATCTAGGACAATCATGCAAAAGCATATCATAACATGTATAGGAAAGAAATATCAATATATTTAATATCAGACATATAGTGATCTTGATTAGGCTAGGGTTTTTTATTAGACATACAAACATACACCTAGGGTTTCATTCCTAGGAACTTACACTCGATGCATAAGGGTTTTACTAATAACCCTAATTTACCAAAGCCTGAAAGTCTAGGAACACAATACCATCCAACCCTAAAGGAATAGGTTTTCCATAACAATATTAAAACTTCAAACATGACATTACCTTGAAAATCCAAAATATTAATGGAATAGTATTTTCTAGATTTCATCGGTAACCCTAACTAGACTAGGGGTTTTCACAATAGCATTGACATACCCTTATGTTAGGGTTTTATAGGGAACCTATTAGAGTTCCACAAACATAATGATTTTAATTAGGGTAGATTCAGTCTAATGATTAATCACAAAATGAGAATATCTATGATTCAAAGCCTTCCTAGACATAAAACTTGCTATTAATGTCAAGCAGATTTAAATTAATATATCTTTATCATGAAGAGAACAAAAATTATGATCTAAAACATACCTTTCAGTTGTTTTTCTGGACAAACCTTATAGTACAACAATTCCAATGTTTTGTTTTTTGAGATCTTCTCCATAGCCCTTGATCATATCAACAAGCTTTTCCTACAAGGAAAATATAAAAGGAAATGTTATTAGCATCTAGTGTAAACACATTTGGATAGGAAAAGGGAAACATATAAATTATAATACAAGGAGTGAGATACTTATGTTTGGAAAAATGGTCGAGGCTACCTGTTAATCCAATCTCGAGGGATACCTATAACTTTAACAAAACAATTCAACAATGTTTTTCCAATGCATGTTAAACCTATAATTACTAAAAATCAAAATACAAACCAATTCAAAAACTTAGAATAGAAGGAATTAGTAATATAAGTCCTTTATTTCTTATTCTTCAGTCTTGTGCTTCTTTGGAGATCCTTCTTCAGCAAAATTTTCTTGATCCCTATTTCTCTTTATATTTTTATGATTCTTGGGACAATCGCTTCTATAGTGACCCATATTATGACAATTGTAACATTCGATTTTGGATAGGTCTATCTTCCTTCTAGGCCCTTTATATTCTTGAAGTTTATTTTTTTCTTGTGATGAGTGGAATAGGAATTTGAAGCTTTCTCCTCTTCATTCTCTTTGTTTCTTACTATAGAAATTCTAACTTCTTCTTGACTGCATGCATGCCATAATTGTTCTAATGTAGGAGTTTCTTTCCAGCTGTTGAGACCTAATGAAAAGCCACTCCATGATGTTGTTAATCCTAGAATTTTAGTGATTACAAGTTCTTTTTTAGGTACTATCTCATCGATTGCTTGGAGTTATTCTCTAGTTCTAGCTATTCTCACAAAGAAGGATTCCATAGTGTCTTCCTTTTCCATCTTTATATATCTCGATTCATTCTTAAAAATTGCAATTTAAACAAGATTATTGATTGTAAATAATTTGGATAATGACTCATACATCTCTTGAACATAATGTATGCTGGATATATATGGGATGATGTTATTCTTTATTCCATCCACCATTAGTCTCATGGCCAAAATTTTTGTTTCCCTAAATTTTTCCTTTTCTGCATCACTTGACTCATTAGTAGGCTTCTTTTTTTTCTTTTTCTTTTTTTACTAAATCCAATACTTTATTATTCTCGAGGATGAGGTCTATCCTCTTCTTCTATGCCTTGTAGTTGGATGCTCCTTCTAATTTGTTTTTTCCCTTAATTGAGTTAGACATTGTCCTTGAAGATGGTAGACTTGACTTCTTATATGATCCTTTTGATGACCCTTATTCAAACCTCTTACAACTCCTTTCAACAGATCTTTGAGCTTCCTTTTTCCTCCTTCTTCGCATTAGCTCTGATGCCATGTTAGAAAATGAGAAAGGCAGAAAGATTTTCTTTATATTGATAATTACTTGTGATATTCTTATGTTTTATTATGTTCCTCTTTTATCTTTAGTTCATAAAGAAATTACAAAACTAGGGGAAAACCTTGATCTAAGGGAAAACCCAATGAAAAACTGTTCCTTATACTTTCACGAGATAATCCAAGACTCTTGACCTAGACACAAACTTCCTCCACAGCAAGTCAACCCTTTCTTCCTTTTATAGATGATAACCCTTTCAACAACAAATCCGACCTAGAAGCAACAACCAGAAGCAACAACTTCGACCTAGCAACAGCAACTTTGACCTGGTAGAAACTGGAAGCAACCACTTCAATGCAGTAATAGAGACTTCGATCTTCCTATAAAGTGCACACATGTTTCCCAAAACTTTGATCTGGACCTTCCTTGCAATTCTCCTCCTTCTTTTCCAACTTCACACTTTTTAGCTTCCTCTTCCTGTAAATTGAACTTGTGTGAATGAGCGTCCTCCAAATGAATCAAATTTCTCCAATATATAGTCTTTTCGTGAGGTCGAATTACCTTATTTGAGGTTGACTTGATATCCTTGAGGCCGAATTGGTGTGGAGGTGACAAATAACTATTTTGAATTAATAATAAATCTTTTTACATGATTCAAAAGCCAAAGAAGGTATCTTTTAATGGAAAATGACTCTAATTACTCAGTATAATCTTAGAAGTCCACAATGGGGACTTTAATCTAAAACATGATGACCCAAGCATGAAAACCATGCTTTATTAAGCCATATTAATCATAATAAAAAATTATTTTTCTTCTTTTGATATATACATTTCATTATGACTCAAATATAATTTATGAAGAACGAACCTTGTTACATTCTTCAACAAGAGGTGATGTTATTTGCCCATGATTCTTAACAAACTTGCCATAATACCCTGTTATCCTAAGAAATCCTCGAAGATGATTTAGGGTTGTGGGGATTTTCAATTCCTTGATAGATTTAAGTTTTTTAGGGTCTACCTTAACACCCTCATGAAATACAATATGACCCAAATATTCCACCTCCTATACCTCAAATTAACATTTGGAGTGATTTTCATGCAAGTGTTTCACCTATGATAGTTTAAGTACCTTGTTAACATGTTGAACATGATCTTTCCAAGGCTTGTTGTAGATTAGTATATCATCAAAAAATATAACACATTTTTTCTAAGAAAGGGTTTGATACCAAAATTCATCAAACCTTGAGATGTGGAAGGTGCATTACTAAGGCGAAAATCCATGACCAAAAGTTCATAATGACCTTCATTAGTTCTAAATGTTGTTTTTGGAATGTCTTGCATCTTAATTTTAATTTAATGATATCTAGAACAAATATCCAACTTGTTGAAGTAAATTTATCCATGTAGTTCATCCAATAATTGATCCATGATAGGAATGTGAAATTTATCTTTAATATTGAGCTTATTTAACTCTCTATAATCTAGACACCCACACCATGATCCATCCTTCTTATGTACCAATAGTACTAGAGAAGAGAAATAATTTTGGCTAGGTTTAATTATACCTACCTCTTGCATTTCTACCACCATACATTCAATTTCACTCATTTGGGCACAAGGATATATGTAAGTTCTAATGTTTGGTGG
This sequence comes from Pinus tabuliformis, assembly GCA_031772625.1. Lineage (NCBI taxonomy): Eukaryota > Viridiplantae > Streptophyta > Pinopsida > Pinales > Pinaceae > Pinus > Pinus tabuliformis. Next base: position 796,738,582 of record CM062808.1, on the reverse strand, counting down.
AAAACTTCCTGGAATCAAGTGAATAGCATGATCATGATCATGAATAGGTGGTAAATCTTTGGGAGTCTAAAATACCATGGAATGGTTGTCCAAGGCTCTTTAGAGATTTGGAGAAATGGATAATTTCGATGTTTGAAAATCAATTACGCATAAGTGAGATTACACCTTATTGTCCTTTATTAAAAATATTTTTGATGCCATTAGAGATTATTATCTTCCTTGTTTTCTGTATGATACCCCCTAATTCAATTTATTTTCCTTCCCAGATAATCCATTGGACTTCTAATACAACATCAACACCACCCATTTGAATGGAAAACATTAGACTATTCAATATATATTCCCCCATGGTTACCTTGATATTATGGCACTTCCATGAGCAATTTAAAGTTCCTCCATTTTAAACCATCACTTGACACTCTAGTTCTAGATATAGAAAGTAATTCAATTCCTTGGCTACCATACAATAAATAAAACTATGGGTACTAGATACATCAATCAAAAATATTGCTTCTTTCTTCTTGATATAATATCCTTTTATCCTGAGAGTTTAATTAGTGGTAATTCTTGCCAATGCATTACATAATATTTTCATATTCAATTCTTCTTTCTCTAGGGTTAGTTCCTCATGTATATCCTCTTATTTTGATGTTTCTTGTTCCTTTTCTTCCTCCTCTTATCAATCTATGTAAAATAATTTAGTCTCCGCACACTTATGACCTTTAGTGTATTTTATATCACAATTGCAACAAAGGACTTTTTCTCTTTTTACCTCCAATTATTATGGTTTCAACCTTGTAGGTTGGGGGAGGCTAGGAGCAACAACACTTCCATATTTATAGTTGTGAGTGGTGGAACTCATTGTTGCCATAATTGTGCTTTCAACTTTTCTTTCCACCCAATATGAATTTTCCAATGAATTAGGATCACAAAGGTGAACCTCATGTTGGATGTTATTTTTTAAAGTCTCTATGAAGACATCAATCATATGATCCTCTAGAATATCAATTACCTTGATATTCAATCTTTTGAAGTCCTCAATGTTCTTCGCCATGGAACCCTTTTGTTTGAGATTTATCAATTGGTTAAAGAAGGTATTTCTCTTTTTATCCTCATAATTTTCTATCAATTCCTCCATAACAATTGTCCAAGTGAAAATTGATTTACGAGAAAAAACCATCAATATCGCAAAAAATAGTTGGTTTCCAAATAGAAATATTCAATGCATACCTTTTGTGTGTGTGGCACATAATATAAATCAAAGAATTTCTCCATCTGTAATATCCATGTTACTGGATCCTTGCCAAAAAAACTTTCTCATGTCGATCTTTGGAATGCGGTGGGTATTAGACCAAAAAATGGAGTCTATAAAATCATAATTCATATTATTTTTGTCCTCATCACAATTTTCATGGAGTACCTTGTCACCACTAGGAATCCTTTCTTGCAACAACTTTATCAACTCTTCCAACGTGACATTCATCATGTCCATGTCTACTCCAAGAACTCCCATGCTTGGTTTTAAACCATCCTTTAAATGTTTCATGTTTTCTTTTACACCATCCTTTAAACCTTTCATGTTTTCTTTTAAGCCATCCAATTCATTTTTTGTTGCTCTTTTTGAGAGTGAAATCCGTGGCACCTGGTCCCCTAATTTTGATATACAATGTTGCATTTATTTCTCTTTTTCATGCATCATAGTAGTGCTTTATGTTGGCTTACTTGGTGTATCCATTTCTTTTGTTGTGAGGCATACTGGAACCAAATAATTATATATGTGCCTCACTACACATTTTGAATAGCTTCAAACTAATTTTTTAAACAAAAGTTATGCAAATTTAAAAATACACACCTTTTAAAAACTTGATTTTGAGCTTCTTGATAAGGGTGACTTTGAAACTATTGTATCAATTTGATTTCAGACCTCCAAAGTTTGAAATTTGATTATGTGCTAGCCCTCTATGTCCTCTTTCCAACCCCACCATTTAGACGAAGATTGGATTCTTCAAGATAACGTTATGGTAATTTTCCCAAGATGGCTTCATTATGGATTGGATCAATAGATTGAACTTATACGGGATGCCACGTGTCACTATTTTAACCTTTGTCCCTTCAATTAATTTATGAGAAACTAAAGTCTATGCAATTTCATTTCCCTTTTACAAAATTGAAATCCTATACACGAGGATAAAGTTATGAATATTTTCCACAGAACACTTGTTTGAGATAGAATTCTAGAGCATGCTGAAACCCTAACTTATTTGGAACATATATCCAAAAATATAGTGAAAAAGGATCTGAAATTTTTACATGATGTTCACCAAGAATTTATCTCCACGTGTCAAAATTTAATCTTCTAAAGCCTTCCAGGAAAAATGTTATAGTGAAAATTCCCAGATGACCTATTTGAAGAAGTGAAACCCTAGAATCCAAAGCTATGATTGGAAACGTTATGTAGCTAAGTCATAAAAATAGAAGAAAAAATAGATCAACAACTTAAAACTAGGCCTCTTCAAAGGATAAACCTCCCTTACATCAAATAAATGAACAAATCTTGAATGATACAAATGAGAAGAACTCCTTGGTACTTTTGGCTTGTTGGGGCCTGACTTAGGTTCAGAGGTGATTTAGCCAAACAAATCCTGAAACTACCGGCCCTTTCGACAACAGTCTGCGGTGCACGGACTGAGGTCTCACCTGAGGTAGTATGGGAGGGTGATGGAACTAGGTTTCCACACCCTAGGGATGTCTTGATGAAGTCTAGGAAGTTCGCGAACTGAACCTGCACACTTGCGTTGCTCCGCGCAACCATCTGTCCTTCGCAACTTGTGCGACTGCTTCCGCACAGCTCTATAAAGAGCACAAAGAGGTGTTGTCTAGATCATTTATCCTTACTGTGCTATTATTATAGATCTTAACTTAATTGTGTGAACCCAATATTCTCATTAATCATTCAACATTCATAACAAGTGTGGCAATCATAAAACTATAAAGAAATGCATAAATATAACAGAAGCATAAATGCACAATACTTCAGAATCAACTTATCTTTTATTAATTCTCTGTCCAAGTACAATCCCAACTCTACCCTGCGCACTCAGCTGCGGGGGTCTGCACAAACAGCTGTGGACTCTATGAGGCCTCTACACACTCAGTTGTAGAGCCTCTTCCTACTACTACAACCCAAGACTCGGACTTACAGACTGAGAGCTAATTCATCATCCAAACGAACATATTTGTTCCCAAAACAAAAAATTCCTTTACACTTAGAGCCTCGCTCTATTTATAAAATCCCATGGTCAGCGGACCATGGGTAGGCTAACATACCATACATTAAATTACATTATTTTAGGGTGGACAAACCTAGACTCTCACTCTCCGCACCTACATTTCATGGGGTCTTTACATTGCACTTGACCAAAATTCGGGCTTCAAGCCCCAAAAACATACTATGGGGCGATCCACTACCCAACAGGCCCCCAACACAATCATCGTGACTCATCCCAAGTCACTCTACTGGTGCGGCGATCTTTGTACGAAGTCCATCCAACTGTGTTTGTGCTGTGTGCAAGTCCGCAGCGCACTGTGTTAGAAAATTATATATTACGGAGCAATGGAACACATAAAATATTGCAGAAATATAAACACAGAAAACACATAAAACAAGAGAGACACAGATATACGTGGTTCAACCATTTTGGGTTATGTCCACCCTGAACAGCCAGTCCTTCCTTTCTATTATCCAGCAAAATGAAGAGACACAACCTACAACAAATCCGCTGTAATATCCTCTGTTTTCTCTCACAGTCTCACCTCTCTGCTTCTCACTTGGAGAATACACATCTATTACATAGCCTCAAATACAATGCCCTCATACAAAGAGAGGGGTTGCGTTCTAGGGCCAAAGAACCCTAAACTAAACATAAGTTCTACCGTCAGATCATCTGCCTAATGAATGGCCCAGATTGACTAGAAATTACTATACTTTTACAAGGCAATTTTACATCTATTTTTAGCTTCGAGGGCGCTATCCTTGGACCGCCCAACCGGGGTGGATCAGCCCCCTTGGAACCCCGCGGGGGCGACAAGTGCCCCCCGCACCCCCCCGCATGAAGGGGTGTACAAACTTCCTGGGGTATACATACGGCTGAAACAGAGACCTCTAAACAATCATGCTCCATACTCAACACACTGCTCTATCGTTCGCTAGATCTACTCCATTTCTACTTCTGAATCATTTGCATCTGACTTCTCTAGGTTGATGTCAGGTTCTAGTACCATTCTCTGAGTGGTATTTCTAGAGCACGTATACCATTTCCAACCCTTCGTGCTCAGTAGTAGAGTAGTTCTTTTCGCCTTTAGACAGTCACCGACTTGCAAATGAAATCAGGTGATCCACACCTTCCGCACCTTGTTGCCTTAAATTGGACATCATGTCATGAACAGTGATACCAACGGTCACTTCCTAGCCTACCCACGCAGCAGCGCAACACCCTATGTGCTTTTGCAACCCTTGTGTCATCCCGATCCTACGCGCAACCTCCGTCTCATGCATCTCCCATACAGACCCTTTTATAGTCTTGCGCTCTCTTTCAACTTCTTGGAGCACTAAGACTGTGCTTCCTACGGATAGTCAAGTGGTCGTAAAGTCGGTGCGAGGCTTCAAGTCACCTTCCAACCTGGTCCACGATCCTTCCTTAGTTACCCTCACGCCAGTCAGCACCTTGTGTTATTCCTTATGTGGTGGGCTCTGCTGGTTACTTTATCTGATAAGGTGCGGTTGCAGCCATGGTAGTATAGCCAGAAATTCTCAGTGACGATCTTCTAGTGCAGTGATAGGGTTGCCCATACATTTTCCTGTCCTTCTATCGATGCGTAATGCTTGCGCGATTTTGGTTTCCAGTTTTCTGATATTCACGTCCATTAGCATGCTTTTCTTCCTCAATCATACCTGATCTTCTTTGAGTTCACCAAGCTCAAGGCTCCCTTGCTGAATGGCTTCTTGAATCTGCATATGTTCATCCTCGTGCAGCTGCATAATATCTTCACTCTGGTCCTCGCGCGCTGTCACAATTATGGGAGTTATTGTGTGAGGATTCATTTACAATGCCACAGCCTCGACTCTGCTTGTCATCTTCAGAATCATTCTCATGCCCAGGTTCTTATGCATGGCCTTATAGGCCCATCGGACTGTTGGTATGCACAGGTGTTGGCTTAATGGGGCCTGACCCAGGTTCAGAAATGTTTAGCCAAAAAAATCCTGACACTACCGGCCCTTTCAGCAACAGTCTGTGGAGTGCGGACCTAAGTCTCACTCGAGGTAGTATGGGAGGGTGTTGGAACCAGGTTTCCACACCCTAGGGATGTCTTGATGTGGTCTAGGTTTGCACGGAGTGATCCTACGCGCTGTGTTGCTTCCGCACAACTATCTTCCTCGAAGAAACTACCTTAGTCAAGCATGAATGTGATTTACCCTTTTCTATTCTTAGTATTATTATAAATATTTTGTTACTTACGAAAGTATAGTTACTTCAGTTATTATTTAACATTAACAAACATGTGCGTAATCGTAAATCAGGAACAGATGCATAAACCAGAATATAGAATAGATACATGATATTTCAAAATCAACTTATCTTTATTAATGCCTTTATCCGGTTACAATCCACTTCCTGCCCTGTGCACACAACTACAGGGGTCTGCACACAGAACTCCAGACTCTAACCAAGCCTCTGCGCACTCAGCTATGGAGCCTCTATCTCCTATTACAACCCAAACTTGCACTTATAGACTCAGATCTACTATCATGTTCAGACACCCATATTACTTATATTACCAAAAAGCTACCTCCTTACACTTAGACCCTTGCTCTTATTTATACATTCCCATGGTCCGCGGATCATGGGTAGGATGACACCTTCTAAATTAATTTATAATATTTTAGGGCGGACTACACTTAGACTTGACCCATTACAGTTCGTGCTTTGCGCACTTTGCGGAGATTCTATAATACAATACCCAAAAATGTGGGCTTAAAGCCCCAAAACCGTTACGCGGGGGATCTGCTGCCCAACAGGCCCCCAACACAATCATTGTGACTCGTGCCGATTCACTCATCAGTGTGGCGAGACACGTTGCCAAGGCTTCACAGTTCACCATCCCTGTGAGTGACATACTGCGCTTCGTTGTTCCATCCTTGCTTCTTGCAACACTTCTCCAAGCTACTGCTCCATATCCCCTACTAGTTTGCCTAATCGAAGATGCTCATTCTGCTCTGCTCGGTTAACACAAAGTGGCTCCTCATAGGATTTTAGCTCTAGCTGAGATGCCAAAGCGATGAACTCTTTGTGCAAGTGCAACAAGTTTGCAATCTCTAGTCCCATTTAATCAATATCTGCTGCAACTTTTGTTGCATTTTTGCAAGAGAGATGTTGCTGTCTGCGAGGTCCCAATATTCAAGGTTCATCATAGGCACGTAGCCCAGGGTTGCACTTGTCCACGATATCCTAAGATTCACCATCTCGCCCTTATCTTTCATAGATCGCTTACCCAACCATAGGTTTCACGACGATATCCAGACCAGTCCTGCTATCTATCTAGGAATTTGCGGTATGTCTCTTACCACTGGTGTTGAGCTCGACACAGTGACTTCGGCCATCGGCATTACGCTGTCCCAAAGGTTCTACAAATCATCGAAGTTGGACGGGTCCATATCTATCAGGTAACTCAATAACTTAATTCTCATAGTGTCGTGGTTTGTTCGGTAGACAACCAGATATGATTTATAAGCTAGCCAATATTCAAATTCAACCATTCCCTCCTTTTCTGGTTCATTAATGCGATACGTACTAGAGATCGTTTCAAATCTAGTACTGAATTCATGTCTTAAATGCCTGTCGTCCACTCCTTGTTGCCTCAGATTGACCATCTTGTCATGAACAGTGACCTCAATGGTCACTTTCCCACCTTTCTGCGCAGCAGCACAACCCTCTATGTGCGACCGTGATTCTTGTAATAAACGCTTCTTACACGGAACCCTGTTTCCACGTAGCTTTCCTCCAGACTCGTTTATAGTCCTGCGCCTTCTTTCAACTACTTCAAGTGCTAAGACTATACTTTGGTCGGTTAGTCAGGCAGCCAACCCACTTGTGTAGAGCTTCAGGTGACTGCCATTTACCTTTCCTCAGAAGGGCTCTCCATTAAGCTTGCCGAGCTGGATTGCACCACCATCTGTGACCTGTTTGACTACACATGGTCCCAACCAACGTATTTGGAGTTTTTCAGAGAATTTCTCGAGCTTGCTATCATACAGTAATACAAAATCATTGAATTTGAATGTGCGCAACTTGATGTGGCGATCATGCCAAGATTTCTCGCACTGTTTCTGTACCTGCTGATGGAAGCTTGCCAAAAATTGTTCATCCTCTAGTTCTTCTATTTGTGTGAGCCTCTCTTCCCAGGCTTCACGGTTGGCCATGCTTGTCATCACTGCTATCCACAAACTGGGTATAACGTATTCCATTGGCATGATGGCTTTCGTGCCGTAGACGAACCTGAACGGTGTTTGCCCTATCAATTTTTTCCATGTGGTTCTATATGCCCATAACATGGCAGGTATGGGTAAATCCCAATCGGTTTGCTATGTGTTACATACTTTGGTTAATGCAGTCTCCAAAATCTTGTTGAATGCTTCTACGGTCCCATTCACTTGCATATGGTACAACGTGCTTTGCTGATGATACACCTGGAATTCTTCAGTAAGTGCGCTGATAGTTTCATTTAGGAAGTGTGTTCCGCGGTCACTCATTAGAATTTTTGGGCATCCAAACCATGTCAAGACGTTGTCAAATAAAAATTTCACAGTTGTAGCAGCCGTGTAGTCCTTAACTGGCTATGCTTCTGCCCATCTAGTTAAATATTATATTGCAGTGATGATATAGCGCGCACCTGTTTTCCCTTGAGGGGTGATAGGCCCCACAAAGTCTATGGCCCATTTTTCGAATGGCTGCAGCATCATCTGTGGATTGAGTGGCATCTCATCCCTTTGCGATGGTTTCCCAGTCTGTTGACATACGTCACAGGCCCAACAGTACACTTTTGAGTCTTGATGAAGGGTTGGCCACCATAGTCCGACATGAAGAATCTTATGTGTTGTCACCCGTCCGGCATGATGTACTCCTGCAACCCCCCCATGTGATTCTATGAGGATCTATCCTCATTCAAATTCAAGTACATATCGTCATAATATTTCATCATTTCCCATTTTGTAGAGGTGCCCCACGATAATAGTAAAATCCGCCGCACGTACCACCAATTCTTTCTTCTGCTGAACTGAATACCCCTGTGGCGCGGTCCCTATGGTTAAGAAGTGGATTATATCCTCGAAGTGGCCATCCATGATGCACACTGCATAGAGCTATGCATCAGGTAGTCCTTCCTCCAAATTTGTTGGCTCCTCACCATTCTCAATTCGGGACAGGTGATCTGGGCCTGCGTTTAGGTGTCCTGGCTTTACGATGACCTCAAAATCATATTCTTGAAACAGTAACAACCATCTACAAATGTGCCCCCCCAACATAGGCTTGTTCACCAGGTATTTCAACGCGGAGTGATTGGTATACATTTTAAAGTGCCCACCGAGTAGATAGTGGTGGTATTTCTGGAGCGCGTATACCATCGCCAACCCCTCACGCTCAATAGTGGAGTAGCTCTTTTCTGCTTTAGATAATTGTCAACTTGTGAACACAATCAGGTGATCAATGCCTTCCGCTCCTTCCTGCGTGAGTACAGTGCCCAGTGCAATACACGACGCATCAACATGTACATGGAATTCAATGTCCCATTTTGGGAAAACCAAAATAGGGGCGGATGCCATCTTTTCCTTTAGAATCTCCAGACTCTTCTTACAATCATCATTCCAACAATATGTAGCGTCCTTTTTCAAGAACTGTTCCATTAGGTCCATGATTTGTGCGTAGCCCTTAATAAACTTTCAATAGTAGCTAGTGTGTCCCAACATGGTACGGAGTTGTTTAACACTACGCAGTGCTTGTAGATTGAGTATGATAGCAATCTTAGTAGGGTCCACCATCAGGCCTTGTTTGCAGACTACATCATCGAGAAAGTTGCCAAAAGGGATGAGGAATGTACACCTTTTAAGATTTAGAGCCGTCTGGTGTCATCGACACGTATCCAGCATCAATCGTAAGCTCGCTACATGTTTCATGACTAGCCCAAATACAGTCCAATCATCAAAATAAACCTCCAAAAACTTATGAATGAATTCTTTGAACGCGACCACTACTATGCGCGAAAATATCGCTGGCGCGTTCTTCAACTTGAAGGGCATAACAGTGTACTGAAAACATCCCCATTCGGTCATGAAGGTGGTCTTGATCCTGTCTTCCATCACGATCTTAATCTGATGGTACCCTGAGAACCCACCCGCGAACGAGTACGCTTCTTGTCCACCAACATTTTCCAAGACTTCATCTAGAAACGGGGTTGGGAACGGGTCATGAACACAGGCATCATTCAGCTTTCAGAGGTCCACACAAATTTGAATTTTTCCCTTCTATTTTTTCTCCCGCACTGTCATAGGACTCACCCAGTCAGACTCTTCCACAGGTTCAATAATTCCTACTGCAAGCATTTTGTCCAATTCTTCGCAGACCTTTTCCTTATACTTTGGATTCAAACAATAAGGATGCTGCTTAACTGGCTTCGCTTCCAGTTTTAGAGTTATCTTCATCATCCCCAGGTCACCGAGAATCCCCTTTAACTCTGTTATTTTGGTCAAGAATAAGTCTTGGTATTCGCGCAGTAACTCAATGACCTTATCCACCATGGCATCATCCCAATAGTCCTCCAGGATTGCGTACTTCGGCCCCTCATCTGTACCAATGTTCACCTGTTTCGTTTTTAGTGGCGCTGTGATGTTGGGGTCCTCAATTGATGGTCCTCGAATTTCATGACTCCCTTCTATTTTCGGAATGTTAATGTTTTGGGGGTCATCATCATCATCCTCCACTTGCATGTTTTAACATTCTAGGGCATGGCTTAACTGATGTGACCATTCTGGTTGAACTATTTCTTCTGGTTCCCGTGGTATTTTGAAAATAGCGGCTTTCAGATTTTGCAATGCATCGTCAACAGTATCCATCTATAAGAACGTTAATAAAAACCCTTCGCGCAATATATCCCATTCGCCTGTACCATGTTAGAGCTCTGTCTCAGTATACCAGTTTCTGGGGATGACATCCAGGGTATGATAGAATAAGTGTACCCATTCAGGTTGGGGCTCTTTGCCATAGGCTTTGGTCCAGTTTGCGAGGTGTATGCACTGGTAATCGCGTCCATCATATTTCTCGGTTATTCATAGTTTTGGCTTCCCAAACCTTATCTACATCATCCTTCTGCAATCACGCTAGTTTTCAAAATTTCCTTCATGTGTTCCCCATCAACGTGTAGGTGTTGCGCGCAGCAACCACTTTAATGCATCGAACCTTTGGTGCTCTGGTACTGCACTCTCAAAGTTGCTCAAGAATTCGTCCACCACTGTTAGTCCATCATATGTTGGTAGATCTTGAGCCTGGGCGGTTATGTAATGCAGTGATTTGGTCATCATATTACAATTGAGCGTCGTCACTTCACTCAACTGGTTGTGCCATCGCTCATCTTCTTTGTCAGATTCCAACAGGTAGGATTCTACGTGCTCCCATGAGGTCCTTTCATCTGCAATCGGATTTAGCCAATCCTGGTTTCGCGTGGTTATTTTGTAGATACAATATAACTCCTTGTCACTTCCTTCATCGTGCATAGGTTCTGTGTAACGCTTTCCTTCGGCGGGATCCAGCGGAACTATCACACGTAGGGACTTTTTCTCGAAAATCATTTTCCGCTTCTTTAGGTTGATGACTCCATTCATATTCATTGCCCAGTCTATTCCGAGTAATGCGGGGTAAGGGTTACTATCATCTACAATCTCTATTACCTCAAAATCTATCTGTGTGCTCGCACCATCGATGTCCACTATTACTCCTGTCAATCTTCCCATGGGCAAGATCTTTTGTTGGTTCGCCATCCGCAATTGAATGGGAGACCACTGTAGTGCGGGCCTACCCATGCGTTCCCAAGTCTGCTTTGGTAATATGTTTGCGTCTGAACCTAGGTCTAACATTACTTGATCCATCTCATATTCGCCAATTTGTGTTGTCAACCGCATTTCCCATCTGGTGTGCAGAGCATGCTTCCCCATTTTTCGAACTACGCATGGCTCCCCTGACCCTGAGCACCTAGTGATCAACTCTTGGAGTCCTTTAACTACCTTATTGTCTCGTAGCAGCTTCATGAATGTCTTTAAAAAGGTAGTAAGCATAGACGGATCCATTCCTGGTTCTGGTTGATCCTTACTACCTAAAGTAGAGACCTCCGTGAAGCTCTTCTTAGCTTCCATAAACGTTTCTTTTGCATGGTCCAAGTCAAACTCAGGTTCCTTTGTAGGATCCTTACGTACCTAGGTATCCTCTTTAGGCTTCTTCCCCTTATCTTGCCCCATGGTCACACCACTTCTGAGAATCATGTTTACGTTGGGGTCCTCTTCACGCGGTTCGAACCTCATTATTTGGATATTTTTCATTAGAGTGGGCTGTAGCACCCCTTTTTCACGCATTTGCGCGATTAGCATCGGACAATCTATCATTTCATGATCAAACTGTTCACAGTACGAGCAAGATAGTCTCTTCGGGTTGGTACAATCACGAGCGTAGTGCCCAGGTCCTCTGCAATTGTAACAAATTAGCTGTCTGTGGCCCCTCCCAGGCCCCATTCCTCCGCGACCTTGACCTCACCCTTGGAAGCCACCCCGTGCTATTGCTACAGCTAGATCAAGGCCTCACATTTCTATCTGCATTTGATAAGCTAGGGTCCTATCCATCATTAGTTCATAGCTCTGGCATGTCCACTCATCGTGACATACTGATCTATAGGAATTACAGTACAGTTGCTACGGAGTCTAGGTGTACTTCTACAACAGGTGACAGTTGTTCGTTGCGTGCTTTCTGCCCACCTGATAAATCATGCACCAAAGAGCGATAGACGCACCTAGTCCTGCTTGTGCCTCCTATCTCAATAGCATCGGTCCCCCTCCTGCCAAATATTTTGTGAATACAGAACAATGGTCTTTATCGTGACCTTGGCCTTTGCATTTTATACACCACACTTCTTCGTCCACCTCTGGCCAGGGTGCCCTATCCTGCTTCAAACTCTGCATCTCTAAGCATAGGTTTTGTAGTTGCGCATGGATTTGCTGGACTCCCAACTCCGGATCCTGTATCAGTGTTTCATGCAACCTCATTGCCATTTCCAATGCCTCTGCCTGGGTTGAGAGCTTCTGTTGTGACAGTGCCATCCTCAGGTGTGGTGTCAAAGACGCCACAAACCACATGCAGTGTTATGCATCCGTTAGTGTCATGTTAGCCTCACGGTTCGTACTTTTCAGCCTTTGATTTAGATCCTAGGGCGCTTCACCTAGAAGCATCGTGATCTCCTTGAATCCTATAATCGACTGCATCTCTGATTTCGGTCGACTAAACTCTCTGTTCAATGCACTCTGAATTTTTATTATTCCGACATTTGGGTGATCATTTGAGTACTTGATATACCAAGTCAGCGCGTGATCCTACAGCACACTTACCAATGTGGCCTTCTTAATGTTATCATCTATAACCCCGTGCGATTCCCACACTGCTCTTACTATGAACCAAAGCTAATCAGGATCTTTGTTTCCTACTACTCTGAATATAGGCAACTTGATCACGCTTGCCATGCTAAATTGCTAGTTTGGTGGAGGCGGAGTGGGTGAAGTTAGAGGTCAAGAAGGTGATAGGAGTGGTGGTGTTAGCAGAGATGATAACTGTGGAATGCGCTACCTAATCAAACTGACCGCAGTCCTCAGAGAAACCCAAGTGCACTCTTCCCCACTTGCTGGTGGTGGTGAAATTAAAGGACTGTTCCCTAACCCTTCGATCCGTTTGAAGATCCTTCCGCTTCGCGTCATTGCGCTCATTAATGTATGCGCATCACCCATTCTCACATAACAACATCTTAATCCATTTATTCAAATACTTGTTGTACTTACCTCACGGTCCTTTAAGTAAGCGTCTTTCGGCTTCGCTGTAGCTGACAATCATGTCTATCGCAAATTCAGTGATAAACCCTCCTATTATCCGATCTAGCCAATGATCTACGACCCGCGCAATCTTATCTTTAGATGCCTCTAGCCTGCGCACTAACTCCAGAGTCCAAACTATCAGTTGATCAAGCTTGCACCTTCTCTGGCTGTTTGCTAGCCTCACAATCCAAGCATATAGTTCCAAAGAGAATGTCACGAAGAAGACCTCGTGGATTTTTGTATATATGAAATGATCCAACAACATATTCTCAGATATCTGCAGAGTTTTGTTTTCTTGTATCACAAACTCGTGCAACTTCTGACCCAACCAATCTTCAAGTTCTTTCTTTGTAGGGTTCCAACGTCCCGACATCAGACATCCCTTAAGCAGATCCCAGTCTGGAAACGGAACCATTTGTTGGCTTAATGGGGCCTAACCCAGGTTCAGAAATGTTTAGCCAAATAAATCCTGACACTATCGGCCCTTTCGGCAACAGTCCGTGAAACGCGGACTAAAGTCTCACCTGAGGTAGTATGGGAGGGTGTTGGAACCAGGTTTCTGCACCCTAGGGATGTCTTGATGTGGTCTGGGTTTGCACGGAGCGATCCTACATGCTGTGTTGCTTCCGTGCAACTGTCTTCCTTGGAGCAACTACATTAGTCAAGCGCGAATGCGATTTACCCTTTTCTGTGCTTAGTATTATTATAGATCTTTTGTTACCTACAAAAGTACAGTTCCTTTAGTTATTATTTAACATTAATGAACATGCACGTAATCGTAAATCAGGAACAGATGCATAAACCAGAATCTAGAACAGATACATGATATTTCAAAATCAACTTATCTTTATTAATGCCTTTAGCTGGTTACAGTCCACTTCCTTCCCTATGCACACAGCTGTAGGGGTCCATGCACACAGTTGCGGACTCTAACCAGGCCTCCGTGCACTCAGTTGCGGAGCCTCTATCTCCTATTAGAACCCAAACTTGCACTTACAAACTCAGATCTACTATCATGTTCAGACACCCATATTACTTCTATTACCAAAAAGTTGCCTCCATACACGTAGAGCCTTACTCTTATTTATACATTCCCATGGTCCACAGACCATGGGCAGGCCGACACTTTCTAGATTAATTTATAATATTTTAGGGCGGACCACCCTTAGACTTGACCCATTACAATTCATGCTCTGTGCACTTCGCGGAGCTTTTACAATACAATACCCAAAAATGTGGGCTTCAAGCCCCAAAACCGTTACGCGGGGGATCCGCTGCCCAACAGCAGGTCCTAATCAGTTCGTTCTGCCTAGTAAACTATGATTCCACATAGCTTTCTGAATTCTTTGACATGGAATATTTGTGGTGTGTGTCACTTTTCCTGTTGCCGCGTCTGGTTCTGATTTTCAATCCTTAGTCTAGGATGTGCTTGCATAGCACATGTCTGCAGCCATCGACACAGGTGGCCGCGCAATTTTCTTCGTCAGGGCTGCCCATCTCTTGTTTGACATTGGGGACTTCCAAACCATAAGCACATCCATCTTCTACATTTGCACTAGTTTCCAATGATCTTCTGATGTGTACCCCACCATCGTGCGGGTGTTGCGCGCAGTGCCCATTCCATCGCACTGTATCGCTGTTGTTTCGGTACTGCGCTTTCAAATTTGTTTAAAAATTCATCCACCACTATTACCCCATCATATGTTGGTAGTTCCCTTGCTTCTGTCATATGCACCATAGTGATCTAATCATCATGTTGCAATTCAGTGATGTCACTTTGTGCAATTGTTTCTGCCAGTGTTCTACATCTTCATCTGAATCCGAAGTACAAGAACTGTCACGCTCCAATGAGATTCTCCCATCTGTAGTCGAGTTCACCTAATCCTAGTCTTGCATCGTTATCTAGTAAATACAATCTAGCTCATCATCGTGCATTAGTTCAGTGTAACGAGCTCCCTCGGCTGGGTCTAGTGAAACTACTATGTGTAGGGACTTTTTCTCGAATACCATCTTTCGCTTCTTCAGGTTGATGATTCCATTCATATCAGTGAACCAGTCTATTCCTAGCAATGCAGGATAAGGATTGCTGTCATCGATAATCTCTATTACCTCAAATTTCATCTGTGTGCTAGCGCCTTCTATATCAACTGTTACCCCTTGCAACCTCCCCATGGGAAAAATATTCTATTGGTTTGCCATTCGTAATTGAATAGGGGACCACTATAACGTGGGATTGCCCATACGTTCCCATGTTTGCTACGGTAACACATTCGCGTCTGAACCCAGGTCTAGGATTACCGGATCCATTTCATATTCACCAATCTACATCATCAATCTCATTTCCCTCCCAGTGCACAATGTATGCTTCCCCAACTTCCAGACTATGCGTGGTTCCCCTGATCCCGCACACCTCGTAATCAACTCCTGTAGTCCCTTAACTGCCTTATTTTTGCGCAAAAGTTTCATGAACGTCTCCAAAAAGGTAGTAAGCATAGAAGGATCCATTCCTGGCTCTGTTTGATCCTTACTACCTAAAGGAGAGGCCTCTACGAAGCTCTTCTTAGCTTCCATAACATCTCCTTTGCGCGTTCTAAGTCAAATTCAGGTTCCTTGGTAGGAGCCTTGCGAACCCTTGTATCCTCCTCGGGCTACTTCCCCTTATCTTCCCCTGTGGTTGCACCGCTTCTGAGCATCATTTTCACATTTGGGTCTTCTTCATGTGGTTGAGATCTCATCATTTGGATATTTTGAGTCAGAGGAGGCTAGAGTACCCCTTTCTCATGCACCTCTCCAATCAACGTAGGAAAATCTGTCGTTTCATGATCAAGTTAAGCACAATATGAACAGGATACTCTCGTTGGGTTGGTACAATCGCGGGTGTAGTGCCCTAGTCCTCTGCAATTGTAACAAATTAACTGTCTGTGGCCCCTTCCTGGCCCCATTCCTCCTCATCCTCAACCTCGTCCCTGAAATCCAGTGCATGCCATCCCCGCTGCTAGGTTGAGGGCTTGTGTTTATGTCTGCATCCGATAAGCTGGGGTCTGATCCATCATTAACTTGTAGCTACAACAAGTACATTCATCGTGGCCCATCGACCTACAAAAAATACAAAACATTTGCTGGGGTGCCAGTGTATACTTATGCAACAAATGATAGTTATCCATCGTGTATTTTCCTCCTATCTGACAGATCGCGGATCATAACGTGGGTGTCGCACTCGGCCCTATCTGTGCCTCTAGACTCAATGGCTTTGGCCCCCCTCCTGCCAAGTAGTTCGCGAATACTGGACAGTGGTTGTTGGCTTGTTGGGGCCTAACCCAGGTTCAGCAATGTTTAGCCAAACAAATCCCGACACTACTGGCCCTTTCGGTAACAGTCCGTGGAGCGTGGATTGAAATCTCACCCGAGGTAGTATGGGAGGGTACTGGAACCAGGTTTCCACACCCTAGGGATGTCTAGATGTGGTCTGAGGGTGCGTGGTTCGGCCTTACGTTCTGCGTTACTTCCACGCAGTTGTCTTTTCATAGTAACTACCTTGGTCAAGCGTGCATGCAATTTACCCTTTTCTATGCTTAATATTATTATAGATCTTGTGTTAACTTACGAACTCATAGTACTTTTAGTTACCATTTAACATAAACAGACATGCGTGTAATCATAAATGATGAACAAATGCAGAAACCGGAATATGGAATAGATACATGATATTTCAAAACTAACTTATCTTTATTAATGCCTTTATCAGGTTACAATCCACTTCCTGCCCTGTGCACACAGCTGCAGGGGTCCGCACACTCAGCTGCAAACTCTAACCCGGCCTCCTCACACACAACTGTGGAGCCTCTATCTCCTATTACAACCCAAACTTCAGGCTTACAGACTCAGATCTAATATCGCCTTCAGACGCCCATATTACTTCTTACATTACCAAAACTTTCCCTTACACTTAGAACCTTGCTCTTATTTATACATTCCCATGGTCCGCGGACCATGGGTAGGCCAACACATTCTAGATTAATTTACAATATTTTAGGGTGGATTACCCTTAGACTTGACCCATTACAATTCACACTCTGTTCACTTCACGCAACTTTTACAATACAATACCCAAAAATGTGGGCTTTAAGCCCCAAAACTATTACACAGGGGATCCGCTGCCCAACAAACCCCCAACACAATCATCATGACTCATCCCAAGTCACTCGTCGGTGTGGTGAGATGCACTACCAAGGCTTCACGGTCCACCATCCCTGTGAGTGACGTGCTGCACTTCAGTGTTCCATCCTTGCCTCCTACAACACTTCTTCAAGCTCCTGCTCCATTGCCCCTGCTAATTCGTATAACCGATGATGCTCATTCTACTCTGCTCGATTAACACAAAGCGGCTCCTCATAGGATTTTAGCTCTAGTTAAGATGCCAAAGCCATGAGTTCTTTGTGCAAGAGTAGCAAGCTTTCGATCTCTGGTCCCATATACTCAATATCTGCTGAAGCTTGTGTTGCATTTTTGAAAGAGAGATGTTGTTGTCTGCGAGGTCCCAATCTTCAAGTTTCATCATGGGCATGCAGCCCAGGGGTGCAAATTTCAGGAAAATTCTATCTTTTATCCCATGATTCACCATCTCGCCCTTATCTTTCATAGATCGCTTACCAGACCACAGGTTTCGTGGCAACATTTAGACCAGTCCTGCTATTCTTTTGAGAATTTGCGATATATCTCTCACCACTAGCGTTGGGCTCAGCATGGGGACTTCGGTCGTCGGCATTATGTTGTCCCAAAGGTCCTATTTTTTTGTGTTTATTCGCAAAGCATTGAAGTTGGATGGGTTCATATCTATCAGATAGCTCAATAACTTAAGTCCCATGGTGCCATGGCTTGTTTGGTATAAGACCAACTGTGATTTATAAGCCAGAAAATATTCAAATTCGACCGTTCCCTCCTTACCCGGTTCATTAATGCGATACGGACTGGAGATCATTTCAAATCCAGTACTGACTTCATGTCTTAAATGCCTGCCGTCCGCTCCTTGTTGTCTCAGATTGACCATCTTGTCATGAACAGTGACCTCAACGGCCACTTTCCGGCCTTTCTGCGCATCAGCGCAGCCCTTTATGCGTGACTTCGATTCCTATAATAAACGCTTCTAACGTGGAACCCCATTTCTGCGCAGCTTTCCTGCAGACTTGTTTATAGTCCTGCGCCTTCTTTCAACTTCTTGAAGTGCTGAGACTATGCTTCGGTCGATTAGTCAAATAGCCCACCCACTCGTGCAGAGCTTCAGGCAACTGCGATTTACTTTTCCTGGGAAGGGCTCTCCATTAAGCTTGCCGAGCTGGACCGTGCCACCATCTGTGACCTCTTTGACTACATATGGTCCCAACCAATGCATTTGGAGTTTTCCAAGGAATTTCTCAAACTTGCTATCATACAGTAATACCAAATCATTGACTTTGAACGTGCGCAACTTGATGTGGCAATCGTGCCAAGCTTTCTCGCACTGTTTCTATACCTGCTGATGGAACCCTGCCAGAAATCATTCTTCCTCTAGTTCTTCCAATTGCACGAGCCTCTCTTCCAAGTCTTCATAGTCAGCCATGCCTGTCATCACTGCTATCCTCAAACCGGGTACAACGTATGCCATTGACGGCTTCCATGCTGTAGACTAACTTGAACGGTGTCTGCCTCGTCAATTTTTTGCATGTGGTTTTGTATGACCATAACACGGTAGGTATGCGTAAATCCCAATCGGTTCAATGTGTGTTACATACTTTGGTCAACACAGTCTCCAGAATCTTGTTGAATGCTTCTATAGTCCCGTTCGCTTGCGGATGGTATGGCATGCTTTGTTGATGATACACTTGAAATTATTTAGTAAGTGCATTGACAGTTTCATTTAGGAAGTGTGTTCCATGGTCAATCATCAGAATTTTCGAGCATCCAAACCGCGTCAAGATGTTGTCAAATAAAAATTTCGCAGTTGTAGCAGCCGTGTAGTCCTTAACCGGTTGTGCTTCCACCCATCTAGCCTCGCAATCCAATCGTATAGTTCTGACTCCGGAGTTGGTGCACAGGCTAGAGGCATCTGAAGATAAGATCGTGTGGGCTGTAGAACATTGGCTGGATCAGATAATAGGAGGGTTTATCACTAAATTTGCGATAAACACGACTATCAGCTACAACGAAGAAGAAAGAATTTTTTTCAAAGGACAGTGAAGTAAGTACATCAAGTCTTTGAATACCTAGATTAAGATGTTTTTATGTGAAAAATAGGTGATGTGCGTGCATTAATGAGCAGAACGACATGGAGCAGAAGGGTCTACAAAGGGATCGAAGGGTTAGGAAACAATCCTTTAATTTCACAGCTGCGAGCAAGTGAGGAAGGGCGCACTTGGGTTTCTCCGAGGAGTGCGGTTAGTTTGATCGGGCAGTGCATTCCATAGTTATCATCTCCATTAACACCACCACTCCCATCAACTTCTTGACCTCCAACTTCGCCCACTTTGCCTCCACCAAACCAGCAGTTTAGCATGGTGAGTGCGATCAAGTTGCCTGTATCCAGAGGAGTAGGAAACGAAGACCCATATTAGTTTTGGTTCGTAGTAAGAGCAGTGTGGGAAGCGCACGACATTACAGATGATACATTAAGAAGGCCACATTGGTAAGTGTGCTACAGGATCGCGCACTTGGCTTGTTGGGGCCTGACCCATGTTCAACAATGTTTAGCCAAACAAATCCCAACACTACTAGCCCTTTCGGCAACAGTCCGCAGAGAGCAAACTGAAGTCTCACCCAAGGTAGTATGGTAGGGTGTTGGAACTAGGTTTCCGCACCCTGGGGATGTTTAGATGTGGTCTGGGGGTGCGCGGATCGACCTTATGTGCTGCGTTACTTCCGCGTAGCTGTCTTTTTAGAGTAACTACCTTGGTCAAGCGCGAATCCAATTTACCCTTTTCTGTGCTTAATATTATTATAGATCTTGTGTTAACTTATGAAGGCATAGTACTTTCAGTTACCATTTAACTTAAACAGACATACACGTAATCATAAATCATGAATAGATGTAGAAACCAGAATCTAGAACAGATACATGATATTTCAAAACTAACTTATCTTTATTAATGCCTTTATCTGGTTACAATCCACTTCCTGCCCCGCGCACATAGCTACAGGGGTCCGCACACTTAGCTACGGACTCTAACCCGGCCTCCACGCACACAGTTGTGGAGCCTCTATCTCCTATTACAACCCAAACTTCGGACTTACAGACTCAGATCTAATATCGCCTTCAGACACCCATATTACTTCTTACATTACCAAAATTGTCCTTTACACTTAGAACCTTGCTCTTATTTATACATTCCCATGGTCCGTGGACCATGGGTAGGCCGACACATTCTAGATTAATTTACAATATTTTAGGGCGGACTACCCTTAGACTTGACCCATTACAATTCGCGCTCTGCACACTTCGCAGATCTTTTACAATACAATACCCAAAAATGTAGGCTTTAAGCCCCAAAACCATTACACGGGGGATCCGCTACCCAATACTGGTCCTTGTCATGGCCCTGTCCTTTGCATTTTATGCACCACACTTCATCATGCGCCTCTAGCCATAGTGCCCTATCTTGCTTCAAGCTCTGCATTTCCAGGTAGATATTTTGTAGTTGTGCGTGGATTTGTTGAACTCCCAGCCCCGGATCTTGTATCAATGTTTCATGCAACCTCATCGCCATTTCCAATGCTTCGACCTGGGTTGAAAGCTTCTGTTGTGACAGCGTTGTCCTCAGGTGTGGTGTCAAAGATGCCACAAATGATGCATGGTGTTGCGCATCCGTTAGCGTCATATTAGCCTCGCAGATCGTACTCTTCAGCTACTGATCCAGATCCCAGGGGATATTGCCCGGAAGCATCGCGATCTCCTTAAACCCAATGATTGACTGTGTCTCTGATTTCGACCAGCTAAATTCTTTGTTCAGCGCATTCTGGATCTCTGCTATTCCTGCATTTGGGTGATGATTAGAGTGCTTGATATACCATGTCAACGTGTGATCCTGCAACACACTCACCAATGTAGCCTTATTAATGTTGTCGTCCGTGACCCCTTGTGCTTCCCACACTGCTCTTACCATGAACCAGAATTGGTCCAAATCCTCATTCCCTACTCCTCTAAATATGAGTAGCTTGATCACGCTTGCCATGCTGAACTGCGAGGTGGGTGGGGGTGGAGTGGGTGGAGATGGAGGTGAAGGAGGTGAAGCGGGTGGTGGCATGGGTGGAGGTGGTAACTGCGGAATGCGCTGCCTTATCAAACTGACCACACTTCTTGGAGAGACACGAGCGAGCTCTTCCTCGCTCTCTCGTGAAGGTGAAATTAAGGGACTATTTCCTACTTCCCCGCTACCTCTATAGATCTTTCCGCTCTATATCACTCCAAACATTAATGTATTCGCATAACCCGCTTTTCACATAACAACATCTTAAACCAGGTATTCAAATATTTAATGTACTTACCTCGTGGTCCCTTGAGAAAAAGTCGTTCAGCTTCGCTGTATCTCATGGTTGTGTCTATCGCAAACTCAGTGATAAATCCCCCAATTATCTGGTTGAGCCAATGGTCCATAGCTCGCACAATCTTATCTTCTAATGCCTCTAGTCTGCATACTAATTCTAGAGTCCACACTATCGGTTGGTCAAGATTACACCTTCCCTGGCTATCGGCTAACCTCACGATCCACTCATACAGTTCAGAGGGAAAGGACACGAAGAAGATCTCGCGGATTTCCATATACATGTAGCGATCCAACCACCTTTTCTCGCATACCTGTGGAGTTTTGTTTTCCTGTGCCACGAACTCGTGAATCTTTTTGTCCAACCACTCTTCAATTTCCTTCTTTGTTGAGTTCCAATGGCACGACATTAGATATCCCTTAGGTAGATCCTGGTCCCGGCAACGGAACCATTTGTTGGCTTGTTGGGACCTGACCCAGGTTCAGAAGTGATTTAGCCAAACAAATCCCGAAACTATCAGCCATTTCGGCAATAGTCCGTGGTGCGCGGACTGAGGTCTCACCTGAGGTAGTATGGAAGGGTGTTGGAACTAGGTTTCCACACCCTAGGGATGTCTTGATGAAGTCTGGGAAGTTCGTGAACTAAACCTGCGAGCTTGCACTGCTCCACGCAGCCATCTGTCCTTCGCAACTTGTATGACTACTTTCACGCAGCTCTGTAAAGAGCATGAAGAGGTGTTGTCTAGATCCTTTATCCTTACTATGCTATTATATTAGATCTTAACTTAATTGTGTGAACCCAATATTCTCATTAATCATTCAACATTCATAACAAGTGCACACAATCATAAAACTATAAAGAGATGCATAAATATAATAGAAGCATAAATGCACAATATTTCAGAACCAACTTATCTTTTATTAATTCTCTGTCCAAGTACAATCCCAACTCCGCCCTGTGAACTCAACTGCAGGGGTCCGCACACACAGCTACGAACTCTACCAAGCCTCTGTACACTCAGGTGCAGAGCCTCTTCCTACTACTACAACCAAGACTCAGACTTACTGACTCAGAGCTAATTCATCATCCAAAAAAACATATTTGTTCCCAAAACTAAGACTTCCTTTACACTTAGAGCCTCACTCTATTTATACAATCCCATGGTCTGTGGACCATGGGTAGGCCGACATACCCTACATTAAATTACTTTATTTTAGGGTGGACAACCCTAGATTCTTGTGCTCCACACCCACATTTCGCGGGGTCTTTACATTGCACTTGACCAAAATTCGGGCTTCAAGCCCCAAAAACATACTATGGGGGGATCCACTACCTAACAGGTACATATAAAAGTGTAAAGGGTCATAATATAATAAGGGCCTACATAACAATAATAATGTAAGGGCACAATAATAAAAATAGTGGGCTTCTATTGGTCACAAAAATAATAATATGGGGCCTACATGGGGCACAACAATAACACTATGGGGGATACATTAGTATTATAGGGACCTAAAAAGGTATGTGCATGTCAAGAATACAATTGCCACCAAAAGTAAACAAAGATGTGTAGATCACCCTACCAGTCTTGATGTAGCCTAGTGCTCGACCCTTTTCTGAGAATGGATTGCCAAACCCATTTCATTGAGAGTGTATTTACGCTCCCTATCAAGATATGTTAGGTGTGTTTCATGACCTTGGAAATTTTACCTTTCACTCTTACTCCAGGATCCCAATCTATCTATGTATATTTACTACTAGAGAAAAAATGAAATCATGAGTTAAGTTTAGTGAATCTGTCACCTTCTAAGGTTTTTCTTTAAGTTGGAGGAAATGATGGATGAAAATACATGACTGAGGACTCGTATACTCAAGGAATTCATGCAAAACAATGAAAATTCAAGTTTTGATTTTGATGAATTCAATCTAAGGAAAGGAGAGAGTATTTTTGTTTCAAATACAACTAGGCACATAGTCCATCCTCTCTCATTGAATGCTTATATCCTTAAAACAAATCATAAAACCTACTATAAATGTACAATAAAAGAATCATTCAAAGAGACTACTCAGGAAACTGAAACACTAACTCTACAAGCAAGTATGCACTAAGATATGAAAAATCAATCAAGCAATAGAGTCAAAAGGAGAGAAACAATTATGAGTTGTTAGTATAATGATGCCAAAGAGGTATTTGGACCCAAATGTTTGTGATGGGAATGAAAACCAAGAGAGAGGCTTAAAACCCTAATGAATTTTTTTTTTACAAAATTACATGCAAATACAGAAGATTGAAGAGCAATCAAAATCAAAATTACAAATCTAGGGATATACCCTAGATGGGATTAGAATGGTGCCGAAAGTTGAGAAATATCTTGAATTAATCCCCTAAAAAATAATGTCAAGAAGAGTCCTTCAACACACTATTCATGAAGAAACTTTGAAATATAAGGTCTATCAAAACTTTGTTGCCAAGTAACTAATGAAACAAAGGGCCTTCCATGCCCTGGTTAC
Organism: Pinus tabuliformis; assembly: GCA_031772625.1. Lineage (NCBI taxonomy): Eukaryota > Viridiplantae > Streptophyta > Pinopsida > Pinales > Pinaceae > Pinus > Pinus tabuliformis. The sequence continues at coordinate 796,714,389 of CM062808.1, read as the reverse complement.
AATTGTGGGTGAGAAAGAGTGCAAAAAACCTCAATTTCAGAGATTTTCAACATCTGGGTTTTGGATATAAGTTTATGAACAAGATTATGGTTATTTTAAGTGACATAGGAACATAAAAAGTCACCGAAAAAGGAAGTAACAAAATCTATAAAAATGATCCTACTGGGGTCTCCCAGTCGAGTTGTCAATTTTGTTATGGTAAATTTTTACTTACAGTGATAAGCTACTTTTAACCCAATAGAATTTTCCTAGAGTGTACCTAGAAGGTTTGTGTATGTGTGAATAAATTGATGCAAAGAATAAAAACAATATACAATCATATACAAGAAATCATAAGGAAAAGACAAAAAGATCTACCTTTTCAATCATGAGAATTGGTCTCTATTGGTACAGCTAGCTTCAAAGGAAGACATCCCCAAAGTATTGGATCATGTTTCCTTCCCAGATCCTTCACACAAAAGATAAAATAAAATTCATATTTCCCCGCAATAACAATATTAGTGCATGAACATTAAATCCATCATGAAATATGCAACATAAATACATGAAATACATATGGAGAAATCTTTTCAATACTCTTGCATTAATAATAGCTTGAAGTACATGGATGAGAACTCTTACAAATCCTTCCTTGGTTAATCTCCTAACCTCTGTACCCAATAATATCATGACCTATTTTCACAAGATCGTAGAGAATTTTCACTAGCATTTTGGCATGCAATCTTGTTCCTCCTTTGTGATTGGTGGACAGCTTTGCTTATATAGATTGTCCTTGCGATTATGCACATTGAACCTATAAATATGATTGACCATATCTTACGTTATGATTAAACTTGACCAAATCAAGCTGATACGTTTCAATTTTTTTCTTTGTTTCTCCATTGTTGTGATAAAAAGGCATTGTTAGCCTACTACTTAACTTAGTACACTGACAGAAGGAATTACTAGGCCTATTGTTTCACATCCAGAAAAATAGAAGAGAATCAAAGCCACTAAAATGTCTTTTTTAGATGTTCCACTGATCACATTTTGACCCTTTGACTTGAAAATGATTGTTTCTTTCTCTTAGACCCTAGTGGTGTTTTTTTAGCTATAACATAACCATGCTTGTCCTTTCATATAGTTTCCTCTAATGTTCTTGCCTCATGAAACTCAATCCTATCTCACATTAGGGGAATTTTTTGGTTAAAAATGGGCCTAAAAAATGTGCTAACAAAAATCACTTTAAAATAACCAATAAGATTCAAGATGATGATGTCATCCCCAGGGGAGAATATTTGGAGGGTAAAGAAGAAAACTAATTTTTTAATTTTATTTTCGTCTTATCTCCTTGTATGTTCACTCAAATGTAAAGAGTAGATAGCCATTGGATGCATAATTAAATTCCACATCCAAATATTGACCACATTGCATATTTATGAGTAAACCTACATAAAAAAAATGAACTTAGATGAAAAAAACGTGTTTAACATGCTTTTTTCATGTATTTTCCATAGGGCCTTCACTCAATGAACCTATGACATATCACATGCATTCGTGGCATACTAAACAATACCATTAATTTGACTACATATCAGAAAATAGCTCTAAAAAACACATTATTTAATCCACTACCAATACAAACCCAATAAACCTTTCCAAATTCAAAAAACCCCTATTTTCACTAGATATTGTAGGTATCCATTTTTTCATTGACATTTTTTATATCCCTTTATACATTTTTATTAACTTTGAGCTCCATTTTTCACCATTTTTCATATCTACCAATATATAAACCCTTTACCCCCTATTATATGCTCAATATATTATGTAATTTTTTCCTCAATCTATATCCCCCAATATGAGCATGTGTGGTATGGTATTGCTCCCCTTGTGAAGCCCCTGTGTTATTTTCAATTTTTTTTAATGCCAATCTACTCAGAAATATGCAGGGTGGGTACTCGTTGGATGTGGAATTTATTTACACATTCAATGGTTTTATACCCTTGATATTTCAGTGAAACTACAAGGTGATTAAGTGAAAACATAATAAAAAAATAGTTTTCTTTTTTTTCTTTAAAAATTCATCTCTTATTTTATTATTTTAACTATTATTTTATTATTTTCCTTAAGAGGACCATTTTAGAACTCAAAATTTCCCTAATTATAAGCTTTCTTTAACCCACTGATATATGTTTAAATCTTCTGTTGGCTTAGTGGGGCCTGATCCAGGTTTGAAAGTGATTTAGCCAAGCAAATCCCTGTACTACTAGCCCTTTCGGAAACAATCCACAGAGCGCAGACTGAGGTCTCACCCGAGGTAGTATGAGAGGGTGTAAGAACTAGATTTTCGCACCCTAGGGATGTCTTGATGAAGTTTATGGAGGTTCGCGGTCCGAACCTGTGTGCTTGTGCTACTCCGCGTAGCTATCTATCCTTCGCAACCTGTGCCACTACCTCTGCATACCTCAGCAAGGGCACAAAGAAAGTACTACCATGATCTCTATTCTTACTGTGCTATTATATTATTACTTAACTTAACTTGTGAGGGCCCAATATTCTTATTACTTCATTCAACATTCAAGTAAGTGCGTGTAATCATAAACAATATAAATGCATAAAGATAAACAGAAACATAGATGCACAATATTCTGAATCAAACTTATCTTTATTAGTATTCCTTTTCAAGTACAATCCCACTTACAAACCCGACTCTACCCTACACACTCAGCTGCAGGGGTTCGCGCACTCAGATGTAGACTCTACTAGGCCTCTGCGCACTTAGCTGCAAAGCCTCTTCCTACTACTATGACCCAATACACTTCAACTTTCCCCCTAGGTTCTAACCATGCCTTTGCATCTATCTATTACTTTCTTGCCAAAACAAAACCTATCTTTACACTTAGAGCCTCACCTGACACAATTTCACATTATTTTAAAATTCTTAGGGTAGACAACCCTATGTCTCATCCTAGACTTTCGCGCTCCGCACCCGCACTTCGCGGAGTCTTACAATACAATTGACCAAAACTCGGGCTTTAAGCCCCAAAACCTATTGCGAGGGATCCCACGCCCAACAGGCCCCCAACACAATCAAACGTGACTCGTCTCAAGTCACTCTGTTGGTGCATCGATCTTTGCACATAGTCCATCCAGTAGGTCTCGCGCAGGTTGGATGTCCACGGTAGACTATTCAGTTGTCTGTTGTACTTGCTACACGAGTATCTCTGAACCCTCATGAGCAGGGTCACATTCTTGTCTAACCGCATAAATTTCCTACATTTGTGCTAGCTTTCCTTCAATGGTAGTTGTAATTGTGAAAGCTTCATCGATCCATGGTTGGATGCACGCTTTAAGCAGGGCTTCTTTTTGTCGCGCAACGTCTAATTGGTCCTTTAGTGCCCTTGCCTGTTGTAGTTTGGCGAGTCGTTGAGTAAGGACAACTGTTTGCATGGTCCCCCAGACACCGTCGTACTCTTGCTACAACTCGAACGCCTCTGTATCTAGGTGTTGTAGGTTTGGATCTTCTTGTAGGTATGTAAGCATGGTTAGTTCTTGATCCAACATCTCAGTGCAATCCTGTACTGCTTGGCCAATTTGCTCTAACCCTATTTGGATAGCGTGGGTGTGCTGCTCTCTGACCTCTGGGGGCATGTAAGTCTATGCCTTCAACCGTAGCTTGGTGATCTGTAGGTTCATAACCAACTAAACCTTTTCCCTTTCCTCCCTAGCCTCACGGACTCTGGCTGCCAATCTATGGACCCGCTCTGCTGCTGGTAGCTCTGCCGGCATGGCCAACTTTGCGATGCCCCTACACGCATCCTCTACCTCCTGCTCCAGTCTGTGAGCCTACGCAACCAACTCATCACGCTGGAGGCTGAGCTGATCCATGTTGATTTTCTACTCGTTCAAGACCTGGATCGCACAGCCTTCCCTAGTGCAGAGCTCTGCGATGACCCTATCCTGTAACTGGTACAGGGTTTCACGTAGCAGGGCTTCCAAGTTTAAGCTAACGCCTTTCATGCTACTCATTGCAGCCCGGTCAACCTCGCTTGCTACTGCTAGGTTGCCTTCAGGCAACATGAAATGGTTGTCCCTACGGGTGCGCAACATTTGTTTAGCTTCTGCGATTCCTGCTATGACGTACGGAGCTATTGTACCTATTTGGGGAGGTTGTACTTGTAAGCCTTGTAGCTACGTGCTGAGCGCCCCCAACACAATGTTCTGCTCCATCCTCATTTCCTAGAGTGCATCCTTTGTAACCTCGCGAACCATTTCGCCAATGTCAAACATATCACCTTCTATGAGCACGATTAGGTTGACGGATGTCTTTGTCACCTTTACCTTCTTCCTGGGAGCTTTTTTCTTAGGGATGTGTGGCCGCTTGAGTTGGGTCGATGCTGAACCGGGGTCCACACACTCTTCTATCCTGTCCACTTCCCTGGTCTGCTGCCCCATGGACATCTCCTAGCCCTCATCGAGCTTTTCTGTTGGCACTGTTGTGGTTTCTGCCGTCTGTGCCGCTGTTGCTGCATCAATCGTGTTCTACTGTGCAGCTACTTCTTGTTCTTGGTGCCTCTTTTTTGCCAACTATGGGATGCGTAGCTTGGTGTCCTTCTTTCTTTGCTGGGCTATGACCTTCTCCATTTCTGCCAAGTTCAGGGTGCTCCACTCCGGAGGCCATGACTCCATTATTGCGAAGATCACATCATCCGTTGCAATGAACGGAAGCTTCATCCATTTCTGCACTGGATCCTTGCGTGCCCAAATATACAGGTTATGCATATCCACCTTGAACTCTACCGAGCTCTAAAAGCTGTTATAAACTGTGGAAGATAGGCGTGGTGTTCGGTTGATCCACATTCGGATGCTCGCCTCCATGAACACCTAGAACACCTTCGTCTCACGAATCCTCTTCATGTCTTTTGTAGCCTAGAGCGAGGTGTACCTCGCGACTTTGGGTAGATCATCCTCAATACGGGGAAACTGGCTATCCTCAAGCAGTTCCCCTGCAACCAACAAGATGGATAAGAGTAACCATGCATAGTGGAATGTCTTACCCTACTCCTGGGCCTCCTTGCAGTTCATCAAAAACTCCTCGCTAAGGAACTGCACCCAATTGAACTGTACCCCCTCTGCGCGCTACTCTACCAGCGCAATCACAGACACTGGTACTTCGTCGATGCGACATTTCCTCATCAACTTGCCGGCCAACAGCTGGGTGGCCATGCACACCCATTTGTCCTTAATGCTTGCTATTGCGTACCCCCGCTTTTTCTTCTCTAGTTTATACTTGGCCTTCATGGCTTCTGCAAGGGCCAAGTCATTGCTTTTTCCAGCTATGGTTGCAGGGTCATGTCCTTTAAAGTGAAGTCGAGAAATTCTATGAATTAGGTCGGCCGTGATGGGAATAGGCTCCTCCAACCAGAGGTATCCATCATGCACTAGGCACAATAGCTACCTGATGACGAAAATGGTGATGGGTGCACGGTGGTAGTGGGGTATCCATCGTAGATGGAGTATCCAAGCCTTCTCCACATTGCGCAACCATTTCCACATCATTAAATTCTCCATGGCCAAGTGTGGGAACTTCTCGCTATCCACGAGGTCCCAATCCTCGAACTTCATGGTAGGTATTCTTCCCAAAGGCGAACCTTCAAAAATTATGTTGTCAAGGAGGAGCAGGGTCTGGAGCACACTCTTCATGGCCTCTAGGTCTTTTGGTATCTTGGCTTTCTCTTTCCATGGGGGGACATATGTAGGTAACTTTATTGTGGAAGGCATTGGTGAGACATCCTCTGCCACATTGTCTTGTGCCTCAATTTGAGCGATTAGAGCTTGCAAATCTTCCTCCTCTTCATCTGATTCAATGGTGATGGCTTTTCCCTTTTCTACCATTGACAATTTACCAAATTGTGGGTTTCTTGGGGATACATGGATTGGGCCCATAGTCTACTTATCTTTCTTCATCCATGGCGTTCATGGTGATTTTGGAACTTCTGGCACAACTATCGCCTCTCCGGGCTCCTTATGGGCCATATGGGGCTCTGTGGTATCATCGGCGAATCGCACTCTTGTTTTGGTAGCAGTCATCATGTCTATAGTTAAAGGTGGTAAGATTACATGGTGCTCACTGGTCTATAAATGCTCAATTCTCACACAACCAAGTGTTGCCTCGTGGCTAGCCCTGGGGATTTTATAGCATCTTTTGAATTTGAATTTGACCATTCGCCCCACTTCTGAGTCATTAATGCCTTCTTGGCGGTAGATCATCCCAAATCTAGCTCTTAATTCATATCTTAATTGCCCACCGCCCGCTCCTCTTTGCCTTAAATTGGACATCTTGTCATGAACAGTGACACCAACGGTCACCTCCAAGCCTACCTGCACTGCAACGTAGCCCCCTATGCATGAGCATAACCCATGTGACATACTGATCCTGCGCACAACCTCCTTATCGTGCAGCTCCCATACAGAATCTTTTATAGTCCCGCGCTCTCTTTCAACTGCTTGGAGTGTTGAGACTATGCTCCCTACAGATAATCAGGTGGTCGCACCACCTGTGGGAGGCTTCAATTCACCTTCCAGCCTAGTCTGTGGGCACTCCTCAATTACCCTCGCGACAATCAGTGCCGCTCGTTCTTCCTTATGCGATGTGCTCCCCTGGTTACTTTGTCTGGTAAGGTACAGTCGCAGCCACAGTATCAGAGCCACAAATTTTCGGTGGCAATCTTCTAACTCAGTAGTATGGCTACCCATATCTTGTCCTGTCATTCTTAGTTTATCGACGCGACATGCTTGCACGATTTCGTTTTCTAGTTTTTTGATCTTCGCATCCATTAACATGCTTTTCTTCTTCAATCATACCCAATCTTCTTCGAGTTCGCAAAGCTTAACATTCCCTCACCGAATGGCTTCCTATATCCGCATTTATTCGCCCTCACATAGCTTCATAATTCCTTCGTCCTAGTCCTCACGTGCTGTCCCAATTGTGGGAGCTATTGCGTGAGGATTCCTTTCCTCCAAAACTATGGTCTTGACTCTTCTCTTTAGCTTCAGAATCATCTCCACGCTCAAGTTTTTTCACATGGCCCTATAGGCCCATCGGACCGTTGGTACACGCAGGGCCCAATTAGTTCACCTCGCCTGGTGACCCTGTTCAGGATTCCGCATACCTTCTTGAATGCTTCTACGTGGAATGTTTATGGTGTGCATTGCCCCTCCTGCTGCTGTGTCTTGTTCTGATTTTTGATCCTTAGTTGGGGGTGTGCTTGTGTGGGTTGCACAGCACACGTCTGTACCCATCGACACAGGTGGGCACGTAAGCTGCTCCATCCTGGCTGCCCAATCCTCATTCAAATTTGGGGGCTTCCAAACTGTAGGGGCATCATCCTTATACATCTGCACCAGTCCTCAAAGTTTTCTTGATGTGTACCCCACCTTCATGCGGGTGTTGCGCATAGTGCCCATTTCAATGCATCGAACCATTGCTGTTTCGGTAATGCACTTTCAAATTTGCTAAATAATTCATCCACCATTGTCAATCCATCATATGTCGGTATCTCTCTTGCCTCTGTTGTCATGCAACGCATTGATCCAACCATCAAGTTGCAATTCAACGTTGTTAGTTCATGCAACCGATTCTGCCAGCGCTCTACTTCTTCATCTGAATCTGAAGTGCAGGAGCTTTCGCGCTCCCACGAGATCCTCCCATCTGTAGTAAGATTCACCCAATCATGGTCTTGCATAGTTATCTTGTAAATATAATCAAGATCATTGTTGCTATTATCGTCGCGCACTAGTTTAGTGTAGCGTGCTCCTTTGGCTGGGTCTAGTGGGACTACTACATGTAGCGACTTTTTCTCAAAGATCATTTTGTGCTTCTTTAGATTGATGACTTCATTCATATCGGTGGCCTAATCTATTCCTAACAAAGTGGGATAGGGATTGTTGTCATCAACAATCTCTATCACTTCAAAATCTGTCTGTGTGCTCGCGCCTTCAATATCAACTATTACCCCTTGCAAACTTCGCATGGGAAAAATCTTTTGTTGGTTTGCCATTGGTAATTGAATAGGGGACCAATGTAACACGGGCCTGCCCATACGTTCCCATGTTTTCTTTGGTAATACATTCGCGTCCAAACCCATATCTAGGATTACCTGATCCATTTCATATTCCCCAATCTGTGCAGTCAACCTCCTTTCCCTTCCAGTGCACAATGCATGATTCCCCAATTTCTAGACTATGCGTGGTTCTCCTGACCTCGTGCACCTGGTGATTAGTTCTTGTAGTCCCTTAACTGCCTTGTTTTCGCGCAACAATTTCATGCATGTCTCCAGAAAGGTAGTGAGCATTGAAGGATCCATTCCTGGCTCTGGTTGATCCTTACAACTTGAAGTGCAGGCCTCCGTGAAGATCTTCTTAGCTTCCATAAATGTCTCCTTTGTGCGTTCTAAGTCAAACTCGGGTTCCATTGCAAGAGCCCTGCGAACCCACGTACTTTCCTCTAGCTGCTTTCCCTTATCCTCTCCCATGGTTGCACCACTTCTGAGCATCATGTTTACATTCGGGTCCTCTTCGTGTAGTTCAAACCTCGTCATTTGTATATTCTGATTTGGGGGAGGCTGGAATACCCCTTTTTCGCACATCTTTGTGATCAACATAGGACAGTCTATTGTTTCATGATCAAACTGAGCACAATACGTACATGATATCCTCGTCTAGTTGGTACAGTCACGGGCATAGTGCCCTCATCCTCTGCAATTGTAACAAATTAACTATCTGCAGCCCCTTCCTGGTCCCATTCCTCCTCATCCTCGACCTCGCCCCTGAAATCCAATGCACGCCATCCCCACATCTGGATCGAGGGCTTGTGTTTCGGTCTGCATTCTATAGGCTGGGGTCCGATCCATCATTAGCTCATAACTGCGGCAAGTGCGCTCATTGTGGCCTACCGACCTGCAGAAATTACAAAACAATTGTTGGGGTGTCTGTGTATATTTTTGCAGCAAATGACAATTGTCCATCGTGTGTTTCCCTCCTATCTGACAGGTCGTGCACCATAAAGTGAGTGCTGCACTCGGCCCTGCCTGCGCCTCCGGTCTCAACGGCATTGGCCCTCCTCCTACCAAGTAGTTCGCGAACACTAGACAGTGATCCTTGTCATGACCCTGGCCTTTGCATTTTATGCACCATACTTCCTCGTGCACCTCTGATTGCGGTGCCCTATCCTGCTTCAGGCTTTGCATTTCCAAACATAGATTCTGAAGTTGTGCTGGCTTTGCTGAACTCCCAACACAGGGTCCTGTATTGGGGTCTCATGTAATCTCATCTCCATCTCCAACGCTTCAGCCTGGGTAGAAAGTTTCTACTATGACAGCGTCATCCTCAAGTGTGGTGTCAGAGATGCTACAAACCATGTGTGATGTTGTCCATCCTGTTAGGTTCCTATAGCAATAGGAGTCATAATTTATGAATGGCTGAGATTTAAACCTATAATATCTACATACCTTTGCTTTCTGCAAATGTTTTCCATATTCAAAATATCAAAAAAATTAAAAAATGTAAAGAGGGTATGTAAAAGAAAGATAAAAGGACAAAAAGAATGAAAAAGGTCAAAAAAAGATGAAAAATGAACCCCAAGGAAAAGAAAAAGACCATGAAAGTGTGCAAGTCCAAATGCCACTACCATTTACTTTTTATGCATAATAATGATTGTGTGAAACTTGTTATTCATGCCACAATCCATGGTAATCAAATAGTTTAATCTTGGTTATTCCATGCTTTGAATTTCATGTTTAGAGATAGAGAATAAAATCTGACCAAACAGTGTAATCTTGGCAGATAAGTAGATAGGTAGAGTGAATAAAAGAAGCTCAACAATTTAATCTGAGCCCTTGGATGTAATAAGGATAGACTTAGATAGATTTCCATTGTAAAAGAAAAGAAAAATGTTTTGATAAGGGTTTTCCAGCTTAAGTGCACCCTAATAAAGAGTAGAAAAAATGGTAGGATGAGTAGATGGGTAAGTAGTTGAATGGTTGCAGAATTATGATGAATGATTAGTTAAGATCATATCATTTACTTTCATCATCAAGTTACTAAAGCATGGATGATAATTAAGGAGTTACAAAAAGTCAATTGGTTAATTTCCCCATTCATTTCACCCTTAATTTTACTAATTTCGCATAAGTGAAGACAAAAGTACCTCAAACCTTAAGTTAAAGGGGCTTAGAGCATTTCTCTGACTTTTGGAGGGACCAAACCCTCGGCCCAATAACTTATAGGATCTAAGTACTAAAGCCCCCTTACCAATATTCACCCCTCCATAATTCATTCATTTCATTTGAAAAATCCCTTTTCATAAGGTGAAATCACCATTTACATAGGGAAAGTTATTACCCCTATACAAAAACCCTTGTTCCACAAAAACCCACAAAAAACAATCTAGCCTAAGTTATAATGGGCAAATGCAAACATGTAAACAAATGTCAAACACATTATACTTGGAGCAAAAATCACTTTTCCACATTCATTTCATATTAACCTTTAATTTTAACTATAGTTATTAACTCCTGAAAATAAACCCTTACCCGTATATTTTATTAAATCCCATATCATAAATATCCCGCCCCCAAGGTTTGAAACATAAGCCTTATTAATAAATTAATTAAATGGATTAATTAGTTGATCAACGACTAATTAAGAACCATAACCCTCCGCTGAATTAAAAACGTAATCAGTCAATCGGTGATTAATTAAATCTCTCCCCGCCAATCAATTCACCCCCGACATCATTAAGCCTCCCTAATCCACAATTAATTAACCTTTTCACTTATTAAACCCCGTCGATCCCCTCCATTAAACCTCTAATCAAATCATCGCCCGATCACTATGTAATCTGACCCATTCAAATCCGACGGCTGATGCTCATATCGGGTGGCCCCCGAAGGCCGACCTTTACCTGCCCAATGTGAGCGGTTTCACTGTTCACCCCACCGCTACGTGGCGCCCGATGAATGGCATCGCGCAGCCTCCACCCAAAACCACTTTTTCCCAAAAGAAGTGCGATGGATTCCACTTACTGCCTCCGCTACACGCCAAAACATCACATCCCTCGTTGGCGCCAACTTTCATTTTCCCAATGTACCCGCCAATATCATTGACTTTATGCATAAAACCAAAAAACTTATATTTTTTTCATTTTTTATTGTAAAAAGAACATTCTGATTTCCTTGCAAAGCACAGAGTACGTTCAACTATCAACCTACTGCCAACCGTTAACTTTCCACAAACTGTTGAACTCCAAACCACCTTTCAGACCTGTGCACTTCCTACCAACAGTGCACAATCACAATTTCTTCATTCAATAGCTGAAACCAGGTATTTACCCCAATTTCACCGAGAAACCTTATTTTCTTGCCAAGCCTAAAGCTGAATTGCTTTAAATACTAAGTGATTTAGTTATATAAGTTTCCTGGTGACTCTCAAACACCCTGAAACAAACCAGTTCATCCCAATTTGCTGTAAACCCTTTTCCCCCATCCTTGAATCCACAAGAACCAAGGATGGAAGCCCCAATTGCCTTGAATATCATGCCCATTATGACTCCTCACAGAGATTTAGACCATCTCCCACTTGCAGACAAAGATTTCCAGATTAAAGACACCTCTGCCTCTGAATCCCCTTTGAAACTCTATTGCAAGTACCGAGACCAATTCCTCAACCATGTAGACCACATAGGGCTTTGGGAATTAGGTTTACCCAAGTACCAATTCCCCAGGGTTCATGTATTTCCAGAGATTGTGCATTATTGTCACATGAATTATTATTCAATCCAAAGGGCAGTAAAAACCCCTGACCAATCTATTCTACTTACAATTAATGCCAAATCTATTAATGAAATTTTACAATTGCAACCAAGCTAAACCCTGAATCCTCTTTCCATTAGAGATATGTTGAATAGATACCCTACCCTCACATCAATCAGACTGGCTCAATTATTCCAGACCTTTATCAGAGAAGAACAATACACCCCAAAGGACTCTCCCCCTTATCTCTGGACTATATTCTCTGACCTTGGCTGAGACATCATAGACATGATTTCCAATGTGTTAGGTTATACCACAAGTGAATTTGTTGATGAAATCATCATAGCCTTTATGTCCATCTACTCTCCTAGGGAACCACCATCCATCATGTTTTATTATGCCAAATTCATTACTGACAAAATGCATGATCAATTCTTGAGATTAGAAAATGAAAGAGCGTTTAAGTATTCCTCAATTCTATATCATTTATTTTTATGTTATCAAGCTGATAGATTTCCAATTGCCCTCCAAAAGCTTGATACTAGAGGAAACCCCAAGTCGGTGCTCTTCTAGACTGTGTTGTTCCACCAGTTTGACTCTCAGTACTCTTATAATGACTTCATAGACCTCTTTGTACATCCAGTAGCAACCATGTTGCTAGGAAGCCCTCCACCCAGAATCAGTGCAGACATCAGGAGGGTCCTTCAGCTATCAAAATAGTATAAAGTGGGGGATTGGTGCTTGTACCAAAACCACACTGAGATAAGAATCTATGGATGTGTGCTGGCTCCTTACAAATTTCCCAGATACCTCCCTATGAAATTATTTGCTCTGGAGTACTACAGACAAATGATCAACTCAGATGAGGTGCACTTTGTCAAAGCCAAGAAGAAAGCACAGCTTAGAATAAAGGATCAACTTGGCCCATTCATTTGTAATAATAGGGAAGCAGGAAAAGTAGCAGAAGAGATTCTCCAAAGACTGAGATTAAAACAAAGCTTCATCTGGATATATGATCCCTGTGATTTCATTTGTAATAGGAGATAGAAGAATAAATTATCTCCTTACATCCACCATAGAATCCCTGAAATTGAACAATATGAAGATCAGTTTGAATGGAGGGAAAATACTTTGGTAGATCAGGATAGTACAGAGGTTGCTGTTGATAATGTATTTATAGATTTAGATAGAAGGCTTGATGAGGATTCGTTTGTACAGGTTCCAGAAGCAAGTCAATCACAAATACATAGTGAACACACAGCAGAGCAACCAGGCCCCTCCAAGCAAGTAGGTCCATCAGGCAGCAACCTTCAGAGCAACTAGAATCACCAAAGCATTCAGAGATGATAGAGTAGCCAGAGGAATCCGAACAACCTAAAATTTCAGAAGAACTTGCTCCACCTGAGAAAATCATGAGCAATCATCCAGTCTTGCAGACTCCTCTAAATGAGGAGAGGAACCTAAAAAGAGATAGAGATGGGGCCATCCCTTCCAGCAGGCCTGTTGCCCAAACCAATGCTAAGAGGCAAAGGTTGAATCCATTTTTAGATTAGGAATACACTGAGGAAACAACAACAACTTCAGGAGCAGAAAGGACAGAAAGCATGCATACCACTCCTTCAGGAGGGACACAAGAACCTTCCACCTCACAAGCTCAAATGTTGGAAATACAATAGAGTGTGGAAGTATCCTCCTTCAGGGCTCCTACTGGACAAAGCCTAGATATCAAGGAAATCAAAGCAAGGAATGAAAGGCTAAAGGTGCAAAGTTATGCACATTATCTGAAGATGGCTCCAACAAACCAAACAAGGCTAATGTCAGCCTTTGACATCAGAGAAGGTAAAGTGCGGATGAGTTTTTTGAAGCCAACAACACAACAACCTAAATCGATGGCAGATTACCTGAAAACTGATTTTGAAGTATTGGCAAAGGATATCGATCCTATTGACCAATAGACCTTCATAAACAAACTGGTGAAATGGTTTATTCAACATTGACCAATAAAGCAATCACATCCCACCAACTCCAAAATTCATTAAGCAACATATCAGCACAGCTTCAATTGGAAAAGGCTTCTTCACAGGCTAAAGACACCAGAATAAAGTCCTTGGAGGACTTGGTCATAGAGCTGGGACATGATCCCAAAGATGTTAAAGCTACAGAGAAACTTATAAAGAAGAAAAATGATGATATAGTTGCACTAAAGAAGCTACTTAAAATTCCTCCACTACATCATCCTCAGATAGCTGAAGTGTTAGAAACTCAAAAGGAGGAAGAGCTTATGGACTTAGTCCTAAAGCTTAATGATCAGTTGAAAGAAATTGAAAAGGAGCTAGACAACCTGATACAGTCTAAGCGAAGTGAGTTTGCCACCACTCCTCAAACTGTAATTCCTACAGTCTCCACTGCAGTACCCTCCACATTAGCTGTTGCTTTAGCTCCAACACTTCCACCAGCGATAGCCTTGCTAGTAACAGGTACATCAGCAGGCACAGGGGCATCTATGAGCACAAGTACTTCAACAGAACAAATAGTAGAACTGGTAAGGGCCATGGAAGAAATGAGCATCCAGGCCACTGAACTTAAGAAACTAAGAGAAAAAGTATCCATTCTGGAGACTGATTGTAAACTAGCCCAGATACAAAAAAAACAAGAAGTTTAGAAAAACTAGAGAATGGTTGAGACAATAAAAGTCCTTGAAAAGGACTTAACATTGCAAGAACCATTGGGAGATATGAAAGAAATTTTGTCGGCCAACATCATTGATTCCATCAATGATGTTTGGCCATCTATTGAAATTATTTTTTAACAGACTGAATTAGTCAAGATAGCTACAGAAGCAATCCACAAGATAGTGGAAGAATTGGGAAATAAACCCGAAGAAGCTAATCAATTAATCACATTTTTGAACAACAAAAATAGATACCAGCTAGATGAATTAGAAATTTATGATAGAACAATCATCATTGAAATAAAGGAGGTTCTCACCAAAAGAAACCTAATGCTTAACCTGGAGAAAAGATGTGAGAGCATCCAAGCAGACATTGACAACTTTATGCTAAAGTATGGCATCTTAAGAGAAAAAGGACTTCCCAGTCTTGTGGTGATAAATGACAAGTTGATGACCCCGGAAGATTACAATGAAAGATTAAACAAGCTGGCCAGACACCAAGTTAGTACTTCAAGGGTGAAATCTTTGCCCACTGGAAAAGTACTATATGATGGTCTTGAGAATCTATTTTACATAGAACATGAAGTCAAGCACTTGTTCACAAGTAAGCCAAATTTTGCTAAATATATAGAAGCTGACGAGATATACAGGAAAATGAGAAGGATGAAGTTATCAGACAGTGAATGGTGGACAAGATTTACTGATTTACTATAAAGTTACTAAGGTAAATCTGTATGGTAAAACATGGCTGCCAAGTAAAACAGGTAATACAGGGTCAGAGCAGAACAGGTAAAGAGTATCAGTAGGCAGAAGATAGAAAGTGATTCTAGCACATAACTATGAAGCGACTGAAAGAGCCAAATCCGAGTTGCAACAGCCAGCACAGTCACAATAAAAGAGACAGCAAGAAGAAAGTTCTCCATCTGTCTGTATCTTCTTGCTAAAGATCTTCTCATTCCCTCGAATAATTCTCATGTAGTTATGAGATATTTTTGTAAACATTTTTTGTATAAATACTTCACAAAACGAAGTAATTAGGGTGGATTATAATACATTTTTGTAGACATTTCATTTTTGAGCCAAGGAGCTATTTTACTCAAGACTAGACTGATTTTGCTAGATATGAAATAAAGCTGAGGACATTTCACAAGATTCTTGTGCACAGTTGGAACAAATAAGTATCATCTCTTATGTTTAAATATTGTTTTTTCTTCATGTTATGAATATTCATATGTGTCTCTTATAAACTCTAAAAGTGAACAAGGAATAATATCTCAGAATTAGCTTAAGTGCTCTCTGTTTTAACTGTTTGCTTTCTTTATGTTTTCTACTAAACTGCCTTGGTCTGGGAATTCTTAATTGCTCCCTTACTTCCGCAGTTACCCCCCTTTGGTCCATAGTAAAGGATTCTTCATTTCCCTTTGCTACTGATCATCCTTCCTTTCTTCATCTTAATCCCGGTTAAGGATTCTTCATTGCCCTTTGCCCTGGTTAGGACTACCTCATCCATTTAAACTTGCAGATTTTCTTTTGATGTGCTAGCCTGCCCTGTGGACTCTTACCTTAGTGATAGATCACATCCAGTTAAGCCTTTCTTGATTGACTCCATAGCCCAATGGCCAGAATACTTGCCTGCCCATCTGTTTCCTTAATTCCACCACCCAATCAAAACAAAACACCTCGAGCACTAATAACTAGCCTGAAATCTACCCAAAACAAAGATAAATCATAAAGAGAGAGCCCTATTTGGACTTAGGTTGGCTAGAACCTGAGTCTAAAAGATTAGGTTTGTGGTTACCTTAGACTATTCCTTCTTTGATAACTTCTAAGGAAAAAATATGAGTGATATCACATCCGTTAGCATCATATTGGCCTCGTGGATCATACTCTTCAGCCTTTGGTCCAAATCCCAGGGGGTCTCGCCTACAAGCATCGCGATCTCTTTAAACCCGATGATTGACTGTGTCTCTGATTTTCGCCTGCTAAATTCTCTATTCAACGCATTCTGGATCTCTGATATCCCTGTGTTTGGGTGATCGTTAGAGTGCTTGACGTACAACGTTAATGCACGATCCTACAGCTCGCTCACCATTGTAGCCCTCTTAATGTTGTCATCTGTAACACCTTGTGCTTCCCATACTTCTCTTACCATGAACCAGAATTTGTCTAGATCCTCATTCCCTACTCCCTTGAATACTGGTAGTTTGATCGCACTCACCATACTAAACCGTGGAGGTGGTGGAGGTGGAGTGGGTGGCGGTGTGGGTGGTAACCGTGAAATCCACTGCCTTATCAAACTGACCGCACTTCTTGAAGAAAATTTCGCGAGCTCGTCCTCGCTCTCCTGCGAGGGTGAAATTAAGGGACTATTTTCTAATTCTTCCCTACTTCCGCTTTTGTAGATTCTTCTGCTCCGCGTAGTCCCAAACATTAATTTATTTGCATAACCCGATTTTCACATAACAACATCTTAATCCAGGTATTCAAAGATTTAATATACTTACCTCACAATCCCTTGAGAAAATGTCGCTCTGCCTCGCTGTAACTAACGGTTGTGTCCATCGCGAAATTAGTGATAAATCCTCCTATTATTCGGTCGAGCCAGTGATCCACAACTCGCAATATCCTATCTTCTGAAGCTTCCAGTCTGTGCACTAATTCTGGAGTCCACACTATCGGTTGGTCGAGCCTACACCTTCCCTGGCTATCAGCTAACCTCGTGATCCACTCATATAGTTCAGAAGGAAACGATGCAAAGAAAATCTCATGTATTTCCGTATACACGTAGCGATCCAACCACTTTTTCTCAGATACTTGCAGAGTTCTGTTTTCCTATGTCACGAACTCGTGAATATTCTTGTCCAACCACTCTTCAATTTCCTTCTTTGTTGGGTTCCAGTGGCACGACATTAGACATCCCTTATGTAGATCCTAGTCCCGGCAATGTAACCATTTGAAGTTTCTAGAGGTTTGCGGTCGAAACCTGCGTGCATGCGCTACTCTGCACAGTTGTCTATCCTTCACGACCTGTGCCACTACCTCTGCGTACCTCAGCAAGGGCACGAAGAAAGTACTACCTTGATCTCTATTCTTACTACGCTATTATATTATTGCTTAACTTAACTTGTGAGGGCCCAATATTCTTATTACTTCATTCAACATTCAGGTAAGTGCACGTAATCATAAATAGTATAAACACATAAATATAAATAGAAACATAGATGCACAATATTCCAAATCAAACTTATCTTTATTAGTATTCCTTTTCAAGTACAATCCCACTTATAGACCCGACTCTGCCTTGCGCACTTAGCTGCAGGGGTCCGCACACTTAGCTGCGGACTCTACTAGGGCTCTGCGCACTCAGCTGCAGAGCCTCTTCCTACTACTATGACCTAATACACTTCAACTTTCCCCCTAGGTTTTAACCATGCCTTCGCATCTATCTATTACTTGCTTGCCAAAACAAAACATATATTTACACTTAGAGCCTCGCTCTATTTATACAATCCCATGGTTCGTGGACCATGGGTAGGCCGACACAACCTTACATTATTTTACAATTCTTAGGGCAGACAACCCTATGACTCATCCCAAACTTTCACGCTCTGCACCCGCACTTCGCGGAGTCTTACAATACAATTGACCAAAACTCGAGCTGTAAGCCCCAAAACCTGTTGCGGGGGATCCCATGCCCAACATCTTCCCCTTCTCATCTCTGATATATTTCACATACTTAAACAATTCCAAAAACATGTTAGTGTACTCATCAATAGTAAGCTTCCCTAGATTATGCTTATGGAATTTTCTAACTTTGTTATCATAGTACCTCTCAAACAATTACTTCTTCTCGAAATGTTTCTCAACCTTTTAGCATTACATTTCTTTCTCCCTAATGTCGTTAAAATTTCTCAAATATTCTCACCATATATCAACTTTTTAGTTCAAGCTGAAAATGATGACTTGGGCCTTCATGATTTTAGAGTATTCATGCACCATAAAGTTTTTCTTCATTCCCAATAGCCAAGCTTTTGCCTCTTCAACTTTCTTTACCTTTCCATTGAAGATAAGTGGATTCTCTTTCTTTAACTCTTGTGGAATTGAGATCTTTTCAATTTTCCTTTGAAAAATGGTGACTTTTGGATGTAATAATTGATGACCAGACAAGGTTGCTTAACTCTCTTTCTAGAGTGTTGAATGGTATTTCTCCACTCAATGTTTCTTCACTTACTTTCCTATTTCTTTTCCGTGACTTGCTACCTTCTTCCCTATTGTTATCCAATTTCTTTTTTTTGATCTTCAATGGACTTTGATTGGAATTTTTGCTTGGAGAAATAGTTGGAACTGAGATCGTGTTTCTTTTTCCTTTATCAGTCTAATAAGATTTACAAAATCAATGCATTCACCTTTGATTTCCTTATTCTTTGAAAATATTTTCATTGTTTTACTTGCAACTTCTCAATTCAGCTCACAAGATCTTGAGAGTATCCATCCAATCAAGGGATTTTTCCTCTAACTTCTTCCCCACTTAATCCTCTTCCTAGCCATGAGGTGATATATCTATGTCGTATTGTACCATTTTTCTACTATTATTCTATTTTCTTACTAGAATCTATTATCTCTTATTTGTCTCTCTTTATTTATGTTGTTACACACACATAGTTGATAGTGAAATCAAATGCAAATAAAAATAATTACACATCACCTTAGTATTTTTGTAATAAGCTTATTCATCCAAAACTGGTTGTAAAATCAAACTCCACGTTAACATGTAGGTTAGAGAGAAAAAATAACATTTTAGCAATCTATCAAGGCAACAATCATATCAGTTGTAACTATAATATCAATGCACATAAGCATTTAGAAATTAAATTATTAGATTACGTTTTTATCATGTGTATGTGTGTGCATGAATCTCTTCATGTCTAGTGTTGAACCTTCTCTTTAATACCACTTTGTAACAATCCCTCCCACTCCATTGAAGCTATGTCAGGCTGCAGGAGGAGCTACTTATTGAATTGACATAACTTCTAAGTTCTATTATAAAGGTGGGGTAACAAAAATCCTCTCTTTACAAATTCTTCAAATCTTGAAAAAATAGCACCATCACATTCAGCTCGTCAATAAATTTCCAACAATATAAATTTTATCTCAATCTGACTCTGAGATTGAAAGTTATTCTTCTTTAATGTTTTACCAATCTGATCAGGAAAAATGAACATTAGGCTTCCACATGGAACCCATGTCATCAATGTGTGGTTATATGGCATCCATGGGTAGTCCACGTAGTTTCTCCACACTGGCCTAAACTGAGACCACGTCTTCATTAGGAACCTATGAGGTCTCCATGTGACATCTATGAACTGTATGTGGCCCTACCATATTAACTCAAACCATGGGCCCACCTAGCCTTTCTTATCGTGTCTTGTATGGTTTTCCCATTATATAAGCTTTGATCCAACTCCTTATTCTAGTGGGGGTCCACAAACCCATGTCACACCACTCAAATATGGTATTACCCTTAATGCCTAATCCTTTAGGTCGGGAGGTGGGTATTGATTTGTGATAAGGTTCCACATGGGAACAACAACTAGTTCCATGTCATGCCACTAAGGATTACTACCACCCTTCATGAGTAAGATCCAAGATATATCAATGGGCAGTGAGCGATAGAAACGTTTCATAGAGGATCCATGTTTGTTCTGTGTCATGCCGCTAGGGTTACCACCACCTACGATATTTGGCATCAAACAAGGTGGGGATTATGGGTTCTTAGTGGTGAGGTGATAAAATATTTCTAATACTCCAATTTCAGCTTAGTCCCACTCTTTTCCCCCTTTATGCATCAGACAAAACTCTTTGTGCACATAGTTTTATAGCCAATGGTAGATATTTTCCTACAATGCATAGTTCCATTGGGTCAGGGTTCGACTAGCACTCTCGCAGGGGTTGGCTTGACCCACATACATATGGTTTGATCTCTATCATATTTTGGTCCCGATGATTGAAGTATAAGACAATCAATCGAAGGGTTAAATTTGAATGAAGAAGGAAGGGTGGCCCCTCACTTGCACCCAACTATTTGAGGTCTTACAACAAATTATGGCCCAAGGCCAAAATCCCTAAGCCCTTATCTTCATAATTGCTATTACAAAGAGGCAACCCAGGCCACCAAAATACTAGGAAATTATAGCCCAAAAGGCTTGAGACTACAATTTCTTAGTGTATACAAAGTAACTAATACATGTATAGGCTTTATTCATATAGTTATTCATTCACAAACATTCATTTATATTGGGGTATTCAAAAACACACAGTATCGCATTCATCATGAGTATAACCATGAGAAACATAATCTAAACAAACATCAAAATTCATTAATACATAGAATATAATTCCAATCATAAGAATAATAGTGAGCCTCACTGCTCATGCATCATTCACATTTATCAACAAATGAAGGATTGCATCATTCATGTATAACAAGAATCAACATAGCCCATACAAGAATTTACACAAACAATTTACACTAATCAGTGTGTTTAATGATGAATAATAGCTAAAGGAGGGACTTCCACTCTCCACCCAACCATAGGACAACTACATCACAATCCCTCTTGTAGTTAAACACCATCGATCTATATTCAAAGACTTAGGTGATGCTTGCTAAGGGAATTCACCCAAGGCTTAGCTCAATTTTAGGACATTGAATCTACAATTTAGGTGGTTTATTAGTTGCATTTTAAAGGAAAACATTGTAGGAGTATTGCTCAATTTTAGGACTTTGAATCTACAATTTAGGTGGTTTATTAGTTGTATTTTAAAGGAAAACATTGTAGGAGTTTCTTGCCCACTATTTGAGTGATTTATCATCTTACTTAGAAAACACTAAGTGTTTTATTAACTTCCTCAACAAGCACATAGTGGTTTATCAAATCTTCTCAACAAGCACCATAATGGTTGAACTATCCTTCCTAGTGGTTGATTAGCCTTATAGCAAGCAGTTGAGTGGCTTATCAACCCATCTAGCAATAAATAAGTGACTTATTAGATTTTTCAAAAAGTACTTAGTGGTTTATCAACTTTCCTACCAAGCATTCATAATCCAATCCTCCACTGAGCCTCACACTGCCATTACGGCTCGGACACCACAGTATAGCAACCTCAAAAACATAGTTATAGGGGGAAAATCCCATGTTTCAGAGAGTCACACTTAATGTCATCTCTAGTGTTTCTTCCATGATCCTAATCCAACATTTTTGGGACTTATTTCTTTGTTGTTGCCCCACTCTTCCTCCTTATGCTCATTTTTCCTTCTCGCTCTTCATTTTCCTTGACCCCCATTCAAATTCCTATGTGGGATTTTCAATATTCCCTGATGTCATGGAATCATGAAAGAGTGGGCATTTCATCTTTCCCACTTACCTCTTTGCCATGTGTCAGGTGGTGGCTCAATAAAGATACCTCACGCTTGGATCCATGTGTCCATCTCTTGAGATCAACATCTCATACTTTTATTACTTTCAAGAAAAAGAGTTTAATGCTTGGATTGTTTACAAGATTTGTCTCAGCCATTCGTGGTTGCCACATTGACCTCTTTAGTTAGGACCACATATATAAAAACATCGGGTATCAAGGCAGGACTATTACAACAACCCAATATGAAAGAGATGTGAAAATATTTCTCGCATTCTCATCCATAAATAAAATATTTCTATATCCATATGAAGTAAGATAATTTTATATCAACTTTAGAGGGAGAGAAAGTAATTAAAAAGTATTATATTCTCAATTTTGAGTGTTAAAAATGTATAATTTTTGTACTTTTTTTAAAAATATATTTTTTGGAATATTAATTCCAACTAATTTATTTTAATATCAATTGTGTGTGTAATGACCATAACAAAATATTTTGGTTGCAAAGAGAAGTAATTGAAAGAAAAAAAAAACTAATTACTTCTTCCTAATATGAATAATAAAATGGATGTGTAATTCATTCAAATTCTTAATATAAAATTAAAGTGTGTCATTTAAAATATTAATAATAATTTAAAAATTCAATGTAGGTCATGAATAAAATATTTCAATATGCATGGTTAAACAATACTGCCATGTATTTAAAAATATATTAATAACAAAAAAAATTAATGTGTAGAAAGTGGTTCATAAATAAAATATTTCACCGCCCATGTTAAATAAAAGATTTCAATGTCAAATATATATATATATATATATATATATATATATATATATATATATATATATATATATATATATATATATATATATTGAAACAACTGAAATAAATAAATAAATAATAAAAATCTTCTAGTTAAAACATTTCAAATAGTCTCACTATTCTACATTTTAAACTCGTTTAAGTATATTTTTTGTTAATTTTGTTTGAAATCGACTGAATATTTGTTGGAATTGCAAGTTTAAGTTGTGTCGTTTATACAATTGAAGTGCCCAAGGGGATTTTCAAGGTGTTGAATCCATGTATACATTCAAAAGTACAATTTAAACAAAAAAAATAAAATTCTCATATTATATATATATATATATATATATATATATATATATATATATATATATATATATAGATATATATATATAGATACTCACACTACTTTTAGAGTGAAAAATAAATGTTTGCACCTCAAGATATTTGATCCAACTCGATGCTTGATATATTTTTGGCTAACATGGACCTCTCTCTCTCTCTATAAAAGATAGAGAGGATAGATCCATCTTAGCTATAGATCTATAAAGCGTCGAGAGGCATCAAATCTCTTGAGGCACAAACCTTTTTTCATGTTTTGCACTCCAAAAGTAGTTTTCACCTCAAGACATTTGATCCATCAACAACTATTAGATTAGTGGTTAAGATGAATCTATACCAATTTATCGTTTATCCTTCTCTCAACCCCTAGTTCTATTTTCTCTCATGTATATGGTCTTAATTTTCCTCATTTTACCATCTCTATGCTCTTCATATACCTATTTCTTTTCCTCTCCCTATTTGAATTTCTCTCCTAGTGAGAGAGAGAAAGAGGATAGATCCATCTTAGTCATAAATCTATCAAGCACTAAGAGGGATCAAATATCTTGAGGTGCAAAATTTTTTTCAATTTTTTTTACTCTAAAAGTAGTTTGCACTTCAACAAATTTGATCCTTGTCGGCACCTATTAGATCTGTTGTTAATATGGATCTATACAATTTTATCCTTTATCCTCCTCTCCACCCCTAATTCTATGTTATCTTTTATATAAGGTCTTCATTGTCCTTCTCTTTTTACCATCCCTGTTGTCTTCCTACACCTAGTTCTTGTCCTCTCCCTATTTGCATTTCTCTCCTAGTGCCTAGTTATTCTCCTTTCCTAACATGTCATTTTTACATGTATGATTTCTTATTTGTTAGTGTTCACTCTTCCTCTTTTTGTTAACTAGCTCCTTAGCCCTTCTCACTTCCCCATATTTATTTACCGGCATGGATTGCCACAATTATTTGTGCTCTATTCAAGGTCAAAGCAGAAGAGAGGAGCCTCCTTGGACACAGGCTCAAGATAACACAAAGGTTTTTGTGCACTGTTGTTAGGAGAAGACCTCCTAGTCTACTCGAGAAGAGATGGATACTATAGACAAGAGCCTTGGGTTCAACACATGTGTCTTTCAAAAATAGAGGTAGAGGATTTCAAATAGTGGATTCCTAATACATGAAGTTCTCACTCCAAACAAACTCAATATATGCAACTTGTAGACTTGTATTGGAAAATAAAGACAATAATGGAAATTTTTTGGTGGAGCATACTAAAACCCAAGAGGAAATTCTTCTTTACATGGATCACCTTAAGCAACAAGTCAATAAATTGGACAATAAAGCCTTACTGTTAACTAAGAAGCTTGCTAATCTATAGTTCCATAGTAATGAGGATGATAAACAACTTCAAACACCCATTAAGGTGGACTCTCCAAGTAGTTAATCATGGTCTATACTATAGTATTTAGAGTTTTAGAAGAATTTGTAGGCAATGCAACCTTGCTATTAGTATGTGATTTGTTTCCTTCTCTAGTATCCTAAATGAATGCAATGTTGGGTGTGGAGCTTGATTATCTTCTGTATTTAAAGGTTTCAATCGGATGTACACCCCAAGAAAACTGTACACCCCTCCATGCGGGGGGGACTTGTCCCCCCCCCCATGGCGGTCCTCGGGGGTAAATCCCCCCCGATTGGGGGGTCCGGGGGCCAGTAGTCCCCTGGCGGGGATTCGGAGACAACGCCCCCGAAGCTAAAAATAGATGTAAAATTGCCTTGTAAAAGTCTAGTAATTTCTAGTCAATGTGGGTTGTTCATTAGGCGAATGATCTAACGGTAGAAGTTATGTTTAATTTAGGGTTTTTTTCCCTAGAAGGCAACCCTTCACTATATATGAGGAAATTGTCTTGCGTCTATGTAGTTTTGTATTTTGAGTGAGGAAGAGAGAGGAGATTGAGAGCGAAGAGGGTGTTACAATGGATCTGTTGTTGGTTGTATCTCTTCAGTTTGTTGGATAATATAATAAAAGAAGGACTAGTTGTTTCTCCATGGACGTAGCCCAAACTGGGTGAACCACGAATATCTGTGTCTCTCTTGTTTTATGTGTTTTCTGTGTTGATATTTCTGCAATATTTTATGTGTTCCATTGCTCTGTAATATATAATTTTCTAACATGCAATATATAACTATTATATAACATTTGACATATTCTTTTTGAATCCATACTTATATTTATGCCATTGGTATAGATTCTCCAATGGCATACTAGGAGACACACATTTATAATTTTTCATTTTACTTAGTAATACAAAGCCAACTTAACTTAAAAAAAAAGTGCACCAAGAAAGATTAAATTCATCAATATGTGTCTATAATGTAGTTTTATTTGTCATTTAAAAATTTTACACATATTTCAATAGTGTGTTGTTCAATTTAAAAGAAATTTATAATTCCTTTTGTATTGAATATATATTTCCTCTTAACTCCCTATTCAACACAAAAAAAAAATTACATATCTTAGAAGAAAACACCATTAAAATATTGTAATCATAATATTCTTTTACCAAAGGTATAAAATCACAAATTAATATCATAAAATATATGATTATTAAATATATTATTTCAATTTTCTCTTCAACATTAAAATAATATATTTTTCTCTCCTATATATAAAATTATAATTTACATAATTTTTCTAAACCTACAATTTACATTAGAAATAAATAAATAAAAAATTAAAACTACTTAGCATCTAAATTCAAAATTGGATAAGTACATTGACTATGGTGTCACTTCAAAATTTCAATCCAGACTTTATTAAAAGTGAATACCAGCGCAATCTCAAGCTGTATATAGAGAACGACACCATAATCAATGCCCAATCGAAAAGAGAAACATTCACACCCATTCCCTTCAATATAAACATTTCGGATTCTAAGGATACATACTTTCTGACTCTACATGGGGAGTAGATTTTTGTAGTTCACCGTAATGACTGTTTTAATTAAAAATATTTATTTTTAAGTTTAGTTTTTTGTGATTTAAAATGCTTTGATGGAATTCTATCAATCACAATAAACAATTAAATAATGAACCAAATGGAATTTGATAATTTACGTATGGCCGTCAAAGTAAGGGTTTTAGATTTTGTAGGAGGTTGTATTAAATAAATAGAGTTTGAAAAATATTTATATGTCAAGTAAGTGATTTTTTATTGTTTAAATTGTATTTTTGAATGCTAAATAGATTATATAGGATAAAATAAAAAATTTAACCATAAAAATTTATTTTTTGATATCTACATAAATTAGTTAACATAGATCTTCAAATAGTTTATTTAAATATCTTATTGAAATGTTTTTTAAAAATATAATATTTGCATTCACACATTTTTTTTAATTATAATTACTTTACAACATATTCATTTTTTTTAATTATAGCACATTACTTTTCTATTTAGAACATAATTTTTATTTTTTATTTTTATTTTAAAAGGGCACGGAGTGACAGACAAACTTGCACATCCCCTCATGCTAGGTTGTAGCCTCTAGGCTCAATAACTAAATAATATTTAGATCATAAACATAAAATAAAATAATATCTTTGTTGATAACTATTTCTCCATAACTTTTCATATTTTTAATTTAATTATTATTAAGTAAATGATGAGGATTTATCCTTCGGGAAATATTCTAGAATATTTCTATTTGTAGTCATAAATCAAAAGTTGAGAATATATCTCAAAAGTAGTTATACTCCTTTTACTTATCTAATTAAATTGATTAATTAAAAAAAAAGTCATATAAATTGTGTCATCTGAATAAGAGTTATGATTTTTGAGCATGTGATATTAGTAATTCATGATATGGAAAATACCATGGGTTACTAATACCACATGCCCAAAAAATCATAACTCATGTTCATATGAAATTATTATTTAATTATTCAATTTAGTTAAAAGCATAGAGAGGGCATAACTATTTTTAAGATAAATCACAATCTTTAATATACAAAGGTTAAATTCTTACTATCCATTTAATAATCATTGATAATTTAATTAAAATTTTGAAAGTCTTAGTGCAAAATAAACACCTATTACAATTTATGATTTTTTTTCATTAGAGATAAGATATTTTGATGTCTATATTTATTTACCATTTATTTAATTTATATGATTGCACTAATTTTTATTGTACATAAAATAAAGAAATATATTACTATTTCATATTATTTATATATATAAAAAATAAAACATCAAATATAATATAAAATTGAATAATAAAATATATATATATATATATTAATATATATATATATATATGTGTGAATTTTGAATATTAATTTTTGAAATTAATTAAAAGGATTTGACAACATCACTAAATTGTGTATCTCACATAATATATTTATTATATTTAGGATAATGGAAAAAAATGTTTTATTTATTATATTTCAGATAAGAGAAAAAAATGTTTTTGATATAATTTATTATATTTATATATGTTATATTTTAGAACAAGGTCTTTCAAATTTTAATTTAAGTTTTAATAGTTATGAAACTAATAGTAAGGGTTTAATTTTCGTTAAATATTTTAATAATAATAAAAAATACAAGGTTGAGATTTATCTCAAAAGTATTTATTTTTTATATATTTTTCAATATAATTAAAAAATGGTTGTACATTAAAGTATCAAACTCCATTTCAAATCTACACATATTTAACTCATATATCAATTCATTTTATTATTAATAATAGCAATAATTTAAAATAAAGTTATAATTTAGACAATTTTATGGCTTTTTTTTTAAATTTTGGCAATGTGAGATCACAAGGGATTTGTCTTATGCCAAATTAAAACTATCCTAATCGATTTAATTTTTTATTGTTATTCTCTCTCTATCTCTAACAAATTAGAATTCTTATTGCAACTCTTCTCAAAATATAATCCCATGTGTATTAAAGTGTACTTACCACTTTTCTGTTTCAATATTTTTGTTGAGATTTATAGATACCATTTCAATATTCATAGCATGATTTTTTCATATTTTGTTATTAATTAATAATATTATTATTAGTTGTGATTATCATTATAATTTTGTTGTCAAAATATTATTAGTTGTTCTTAGTTAATATATACTAATTCATTATTATTATTTGATAAAACCACATTAAAATATGTAAAAAAACTATTAGTTAGAGTTATATGATCACAAGGTTAGATTAATGGTAGTCAAAATTTGAGATTAGTTGAAATTATTTGTCTCTTTTTTTTTTTTAAACAACACCTTCTCCTTCACTTTTAGAAATTTATATACTATAGACACTCTAGGAGCCCAACCAATTCAAATTAGATTGGGGTTCCATGTGCATTGACTTAGTACAACTCAAAAGAACTTTCCCTAGTTGAAAAGTATGTCAAAATTAGAATGGGAGAGCCAAAATTAGAAAATTGTCCTAAAATGAAGTGAATATGAAGTAAGTAGAGTTAGAAATTAATTAGAATTGATTAATAACTCTCACATGAAAAGAAGTAACTAGTTAAACTTGGGGGGAAGTGTGTACTCACTCTAAGAAGTACTATGCTTGAGGTAGTATGAATTATGGAATGGAAATAGACATGTCATACTCCTAGGAAACATGTCTCTTCAATGCCATATATCATCCTAGGAAACATGCCCTACTAAAATTTAAAATGCTAAAAATTAAAAGACTCTGAAAATAAAAAATATGGAACCTATCAAATTTCTTCCATTTTCTATCTCACGTGTAAATTACAACATGGATTATCTTCTCTTTTCTACTATGAATACCATCTCCAATTCTGTTTGTATTAGATACACTATGACCATTCTTTGATCTCTCATTATTTATGTAAATCCTCTCTCTCCACCTCGTGACCACTTAAGCCTTACAAAAATGGTCTCACCTCCAACAACGGTCTTTCCTCCAATATAACTTCCCCACATTGAGTATGTCCACCTCACCTTTCCAACATAGTCTACTTCCCTCCTCCTATTAGTTCCACCACTTGAATGCATAATACTTCCCCTCCTTCAACCATTGTCAATCTCTCCTCCTCCAACCCTGAACCCCTATCCCTTAGCCTCTTTATAAAAGGTTTTAGTTCACTCATGTACATCGACACATCCCCTTTGAGGATATTATATGCACTGTCAAATCCATAACTCATCAAATCCCCTCACATGAAGCTGATTTTTTTCCAAGAATGAGGTAGGGTTCTTTATTGATCCTAACTATCGAAACCCGACCTCAAAGAAAGAATTAAACACCATCTAAAATTTGAACATTAACCTATACATCATTATGTTAAAAGTATGTAAGGGAATTTTAATGGTGGTTATACATACTTCTAACTATGACTTAAATTTGTAACCTCCTATCCACTTCATCTTATAAACCCCTTGTTTAGAAACTTCTCAATTCCATTTCTTATTAGGTAACTAAATCTATTTAGTCCTTTTCCCTTGACCCTGCCATTCAAAAACAACTCCTTCCTCATAAACCTTGAACCTACATAATCTATAAGTAAACCAAAATTCATAAAAAATATATTCCCCTTAGACACATTGTGAGTGCCATTGGAGCAACTACCCATTCCCTTTCTCATTTTCCCATGAAAAATCTTAGACCCTTTATTGGCTAAAACTTTTACTTTATTAAAGACTCCTCTGAATACATCCAAAAATTGAGACAATTTCACCTATATAAGCATTAAATCATTGTGAGTTTTGATGTGATTTCCTTATTTACCAAAATATTGATCTATGAAGCCATCAGTCTTATCTCTGGTTTAGTTGATTATGAAAATCTTAATCTCATCAACATTTTCATTTCATCCACCTTTTTTTCCTTCGAAAGAACATAGTAAAAAAAAATTGAGGGTACATATGTATGATCTCCTTTATCCCATGTGGTCATTTAGATAGATAGAAAAATTCCTCTTATCACATGATCAAGGTCCCAATTATACCCCTAATAGTTTATGATGGGGATACTCTCCAAAATAAAAGCTCGGTTTCTTGTGTTACTTTATCCTAAGGAAATGATAAAATCAAGCTAAAGAGGGAAAATATATGACATAAAAAATTAGTTGTAATAATATATCAACAAAATTATACAAACTATTGTGTGTTAGATGAGATTTAGTAATTTAAACAACAGGGGAAGGAAAAACACCCAAGTGTAGTACTTGAAAAGCCTAGCAGATGTTTGGGGTAATCATTCTCGATACTGACATGTGGGTTGAATCATCCAATTGATAGATTTGGGCTCCCATTAGCAGAGCTTCTCAATGACTATATTTTTAATTTATTTTTAAAGTTTTATTTACACACAATAAACTAAACTACTTTTTGCAATGAAATTAAAACTATCTCATAATTGAGAGAAATTATTTAGGATATTGTTTTGAATATCTAAAAAAAGAATTGATCTACTTAAAGAGTCAGAATAAATCTTAACTCTTTAAATAAATCAACAATTTTTTTATGATTTATCGTTTCAAAGGAAAAGACAAAAAACATACTCAAACATTCAGCTTTGAGAAATGATAAATCCATAAAACTATAATTCAAAACAATGGCAATGCATGTAAACAAATTTTAAAAATGTGCGGTATTCAAAAAATGGAGATCTTAGAAACATCAACTCCCGAGGTCTTCAAAGTTTGACTACAACTCGGATTAAAATATGAGTTTCAATGAAGTACATAAGATTTCTAACCCTTTCTCCAATGAAGAGGGTTGTATAAATAATAAAATTACAAAATGATATAATATTTGTTTTCTAATAATATAAATCCAGGGATTTTCTTACACATAAAGAAGAGCAAATAAAATATCACTGATCTGACATAATTATTCAATTTTCTTGTTGGGCCACTATCTTTTCTCCATCAGTTGTGCTAATAGATCTGATTCATATGTCGTTTTAGTGGGAACATTTTCTTTCTCTTTATCCTTAATCTACTTGGACCATTGAGTGTATCTCTTAGATACTTCTGGTAAATGAACAAGTACAAAGCCTTTTACATTGATTTGATGTTGATCATTTTCCCTTTCAATGTACCTCTTTTTCTAGTTGTACTTAGACAAAAACTTGGAAATCAATTTGATTCACTCAAGGGGAGATTGAAATAAATTTTGAATATCATTAGAACTCTAGGTGTTCATTTCTTTAATTTTTCCATTGTTGGTTTTCTTGTCTTCCTCAATTAATTTCCTCCATATTTCCTTGTGGATGAGTCATATCAAACTCTTTGATGATATCTAAGGCACTTTTCCACATAGAGTTGCACCAACCTAAAGCTTTTATAATCTAGTCCTTAACCATCTTTCAATGAGATCTTCTTTCATCTAAAGAAACTTGCATTAACTTCTTAGATTTCTTAGAGAATTTATATAAGGATTCATAACTCTTTTCCCCACATTAAATATTTACAAACCGATTGCTTAACATATTATCATCTTCTAATATCTCCTCATGTTGATCAATGAATGAAATCAAGCCATGAAGAAAGTTATAAAACTTATTCAACAATTTAAAAGAAATTAATTCAACTTGTTTAAATTGTTCATTCAAAACTAAAGCTTGATTTATGAAAAATTTGATATCAAGAGATTTTTTCTTTAGTTAATTAATTTGTTCCTCCAAAGAAGTGACTCATGTCTCAAATGTTGTAGAGACTATTTGAATATTCCTCTCTGACTCTTCTTTTAGGACCTCAATTTCTTTTTACTGAGCCTCTTTTAAATTTTCAATGTGTTGAGCATGTTGACCTTCTAGCTCCACCATTATTTTCTTTGGTTGTTCCTCTACATTAGCTTTCTCCATAGTATGTCTCTCCTCCACTTGATTCATGTTCAAGGAAAATACTTATCTCAATATAGTGGCATGAGACTGACACTCCTTCTCATTGAATAGTCTACATTTTTCCAATTAGATTTCTAATTATTTTATTTTATTTTGTATTTTTCTAAGTTCTTCATATAGTTCTTGTATAGTGCCTTAATTAGCTGATACAAAAGCCCCTAGAGCTGATGTTGTGTCTATGGATATTTCCTTTGTACTCCCTATTTCCTGCTAACTCATTTATGATGATGTTTCAACTTAATCATGCTTTCT
This sequence comes from Pinus tabuliformis, assembly GCA_031772625.1. NCBI lineage: Eukaryota > Viridiplantae > Streptophyta > Pinopsida > Pinales > Pinaceae > Pinus > Pinus tabuliformis. The sequence goes on along the minus strand of CM062808.1, from coordinate 796,682,247 downwards.
CTTTTCAAATCTCTTGACAATAGGTTTTGTTTGGGAACTCTAAAAATATTCACTAAGAGGCACTTTGTCTCCTCTATGGGATCTTCTTCAATAATAAGTTTGAATATAAATGAGAAAATTGGGACATTACTTACAAGAGGAGTGATAGGGATTTCTAGAGAATCTCGTCCATTATTTGGACAATTGTTATAGAAATTTGTAACACTTCTTGAATTGGCTCTATTCAAGAAACCTCTAGAATATGTGATGCTATAGGGTTTAAAATTACTTTAAGAGAGATTGTCTTAATTACTTGAATTGAAGAAATTGGGATTTTAACATTTTCTTGGAAATACTCTCCTATTGGAACTAATTAAGTTTTTTTACCCTACACTGTCTGTGTTTCATCAATATTCCTTTGATCATCGTGATGTTGCACCTGTTCAGGTGACTCAACATCTATCATAACCTTTTCCTTTAAAGTGATACATGGTACTTGAAATTCTTCCCTTTTAAAAGAAGGCCCATCTTGTGTCTCTGCTTGCTCTGTATGTTGTGCCGTCTTTAGTTTCTCTGATTTTCTTGATTTTTTATCTATTTCTAGTTACTTTGTCTCAAACTATTGTTGCTTTGTATGTGATGAAAACAACATTGATATATCCATTTACTATACATCCACCTCTAATGTATATTGTTTCCTTGAAAAAATCTATGGTTCATAATATTATATGCCAACTACGAAAGAAAAAAGTATCCCTTCTTCAAATTGTATTGTTTCACAAGAGACAAACTAGAAACATTGCTTCTCTACTAAATATAGTAAAGATAGGTTTCTTAAGTGTAATATTGTGATTTTTGTCTCTCCTCCATGCTCATAAAAAGTACCTTAGAAATAAATTGATCAAAAGAATCAATATTTCAAATATTTTACCAACTACAAATGATTGTTGACAACGTTTTGAGGGTCATATTTATAATATGGAAAATAATGAAACTAGATTTGTTATAAGCCATTAGCTTCAACTAGGACATGTCATATATATTTGATAATTAAATTACAAACATTAATTAGAAAAATGGGCCAAAGCTTCTTTTAATTTCTATGTAGAAATTTAGCAATTTCATGAATGGTTGTTTGGTTGGATATTTCCTTGAAAACAAGCCTATCTCAAATAAATATCGAGAGAAAATTAGGGCCAAGTTGATATAAAAAAATTCTAAAATATTAGAATTTCTCTTCTACAAACCAATATCCCATATGTTGTAGTGCAAACTGAATTTATTCACTAACTATTAGTGGAGTTTTTTGAAATAGAAACTCATGAAAATAAAGCATGACATTATTATGAATCTCATAAAAGTGTTTTTTATAATGACTTTTCCATAACATAGAGCATAATTGTTGAATAGGTTTCTGACTAAGAGATTAATTCCACTCCATTAGTAGAAAAAGAACAAAGGATATCACAGTATCCATTACGAAAGTTTACATAAAAAAGCCCTAACCAAATTCTAGTGGAGGAAATAGTGAGAGTCTAATGGCATCAGATAAATTTTGGGAAAAACTATCTTCCCAGTTGAACCTTTTATAGTTTTTCATTATGTCATGGATTAAAGGAACCCATTCAAGTTTACAATGCTTTATGTTGGGTTCACCATAAAACCTAGAGAGCAATTTGATGACAAATATATAAGGTTTCATGAATTGAGCTACTAGATTAGTTTGATTGAATTAACCTTGAAATTATCTAAGTCAACCATCCATTTCTTAATGTATCCAACTAAATCAATCTCCTTTTTCTTTAGCATATTATCATCGAAATCAACCAATTAATCCCTATTTAGGAATACTTCTAGAGGATTGAGTTTATATATTGACTGTAATATTTCGGGTTTCCAAGAAGCTATGACATTCTTTGAGTGGTCCACTATTGAAAAACTATGAACATGAGCGTGGAAAATAATCCAATTCACCATGTCATAATATGGAAACATTTTTGGTCTAGTCGAAATTTTGTGCAACTCACTCTTCTTGATTCCTTCATAACTTTCATAACATAAAACCATTTTTTCTTATGAGCCTTTTAGGTTTCTCCACTTGTTGTTCTCAAAGAAATCATACATTTCTTGATAGGACATGGTCACCACATTTTGTGCTCTAAATGTTGTATCAAAAAAAAATATGAATTAGGATTATTCTCATCTAAAAAATGAACTTCTTGATTTCTTCATAACTTTCAGAATCTAAAGATGAATCTTCTTCTAATATTTTTGAGTTCCTCCACTCATTGTTTTTAAAGTAATCATATATTTCTTCCTGGGATAGGGTACCCACATTTTTTGCTTTAAATGTTGTATCATAAAAGAAAGTTGAATTAATATTTTTCTCATCTAGCAAATGAACCTTTTCTCCTTTCATTTTCATCTTGATATTTTCTACAACAAGCTCAGTATCTATTGATTTTCCCTTTCCTTCCATCGGCCTTTTGTAATTAATAGAGTGGAACTTTATTTAGGAAACATGAAAATTGAAAATAGAGATGATTATGAAAGAAAAAATAGGCAACGTACAAACAAGATGACATGAAATTTCACATTCAAATAGTGATTGTATCAAAAATTGGGTAATTGTAGCATACAAAATCACAACCAATGTCTCAAATATTGAAACCCTTTTAGTGTCTAAAGGTTTGAATGTATTTTATTAAATATATTCAAAAATTTCTCTAAAATCGTTTAAGTATGAAAAAATGTAATGCCTATGTGAAATCATTATTGTCCATCATTTCAATGAAGAAATATGAATGGTCCGGATATCCAAGACTTTGGGGTATTTTAAAAATATAGTGTTTAGATTGAATCTAGATGCTAGATATATTTATTAAAATTAAATTGAAAAGATTTTTATTTTCGTTTAACTTTTATTTTCAAAAAATTCCCAAATTGTTGGAGTTTGGGGATTCACGCATAAATACCTTCGTGAAAATAGTTTGGATCCAGATGTCAAATATTTTATACCCAAAATAATTAAATAAAAAAAATATCTAGAGAGAAATGTGTTGGGCATGGAATCCCCCCAAGGTATGTTTTGGGGCTTAAAGCCCAAGTTTTGACCAAATCCTTTGTAAAAGCTCCACGAATTGTGGGCACACAGCGTGAAGTCATAATAGAGTCACAGGGTTATGCGCCTTTTTTTTTGTAATGTAATGTTGGCTTGATATACCTAACCATGGTCCGCGGACCATGGGATTGTATAAATAGAGCAAGGCTCTAAGTGTAGAAGATAGGATATAGCGAGAAGAATAGAAGCATGAGGAGTCTAAGAGATCGAGTCAAAGTGTAAAGTGTGTCGTTGGGTCGTAGGGTAGGAGAAGGCTCTACAACTAAGTGCGCAGAGGCCTAGTAGTCTGCAACTGAGTGTGCGGACCCCTGCAGCTGAGTGCGTAGGGTAGGTTGAGTTTCTAACTGTTGAAATAATTAATAAAGAGAAGTTTACCATATTTCTATGTATCTTTTCCTGTTTAAATGTATTATTGGGTATAAATTACAAGTATACTGTTTATTTGCTGCGCCAACTTATATGTGTGTATAAATAAATATAATACAAGGCTTCTATTTACACGAAGATAACTAACTGGTGAAGGAAGATAGGTAAGATCTTAGGGAAATAATGCAGAGCGCTGCTCCAGCAGCGCGGAAGCCCCACAGCCCCTAGTTAGGGATGCGCGAAGTCAAGTATATTAGGGCACGAAGGCCAGGGAATGCGCGAAGCAACCTACATGTAGGGACAAGCAGTTGGACCAAACCAAACCCTCAAACATCTCAAGGGTGCAGAAACCTAGCTCCAACACCCCCCATACTACTTCAGGTGAGACCTCAGTCCGCGATCTGCGGACTGTTACTGAAAGGGCCAGTAGTACAGGGATTTGTTTGGCTAATTAACTCTGAACCTGGGTCAGGCCCCAACAAGCCAAAAAATGGTTCCGTTGTTGGGACCGAGATCTGCATAGAGATTCTGATGTTGTATCACTAGAATCCAACAAAGAAGGGAATTGAAGATTAGCTGGATAGGAAGATTCACGAGTTCGCGGCCCAGGAGAACAGGAACCCATGACTATCAAAAGAAGAGTAGTTAGAATGCTACCTATACACAGAGATCCATGAAATTTTCTTCACATCTTTCCCTACTGAGCTATACGAGTGTATCACAAAGCTAGAAGATAGCCAAGGAAGGTGTAAGCTTAACAGACCTATTGTGTGGACTCCAGAATTGGTGAGCAGATTGGAAGCATCGGAGGATAAGATCGCGCGCACTGTTGATCACTGGCTTGATCGAATTATAGGAGGATTCATCACTGAATTCGCTATAGATACTTCAGTCAGCTATAGTGAGGCAGAACGACGCTTTCTCAAAAGGCTATGATGTAAGTACATCAAATCTTTGAACACTTGGATTAAAATGCTACTATGTGAAAAATGGTTATACGAGTAAATTGATGTTTGGGGCTATGCGAAGTTGGAGAATCTACAGAAACGAAGGTATTACAGTACTAGAAACTAGCCCCTTGATTTCACCTCCATGAGGGGGTGAGGAATAGCTCGCGAAGGTCTCACCAAGAAGTGCGATCAATTTGATAAGGCAAAGGATTCCGCGCATACCACCCCCACCCACACCACCACTAGTTTCACCATCTTCACCCATACCACCTTCACCACCACTGCGAAGCAATATGGCGAGCACGATAAAGTTTCCAGTGTTCAAGGGAGTAGGGAATGAGTATCCAGACCAATTTTGGTTCATGATAAAATTTGTATGGGAAGTGCAGGGAGTCACAGATGACAATATAAAGAAGGCAATGTTGGTCAGCGCTCTGCAGGATCACGCACTAACCTGGTACATTAAGAATTCCAATGGCAATCCAAATGCAGGGATCGCGGATATCCAAGCTACGCTAAACAAAGAAGTTAGCAAACTGAAGTCAGAGGCATAGTCGATCATTAGGTTTAAGGAAATCAAAATGCTACCAGGTGAGACCCCTTGGGAGCTGGATCAGAGATTGAAGTGCACAATTCATGAAGCTAACATGACATTGATGGATGGACGACATCGTGAATGGTTTGTAGAATCATTAATGCTGCATCTAAGGAACGCGTTATCACAACATAGGCTAACAACTTAGGTTGAGGCCTTGGAGGTCACGATGAGATTGCACGAGACTCTGATACAGGATCCCAACTTGGGAGTTCAGCAGATTCACGTGCAGTTGAAAAACTTGTGCCTTGAGATGTAGAGTTTGTAACAACACAGGATAGCTCGCCCAGAAGTGCATGATGAGGTATGGTGTGTAAACTGCAAGGGTCAGGGACATGAGAAGGACCACTACCTGGTGTTCGTGAATTCCCTCGAGGGAGGAGGACCAATGCCATTGAGACCAGAGGCACAAGCAAGACCAAGCGTGGCGCCTACATTATGGTGTGAAATTTGTCAGATAGCAGGAAGGCATACTACAGACAACTGCCACTTATTACAGAAGTACACACAGAATTCACAGCAGTTGTTTTGTAATTTCTGTAGATTAGTAGGCCATGATGAGCGCACCCAGAGAAGTTACAAACTGATGATGGATTGAACTCCTACCTATAGATTTCAGGCCAAAACACGGCCCCTTGGCTAGAATGCAGGAATGGCGCGAATCAGATTTCAGGGACGCGGACGAGGCCTAGGTGAAGGAGGACCTGGAAGAGGTCACAGACAGTTGATATGTTACAATTGCGGAGGTCCAGGATATTATGCCCGCGATTGTACAAATCCAAAGTGGCCATCATGCTTGTATTATACATTGTTTGATCATGAGACAAAGGATTGTCCCACCCTGCTAGCAAGGTTGTGTGATAAAGGAGCACTCCAACCTTCCCTTGCCCAGAACCTGCAAATGATGAGGTCTAAGCCGAACGAGGAAGACCCTAATGTGAATATTGTGCTCCGAAGTGGAATTATGATAGGGAATGACGAAGGTAAGCAACCTGAAGAAAATACTTGGGTTCGCAAGGCTCCAACAAAGGAACCAGAGTTTGATTTCAAGCGCGCTAATGAAACCTTCATGGCAGCCAAGAGGAACTTTGTTGATGCCTCCACTTCAGGAAGTAAAGACAAACTGGAGCTAGAAATCGACCCATCGATGCTCACAATGTTCCTAGAAACATGCATGAAGTTGCTGCGTGACAGCAAGGCTATAAAGGGGCTGCAGGAACTCATAAATAGATGCGCTGGGACTGCGCAAGGAGAACCGCGCATATTCCAGAAGCTCAAAAAGTACACGATGCGAACAAGAAGGGAGATGAGATTGACCGCGCAGATTGGGGAATATGAGATGGACCAAGTGATTCTGGATCTAGGATCGGACATGAATATCCTGCCGAAGTAAACATGGGAGCGCATGGGAAGGCCTATGTTGCAATGGTCTCCTATCTAACTCTGAATGGAAAACCAACAAAAGATCCTACCTATGGGGAGATAGCACGGAATCATAGTAGATAGCGAAGGAGCAAGTGTGCTAGTAGATTTCGAAGTGATATAGATTGTTGATGACATCAATCCCTACCCCGCGCTATTAGGAATAGATTGGGCCACTAACATGAATGGGGTGATAAATCTGAAGAAGTGCAAGATTATTCTTGAGAAGAAGTCTTTGTGCATAGTTGTACCTTTGGACCCTGTAGAAGGATCATGCTACATAGAGCCAGTGCGCGACTATGACATTGACAATGATTTGGATTGCATCTACAAGATAAACATGTGAGAACAAGACTCAGTGAATCCAACCGTAGATGGACGATTCTCATGGGAGCGTGAAAGCTCCTACACATCGGATTCTAATGAAGAGATAGAACGATGGCATAACGGGTTACATGAGGTAACCACACTATGCTGTAACATGATGATGATATTGTTGTGTTGCATATCGATGGAGGTAAGGGACCTGCTTGCATATGATGGTTTAAGTGAAGTAGATGACTAACTGAACATATTTGAAAGTGAGGTGTCGGAATAGCAACATTTCGAAGCTTTGAAATGGGTACTATGTGCTACACCTGCGAGGTGATGGGGTACGCACCAAAGAAGTTTTGAGGACTAGCACAAATGCAGGAGGATGATGTGCATGCAGTTTGGGAAGCCTCGGATGCGATTAACAGACAAGATTTCCAGACAAAACAGTCTGCGCACCCACCTGTCCAGATAGATACAGCAATATGGTACGAAACCTGCGCAAATGCACACATTCTTTGCGTTAGGAGACACGGTCAGTAATCATGTATGAGCGACACTGTGGCGCGAACGATCCCTCCGGTTGGAACCACGAAGTATGGAAAGACCAAGTGCATAGAAGGATATCCATGCAAAATCCTTTAACAAAGTATGCGAAGCACTAAACAAGGTGCAAAATGCGCAACGCACTGACTGGGACCTACTCGTACTAGTGGTTCTATGGGATTATAGGACCACGTGCAAGAAATTGACGGCGTAGGCACCCCCGAGGTTGGAGTATGGTGCAAACACTGTAATCCCCATGGAAAATAAAATGCCTAGTTCGTGCATGGCAGCACCAGTAGATAAGACAGTTCGCAGAACCTTAGAAGAAGGGATTGTACAACCGAATGAAGCAAAATGCTTGGGACCTAAGGAAGAAATCTAGTAGGGAAATTTTAGGCTCCAAGAACTTGAGAAAGAAAGGGTGCGATTAAGGAAGAAAATAACTCTGGTAGAGGTGGAAGTTAAGAAGCTGGAGGACGAGAAAAAGGAAGATTTTCTCGATAAGAAGACCAGGGTAATAAAATAGGGTGCGCACGATCACACTGACAAGTTTGAGGAGTATCATCGTGAAATTGATCAGTTTGATGCCTTGGCTTGGACCGCATATTACTAAGCGGATCAACCAGGGTGGCGCGCTACAGATGATAAAGTGCGCGATGCTGCCAGTAACGATAAAAGGTCGGTATTTTTTAGGAAGAGTGATGGATGACCAGAGGAAATGATATACAGGTGGCATGGCCACCTAACTAGCTGAGGAAAGTACAGTCTTAGTGCTCCAGGAAGTTGAAAGGAGGCACAGGACTATAAACTATTATGCCTAGGAACTGCACGATGTTGGAGATGCGCACAGAAGCAAAGAGTCACAATGTCTGCAACTGCGCAAGGGGGGCTGCACTGCCACGCGGGTTGCCCAAAAAGTGACCGTTGAAGTCATTATTCACAATGTGATTCTTGACTTGAGACAAAATGGAGCAGGTAGTAGGCATTTAAGACGCAATTTATGGGCAAGATTTGGGAAAAGCTGCCACCAAGAGAGCATTAATGAACCGGATTTGGGGGGAACAGTCGAATTCAAATTCAAAAGGTGCTATAAATTAAAAAGGGATGCCCAGCAAACAACACTTGGTCATTTGCGAATTGAGCTATTGTATACCTCACGTAGCCTGAGCAAAGCCTTGTTTGAACTATGTAGAATGTTGATTGAGCCCCTGAGTACGCAAGCAATAGATTTCTGGTTGGACACAATGGCAGCATCTGACGAAGTTATGGAAATCACGAAGATGACCACCGAAGAGGCCGCGCAGGCCGTGACTGTAGGGGATGCCCCTAAAGGCACTGAGATTGTGGAAGAAATCCCTAAATCACCACGCATGCCAAGACCAAAGAAAGACAAATAGTTGGTGGCTCTCGTATGGGTGTCCCCACGAAACCCGCTGCGCACCAGGATGACAATGGAGGAGAAGGGGAAAGTCGTTAAGTTAGAAACTGAAAAGGAGGAGGAAGACCCGGAGGACCTTATCATCGAAGAAGATGAGGACGAGGACGAAGGCATGGAGGAGGAAACTGAGCCTGCGCACCCTCTAGTAAAGTTGCCCACCTATATCCACCCGCAGAAGGGGAAGGCTAAAGTGCCCAAGGATCTTGACGAGAGCAAGAACTCTCTCCACATCCTAACCCTCCTAGACGACATCATTTTTTAGGGCATGCACCTGGGACGAGTGCCTAGCTTGAAATTTGAAGATTGGGATCTCGCTGACCATGAGAAGTTCCCTCACCTAGAGACCGCGTAGCTCATGAAGCCTAAGCAAAACACTACGGGGGGGTTACCGAATTAGAGCCACGAAAGTGGTTGCGTGGAGTGGAAAAGGCAAGGTTACTAAACTTGCTTTTGGTGCCGCATTTCCACCGCACCCCAATAACAATTTTCGTCATCAGGAAACTGCACTTCTTAGTGCATGGTGGGTGTTTGTGGTTGGAGGAGCCCATCCCCTTCACGAAACACTTGATTCACCACATTACCTGGCTCCCATGCAAAGGAGAGGAATCCACAGATATATCGGAGGGGAAAAGCAGTGACATACCATAGCGGAGGCCATGAAGAAGAAATATAAACTGGAGAAGGAGAAAATGGGCTACGCCATATCTAGCATCAACCACAAAGCAATTAAGGTGGCGACCTAGATACTGGTGGGTAAGGTTATGCACAAGTGCTTCACAGACGAGGTACCCACGCCGGTGGTGGCACTTGCTGAGCAATGCACGAAGGAGGTCCAGTTTAACTGGTCTGAGTTCCTCTACAAGGAAATCTTGGAGAATTACCGTGAGGCTCGGGAATAAGGAAAAATGCTCCACTATGCATGGCTTCCGTTATCCATAGTGCTCGTGGTAGGGGAATTGCTAGAGTATAGTTAGTTCCCCATAATTGATAGGGATCTACCAAAATCCATGAAGTACGCTTCACTCTAGGCCATGAAGGATGCAAACCAGATCTGCAAAAGCAAGATATTATGGGTGTTCATGGAAATGAACCTTGGAATGGGGATTAACCATAATTTGTGGTTATCACCCACTATCTACAACAACCTGCAAAGTTTTGTAGAGTTTAAAGCAGACCTCCATAGTGTATACATCAGAGTGCGCAAGGACTCGACCAAGCAATGGAGAGAGATACCCTTTGTAGCCATGGACGATGTAATCTTTGATGTACTTGAGACATGGCCACTGGAGTGGCGTGCTCCAAACATCATGTCAATGGAGAAGTTTGCGGTGTAAAGGAAGAAAGAGGAGGCCAAACTGCACATGGCATAGTTGGCAGAGAAGAGGAGGAAGGAGGAAGCGGTAGCAGATGCGCAGGAGGTGTGGGACACTGCAAAGATAGCAGTGGAATAGAAAAAGGCCGCAACAGTAGAAGTAGCGCAAGAGGCAGCTGAGGCAGCTGAGAAGGTGCGCGAGGGCCAAAAGTCACCTTCGCATGGGTAGGAAGTAGATGGAGAGGAGGGGGGCACGGAGCCACAAACCGTGTCAACACAGCTGAAGCGCCAACACCCAAGTGAGTGAACAGGGCTGCACAAGAAGTTCAAGGTATCAAAGTTGTCTATTGACCTGATCACCCTTACCGAGGGTGATCTACACGACATCGGTGAGACAACGCGCGATGTCACCTCCAAGGCCCTTTAGAATTTTATGTAGGAAAACCAAATTGTGTTAGGGGCTCTTAGAGTGCAGCTGCAGGAGTTGCAGGTGTGCACTCCTCAGGCTAGTACCCTTTCGAGCAGCCTCGCAGTAGGGACAAGTGCAGCAGAGCAGATGTTATGCACTCATACAACAAGTACCATAGTGCTGCTGAAAGGGGCACTAGTGACAACAAATGAGGCCGACAAGCCTACAATTAGCACAATAAAGGGTATCCGGATCAACATGGCTACACTCCCACGGGAGACATTGTACGTTCTGTAGGATGGGATTACCGCAGAACTATGGGATAGGGAGAGCTGCATGCTGCAAGTATTAAGCGAGCAGAAGATCAACATGGAACAGTTGAGCTTGCAATGCAATGAAGTGGTGTCGCAAAATTGGCAGCTGGTACAGGTACTGGATGAAGCTTATCAAAGCGTCCCTAAGCTGGCCATCCCAGTAGACACACCAGCAAAGGCATGCATAAACAGGCTAGTAGAAGGGGTGTGCGAGGCACGATATGAAATGACTAAGGTTCAGCTAGAGTTGAACCTTTAGATTGCAGAGCCGCAGTTGAAGGCGTAGCCGTACACCCATATGGAAGTAAGAGAGCAGCGTGCCAATGCTATTACAGCGGGACTGGACGAGATTGACAATGCATTGAGGGATTACACCAAAATGTTGGAAGAGTCATTTGAGGTCCTCACAAACTTGCAAGAGGACCCCAACATCCAGTGCTTAGAGATAGAGGCGCGTGAACTCCATCAACACTATGACAATGTTAAAGGAACTGCACAGATGGTGGCCCTCACTCAGAGGCTTGCATGGATGTAATAGGCCAAAGCACTGAAAGAATAGGTGTATGCGGCACGACATAAAGAAGCAGTCCTGAAGGCGCACATTTAGCCTTGGATCGATGAGCCCTTCACCATCATAGAAGCAATTGAAGGCAATCCCGCACAAATGCATGGGACATGGGAATAGATGCAGGGAAGCAGTTCTGACACCGCAGTCTTGGAACAACGCGTACAGGAAATCCAGCAGGCAGCCGCTCAGTGTGTTGCCGACCTTACAGCGGTTTGAGCAGAGTTGGAGGGACTCTACATGAAGATCTCCGCGCTGATGGAGTGACTTGAGGGTGAGTCATGATGTTTCTATTGGGGGCCTGTTTGGCATGGAATCCCCCCAAGGCATGTTTTGGGGCTTAAAGCCCAAGTGTTGACCAAATGAATTGTAAAAGCTCTGTGAATTGTGGGCGCAGAGTGCGAAGTCATAATAGAGTCACAGGGTTTTTCGCCCTCATTTTTCTAATGTAATGTCAGCTTGATAGACCTACCCATGGTCCACGGACCATGGGATTGTATAAATAGAGTGAGGCTCTAAGTGTAGAAGATAGGATATAGCAAGAAGAATAGAAGCATGAGCAACCTAAGAGATTGAGTCAAAGTGTAAAGTGTGTTGTTGGGTTGTAGGGTAGGACATGGCTTTGTAGCTGAGTGCACAGAGGCCTAGTAGTCTGCAGATGAGTGCGTAGGACAGGTTGAGTCTGTAACCATTGAAAGAATTAATAAAGAGAAGTTTACTATATTTTTGTGTATATTTTCTTGTTTAAATGTATTATTAGGTATAGATTGCAAGTGTGTTGTTTATTTTCTACGCGAACGTATATGTGTGTATAAATAAATATAATACAAGGCTTCTATTTACGTGAAGATAACTAACTGGTGAAGGAAGATAGGTAAGATCTCAGGGAAATAGTGTAGAGCACTGCTCCAGTAGTGCGGAAGCCCCACAAGCCCTAGTTAGGGTTGCGTAAAGGCAAGTATATCAGGTTGCGAAGGCCAGGGAAGTGCGTGAAGCAACCTGTGCATAGGGACAAGCAATTGGACTGAACCAAACCCTCATACATCTCAAGGATGCGGAAACCTGGTTCCAGCACCCCCCCATAGTACTTTGGGTGAGACCTCAGTCTGCGCTCCACGAACTGTTGTTGAAAGGGCCAATAGTACAAGGATTTTCTTCGCTATCTAACTCTAAACCTAGGTTAGGCCCCAACAAGCCAACAAAATTATAATCATAGGTGAATTAAAAAACAAATTAGAGATCTTGATGTACCTAGAATCCGAATTGTAAGAAAAAATGAGCTTTGTAAAAAAGAATCCAAACTCCCGATATAAAGTGGAAAAGAAAAATTTATTAAAGAAACACAAATAAGAGATAAAATTAAATAACTAAAGGAAAGTACAAAAACTCAAAAAAAAAAAAATTCGATCAGAGTGGTCAGAGGGTCCAAGAGTTTGAGGTGAAACTGAGTGTAGTTTGAAAAAATGCTCCAAACTATAGACTAAGTTACAAAAAATTAAAAGATTTTGAACATTATAAAGTAAGTGTGTTATTTGGATAAGGCCGAATGTCCAAGAGTCCTGGGTGAAATCATGTAGAAACTGAAGAATGTTGGCCCAAAGGTCACACTTAGAGTGTGGGGTAAATCAATGTGAGGTCAATTTCACAATTTAACAATCTTATCTAGCCATTCCTTCATTTAGTAGTGATTATAAACATGATGTAATATGACATCATAATGCATCATGTCCTAATTAGTATAAGAAAAAACAATTCAAGCAATAATCACAGCGTGAGGAGACACAAATTTAAGGTGGAAATCCTAATGGAAGAAAACCATCATCTCTTATTTTGCTCAATCTTCATTTCTTTTACATTAGTTTGTAGGCCCTAACCTAGGGGATACAAATACCCCAAAAATATGAAAGATTCCACTTGCAGTAGGATACAAACAGATTGAGGCTATTATCCTCAAAGATGCATGCATATGCTCTCTATAGGCTACAACTTGGTTGAGGCCACAACCTCAAGAATGAGTAGGCTCTAAACTCCTTCCTTTGCTTCCTTGGGGGCCTCTATTTCATCACATTTAAAAAATGAATCCGTGAACATAATATATCATTGAATCATGAGTAATGTCCTAATTTTCAACCATTACATACCAATACTACCACTATCTCTCCCACTACAACAATCAACATTTTTTCCATACAACCTGCAAGCACTATACTTTCATCCAACCCGCAACCACTTCCATACATCCTGCGATCATCATCTCAATGGTAATTATTGTCACAAAAATTCATGGAAATCTCTATTGTTGGCTATCATACTATTGTCTTGAAACTCTACTTCAACTACAATTGCAATATGGTCATTCAAAACACTTCCTCGACACATTTTTAGTTCATGTATCAAAAACACCTACAACATGATCCTAGCCTTGCCAAATGGACACAAGACCTTCTGGTCATAAAATATAAGCCAAAATATTGTCAAACCCCTCTGGCTACATTTTTCTTTGATCCCTGAATTCCCAACTTCTTATGAATCTCAATTTGGATAAATAATGTTCCCATCAATAAAAAATAACAATAATAAACCATATACCAAATTAAATATTCTACAAATTGCACATTTGCATACACTTTTTAAGAGACCACTAGATTTTGGTGTCAATCACCAAATAATGTTAATGATGTGATAAAATGAAACTTACGGTTGTAGAAATGAAATTTCAAACTTGGTAAACAAGTTGATTCTAACTCCTAACCTTGGTTATACAATGGCATACCTCCTACCACTTTCGTTGCTCCATGATGGTTGTAATATTTGTAATAGCCATGGTCAAAATTCCATGTAATAAAGTTAATAAAGGAAAAATAATTACCAAGGTCATGAGACACATATTCCAAGATGAATGTTAGGAAAAAATCCTAGCTTGGGTGTTCATTTGGTTTAGTATGGCTAAGGAAATTAGCAAAGTAAATGGAAAAGGAGTTGGACAGGAAAAGTGGCATTAATTGACATTTTATTTATGAAAATAATGGAAATTAGGAGAAAAGGAAGGTGAAAGGTCACATGTTGCATGTGAGGAGGAAAATGAAGGAAACTAATGGAAAATGTAGAAAATAGAGGCCTCACTAATAAAAGGCTTCTGAGGATCAGTTCACATCCTTTTGTCAGTTCAGTTTTGGAGCTCTCTCTCTACTCTCTCTACTCTTTCTCTCTCATACTCTTTGACACTTAGATCATTCTTGGAGAACTCTAGAATTGGAGGAAAGAAGGAAAAGTAAGGACAAGAAAGTAAGAGGAATCAAAAGATCAAGCAAGGAAGAGTAGGATCAAGTGGCTATAGTGAGATTACTTGTGGGTATCGAGTTTCATGTATGATCTCCTTGATAGTTTTGGCATGCATGGTACATGCATGTGTGTTTTTTATTCTCTTGATGTCATTTTCATGGGTTTTTCAAGGTATGGCAGTGTTATTTATCCTTTCCTTTCCATTTTTGGATAGCAATGGTGTGATGGGGTTTTCTCTTTTTGGTTGAGTTGGATTGCTGGATGGATTTGAAGCTGAATGGGGTAGTATTAGGATTGATCTCAAGGCCTAGGAATCCCAAAGTGGGAAATATGGTAAAGCTTGGTTGTGAATACCCTTGATTGGGCTAGGAACCCCTTGACTGGTAATGACTAGATATATGGTAAAGCCCAGAGGGTGGTGACCTCGTAGCCCTAGGAATCCCTCGACTAGTAATGGTGGGATACACAGTAAATCCAAGAGGTTGAGATGAACAAATTCCTCATTATTTAGGTGGAGATATCTAAAGGCATCCATGCTTTATAGGCCTAGTGATCCTGTGGGATTGCGATAATTCCTAGTTGTATTGATGAGGGTTTCAGGCCTATGAATCTATTGGTGGGACATACGATAAATCCTGAGGAATCCTTGGTTGGTTTTGTTGTGATTTCCACATTCATGCTTGGAATTTGGGACAAGGTTGATTGGCTGAAAGAAATATTTGGTTCATCCCAATCTATTGTCATGTGGTTCGTGTAAGTCCCTAACTTGGTTGGCTTATGCATTCATTAATAACAGTTCCTTCTCCTTTGGTTTCATGTGTAAATGTACTTATTTATATGTGGTCTTATGGTTGTTATATCCTTGTTATTTGTTTTGGTTATATGTTGGTTATAAGTATGGCTTATGATGGACTTTGGTTATGGCTCTCATCATGATTTGATTAGTACATGAGAAGTGAATGAATATATGACCTAATAGATGATAATGCAGCTATTGTGATAAAGCATCAATCCTTCTTTGTGAATCTCAGAAAAGTATGAGACCCCTATGCACATATATGTTGCTATGACCTGTAGATTTCATATTTGTGATATGTTTGACGAAAATCCTGTCGTGGCTAGTATGGGTCTGGTCAATTCCTTTACCAATATTTTCATTAGTAGCTTCAATTCATGGTTATTTAACACTTATAGAAGTTTCATGAAGTTCTAGGTAGAGGCCTGAGTCCTGGCCCTGAAAAAGTGGCACATAATTCCAATTCATTGGCTCATAACTGCTTGAAAAAGGCCATTGGCATGCCTTATTGTGGGAGTGAATGGAGGTCCTCAGTTGCATGCATTTCTTATGATGGGAGCGGCTAGGGGTCTATCTCAGCAAAAAGATAAGTTGTATCAGGGGTTAGTGTTACATGGTATTTTGTCACACCTCCTGTTCCACATCCCAAAGTGCCAAAAATTTGACAATTATGAAGTGCATTCATCATGAAAAACATTTAGAAACATCACTAAAGAATGAAAGAAAAACTGCCTTGAATCAATTCTGGAGAAGGTTGACTGAAACCCTAAATTTCAATACCAATGCTCTTTGCTCCACTGCCTGCCCGTGTTGATGGTAGGCTGCAGTTCTTTGACCTAGCGCTACCAGCATGGGTTTTGATATGAAAAGTCACACTGAACCTCTTCTAGCAAGTTTTCACAAAATGGAGGAGAAGCTTTGTATGTTGGAAGTTTCAAGAAACATCAAGCTAGATATTGTTGGGTAGAGATATCGTCAATCTCTCCCATTTGGAGCTCTTGTTCTAACCTTTAAGGGCCTTCCCCTTGACATGTGGACCTTCCTCCCTCTTTTGTGGATCCCTAACTCCCTCTCCCTTCCTATAAATCAAATCCCCTTGTTGGGTTGGGATCCCTGGGGTCAAATTTTGTCAGTAAAGTCAAATTTTGGTAATAGTTTTTGTGAAAGAATGTAAAGTCTCTGTGAAATGTGGAAGACCAGCGTGAAGCTAAGTAAGATTCAAAGGGGCATTAGTCCCTTGTATGGTGTTACATCGGAAAATCTCTCTTACAGACAAGAGCGATCTCCCTAGATCCTAAATGGAAACTAGAAACACTCATGACAAACGAACTGACTCTTTCCCTAAGTTGAACTTAATCAAATTACACGCAGTCTAACTGGTAGATAGTCCTCTTACCAGTTTCATGAAATTCCTAATGAAGATCCCTAGTTTTGACTTGATGTAGCTCTTCAATGTTTAGTAGAACCTACAAACATAAACCATAAAAAATATCAAAATCACATGTGATATAGTAATTCAAACAACTCAGCCTAATGATCAAGGAAATTAGGGATTGAACTTGCCTTAATGAACATAATAACAAATTGCAAACTATTCATCATTCATAAAATACAAAAATCAATGGCATAAAGTGCTCATTTTTATTAATCAGGGGATAAGAAGAGCCTTACAACCTTTGCCTTGATGCCGTGAGGTCCCTCTGAAATGCCTTCAATCTCCTCCTTAGATAACAAGCTCTCAAATATCAAGGCTAGCAACATAAGTTTGTATTCTCTGAATTCTAACCTCCTTCATCCCTCAACCCTCTAGTCCTTTTATAGATCAAAGAGGGGGTAGTCTCAGATCCCTAAGAAAATGATGGATCTCCTTTAGTTAAGGATTAGGTTTCCATGAGAAAAGGGATGGAGATGCATCTTATGAGGGTTATAGTTCGAATAGTCATCACTTGGAATCTTTCAGTTGGGAAATATTCGACCAACTAGGTTTCTAGAATGTACTTTTTACTTTTACTTTCTATAATTCACCTGTGTGGGTTTATAGTTACAAACAGAGTGCAACTCTATGCTATTTTCAGAGTAAATTTTAGCGCATGTGTGGGAAACAATAGATAAATCGGCACAAGTGGAATTTAACAAGGTGTGAGAGCTATTTGACCCAAATTTCTCATGGACTTTAACATATTTTGAGTTGTTGGACTTCTAAGGGAGATAGTTTCAACATGTTCATGGATGGTAATAATATCCATAAACTGATGAGGTGTCATGGTGACAAATTGATGTGTAACATATTTCCCCCTAAAGTGCAAAGTCTGGAAAATAAGTTTAAAAGATTGAAGCACTTTATCATTCCAAGGATCAGATCAGAGGCAATGGTCGGAAACCTGCAAGGAACATTCAAGCAAATATAATGCAAAATATATATCAAAAATAATCTTTGAGGTAGGAATTCGCATCCTCAAAGTAAAGCAAACTCAATGAACCAGCACAGAAAAACTAAGATTATATAGATGGTAGACACAACATGTACACAACCATCTGTATACATAATCATGAATATAAAATCTCCTTACAACCTGGATTGATGAAACTAGATCCAGGGTCTTGATCTCCATCTCTCGATCCACAGTACGATTCTAACCATGCGAGTGAATGTCTCGAAGTCAAACATGGAAGAAACCACTTGATTACCGGTCAATGATGTGAATTGTTAACAAGCATGAGAGAAACTACCAATAATGACAATGGTTCTCAAGGTACTCCCATTACAATATATGAAGTGTGAATATGTGATCTGAATTCGAACACTCATAGAATCGTTTGATCGAAGGCCAATGATGAGAACCTATAGTCGAAAGTGAAAAACTTTCCATTAAGGCATGCAGGATTCAAGGTACTAAAGGTTTCTAAATAAGCTTCCTAGATGATGAGATGAAGTCAATAGGAAGTGATCCATCGTAGGAAAGCCTACGACACAAAACATGATATCAAGTTTTGAAAATAATTGCAAGGGCTGACTCAAGGATGGCTGACATGAATGAAGGCAAAGATTTTCCAAAAGGATTTGAAGCAAGGTTGAGCTTCTCTTGAACACATAATGAAACTTTAATGATTTGGCATCATTTGACTCAACGATAATACCCAAAACCATGAATAATTTTAATGAGGTTTGATTAACTATAAGGAAAATGGATTTCCCAACCTAGACGTGAATGTGATGGAGTGCCATCTTCAAGAGCGACATGATACCTTTTAACTGACAATGCAAAATGGAAACCTTCCCCAATTTCCCCCCCACCATTACTGGAAAGTACCTCTTTATTTTTTAAAAGCTTGAGGAGGATAACATATCCTTGGGCTATAAGCTCATCCTTAAGATGAGTTCATCGAAGTATTTTTATCGAACCTTAAGAAGGAATGGTTCGGTCTCATTGTGCTTAACGATTCCTATACTGTTTAATGTTAACAAGTCTAGTAAAGGTATAACTTGATGTTATTTTCTTTTAAGAGATTTGGAAAAGACACAAAAATAAAACTCATTCAGCTCTTTAACCGTAAAATTTTAACAAGCCCGGAGAAGGTAAAGCTTGATGTTTTTCATTTTTAGAGAGTCAGAAGAAAAACATAAGTAGACTCCATCAAGTTCTTTTTTGTTAGTTTAGTCTCTCAGGTCTGAAAAAGGATAAAATAATACAAGAGAGAACTCTATTGACCATGTTCGATCAATGTATACCTTTTTCGTAAATAGTCATGGCTCAGTCCATAAAAGGGGTAAACTTATACTAAGTGGACGGTTGTTCATTTACTTTTACGAGTTCAAACAAGAAAGTACTCGACAATATTTTTGGTTTTGAAAAAGTATGAAAAGGGATTAAAAGAAGACTTCATGATTTTTCACTTTTCGTAATTTTTAAAGAGCATAAAAAGTGATAAAAGTCTGTTGAAATGTCAAAAATGATTTATCTTGACTCTGTAAATGATCCTACACATTCAAACTCAATAACCCATCATAACTGCTCAAACAAATGTTTTCCCTCTTAAAAAGATTCAAAATATAAAAAATAATATTTTTAAAACTCCAAAAACTTATAAAAGTGGGAAAAAGTAATTTATTTTCACCATTTTCATTTTCACTAGTTCAGAGCAGAGAGAGGACTTTTTACCGTAAAACTTCTAGGACTAATTTTGAGCCAACCAGTGGATGAAATCACACATTGTTTACTCTAGGTAGGAGATATTTCGATAACTTAGCTTTCCATCCATTTATTTTTTCATTTTAAACTTGCATTTGGTTTTTTGGGACAAAGTTTTGTCAAAAAATACCCCCTCGGCCCTGCGCAGGTTTTTCTCAATCGGGCCTACACAGGCCGATAAAATTATCCATACGGAAATTCTCGACCATCACAAAATTTTGCTGGAAATTTCCACTCAGTTGCACCCTATCCATAAAATGGTAGCTGCGTAGGCATCATGGGCTATTTTAAAAACAAACTTTGGGCCTCAAAAAACATGAAATGAATTTTAAGAAAGACTCTAACTGCTTTAAAATGGTCATTCTAGGTCATTTTTCTTGCTCAAAAATGGAATGGAGGGAGAGAGAGCATGAAGCCAATGATGTGGTTGCTATGGTGGATTTGGCTAGTTTACAAGCTCTCAGGAATTGCGGCCTTCTAAAATACTGGCTAATTCTTGGGATGAAAGCCCAAGTAGATCTAATGACATGGTTGGTGAGGACCCGAAATGTCCAGGAATAGTTTTTCATGATTATTGATTATCGCCTCACCATTGATGCCGATGACATATATTTCCTGGCTAGGTTATCTCATTGGGGAGTGGATTTTTCACTTTTTGGATTGAGATTAGGGGGAGACACTACTAATGGATACTTGCAGCACTTTTGCAGGGGTGCACCGCCCAAATATGGACGGATTGACATTTAGTCCATCGAACTTTTACCCTTAAGGACCACTGCTTTCACTATTATCAAATTGTGTGGCAGTGCTTCCCTCCATCTAGCCACCCGGGCACAAATGTAGACGACCATGGAATGATGGGAGTCCACGGTATACAACTAGTGTGAGGTAGTAGTCATATATATGAAGGGGCAGCTGACTAGGTGTAAGAATGGTAAATTGAAAAATTTTGGTTATGGTGCCATTCTAGTTTCTTTTTCCCTAGAAAGGGTTTATATTCTTTGGCCAAAGCAGATTTGGGTAGATGAGGGGTGTTTGAGGGATCCACGCTTGATGAGGTGGGTTGCACTCATGGCATGCCACAGTGGTGACTTTCATGTAGTGAGGTATACAACAGAGTTTTTTGACTGGCTGAGTGAGCAGATTGTTCCGATCGAGGACTTCTCGTATGTCAGGATAGATTACAGAGGTGACCGTAATATCCCACTTCCATTTGGGGCTTAGTGGGGCGATCTAGGTAATATTTTCTCATTTATGGCATATTTTCAATTTTTTTTAATTTCTAAGTGTTTTTTTTCTGTCTTCAAAAGCTGATTGTCCAAAATGTATGTGCAAATGTGGGTCCAACCCCACCAGTCGGGATGAGACGATATGATAGATGAGATGAGCATCCTATAGTTGTTGTAGCAACAAACCAAGAGGCGGATGACATCCTCATAGAGTTGGAGCACAACCTTGAGAGGTTGACTACCAACATCCCAGAGAGTGGAGTTGATGACATTCCACATGCCTATCATAGGCACGTAGTTGGGGTTCCTGGGCCACTTAGATGTTTGCTGCGTTGAGTTTCTTGTGCTATCATGTGTTATCATGAGCATCACCATGCCTAGATCTTCTAGTTTATAGGGCCATTTTTGACCTTTTGGAGTCAGTACTATTCGAAAAATAAAATGCCACAGGGCCTTATGTCCTCGAATGACATATTTTGTAGACACACCCAAACTCTATTTTAATGAAAAATATGTGACTTTTATCTATGTTTGTCTCTATCAATGAATGAACGAATATTGTTTTTAATTTACAAATGTTGCAAATGTCTATTTAACACATGATTCGCCAATGCATATGTCAATGTGTTTAAATATCTCAGAATGTGTTGATATTCAATATAATCAAATCGTCTTTCCAAGAGATGGACTCGTAAAAACATCCTTAACATGGTTGGACTCCTAACTGAATAGACATTGTTTAAATGTAATACTACGAGCTATGAATCTAACCTAACAATCAAATGTTAGATACCAAATGTAATGGCATCAGCCAATAGCTCAATAACTGCGCCATATTCTGCTATATTGTTCATTGTTTCACCGAGACATATCCCATGAATAGAAACTAGCTCGTTACTGGGTGAATAGATAACCCAGGCTGTAGAAGATAAATTTTGAGTACTATGACTAGTGCCATCAACAAATCCAATGTAATTCGAAGAAAAAATTGACATCTGCAAATCAAGTGTTAAAATGAGATAAGAAAAATAATTAGTAAAAAACACTAATCTACCACACATACCTGAAAATGGAAAATAATGTACAAATCTTCACCAAAAAATTATGCAAAATATTTCTTTAGGTAAAGACCATTTCTGGGCTTTCCCAAAGTAACACCATCGTAATCAATTAGCTCATAGGAACCTTTCACTAATACATGTTTTGTGATGTAAGGGTCATGCCACATGGGCTCGAATGTTCCTCCACCTAGCTTGTCATGAGCTTGATCATATATGAAGACTAAGTCACCTTCTGAATATGTACGAGGATTAACATTCTCATCGTATTGGGATTTGACATGTTTTTGGGGAGCTTCACTAGCCAATATGGCATTACGGTGATTTTCATATAAATGGGATAAGAGATGGAATTTCAAATTCAATAGGTAATACGGCTTCCAAACCATAAATAGGTTGAAAAGGGGTAAAATCATTTGATGTTTTTACAGTAGTGTGGTAAGCCTACAGTACTGAAAAGAACATAGAGTGCCAGTTTCCTTTATGGATACAAACTATCAATTTAATCATATTGGTTAAAACTTTATTGACATCTTTGACCTAACCATTAGCTTGTGGATAATATGAAGTAGAGCTATCATGGCGGAGTCCAAGTTGTGCGGATAGTTCGACCATCATAAAGTTGCAAAAATGACTACCATGGTCTGTGACAATAGTTTGTGGGACATCAAACCAAGCAATCACATGATTGGAAATGAAAATAGCTGCAGTTTCACTGTTGTCTCTATATGTAGGCATCGCCTCGGCCCATTTTGTAAAGTAATTGACTATAAGGATGATATATCCATGCCCCCCATCCGAGTGGGTTAAACGTGATGAATTCGATGCCCCAATTAGCAAAAGGACCGATAGCTACGATTGGGTGAAGAGGAGCAGGAGGTGCTCGCATTTTATGATCACAAATTTGGTAATTATGGAATTTTTGGACTGTAGTGATGTAGTCTTTAAACATTGACAGCCAAAAATAGCCAGCACATAATATCTTTTAGGCAGTAGTATACTCAAACATGTGGCCACCACATGCTCCAGAGTAGCAGTCATTCAAAGTTTTTTTGGCTTCTTGAAGAGTTAAACAACATCGAAATACAGAATCAACACCACAACGATAAAGAGTGTTGCCAATAATGTTGTATTATTGGGACTAGTATCAGATTCGCCGACGATTAGTTTTGGATAACTCATGCCTAAAATTTTGTGTTTGGAGATATATAATGATGTCTACATACCACGGATTAGACACACTATTAAGAAAGAGAGATTCGTTGGGAAAAGAATCTTCTACTACAGTTTCTATATCAGTGTGGGGGAAGTCACACAATAATTTGGTAAAAACGAAGGATTTCTTTGATTTGGATTTTTCAAATTCCAGATCAAACTCTTGTAAAATGACTATCCACTTCGAGTATTTTCCCCCTAAAAGCTGCTTTGTGAGAATATACATCATAGGGTTGCAATATGAAATGACAGTCATTTTTTGGAGAAGTATATAGTGATGGAATCGTTGAACAACTTGCACAACTACCAAGGCTAGCTTTTCCACATGTGCGTATTTAATCTCAGTTTTAGTGACACTCCTACTCAGATAGTAAATCACATGTTTGTTGTCAGAATCATCCTCCTAGACTAACACCATTCCAATGGTGGCATCAGATGTAGCTAAGTACAAAAAGTAGTCTCGATGATAATCAGGTGGATTCAGTAAAGGCACATTAGTTAGTGCATGCTTTAACACATCAAAAGCTTTATCAGCAAGCTCATCCCAAAAAAATGGAATACCCTTTTTCAAAAGTCAAGTAAAACCCTGTGTTAGATCAGCATAATTGTCGATGAATCTACACAAAAGGTTTTATTTCCCTTGCAAACTTTGGAGTTGAGTCAATCTAGAAGGAGCAAGCAAATTCAAAATTTCCTCTACCTTGAGAGGATCGAAACGATTGCCTTCCTTTGAAAATATGAATCCTAGAAGGTGATCGAATTGCACACAAAAAAACATTTGTGGGGATTCAAGCAAAAATTGTAATGCCTACACCTAATGAAAATAATTTTTAAGTGCATTAGGTGATCCTGGCATTTCATGGAATGCATAGGGGGGTCATCTAAATAAGGCTAAAGAATATTCTTGACATCGTGGAATGCATAAGACATTGCTCATTGAAAAGTTGCGCCAACATTTTTTAGGCCAAATGGGAGTTTGCAATAAGAAAAAGTCTCTCATGGGCATATAAATGTGGTTTTATATTGATCGGTAGGGAGTATGTTTATTTGATTGTAGCCAAGAAATCCATCCATAAAGGAAAAATTTAATTTTTAGCACAGTCGTCGACAATTTCGTCGATGTACGGAGTTGTATAAATATCCTTGGGACAAGATTTATTGATATCTCGATAATCAACACACTCGAATGGTTCCTTACTTTTTATTAACTAGCACAATATTTGATACCCAGTCAGTTAAAGGAACAATGTAAACAAACCCCGCTTTCAACAATTTCTCAACCTCAGTTTTGATAGTGGCAGCTTTTTGCGGATATATAGGACATAATCATTTTCTGATTGGTTTAGCATCTGGATAGGTTTTTATTTCATGTACAACAATGCTAGGGTCGATTCCTGGCATCTCTTCATAGGACCAGGAAAAAATGTCATGGAATTCCTGAAATAGGGCTTTGTAAGTTGAAATCTCTTCTAACAAACAAGAAGCTCCTATATGAATATTTTCAATTATTCCAGGTTTTACTGAGATATTGATAATAATTGTTGACGATATGTTCCCTAAATTCTGTTCAGAACTAGAAGAAAGGGTAGATATTGGATTTTTAGGATCACTAAGGGTCTCAGATGAAAATTTATTCTCAATTTTATCGAACGATGGTAAGGAAGTTGAACGATGATGAGTATCGTCCCATGGCATTTCATCCAAGGTCATAACCTCCATAATCCCTTCATCAGTTAAAAAATATTTGCTTAAAGGATCAGACATAGAGATTGGTTCCAAGCGTGAAAAATGAGAATACTCATCAATGATCATATTCATTTGATCATCATCAGATGTTGATGTTTTGAAAAACATTAAATGGCCTCATAGGCTAATTCGAAAGGACTACGAGGAATTTCATCACCATATAAGATCATTTCTGATTCTGACGATACCTTCCATGGATCTCCCATTTCAAAAGTGCTCGATGTAATCATGTTGATTCATGCTTCATTCTAAAGAAGAACAGGTGGAGGGAATGTGAAAGTTCCCATCAAAGATGAGCCTTTGAGCAAACCAACACCAATTTCTTCATATGGAGTGGTCGATTCTCCAACAAATGGGATACTGCCAGTAGAATTGGGGTTAGAGGTAGAGTAGGATAATTGATCTAATTTCACAATTCTTCCTTTGTGAAGAAACGTAATCATCCTAAAATATGATGAGACTATGGCCACCATGGCATAAGTCCTGCTCTAGCCAAGCAAAAGGTTGTAATCACCTCAACCACTGTTACAATTGTTTTGCCTTCTAACTCGATTGGAAAATCATTTAAAAGTCCATATAGACGAAAACCTCTTCCATCAAAGGCTTTCAAAGTCATGGGAGATTGATTGATTGTTGGAGAACCTAAAGCTTTCCAACAAGAAATGGACATAATGCATGTTGACGCTCCTTCGCAAATCACTATTCAAAAAACTCATCGAGTTTTTATGTGAACTGGTATTTGAAAATCCAGCTGGTGTGGGAGACATGGGATACGGTTCTTGAGATAAAAAAAACAATCAAATGGGACTCTTGAGGATCTAAAACTCCTATCGTTGATAATAATAATTTCCTTTGCATTGTACAAGTTTGCAGAACTTCAAGGGTAGACATGGCTGAATGTGGCATAACCAGATCTTCGACAATGTTATAATTTTGGCTAGCCTTCGCATGAGGATTAAAGGCTGACCTACAAATCATACCCTTAGGAGGCAGACGAATTACCATATTAGGATTTAGTTTTTCAATGTGTAATATTTCAAAAGAAGTAGGAGTAGATGCGAAAGTTTGAACAAATGAACTAGAGTCATCTCCATTTTAAACAGGATTCTTTGATGCGTAATCTTTGGATCTCGTTGCTACCATAACTCTAGAAGACATCATCATGATTTCTGCCAATGGGGATGAGGAGGATTGGTCATGAGAGACCATTTTACTGTCTTGAGGAAAAGGATCCTTCAAAACAATGGGTGTGGGTAAACTTTTGATGAATTTGGAAACTTCGACCCGATGAGGGTACTCCTTAGTATAATGATCTTCATCACAAATCAAGCAAGGATATCGAGGTTTCCTCTTTTCATCGAACAGTTCGTTCTTGGCTGATTTCTACTTAGAGTGGTTGTCTTATTTAGTTTTTCCTTTTTCCTTTTTCTTATTTTCAGATGATTTACCTTTGCTAGTAGATGAATCTACGGGGTTTATTTCGAAAGTAATTCTGGGAGAGGGATCTTCGTCGGGTGAATTAGATAGAGCTGAAACTTGAACATTATTAGAATTTTTCTTTTTGTTCTTAGTCTTCTAGCTCACAGAACCAATCGTGCCATCTGCAACATGTGATCTTGGAAGTGGTGGATTATTTGGAGTAGAATGGGGTAAATCTGGTATCTTTTCATACAAAGTACTAGACTAAGTATAAACAAGATCAGGATATTGAGTGCAAGCAATTACCTGCCCTCTAGTTACTACACCCCCTTTGGCCACATCTTCAGTTATTACTGGTAAATGTGATTTTATAAACCATTTGAGCAGAATCTGGTATGGAATGCAAACTTTGACTAGGCGACGTCTTTGTCTCCATTCATGAATGTGATCTGAGATATGGGTAGACGTTGAATACTTTAAAGAAGTCAAAAGTTCAATTCCATTGTCATACCGAACAAGTAACTGAAAATGGGCCGAAAAGGTTGTAGCAAGGGAATTTAATGCGTTGAAATAAGCACATGGTAATTCCACATAAAATTTGGTTTCCGAACCAATTAGGGTTCATTGAAAAATTCATAATCTAATAGAATCATCATTTAACGAGTTGGATGTGCACCAAAGATGGTAGGTCATGACATGGTTGGACGGATATTCACCTGAATTATCTTCAAACTTAGGAATGCCATTGGGAAACTTTGTAGGAATGGTCATCCAATAGGGTAAATAAGTAATTGGATCATTAGTTAACCGAGAGAGGTCAGGAAAATCCAAAGTTGCAATGAAAGGCAACTAGCTATTGGGGTCCTACAATGGATATTGATAACCCTGAGGTGCGAATCTCGTACAAGGAGGAGGATATCCTGGGATAGCCTGAGAAGTTGGGATCTATATACCTCCTGGGTATCTAGGATGATCCATACCGTATTGCAGTTGAACAGGTTGTTGAAATGTATGACCTTGGTATTGTTGATTCTGGAAGGTGAGATTCTGACCCATTTGACCTTGAACAAACTATCCTTGAAAGGGTTGGCTTTGCAAGGGTTGACCTTGGAGAAATTGAGTTTGAAAAGGTGTATCTTGAACAAACTGACTCTAGGGTATACCTTGGAAAGATAGCCCTTGAAAAGGTACTTGCATATATGGAACAATAGGCTGAACAATAGGTATTTGAGGTGTTGATGGAATCATAGGAATGGATTGAACACTAGATGCCTGAGGTAAATACTAAACAAGAGGTTGCATAGTAACCTATGACATAAGCGAGATAGTCATTTGCAATACTCTTGGAATTGGCATTCTAGGTGAACTTGAACTTGGGTTTTGAACCAACATTGCC
Organism: Pinus tabuliformis; assembly: GCA_031772625.1. NCBI lineage: Eukaryota > Viridiplantae > Streptophyta > Pinopsida > Pinales > Pinaceae > Pinus > Pinus tabuliformis. The sequence goes on along the minus strand of CM062808.1, from coordinate 796,654,587 downwards.
ATAGTAGATTTCCCTACAGTTTGATGGGTATTTTGGGTAGGCTGCTGAAGCGATTGTTGGGCAGGTGTCGATGAGTTAGCCTAGATGATTGGTTGAATTTGAGAAGACATACCTTCAAAATTAAGTTGATGCATAGGTTGCTCAAGAGGTTGGCCAGGTTGATACAAAGGCACTTGAGAAGCAATAGGAATTGACTGTTGAGAAAGGTTCCATATTGTATTCAATCCAGGGTAAGGAATTCCATAGGTGGATTGAGGCATAATAGGCTGACCAAAACCGGTTTGAGGCATTTGAGCATAGTTAAAGTAGTTTCCGGTGGGGGGTTTCCCACTAGCTATAGGGTAAGGTCCACCAAAAGGTTTTCCTCTAGGTGGAGGATATTGTTGGGCATGGAATCCCCCCAAGGTATGTTTTGGGGCTCAAAGCCCAAGTTTTGACCCAATATTGTTGTAAAGACTCTGCGAATTACGAGCGCGGAGTGTGAAATGTATGATAAAGTCATAAGGTTGTCCACCCTAGTTTTGTAATGTAAGGTTGGCCTACCCATGGTCCGCGGACCATGGGATTTTATAAATAGAGCGAGGCTCTAAGTGTAAAAGATAATGAAGGAAGAAGGAAGCGAGAAGATAAAGTCTAAGTGACTAAGTGTGTCTTGGGTCATAGAGTAGGGGAAGGCTCTGCAACTGAGTGCACAGAGGCCTAGTAGTCCACAGCTGAGTGCACAGACCCCTGCAGCTGAGTGCACAAGGTGGAGTTGAGTCTATAATTGAAGAAGAAAATAATAAAGAGAAGTTTTATCATAATTCTATGCATATGTTCTTGGGTTAATGCATGCTTGTTATAAATTGCAAATACATTGTTTATTTATTGCGCACACCTATATGAATGATTTAACTTGTGAAGTATAACTTAATGCATACAAGTAGGCTAAGTTAATCAACTAACAGTGGAATACTAGTAAGGACTTGGGTAATAACAATGTTCGGCCCTAAGTAGGGCTGTGCGAAGGCAGCAGTTTAGGCTGTGAGGTAAGGAAAAGTACACATAGCGACGTGCACACAAGGTCGAACTACGGACCACTTGAACTCATCAGGCATCTCCAAGGTGCGGAAACCTAGTTCTAGCAACCTCCCATACTACTTTAGGTGAGACCTCAGTCCGCACTCCACGGACTGTTGCCGAAAGGGCTAGTAATACTGGGATTTGTTTGACTAAATCACCTCTCAACCTGGGTTAGGCCCCAATAAGCCAACAAATGGTTCCATTGTCAGGACCGGGATCTGCATAGAGATGTATGATGTTGTGTCACTGGAATCTGACAAAGAAAGAAATTGAAGGGTGGTTGGATAGAAAGATTCACGAGTTCGCTGTACAGGAGAATATAAATCCATGAGTATTGAAGGAACAATGGTTAGAGCGCTACTTATATATGGAAATCCATGAAATTTTCTTTGCATCCTTCCCCTCTGAGTTGTACGAGTGGATCGCGAAGCTAGAAGATAGTCAAGGAAGGTGTAGGCTCGACAAACCTATTGTGTGGACTCTAGAGTTCGTGCATAGACTAGAAGCATTAGGAGATAAGATCACACGCGTGGTGGACCATTGGCTCGATCGAATTATAGGAGGGTTTATCACCGAATTCGCTGTAGGTGCGTTAGTTAGTTATGGTGAGGTGGAACGACGCTTCCTCAAAGGACCGCGAGGTAAGTACATTAAATCTTTGAACACTTGGATTAAAATGCTACTATGGGAAAAGCGGGTTATGTGAATATATTGATGTTTCGGGCTATTCAAAGTGGGAGGATCTACTAAAATGAAGGTAGCGAAGAATTAGAGACTAGTCCCTTGATTTCACCTCCAAGAGAAAGCAAAGAAGAGCTCGCGAAAGTTTCACTGAGAAGTGTGATCAGTCTGATAAGGTAGACAATTCCGCACATACCACCCCCACCTACACCACCACCAATTTCACCATCTTCACCCACACCACCTCCACCACCACCATAGTTCAATATGGCAAGCGCAATAAATTTGTCGGTATTCAGAGTAGGGAACGAAGATCCTGACCAATTTTGGTTCGTAGTAAAGGTTGTATGGGAAGCGCAAGGAGTCACGGATGATAATATCAAGAAGGCAACACTGGTTAGCACCTTGCAGGATCATGCACTGATGTGGTAAATTAAGCATTCCAATGACAATCCAAACGCAGGGATCAGAGATATCCAAGTTGCGCTAAACAGGGAATTTAGCAGGCCAAAATCAGAGACACAGTCGATTATCAGATTTAAGGAAATCACGATGCTTCCAAGTGAGACCCCTAGGAGCTAGCTTAAAGACTGAAGTGTATGATTCATGAAGCCAACATGACCTTGACAGATGGGCAACACTGCACATGGTTTGTAGCGTCACTAACGCTGCATCTAAGGAACACGTTGTCACAACAGAAGTTGTCAACTCAGGCCGAGGCTTTGGAGATCGCAATGAGACTACACGAGACCCCAATACAAGATCCTAATTAAGGAGTCCAACAGATCCATGCGTAGTTGAAAAACTTATGTCTTGAGATGCAGAGCTTGAAAGAAGATAGGAAAACTTGCCCAGAAGCGCATGAGGAGGTATGGTGCATAAAGTGCAAAGGCTAGGGACATGACAAGGACCATTGCCTAGTCTTCACGAACTACCTAGTGGGAGGAGGGCCAATTCCATTGAGACCAGAGGCACAAGCAGGGCTGAGCGTGGCACCTTCATTATGGTGATTTGTCAGATAGGAGGGAAGCATGCTACAGATAACTGTCATCTATTACAAAATTATATGCAAACGTCCCAACAGTTGTTCTGTAATTTCTGTAGGTTAGTAGGACATGCTGAGCATACCTATAAAAGTTATGAATTGATGATTGATCGGACTCCTACCTACATAGTTCAGACTGAAATGTGAGCCCTCGATCAAAATGCAAGGATGGTGCACACTGGGTTTCAGGGGCGTGGACGAGGTCGAGGTGGAATGGTACCAGGAAGGGGTCGCAGACAGTTGATTTGTTACAATTTTGGAGGGCCAGGGCATTATGCCCACGATTGTACAAATCTGACGAGAGCATCATATTTATATTATACCCAGTTTGATCATGAGACGAAGGACTGCCCCACACTGATAGCGAGGTTACGTGGTAAAGGAACACTCCAGCCTCCCCCAACTCAAAACTTACAAATGATGAGGTCTGAGCTGCGCGAGGAGGACCCGAATGTAAACATCATGCTCTGAAGCAGTATCACAACAGGAGATGACAAGGGCAAGCAACCCAAAGAGAGTGCATGGGTTTGCAAGGCTCTAATAAAGGAACCAGAGTTCGATATGGAGCGCGCAAAGGAGACATTCATGGAAGCTAAGAAGAGCTTGATAGAGGCCTTAACTTCAGGTAGTAAAGACCAACTAGGACCAGAGATGGACCCATCAATGCTCACTATCTTTCTGGAGACATGCATGAAGCTGCTACGTGACAACAAAGCAGTGAAAGGGCTACAAGAACCCATCACTAGATGTACGGGACCCGGAGAACCATACGTAGTTTGGAAGCTTAGAAAACACGCAACACGAATAGGAAGGGAGATGAGATTGACTGCGCAAATCGAGGAATATGAATGGATCAAGTGATTTTGGATCTAGGATCAGACACAAACATTTTGCCAAAGCAGACATGGGAATGCATGGGTAGGCCCGCATTGCAATGGTCTCCTATTCAATTGAGGATGGCGAACCAGAAAAAGGTCCTACCCATGAGAAGACCGCAGGGAATAATGGTAGATATCGAAGGTGCGAAGCACTTGCAAATTTCAAAGTGATAGAGATTGTTGTTGACAGCAATCCCTATCTCGCACTATTAGGAATAGATTGGGCCATTGACATGAATGGAGTGATATATCTAAAGAAGCGCAAAATGATTTTTGAGAAAAAGTCACTGCGCGTAGTGGTACCTTTAGACCCTGTGAAAGGATCGTGCTACACAGAACTAGTGTGCGGCTATGATAGCGATGACGATCTAGATTGTATCTACAAGATAATATGTGAGAGTAGGATTGGGTAAATCCAAAGGCAGATGACAGGATTTCATGGGAGCGCGAAAGCTCCTGCACATCAAATTCGGACGAGGAAATAGAGTGATGGCAGAATCGGTTACACGAGGTAACCACGCTCAATTGCAACATGATGATAAAGTCATTACGCTGTGTAGCAACAAAGGCAAGATATTTGCCTATGTATGACGAACTAACCACGATAGATGATTGCCTAAACAAATTTGAAAGAGAAGTACCTAAACAACAGCGTTTCGATGCTCTAAAATGGGCACTGCGCACTACGCCCGCACGGTGGTGGGGTATGCACCAGCAGAATTTTGAGTACTGGAGGGAATGTAGAAGGGTGATGCGCCTATGATTTGGGAAACCATAGATGCGGATAACAAACAAGTATGACGGACAGGATGACCCATGTACGCACCTCGCGAAATGAACCAAGGTCTATAGGGAAGAACCACAACTTGAGTGGGTTCATCTGTTCTATCATACCCATGATACAGATCTCTGCCATGGCATGAGCGAATGGGATATCTTCCATGAAGGATTCCTATTAACCTTCACATTTGAGGATTGTTGGTGGGGTACTGTTGATGATGCGGTACAAGCAGTAAAAGCAGCTATCTTCAATACCCCAGGAGCTAATGGAAGTGCTTCAGCTGGAATGGGAGACCCAGTTGAGCTGCGCACTGGAGTGTTACAATGTAAATATTGAGGAGGATGATGAGGATCCCTGGAAAATTAATTCTAGAAGCTTAAGGCTGTCGTGAGGTTCAGGGACCATTGATCGAAGATCCTGACATCACTGCGCTGCTAAAAACAAAGCAAGTAAACATTGGGACGTAGGCTAAACCAAAATATGCAACACTCGATGATTATTAGGATGATGCCACGGTGGATAAGGTCACTGAGTTACTCTGCGAGTACCAAGACTTATTCCCGACCAAGATTATGGAATTAAAAGGGATCGTTGGTGACGTAGGGATGATGAAGATCACCTTGAAACCTGACGCGAAGCAAGTTAAGTAGAGGCCTTACCAGTTGAATCCAAAGTATAAGGAAAAGGTCTACATAGAACTAGACAAAATGCTTGCAGCCAGAATTATTGAGCCAGTGGAAGAATCCGATTGGGTGAGCCCTATGGTAGTACTGGAGAAAAAGCAGAAGGGCGAGATAAGAATATGCATGGACCTCATAAAGTTGAATGATTCATGTGTACATGACCCATTCTTGACACCATCCATAGATGAAGTATTGGAAAATGTTGGCAGACAAGAAGCATACTCTTTCACAGACGGGTTGTCAGGGTACTACCAAATCAAAATCGCGTCGAAAGATAGGAGCAAGATGACCTTCATGATGGAATGGGGATGCCTTCAATACGCCATTATGATGTTTGGGTTAAAGAACGTGCCAACCATCCTTTCGTGCATCATTGTTTTTGCCTTCAAAGAATACATCTAGAAGTTCCTGGAGGTCTATTTGGATGATTGGACTATCTTTGGATTGGTTAAGCACCACGTAGAAAGCTTACGCTTGATGCTGGATACTTGCCGATGACACCAGATTGCGCTAAACCTTAAGAAGTGCACATTCCTCGTTCCCTTTGGGAACCTGTTGGGACATGTGGTTTGAAAACAGGGATTGATGGTGGACCCTACGAATATTGTAGTAATTCTAAATTTGGAAGCACCGTGAAGTGTTAAACAGATGCATGCTACCTTGGGACACATCAGGTACTATAGGAAGTTCATCAAAAGTTATTCCCAAATCACCGCGCCGATGGAGAAACTATTGAAAAAGGATGTCACATTTTGTTGGAATGATGATTGCATGAAGAGCCTGGATGTCCTAAAGGGGAAATTGGCCTCCACTCCAATCCTGGTCTTCCCAAAATGGGATGTGGAGTTTTATGTCCATGTTGATGCATCGTGTATCATGCTGGGAGTAGTGCTCACAAAGGAGGGCACAAAAGGCTTGGATCACCTTGTCGCATTTGCAAGTCGTAGATTGTCCAAAGCCAAGAAGAACTACTCCATAACCGAGCATGAGAAGTTGGCGATGGTGTACGTGCTCCAAAAATACCAATGCTACTTGCTAGGAGGACATTTCAAAATGTATACAGACCATTCTGCACTAAAGTACTTGGTCAATAAGCCTATGTTGGGGGGGTACATATGTAGGTGGCTCTTATTGTTCCAAGAATATGACTTTGAGTTCATGGTAAAACCTATATGCCTGAACGCAGGATCAGATCACTTGTCACGTATTGATATAGGCGAGGAACCTACTAGTTTGGAGGAAGGATTACCTGACATGCAGCTTTTTGCTATACGCATCGTGGATGGGCACTTTGAAGATATAATCCACTTTTTGACAACAGGGACCATGCTGAAGGAATACTCCGTCCAACAGAAGAAGGAATTGGTGGTGCGCGCAGTGGACTTTTCTATCATCGTGGGGCACCTATATAAAATGGAAAATGATGAGATATTGTGAAGGTACATACCTGAATTTGAATGAATTCAGATCCTCATGGAAGCACATGGGGGCGTTGCAGGAGGAAACTATGTAGGATGAGTAATTGCACAAAAGATTCTTCACATAGGGTTGTGGTGGCCAACCCTTCACCAGGATTCGAAAGCACATTGTAAGGCCTACGATATATGTCAAAGGACCGGAAAACCATTGCGAAGGGATGAGATGCCATTGAATCCACAAATGACACTGCAACCATTCGAGAAACGGGCAATCGACTTTGTGGGACCTATCAAATCTCAGGGAAAAATGGGCCTACGCTACATCATCACCTCGACGGAGTACCTAACACGATGGGTGGAAGCGAAGTTGATCAAAGACTACACGACCACTACGGCTGCAAAGTTTTTGTTTGAACATGTGTTGACCCAATTTGGATTTCCAAAGATATTAATGAGTGATCGTGGTACACATTTCTTGAATGAAACTATCAGCGTGCTCACAGAAGAGTTCCAGATGTATCATCAGAAAAGCACACTGTATCACTCACAAGCCAATGGGACAGTAGAGGTGTTCAATAAAATACTGGAGACTGCGCTAACCAAAGTGTGCAACGTGCAACGAAATGATTGGGACCTGTGTGTACCTGCAGTACTATGGGCTTATAGGACAACGTGCAAGAAACTGATGGGACAAACACCCTTTTGATTAGTTTATGGCGTGGAAGCTATAATGATGATGGAATATAGCATACCCAGTCTGTGCATAGCAGCGCTCACAGGAATGACGGACCATAAAGCTCTCGAGGAAAGGATTGTGCAATTGGAAGAACTGGAGGAAGAACGGTTCTTGGTTGGTTTTCATCAATAGGTACAAAAGCAGTGTGAAAAGGCCTGGCATGATCGCCATATTAAGTTGCACACATTCAAGGTAAATGACTTAGTGTTGATGTATGACAGTAAATTTGAAAATTTTCCGGGAAAATTCAAAATACATTGGTTAGGACCATACGTAGTTAAGGAGGTCACAGATGGAGGGACAGTCCAATTAGTCAAACTAAATGGAGAACCTTTCCCAGGCAAGTTGAATGGCAGCCACTTGAAGCCCTACACGGGTGGGCCGCTATCTGACCAGCCGGTAGAAGCATAGTCTTCACGTTCCAAGGAACCGGACAAAAGCACGCGACTATAAACATATCCAATAGATACCGGTCCAGATGTATGGAAACAGTTCAGACACAGAAGTCTCAGAATAGCAGATGCAATAGATTCAGCAAGCAACATCTCAATGCATTGCGAACCTTAGTATAGTTTGAGAACAGTTATAGGGACTCCACGCCAAGATCACTACACCAACAGAGTGAGTCAAGGGCGAGTCACGATGTTTTTGTTGGGGGCCTGTTGGGCATGGAATCCACCCAAGGCATGTTTTGGGGCTCAAAGCCCAATTTTTGACCCAATATTGTTGTAAAGACTCCATGAATTACGGGCGTGGAGCGTGAAATGTATGATAGAGTCACAGGGTTGTCTACCCTAGTTTTGTAATGCAAGGTCAGCCTACCCATGGTCCGCAGACCATGGGATTGTATAAATAGAGCAAGGATTTAAGTGTAAAAGATAACAAAGGAAGAAGGAAGCAAGAAGATAGAGTCTAAGTGACTAAGTGTGTCTTGGGTTGTAGAGTAGGAGAAGGCTCTGCAGCTGAGTGCACAGAGGCCTAGTAGTTCGTAGCTGAGTGCGCGAACCCCTGCAGCTGAGTGCACAGGGCGGAGTCTAGTCTATAACTGAAGAAGAAAATAATAAAGAGAAGTTTTATCATAATTGTTGACTTGTTGGGGCCTGACCCAGGTTCAAAAGTGATTTAGCCAAACAAATCCTGAAACTACCAGCCCTTTCAGCAACAGTCCATTATGCGCGAACTGAGGTCTCACCCGAGGTAGTATGGGAGGGTGCTGGAACTAGGTTTCCACACCCTAGGGATGTCTTGATGAAGTTTGGGAGGTTCGCGAACCAATCCTGCATGCTTGCACTACTCTGCATAGCTGTCTGACCTTCATGTAGCTCTGTAAATAGTGCGAAGAGGCACTATCTAGATTCCTTTATCCTTACTATGTTATTATAGATCTTAACTTAATTTTTTGGGCCCAATATTCTCATCAATCATTCAACATTCATAGCAAGTGTGCGCAATCATAAACTGTAAAGAGATGCATAAGAATATAACAGTATCATAAACACACAGATCTATGAGCAGATGCACAATATCTCAGAATCCACTTATCTTTTATTAAACCTCTATTCAGTTACAATCCCCACTCCACCCTATGCACTCAGCTGCAGGGGTCCACGCACACAGTTGCAGACTCTACCAAGCCTTTGCGCACTCAGCTGTAGAGCCTCTTCCTACTACTATGACCCAAGACTTGAACTTACAAACTTAGAGCGAATTTCTCATTCAAAAACCCATATCACTTAAGATCAGGACTAACAGCTAACTTCTACACTTAGAGCCTTGCTCTATTTATACATTCCCATGGTCCGCGGACCATGGTTAGGCCAACACGTTCTATATTAAATTACAATATTTTAGGGTGGAAAACCCTAGACTCTCGCACTCCGTGTTTTGCAAGGTCTTTACATTACATTGACCAAAACATGGCTTTACACCCCAAAAACCCATTATGGGGGGATCCGCTACACAACAGGCCCCCGACACAATCATCGTGACTCATCCCGAGTCACTCGGCTGGTGTGGTAATCCTTGCATGAAGTCCATCCAATTGTGCCCATGTGTCGTGAAGGTCCGCAACTCCGCATGCTGTCGTTGTCTAGATCTGCTCCCTTTCTGCTTTAGACTCATCTACACCTGACTTGATTCTCTACTTCGATGTCGGCTTCTAGTACCTGTGTTTATAGTCTCGCACCTCTATCCGGCTTGTCGGGTCGCGAATACTATCCTTAGGTCGGTTAGTTAGACAGTCAACCCCTCCGTGTAGGGCTTTAAGCAACTACCATTTACTTTGGCTAGGAAGGGCTCTCCATTAAGTTTGACTAGTTGAACTATGCCTTCATCTATGACCTCCTTTATGACATAAAGTCCCAACCAATGCATTCTGAATTTTCCCGGAAATGTTTCAAACTTTCTATCATACGAAAACACTAAATCATTTATCTTGAATGTGTGCAACTTAATATGGCAATCGTGCCAAGCTTTCTCGGTTGTTTCTGTACCTGCTGATGGAATCCCGCCAGAAACTGTTCTTCCTCAAGTTCTTCCAGTTGTGCGAGCCTCTCTTCCAAGGCATCGCGGTCTGACATGCCTATCATTGCTGCTATCCAAAAACTAAGTATGATGTATTCCATTGGCATGACTACTTCCATGCCATAGACTAACCTGAAAGGTGTCTGACCCGTCAATTTCTTACACGCGATTCTATATTCCCATAATACGAAAGGTATGCGCAAATCCCAGTCGTTTCGCTATGCGTTACATACTTTTGTCAATGCAGTCTCCAGAATCTTGTTGAATGCTTCTACTGTTCCATTAGTTTTTGGATGGTATGACGTACTTTGCTGATGATACACCTGGAACTCCTGAGTGAGTGCACTAATAGTTTCATTTAGGAAGTGCGTTCCACGGTCACTCATTAAAATTTTCGGGCATCCAAACCATGTCAACACATTGTCAAACAAAAATTTCGTTGTTGTGGCAGCTGAGCAGTGCTTAACTGATTATGCTGCCACCCATCGAGTCAGGTACTCTATCGCGGTGATGATGTAGCGGACATGCATCTTCCCCTGAGGTTTGAATGGCCCCACAAAGTCTATTCTCCATTTTTTGAATGGCAGCAACGTCATTTGTGGATTGAGTGGCATCTCATACCTTCGTGATGGTTTCCCAGTCTGTTGACATACGTCGTAGGCCCGACAGTATGCTTTCGAATCTTGATGTAGTGTTGGCCACCATAGCCCAGCGCTAAGAATCTTTTGTGCCATCGCCTGTCTTGCATAGTGTCCTCCTGCAGCCCCCCCATGTGCTTCCATGACGATCTGTTCTCGTTCAAATTCAAGTACATATCTTCGTAATATCTCATCATTTCCCATTTCGTATAGGTGCACCGTGATGACAGAAAAATATGTCCCGCGTACCACCAATTCCTTCTTTTGCTGGACTGAATATCCCTATGACGCAGTCCTTGTGGTTAAGAAATGGATTATATCTTCAAAGTGGCCATCCACAATATGCACTACAAATAGCTGTGCATCAGGTAGTCCTTCCTCCAAATTTGTTGGCTCCTCACCGGTCTCAATTCATGATAGGTGATCTGATCCTGCATTTAAGCATCCCAGCTTCACAATGACCTCGAAGTCATATTCTTGGAATAGTAACAACCATATGCATATGCGCCCCCCCAACACAGGCTTGTTCACCAAGTATTTCAACGTGGAATGATTGGTATACATCTTGAAGTGCCCACCAAGTAGATAGTGGCGGTATTTCTGGAGTGCGTATACCATTGCCAATCCTTCGTGCTCAATATTAGAATAGTTCTTTTTGGCTTTAGACATCCGCTGACTTGCGAACGCGATCGAGTGATCCATGCCTTCCACACCTTCCTGCGTAAGTATAACACCCGATGCGATACACAACGCATCAACATGTACATGAAATTCGATGTCCCATTTTGGGAAGACCAAAATGGGAGCGGATGCCATTTTTTCCTTGAGAACATCCAAAATTTTCTTACAATCATCATTCCAACAATATGTAGTGTCTTTTTCCAACAACTATTCCATTGGTGCTGTGATTTGTGCATAGCTCTTAATAAACTTTCTATAGTAACCAGTGTGCCCCAATGTGGTGCATAGTTGTTTGACACTTTGTGGCGCTTCAAGATTGAGAATAATGGCAATCTTCACGGGGTCCACCATCAGGCCTTGTTTGTAGACCACATGGCTGAGCAAATTTCCAAAGGGGATGAGGAAGGTGCACTTCTTAAGATTCAACGCAATCTGGTGTCATCGGCATGCATTCAACATCAACAGTAAGCTCGCTAATGGTGTTTAACTAACCCAAATACAGTCCAATCATCCAGATAGACCTCCGAAAACTTTTGGATGTAATCCTTGAATGCGGCCACCACTACGCGTGAAAATATCACTGGCACATTCTTTAGTCCAAAGGGCATAATGGTGTATTGAAAACAGCCCCATTCGGTTGCGAAGGTTGTCTTGCTCCTACCTTCCGACGCAATCTTGATCTGATGGTACCCTGAGAAGCCATCCGTGAATGAGTAAGCTTCCTATCCACCAACATTCTCCAATACTTCATCTGTAAATGGTGTCAGGAATGGATCATGAACACAGGCGTCGTTAAGCTTCCTGAGGTCCACGCAGATTCTAATTTCACCGTTCTTTTTTTCTCTTGTACTACAATAGGACTCACCTAGTCTGATTCTTCCACTAGTTCAATAATTCTGGCTACAAGCATTTTGTCTAATTCTTCATGGAAATTTTCCTTATACTTCAGATTCAAATGGTAAGTTCACTTCTTAACCAGCTTCACGTCCGGTTTCAGAGTTATCTTCATCATCCCTAAGTCGCCAATGATCCCCTTTAAATCTGTGATTTTGGTCGGGAACAAATCTTGATATTCGCGGAGTAACTCAGCGACCTTATCTACTGTCGCACCGTCCCAATAGTCCTCAAGAATCACGTACTTTGTCTCTGCGTCTATACCAATGCTTACCTACTTTGTTTTTAGCGGCACAGTGATGTTGGGGTCCTCAATTGATGGTCCTCAAACTTCGTGACACTCTTCAGTTTCTGAAATATTAATGTTTCGAGGGTCATCATCCTCCTCCTCTACTTGTATGTTATAACATTCTAGGGCACGACTTAATTAGGTTGCCCATGGTGGTTGAGCTACTTCCCATGGTTCCTATGGTATTTTGAAGATGGTGGCTTTTACGGCTTGCAGCACGTCATCAATAGTATCTGACCATCGGTCCTCAAATGTAAACGTTAACAAAAATCCCTCACACAATACATCCTATTCACCCATACCATGTCGGAGTTCCGTCTTGGTATACCAATTCATGGGTATGACATCTAGGGTATGATAGAATAAGTGTACCCATTTAGGCTAAGGTTCTTTTCCATAGGCCTTGGTCCATTTTGCGAGGTGCGTGCACGGGTCATCACATCCATCGTGTTTATCCGCTATCGATAGGTCTGGTTTCCAAAAACATAGCTGCATCATCCTCTTGTAGCTACGCCAGTTTTCAAAATTTCCTTGATGTGTTCCCCACCAATGCGCAGGTGTCGCACGCAGCACCCACTTCAATGCATCGAACCATTGTTGTTCCGGTACTACACTCTCAAACTTGCTTAAGAATTCATCCACCACTGTCAATCCATCATATGTCGGTAGATCTCAGGCCTAGGCTGTTACGCAATGCAGTGATCTAGTCATCATGTTACAATTCAACGTTGTCACTTCGTTCAAGCAATTGTGCCAGCATTTGTCTTCTTCGTCTGAATCTAAGGTGCAGGAACCTGCGCGCTCCCACGACATCCTTCCATCTACAGTCAGATTCATGCAATCCTGATCTCATGCCATTATCTTGTAGATACAATCCAGCTCATTGTTGCTTCCATCGTCGCACACGAGTTCAGTGTAGCACGCTCCTTTGGCTGGATCTAGGGGAATTACTACGTGTAGGGAATTTTTTTCGAATATCATCTTCCGCTTCTTCATATTGATGACTCCATTCATATCAATGGCCCAGTCTATTCCTAGAAACGCGGGATAAGGATTGTTGTCATCAACAATCTCGATTACTTCAAAGTCCGTCTGTGTGCTCGCACCTTTGATATCGACTGTTACCCCCCCTTGTAATCTCCCCATGGGCAAGATCCTTTGTTGGTTCACCATCCGTAATTGAATAGGGGACCACTATAATGCGGGCCTGCCCATGCGTTCCCATGTCTTCTTTGGTAACACATTTGCATCTGAACCCAGGTCTAGGATTACCTAATCCATTTCATATTCGCCAATCTACGCCATCAATCTCATTTCCCTCCCGGTGCGTAATGCATGCTTTCCTAGCTTCCAGACTACGCGTGGTTCCCCTGACCCTGCACACCTAGTTATCAACTCCTGTAGTCCTTTAACTGCCTTATTTTCGCGCAAAAATTTCATGCATGTCTCTAAAAAGGTAGTTAGCATAGAATGATCCATTCCTGGCTCTGGTTGATCCTTACTACCTAATGTAGAGGCCTCCGTAAAGCTCTCCTTAGCTTCCACAAACGTCTCCTTTGTGCATTCCAAGTCAAACTCAGGTTCCTTTGTAGGAGCCTTGTGAACCCATGTATCTTCCTCGGGCTGCTTCCCGTTATCTTCCCCTATGGTTGTGCCACTTCTGAGCACCATGTTCATGTTGGGGTCTTCTTCGCATGGTTCAGACCTCATCATTTGGATATTTTGAGTTGGACTAGGCTATAGTACCCGTCTCTCGCACATCTGTGCGATCAGCGTAGGATAATCTACCATTTCATGATCAAACTGCTCATAGTATGAACAAGATACTCTCGTCGGGTTGGTACAATCATGAGCATAGTGCCCTGGTCCTCTTCAATTGTAACAGATTAACTATCCGTAGACCCTTCCTGACCCCATTCCTCCCCATCCTCAACCCCGCCCTTGAAATCCACCATGCGCCATTCTCCCTGCTGGGTCGAGGGCTCGCATTTATGTCTGCATCCGATAGGCTAGCATCCAATCCATCATTAACTCATAGCTTCGACAAGTACACTCATCGTGGCCCACTAATCTACAGAAATTACAAAACAACTGTTGCGGAGTCTATGTATAATCCTACAATAGATGAGAGTTGTCCATAGTGTGCTTTCCTCCTATTTAATAGATGGCGTACCAGAGCGCTGGTGCCGCACTTGGCCCTACCTATGCCTCTGGTCTCAACAGCGTTGGTCCCCCTCTTGCCAAGTAGTTCAGGAATATTGGACAATGGTCTTTGTCATGGCCCTGGCCTTTGCATTTTATGCACCACACTTCTTCGCATGCCTCTTGCCATGGCGCCCTATCGTGCTTTAGACTCTGCATCTCCAAGCATAAATTCTGTAGTTGTGTGTGGATTTGTTGGACTCCCAACCGAAGATCCTGTATCGTTGTTTCATGCAACCTCATCACCATTTCCAATGCTTCAACCTAGGTTGAAAGCTTCTATCATGACAGCGTCGTCCTCAGGTGTGGTGTCAAAGACGCCACAAACCATGTGTGGTGTTGCACATCCGTTAGCGTCATATTAGCCTCGTGGATCGTACTCTTCAGTCTCTGATCCAGATCCCAGGGGGTCTCACCTGGAAGCATCGCGATCTCTTTAAATCCGATGATTGACTGTGTCTCTTTTTTCGACCGGCTAAATTCTTTGTTCAGTGCATTCTGGATATCCGCTATTCCTGCATTTTGGTGATCATTCGAGTGCTTGATATGCCATGTTAGTGCACGATCTTGGAGCATGCTTACCAATGTGGCCTTCTTAATGTTGTCATCTATGACCCCTTGTGCTTCCTACACTGCTCTTACCACGAACCAGAACTGGTCCGGATCCTCATTCCCTACTCCTCTGAATACGGGTAGCTTGATCATGCTCGCCATGGTGAACCATGGGGGTGGTGGAGATGGGGTGGGTGAAGATGGAGGTGAAGTAGGTGAAGCAGGCGAGGGCATAAGTGGAGGTGATAACTGCGGAATGCACTGCCTTATCAAACTGACCACACATCTCGGAGAAACCCGACAGCACTCTTCCTCGCTCTCTCGTGAAGGTGAAATTAAAGGATTGTTTCCTAATCCCTCGGTACCTTTGTAGATCCTTCCGCTCTGCGTCATTCCAAACATTAATGTATTCGCATCACCCATTTTTCACATAACAACATCTTAATCTAGGTATTCAAGGATTTAATGTACCTACCTCGTGGTCCCTTGAGAAAACATCGTTCTGCTTCACTATAGCTCACGGTCGTGTCTACCACGAACTCAGTGATAAATCCCCCTATTATCCGGTCGATCTAATGGTCCATAGCTCATGCGATCTTATCTTCTGATGCCTCTAGTCTACGCACTAACTCCAGAGTCCACACTATCGGTTAATGAGGCTTGTACCTTCCCTAGTTGTCGGCTAGCCTCGTGATCCACTCATCCTAGCCCTATTTTCATTATTGAGAGGTCACCTTGTGCTCAGCATCGATCGGTATCATGGGTATTTGACTCATTGGTTTCCCTTGTGTTCGACATCAACTTAGATTATCACACATTGGGATTTGTGTAGTACTTTGGTTTCCATTTGACCCTATTGGTGGATACCTCACCTCTGTGTCAGCTTCCATTATTGGTTGGTTCAGAGGGTTTCTATCATGTGCTAGCCACATCTTGTGTACGCCAGAAACATACTTCGGTTGGGTTCTACATCTCTTCATCTGATTCCTTCCACATTATTGGCCTACGGGTTACACTCGTGCTAGATTGATGAACGATGCCTTAAATCCTTCCTTCTAGCGAATCTTTCCCTATCGACTCCGACTCATTACTCCGGGGAAAAGATCTAGAGTCCATTTGGCAGTACCTTGGGGTTTGCAGTCATTAGTGGCAGATCCTTCACTATCGACAATGGGAAACCATCATTGTCTCCTGATCAATAGATTCTTACAGGTGTTCGACTCCAGCTCATCTATTCACACTTGTTAGATTGTACTGGGTACCTTGACGCTCATTATCATTATCGGTGAGTAGTCTCGCGTTTGTTAATGGTATACATCAATGACCGGTAATCAAATGATTTCTCACATGGTCAACTTCAGATCATTTATTCCCATGGTGTAGAAATGTACCATGGCGGTCGGTGAAGACCTCAGGTTGTATCAACATTCATTGGTTCACTTGATAGTTGCTCCTGTTGCTGCTAGTCGATACCACTCCACCTTATATGTTGCAGCCAGTCATGGTGATATTCTATATGCTGGAACCTAAGTTTGCAGTGTAGTACCATCCGATTCCATCATGTTCAGTTGGTACCTTTTGTGATCAGTCTTTGATATCAGTGATCCATTGCATCTTTCAGCATCATTGACTGTCTTATATGTGATATTCAGACATGTACTTGTTCGATCATGATCAGATGATCCATTATGTATTTTCCCGTCATTTATACTTGTATACTTAATGGATTCGCTTGTACTTGATATGCGGACATGCTTTACTTTTTCTGAGCATGTGTATGCCCACCTCAGACAGTGTTTCTTTCTGATCTCCTTTTGTGGCTTGGCAGGCTAAATTCTGGTGAAGTCCTCCCCGGTTTTTGACAAATTTCCTTTCCATGTACTTGCTTAATACATTTCGGCCATCATGTACCCCTTCTAACCTCATATATTAGGGGGCATATGTGATAGCTCCAAATCTCACTCTTATGGTTTGTGATGCTGCACTCATGGCCTAGGGCAACCCCTCCTTCCAGACCTGGTCCAAAAATTTAAAAAATAGTGTTTTATCCCTTATACGCGACATTTCCCTGAGTTAAACACGTGTATACATGGGTAGGCATATACCCAACCCACGTATATGTATTAAAACACTTAAAAAAATATAAACCTCCTTAATTTCGGGCGGAGATCACGGGTTTTACCTGCTGATCACCTGTTAGTGCCTGTGGCCCAACTGTTCCCAACCAACTCCCAACTAAAAAACTACTTTGGGAGAGGTATAAAAAGACCTCAATGGAAAGGCCTAAGGAGGAGAGAAGAGAGAGAAAGGTTATTATGCTGAGATTTTTCCCCTGATCAGGTCTGAAGATCCTTGTGCCTCCTGCACTTCCCCCATTTGTACAGGAAACCTTTGTTTCCTTGTGTGTTGATGTTCCTCCACTACTTGTGACATCATGGAGTAAGTCATGGAAGGAGTTTGTTAAAGGCTTGAGGTTGGACGAATCTGGAAGGAAGCTTTGCTTGGAGCCTGCGAAAGGTGACTCAGGTGAAATTATTCATTTTCTGTACTTTATTTGTCATAATAAAAGAAAGACATGTCTTGGTTCCTGATATAAATCTTCTTTATGTTTATGATATTCATGTTGGAATTCATATGTGAATGGTTGTTTAAAGTTCATAACTAACTACATTTCTTTATAACATGAAGATGGTTTCTTTATAAGGTTTTGTCCATATACTATTGTGTTCTTTGGAATTGGTTGTTTTGCAGGACAGAGGAGCAAGAGGTACTTGAAGAAGGGTTTGGACCCTAAAGGACCTTCTCAAACATAGGACCTAAGGTACGCCCCCTTATCATAGAATTTACTTATAATAGCATAATGGCTGTGTGAATGTGTGTTTCTCTGTATAGACAACTTTCAGTCTGCTAGGGTTTCAACCCAAAAGCCCTAGGGGAACATCTCCCTTAACAGAATTGGTGACTCCACTAGGGACAACACTGTCATTTTTCCTAGTTTGGGTGGTTTCAAGCCAATCAGGGCTTAGTTGCCTGTTTGCTTGCTGTTGTTGTGTGGTCTGTTCTTGAATTCTAAGTTTTTCCAGTTTCTTCAGTTTGTTTTTTATTTTTCTTGAAATCTTTTATATACGCTTTTTTCTTAGTTACAGAGGCGTATATACGCATGTTTCCTTAATTGAACCCGCATATACGCAGGTTTCCTTAGGCACAGTCACGTATACACGCAATCTGTACATAAGTACAATCGTGTATATCTTGCAATTTTCAAGATTTTTAAATCTTTTTATCTCTAAAGGTCTGTCTGATAGTTTGATTCAGTCTGAAACAATCATTTTCCAGTATCAGTTGTTTGTTGTACAGCAAGCATCTTGTTCAAAATTCTCTCTGATTGTAAGGAGTATTGGTCTTGTTTTTGTTGTTGCAAGCGTCATTGTTTTTTGCTTAAGCACGCGAGATTTCTTGCTAGGAATCTTGGCTGCTATGATTCATCAGGGTAGGGAGATTGATCTCAATCTTTGTGTTAAATCTTGCTTTTGGTGACTTTTTGTTTGCTTAACAAAACCATTTTTTGTGACCATCCACTTCTCTGTTTCATGAAAATTGTTGATTGATACTTTCTTGAAATCTGTCTTTTTGATATTTTTGGTCTTTGTTGCCAAAGCCTTCATCGCTACTTTTGATTTTTAAGAGCATCTTTAAACACATTTCTTTTTGTTGAGTTTTCATCCATTATGTGGTGTCAACTTTCAAAAGTTTTTGTTGCCTATTCTTCAATCACAAAGTTTCAGTCTTGTCGAGAGCATTTTTGAAAAGACTCTTTTGTTGTTGCTTTTGAAGAAAACTTTTTGAAAAACTTCATTTTGCTTTCTTGAACTTTGTTTTCATTTGGTTTCCTTTTAGTGAATGAAAGTGCTTTATGTTTGTCTTGAAACTTGTTTTGAGTGTTTAGACGAAATGAATGGTAGCATCTCATATTCCATCTAGACATTTTAAGCGGCAAAATAAAAATTGATAAGCAAGCAACTTTCATTTCTTGATTTTAGAGTAGTTTTGAATCTTGCATCAGCATATATTTGTTGCATTAGGATAGATTTGCATATGTTTTTAGGCATCCATAGCTTTGTTAACTTTTGTGAGTGAGAAGTATGAATTAACGAAAGGAAAAGAAAATTTGTTTTATTAGAAGTTCCTCTGAACCCTGTAGAAATTGCTTTTCATCGAAAAACGAAAACAAGTGCATGTGCATGTAGTTAGGTTTTTATTAATTTCTTTTGTGTCAAAACATCACTAGTTTCACTTCCGTTTATCCCGTGACTTAAAGAACAGCCTATTTTAAAATCAAGCGCTAATTAAAATTCACTAATTTTTTTTTTTAAGTTAGATACAACAACAAGTTTTAGGATTTTAGGGCCTTGGATAAGGCGAGTGGAGAGTTAACTCTCCAAGGCCATTTAAACTATCAAACATAGGATTCTGAATAGTGAGTGAAAATCCAATAGCGTTAGGAAGACTAGGAAAGCTCCGGATCTGGGAGTTAAGCATGAGGGTCTGTGAAGAAAGGGAAGAGAGATACCCCCTCTCCTACTTGTTCAAACTTACCTCACGACTGTTTCGCCTAGCTTCTGCGACAAGTTGGTATCCATAGTTGCTACTCTTAGGGATCTACACAGGTGGCTGTGGAGGGGAATCCCGTGGCACCTGAGGTCGATGTTGCATCACTCTCAATGGTACTACTGGAGGGCACCCTTGCGAAGCTTGGGGGCTTGCACCGGTGCAGGCTATTGTTAGGAGGTTAGCGTAACTTCCTCTGTTACCTTCGTTGATAGGACTGGGCCCTCATCATCCCAGACTATCTTTGGAAGGCCCCTTAATTCACTTTCTTGTATTTTGGTGTCTAGTCCTAATCACCCGGAGCGGAAATACTTGGAAGTTGTTTGACTGGCTGATATCTTTAGGGACTTTATAGTGTGTGCTCTATGCTCTTAGTTGGCCTAGCTTTCAATTTTTTGAGTCTTTAGTTAGATCTTAACAAAAATTTCAAAGTGGCTGACTGATCACCTAGACAGTCTCGAAGACTTCGTGGTCTTTCACCACCAAGTTTAGAGCCTTCTCCTAGAAGGTGCAGAGGTAATACTGCTGGTGGGTTTCGTCCCACGGCAGTTGACGCATCGGGGATTGATCCTCCTCTCGGGGGCATTAGTGTTCAAGCAAGGCCTGGCACTTCCGCAGAACAAGAGAGGAACACTCTAGTTCTTTCTCGAGTTCTCTTTCAAGTGGAGAATAACATAGAGGTAGAAGAACTCTCAGAGTCTTTAGTGGCTCCGAATTCTCCCCTACCATCTAGCCATTCAGACATATTACAATACGTTGGGACTCCGACGCATAGACTGTCAAGTTCAGGTTACGCTACACGCTTACCATCGATGACTACTACTGGAAGCATGGCTTCTACTAGAAGTGCTACAACTATGCACACTCCAACATCGGTATAAGGGGGAGGAACAATTTCCTTCTCATCTTCTTCTTTGTTTGGATATTTTGCTAGCACATCTTTAGTTGGGTCTAACTCCATTTCGTCCATGAGTGGAAATTCCAAAACCAATGCTTTTGGTTCTAGATTCTTCCCATTTGGCACCCATTCACAGGGTATTCCATTAGTTCTGTTTAGTGTCGCCACGTCCATGATGAGCGGATCAGCTTCATTCCAGGGTTTTCCTTTCGGAAGTGTTCATATACCACATTCCAACCCGACAATAGGATCCATGCCTTTTTCTTCTATAGGACAAAGCAGCAATCCTTTCCAAGGTTGGACTAACCCTGGGGTTAGTGGTGCAGGAACTGGGAATCCATTTTTTGGCCAACAATGGAATAGGCCGTACTCCATAGTTAGTTCGTTTCAAAGTAATCCTCCCTTAGCTTTGGCTTGGAATCCGTATCAGGGGTTATCAACTCCTTATAATCCTTTAGGAGGAAACTTTGCTGGTTATGGAGGCTTTGCAGCCGGAGTTGGTCAAACTCTGAATTTTGCTGGATCACAAGGCTTGCATTTTGGTTCAGCCAGTTCTGCTAGTTACTTCAGGTAGCCTAGTGCCTTCCAAAATCCAGGCCAATCTTTTCATAACTTCGGGAGCTCCACCCAGTCTGGGTGGAATCCCCAAGGTCCTCCTAGGCTTTCGTTTCTGGCAACTTTGAACTTGCCAGATCTCACTAAGTTAACAAATGATCCAATCAAGTACAATCCGGCCTGGCCTCCAGTCCCAACCAAACTCCCTTCGGACATTCCAAAATTCGAAGGGAAGAGCGGTGAAGACCCAGACGACCATGTAACCACATTCCATTTGTGGTGCTCATCGAACTCCCTTATTAATGACTCGATTAGGTTGAGACTTTTTCAACGCACCTTGACTGGTAATGTAGCCAAATGGTATATAAAGTTGCCAGGGGGCAGCTTTACATCTTTCACTGACTTAGCTAATATTTTCTTAAATCATTTCCAGTTGCTTGTCTGTTATGATGCTGGAATTGAACTTCTGGCCACTTTTCGTCAGGATAAGGCAACTCACATTTCTAACCATATTCAGGAATGGAGACGGAGAAAGAGGCTCATTAAAGTTGAAATCCCTCCGAAGTACCATCTCGAATGGTTTTTGAAATCTTTACAACCCGAGATCTCTAAGGATGTCTGCATGTTTGGAGTCTATTATGAGGAGCAAGCCATTTTTAGGGCCCAACAATTATAATTGATCTACTCTCAGTCTGGGATCCTACAAAAATACTTGCCAGATGCTCCTAGGTCTAACATTGACATAGCTAAGTCGAAGCCAGGTCCCCATCCGGATGGTATCGTTGGTCGGTAGGCAGGAATGCAGTGAACTTGTTGAACCAATTGCAACAGTTGTCTTTACAAACTACTTCTAACAACCAAGTCACATTGTCTAACCCTCCAGCTTCCCAAACCTCTTCGATTAATTCCGTCCAATCTGATAACCCAAAAGGAAATCAAAATTCCAATGGGAAAAAGAAAGGACAAGGTAAGAAAAAGAACCAGGATGGGAAGGCTGATGCAAATAAATCTGGCAATAATGCTGGTGATGGTAGAAATGAGTCTAGAAAGAAAGTCAAGTTTCCATCCAAGTTGTGCAGTGGAGACCATTTCACTCACCTCTGCCCCAAGATTGAAGATTCTCAGTGCTTGTTAGGGTAGCAAGGGACTTCTAGTTCTCAAGCTGTGTTAACCAACCCTTTTACCCAATGGCAGCAACTTCTTGCTGGCGCGAGTTCAAATCCTGGTACCTCTGTAGGGGGCAACCAGGAAGGGGAAAAATCATCAAATGTTTTCATGATGGGTTCTAATGTCCATGTGGCTACTCGGTCACGTGATTACGGTGAAGTCGAAACTTCCAAGGACAAAACTGCTCTCGGAAATACCGACCTTCATATTGAGCGACCCCCTGTCGAGACTATACCACGGATACCGAAAGGTTCCGCTAAATGCGCGACTATTAATCCTAATGCTAGGGCCACCCAGAATTACTCCATTGTTGAGGATTTGGCTCAGAGTCCATGCGCCATGTCCGCTTTAGAGGTTCTCCAATCATGTCCGGCTCAGCGAAGTGTTTTACTTTCCGCGATTGGGGCAGTCAATCCAACTAACTCTTTAGTGCTCACTTTTGACATGTTAAATGTCAAAAAGCGACTCCCTCATCATATGGCTTTCCAAATAAAGTCTACATACCGGAAAATTAACATTTTTCGTACCGTTATCGATGAAGGAGTTTCCACGTGCATCATGTCGATGTCATGTTGGAAGGCTATTGGATCGCCTTCGGCTGTTCCTTCACTTACCGTCTTGACTGCATTTGATGGTCATTCTCATAAGCTGCATGGGATTATCCTAGCCTTTCCTATATGTGTTGGGGGGAAGGTCGTCAATATTGAGGTAGAAGTCATAGATGCTAACCTAGACTACAATCTCCTCTTAGGAAGGAACTAGGTATACGAAATGGACGCCGTTGTTTCAACTTTGTTTCATGTCATTTTCTTTCCTCATGAAGGGAAAATCGTTAAGGTTGATCAATTGGATTATTGTCCAGTCGATCCTCAAGCAAGCTCTGACTCTACTGTTCCCTTAGTGGATAACCCTCATCTGCCTACTGAGAATTTAGGAGTGGGGATGTATTCCTCATTGATGGGTACCTTTGATCTTCCCTCTCCTTTCACTAGAATCAATGCCATTTCATCATCTAAGGAGTCTCCTCGCGGAGAGTTCTTCTGAACTCGTTACTTTTCAGACCCTTGGACCTTGCCTTCACCTATGACCACATTGATTGAAGGACAAGTAAATGGAATGGCATTCCCTATATCTGCAGCTAAGCTTAGATATCAGTCTATCGTCAACTCTACAGACGACCACTCTACTCCTTTTTCTGAAGAGGAGTTAGATGGTGATGTGGCCCCAGCTTGGAGCCTTGATTCTACCTCTGCCTTGGACTACTTAGATTTAGTTTTTCCTTCTGAAGAAGCAATCCTCGAAGCAATGATGGGTATAGATCGACCTTGGGAAGATTTACACCATCGTTCATACTTTCTTCGTCCATTGTAGGAAGTAGAATCTAGATTCTCCAAGCTCTTCACTACTGATGTTTGTATGGTGTCAAATCCTTTGGCTCCAGCACACATTCATGCCGAAGGTAATATGTCGGTGATTTCAAAAATGATACCTATAAACATCTCTAGGGACCCTAACATGATTGAGAATATCTTCATCGGAATTGAATGTTCCCCTGAAGAAATTCAAAATTACACCAACCTGTTCAAAGAATTTTGAGATTTATTTGCTTGGTATTATGAAGAAATGCCTGGAATTGATCCATCTATAGTTCAACATGAGATCAAGACGTATGAGAACGCCAAACCGGTTCGTCAAAGGCTTCGGCCAGTTAATCCTAGGAAAGCAGCAGCTATCAAAGCTGAAGTTGAGAAGTTGCTAAAGACAGGTTTCATATACCCTGTTCCTCTTACTGATTGGTTTTCTAATCTAGTCCCTGTGGATAAAAAGCAAGGAACAATCCGAGTATGCATCGATTTTAGGGACCTAAACAAGGCTTGTCCGAAAGATAATTACCCCATGCCATTCATTGATCAGATTATCGACGAGTGTGTGGGTAATGAGATTTTTTCCTTCATGGATGGTTTTTCAGGTTATATCAAATTTCTATTTTTCCTGAAGATCAACATAAGACAGCCTTTATATGTCCCTGGGGTACCTTTGCATATAGAAAGATGCCTTTGGGTCTTAAAAATGTTGGAGCCACTTTTCAGCGGGCCATGTCATATGCTTTCCACGACATCAAACATGTCATCGAAGCATACTTGGACGATCTCGCTGCTTGTTCTCGAAAGAGAACTGATCACCCTAGTCATCTTCGAATGGTTTTTGAGCGATGTCATTTCTATAAAATCCGGTTGAATCCCAACAAGTGCATTTCCACGGTTACGTTCAGTCGGTTGTTAGGGTTCATTGTGTCAAATGAAGGGATTCATGTTGATCCCTTCAAGGTTGAGGCAATAGTTCAGTTGCCTCCCCCGTCCTCAATTTGACAACTTCAAAGTCTTCAAGGGAAGGCTAATTTCTTAAGACAGTTTATAGCGAACTATGCTGAGATTACTAAAGGGTTCATGCATCTACTATGGAAAGGAGTTCCATTTGTGTGGGACGACTTTGCGCAGCGGTCATTTGATGCTTTGAAAAAGGCACTAGTCTCTGCCCCGCTTTTGAGTCCACCAGATTATGGTAGAGACTTCCTTTTATATCTCACTGCAGCAGAATCAACCATTGGTAAGGTTCTCGTTCAGGAGGACGATGCTCTCATAGAGCATGTGATTTATTATTTGAGTCAAGGCTTAATAGGTCCTGAACTTTGCTATTCTCTAGTTGAGAAGTTGGCCTTGGCAGCTGTCCATGCTGTCTAGCGGCTCCGTCATTATATCCTGCTACGTAAAACTTTTGTCTTAGCGGCGGTCAATCCATTTTAGTTTGTCCTCAGTAGGCGAGTGATTGGGGGCAAATATAATCGATGGATAGTCATTTTACAAGAATTTGATCTTGAGTTCTTGTCTGCCAAGTCTAAGAAATCCATGGTTTTCGCTGAGCTAATTTCTGAGCTGCCTTGTGGAGAGGATACTATTTATGAGGAATGTTTTCCTGATGAACATTTATTACTCATCTCTTCACTTGACCCTTGGTATGGAGATATCATTGTCTATCTCCAGACTTCGAAGGCTCCCGCTACTTTCTCCAAGGATGAACGTCGAAAATTACGTCACCTAGCTAAAAATTAGGTTATCATCAGTGACACATTATACCGTCGAGGGGTTGATTCAATCCTTCGGTGCTGTTTAACCTTAGAGGAAGCAGAGTCAGTGCTAAATGACTGCCACAATGGAGCTTGTGGTGGTCATCTATCAGGGCTTGCTACAGCCTAGCACATCTTAGGTGTCGGCTATTTTTGGCCTTCACTCTTTAAAGACTGTGTGGAAGCGGTCAAACGCTATCACCCCTGTCAAATTTTTACTCAAAATATGTGCACGCATCCAACTCCTCTTTTTCCCGTTGTCACCGTCGGTCCCTTTACTAAGTGGGGTATTGATTTTAAAACTTGTAATCTGCCTTCAGCGGCGAATCACAGGTACATTATCGTGGTCATAGAATACTTTACGAAGTGGGCCGAGGCAATGCCCACTTATAAAAACGATAGTGACATGGCAGCATTGTTCCTTTTTAATCAGGTTATCTCAAGATTTGGTATCGTGAGAGAGATTGTCACTGATCATGGCAGTCATTTCTAGAATCAATTGATGTCTTAATTGGCCCTCAAATTGGGTTTTCGGCAGAAGCATTTGTCTCCTTATTATCCTCAGGCCAATGGACAGGTCGAGGTAGTCAATAAAACTCTTAAGACGATCCTCCAATGGACAATCGACAAAAATCGGTCCAATTGGCACGTTATGTTGTATTCGGCTCTTTGGGCATACCGAACCTCCATAGAGACTGCTACTGGTTTTACACCTTTTCAGTTGGTTTATGGGATGGAATCTATCTTTGCGGTTGAATGTGAAATTCCATCTCTTAAGTTAGTTGTTGAGCTCCTTCTAAATACTTCGAGTCTCGAAGAGCACCTCCTTCACTTGGAACATCTCGATGAGCAGCGTCGAGATGCCACTACAATGAATGAGGCTCATAAGAAAAGGGTTAAAATGTAGTATGATAAATATGTCCGTCCTCGAGTCTTTTCTGAAGGTGACCTTGTCTTGGTCTATGACCAAGATAAAGACACCTTGGGGGCAGGCAAGTTTAAGCCTATGTGGTATGGTCCTTTCATTATTAAACGAGTTCTAGAAAAAGGGTCATATGAGTTAATCAATTTTGAGGGAAATGAGCTGGCGGAGCCCTGAAACGGGCTCTACCTAAAGAAGTACTTTGATTAAGTAGAAGTTAGGCAATGGCTTCTTGGTACTTTATGTATATTTGTACATATATCATCGAGAGTTTTTTGATATCAACACTTTTTGGTCTACTATGGCAGGTGTTGATGGATGACTTGGTCTATTTTGGGTTCGCTGATGGTGCTAGTCGGCACACTCGGAATCTCGCTTCCGCAGCTTGGGTACTTTATTATCCAACTGGTCAATTGATGGTATCAAGAGGCGTATGCATTGGTCCCGCTTCAAACAATATGGTTGAGTATACTGCCGTTATTAATTTATTATCCGAGGCAATCTCTCACGAGATCGACTCGTTGGTAGTTTATCTTGATTCTCAATTGATAGTGTCACAATTGAACAACAATTTTCAGGTAAGGGATCCATGTTTATATCGCCAGTATTGAAGGGTGAGGTTATTGCAAAGATCATTTACTTATATTAATTATTTGCACATTCCAAGATCTTATAATTGGTTAGCTGATTCTATTGCTAATCAAGCATTAGACTGGCACATCAATCATTCATCACAATAAAATCAAGCATCAAAAAGTCTTACTAGATATATATATATATATATATATATATATATATATATATATATATATATATATATATATATATATATATATATATATATATATATATCATAAAGCATCTCGAGTGTACATATGTTTGTCCAAAAATATACAAAATTGGGACTTAAATGCCCATAATCATGTCCGGCATATCTAATGCCTCGACTCAGGATGAGCGGCTAAGTAGGTAACTATCGCATTGGCCACACGCCGAAAAGTGTGAACCCAGTCACGTGGCATGCCAACCACATGACACTGCATATCCTCAGGAAGGTCCTCTATGGCAGCCATCGGTACTCGGTAGCTCAGTCTCGCCAAGTGTCGCTAGACATTATGTAGAGTTTTTTTTGTATCAGCAGCCGCCTCTTCGGCTCCTCGGTCGCGTCGTCCATGCCGCGGGAACCCATCAAGCCATACCGGCCCAATATCTAGAACATGATCATCATATTAGTCATTTGAATCCCATCAAAAACATCTTTCAAAATTCATCATTATATTTGAAAAATTCAAAAAAATCATAAAAACAAAAATTCTTACCAATGTCGCCCCATGCTGCATTTGGTGGTAATGCTAGATCAAGATCTCCTCGGAAATCCAACCCAGCATAGGGGTAGTCATCTACGGCGATGATCTGCTGATCCCACCAGGTGAAGAAGTCATCGTCAAAGGCAGTCCTTGGGACCTCCCCACCCCCCAGACGTTTCATCAGGTCAGCCCACCAGCCCATGCGTGGATCTCATGGGGTGCTGATGGAAAGTGCTACCTTGGGGCGGAGTGCGGGAACCTTCTCGAAGAAGAAAGAACACAGGATAGTCCCATATCCAAAGTTTTTGGCCTGTCCCCTCTTGATAGAAGTGAGTTGGCTCTTCATGCTGGCCAGAAGAGGAGTACACCAGTCAAATACAGTGGTGAGATAGTCAACTGCAACACTCATGGTTAGCCGTGATGCCTGAAGTAGAGAGGCTGATCCGTTCACTCGAGCTATGGTGAATACGATTATCCTCAGTGATAAACTCGCCACATGTGTGATGGAAATCTAGCTCCCAACCTTCTTGGGATGTGCCGGGCAATATATCTGTACATAGTCCTCGATCATGAGACTGCTCCGTGTCCTGCTCGGGAATGTACTACCTCTCCCCTTCGGGAAAGGCCCGTGATAAAATAGATATCCTCCACTTCTATCCTGAGTGGCATTTGGTCAATCATAAAGGCATCCTCCTCGACATCCCAATAATCAATGAGCATCTCAAGTAGACGTGTGTTTTCTTTCATATTCTGCAATTTGAAGAATTTAAGCAATCCACATCCCCGTAGGGCTTCCAAAGCATCAGGATCATTCATGACTTCATTATCCACCGCTGCATGCTCTCTTTCTCACCAAGTGAACGACATTCTGAGTGAAAAATGATTTTCAACCGTTAGTTTTTTGGTTAAAAATGTTCACGGTGTATATGTGGGTCCCTGTGCACACAGTCGCGTGTAGGGCCCACGTGTACGTGGGTTTCATATTACCAACCCGCGTATACGCTGAGGTGAAATTTTTGGCAAAAAAAATTCAATTGTGAAACGTCAATTAAAAATCTTAAAACCAGTCACAATCAATTGCAGGCTAAGTATAAGAGCTACCTAGAGGTTTTTGAAGAATTTGAATGGTTGAACTTGGCGTATGGGAAGTTTGCTCCTTTTGCTCCAACTCTTTTCTCTCAAACTCAAATGGTAAAAATGGTGAGTCCAAAATCCCTTTTATAGGTTTTGAAAATGCAAAATTTTTTCAAAATTTTATTTTGTTTGGCCTCATGTGACTTTTAACTTGGGAGCTTGGAATGTCAAGAATGGTTTGTTTTTTAGGGCATTTTGGATGTTTCTTTTTTGTTTTCGACAGTTTCGAGACGGTTCCATGACTGCTGACCCGATATGGAAGGTATCATTTTCTCACTGGCATATAGGTTAGGGACACCATTTTTCCATTGCATTATGAATACTAGCCTCCATTTGCCAATACATCTGCCATAGGGTCGACCCCATCGTGTTATGGTTCGTAAGCCATCTTCACTCGCCGATTCTTTAAATCATGACACACTGGTAGAGCCATCCTTTACATGGGCATCATAGTTAGCACCTCACTGACATTTGTTGCCCATGCTACTCCGATTTGAGTAGGCTCAGGAGTCCTCTGTAGTCACGCCATGACTTATGCGTTGAAGATTCATTCCTCTTAGATTCTTCGCTTTGTTATGGTCTTATACCCTAGGGCTCCTTTGTGTTGAGTTGTACTACTGCATTGCATGTTGACCACTTGCACCTTTTGGCCTAGAGCCGGCTTCACTTGGACTCGTGTTTAAGCCAACTTTTGACCATGACGACTACAAAATCAACCTTGCATACCTTTGACTTCTGCAGCTTGACACACCTTGACCCATCGAAGGAACGCACCTTTGAGTGTCACTAACTAGTTTTCACCTCCCTGCATTGAGCATAGGAATGTTCCATTCCCAGGAACTAGATCATATGTTTCACCGACACTTGTTCTTTCCACTATACCATAGCATTATTTTATTCTTTTTCAAGATGAATAGAAAAAGACCAAAAAATTAAATATTCCAAAAAGAGTGGGAACGGGACAGTGTTTCCATTTATTGTTGGTAGCTAGAGTCAGTCGTGTCGCCCTTGAACAAAGCACTCAAAGCAAAGTATCCTCCGTTTGGGTGGGATTTAGTTTGACTTAGGTACACCTTAACCTTGTTATTGAGTCAGTTCTCCCCCGATTGGTTATCTCTTCCAATCATATGGAGGGTTCGTCCGTGCCTCCTGCATGATGAACTTATACAGAGTCATCATATGCTGCCACATAGTCACATTGAGTCATGCTTTTGTTCAGGGGAAGTTAGCCTGAGTCGGCCTTTCTATGGTGTCTCTTGACTCATTTTTCAGTCGGCCATCCCTGATTATCAGTATCATGTCTATCATTACATCAGCTATATTGGTCCTTTACTCATGCCGGTTTGAGAAGGTCTCCATTGACTTCTTGCTGGCGGGTCTTGTCCTTATTGACGATGACATCTTGCTCTGAGGACAGGCCTAGAGCTGCACCCTGGCCCTATTTTCATTATTGATAGGTCACCTTATGCTCAGCATCGATCAGTATCATGGGTCTTTGACTGAGTGGTTTCCCTTGTGTTCGACATCAGCTTACATTATCAAACATTGGGATTCGTGCAGTACCTTGGTTTCCATTTGACCCTATTGGTGGATACTTCGCCTTTGTGTCAGCGTCCATTATTGGTTGGTTCAGAGGGTTTATGTCGTGCGCTAGCCACATCTTGTGTATGCCGAAAACATACTTCATTTGGGTTACTACATCTCTTTCATCCGATTCCTTCCACATTATTGGCCTATGGGTTACACTCATGCTAGATTGATGAAGGATGCCTTAATGCCTTCCTTCTAGCAGATCTTTCCCTATTGACTCTAACTCATTGCTCTGGGGCAAAGATCTAGAGTCCATTTGGCAGTACCTTGGGGTTTGCAGTCATTAGTGGCAGATCCTTCACTATCGACAGTGGGAAACCATCATTATCTCCTGATCGATAGATTCTTACAGGTGTTCGACTCCAGCTCATCTATTCACACTTGTTAGATTGTACTGGGTACCTTGACGCTCATTATCATTATCGGTGAGTAGTATCGCATTTGTTAACGGTATACATCAATGACCGGTAATCAAACGATTTCTCACATGGTCGACTTCAGATCATTTATTCCCATGGTGTAGAAATGTACCACAGCAGTCAGTGAAGACCTCAGGTTGTATTAGCATTCATTGGTTCACTTGACAGTTGCTCCTGTTGCTGCTAGTTGATACCACTCCACCTTATATGTTGCAGTCATTCATGGCGACATTCTATATGCTGGCACCTGAGTTTGCAGTGTAGTACCATCCTATTCCATCATGCTCAGTTGGTGCCTTTTGGGATCAGTCTTTGATATCAGTGATTCGTTGCATCTTTTAGCATCATTGACAGTCTTATATGTCATATTCAGACATGTACTTGTTTGATCATGATCAGATGATCCATTATGTATTTTCCAGTCATTTATACTTGTATACTTAGTGGATCCACTTGTACTTGATATGTGGACATGCTTTACTTTTTCTGAGCATGGGTATGCCCGCCTCAGAGAGTGTTTTTTTCTGATCTCCTTTTGTGGCTTGGTAGGTTGAATTCTGGTGAAGTCCTCCTCGGTTTTTGACAGATTTCCTTTCCATGTACTTGCTTAATACATTTCGGCCATCATGTACCCCTTCTGACCTCATATATTAGGGGGCATCTGTTATAGCTCCAAATCTCACTCTTATGGTTTGTGATGCTGCACTCATGGCCTAGGGCAACCCCTCCTTCTAGACCTGGTCCAAAAATTAAAAGGACAGTGTTTTATCCCTTATACGTGACATTTCCCTGAGTTAAACGGGTGTATACGCAGGTAGGCATATACCCAACCCGCGTATATGTATTAAAACACTTAAAAAAATATAAACCTCCTTAATTTTGGGCGGAGATCACGGGTTTTACCTGCTGATCACCTGTTAGTGCTTGTGGCCCAACTGTTTCCAACCAACTCCCAACTAAAAAACTACTTTGGGAGAGGTATAAAAATACCTCAATGGAAAGGCCTAAGGAGGAGAGAAGAGAGAGAAAGGTTATTATGCTGAGATTTTTCCCCTGATCAGGTCTGAAGATCCTTGTGCCTCCTGCACTTCCCCCATTTGTACAGGAAACCTTTGTTTCCTTGTGTGTTGATGTTCATCCACTACTTGTGACATCATGGAGTAAGTCATGGAAGGAGTTTGTTAAAGGCTTGAGGCTGGATGAATCCGAAAGGAAGCTTTTCTTGGAGCCTGCGAAAGGTGACTCAGGTGAAATTATTCCTTTTCTGTACTTTATTTGTCTATAATAAAAGAAAGACATGTCTTGGTTCCTGATAAAAATCTTCTTTATGTTTATGATATTCATGTTGGAATTCATATGTGAATGGTTGTTTAAAGTTCATAACTAACTACCTTTCTTTATAACATGAAGATGGTTTTTTTATAAGGTTTTGTCCATATACTGTTGTGTTCTTTGGAATTGGTTGTTTTGCAGGACTAAGGAGCAAGAGGTACTTGAAGAAGGGTTTGGACCCTAAAGGACCTTTTCAAACGTAGGACCTAAGGTATGCCCCCTTATCATAGAATTTACTTATAATAGCATAATGGCTGTGTGAATGTGTGTTTCTCTGTATAGACAAATTTCAGTCTGCTAGGATTTCAACCCAAAAGCCCTAGGGGAACATCTCCCTTAACAGGTTCATCAATATCTGGTTCAAAAATAGGATTTCTATCAGAAGATTCTCTGGTATCTGATTCAGTTTGAACGATTTCAGTAATTTGTAAATCAATTGTTGCTGAGTGTGATGTTAAATTCTAAGTTTGCTGAAATTCAGTTTGTGTTACTTCAATGCCTAAAATAGTGGATGTTATAGGTTGATTAACTCTGAGTTCCTCTTACACCAGAACTATAATATTAGAAGTTTCAGTTTCTGCTGTAGTTCCAGTTTCAGATGATTTAAATTTTTCTACTTTAATATTATTTAACTGACTTAGTGTATACTCAAGGGAAGCCCCAAGTATCCATCGTGATTATCTTGGTAGTTTCGCCACAATGAAATTTTTTAAATTATTAATCACACAATCTCTAAATTACACCTAAAGTCTCTAAAAAGTATAAAAAAAAACAACACAGAAGGTAACATGCAGTAAACAAATCTAAGAGTTCAAACCACACAAACTTACTCTTCACAGAGATCAATATATACTAGTTGTGATGAAATCCAACATCGAGGAGATCAAGGTGAAATTTTGTATAGAAAATGAGTATTTGGACTAGTTACCCTAACAACTTGCTTAATGAAATAGTCTAGTGCAAGTAACTTTGCTATAAACCATCCCGACCAAATATTACCCTCCATAGAGTCCAAGTGAGTCTAGCCAATGCTTTTTCCAGGTATAGTAGAACCTTCCCTTTGTCATCACCTTAGGTAGAGCCCTATGATTATGGTCACTACATTCACCAAATACAACAATTTTACCTAGGGGCATTCATAGATCAGAATTACATGCAAGGGCAGAGCAACAAGCTCAATCCCCTTAAAGGCTCCTCCACATGATCAATTGGAGGTTTACTTTTAAGTTACCCCAAGTACCTTTCGTCACTATTGTAATACGTGTAAGTCACTATATCTAATTCAATGAAGTGGGTCGGATCACTTCACCAGAGTCGACACGACCTCATGCTTAACTCATGTATAAGAAGAGCTTCCCAGAGAAAAACAGAGATACTTGGATTTTCTCTCCCTAACTCAAGATTCTATTGTTTGTTTGTAGCTTTGGAAAGTTTACTTTCCTCTATATTCTAAAGCCCTACACCTAAGCTAATGTAGGTGAAAAGAGCCCTAAAAATATATAGAATTCTAAGTGAATTTTAATTAGCATTATATTATTAAGCTGTTATTTTACTTAATGGGTAATGGCGGTGAAACTTATGATGTTGTGACGACTCAAAATCTTAATGCACTCTAAAATGAAAAAGCAACTTTCAATTTTCGATGAAATTCTATTTATATAAAAGAAAGAGTTTTCATTGATTTTTGAGAAATAAAATGCAACAACTCACAACTTTTAAACTTCCCTAAAAAAACCAATTTCACTATTTTGTAATGAAAAATGTAGGCAACAAACTAATTTCCAGATTTCCCTAATTATGAAAATAAACTAAAACTATTTTCTTCTAATCACTTGAAACTTTCAAGCACATAAAAATCAATCAAGAAGATAAAGAAAAAACATATTCTCCTATGAATGCTTTGATTTGATGATATTAACAGTGCAATTGCGAAAAATTTCCAAGATGAAAGCAATAGCTTCTTTTATCAATGAAAAAAAACTATGATTTTTCCACAAAAGCACAAAGTATTCAGAAACCCTAACTTGTAATTCAAAGTAATTTTGACTACAAATAATCAATTTTTAAAGCTTAATCAAAGTATTTGACAAAACAAAATAAAAATATCAATGACAAAAAGACATTCAAACTTGTTTTGATCAATCACCAAATCAACCAGTCAAAACCCTACGGTATTCTTCCAAAAAGACCTAATCTTTAAAAAATCATCAACAAAGATATCAACTAAGTTCAAAAAAGACAACAA
Source organism: Pinus tabuliformis (assembly GCA_031772625.1). NCBI lineage: Eukaryota > Viridiplantae > Streptophyta > Pinopsida > Pinales > Pinaceae > Pinus > Pinus tabuliformis. The sequence goes on along the minus strand of CM062808.1, from coordinate 796,620,223 downwards.
ATAGTCCAAACAAATAGAATGACACTTTCAAAAAGACAAATTCAGGTCTGGGTAGAATCTATAATAAAATTTTCAAAAATTTTCAAGTACTACGAGGATTTCCAGTAGGCAATAGTGTGCATACGCTTAGTTGCTATGACAAAAAGGGTGCAAATCTATGCTCTGTGGACAAAAATAAACAATGCAGGGAAGAAAAATTAAAGAAAAAATAAAAAACTCAAAAATCATCCAATCAGATCTAAAATGCCATTAATTTATGAAGACTCAAGGCTAGATAAATCAGAAAAATCAGAAACCAAGGCTAAGGAAAAAGACGTTCCCTAGCGTAGTCACCATTTTGTTACACCGGAAATCCCCTCTTGTGAACAAGAGCAATCTCCCTAGATCCTAAATGGAAACTAGAAACAATCATGACAAATGAACTAACTCTTTCACTAAGTTGAACTTAATTGAATTACAAGCATTCTAACTAATAGATAGGCCTCTTATTGTTTCATGAAATGCCTGATGAAGATCCCTGGTTGTGACTTGATGTATCTCGTCAATGCTTAGTAGAACCTACAAACATAAACCATAAAAAGGATCAAAATCACATGTGATATATTAATTCAAACAACTTAGCCTAATGATCAAGGAAATTAGGGATTGAACTTGCCTTAATGAACATAATAACCAATTGAAAACTATTCATCATTCATAAAATACAAAAATCAATGGGAGAAAGTGCTCATTTGTATTAATCAGAATATAAGAGGAGCCTTAAAACCTTCGCCTTGATGTCGCGAGGTCCCTCCCAAATTCCTTCAATCTCCTCCTTAGAAAGAAAGATCTCTAATCTCAAACTAGCAACATAAGTTTGTATTCTCTGAATTCTAACCTCCTTCATCCCTCAAACCTTTAGTCCTTTTATAGATCAAAGAGGGGGAAGCTTTAGATCCCTAAGAAAAGGATGAACCCCCTTTAGTGAAGGATTAATTTACCATCAGAAAAGGGATGGAGATGCACCTTATGAGGGTTATAGTTCGAATAGTCGTCACCTGAAAGCTTTCAATTGGGAAATATTCGACCAACTAGGTTTCTAGAATGTACTTTTTATTTTTACTTTCTAGAATTCACCTGCACGGGTTTATAGTTACATACAAAGCACAACTCTGCATTGTTTTCAAAGTAAATTTCAGCACATGCGCGGGAAACACTAGATAGATTAGTGCAGGTGGATCTTAACAAGGTGTGAGAGCTATTTGACCCAAATTTCTCATGGACTTTAACATATTTTGAGTTGTTGGACTTCTAAGGGAGATATTTTCAACATGTTCATGGATGGTAATAATATCCATAAACTAATCAAGTGTAATGGCGCAAAATTGATGTGTAACAGATGGGTAGGTGATAGGTCAGTTTTAATACCCACACATGGTCCATGGGCCATGGTATTGTAATGAAAAATGCTATATATAATTGAGTCATAGCGATTCTAAGGGAATAATTTTTTATAGAGAATCAATGTAAGGGAAAGGTGCTAAGGCAGGAAAAGTTTGTTTCCTATACCTAGGAGAGAGGGGAAGGCTCCTGTAGTTGAGTATGCGGAGACCTTGTTAAGTTTGTAGCTAAGTGCATGGGCCCCTGCGCACCGAGAATAAATGTAAGGGCAAGGTGCTAAGGTAGGAAAATTTTGTTTCCTGTACTTAGGAGAGAGGGGAAGGCTCCTGTAGTTGAGTATGCGGAGACCTTAGTAAGTTTGTAGCTGAGTGCATGGGCCCCTGTAGCTATAGGTGTGCAAGGATAGGAAGTCTGTATCTGAACGATACATCTTAATAAAGGCTACTTTTTAGCCGAATCTGTGCATCCGTGCCTTGATTATTTACTTCTTTTAAGTTTATGTATCTTCACTCTGTAATATATTTTATGTGAATTAATTCTATTTTTGCGTGGAATGAATAGATCTGTAATATTTCTGCATAATAAGTATAATTAAACTCCTTTTCGAAACTCGAGAAGTTGTTAAATAAATATGTTGTAGTTAACTACTTGAAAAGGATAGATCTGTGCAAGGGCAGATCTGTATCATAAACGCTTTTGAATATATTGTTTATTGCATGAAAGTAGTGAATCTGTGTCTTTTATGCCTGTTAAGTATAATCAAGTATCTTCGTGAAGGTCTAAAGGTCATTTCGGTAGAGTTGCAGTAGCTGCCAATAGGAAGGAATAGGTCTACGCGAAGGCAGATCTAAGCTATAAGAACCTTAGGAAAACCATCACACAGGCCTCTAGATCTAGAGACCTAGTTCTAGCATCCCCCAATAATATTTCGGGTGAGACTGTAGCCTACGCGACTCAGGTTGTTACCGAAAGGGCTAGAAGTTAGGGTTTTGTTGGTTGGCGTGAATAACTCTTAACTTGTGTTAGGCCCTCTTAAGCAAACAAATCTCTGCAAGGCATTTTTAGCAAATTTCCATGAAGCACAAGAGGAAAGCAAGGTATTTCACTATGTCTATCTCTTGTTGTTAATTGTATTAGTTGCATGGAGACTATCAGGGATAGTTAATTTCCTTTGCAGGATGAAGATTTATCGGAGGCAACGAAGTTTTCTTTGCTGTGGGCGACAAAGGATCTGGAGACGATCACAAAGTCAAAAGTATTTTGGATATTGGTTGAAATGGACCTCGGCACAGTGATAAGTCATAGGCGAAGGTTGTCTCCAACCTTGTTTGAACAGTTGCAGGCCTTCGTAGAATTTAAGGCTGATTTTCACAATGTATCTATCTGCACAAGGTGAGACCCTAAGAAGATATGTCACAAGTTTCCATTCCTAGTAACAAATGTTAATGTACATGAGATTATGGGGTCATGGCCAGTGGAGTGGCGAAAACCCACAGATCTGGGAGCAGGTACCAACAAAGGCAGAGAAGGCTTCTTCATGCAGATGACAGTTGCGCAAAAACGGAAAGAAGCAGTACAAGCAGCAACACAGGAGTTGGCCGAGTAGAAGAAGAAAGAAGTTGTTGCCAAAGCAGTAGCTGATAAGTCAGCTACTAGTAAAGAGTACACTGCAAAATAGGGCACAATAGAAGTTGAAGCATCGGTTTCCCAACATATTGAAGAGCAAGAACAATACAAGCCAGAAGGAGGTGGGGGTGACATGTAGAGCACTCCCTTCAGGTTGTTAAAGCGACAAAAGGATACAACTACTGGACCAAGGAAAAAGAAAAAATTGAACAAGTAGGCACACTATTGGCTTAGTGGGGCTTGGCCCAGGTTCGAAAGTGATTTAGCCAAGCAAATCCCGGTACTATTGGCCCTTTCAGCAACAATCTACAGAGCATGGACTGAGGTCTCACCTGAAGTAGTATGGGAGGGTGCTAGAACCAGGTTTTCACACCCTAGGGATGTCTGATATGAGGTGATTGGAACGCGGTCCAAACTTTGCACTTACTATGCTACACGCACCTATGGGTACCCCGCGCCCTATGATACTATCTTCACGCAGTTCGATCCATAGCGTGACCAGTGTTATTTACCCAAGTCTTCCTTAATTAGTCTCTTGTTAGCTGGTTACATAGATTAAATTCACATATAAGCATTCATACAAGTATTCATCAAGTGCACGCAGTAAATAAACAAAATAAAAGTAATGTATAACATCAACCTAAAGATTCCAGAATAGATGCAGAGAATAAACTTCTCTTTATTATCTTTCAATTCCAAGTAAAAACCCGATTCCACCCTAGGCACTCAGCTGTAAGGGTCCGCATACTCAGCTACAGACTCTACTAGGCCTCTGCGCACTTAGCTACAGAGCCTCTACCTACTACTACAACCCAGTACACTCCAGATCCAACTCTATGTTCTAACCATGCCTTCGCTATTCCATCTTCTACTTAAGCTTCCAAAAACTATCTTTACACTTAGAGCCTCACTCTATTTATACAATCCCATGGTTCGCGGACCATGGGTAGGCCGACACAACTTTACATTAAATTACAATTCTTAGGGCGGACAACCCTATGACTCGATTATACAATTCGCGCTCCATGCCTGCACTTCATAGAGTCTTACAATACAATTAACCAAAACTCGGGCTTTAAGCCCCAAAACCTACTGCGGGGGATCCCATGCCAAACAAGCCCCCAACACAATCCTCGTGACTTGTCTCGAGTCACTGCTGGTGCGGTGATATTTACACAAAGCCCCTCCAACTGTGCCTGTGCTGCGCGAAGGTCTGCGGCGCACTATTCTACAGTCTATTGGATCTTCTCTACTCTTTCTGTCGAATGCTCACTGTCAGGGGCAGATCCTTGTCTTAAGGCATGCAGCACCTTCATTTGTGCAAGCTTTCCTTTGATATCGGCAGTGATGCGGAAGGCCTCATCAATCCAAGGCTGGATGCATGCTTTAAGTACTGCCTCTTTCTGTTGCGCCGCATCAACCTGTTCCTTCAACGCCTTCACCTGTTGTAGCTTCGCCAACTACTAAGTCAGGACAACTGTCTAAGCCATTCTACGCATACTGTCATACTACACTTAGAGCTCCCATGCCTCTGTTTCTAGGCATTGAATGTTGGGGTCCTCCTGTAAGGATGTGAGGACCGTGAAGGATTCTTCCAAGAACATAGTATAGTCCTGCACTGCCTATTCTATTTCCTCCAGCCCCTTTTGGATAGTGCCAGCGCATTGTTCCCTAACTTCTGGGGGTGTGGATGACTGCGCCTTTAATCATAGTTTAGCAATCTAAAGGTTGAGGTCAAGTTGTATCCTCATTGCTTCCTCCTTTGCCTCGTGGAATCCACTATCCAATCTGTGAATTCGCACTCCAACTGGTAGGTCTGTTGCAATTTCTAACTCTAGAGTGCAGTGACATGCTTCCTCTACTATCTGCGCCAACTGTTGATTCTGCACTAGCGCTTCATCACATTGTAGACTAAGCTGCTCAATGTTTATCCATTGTTCGCTAAGTATTTGTACCAGGCATCCTTCCCTAGCACGGAGTTTTGTTATCACTCTGTCTTGTAGCTGGTATAATGTAAGTCCCTTGATCTGGCCCACCGCGGCTCTATCCTTCGTGTTGTCCGCTTTCAGTGCTCCTTCCGATAGCATGACGTGTTAGCCATTTTGGTCCGTAGCAACTGCTCTGTTGCCGATGTACCTGCGGCACCATATGAAACTATCGTTCCTTCTTGTGGGGCCATACCTGAAGTTCCTGTAGCTACACCCTGAGGGCCCCCAACACATTCTGTTGCTTCGTCATTGCATCCTGGAGTGCTTCCCTGGTGACCTCACAAACTATGTCACCGATGTCGTATAGGTCACCCTCTATCAGTGTAATGGGTTCACCATCCAGTTTGGAAGCCTTGTTCTTCTTCCGTGGGCCAGTTCGTTCAGTTCTACATAGTTGTTTCAGTTGGGTAGACATCGTGCTTGGGTCTGCGCCTTCCATCGTGTCCTCTGTCCCCTGTCCTATGGTCAAGTCTGGGCCTCCTTCTTCCTGCATCGTGGTGGCTCCTGTTGCTGATGCTACTGCTGCTTTTTCGGCGGCCTTGGTCTACTCTGCGGCAGCCTTCACTGCCTCACGGGAAGCCCTTACCTCCTCGGCCAACTGCTCGTTGTGCTTCTGTTGAGCCATCAGCTTGGCGACCTCCTTCTATTTTTGTGCTGCTATCTTATTGCATGCCACCAGATCTGGGGTGCGCCACTCGGGTGGCCATGAGTCGAGCACAGCAAAAACGACATCATCAATCGCGATGAAAGGAATTTTGGTCCAATTGTGCACCAGATTCTTACACGCCTTGATATACACATTGTGCATATCTTCCTTGAAGTCTGCAAAGCTCCGCAGACTATCGTACAGTGTGGGGGATAGGTGCGGCCTTCTGTTGATCCACATCCGGACACTCGCTTCCCTGAGCACCCAGAAGATCTTGGTCTCGTGGATTTTCATGGCGTCCTTCATCACCCAAAGCGACATATATTTGGCTGCCTATAGCAAGTCTTGTTCAAGGGGAGGGAACTTACTGTCATTAGGTAGTTCCCCTGTCACCAATAAGATAGACAAGAGAAACCACGTGTAATGGAAGGTCTTGTCGTGCTCCTAAGCTTCTTTGCAGTTGGTTAGGAATTCCTCACAAAGGAATTCAACCCAGTTGAATTGGACCCCCTCTACGCATTGTTCAGCCAACGCAACTATCGTCGTTGGTAACTCATTGCCACGACATTTTCTCATCACCTTCCTGGCTAGCAGCTGGGTGGCTATGCACACCCTTTTGTCTTGAATGCTACTAATTACGTAGCCTCTCTGCTTATTTTCCAACTTGTATTTCTTCTTCATGGCCTCTACGAGTGCCAAATCTCCGCTTTTTCCAACTATTTCCGTAGGGCCCCTTCCCAGATAGGGAAGCAAAGAAATCCTGTGAATAAGCTTTGCCGTGATGGGAATAGGCTCCTCCAGCCACAAGTACCCATCATGCACCAGGCAAAGCAGTTGCCTAATGACAAATATCATGATCAGTGCCAGGTAAAAGTGTGGAATCCATAGTAGGTGGAGTAGCCAGGCCTCCTCCACACTGCACAGCCATTTCTGCGGTTCTAACGTTCTAACAGACCCCTCCTTGCTCTGTTTCATGAGTTTGCTAGTCTCAAAATGTGGGAACTTTTCTCTGTCTATGAGGTCCCAATCTTCAAATTTCATCATGGGCACATGGCCAAAAACTGAACCTCCAAACAGAATTCCATCTAGAAGAAGCGGGGTTTGGAGTGCACTCTTAACGACATCCAAATTCTTGGGTACATTTTCTTTCCCTTTCCACGGAGGGACATACTTGGGCAGTTTTGCTACAGTGCGCATCAGCTGAATGTCTTCCCCCATTTCTTCATCCGCCTCGATCTCTTCTACGAAAGCCTGGAGGTCCTCCTCCTCATCATCTGTCTCAATATGAACAGTCTTGCCCTTGTCTTCAATAGAAAATTTACCAAACCGCGGATTTCGCGGAGACATGCGGAATGGTCCTGCTGCCTGTGGATCCTTTTTGGGCCTCACCATCCTGGGCGATTTTGGAATTTTCAGTGCATTACCCACTTGCGGAATAGGGCTTTGCATGGCTTCATCGATTGTCGACATCATTCTATTTAGGAAGTCCCTCGTCTCCTTCGACAATGTCTCAAACACTGAACTTGCTCTCAAAGCCTCCAAATTCGTAAGGTCGATACCCACTTGATAGCACAACAACTAAATTATCAAAACACCAAGGGTTGTTCGCTAGATAGCCACCTGTGATTTATAGGCCTTTTTTAATTCAAATTCAACTGTTCTCCCCATATTCATCTCATTAATGCTAGATTGGCTGTAGATCATCCCAAATCTAGTTCTTACTTTGGGTCTTAATTTCCCACCACCCGCTCCTCCTTGCCTTAAATTGGACATCTTGTCATGAATAGTGACACCAACGGTCACCTCCCAGCCTACCCACGCGGTAGCGTAGCCCCCTATGCACGGGTGCGACCCTTGTGACATACTGATCCTGCTCGTACCCTCCTGATCGCGTAGCTCCCTCATGGACTCTTTTATAGTCCCGCGCTCTCTTTCAACTACTTGGAGCACTGAGACTGTGCTCCCTATGGATAGTCAGGTGGTCGCACCACCTATGCGAGGCTTCAATTCACCTTCCAGCCCAGTTCGTGAGCACCCCTCAATTACCCTTGCGATAGTCATTACCGCGCATTCCTCCTTACGTGGTGTGCTCCCCTGGTTACTTTGTTTGGTAAGGTGCAGTCGAAGCCATGGTAGCAGAGTCACAAATGCTTGGTGACAATCTTCTAATGCAACAATATGGCTACCCATATCTCTTCATGTCATTATTAGATTATCGACGCGACATGCTTGTGCGATTTTGTTTTCCAGGTTTTTGATCTCCGCGTCTATTAACATGATTTTCTTCCTCAGTCGTACCCGGTCTTCTTCGAGTTCGTGAAGCTTAAGGTTCCCTCGCTGCACGACTTCCTGAATCTGCATATGTTCACCCTCGTGTAGCTACATAATTCCTTCATCCTGGTCCTCGCGGACTGTCCCAACTGTGGGAGCTATTGCGTGAGGATTCCTTTCCTTCAAAACTATGGTCTCGATTCCACTCCTCAGCTTCAGAATCATCTCCGCTTTCAGGTTTTTGCACATGGCCCTATAGGCCCATCGAATTGCTGGCACGCGCAGGTCCCAATCCATTTGTTTCACCTGGTGAACCCTGTTCAGGACTCCGCATACCTTATTGTATGATTCCATGTGGAACATTTATGGTGCGCGTCGCCTTTCCAATTGTTGCGTGCTGTTCCGATTTTCGATCCTTAGTTTTGGGTGTGCTTGAGTGGGTTACACAACACACGTCTATACCCATCGACACAGGAGGGCGTGCAAGTTGCTCCATCCTTGCTGACCGACTCTTATTTGATGTTGGGGGCTTCCAAACGTAGGCACATCATCCTTCTACATCTACGCCAGTCCTCAAAATTTCCTTGATGTGTACCCCACCATCGCGCGGGTGTTGCCTGCAATGCACACTTCAACGCATCGAACTGCTATTGTTCCAGCACTGTGCTTTCAAATTCACTCAAGAATTCATCCACTGCTATCAATCCATCATATTTCGGTAGCTCTCTTGCCTCTATTTTCACGCAATGCAGTGATCTAACCATCATGTTGCAATTCAGGGCTGTCACTTCGTGCAACCGATTCTGCCATCGCTCTACTTCTTTGTTTGAATCTGAAGTGCAGGAGCTTTCACGCTCCCACAAGATCCTCCCATCTGCAGTCAAATTCACCCAATCCTGGTCTCGCACCATTATCTTGTAAATACAATCAAGATCATCGTCACTTTCATCGTCGAGCACTGGTTCAGTGTAGCGCGCTCCTTCCGCTGGGTCCAGTGGGACTACTACACATAGCGACTTCTTCTCGAAGATCATTTTGCACTTCTTCAAGTTGATAACTCTGTTCATATCGGTATCCCAGTCTATTCCTATCAATCTTGGATAGGGATTGTTGTCATCGACAATCTCTATTACTTCAAAATCTGCCTGCACGCTCTGTTATAGACATTTTTGTGCCTTACAACTATAAGCATGAAATGTCCATAATCTAAGGGATCCAAAGTCCCTAATCATGTTGTTACTACCCCTAGAGGAACAAGGCTAACAAACCACAGCAATTCACAAAAGTTCTCCACCAAAAACTGCTCAAAAACAAGTCAATTCAGGATCAATTCAAGAGCTCCACTAGCTGTCTGCACTGAAATGCAAAGTCTGAACTGGTTACCTGCACTGCAACGCAGGTAGAAGCACTACCAGGGTGCGCTGAGCGGGAATTGACAAATGGCAAGTTCATTCAACGAGGTGTCAAGACCCTGGAAGCTTCCAGAATCTTCCTCAATGACACTTGCCTCAATGAATTCGACTCATGATGAGTAAGAGGTTCTCAAACTCCAAGTGGAAGCAAGAACCTCCAAGTGGAAACAAGAACTGACAGAGGGAGAGGACACTAGTCAGATCTCAAGCTGACTCATCCTCTCTCCAAACATCTATATATGGATCTCACCTCCATGAGATCTGGAGGCGGGAATTTGGTTATTGCAAAGAATTGCTGTTGGTTTGAGATTGGAATCATTGGGTGCTTAATGCTTTGAAGGGAGGAGAAGATAGGAATTCCATTTGCTGGGAAGGAGATGCCAGATTGGAGCCTTCTTGGTTGTATCTCTTCCTGAACCTTGTTATTCATCAATAAAGCTATCTTGGTTTCTCCTATATACTAATGTATCTTTGATGTATGATTGCATTAGTATGTTTAGTTTATTTCTAATCCTGAACTAGTTATGAATATGAATCTATGTCTTTGTGTAGTGTTCTCTTCTTGTGATCTTGCAGAGACCTGTTGAAGCTAGGCGAGCGAGAAGGCAAGTAGCTGGGAACTCTCAAAGAGAAGAGAAATCGGATCGAGGGACAAACGGAAGACACTGGTTAGTCCACCCATCTCTCTTCATTCTTAATTCATAAAGGAAGAATACTAGAATAGCTGTGTCTGTTTGTTGCTAAGGCACTGTCACACCTTAGGTGGATAGGATCGTCCTGCATAGGCATTTTTCCCCACAACAAATTGGTGTCTCCGCTGGGGAGATCTGTTTAGTAATTTTATTTGTGTCTCTATCATTGTTCGTTTCATAGATTCAACAGCAACAATCGAACTGCATCTGCTATTCTCAGATGCAAAGTAGACAGCTGCTGCATTGATCCAATCACTGGATTTGTCTATGATCTGAACAATGGACTCAAAAATGATTTGATGATCCTTTGTGATAGATCTTAGTCCTCCCTCAAAGCATCCCTTTGATTGTACCTTGCTTGTTGCTTTTATTTGGCCTGAAACTGTAGATTAATCAGCAAACTGTGACCCAGAACCCAGTGAGAAACTCTCGTTTCTCCTTCAACGCAGACCCTGTGAAGAGGTTCTGCATTTCAACGCAGGTCCCGTGAAGGCTACCTGCGCTGAATGTCAAAACCTCTGTGTTGAGGGTGCGTTGATCCAGTTAGGCCTTGTGCAACTGGGGTTCTCTGCTCTGTTTTGCCTTGTTTTGATCTCTAATTTTTGCAGCCTGTAACCAGCATAGGTACCTGTCTGATAACTCCTTCTCTCTGCTTAAATTCCGCCTCCTTTTGTACAAAAATACTGTGAGTGTTTTTATGTGTTTGTGGCGTCATTTACAGTTTTCCTTTGCAAGAGTGAAATAATCATCCTGTAGCCCTTGATTCAGATCTGTTGATTGTGATCTTAGGAGAGAGTTCATTGGCTGTTTACAGTTGATTATACATTTACTTTTTCTTTTGGTTTGAGTTTGTCTCTTTTGAGTGTCGAAACAAGTGTTCATTTCGAAAGTCGTAAAGTGTTGTATTCTCTTCTACCCTTTCTGATTTCGAAAAAGTAAACTTGTTTGTATTTGTCATTTAAAAGCAAATTCAAAGTTGTACAAAAAGCTTTCTTTTTAGGCATCAATATTAAGAAAGCGGAAAACAAACACCTGCATTGTGCATTTGCATCTTGATAGTTTGCATGCTTGATTTAGGAAAAGTGCATTAGAGTGTGTTGATTGCTCTTTGAGAAAAGATGGTGTCTTTCTTTTCCCTTTGTAGCTAGGATTTTCATAGTTGAAAAGATATAAAAGCTTGCTTATCATCTTTAGACTGCATTTAAGAATTGTATCATACATCTCATGGTGATCCAAAAAGGCAAACTTCTAAAAAGATCAACCTAAAATAAATTGAATGAACTTAACAACGCTTTGCAACATAACGCACAACATAGAGGTCTAGGCTAGAGACGTGTTCCGGCGTCGTAAAGCCTGGTGACTGTCGATCTCGCTGATGGTGGGTGATTCCTCCTGAGGGACGATAGCGCCAGTACGGATTGTGATCCCACGTACCGTCGCGTATATATTGGGAGACCCCTATAGGCATAATACCTTTATCCATAGGAAGCCGTGTCGGCTGCCCTACTGATCGCAATGCACTGAACACAGCATTCAGGAAGATCGACCGCCCGTACCCTAAAAAGTATTCTGCAGTTTTGCGAAAAGTTTGGCACACCCTCTACCTAGAACTCCAGAGCAGTTCCTTTTGGCCTTTTTCAGACTCTATAACGGAAAAAGTCCATCCGAGCATTTGTCACTTCGGGCTCGTTAAAACATCGAAGGAGACTAGAGTCATCTTTAGCTTTTTCTCGACTCTTTAAAAGTGAAAAAGCAAGTTGTGTCTAAGCGTCGTTAAAAATTTATTTTAAACGGAACAATCACCCTTTATTCCTGCGTTGATCTTTAGGTTGAGAAAATGGAGCCCACCAACCAAGGAATTCCCCTTGGTGGAAATCCTAGTCCTTTCTCCTCTTGGGGAGATGTTGGTGCGCCCCATATGGCCACATTGCCGCTTCCAGGACTGATAATTGGCCTGCCGGTTTGGCTCTTTTCAACCAGTGTCATTCAGAACACCACTATTCCTTAACAGTCGAATCAATAGTTAGACCAGACTAGAGTTACCCACCAGCCTTCTGCTTCATCTAATTCTTCCTCTCCTCCTTCCTCTTCGCTTGACAGAACTGGTAAAACAAAAAACCAAGTTCCTAAGGAGAACAAGGAAAAGAAGAAGAAAGAGAAGAAGAAGAAGGAGCCAAAAGCAACTGGGGGCAAACAAGTGTCGTCTGACAAAAATCCACACACAGCACTGACTAGGCCTAAATCGCCATGTATCATATGCAAGGGAGACCACTTCCACAGAGATTGTCCCTGCATCCCTCAGATACTAAGGGACTGGTCTCCCCGTTTGCACAATTCGGTGGCGTCAACCTCTGATAGCCATGTTGACAGCACACCGTCAACTAGTGAAAGTGAAGCCACAGGACAGAGAGGGAAAGCTAGATTTCCCTGCAAACTGTGTGAAGGCGACCATGCCATCCACCATTGTCCCTTCTTAGATGAGGCTAAAAGAGTTTTGGAAGATCGCCCGATTTTATGAGCGCAACTTCCTCCTGGATATCAAAAACTCCTGCCAAGTCCTTCACTAGTTGAGAACCCGGCTGGCCCGCTCAGGTGGTCAGCCGAAGCACCTATCATTGAGGATGAACCGTCTGAATCCATACCTGACGAAAGTCAAAATGTCGAGGCGGCAGTTGACCCGGTCTTGCCTTCAGAGGTTCTATCGTCGAATGATACCATCACAGAAGAGAATAAAGACGACACCGTCCAAATTCTCTTCATCAGCACAGACTCCAACGAACAAGGGGGAAATTTGCCCATTCCTTTATCGCAGGAAGGAACTTCGTTAGAGTCATACCCGGCCGTCTATTCGGTCCCACCACCAAGCAACCTAGTTGTATCCTTCGACTGGAATCAGCTAGGCAGACCCCGGTTGCCAGCAAGCATACCATTCAGAATTATCGTTCAAATATACAGAATGGTAATGGCTGGCACCATCATCGATGGGGGGGCATCTGTGAGTATCCTTTCCTCTATTGCTTGGAAAGCGCTTGGTTCGCCAGCGCTTTTGCCTGAAATGAGAAATCTAACAGGCTTTGATAAAGGAACCAGTCGACCTTTAGGGATCCTCCCCAATGTGCCTATCACATTGAAAGGGAAGACCGTTCAAATGAACATGATGGTCGTTCAAGGACCCTTGGATTATAACCTACTCCTTGGACGAGACTATATATATTGCATGGGAGCCATCGTCTCCTCACTCTTTAGAGTAATGTGTTTTCCGCACGAAGGAAGAGTGGTCAAGCTCGTGGACCAACTTTCATTTCCCGGATCACGCATCGCAAATAGTCATACACCATCCCTAAATGGTCTCTTCACGCAAGAAATGTCTCAACCCACGGTCCATCCTCCCGATGAGCGCAAGTAATTCGGAAGGATATGACTGGAACCCAGGGGGCATGCGTCCTGGTCTGCTTTGGCAGGAAAACTTTGGGTATAGGGTAGGTTTCCGCGGGAGAATATGACTAGTCCGTACCCCATCCGGTATGGAAGAGGGGTTGTTCTAGAATAAGATTCTTTTGTCAAAGTTATGTGAGTTGGCGGGCATTGTCGCTCACCTTTGTTTATCTCGGTAGACATCGCCGAAGAAGTGTTTTGTTTGAAAGATTAATGGAACAATCTTTGGGTAACCTGAAAGAGGTAGGCCTCTCTCAGTAAAACAAATGTTTTGGCGAAAAGGAAGTAGGGGTAACCTTGAAATCGTACTTTATACCTGGGGGCATGCAAACCTTTTGGAGTGCAAGCAAGGGGCGGCTATTTATTTTTTAAATTTTTAGGTCCTCCCTTTAAACCTGTAGGTCTAACCCTTTAAACTCGTAGGATTAGTCGTTTCCGAACTTGCATAACGAAAGGATCCGGAGCAAAGATTTGTAAGATGAAGCTCCATAAAAAATAGAATCTTAATGAGACATTCTTATCATATGACTGGATAATCGAGCAGTTTTAGCACACAGTTCATGCTCGTTAAAAAATAAACGCAAGATCGAGCAGTTTTAGCACACAGTTCATGCTCATTAAAAAATGAATGCAAGATCCGAGCAGTTTTAGCACATATTTCATGCTCGTTAAAAAATAAACATAAGATCGAGAAAGTGTTTCAATCCGTATTTAAGCTCGTTAAAAAATGAACTGCCCGGTAAATAACCACTGCGAATGAAAATTATCAGCCATTAAAGCCTTGGTCGTGTTTGCACCATCACCTCCACTTTTCCATTGGCCGATCATTCACCTCCATTTGATTGTTTACCCATTTTGAGGAACAGCTGCGAAGAGTGATTACACTAGCCATCCTTGTGACACTGCCGTGATTGGAAAATTCCAACCTGTACCTGGAATCAGCTGCTAACCCATTTTATCACTCGTTCCTCAAAAGACGAGTCTTCTTTGAGCTCTTTTCATCTGACTTGTAAAATATGAAAAGATTGCCGAGTTTTGGCCTTCCAGCTCGTTAAAGCGATCGGAAGTGCTATCCCTCCTCTAGATTTTAATCTTTTTGGACCTGAGGGATTATTGCACAAAAATATCAAGCGCTTGTTTTGTTTGGCTCGTTAAAACTATCGAAAATCCATCCCTTCTGTATTGTTTTATACTTTTTCGGACTTAAGGGATTAGATGACGAAAAAGGGGCTTTCGGAGTTGAATTTACATACCTTTTCAGACTCTCTAAAAATGAAAAGGACCGAGTTATCTTTGTCGTTAGACTCGTTAAAATCATTAAATAGTGACAAACTTGTCTTTAGACGAGAACGAGTTTCACTATCGCTAGGCTCGTTAAAACATAGCGACGGGCTTGCTCGAAGGGCAAGTTATAGAACAAGCATATGTTATCCTCCTCAAGCTTGACAAAAATAAAGAGGTACTGGTCAGAAATGACTGGGGAAAATTAGGAGAAACTCAAGAAAACTTTGATGGTAGCAGGTCGCTCTTGAACATGACACTTTTCCTCCGTACCACAATCGGGTTGGGTTGTTTCATTCACCGGTCACATCACCATGGTCTCGCCATACCATCCATATTTGGGGTAATGCTACCGATCCATCACATAAGTGTCGCCATATGTTCAAGAGAAGTCGTTCAGAGAAATCAACCGTGTCCCATCCACTGCCGTACATTATCCTTCATCCTTTCATGACCGCCACCCTGAATCATATATCATCACATCGTTTTCACCTCCATCAAAATCATTAGCTCCGTTCCATGTCATTGATGTGGGATTCATCAAGGCCCTCCTTTGACGGATCGCTTCTTGTCGACATCCGCTCATTATCCAAGAAGTTGATCTAGGAACAACCCCTTCAGTACTTTGAATCTTGCATGCCTCAATGGCAAGTTTCTCACTTCCGGCGACAGGTATACATCAATGACCTTCGACCGGAAGATTTTGCGTGGTGTTCGACGCCAAGTCCTTTATTCACACCACGTGAATTGTACTGCAGTACCTTGAGGGTCATTATCATTATCGATGATTCCTCTCGTGCTTGTTAACGGTTTACCTCATTGACCGGTAATCAAGCGATGTCTTTCCATGTTCGACTTCAGAACATTTCTCACATGGATCGACTTGTACTTAGAATGAAGATCGAACGAGTTTGAAGACCCCGGATCTAGTTTCATCCATCCGGTCTGCGATATATATTCAGGAAAGATAAAGACATTGACATGTACATCATTGCAGCAGATAATCATCCTATCAAAAAGGATGATGATTTCATCAAAATCATCAGTCTACCATCAGACGATTGTCTGTTCTATGTACAGAAAAATGAATTTATAAAGCTGAGCATGGGAATCCCCGCCTCAGCTAGATCATGAAAGCAGTATGAAAAATAATGTATTGTATTGTATCTTATTACAGGTCTCCTCCCAGCATTGGATGAACTTCGGATCCTCCTGATAAAGCATTTCACCCGATAAACGGCCTCATACTTTAGGGGGCAACTGTTATAGACATTTTTGTGCCTTACAGCTATAAGCATGAAATGTCCATAATCTAAGGGATCCAAAGTCCCTAATCATGTTGTTCCTACCCCTAGAGGAACAAGGCTAACAAACCACAGCAATTCACAGAAGTTCTCCACCAGAAACTGCTCAAAAACAAGTCAATTCAGGATCAATTCAAGAGCTCCACTAGCTGTCTGCGCTGAAATGCAAAGTCTGAACTGGCTACCTGCACTGCAACGCAGGTAGAAGCACTACCAGGGTGCGCTGAGCAGGAATTGACAAATGGCAAGTTCATTCAACGAGGTGTCAAGACCCTGGAAGCTTCCAGAATCTTCCTCAATGACACTTGCCTCAATGAATTCGACTCATGATGAGTAAGAGGTTCTCAAACTCCAAGTGGAAGCAAGAACCTCCAAGTGGAAACAAGAACTGACAGAGGGAGAGGACACTAGTTAGATCTCAAGCTGACTCATCCTCTCTCCAAACATCTATATATGGATCTCACCTCCATGAGATCTGGAGGTGGGAATTTGGTTATTGCAAAGAATTGTTGTTGGTTTGAGATTGGAATCATTGGGTGCTTAATGCTTTGAAGGGAGGAGAAGATAGGAATTCCATTTGTTGGGAAGGAGATGCCGGATTGGAGCCTTCTTGGTTGTATCTCTTCCTGAACCTTGTTATTCATCAAGAAAGCTATCTTGGTTTCTCCTATATACTGATGTATCTTTGATGTATGATTGCATTAGTATGTTTAGTTTATTTCTAATCCTGAACTAGTTATGAATATGAATCTATGTCTTTGTGTAGTGTTCTCTTCTTGTGATCTTGCAGAGACCTGTTGAAGCTGGGCAAGTGAGAAGGCAAGTAGCTGGGAACTCTCAAAGAGAAGAGAAATCAGATCGAGGGACAAACGGAAGACACCGGTTAGTCCACCCATCTCTCTTCATTCTTAATTCATAAAGGAAGAATACTAGAATAGTTGTGTCTGTTTGTTGCTAAGGCACTGTCACACCTTAGGTGGATAGGATCGT
Organism: Pinus tabuliformis; assembly: GCA_031772625.1. Classification (NCBI taxonomy): domain Eukaryota; kingdom Viridiplantae; phylum Streptophyta; class Pinopsida; order Pinales; family Pinaceae; genus Pinus; species Pinus tabuliformis. The sequence goes on along the minus strand of CM062808.1, from coordinate 796,603,198 downwards.
CCTGCATAGGCATTTTTCCCCACAACACGCTCATGCCTTCAATATCAATTGTTACCCCTTGCAACCTCCCCATGGGAAAAATCTTCTATTGGTTTTCCGTTCATAATTGAATAGGGGACCACTATAACGCGGGCTTGCCCATGTATTCCCATGTTTTCTTTGGTAATACATTCATGTCTGAACCCAGATCTAAGATTACCTAATCCATTTCATACTCACCAATCTGCACAGTCAACCTCATTTCCCTTCAGATGTGCAATGCATGCCTCCCCAATTTCCTGACTACGTGCGGTTCTCCTAACCCCGTGCACCTGGTGATCAGCTCCTATAGTCATTTAACTGCCTTGTTGTCTCCTAGCAATTTCATGCATTTCTCCAGAAAGGTAGTGAGCATTGAAGGATCCATTCTTTTCTCTGGTTGATCCTTACTACCTGAAGTGGAGGCCTCCGCGAAGCTCTTCTTAGTTTCCATGAATGTCTCCTTTGTACACTCTAAGTCAAACTCGGGTTCCTTCATAGGAGCCTTGAGAATCCATGTATCTTCCTCGAGCTGCTTCCCCTTATCCTCCCCCATGGTCGCATCGCTTCTGAGCATCATGTTCAAATTTAGGTCTTCTTCGCACGGCTCAGACCTCATCATTTGTATATTCTGAGTCGGAGGAGGCTAGAATACCCCTTTTTCACGCATCTTTGTGATCAACATAGGACAGTCTACTGTTTCATGATCAAACTGAGCACAATATGAACATGATATCCTCATCAGGTTGGTACAATCGTGGGCATAGTGCCCTGGTCCTCTACAATTGTAACAAATTAACTGTTGGTGGCCCCTTCCAGGTCCCATTCCACCACGTCCTCGACCTCGCCCCTGAAATCTAGTGCGTGCCATCCCCGCATCTGGTTCAATCTGCATCCTATAGGCTAGGGTCTGATCCATCATTAGCTCGTAACTGTGGCAAGTGCACTCATCATGGCCTATTGACCTGTAGAAATTACAAAACAATTGTTGGGGTGTCTGTGTATATTTCTACAGCAAATGACAATTATCTGTCGTGTGTTTCCCTCCTATCTGACAGATCATGCACCATAAAGCGGGTGCCGCACTCGGCCCTGCCCGCGCCTCCTTTCTCTATAGCATTGGCCCTCCTCCTACCAAGTAGTTCGTGAATAATGGGTAGTGATCCTTGTCATGGCCCTGGCCTTTGCACTTTATGCACCATACTTCCTTGCACGCCTTTGGCCGTGGTGCCCTATCTTGCTTCAAGCCTTACATTTCCAAACATAGATTTTGTAGTTGTGTGTGGATTTGTTGAACTCCCAACCCAGGGTCCTGTATCAGGGTTTCATGTAATCTCATCGCCATCTCCAACGATTTGGCCTAGGTAGAAAGTTTCTGTTGTGACAATGTTGTCCTCAAGTGCGATGCCAGAGATGCTACAAACCATGCATGATGTTATGCATCTGTTAGCATCATATTGGCCTTGCGGATCGTACTCTTCAGTCTTTGGTCTAGATCCTAGGGGGTCTCGCCCGAAAGCATCATGATCTCTTTAAACCCAATGATTGATTGTGTTTCTAACTTTGGTCTGCTAAATTCCCTGTTTATCACATTCTAGATCTCTACTATCCCCTACGTTTGGGTGGTCGTTAGAATGCTTGATGCACCATGTTAATGCATGATCCTGCAGCACGTTTACCAATGTAGCCTTCTTAATATTGTCATCCATGACACCTTGTGCTTCCCTTACTACTCTTACCACAAACCAAAATTGGTCTGGATCCTCATTCCCTACTCCTCTGAATACTAGTAATTTGATCAAGCTCGCCATACTGAACCATGGAGGTGGTGGAGGTGGAGTGGGTGGAGATGGAGATGAGGGAGGTGAAGGGGGTGGTGGTGTGGGTGGTAACCACGGAATTCGCTACCTTATCAAAATGACGACACTTCTCGAAGAAACTTTCGTGAGCTTGTCCTCGCTTTCCCGCGAGGGTGAAATTGAGGGACTGTTTTCTAATTCTTCACTACTTATGCTTCTGTAGATCCTTCTGCTCTGCGTAGTCCCAAACATTAATTTATTCGCATAACCCACTCTTCACATAACAACATCTTAATCCAGGTATTCAAAGACTTAATATACTTACCTCACAGTCCCTTGAGAAAATGTCGCTTTGCTTCGCTGTAACTGATAGTCGTGTCTACCGTGAACTCAGTGATAAATACTCCTATTATTCGGTCGAGCCAGTGGTCCACAGCTCAGGCTATCTTATCCTCTAAGGCTTCTAGTCTGCGCACTAATTCTAGAGTCTACACTATCGGTTGGTCGAGCCTACACCTTCCCTGGCTAATAGCTAACCTCGTGATCCACTCATATAGTTCAGAAGGAAAGGATGCAAAGAAAATCTCGTGGCTTTCCATATACACGTAGCGATCCAACCACTTTTTCTTAGATACTTGCAGAGTTCTGTTTTCCTGTGTCGCAAACTCGTGAATCTTCTTGTCCAACCACTCTTCAATTTCCTTCTTTGTTGGGTTCCAGTGGCACGAAATCAGACATCCCTTTTGCAGATCCCAGTCTCGGCAATGGAACCATTTGTTGGCTTAGTGGGGCTTGACCCAGGTTTGGAAGTGATTTAGCCAAGCAAATCCCGGTACTACTGGCCCTTTTAGCAATAGTCCGCGGAGTGCGGACTGAGGTCTCACCCAAAGTAGTATGGGAGGGTGCTAGAACCAGTTTTCCTCACCCTAGGGATGTCTAATATGAGGTGATTAGAACGTGGTCCAACCTTCGCATTTACTATGCTATGCACACCTAGGGGTACCCCACGCCCTGTGATATTGCCTTCGCGAGGTTCGAGCTGTAGTGCAACCCATTTTATTTACCCAAGTCTTCCTTAATTAGTCTCTTGTTAGCTGGTTACATAGATTAAATTCACATATAAGCATTCATACGAGTATTCATCAAGTGCGCACAGTAAATAAACAGAATAAAATTAATGTATAACATCAACCTAAAGATTCCAGAACAGATGCACATAATAACTTCTCTTTATTATCTTTCAATTCCAAGTACAAACCCAACTCCACCCTACGCACTTAGCTACAGGGGTCCGCACACTCAACTGCGGACTCTACTAGGCCTCTGCGCACTCCGTTGTAGAGCCTCTACCTACTACTATGACCCAGTACACTCCAGATCCAACTCTATGTTCTAACCATGCCTTCGCTATTCCATCTTCTACTTAAGCTTCCAAAAACTATCTTTACACTTAGAGCCTTGCTCTATTTACACAATCCCATGGTCCATAGACCATGGGTAGGCCGACACAACTTTACATTAAATTACAATTCTTAGGGCAGACAACCCTATGACTTGATTATACAATTTGTGTTCTGTGCCCACACTTCACGGAGTCTTACAATACAATTAACCAAAACTTGGGCTTTAAGCCCCAAAACCTGCTGTGAGGGATCCCATGCCCAACACACACATAGATCCAATGGTCCTCACTAAAGAGGACTTGGATGAGATAGGGGACAAGGTCCATGATACAACAACAAAATTGTGGCAAAAGTTCGAACAGTAGTTCCAACAATCACTCGGGAGTATGCAGAAAGATCTGCATGAGATGCACATATAGACAAGTAAGCTGCAAGCGAGTGGGGTTCAAGCAATCCTACAACAAGCAAGCATGAGCATAATGGAAATTCAACTGACTTAGGACCTCAGAGTCATTCCCTTTCCAGAAGGAACATTGCGCACAGAGTTAGAGGAAGATAATGCCCATATTGGAAAGATCAAAGGCGTAGGTATGAATTTAGTTGCATTTCCATTCCAGATCCTCCACGTGTTTCATACGGGGGTCACTAATGAGCTTCCAATTAGACAACAACGTGTGCTATCGGTGATAAGCGAAGTTAAAACAAACAATGAGAAGATATTTGCCGAGAAGTTTCACGCTCTTAAGGAAAATAAGAGCTCGCAGCACGAAACCAGAGCCTAGAAACAACAATTACACAAGCATGTAATTTAGTATCGGAGCTACACATTCGAGAATATGTGGCCATGTCAGCAAAGGTTTAGAAATTGGCAGCTGCAGTGCGACAATCCAAGGAAGAGATAGGCCAAGTTTCCTTTGATTTTTAGATGAAGATCTCTAAACTACAATTAAAACTACAACTGAGTACTCCGCCAGAGGTTAGGGAGTAGCGTTACGTAGCCATCAGGGAACACATGACTACCTTGGATAATCTAGTAACAAGATGCAATTGTCTCTTTTAACATGCAATGGAGTTATGGACCACTTTGTAGGAGGACTCTAACTTGCAAAGATTGGGTACAAAGGTCAAAGAGGCACAGCAGAAAGTTGATGAGATCAGGGCAATTTTGTGCACTTTGGTGCCAATCCAGCGCTTCACATGCTTGAAGGAAATGAAGGTGCTACAGGCACAAGTTGAGGAGTTGTATCACAAAGAACAAGTTTTAAAGGCTTGGCTTCAAACATGGACAAAGGAAGTGAACTAGGTTACTCTGGCTATCCAAGAGAAGATGAAGACTTTCCACCAGAGACAAAGGACCATGCGCCTCGTGATGGAGGGGCCAACTATAAAGAAGGTGGTCAAAGAAGTGCAACAGTTCATCATACAAAGCATATCAGACCTTGAATTCTTGAAGATGGAGTTCAACGAACTCCACCACAAAGTGGATAAGCCATCTAAGTGACTCAAGGGCAGGTCACCATATTTGTGTTGAGCGCCTATTGGGATGGGATAACTAGGGTCAAATTTTGTTTGTAAAGTCAAATTTGGGTAATATTTTTTGTGAAAGAATGTAAAGTCTCTGCAAAATTTGGAAGAAGAGCACGAAGCTAAGTAAGATTCAAAGTGGCATTAGTCCCTTGTATGGGTAGGTGACAGGTTGGTTTTGAGACTCACCCATGGTCCACGTGCCATGGTATTGTAATGAAAAGGCTATATATACTTGAGTCATAGAGAGTCTAAGGAAATAATTTTTTATAGGGAATTAGTGTACGAGCAAGGTTCTAAGGTAGGAAAAGTGTGTTTCATGTACTTAGGTGAAAGGGGAAGGCTCTTACAGCTGAGTGCGCAGAGACCTTGGTAAGTCCACAGCTGAGTGCGCAGGCCCCTGCAGCTGGGTGTGCAGGGATAAGAAGTCTGTATCCAAATGTTATAGATTAATAAAGACTGTTTTTACTATGTATCTTTGCTCTGCAATCTATTTTATGTGAATTAATGTTTTATTTCTGCACAGAATGAATAGATCTATAATATTTTTTCATAATAAGTATAATAAACCACCTTTGTGGAGCTCAAGAAGTTGTTAAATAAATCTATTGTCGTTAACTGGTCGAAAAGGATAGATCTCTGCGAGGGTAGATCTGGATCATAACTTCTTTTGAATATATTATTTCTTGAGAGAAAGTAGTGAATATGTGTCTTTTATTCTTGTTAAGTACAATCAAGTATCTTTGTGAAGGTCTCAAGGTCATTTTGGCAGAGTTACAGTAGCTTCTAGTTGGAAGGAATCGGTCTGTGCGAAGGGAGATCTAAGTTATAAGAACCTTAGGAAAACCATCACACAGGCCTCTGGATGCAAAAACCTGGTTCTAGCATCCCCCAATACTACTTTGGGTGAGACTGCAGCCTGTGCTACATAGGTTGTTTCCGAAAGGGCCAGCAGTTAGGGTTTTGTTGGTTGGCACAAATAACTCTTAACCTGGGTCAGCCCTCCTTAAGCCAACACCTCGCCATCCCCAAATGGTTGGTCATTGATTGCTTGCATTCCTATGCTGAGATTATGCCTAAATGCTACCCATATAACTTAGAGAAGGAGTGCTTGAAGAGTGTTGGCTTGAAATTGGATATCCACCAAAAGGAGGTCTCCAACATCAAGGAAATAGTTGTATGTTTCCCTTTTTTATTCATTAATACATACATCTAATGTCACTTTTCATAAATGTCTAAATATTTATGCATTTAGCTTGATACTACTTGATCTATCAAGTAGTTTATGCTTGATATGTATTATGTATGCTCTTGTATCTTCTATTGTCTTTTTATCTCTCTTGCAGGTACTCGGACGTAAAGAACAAGCAAGGAGTGAGTCTGGAAGCTAGGAGATCAAAACCATCACTAGGGGATTGAGAAATTAGCATTAGAGAGAGATAGGTTTCTCCTTCCCTCTGTATTTTTAAACATAATATAGGAAAGTTTGCATTAGTTTGTTCACTTTGTTGCTAGACCCACTCATTGGGTTAGAGAGATCGCCTATGTCCATGGAGGGGATTTATCTTCACAACAAAATGGTGATTCCACTGGGGAAGTTATAGCCTCTTCAATCTCCTTTCTTGATTTGGTCTTTTGATCAATTTGACCAACCATTGAGTTCTCAGTTAGTTTGATCCTCTATAGATCTACACACTCATTGATTACTGCCTTAGAGTGTTGAGTCTGGATTGCTTTTTGAAATCTTTTTTATTTTTTCCCATATTCCTCACCCAACACATTTTTTATCTGAATAGTCACACTGCTAGTGCATTTTTACTTGAAACAATCATTTTGATCTCCATTTCAACATGGATTTGGCTATTATAGTCCTGATGATCTTAGATATTTGGAAGAAATTAGGGTTTCTCTATCAAAATCCAATGTGTCTTGGCCCCTGAGGTCTTTTCCCTGTATTTTGTGATTGAATTTATTAGTGTTTTGTCTGGGCATCTTTGTTAATTAGAAAAATTTTGTGTCTTTGACTTTCAAGTGCTTGGAGTGAAATTGGATTGATTTTAGGGTTTTTAGGTCATTTGATTGTCACTTGTTGCTTGTGAGTGTCGTTGATATCTTGATTTGTTGGTTGATTAGATCTTGTTTTTGTGGAAATCATTCAAAACAAATGTTTGCATTGGTTTTAGCTTGTCTTTTACAAATTTTATTTTTTATTGCATTAGGTCAACTTGCATTTGAAAACCATTTTTTTTGTACATCAAGAATAGATTACATTGTTTGATTTACAAGCTTAAAATAATGCATTGTTTATTTGTTCAAAAAAAATGGAAAGTGTTTCCATTTAAGTTCTTGTGAATTCAAAATTGGTGTTGATTTGATTGATTCATTGGTTGCATTAGAATAATTTGAATCAATTTTTCATTTTTCTTTAGTTGATGATTTAGTTGCATTAGAGTGTTAAATAATCAAAGAAAAACATCATTTATATAAGTGCATCTTAGTAAAAGTAAAGATGTTTTTACTTTTGAAAAGTTGCATTTAGGATTGTGAAAAGTGAATATTGTTTTTGCTTTTGATCATTGCATTTGGAAAGAGAATGTGAAAGTTAGTGGAAGGCATATTGTTTGATGCATTATTGATTGGAATTTTTTCCATTGATTAATCTAGCTTTCATCGAAGTGGAAATTTTTCTTTTTCTCATATCATTGCATCTTAGGGATTTAGTTGACATTATTTTGAGCCCAAAATTAAAACATAATTCAAGATAAATGTTAAAATTTAGTCAATCAATCTAGGGAGAATTTGGAACCTAACGCAAACATTTAGAGCTCTACACTAGATATGTGTTCCGACATCTATAAATGTAGCAGCAATTGTTATTTGCCAGTATTGTAACCTAGGAGTTAAATCTTGTTCCACGTACAGAAGTATATAGGATCATTCTCCATTACTCTCGGGTATATCAGAGATGCTCCACATATGGAAACTATATTGGAACACTCTCATCAAATGGTTATGCATTAGACAGTGCTAACACGGACTTGTGCTCCCTGTACTGGCGTGTATATATTGGGAGACCCAACTAGGCTGCTATCCTTTAGCCACTTGTAACTAAGTCAAATTCCTTGTAAACGGGATAATCGAACACATCATTTGGGGATATTGGCTGCCATACGTTAAGTCCTTGGTTTGAGCTAAGGTGTATATAATGGTTCATGGATACCTGGTCAACCCTCTTGCCCAGATTACCCTTTTTTATTTAATTTTTGTTTTAAGTTCTAAAATTTACTTCCCACGATAACATGTCTTACCCTTGCAGTTTTCCTTGGCCTCATTATGCCTTATTAATGGTAAATTTTAATTGAAGCTCAAATAAATCACCTCCTCTCCTTTTGTTTTTTGAGAAAAAATCATCATGGTAGAATGTCAAGTTCGCCTTATCTATCCCCTTCACAGTCTGACACTAAAGGGTCACCACAAGGATTCCACCCTGATATTCCAGAGTCAATTTAAATTCAAGGTTTTGAACTTCGAATTTTCCGAAGTACTCAACCCCTTGCTTCTTGTCCTCCAACTCGAGAGTCATTTTCATCATCCCAGGAATTTGACCTCGAAAGTCTTGAGGTTCCTCAATGGTTTTTGTTGTTTCCACTGAATCCGCTTTATGATCCTTTGATTATATCTCCTCAACTCCCATATAGTCCTTTTGATAATCTTGATGTTCCTTTGGAACCCTATCCTAGATCATCGTGGATTCCTCCTTGCAAATTATTTCCACCCATGGCATCATAAGGTGAGATTGCAACCTCTCCTCGAGATCCTCCTCTAGAAGTCTTAGCTACTCATACTCTGGGTCTTGGTGATGAATATGAATATCACTTTCCTCCTAAAGTATTTCCATATGTGTCCTCTCCTCATATGGGGATCGGGCCAACTCCACCACCTGAAAGTATTGAACCTTTATTTTAGCTAGGTTATACTTCTCCTTGTCACTTAGTTTCAGGTACTTCAAGCACATATTCACTTTATCATCATCCGATATGATCATCTAGAATTATGCTTACCTATGTCCCATTTGTTTCGATTGTGGCCTCCGAAATTCCTATTCAAACGATGATTTCTTCGGTTTCTGTTCAATCTACAATCACGGTTGGGAAAATTAATGTTGCTATAGGTACTTCAACTCCTCTTTGGACTACTACAGTGGTTACACCTCCTCCACTGAGTGGGAAATATGTACCACCCCCTATCCCACCACATGGGGGGTGACCACCTCCTCCATATGTACCTCCTGTTTTTGATGGAACCTATGTGAGTGGATCTCAAACTCATGTTATGGGAGCAAGTCAAACTATTAGTAATATTCCTTCTGGACCTGGTCAAATTCCTTATCAGTAGCCTCTTTCTGCTCAAATACCTTGCCAACAGTCATAACCACCTTATAGCTCACAACAACCTCAAAACCCACCTTTTAATCAACAGGTAGGATCCAAAATGTTGTCTAGTCCTAATCCCTCATTTGGTTCATCTAGTCAGCTTCAATCTGCTTCTGGAAATTATCCTTTAGGAGCTGGAAATCCTTTATAGCAAGGAACCTATCAATATCAACAATGAACCTATCAAATTCCACAAGGAACCCATCATCAACAAGGACCTTTTGTACAACAAGGACCATACATGCAATAAGGGTCTTATCAACAACTTTTTCAGTAGTAAGGGAAACCATTGCAGCAACAAGGTCAACCATTGTAGCAGCAAGGTCAACCCTTGTATCAACAAGGTCAACCATTGTAACAGTAAGGTCATCCATTGGACTAGCAAGGTCAACCATTATATCACCAAAGGTCAATCATTGCAACAACAACCCTATGCTCAATACTCCTCATAGGTTGTTTATCCCCCTTATGGTTCTCAACGGCCTAGGACGACTCAATATAAACCTTTTCCTAGTCATAACCCACCTCTGTGGGGACAAAATCAACCTTTATATGGTCAAAATTCCTCTCAGTGGGGGTAGTATCAAAATCCTTATGGTCAAAATCCGCCACTATGAGGGAAAAATCAGTTCCAACAAGGTTGGAATCCTCAATCTGGAACTTAGCAAAGGCATTTCGTGCCTTTTAATCCTCAATTTCCATTCTTAGATACTTTAGAGTTACCGGATATGTCAAGGATCACAAACAACCTGATACTTCATTCACCGTATTCGTCTCCGATTCTTACGAAAATTCTTGGTGATTGTCCAAAATTTGAAGGGAAATCTGGAGAAGGCCCGCAAGCTCATGTCATGGCTTACCATTTATGGTGTTCATCTAACTCTTGGGTCAATGATTTCGTTCAATTGCATATTTTTCAGCGAACCCTAACGGGTGTTGCCACTAAATGGTACATCGAGTTACCTTGAAGTTCCTTCCAAGATTTCAACAATTTCGCTATGGATTTTCTTACTCACTTCCAGCTATTGGTTTGATATGAAACTGGTACCCATATCCTAATGTCTTTGAAACAAAATACTACTACCCACATCTCCGATCACATCCATGAATGGAGACATCGACGTCACCTCATTAAGTTCGAAATCCCTGATGGGATTTTAACCAAATGGTTGACTAAGTCATTCGTTAATCAAATCATGAAAGACATAACTATCGGTGGCTATGTGACAGAAGAACAAGCCATCGCCCATGCTTAGTATCTAGATTTGGTATACTCGCAATCTGGCACACTGTATGATCTCTTACCTAATTCTCTGCAACCTTCAACTGATCCAACATCTTCTAAACGTGTGAAGACCCCACCCATTGATGGTATTACTGGGTCAGTAGCTCAAACCTCTAGTAATACTTCTTTTGCTTCTACGAAGCAGAAATCTACTCTGACTACTGCACCTTCTCCTCCTTCGAATGCTTCCAAAAATCCTGGTAAAACTTCTGATGTGAATGTTATCCAATCTACCACAATAGACAAAGCCTTGAAAGGAAAAAATAAGTGTAAAGATAAGGCTAAACCTGATACCCTGAAACAGGATCCTCCTAAACCATTTGCTAATAATGCATCCAAACGCAAGATGAAATACCCTTGTCTTATATGTGATGAAGATCATTATACCAAAGATTGTCCCCACCGTGATGAGGTTACTTGTTTATTAAAAGGTACCCAATGGAAACCATATTTTTGGAAAGAACCATTTCTGTCACAGCAAAATTCATTGGTAGATCAACCTCAATCCTCTACATCTTTAGGTTCTCAAGTTTTTATGAGGGGAACAACACTTGTCGACATTGCTACTCGATCAAAAGATTATCAGACTCCCACCAAACCAGTTGTGGAAAATGATGCCACTAATACGCCTTCTACTTCCACTTCGTCTAGTATTAGTCCTTTTCATATTAAACGACCTAGTAATGATTCCATTATCCAACCACCCCCCAAAGGTATTCTTCGGAAGTCATCATAGAATCTAAATGCATGCGCTTCTCAACATTATAATATTGCAAGAGATTTAGCTCAAGCACCTTCAGTGATGTCAACTTTGGAAGTCCTCCAAACTTGTCCATCATAAAGGAAAGCATTACTATCTTCCATACAAGGAATTTATCCTACCAATTCGAATCTGATTACTTTTGACCTCCAGAACCACATTCCTCATCTCTCCAATCAACTTTCCTTCTTGATACAAGTTATTATCAACAGGAAGACTATTCATAGGACTCTTATTGATGAAGGTGCTTCTACTTGTTACACTAAAAAATGTCACCTTGACTACTTACAGTTAGTATGGCTCAAATCAACAGTCATACTACCCTCTTAGGCAAGTCTCATGCCTCTGTTATCCATCTCAAACTCAAAGAAGAGAGAAAGTCTTGTAAAAACTATGTTTATCTCTGGGGTCGCAGGTTCTCTCTAGCCTTACCTGCGGGGACGCTGACCATGTTCACAAAATCTGCGTCCATGGACGCTCTGTATATTAAGGGACAGGTGCGTCCCTCTGTAAAAGGCAAAATGCGCGAGTTTTATCTTGAAAAAGTTACTTGTGGTTACTTCTAGAACATTCTAGAGGTCGGTTTGATGAAATGGATGCGCCTCCAGTTGGTTCATGTATCTCTATTAAGGGGGAACTTATCCCATCAATAAGGGAGCTATCCCACCCATAGAGGGGGATGATCCCATTGATAGTGGACCTGAATAACCTCTTTATAGCACTATAAATAAAGGCATTGAGCCACAAGGAGAAGAGGTTGGAGCTATACATTTTCTTTGGGTAAATGCTGCAGGATTTAGGTCTTCCATTAGAGCCTTTGTGAGGAGAGATTGTCTTCACTTGATTCTACTTGGGAGAGGGTGAGCTTTGTCAAAGTAGAGGAAAACCCTTGATGGACCCTGGGAGGAACTTGCACAACACCAAGGCCAGGTTGTAAGAGTTTCTTTGTTTCGTTATTAATACAAACTGGTTTATTTTTCTCAATAGCTTGTGTTAATGAGTTATTTCATGTGTTCCTTGGTCTGCATGTTGAATATATGTTTTATTATATGAAATGCAAGTGCTTGGTAATTGTTTGATTGTTTGTGGTTGCAGGAATTGACTTGAAGGAGGAGCTCATCCGGATCGTCAAGAACGGACTTCAACAACAGCGTTTTGGAATAAGGTAAGCCTAAACACTTGTAGTTTTCATGTTGTAAAAGGTGTATTTAGAGAAAGATCACTCCATTTTGTCTTGTTTGTCATTAGAATGTCTTAGACTTCTAGGAAGGTCAGTCGTGTCCGCACCCCTGACAGATTCCGTGTGACAAATTGGCGACTCCGCTGGGGAACTTACAAGAAGAAATAAAAACTTACAAGGCCCTATTCCAAGAATTCCGCGACGTGTTTGCCTGGTCCTACGAAGAAATGCCAGGAATCGATCCTGCCATTGTTGTTCATGAAATCAAAACCTACCCGGATGCTAAACCCATTCGGCAACGGTTGCGTCAGATTCACCCTCAAAAGCTGTTGAAAGCAGGTTTCATTTATCCGATCCCGTTAACGGATTGGGTATCGAATATTGTTCCCGTCAATAAAAAACAAGGAACAATAAGAATCTGTATCGATTATAGGGATATCAATCGAGCTTGTCCAAAAGACAACTATCCTACGCCTTATATCGATCAAATTATTGATGATTGTGCCGGAAGTGAGATGTTTTCCTTCATGGATGGTTTCTCAGGTTATAATCAAATCAATATTCTACCTGCCGATCAACCAAAAACGGCATTCATTTGTCCATGGGGGACATTTGCTTATTGCAAATTACCTTTTGGCCTTAAGAATGCCGGTGCTACTTTTCAACGGGCCATGTCTTATGCATTTCATGACATCAAGCACATTGTGCAACCCTATCTCGATGATTTGCCTGCTCATTCTTTACACCGAGCTGATCACCTTGTCCATTTACGAGCAATCTTTATGAGGTGTAGGCATTATCGAATTCGGTTGAATCCCCACAAGTGTGTTTTCTGTATAGAAACAGGTCGATTGCTGGGATTTGTTGTTTCCAAAACCGGCATTCGCGTCGATCCCTCGAAAGTCGAGGCTATCATCCAATTGCCTCCTCCTTCGAGTTTGCGCCAACTCCAAAGTTTGCAAGGGAAAGCGAACTTTTTACGCCGATTCATCCCTAACTACGCCGAGGTCACTAAAGGTTTTACACGGTTGTTGAAACAGAACGTACAATTCTTTTGGGACGAGATTGCTCAACAATCTTTTGATGCATTAAAACACGCGTTGACCCATGCACCGTTATTGCATCCTCCCAACTACAACCAGGACTACTTCTTATACCTCGCAGCTTCGCATTCCACCATTGGAATGGTGTTAGTTCAAGAAGATGAATTCAACGCAGAGCATGTGATATATTACCTTAGCAGAACCTTAAATCCAACTGAGTTAAAATATTCACATGTGGAGAAATTGGCCCTGGCAGCCGTTCAAGCTGTCCAGCGTTTTCGTCACTACATTCTTCTCCGCAAAACTACTGTTATTTCGGATTGCAACCCTATGATTTATATCTTGACAAAACAACTGCTAGGGGGCAAGTACTCTAAATGGATCGTCATCCTGCAAGAGTTCGACTTGGAGTTTGAGAAGTCCAAGTCTAAGAAATCTTTAGTCTTCGCGGAATTGATGTGTGATTTCCCGAGTGCTGACACAGAGACTGTGGTAGAGGAGTCTATTGCGGACGAATCTTTGTTTCTTATTAGCACTGTAGATCCGTGGTATGGGGATATAATCATCTATCTCCAAACCCAAAACTTTCGGCCTGAAGCTTCCAAGGATAACCGTCGAAAAATTCGGTTTCAATCCCAGCAATACAGAATTATTGGAGATACACTTTATCGCCTGGGGGCAGACTTAGTTTTTCGACGTTGTTTAACTCACGATGAGGCTGAGAGAGTTTTGAATGATTGTCACTCTGGAGCATGTGGCGGTCATATGTCTGGGTATGCCACAGCTCAGAAGGTGTTGCGCGCTGGCTATTTCTGGCCGTCTATGTTTAAAGATTGAATCCTTGCCGTCAGAAAATGCCACAACTGTCAAGTGTTTGATCGCAAGATGCGCGCTCCACCTGCTCCTCTCCACCCTATAATTGCCGCTGGTCCATTCGCCAAATGGGGCATTGACTTTATTACTTGTAACCCTCACTCGGCCGGGGGGCATGCGTATATCATCCTTGCGGTTGATTATTTTACTAAGTGGGCCGAGGCGATGCCTACATTCGACGCAAGCGGCAAGACAGCTGCACTTTTTGTATTCAATCATATCATAACTAGGTTTGGTGTCCCACAAGCAATCATTACGGACCATGGAAGCCATTTTCGAAATGTCATGATGACTGAGCTTACAAGCCAGCTTGGTTTGCGCCACGATAGCTCTACACCTTATTATCCGCAAGCCAACGGTTTGGTTGAGTCAATCAACAAAGTTCTAGTCGTCATGATTCGACGGATCATTGGTATCCATCGAACGAATTGGCATAACATGTTATTTTCGGCGCTATGGGCATATCGAACTTCAGTAAAAAATTCAACAGGTTTCACCCCTTTTCAGCTAGTTTATGGCTTAGAAGCTGTGTTACCTATTGAGTGCGAAATCCCATCACTTCAAATGGTTGTCGAATTACTTCCAGCTACTTCCGAAGAGGAGAAACGGTTGTTATACTTGGCTAAATTAGATGAGACTCGACGTGACGCTACTTTAGCCATCGAGACTCACGCGAAACGAATGAAAGCCCAGTATGATAAAAGTGTAACTCCTCGAAGTTTTTCAGAAGGAGACCTAGTACTATTATATGATCAAGCGAACGATAAGCTAGGTGCTGGAAAATTCGTTCCCATGTGGCATGGGCCCTACATTGTAAAGCGAAAGCTAGCAAAAGGGGCTTATGAGTTAGTTGATTTTGATGGGGACTCTTTGGGCAAACCCAGAAATGGACTTTACCTAAAGAGGTATTATGCTTAAAATGATGGATGGAGAATTTTTTAGATAGGTTAGATTTCCTTTCTAGCTAGCAAGTGTGTTAGTTTAGTCAGTATGCTTAGTTTAGCGAGTGTGGTTTTTCGTCATTATTTTGGCTCATCTTGGTTTTACTCTTGATATTGTAGATGTCGACGCCTCTCCAAACATACATTGGATTTGCTGATGGTGCTTGTCGTAGTACACGGAATATCTCTTCCGCAGCTTGGGTTATCTATTCGCCCTCTGACGAGTTAGTTTCTATGCATGGGGTAAGCCTCGGTCAAACAACGAATAACATTGCAGAATACAGTGCAGTGGTTGAATTATTATCCGAATCTATTTCATTTGGAATTCGACGTTTGATTGTGAGGTTAGATTCTGAACTTGTTGTATTACAGCTTAATAGAGTTTATGCCATTAGAAATCCTGTGTTGTTAAGGTTGTTTTTGAGAGTGCGTCTCTTGGAACGTGAATTTGATTACATTGAATATCAACATATTCCAAGGTCTTTGAATACATTAGCAGATGCAATTGCTTCTCGAGTGTTGGACAGACATTTATAATAATCATGCAAGTAAATTTAAAAGACATTTCATCATACATGTTAAACAAGATAAGCCGGTAATAGTGATATATAGATATAGATAGAAGTGTGTCCAAAAATATATACATCGTCTTCGATCATAGGTTTAACACACCTTATGATCGGCAAAATGATAGTACAAAAAGTCAAAAATGTCACATGTGACTACAAAAGTGACTAGTCAATCACTGGTGGTGCTCTCTGTACGACACCACTGTGCGCGCTACCTTACGCAAAAATCTCCTAAACGGTCCAGGGACCGCAACTACGAAGCGCTGAAGCCTCATAGGAATATCGTCCATAGTAGTCTCAGGTATATCTGCCGTGAGACGCTCTAGATCATGCTCCAAATCAGCTAGTACTTCCGCAGCTGCGTCCTGTGGGGCCGGTGCTGGTGTAGCTGGATGTCGTCTGTCGTAAGGCCGGAGATTGGCTGGACGCTGTGGTCCAACATCTGCATTTTTAAAATTTTACTGTTACTTTGAGACGATATATATGAAAAATAAAAAATACATAATTAGAAAACTTGTGAAAATGAAAGTACCTCTGTCATCCCATTGTTCTCCCTGTGGAAGAACCATGTCCAGATCACCTCTGAAATCCATTCCGGCATATGGAAAGTCTTGTATCACAAAAAGCTGGCCCTCTAGCCAGTCGAAGTAACTGTCTGAGAATCGAACCACTGCAGCACCCTCGTCAGGATGCCGGGCCATCACCGCTACCCATCGAACAAGCTTTGGCTCCCGAGGACCCAAGTCATCAACAGTGAGTTGCTGAGGGATCAGCATAGGAACTCTCTCCAAGGCAAAGCTCACGACTATAGGCCCATATCCAAAAGTCTTTAGTCGTCCGTTCTTTGCCTTGGTCAGTTGGCTCTTCATATGAGCCGACACAGCTTCGCACCAGTTGAAGATGGTGCCTTGGTAACAGTCAACTGCCATCCGCATTTGGGATCCGGAGGCAATGTGCAAGGCGGCCGCGCCACAAATCCTGGTGACCGTAAATGAAATAACTCTAAGTTCCGCGAGAGCGATGTGCTTTATCTCCACGCCTTTTTTATGGCGAGTCCCTGGTCTGCACCACTCCTCGTGAAGATCATCAAGGGATTGGCCACCCGGCCTGGTCCCCGCAAGGTTGAGTTGCTCACCTCTGTTTGGCAAGCCAGTGAGAAAGTATACATCCGAGGGCTCTATCTCGAGCTGGTGCCCTCCAATGTAAAAACATTGATCCTGAACGTTCCATCGCTCAACCAGCCATTCCAAAAATCTTACCTGGCCCCTCATGCCCGGTATGGTCCAATATTTGTACAATCCACATGTTCTTAAGGCATCCAGAGAGGGTTGGTGGTTAATCGCAGCTTCATCGTCCTCTACGTGCTCTCTCTCTCTCCAGTCTAACATGTTTAAAGTCCTGCACATCAAAAGAGTCAATTAGAAATTAATTTGAGCAAATTTGGTAGTTTTTTGAGAGAGTTGGGGTTTTAAATGCGCCCTTTGCGGAAGACGCACCCCGGCTTTGTAGCACAGGGCGTCCGGACGCAGCTCGCCTGAAGGCGGACTGCGTCCCCCGACCTTTTTCCCGTGTGAGAAAAAGTCGGGGGACGCAGGTCACCCGAAGGGCACCTGCGTCCGCCGAGGGGCGCATTTTGAACCCAAAACCCCCCCAAAAAATGAAACAGAGACCAAAAACAAAAAACTAAACGGATAAAAATGAAGAGTGGGATGTGTAAAATACCTCGGTGAAGCGGCGTTCGATTCCGACGGTCAGATTTTCCGCAGCAACCACGGGAAGTTTCTTGTCAAAAGCTCCTTTTTCAACCTCAACAGTGAAACGGTAAAAATGACATGGTAAAAGGTCTTTTTATAGGGTTTTTTGGATGAATTAGTTCATTTTTTACCATGAAAAGATGTTTTTGAATGTATTTTTGCCTATTTTAAACAGGTATGAGTAATGTGTCGCTTTTGTGCAGGACAACGGGATTTCGAGGGAAATTGTAATTTTTCACAAACAAAATTTTCAGAGTCATCTTTTAAGCCCTTTTCTGACTCCAAAAACATGAAAAGATCGCCGAGTGTTTCTTTTTCACTCGTTAAAACGGAATTAAAAGACGGTCCCCTTTTAGCTCTTTTCTGACCGCAAAATCAGGAAAAGATTGCCGGGTTTTGTCGTTTCAAACTCGATAAGGAAATAAAACGACGTGTCTTTGATCGCTTTTTACTTTTCAGGTTAACGACACTATTATGAAAGTACTCCTTGGTCGTAAGATCAAGCGGTTCCCCCAGGTATTATTTTATACTTTTTCGGGCTTGAGGGACACAAATATACGAAAAAGTTCAACATGGAGTTTCCTTAAGTTTTTCAGACTCTCTAAAAATGAAAAACGCCGAGTTTCTCCTATACTGGGCTCGTTAAACTTTTACAGTAAAGGACCTGTTCAATTACAAACAGGAACGAACCACTCCTTCCTAGGGTTCGAATTTAAACTAGGTTGGACTCGTCCGAAGGATGAGCTTATAATCAAGCATATGTTATCCTCCTCAAGCTTGTTAAAAATAAAGAGGTACTTGCCAGAAATGGTGGGGGAAAAAAGAGAAGAATGAACCCATTTGTCACCTTTTGTCTCAGAAGAAACTTTATTACCGCTCTTGAACACGACACTTTTCATTCACCTGGGTTGGGAAATCTTTTACCTCACAGTTGACCAAATCACTTTGAAAGTCTTTAGCCGGGTTCCAGGGGTTAACTTTGAGTTATACGTCACCAAGCCATCTGTTGTGTCGTTATGTGTTCAAGAGGTCTGCAAGCAAAACTTTCATCTGCAAAATACTTGTCATCCATTTGACCATCCCTGAGTCAGTCCTTACAGCTACATTTCTTCAACTTGAACAATGATTTCGTGTTGCGGGCTTGCCTGCAACAGGTCGCTTTCTATCGACATCGACACATTATCTAGAAAGATGACTTAGGAATCGACAGCACCTTGAAGTCTGCATGCATCAATGGCAGGTTTCTCGCCTTTGACGTCAGTTTACATCATTGACTTTCGATCAAAGGATTCCGTGAAGTGTTCGACATCAAAACATCTATTCACATTTCACGGGTTGTGCTTGGTACTTTGAGGACCATTGACATTACTGGTGGTTTCTCTCACGCTTGTTAACAGTTTACATCATTGACTGGTAATCAAGTGGTTTCTACCATGTTCGACATCGAATCATTTAATCACATGGCTAGAATCGTACCAATTCGGGAAGTAGAAGTGAAGACCCTGGATCTAGTTTCTACCATCCAGGCTGCGAGGAGTTTTGTATTCATTGTCTATGTAGACTAATCATAAACAGATGGCTGCGTCCATACTGTGTCTACAAAAGTCTATAAAAATGATGTACTGCAAGATCATTCCTGTATCAGAATAGTTAGTCCATTAGTTAAAGTTTTGAATCTGAGTATGGGAATGCCTACCTCAGTGATGATATAATCTTATCCATGTATTTTGTGTTGAAAATTGCAGGTTCCAACCAGGCCATCCACAAGGCAATCCTTAAAATGATAAAGCGCCTCACCCTTCCTAGAATTACAAAACCCTATTCTATTCCAGGCTTCGCACTTTAGGGGGCAATCTATTACACTAAAAAATGTCACCTTGACTACTTACAGTTAGTATGGCTCAAATCAACAGTCATACTACCCTCTTAGGCAAGTCTCATGCCTCTGTTATCCATCTCAAACTCAAAGAAGAGAGAAAGTCTTGTAAAAACTATGTTTATCTCTGGGGTCGCAGGTTCTCTCTAGCCTTACCTGCGGGGACGCTGACCATGTTCACAAAATCTGCGTCCATGGACGCTCTGTATATTAAGGGACAGGTGCGTCCCTCTGTAAAAGGCAAAATGCGCGAGTTTTATCTTGAAAAAGTTACTTGTGGTTACTTCTAGAACATTCTAGAGGTCGGTTTGATGAAATGGATGCGCCTCCAGTTGGTTCATGTATCTCTATTAAGGGGGAACTTATCCCATCAATAAGGGAGCTATCCCACCCATAGAGGGGGATGATCCCATTGATAGTGGACCTGAATAACCTCTTTACAGCACTATAAATAAAGGCATTGAGCCACAAGGAGAAGAGGTTGGAGCTATACATTTTCTTTGGGTAAATGCTGCAGGATTTAGGTCTTCCATTAGAGCCTTTGTGAGGAGAGATTGTCTTCACTTGATTCTACTTGGGAGAGGGTGAGCTTTGTCAAAGTAGAGGAAAACCCCTTGATGGACCCTGGGAGGAACTTGCACAACACCAAGGCCAGGTTGTAAGAGTTTCTTTGTTTCGTTATTAATACAAACTGGTTTATTTTTCTCAATAGCTTGTGTTAATGAGTTATTTCATGTGTTCCTTGGTCTGCATGTTGAATATATGTTTTATTATATGAAATGCAAGTGCTTGGTAATTGTTTGATTGTTTGTGGTTGCAGGAATTGACTTGAAGGAGGAGCTCATCCGGATCGTCAAGAACGGACTTCAACAACAGCGTTTTGGAATAAGGTAAGCCTAAACACTTGTAGTTTTCATGTTGTAAAAGGTGTATTTAGAGAAAGATCACTCCATTTTGTCTTGTTTGTCATTAGAATGTCTTAGACTTCTAGGAAGGTCAGTCGTGTCCGCACCCCTGACAGATTCCGTGTGACACTACTTGCATCATCCCCCTTTCTTGTTGGAAATCTATTGGCTCTCCACCTCTCAACTAGTCCCCCAATACCTTGGAAGCCTTCGATGGTAGAGGTTCACTTCCATATGGTATTCTCAATGACTTATCAATATCATTGGAAGGAAAAACCATTAACCTAGAAGTAGAAGTTGTCGATACCAATCTGAATTAAAATATTCTACTTGGTCGTAACTGGACTCATGTGATGTTTTGTGTGGTTTCTAATTTATTATGTGTGCTCCATTTTCCTCATCAAGGGAAAATAGTCACTGTTTATTAGCTCACCTTTTTCTCTTCGAACTCTTCAAATGGTAATGTGCCATATGTTGGGAATATCAATATACCTTATGAGAGTGTTGGGGCGGATCTTTTTAAAGAATCTTCCCTTATGGGAAAATTTTCCCTTCCACCTTCAAACATCGCTTCAATTAACATGATCTCAACTTGTCATGATCCTTGGGTCATTCCCCATCCTGATCAGATTGACAGTTTTGACAATGTTATGCCACTTAGCCCTGTAGAGAAATCATATCAAGCTGTCATTTTGGCTTCTGTAGCAACTTCTGAAATTCATGCTCATTTCAGTTTGACTCTAGATGCATATTCACAATCTCCTTGGCTTGTTTCTTGGGATTCTCCAGATCCTTTGAATGAGACATTTTTTACTAACAAGAGTATCACATAAGTTATGTCTCTTGAGGAAAATCCCTAGAATGAAGCTCATCATCGTTCCTCGTTTCTCCCAAGCCTTAGTGAGATCTCTTCTTGTCAAGAAACCTTCGCTTCCGATGTACCGACTCATCCACTCCAGGCACCTATTTTGGTTCATGAAGTGTTGTCTAAAGGAAACATGGGGAATAGTTCAGTTACAATGCCTATTGACATCTCTGTCAAACCAGGGATTGTCGAAAATATCCATCTTGGTGTTTCTTGTTCTCCGAATGAGATCATTATTTATACCACCCTTTTCAAAGAATTTTGTGATGTCTTCACTTAGTCATACGAAGAAATTCTTGGCATAGATCCGAGTATAGTAGTGCATGAGATTCCTACGTATCCGGATGTGAAGCATATTTGTCGGCGACTTCATCCCATGCACCTTAGAAAGCCAGCTACCATAAAGGGAGTAGTTGAAAAACTTCTTAAAGTTGGTTTCATTTATCCTATTCCATTCACAGATTGGGTTTCAAATATTGTTCCTCTGACTAAGAAACAAGGAACTATTTGCGTTTGTGTTGACTATCGTGATATCAATTGAGCATGTCCTAAAGATAATTATCTGACTCCATTTATAGATCAAATCATTAATGAATGTGCCAAGAGTGAGATTTTTTTCCTTTATGGACGGTTTTTCTAGATACAACCAGATTAACAGTGTTCCCTCCGATTAACATAAAATTACTTTCATTTGTCCTTAGAGAACCTTTTCTTACAAAAAGCTCCTTTTTGTTCTGAAGAATGTTGGTCCTACCTTCCAACGAGTGATGTTTTATGCCTTTTATGATATTAAGCATATCTTTCAACCTTATCTCGATGACTTACCAACACATTCTTCTAAGCATCAAGACCATCTTGATCACCTTCGAGAGATCTTTCTTTGTTTTCAACACTACAATATTCGTTTAAATCTACATAAGTGTGTCGTTTGCGTTGAATATGGTCATCACTTAGGGTTTGGTGTATCCAAGGAAGGCATCCAGATTGATCCATTTAAGGTGGAGGCCATCATGAATTTCTCCCCTCCATCTTCTTTACATCAGTTACAGATCTTACAAGGGAAAGTGAATTTCCTTTGTCGTTTTATCCTGAATTATACTGAAGTTTCCAAGGGATTTACTCATTTGTTAAAGAAAGGGATCTCATTCATTTGGGATGAAGTTGCTCAAAAATCCTTCGATGCATTGAAAAATTCCATCATTAGTGCTCCTTTACTACATCCCCTAAATTATCACCATGATTATTGCTTGTACTTGGCCGCTGTCGATAGTACTATTGCTATGGTACTTGTTAAAGACAATTATGATGGAGTTTCAACACGTGATTTATTACCTAAGTCAAAATATTTTTTATGGAAAAACTCAATATTCCCATGTCGAAAAACCAGATTTAGAAGTTGTTCACATTGTTCAATGCTTTCGGCACTATATTCTCTTGCGAAAAAACCACTATGATTTCTAACTACAACCCAATGACATACATTCTGACTCATTAGTTGATGGGGGGAAAGTATTCTAAATGGATTGTTATCATACAAGAATTTGATTTGGAGTTTCGTAAAGCTAAATCGAAGAAATCACTAGTTTTCTCTAAGGTAATTTGTGACCTTCCTTCTACAACCACGTCTACTGCACCTGACGAGTTGATTCTTGACGAAACTCTCTTCCTCATCAGTACAGTTGATCCATGGTACAGAGATATCATTACCTATCTTTGGACCAAAAACTTTCAACAAGAGTTATCCAACTCTAAACATCGACACATCCGACATCAGTCCCAACCTTACTGAATTATCAGAGATAATTTGTATCCTGTTGGTGTTGATTCAATCCTTTGTTAATGTTTAACACTTGAAGAAGTTGAGATAGTCTTAAATTATTGTCACTATGGGGCCTGTGGTAGTCACATGTCAGGATATGTTATGACTCAAACAATCCTTCACAATAGTTATTTTTTGCCTTCGATCTTCAAAGATTGCATTTTAGTAGTCCAAACTTGTCGTGCCCTCCTGATTTATAACTGTAAATAGCACACCCCACCCACACCCTTGCGCCCAGTGATTACCATCAGACCCTTTCCTAAATGGGGTATTGATTTCATGACATGTAACCATCGCTCAGCTAGGGAGCATGGTTATATCATTGTCATCGTCGATTATTTCACTAAATGGGTTGAGGCAATGCCCACATATGACTCTGAAGGTAAAACTGTGGCTCAATTCCTTTTTAATCATGTCATAGCTTGATTTGGTGTCCCTCACGCCATCGTCACTGACCATTGCTCTCATTTTCGAAATTCTATGATCGGAAATATCACTGCTCATTTGGGTCTATGTCATGACAACTCAACTCCTTATTATCCATAGGCCAATGGCCAAGTTGATGCAGTTAACAAATTCCTGGATACAATGCTTCAATGCAATGTTAGGATGCATAAATGAAATTGGCATCTTATGTTATTTTCATCATTATGGGCTTACCAAACCCTACCTAAGACAACAACTAGATTCACACCCCTTCAGTTAGTGTATGGTTTAGAGGCAACCCTTCTGATTGAATGCGAGATTCCCTCATTGAAACTAGTTGTCGAAATACTCCCTGACACTTTGTCGGAGGAGGAATGATTACTTCACCTTGAAAGGCTCCATGAAACTCATCGTATTGTTGCGTTAGTAATTGAAGCTCAAAAGAAATGAGTTAAAACACACTATATGCTAAAACTGTTACTCCCCGTGTTTTTGTTGAAGGTGACTTGGTCTTGTTATATGATCAAGCCAATGATAAATTGGGAGCTGGGAAATTCAAACCAATGTGGCGTGGGCCTTACATTGTTAAACAAGTATTATGGAAAGGTGCTTATGAGTTGGTTGACTACGAAGGAAATCAGTAGGCTAAGCCCTAAAATGGGCTATACCTCAAGAAGTGTTATGTGTGGTTTCGTGTAAATACTTTGTACATTAGTGTGTTATTCATTAGTGTGCAGTTTGTGTTTTGGTGTGTTTGTTTTCTTTTGCAAACATTTTTTCCTCTGCTTACCATGTGTTCTACTTGGTTTGCAGATGTCATCGAAACTTTATGTCAGTTTTGTTAATGGAGCTTGTCATAGTACACATAATTTATCTTTCACCGCATGGGAAATCTATGACCCTAATGGTGAGTTAGTGAATTTACAAGGCATATGTTTAGGTCATACCACTAATAACATTGCCGAATATAGTGTAGTTATCAAGCTTTTGTCATTTCTCTTGGCATTAGAGAGTTAGTCATTAATCTTGATTCACAGCTCCTTGTACTACAACTTAACAGATAATATTCAATTAGAAACCCTCAAATTTTGAGGATGTATTTGTGAGTTTGTATTTTGGAACAAGACTTTGATTATATCACTTATCATCATATTCTGAGACATTTGAACACATTAATAGATACATTGGATAATTATGTATTAGATAGACATATGTAAAAAAAAACCATCACATAGTGAACATCACAGGAAAACATGTATGTGTATATATATATATATATATATATATATATATATAGAGAGAGAGAGAGAGAGAGAGAGAGAGAGAGAGAGAGAGAGAGAGAGTTTGCAAAAAATTAATTACATCAAAATGTCAAAAACTATGTTCTGAGACACATGACTTCTTAAGCCTACATAAGTGTGGGAAATAAAGGCTAGAGATGGCTATTCACCCACATGGTGCTCATGATATCATGACACAACTCTAATGACTCGTTTCAGTAACCAACACAGTTTGGAATGTACCCCTATAGTATACCTCTGGTATTGCAGTGCCACCTCATCAATCGATGCATATTTTGGAATGCCCCTTGTCAAGAATTATAGATTATGCTCCACCTCAACGATCGGTCTGCTCCCTCCTCATAAGGAGCATCCTCTATCGGGTGAGCTACTTGCCTGGCTATTGGAGAAACCCTTGGAGGTCTCTCTGGTCCAACATCTGTAAAAATCAAAACTATAAAATCTCAGTACACATATAAAAAATTCAAAAATTCAGAAATTTTAAAAATTGATTTTTACCTACATCAGTCCATTGTGCGCATGGTGGAAGTGGAAGATCAGGATCTCCTTGGAAATATGTGCTAGTATATGCCCAATCATCTATCATGGCTAGTTGTTGTCACAACCATCGAAAAAATTCTAGGAGAAAAGACATATGCTGACCGCCTCCCTGTCGAGGCATAAGCTCACCCCACCTCATCAACCGTGGATCTCTCGGCGTTGGTGCATCCACTTCTATCCACTGATATGAAAACAATGGCACACATTCCAAGAAGAATGTCACCAAGAACGTCCCTTTGTTGGGTTGCCATCCTTAATGTGTTATATTCAAATTCAATGGACAGCAAGGCCTTTTTCCCATAGACCAACTCATAGGGTGTGAATCCAGTGGTGGTCTTCCATGTGGTATTATAGGCCCAGGTGACCTCAACTAGTCTTTCTACCCAATCCTTCATGTTGTTGCTCACCATTTTGGTCAAGATGCCCTCCAGTGCTTTGTTGGTCACCTCCACTTGGCCATTAGCTTGTGGATGATAGGGAGTGGAGGTTCTATGCTTGATCTTGTGATGGTTGAGCAAGTATTCAATCATGTTGGAGGTAAATTGGCTGCCTTGGTCTGTGACCAGCTCTCTAGGGTACCCAAATTTGTGGAATGCATTCTCCCACAGGAACTCAACCACCTTCTCTTCTGTTGTTGCCTTAATTGCCTTGGTTTAAGCCCACTTAGTCAAATAATCAATGCACACAATAATGTATTGTTTTTCCTTTGAAGGAGGGTCAATAGGCCCAATGAAGTTCATGCCCCACTTGTCAAATGGCTCATAAGTCACTTGAGGCTATAGAGGAATTTCATCTCTTGGAGTAGGCCTTCCCATCCTCTGGCACCAATCACACTGACTAGTGTATTTTTTCACATCCTAATGAAGAGTGGGCCAATAAAAGCCTTCTTGTAACACTTTGAATGTTGTCCTCTTTGCTGCAAAGTGACCTCCACAAGGCCCATCATCACAGGTCAGAAGGATGTCAAAGACTTCCTCCTCCCTGACACACCTTCTCAAGATTTGATCTGGGCCAAGTTTGAAAAGATTGCCCCCAATCCAAGTGAAAGGGGCGCTTATTCTGACTATCTTGCTCTTTTTTCTGGAGGAAAAGTTTGGTGGGAACCATGCTGATACCAAATAGTTTGCTATATCAGCAAACCACAGAGAGAGAACTGAAATAGAAAATAAGTGCTCGTTCAGTAACTGGTCATCCACCATTCCTTCTTCACCTGCAGGAAAATTTACCCTAGACAAAAAGTCTACAACAACATTTTCCTTACCAAACTTGTCAACAATGGTTAGATCAAACTGTTGTAATAAAAGTAACCATCTTATAATTCAAGCATTCACTTCTGGTTTGTTCATTAAATATTTGATTGCAGTATAGCTAGTACGCACAAATGTTTGATAGCCCATGATATAATGCCTGAATTTGTTTAATGAATGCACAACAGCCAGGAGTTCCTTTTCAGTCACTGTATAATTTAGTTCAGCCTTTGATAAGTTCTTACTGATAAAATAGATAGCATAAGGTAGTTTTTCATCTATCTGACCTAGGGCTACTCCTATGGCTTTGTGTGAGGCATCAGCATGAATATGAAAGGGGAGGGCCGAATTTGGGCCTCGGAGAATCGGTGTAGTGTTTAACTTATCCTTGAGGATGTCTAATGCCTCTTGATAGATTTTTGACCATATAAACTCAGAGTCTTTGGCCAGAAAACGAAATAAAGGAGAGCCCAACTTGTTGAAGCCCTTTATGAACCTTCGGTAGTATCCAGCTAACCCTAGGAAAATTCTAACATCTCTCTGCTTTTGAGGAGGTGGGACCCTTTTGAAGATAGCTATTTTGTTTGGGTTCACCTGCAGTCCTTGTTGAGATATTGAATGACCTAACATGGTCCCTGTAGTAATTAAGAATTCACATTTTTCAGGACTGAGAAATAGGTTCATTTCAATGCATTTGTGTAGTACTTTGCCTAGGTTAGACAAGGATTCTTGAAAATCATAGCCATAAGGTGTAAAATCGTCCATATAAATCTCTGCCACATCATGGACTAATTCAGTGAAAATACTCAAGACTGCTCTCTGTTGAGAATGCAACAAGATGATGGAGCTTAGTGAAAAGAAGTCACCTTCACTAAGTGGGCCTGCAGGCTATTTTGGCGCAAAGTCTATTTTTAGACTATGTCTATTTTTAGACATATGGATCATGGCCTATGAGTTGCAGGATGCATTTGTGGATGATTGGTCATGTTGGTAAAAATAGATGGACTTCTATTTTTAGACATATGGGCGGAGTCTATTTTTAGACTGCCAGGCTAAAAATAGAACAATCGAATATTATTAGCTCATAATAATATTTGGACTATAAACATTAGCTTATCCTCTTGGAGCACTTCAGTTTGAGCTACAGATGTGGCACATGCAGCTGTAAGAAGGAAATAGGCTTTTCTTATGAGTCAGTTGATCTATTGCATGATGGACTTCAGTTAGAACTCATGTGGTTGAGTTTGGTGCAGTTGTTGGAGTTGTGTTCAGTTTGACTTGGTGTATTTAGTCTAACTGCAGAATACACTAGTGATGAGTGATGTGAATTAATTTTTAATTAATTCACTAATTATTAACTCATAAAGCAACTAAAGAATACATCAGTTAACTCAGTGCATGGACAGTTCAGTGGAGACAGGTGTTAGAGGTTGAGATTGCTATCAGTTGTGACTATAGTTGTGCATGAGATTTGCACAATCAATGGATTGAGTATTGCCAATGAGGATTGTGTGGTTCAGCCAAGGGAAATACGAGTTTGGATCAGCCATTCTCATCTATTCTCATGTAGGATTGTGCAGTGGAGGCAGGCAAGCAGTGGGGGAGATTTGAACCTGTGATTGATTCAGATCTAAGTTAGTTTGTGTGTAACAGGTGGAGATAGTACTGAGTACTTGTGAGGAGTATTGTACTATGTACTGTTACATGTTCTCAATCATTATGATATACAGATAGTGTGGGGTTTTCCACTGTATGCTTTCCCCGGGTTACATATTGTGTTAATGTGCAGATGCGATTGATGTTTCATTGTTTTTAATTCCGCAAAATTGATGATCAACGTAGAGGAGGTTATGCATTATGCATGCATTCTACAAAAGTGTATAATCGGGATAATCTCTGTGAATAAGTGTCATAATATTCAAAATTTCTAAATGGTATCGGAGCATAGTTGATCATCAGATCTATTATTCAGAAATTGTTTACATTTTATTTCTTCAGGCAGAGTCTGTAATCGGGCCAGGTAGCCTCTGGATTCATCCTTCCTTTGGAAGGTGAGATATCTAGTAAAAGCCCATACAGTCAATCTCTGTATGAGAAATACTTTGTTCTCACGAATTTTAGATCAGAAGCGGTTTAGTTTTGAGCTAGTGGAATTCGAATTTGCAACAGTTTTTTCTTAGTGTCAAAGTTGAAATGTCTTTCAACGGATTGCGATTGGAGTATGCTCTTGAAGGTAGCTCAAATTATATTGCATGGAAAGACAGGATGGAGGCGGTATTAGATGATAATGGGCTGAAGGATTTCATAGAGGCTGAGGTCCCAAAGCCTACTGATGCTGCTCAAGTTGAGGCTTGGAAAAAGAAGACATCAAAGTGTCGAAGGATTCTGTTGGAGGGCATGAAGGATCACATTGTGTCTAGCCTGCATGGAAAGGCTTCTCCATACTTGATGTGGAAAGCATTGACAGATCTATTCCAAAGCAAGAGAGACCAGACGAAGTTGGCGCTCAAGGATAAACTCAGAAACATTAAGTGTGAGAAAGGAGACAGCATGCCCAAGTATCTCACGAAGTTCACTCAATGTCGGGATGAGCTGGGAAGTGTGGGGGTGACTATCGATGATGAGGACTTGGTGAGCTTGGCTCTCCTTGGTCTTTTGAAGAGTTGGCATTCCTATCAGGACTCTGTCAATGGTTGGGAGAAATTTCCAGGATGGGAGAGACTTTGGTCAGATCTTGTGCAGGAGGAGATCAGGCAGAATACCAGGGACGGATCTTCATCAAAGGAACCTGATGAAGAAAATTGCGCTTTGGCTACCAAAGCAAAGAATGGGAAGAACAAGAAAGCTTCTCATTCCAATGCAAAAGGCAAGAAGCAAGACATGTCCAAGGTGAAGTGCTTTCACTGTCACTAGCACGGACATTATGCCACAAATTGTCCGCAGAAGAAGAAAAATAAGCAAGCTGCTAGATCTGCAGCAGGAAAGGCCTTAGCCTCGCAGTTTGAGCTTGATTTTTTGTTGATCGCATGCTTGGTATCAAGTGTGATGGGATCGGTATGGTTCTTGGACAGTGGTGCACCTTTTCACATGACAGGAGATCGAGATTTGTTTTCTGATCTGGAGGGGAAAGATCATGGAGTGCACATCGAGATGGGTGATGATGGTAGATATAGTGCGACCAGTATCGATACCATTTCTTTTGAGAGGGAGTCTGGTAAACCCTTCATATTGAAGGAAGTGATGCATGTTCTAGGATTGAAGAAGAATCCTATCTCTGTGGCGATGTTAGAAGATAAGGGATATGATGTTGTTTTCAGCGAGGGAAAGGATTTCCTGTGCAGTAAGACAACTAGAGAAACCTGGAAGATAGGGGTTTGAGTCAAGAACCTTTATCAGTTGCATGTAGATGGCTGCATAGTAATGGCATGCAAGGCAGAAGGATTGGTGAGCCAAGATGATGGTGAGATGTGGCATAGGAGATTGGGCCACCTTCACCATGGAGCCTTGAAAGATACTGCATCAGATTACTATTGGGCTTCCTAAAGGCACTCTTACGCAGTTAGATCAGTGCAAGGGGTGTACTTTGGGAAAATTTGTGAAAGCCACCTTTCACGAGAAGGATAGTCATGCCATGATTATCCTTGAGAGAATTCACACAGACGTGTGTGGACCTTTCTCAGTAGCTTCGACAGCAAAGCACAGGTACTATGTGATCTTTGTTGATGATTTCTCTCGAAAGTGTTGGATCTTCTTCATGCAGAAGAAGAGCGAGACATACTCAAAGTTCTGTGAGTTCAAAGCACTGGTTGAGAAGGAGTCAGGGAAAAAGGTGAAGGCTCTTAGGAGTGACAATGGTGGTGAATTCATCTCTGGCGAGTTCAAGGACTTCTGCAGCACAGAAGGGATTCGAAGAGAGATCATAGCTCCCTATAACCCATAGCAGAACGGGGTTGCTGAGCGAAAGAACAGAATGATCGTGGGTGCTGCACAGGTGATATTGCATGATTAGGGCCTACCCCTTCACTTGTGGGTGGAAGCATGCAATACAACAGTATATGTGCAGAACCGTTGTCCTCATAGGATACTTGGCATCAGTACACCCGAGGAGGCTTATTCTGGTAAGAGGCCTGATATTTCTCATTTAAGGATTTTTGGTTCTAAAATTTACATGCATGTGATGAAGGATGCTAGGAAGAAGCTGGAGCCAACTGCAGAGGTTGGGATATTTGTGGGGTACACTGATACACCCCACAAATATCATGTGTATTTTCTAGATAATCGTAAGACTGTTGTGCGACGGGATATCAAATTTTAGGAGGAGAAAGCCATGAAGTGTTCACTTGAGAGGGAGCCTTCTGAATTCACTCCATCGAAAAGGCCAAAAATCCTATGTCTTCTCAGCCCTCTTTGATAATAGATGGTCATCCTTTACACAAGCCTTGATAGGAGGAATAGAAACAAGTTTGTCCGATGGCCCTGTACAGTATGATGTTTTTCCAGATTTTTCTATTGCACTTGATGATGTAAATATTCTACAGTGTCTGACTCTTGGTATACAGACTCAAGGCTATGAGAATTTTAAATCTAAATCCAAAAATCTAGCCATATTTTATATTACTTGTGTTCGGTTTTACAATACAACTATTCCTGTTGTCCTGCATACTCCAGACAAGGATGATGGAAAAGTTACTCTTATTCAGTATGATTCATCCTGTAACCCATTTGCCCCAGTCTCTGTTTCAAGAAAACGT
The DNA here is from genome assembly GCA_031772625.1 of Pinus tabuliformis. Taxonomy (NCBI): domain Eukaryota; kingdom Viridiplantae; phylum Streptophyta; class Pinopsida; order Pinales; family Pinaceae; genus Pinus; species Pinus tabuliformis. Next base: position 796,571,886 of record CM062808.1, on the reverse strand, counting down.
CTGTGTCCTCCAGATGATTGGGTTACTAACTAGAAAAAACCTGCAAAAAGGACAGTACATGCTGCTCAATCTGTAATAACCGAGATGGATGACAAAGTTGTCACAAGATTTCCCAGATCAAATCCTTCTGACACTGTTGTCACTTCTATTCCTACTGTAAATACAAATCCCTCAAATATCATTCCTTTTGTACAAAGTCCTCAGCAGATTGTCATTGACCCTGCTATTTTTGAAGCTTTAAAAAGCCTGTTCAGCAATCCATCCTCTTCTTCTCAGAATGCATTATCTTCAGTTTGCGATCATCCTCACTGTTCCAAGACATATTGTCAGTTTTCAAATGATCCTCCTAACCCTCATGGAAAGTCATCTCAAGACTTTCATATCAATATGATCAAGTTTATACCAGCTGAAAACTCTACTTGTCCTGATAAGAGCTATACTAAAGTTGCATTCTTCAACCCTTGTGAAGAAATGCTTGTTCAGTCAGTCAGCCCAACCTCTACTTCAGGATTAGGCTTTGTACATTCTTCTCAAATTCCAGAATATAGAAGACATCCTATAGACAAGATTCCAAAGTCTGTAGTGATTCCATCCGATGAAGAAATCCTCTCTTTTATGAAAATCTTTAAAGGAATTGGCCCTTATTACCCAGTTGATCCTTGGAAAAAGAAAATGTTCCATTGGGATATTTTTACTCACGAAAAAGAGCATCTCTATATGCAAGAAATGTTACTGCAAGAGAAAAAGGATCGCAGGAAATTTAATGAGAAAAATAGTGAGTCATGGAAAGCCTGGATGACTATTAATAATCAGTGGATATCATTCTATGAATGGTATTATCCTTCAGTTAATCAGGTAGAAGATGCCTTGATGAAATCTTTCAGAAATCAAGCAAAGCAGAAAAGATTAAGTAATCCAGAAAATTTTGTTGATGAAAAAATGGCTGAAAATATTGTAATAATTCCTTCTCCTCTAAGGATTCCAGAGTTTGATCCAAAAGTTTAGAAAATGATAAGTAAACCAAACACCCCTAGAAATTTGGTTTATATCAGACAAAAGGGAGAAGAAATAGTAAGAGAAGTTTGTTCTAATCTTAGAATAAACATGATAAGATCAGGAACCCCTGCAAAGCATAAATGGGAGCTCCTTGATGGAAATATTTTTGAAACTGAAAATGATTTTCCTCCTTGGAAAAATTTGGGCATTAGAGGACAAGATGGGAAATTGTATAAACTTTTGCCTTCCCATCCAGATGATCCAAGTTCTTCGGCCAAAGATATGATAGCTGCTACTAATTGGACTAATCTTGCTCTATCTAGCTTGGAAAGATTTGCGAAAGCTAAATTTGATAATTTAGAAAAAGCAAATAGTGAAATGAAAGCACTTCTGGATAGAATTTTGCAAAAGCAGGATTACAATACTATGTACTTAAATGAGCATGTAAAGACCTTGGCTGAAAATGATCAGACTATAGCACAGAGTCTTGATAAGTTGTCTTTAAAGACAGAAAAGCAGATCCATGATGTATCAATTACTCATGGACGAGAGATTGTTAGAGTCAATAACAATCTAGATTTGATAAAAGGATATGTGTAAACTGTTTCTTCAGATTTAGCTACTTTAAAGAAAAAGCCAAATACTGAAAGCTATAAATCTGCAACTTTGTTTTCCAATCCAGTTACTACTGTTCCTTATTCTATTTCTCCTTCTGTAGAAAGTTTAATCAAAACTCCAAGCATTATAAACTTTCCTCCTCCCACTTCTTCTCATCCATACTCTCTCTTTGCTAATCCAAGTTTCTTTACACCACTTCCAAAGCCGGTCCCTAAAGACACTCCTGGTTCAAAGAAAGAAGAAGCAGAATCTAAAGAATTCAAAGGAAGTTTTTCAGAATTCTTTGCTTCATCTAGTCATGATGAAGAAGAAGAAAAATCAGATGCAGCAATTACCAGTATCAATAAGATAGATGATACACCTAAACTTGAAGAACTAGAAAGCTGCATAAATAATTTTTCTCAGCGGGATAAAGAAAACTTTGGTATTTCAAAATTGGATCTTTCTGAAGAAAAGGAGACTTCTGACATTGACCAGCAAGTCCATGCTACTACCTCTAGATCTACTTGGACTTCTACTTGGAACCCTGCTCCTGACCATCGTGATTTAATGAAATCAGAATATCATAAGGATTGGTCAGCAAGTTCCACTTATTCATGGAACATTGACAACTTTACCGAAGCCAAAGTAATGTCTGTTCTGCATTCTATGCTTGTATGTTATCGCACTTATCTTGCAGATGAAATTGGTCCAATAAATGCTACAAGAAGAATAATGGCTGGCTTCGAAGGTACATTAGACTCTTGGCTTAAAGCTGAGACTTTAAAGTTACCTACTTTGCTTTCACAATGGGAACAATCAGTCATTCTAAATGCAAGTGGCACTACATACATGGACCCCGTCACTACTCTCCCTGTAAATAATATGATAGGCTGCTTGATTTATGGCATCACAGTTAATTTCATTGGATTTCCTCAGATCACCAATGATATAACTGTCATTACTCTGCTTGCAATGAAACTACACAACATGCAGCACTTTGATGAATATTTCAATGAATATCTGCATCGTCTCCATACTCCTTCTCCTGATTTAATTCTTGAACCAAAATGGAAAGAGATTTTTGTTGCCTCTCTACCTAACTGGGTTTCTTCAGCAATTGTAGCTAAACTCCCCGGCAAAATTGGAGACTACAAATTTGGCATTATTCATCAAGCAGTTAAGGCAGTCATTGTTGAACTTTGCTCCCAGATGAAGATTGCACGCGCCGCCACTAATCCTAAGAAGCCGCATGGATATCAGCAGCTATGTAAACAATGGCATTTGGGCAAAGATGGCAATTCTGAAGGGGTGAGAAGAAAGAAAAAGAGATTCCCCAAGAAGAATTCCTCGCTTCAGCACAGAAAATCAAAGCCATACAGAAAAACAGAAATGTTTTCCAAAGAAGTAATTTGTTACAACTGTCAGAAGAAAGGACACACTGCTAATAAATGTCCTGAGAAGAAGAAAGAGTTCTCTAAAAAGAAAATTGCTTACAAGAACAAAAAGGGTAAAGTAAATTACTTTGACCTTCCCAGCAGTTGTGATGAGCTAATCTCCTCTGATTCAGAATCAGAGAATGAATTGAACTTTGCAAATGACTCTTCCTCAGAAGAAGAAGAATACTGTAGAGACCCCTATTGCACAAATTTCAATGATTGTAACTATAGTGACCCTGATGTTTGCAAGTGCAATATGATAAGTATGATGAAAAGTGAAGATGATGAGATTAGCAGAAATCTTTTCACTCAGATGATGGCAGCTAGTGATCAACAGCTAAAAGAAATGTACAAATCTATGCTAACTAATCATCTTTCAAAGAAAACCTCAAAGTCATCTTCAAATCGAGGTTATGTTTCCCCTGCATCATTATTTTCAGTAGAAGCACTAACGAGACAATTCAAGAATGAAGAATTTGGCGAAGATCTACCACAGACATTGCCTGCTATGCATATGGCTATTAAAGAACTGAGGAAAATAGTAAAAGAAAATAAAAGACTATGCATAGAAAATCATAGAGATCTTTCTGTCAAATTACTTCATGCAAATACAACTTCTACTTCATAGTCTAAACCAGGTCCTGAAATGAAAGATTCAGATGATGAATCTTAAGCAAAAAGATCGGGTTTAAGTTGTCACTATGTAAACCAAGATGTAATGTACTGTGTTGGAAATCACACAGAGTTTTGGAAAGTTTTGATGGACACTGGATCTCGCCTAAACATTGTCAGTGATACAGTCGTTCCAGCACATCTAAGGAGGCCTACTGAATGTCCAAAAGTGATAACTGCCAGTGGAACTATTCCTACAAAGCATGAAGCAGACATAAATATCTTTTTGACAGAAGCCACTGGAGTTCATCTTATCTGTCCAATAGTCCCGGGAATAGACTGTGCCATGTACCTTGGGACTCCCTTCTTCAAAAATTTTGAGAAGCATGGAGCCAAGCTAGATCGAGCATCAGGAAGGTTGGGATCAAAGAAGAAGACAAATGGAAGACAACTTTCTCTGTTCCTAAAGGACATTTTGAATGGAACATTATGCCATTCGGACTGATCAATGCTCCATCCACCTTCCAAAGAATTATGGATGAAACATTTGAAGGTATGGATGAATTTCTAAAGAAGTATATAGATGATCTTCTGATTCATTCTGATAACATTCCTGAACATATCAAGCATCCAAAGATCTTCTATAAAAGAGTGAAAGAAATGGGAATAGTCCTTTCTGCATCCAAGATGAAGCTTTTCAAAACCATGATAGATTTTCTTGGATACAATATTCAGTATGGTTCCTACAGTGTAATACAAAGGAGTCTCAATTTTGTTGATCATTTTCCTGATGAGATAACTGATAAAAATCAGTTACAGAGATTCCTAGGGATTTTAAATTATATCTCAAAGTTCCTAAAACATTGTGTTCAGGAAAGAAAGTTGCTAAATAAACGTCTACAGAAAGATCCTATTCCCTGGAATAAAGATTGCACTGAAGCAGTCCGAAGAATTAAAGAAAGAGTGAGAAATATACAACCCCTTTCACCTATAAGAGAAGAATGGAAAAAGATCATAATGACAGATGCAAGCCATACCAGCTGGGGTGCAGTTTTATGTCAGGAAAACCCCACAGAAAAAAAGGCACTAGAAGTTTGTCAATACTCCTCCGGTCTTTGGGCTAAGAACCAGTTGAACTGGTCCAGCCTTAAAAAGGAGCTGCGAGCAGTATGCCTTGGCATTTCCAAGTTTAAAGACTTTGTCATTTACACACACTTTACAGTAAGAACAGACTGTCAAGCCCTGAAGTTTGCTATTCAGAAGTGTGAGTTTGAAGACGCAGCCATGGTGCGCTGGGTAATGCAACTCAGCCAGTATTCTTTTGATATCGAGTTTGTTAAAGGAGATAAAAATAGCTTTGCTGACATGCTCAGTAGAGAATTTCTTGAAGAACATTCAATGCATGCCTTATCCCTAAATTTTATCCGAAGAAATCAAGAAGAAGTAGAGATTGAAACATCCACTGGATGGGTTTCTTTCAGTTTACAGAAGAGTCTGTTTGACCATGACGCTAATTGGATCCCAATCAAAGAAGTCAGACAGAGAATTGGTATACCATACAAATGGACAGATCCACTTCAAGATGAAATGAATGAAGAAGCTTTAGAGGCTCTTGATTATCTCAGACATATTGGAAGCATAGCCTATAGGCTAGAAAGAGATGAAGAAGATAGTACACGGATCACTAGTTGCCACATTACTCTAAGAAGATTCTGCAACTTTCTGGATCGAGACAACTTTGATGAAGAATGGCAAGAACAGGCATTCTACACAGGTATGGGATTACAAAATTTTGTAACTAATTTGTTTTACTCGGTGCAGTTCTCCTTTTGGTATGAGCACATGTCAGTCGAAGATATGGAGGAAGAAGACCCACTTCCAGAATGGTTCTTAGATTGGTGGAAGATTTATGGATTATCTCCATTAATCTTAAAACCATATTCCTTCACCTTATTAAAGATTCCCAACTTCACTCTGCAGACACCATGCCTGACAGATGTCCTAAGAAAAACAATCAATGATCTTGCAAATCTGAATGATCTTGATTTTCTACAAGGAGTACGAAGATGTGGCCATATACACTGGTTCGTAATGAATCACTACAGAGAAAGAATACTTTACACCGGCAATAATTCCAATTATGAAGATTTTCATCAGCAGATAAATCCAGAACACAATCCTTATCTTCATCTTAGCTACTTGGAATTACCAGATCCCCATGACACGAATATTTGGGAAATAGAGAAAGAGATATGGGTCCAGTACTATTCAAATTACTTGATTGAACGGTGGAATCTCCAACACTACAGCTGGCCTCAAGTAGATTACTACACCATGATGTAAAGTCTTTCCAACCGACAATGGATTTGGATGGGTCTTCGTAGATTCCCTGGTCAAGAATATCTACTGTGTAAATAATGAGATATGCAAATCTCATCTTTTCAGTCTTTCGAGGGTTCTCTTGTACGAATCTCCTCTGTGTAAACATAAAATAAATCTGGTCCCCATATGCCTCTGGCTTTCCGTATCGGAATAGGGATGAGATAACATGAGTAGTTCGCTCATGCCTGGATTTGGTCCTTTTAAAGCATCTTACTTTTGTCAGTCTATACATCCTATTGTCAGCAGAAGCATCTGTCAATCTTGTTGATGACTCATGAGATGCTTGAGTCCTATAAATAGATGAGACCTGAGGATGGAGAGGTATTCGAGTCTGAAGAGTTTAGAGTTTTTGTGAGTCTGGAGTCGAGTGATTTTTCCTGCTCTGCATCTGCGGACCATAGTGTCTGATCTGCTTGCATCACGAAAGGTTCACTCTGGTCTTATAGTATTGGTTTGGAAGCCTACGCATCAGTGTGCTCGGCACTGGTGAGAACCTAAAGTGGCTGAACCATAGGAAAAGTCTGAAAGTCTATCATAATATTTCTAAGGCAGAGTCTATCCATCGCCAGGCAGCCTCCGGTAATACTTGTTCCCAGCGAACGATATGAAGTCCGGTAAACGCGACGACAGTTGATCTCTGTAAAGAAATAATCCTTCTGTAATATCTGAATCCTATTTCTGATAATATAAATCAAAGCTTCTGGCTATCTTCATTTACTACTCTCCGCATCTATTCCGCATCTGTGTTAATGATCCTGTGTTAATGGTATACCTCCGTGCAGATGAGGAGCTATTAGTTCCTAAGGATGAGCTTTAGGATGTGGATTAGCCACAGGATGAAGTTCATGGGTGGAAGAGACCACTCATGCAGCACCAACCATCAGAGGGTGAAAGCGCATGACAGAAGCTGAGCGACTGGCTCAAGATGCAGAGAAGGTTGTAGGACCACCTATAGCTCAACGGACAGAGACAGTCACCTGATCAGCACACTGGATACATGGCTCTTGTGAGAAAATGTGTTGTGACTGAGCCATCCTCTTTCGAGGAAGCTGTGGAGGATCCTGCATGGGTAGATGCCATGGTGGAAGAGTATGATTCGATTGTCAGAAACAGTGCATGGGAGATTGTCCCAAGAATGGAAGGGAAATCAGTGGTGGGTTTGAGATGGATCTACAAAGTTAAGCAGGCAGTTGACGGGAGTGTGGAGAAGTACAAGGAAATATTTGTTGCCTGAGGCTTTTCACAAATAGAGGGGATCGATTATGAGGAGACCTTTGCACCTGTCGCAAGGTATTCTTCCATACGGACGATTCTTGCTCTCTTAGTGTAGATGGGGTGGCACATTCATCATATGGATGTGAAGACTGCATTCCTCAATGGAGTCATTGAGGGGGAGGTGTACATAGAGCAGCCCGAAGGTTTCAAGATCTTCAGCAGCGAGTCACATGTGTGCAGGCTCAAGAAAGCGCTGCATGGGTTGAAACAAGCACCACGTGCTTGGTACACACAGATAGACAGTTATTTCACCGGACTTGGATTCTCCAAGAGTGAGGCGGATCCTAACCTATACCAGATTGTGGTGGAGGGTAAGTTGCTTATCATTTTACTTTATGTAGATGATTTGATTCTGACAGGTGATGAGCTGTTGATACTTTCATGCAAGGATGATCTTGCTAAGGAGTTTGAGATGAAGGACTTGGGCCTCCTTCATTATTTCCTGGGATTGGAAATTTGGCAGCGCAGTGATGGACTATTTATTTCTCAGGGTAAGTATGCTCAGGAGATACTGGAGAAGTTCAACATACATGGCTGCAAGCCTGTTGATACTCCTCTTCCTGAAGGTTGGAGGAAGGAGGATGCTACTTCAGCGGAGGTAGTGGATGCCACATTTTATCGACAGTTGGTGGGGTCGCTTATGTATCTGGTCAATACACGACCCAATATATGCTATGCTATTAACCAGCTTTCACAAGCTATGGTTAAGCCAACCAAGCTCTTCTGGAAGGCAAGCAAGAATGTATTGTGTTATCTCAGAGGCACATCGAGATATGGATTGTGGTACAGACAGGAGGATGAGGTGAAGCTATGTGGCTTCACGGATGCAGATTGGGCAAGGAGCCCAATGGACAGAAAGAGCACATCTGGAGGGGTCTTCAGTATCGGGTCGACAACAGTTTCTTGGTATAGTAGGAAGCAGAGATCCATGGCACTCAATGCAGCAGAGGCCGAGTATATGGTAGCAAGTTTGGCTGCATGTGAGGCTATATGGATGAGGAAGATCCTAGTCGAGTTGTTTGGTTCATACTTGGAGCCTACTGTGATTTATTGTGATAACTAGAGTTGCATTAAACTCTCGGCTAATCAGTTATTTCATGATAGATCCAAGCACATTGACATCAGGTACCATCTATCAGAGATTGTGTGCAGTGGAGAATCATGTTACTTTCATACATTCCAACGGAGGATCAAGATGCTGATATCTTGACGAAGGCGTTCACCAGGAGAAAATTCGAATACCGCCGAGGCAAGATAGGGGTTGCTGATAATCCATATCTTGTTGAGAGGGAGTGTTGAGAATGCAACAAGATGATGGAGCTTAGTGAAAAGAAGCCGCCTTCACTAAGTGGGCCTACAGGCTATTTTTGGCGCAAAGTCTATTTTTAGACATATGGATCATGGTCTATGAGTTGTAGGATGCCATTTGTGGATGATTGGTCATGTTGGTAAAAATAGATGGACTTCTATTTTTAGACATATGGGCGGAGTCTATTTTTAGACTACCAGGCTAAAAATAGAATAGTTGAATATTATTAGCTCATAATAACATTTGGACTATAAACATTATCTTATCCTCTTGGAGCACTTCAGTTTGAGCTACAGATGTGGCACATGCAGCTGTAAGAAGGAAATATGCTTTTCTTATGAGTCAGTTGATCTATTGCATGATGGACATCAGTTAGAACTCAAGTGGTTGAGTTTGGTGGAGTTGATTGATGAGTTGATGGAGTTGTGTTCAGTTTGACTTGGTTAAACTAGTTGTATTTAGTCTAACTGCAGAATACACTAGTGATGAGTGATGTGAATTAATTGTTAATTAATTCACTAATTATTAACTCATAAAGCAACTAAAGAATACATCAGTTAACTCAGTGCATGGACAGTTCAGTGGAGACAGGTGTTAGAGGTTGAGATTGCTATCAGTTGTGACTATAGTTGTGCATGAGATTTGCACAATCAGTGGATTGAGTATTGCCAATTAGGATTGAGTGGTTCAGCCAGGGAAATACGAGTTTGGATCAGCCATTCTCATCTATTCTCATGCAGGATTGCGCAGTGGAGGCAGGCAAGCAATGGGGGAGATTTGAACCTGTGATTGATTCAGATCTAAGTTAGTTTGTGTGTAACAGGTGGAGATAGTACTGAGTACTTGTGAGGAGTATTGTACTATGTATTGTTACATGTTCTCAATCATTATAATATACAGATAGTGTGGGGTTTTCAGTTGTATGCTTTCCCCAGGTTACATATTGTGTTAATGTGCAGATGCGATTGATGTTTCATTATTTTTAATTCCGCAAAATTGATTATCAACGTAGAGGAGGTTATGTAATATGCATGCATTCTGCAATAGTGTATAATCGGGATAATCTCTGTGAATAAGTGTCATAATATTCAAAATTTCTACACTCTCTGGAAAGTGGCAGGAGAATAGCATAGGCCAAAAGGTGGACCCTATAGGAAAAAGTACCCCAAGAACAAGTGAATGTGGTCTTATCCTAGTCTTCTCGGTAGCTCTGGATTTGGTTGTACCCATTGAATCCATCTAGGAAAGAGAAAAACCTTTTCCCTACCAGGCCATCTAGCACTTGGTCAATGAAGGGTAGAGGAAAAATATCCTTCTTTGTGGCTTTGTTCAACTCCCTATAATTGACACAAATTCTCCACTTACCATTTTTCTTGGGAACTAACACCAAAGGAGAGACCCACTCACTGTCGAAGATAGGGTAAATGAATCTCGCATCTAGCAGTTTTTGCAGTTCTTCTTTGACTATATCTTTAAGAGCTGGATTCATCATCCATTGTGGTTTCCGGACCAGCTTGCAACCTTCTTTGATGTATATGTGGTGGGTACACACTGTGGGGTGTACTCCCTTGATTTCTTTGTAACTCCAAGCGAAGGCTTCTATATTTTCCTTTAACACGTTGCATAACTTCTCCTGAATTCTATGGTTTTGACATGGAGTGGGTTGGAATTAGCCAAGCATAAGTCAATTGGATGATTGTTCTAGGTTTCCTTTACTGCTTCTTCTAAGGGTAATGAACTGGGAGTTGGACTTTGGAGTAGGTGTTCAATCAAGTCATCCTCATCCTGTTGTCCTCCTCCCATGGTTGCTTCTAAAGCATAAAGTTGGGCAGAATAAACTTCATCTTCTTCCTCCTCCTCCAACCATAAAGGTAAGTCATGCTATAGAGAATGTTGATCAAGAGGGTATAGGACTAACTGCTTGGACATATGCCCATTCTTGATGGTCATATTCCCAGCTCTATAGATAATGTAAGCAATGGTAGTGGCTAACCATGGCCTCCCAAGGATGAGAGGGTAACCAGTAAGCTTAGCCTTAGGCTGGAGAACTAGGAAATATGTAGGGTACTCCCACGATTCAATGGAGACCATCACATCCTCCACAATTCCCTCAGGGGTTACTATGGAATGGTCTACAAGTTGCAGAACTATTGTGGTCTTCCTCAATGAACCTTAGAAGTTGAGCTTGAGCATGGTGTCCTTGGTCATCACATTAATGGCAAACCCAAGATCGATCAGAGTGTGTGGCACAATGGTTCCATTGATGTACACATCTACTACAGGGCTTCTAGGTTCCAAATATTTTGGATAGATTACCTACCCTAGCATTAAGTCGGACAGCTGCCCAATGACATTATTGGTAGGGGCATCCCTTATTCACCTCCCTAGATGCTTGAAACACTTCTCCTTAATCAACTTATTGTAAATAGGAACATCTTTTATTGCCTGGAGAAGTGGGATCTTTACACATAGATTTTTCAATTCTCCCAAAAGTTCAATCTCTTCTAGGGTAGGCTAGAGTGGGTGGGCTAATCTGTCAGGAAAGGGTGGACTTACTTTAAGGTTGATTCCCTCTCTTTCTTCCTCAACCTCCCTAGGTGGAGGTGGAGGTTGGTTATCTGGGAGAACTCTCCCAGATCTTAGGCTAATCTCTTGGATTTCTATAGCACAAGATGGATATGATGTCTCTCCATTGTATACCTGTTGAGCATGCCTGTTGTTCAAGTTCGGATTTGGCTGGGAAGGCATCTGGGGTTTCTTGGGTGGAGTAGAGTGCAGGAGGTGTGGTTGGGCAAGTGGTGGAGGCAATAGAGTTGGAGCATTGTTGTATTGGGACCTCCACCCTTGGAGTGGTGTATTCCACTGAGGTTGTGGTGGAGCATAAGGTTGAAATGACTAGATGGCTGTCTGGGAGTGATACTGAGATGCATAGGACCAAGGAGGGGGTGTAGACCAGGAAGAATGAGCAGGGGGTCCCCAAGAAGGTATGCCTGTGGTTTGGTTGTGGTTGTAATATGCATGGGACAACCCTTGCATGCCCTGTTGGTATGTTCTATGCCCATGTGTTATAGACATTTTTGTGCCTTACAGCATTGAGCATGAAATGTCCATAATCTAAGGGATCCAAAGTCCCTAAACATGTTGTTCCTACCCCTAGAGGAACAAGGCTAACAAACCACAGCAATTCACAGAAGTTCTCCACCTGAAACTGCTCAAAAACAAGTCAATTCAGGATCATGTCAATGGCTCCACTGGCTGTCTGCGCTGAATGTCAATGGCTCCAGTGGCTACCTGCGCTGAATGTCAAAGCCAACACTAGCTACCTGCGCTGAGCAAGATTGGACATGTGGCAAGTTCATTCCTCAAGGTGTCAAAACCCAGGAAGCTTCCAAAATGACACTTGCCTCAGGGAATTCGACTGGTGATGAGTAAGAGGTTCCAAATCTCCAAGTGGAAGCAAGAACCTCCAAGTGGAATCAAGAACTGACAGAGGGAGAGGACACTAGTCAGATCTCAAGCTGACTCATCCTCTGTCCAAACATCTATATATGGATCTCTCCTCCATGAGATCTAGGGGGCTGGAATTTTGTTATTGCAAAGAATTGCTGTTGGTTTGAGATTGGAATCATTGGGTGCTTAATGCTTTGAAGGGGGTGAAGATAGGAATTCCATTTGCTGGGAAGGAGATGCCGGATTGGAGCCCTCTGGGTTGTATCTCTTCCTGAACCTTGTTATTCATCAATAAAGCTATCTTGGTTTCTCCTATACATTGGTGTATCTTTGATGTATGATTGCATTAGTGTATTTGATTTATTTCTAATCCTAAATCAGTTATGAATGTGAATATCTGTCTTTGTGTAGAGTTCTTCTCTTGTCGCAAGTAGTTGTTCTCTTGTCGCAAGTAGCTGTTCTCTTGTGATCTTGCAGGAATCTATTGAAGCTGGACGAGCGAGAAGGCAAGTAGCTGTGAACTCCCAAAGAGAAGAGAGACCGGATTGAGGGACAAACGGAAGACACCGGTAAGTCTATTGATCTCTCTTCTTTCACATTTCATAAAGGAAGAAACCAGAATAGTTGTCTCTGTTTGTTGCTAAGGCACTGTCACAACTTAGGTGGATAGGATCGTCCTGCATAGGCATTTTTCCCCACAACACCATGAGGTCTCCTTTGGTCAATGTAGCCAAGCTACTCTGTGACCTCTTCAACTCCTTGATATACAACTTTGAGTCTGGGTAAAGAAGGGCACTTGTCTGTGGAGTGGTTTTCTTCACAGACTGAGAAAATTTCAATAGAGTTCAATGGACGTTCATTCTTAGGATGCCTTGTGGTGCATCTAGGACAAAAAATGGCCAAGGCTCTCTCTGCTTCCTCCTGCTTCCTCTTAATGTTCATGGTGTCCATTTTCAAGGCAAGGGTTTGCAGCATCTCACTTTTGAAATCTTCCAGCATGTTTCCAATTTCACCCTTGATGGATGAGTTGGAAGATGATGTATTGGCCATAGGTTGACTACCCCTACCCTTTTTCCTGGTTTCCCTAGAATGGTTTCTAAAGACAATCTTGATATCCTCATAAGGTAATTGGTAGATATCTCCTCCTACTAACAAATGTAAGGTATCCAGAAGATCTTCTCTTACTCCCCTAAGCAGGACCAACTTTAGTGACTCAGGGTCAAGTGTGCACCTGGCCCTTTTGTAACTAAGTTGGAATCTTTCTTCATAATCCTCTAAGGATTCATCATTGCCTATGGTCATCCTGAAAATTTATTCTTTAGTATCCTTTGAACGACAGTAGTCCCGATATTTGTTATTAAAGACCTGCTGCATCTAAGCCCAAGTTGTGATGCTATCTCTAGGTAAACCCATGAACCAGCGCAATGTTGCATCCTTGACGGTAGATGGAAATAGTTTTAACTTTTGCTCATCATCTGTATAGTCATAGGTTCAGCATATAACAACAAACTCAAACAGGAAAGTGTCGGGGTCCTCTATGGTCAGGCCATGGAAATGAGGTAGGGTAGAGGGGCTTATATTTTTCATCTTAGTGTCCCCATTGGTTTCTATGATGGCGAAGGCACCCTCAACTCTCTCTCTATTCCCTCTATCATTTCAGTTTTCAGCCATTGGTTCAGTAGGAATGGGTTCCTCTTCTTCTTCTTCTTCCCCTGTAGGTTCTTCAAATATGTCAGGTTGCTCACCTTAGGGATCCTCTAGTTCATAGCCACCGAAGAAGAGAGAAGGTTGGCTATTGGATGCAGTGGGGGTATTTGGCAAAAATTTCCCTAAGTTGTCCATATTCCTACGACGCATGAAAAGAAATATTTTTGGTTTGGTTTTGTATTATTTTTTTTATATACTTGGAAAGTACTTGAAAAATTGAAATTTTTGATTGAATGAAGATTACTGACAAAATGAAAAAGCTACTTGCTAAGTTGAAATCTTACTTGCAAAAATGGAAAGGAAAGCAGACAATGCAAAATGAAAGAAAGGAAACAACCAGATTACTTTTGTAGAAATAAACTAATGGCAGAATATTGAAGACAAGAAATAGAAGAAAAGAAAGCAGTAATCAAATTATACTTAGACACCTCCACAGAAACTATGCCAAAAAGTGATGAGCGCCAGTATTGCAACAAGGATGCTGCAACTCCTAGGCTACTAGCTTCACTTATCAACCCGAGGTTTGTAGAAACTTGGAGGTGACAGTGTTGTATGCACAAGTAAAAGTGATGGTTCTTCCTATTGTCACTGTTCAGCTGGTGAGAGACCACTGGGGTTCCAAGCCAAACTTCTATGGAGTTAGAAGAAGGTTGATTATTTGATGGAAGAAAGGTAAATCTACTCTAAGAGAGTTACACTACTGCGGTAAGGGAGAAGGCCAACATGTAATGCTAAACCACACCATACCCTAATTAACCATTTAAGAAGCTATGCTAAGAAGAAATGCTAAATTGACATAAAACAAATGCTACTATCTAAGTTGCAGAAGTAAGAAGCATCAAACAATACTAATGTGCAAGTAAAGAAACTAAACTAAATCTATTTTCACTTTTTTTGGGTCTTTTTATGCAAAATCAAGTATCCAAACTAATTGTTCTTGTGGATGTGACAAGTGGATTAAGGGTGTTTGAGGATGGCTAGAAGGTTTATGAACTGGTTGGATGGTGTGGAGGGTCCCTAGGAGGCCTTTTATGACTTCCTAGAGGTTTTCCATGAATTCGGCCTCAAAATAGGTCGTTTCAGGAAAACCTACAGGATGTACTAGAAACATCCTGTAGGAATTACATGAAACCTACAAGATACAATCGAGAACTAAATGTGAGGTGTTGGAGGTTATGGGAGGCTTACGAAAGGTGTGTGATGGGTGGAATGGAGTGTTAGAATGTCTAGGATCATTCAGGAGTCAATATCCAAGATGATAGATGGCTAGATTCGCTCAATGTGTTTGGGAGAATTTCAATGAAAAATGATGAAAAACTAGTGAGGGTGATGGTGAAAACAAGGGATGGCTAAGGTGGATGAAGTGGAAGGTGGCTACTGGCTATGAAGTATTAGTCTCCTCCTGAAGCACCTGCTCTGCATAAAACATGTGTGTCTTCCAAAAAGCTATGCAACAAGATACATTTTCATAAACTAGAAAAGTAGAATTAATGAGTCAACTGCCTATACTATGCATGAAGAAAGTCGCTGAAAGGAATGAAAGCATGAGTGAGATCTACAAAATAAATGGAGATGAAAAAGATGACAATGAATTCTACCTTGCAACATTAACCAAATACTAAATTAAAGACAACAAACTCCAAAGCTCATAAAAGAACTAGAAATATGTGTTTTCAAGGCTGCTTAAGGGTCCCTTCCTTAAGTCATGGTCCTAGAGGGAGGAAGTGAGGTCAAGACACCTGCTAACAACCTTGTGGTGATGATTTTTCTCCTTGCTAACCTTCTACTTGAAATAAGGTACAAATCGAAGCAAACTATCACACAACCAATTTAATCTACACTACTTGTAATGGAAATGCATCTAATGAGAAAATTAACAATGAAGCTATGAATCTACACTAAATATACATGTACAATAAAGAGGATCTATGGCTACTAGGGTTGGACTCTAACCCAAGAGCTTTAGCCCTCTGAGTTAACTCAGCGTTGGCTCAAAACAAAACTCATTCTTATTACCAAAACAACAAATTACATCAAAATAACTATCACAAGTTTTGCAGCTCGAAAATAGAGTAGAATTTTAAAATAAAAAATATGAATCCTACTGAGGTCCTAGGCCTCTCTACTTATACATCTGAAGTCCCCAATGACTTCCTTAAAATTAGGGAGGTTCGGATCCCAAACTCAAGATAAACGGGTGCTTTGTCTCTCACTTGCTCAACTGCCTTCTAGTCCTCATGATTTGGTTGTTTGCACTCCGATTTGGTGTGATGAATGGAGGAATATTCGAATAGAGGAGTGTAAGTGAGGAGGATTTACCTCCTATAATACCTCTCCCTTGTCCCATTCAAGTTTTTACATTGGTATTTTCCAAAATTCCTTGATTTTCTCCTTTAATCCTGCATTCAATGCATATTATACCACAAAGCATAATATCCAACTCTAACTCACCTTATAAATAAAATATAATAAAAAACATGTAATGAGTTATGAGAAAAGTTGGTTTGATTAAGTTAGGAGGTGAATTAAGGCCCATATAATTACCTAATGATGAGGCTCATCATCACCCCCTACTGAAAGTGTTGCTCATCCTCTGGTCAACTTAATCAATATCCATATACTTCATGGCTCTAGTGGCCTCTCTAAGATCCCATGCCTCTGTTGTGGTCTCCTCTTCTTGTTCATAGAAACCTACTTTCTTTTCTTCCTCTTCCCACTACCTCTTTTCCTCTTCTTCTTTTCTCCCTTCTAGCATCCCTCAGAGTAGTGGTGGAATGAGTTTTAGGCCTATCCAATTGACCCTTCAACAGATTACTTATACATAGGTGTCCAATTGAGTGCCTCTCTCAACCTTTGAGGAGAGTGATATTCTCTTATCTTTAAGCTGTATGGTAGGGTTTTCCATCTCCTCAGGCAAGCATGTATACTATCATCCCCTAGGAACCTGAACATGTCCTCAAAATGTGTAATTGCTTTCTCTTGGGCAGCAAGATATCTAAGTGCTAGCTAAGGATCATTTACAATCAAATTATGGGTTCTGATGAGGGCCATAGGATTTTATTGTTCAACTCTGATCAGAAGAGGTTTAGTTTGCTCTCTTGCCAATATCCTTTTCATCTCTACAGCTCTTGACTCCTCATGGTTCATCCATAATGCCAAAGCCATTAATTTTAGATCTCCTAATTTGGAATTAGGGTCCCATACATTCATGTCTATGAGGGACATGTTGTGCAAATAAAACTCAGCCATGTTGGCCCTATCCTCTAGTGTACTTTGATCACAAAGATTAATAAACTACCTATAGTCTTGAAATGGCATGGTTCCTCTCTGTGCTAGGGTCTTAATCTGAAACTGTGGCCATTTTTCTTTCAGCTGGCATCCTACACTAAGTTGCTTCGAAAGAGAGACTAGCCATACATGCCAATTGGTTCTCTCTTTCCTACAGTTGTCCCCTCAACCATGCATTTTCTGTCTCTAGTTGATTTCTCATTATAGCTTCTCTGTCCCTCAAGCCACTTAGCTCTTTGCCCATGTGCTTGATTTTCTCTTCCATGTGCCTAATGTCTTTCACCCCCATTGATTTGGTGATCTAAATCCATCGGTGATTTCTGGCCCTCTCCTTCTCAAGCTTGAAAAACAGTGGGATTGCAAACTTTTGAGGTATGACCTTGCCTCTTTCAATAAACCGGTAAAGGAGTCCAAGTTAGGTTGGGGCTGGGTTCTTTATCTTTGTGTCCTCCTCTTTAGTTTCTTTCTGCTCCTCTACCTTCCTTTCCAATTCCTATGCCTCTTGTAGATTCAGCAGAGTATCCTGTAGGACCGCTTTTGCTTCCTGTAGATTTTGCTGTGTATCCTGTAGGATTGCCTTTCCCTTGGATGAAGTGGATCTAGTAGTAGGCCTCCTCACATAGGTGATAGGGGACTTAGGGGAAGGCATTTTGTCTTTTTGTGTAGGGGAGTCTTCAATTACAGCAAGAATTTTGGTTGATGATTGGGGCTCCCCCTATCTTATTCTTGTGTTATTTCTTGTCCTGAAATATAATGGGGTATGTTTTTTCCTTTTTCCTTTTTGCTTGATTGGGGTGCTAAGAGAAGTGAGGTAAACTATTGCCTCTCTCTCTCAGTGGCTTTTGGAGACACCCTAGGTGACTCCTCCTTGTTTTCTGTCTCCTCTTTTCCATTGCCTTCTTCCTCTATGTCCTTCCTATCTTCTTCTTCTTGTAGATCTTCATCATCTCTATTAGTTTCCTCCTTAGTTTCCTCCTCTATTTCTTCATCATCCTCCTTCTCTTCTCCCGCTTCTTCTTCATCTTCATCATGTTCCTTTGTGTCAGCTCCTTCTTCATCCATCTCATCCTTTTCTTCTTCTGTATCTTCCTCTTCCTATTTTACTTCCTCTTCAGTGACAGTAGGACTAACATCATAAGTGAGAGCTTTGATGTCATCCTCTGCTGGCATGTCTTTGAAAATTGGCCATGTTATAAGAGTTCTGATATTTTAGAGGGAATCTTCTATGAGGATTGTAATCAACCCAATGGTGAGATAACTGTTGGGAATTTCCCTCCTTCACTTTGATTCTTGAGTCTATGAGTGATTGAAGCATGAAGTATGGTATGCTGAGCCTTTAGTGAGGGGGTGGTTCTGCTCCAAATCTTAATTCTTCAAGGATCCTAAAATGATAGCCATAGACAACACTATACGTACCCTCACATGAGATGTATTTGATTAGTTGGTGGCCTACCTCATTCCATGGATATGGCATACTTTCTCTCCTGACTCCATTTTTGTCCTCAATGGGTTCCTCACCTTCTAAAAATAATTTTCTGTTGGCAACCTGGCTATCTCCTTTGTCTTCTTTCCTCCATGGTATTCCTAGGGGGAGTGTGGTGACTTTGTTGATAATCTCAGGGGTGAGATCTATAGTGAGGCCCCTTATTACAACAATGGCATGGATTCGGGTGAGTGGCGTGAGGGAGAGAGAAAATTCTTGAGCCACCACATCATCATACCCTCTGGCTCTTTCGAAAAACCCCATCCAATTATGTCTTGTGAAGATTTCAAGCACTTGGGGGTGTTGTTGGATTCTCACAGTCTTGGTGGGTTCTCTCCTATTAAACCCTCTTGTCATCTTGTTGGTGAAGCTTGAGGTGAAAATGAGAGGGTTGAAACAATTTTTCAAATGCAGAACCAAAACAGAGATGACTATGTATTTAATTCCCTTACACAGTTGCTAAATTCACCCAAACTTAGAGGATTCTTGGTTCATTTACTTGCAAAGAGGGATGTAATTACAGAGCCTACCTCTTTAGATTGTTTGCAGTGGCTAACACCTGTGATATCTCTTCTGAAATCTTCTCTGCCAATCCTGTAGATAGTCTCTGTGTATGCTGTAGGAATTCCTATGCATGATCTTGTAGGAATTCCTGTGCAATCCTGTAGGAATTCCTGTGGAGTGAAATGATGGATCTTTGCTTTTGGTGGGTTTCCTAGGTATGAGAGTGACCTGAGTGAGTGATTTTCAAGGAAGTGAAATGCATGAATGCATGGTAACAATGTTTTTATTTCCTCTTATGGTGATTCGGGTGAGGTGGTGTTCGGGCAGTAAAGGTACATTTCCATTTTTGGACCATTGGTCCCCACTACCACCTCATCATTTCCCACTCCTTGTAATCATCTCCCACCTTATGGATCTGTAGTTTTAACCACTTTTGTCCTACTCCTTCTCTGTCTTTGAGTTGACTACAGCCACATGTGAGAGGACACCCGATTGTGCATGTGTTGCCTGAACGAAGGTGGCCAAGTTAACTCTAGACCTTTTCACTTATAAACCAACTATCTCATAACCCTTGCAATTTTTTACTACATGATGCATATGAGAGAGTGAGCAGGATACTTACCTATGGTTCAATTGCTATGTTGCGGTTGTCGAAGACCAGAGTTGTTGTTATGTGTATTTGTTGCATGCTATTTTTCTTCCTCGTCTTACTGTCTGCTAATGGCTTCTTTGTTTTTGCAGGTACTTGTGGTTGATGATATGATGATGCTACTTTGGAGCTCCTGGATCATCATGTTGAAGACTTGTTGATGGTGTGATTGGTATTCTGTGGGATAGGTTGCTACAAGATTTCCTACAGGATGTCCTGTAGTTGCTTCTCCCTTAGAACTCTTTAATCATTTTTCTGGCTGGGGCAGTGAGGATGGTGACATGGATGGAAAGAAGGAGTGGGAGTGTGGATAGTAAGTAATATTTAGGTGATGCTATTTATTCCTCTCTATTTCCTTTTTTCGAAGACTGGAAAAAACTCTTGAAACTATTTTTTTTTTTTTTTAATGGTGAGTGCAGGGATGATGATGGTGGACAAGGTGTAGTGATAGATCATGAAGAGGGTGAAATTTAGGGGCCTAAAAAGTCCATCATTTTCCTTTGGATTGCTTCCTGTAGAATTTCTAGGTCACTGTAATTCCTATAGGATCATCCTATAGGTTTTCAGGGGATCCTGTAGGAATATAGGGGATCCTGTAGAAAACACTGTCTTTTTATAAACTGAAGCAATGGAGTGAAAAAATGACAGTAATGATGGAGGGATGCATGGTAATGGGTGAAAAATAAATATGTGAGTGGCAAGGGTCTCCTTGGGATCCTCTTTTTCTCCTTGAATGTCCGTCTTGCCCACCTGCAAATGGAAAATTCATTTTTTTATTTTTTTTTGAAAAACAACTAGGCTACCTCTGAGAGGTTACCCTAGCTATTTGCCTTGGGAACATCAAGAAAGGTTTTCACCCAGGGATCTTTCTTATTCTCTTTTTCTTCTATTTGTTTTTTTTTTTTTTTTTTGACACCATTGAGCCGCCTCAGGAGGTTTTCAACCCAATGATGGGACTGAGGCACCTCATGGAGGTTTTCACCCGAGTCCTTATTATTTTTTCTTTTTCTCAATGATCTGATGAGGGAGGAGTTGGAAATTGCTCCACTATCATCACTATTTTATTGATATCTTCAATGAACTCTTGTTTTGATAAAGGTCTCTTGTAAAATTTCAATTGGTGTCCATTAACAAGGAATGGCTTCTTCATCCATGGTTCTGATTTGCACTGAACCATTATCATGGCATCCTTCCACAACATAAGGTCTGAGCCATCTTGTCCTTAAATTTCCCTTGAAGTCTTTATACCTAGAATCATATAACAACACCTAATCACCTTCCTGAAATTGCTTCTCCTTGATATTTTTATCATGGCAGATCTTCCTTGAAATTGAACTACCTATGTATGTAGGAGGGCATACATTCTAAATTCATCCAAACCATTCAATTGGAACAATCTCTCTTTCTATGCACTGCTGAGATCCAGATCTAGTTGGGCTGCCATCCTTAATGTGTTATATTCAAATTCAATGGACATCAAGGCCTTTTTCCCATAGACCAGCTCATAGGGTGTGAATCCAGTGGTGGTCTTCCATGTGGTATTATAGGCCCAATTGGCCTCAACTAGTATTTCTGCCCAATCCTTCCTACTTCTACTCACCACTTTGGTCAGGATACCCTCCAGTGCTCTATTGGTCACCTCCACTTGCCCATTGGCTTGTGGATGATAGGGAGTGGATGTTCTATGCTTGATCTTTTGATGGCTGAGCAAGTCTTCAATCATGTTGGAGGTAAACTGGTTGCCTTGGTCTATGACTAGCTCTCTAGGGTACCCAAATTTGTAGAATACATTCTCCCTTAGGAACTCAGCCACCTTCTCTTCTGTTGCTGCCTTAATTGCCTTGGTTTTAGCCCACTTAGTCAAATAATCAGTGCACACAATAATGTATTGTTTTTTCTTTGAAGGAGGGTCAATAGGCCCAATGAATTCCATGCCCCACTTGTCAAATGGCTCGAAAGTCACTTGAGGCTACAGAGGCATTTCATCTCTTGGAGTAGGCCTTCCCATCCTCTGGCACCGATCACACTGACTAGTGTATTTTTTCACATCCTGATGAAGAGTGGGCCAATAATAGCCTACTTGTAACACTTTGAATGTTGTCCTCTTTGCTGCAAAGTGACCTCCACAAGGCCCATCATGACAGGTCAGAAGGATGTCAAAGACTTCCTCCTCCCTGAAACATCTTCTCAAGATTTTATCTGGGCCAAGTTTGAAAAGATTGCCCCCAATCCAAGTGGATGGGGTACTTTTCCTGACTATCTTGCTCTTTTCTTTGGAGGACAAGTTTGGTGGGAACTATGTTGATACCAAATAGTTTTCTATATCAGCAAACCACGGAGAGAGAATTGAAATAGCAAATAAGTGCTCATCTGGTAACTAGTCATCCACCATTCCTTCTTCACCTGCAGGCAAATTTACCCTAGACAAAAAGTCTGCAACAACATTTTCCTTACCAGGCTTATCAACAATGGTTAGATCAAACTGCTGTAATAAAAGTAACCATCTTATAATTCGAGCATTCACATCTGGTTTGTTCATTAAATATTTGCTTGCCACATGGTTAGTATGCACAAATGTTTGGTAGCCTGTAATATAATGCCTGAATTTGTTTAACGAATGCACAACAGGGAGGAGTTCCCTTTGGGTCACTATATGATTTAGTTCAGCCTTCGATAAGTTCTTACTGGTAAAATAGATAGCACAAGGAAATTTTTCATCTATCTGACCTAGGGCTTCTCCTATGGCTTTGTGTAAGGCATTAGCATGAATATGAAAGGGGAGGGCCGAATTTGGGCCTTGGAGAATTGATGTAGTGTTTAACTTATCCTTGAGGATGTCTACAGCCTCTTGACAGCTTTTTGACCATATAAACTCAGAGTCTTTGGCCAATAAACCAAATAAAAGAGAGTCCAACTTGTTGAAGTCATTTATGAACCTTTGGTAGTATCTAGCTAACCCTAGGAAACTTCTGACATCTCTCTGATTTTGAGGAGGTGGGGCCTTTTGGATGATAGCTATTTTATTTGGGTCCACCTGTAGTCCTTGCTGAGATATTGAATGACCTAGCACGGTCCCTATAGTCATTAAAAATTCACATTTTTCAGGATGGAGAGACAGGTTCATTTCAATGCATTTTTGCAGTACTTTGTTTAGGTTAGACAGGCTTCTTGAAAATCACAGCCATAAGGTGTAAAATCATCCATATAAATCTCCACCGCATCATGGACTAATTCGACGAAAATACTCAAGACTGCTCTCTGGAAAGTGGCAAGAGCATTGCATAGGAAAAAAGGGAGGACCCTATAGGAAAAATTACCCCAAGGACAAGTGAAAGTGGTCTTTTCTTGGTCTTCTGGGTAGATCTAGATTTGGTTGTACCCACCGAATCCACCTAGGAAATAGAAAATCCTTTTCCCTGCTAGGCCATCTAGCACTTGGTCAATGAAGGGTAAAGGAAAATGATCCTTCTTTGTGGATTTGTTCAACTCCCTGTAATCAACACAAATTCTCCACTTACCATTTTTCTTGGGAACTAACACCAAAGGAGAGACCCACTCACTATCAGAGATAGGGTAAATTAATCCTGCATCTAGCAGTTTTTGCAGTTCTTCTTTAACTATATCTTTAAGTGTTGGATTCATCCTCCTTTTTGGTTGCTGGACTGACTTGCAACCTTCTATGATGTATATGTGGTGGGTACACACTGTGGGGTGTACTCCCTTCATTTCTTTGTAACTCCAAGCGAACGCTTCTAGATTTTCCTTTAACATGTTGCATAAATTCTCTTCTTGGAGAGAAGAAAGAGATGAATTGATCTTCAAGGTTCTCCCTCGGCTGAATTCTATGGTTTTGGCATGGAGTGGGTTGGAATCGATCAAGCATAAGTCAATTGGATGATTTTTCTGGGTTTCCTTTACTACTTCTTCTGAGGGTAATGAACTGGGAGTTGGGCTTTGGAGTAGGTGTTGAATCAAGTCATTCTCATCCTGTTGTCCTCCTCCCATGGTTACTTATAAAGCATAAAGTTGGGCAAAATAAAATTCATCTTCTTCCTCCTCCAAACATAAAGGTAATTCATGCTTTAGAGAAGGTTGAGCAGGAGGGTATAGGACTAACTACTTGGACATATGCCCATTCTTGATGGTCATATTCCCAGCTCTGCAGCTAATGTAAGCATCGACAGTGGCCAACCATGGCCTCCCAAGGATGAGAGGGTAACCAGTAAGCTTAAACTTAGGCTGGAGAACTAGGAAATCTGCAGGGTACTCCCAAGAGTTAATGGAGAACATCACATCCTCCACAATTCCCTCAGGGATTACTGTGGAACAGTTTGCAAGTTGTAGAACTGTTGTGGTCTTCCTCAATGAACCTTGGAGGTTGACCTTGAGCATGGTGTCCTTGGTCATCACATTAATAGCAACCCCAAGATCGATCAAAGTGTGTGGGAC